>OX401987.1:4660200-5943414 GCA_947859335.1 Tortricodes alternella | reverse complement strand
CCAAATAATACCGTGAAATGTTCTTGCGAAAAATCATTTAAACATGTTAATTACAAGGGCTGTCATAATTGGGGAGCCCTCCACTAGCCATTGTCATGCATGATTGCAAACCCACTTGGCAACCCTGATATTACTACACAGAGCCGGGGTCCACTTTTTGTACTTTGAAATGTTCACTGAATAGGCTAGTTTCCTAAAAAAATCGAATTAGTCCGTCATCCACATTATAAAAAAAATATTGAACACAAGTATTTTGTTCATTTCTCAATTAAACAAAAAATGACGAAGATATAGTGCGTTGAAGTTCCGTGTGACGTCACGACTTTGTACACTTTTCACCATTAAGTGACGTCATTAGCCCCCACTCCCAAACTTTGATGCGCATTATCTTTGCCAATTTTGATTGATTTGATAAAGGAAAAAAGATGTGTTTCTATATTTTTTGATAATCTAACCGGCGGACTAATTAGATTTTTTTTACCCAGGCAACATCCCAATTGTGTAAATTAGAAATAATTAAAATAGCCTATACAATGGACCTTGTCAAAATAGATAAAATTCAATAAAAAACCTATCAAATTAACTATAAATCAGACAGTTTGCAGTATCATTCCACTCGTGTCTGTCTCAAAAGAAAACACATAAACATATAATTAAGAGGCATTGAAATGCATTCACAGCCGATTGATGAACTTTTAACGAGCGCGATTCTCAGCATTCAGCAGCTAGTAGCTTTCATACAAACTATCGACCTAAATCGCAGGTTCTTTCTTTACAAAAATTTGGGTCGAGATCGAAAATTATGCCGCATTAACCGACAGCTAATTGTTTGAGTAACAAATAAGTAGAAGAATGCTTTTTGAACCGAGCATCAAACATTTTTACCGACCACACTGTGAATGAGTAAGTAACGAAAAGGTTTCTCTATTACAACACTGAAAACAGCTTCGAAGAAATTTTATTTTTCCGAAATTTTTGGCAGATCGACGGTTCCTGTCAAGGCCGCTGAGTTTTTAGCATTGTCACAAACTTAACCTAACCTACCTGATTAATAAAAATAATACTCGTCCCGAAAAGCAAGTTTACTTTAGCTGAAAATTGCATTCGGTAAAATAATACAATCTACCAAACTCTTTTGGTTTAGGAGAGACTGCCAACAAAAATCCAATAAAAGCCAGATAATGACATGGGCCGTCATATTCAAATATGTGTCTATTGTTAATTTTCATTCCTTTCTAAAACAGGCAATTTGTGTTTACAAGCCGAAATACATCCGAAAAGTACGCTCCGGCGCGCGCACTAGAAAGGCTAAAATTACATCCATCGGAGCGTTGTTAGGGCACGGACCGACAGGCGTCCGTCAAACAATTCTCCTTCGATACACATCTTGACGGAAGTCGGCCATTACCTTTGGCAAATATCGTTTTAAATCACAGCCAGATCTGGCATTAATCAATGAAAGTACGCGGCTTCTTCCGTTCATTGTTTGGGGGTAACGTGACGCGCCATTGTTTCTACGACGCGCGTTGTATTTGACGGTAATTGAATGTATCTGTTCTATTTTTAAATTAGCCCATTTTATAGACCGTTTATTTTTTAATTCTCGGTGTCTAACTACGCATGCGCATGGCCATTGTCTAGTCTCGTTTGTTATGATTACTTTACGAGTTGGCCTGGCCGGAAGCGCTGTTTCGTCTTAATGTTTATAAAACAAGATATTTTTTCCGGAAACGTTGCTAACAAAATTAAAGATGTAATAATACGTGCTCACCGGATTTAGTTACGACTGTCGTGTGACGTCAGTACTTTCTTTGAAGGTATTTCTTCTTTTTCACAATAACAATTTTTTACTACATAACACGCACGCACATGTGAATAAATTATATAATTGCATAAATATGTAGTAGGGCTAACACTCGACACTTTTACTGCCCCTTCCCAGAATCGTGACTTTCATGTCTATCGCTTTAAGAAACTTTTACAACGTAAATGTGTACGGATGACCTTTTAAAACTTTCGTGCTAATGTATTCTTTTTTGTTTCAGGTAAGGCGATTTTACTCTGACTACGTTTGACGATAACTTGCATATAAGTAGTAAGTTTATTAGAAAAGTACTCCTCTGCTGCACTGGGAGTGAAGAAATAGCATAGAATGCGTGCAGATGCTTATCATCCTGGCATGTCGTAAAAGTCGACTAAGGGACGGGTCCTATCCAACATGGTGGACTATCTGTATGGGCGATGGGCTGATCACCTGTCACCATACGGTTCATCATACCATCTTAGGACTAATTAATCGTGCTGGTGGCTCTGCCCACCCCATTAGGGATTTCGGGCGTGATGCTATGTATGTATGTATTTTTATTAGAAGTACCTGTCTTTAGCCTATATTGTGCTTGTGCTCAATATAGAATTCGTAATCATCTCAAATGAGCCCCGATTTATTTATATTCAGACAGTAATAGTTTAAATTAGTTTTGTTAACATGAATATATTTTAGACCAAGACTATTTAATTAACATGGCTGAATTTGAAAGCCCAACTTAATTTCAGTTTGGTCTATATCAATATCTACCGCGTTGTTAGCAAACTGCAGCTTACAGCTATATCGTTTAAAATCCGATCAAAGGCACACGCCATTTGCATGAATCCGCATCAAAACACTCTATCTGCCTTTTATAAAGATGACGTGACACATTTACCGGTCATATTTAAATGCATTTCACCTCACTATCTTTACATCGGGTCCACACGATGGTATCGGCGGAGGATATTCCTACTCGCCTTAAAACAGAGCAAAATCGTGCAGCCTGCATGTTGGCGCATCTGTCTTAAGTCTTAACGACATCATATGGCATCCGCATCAGAACAGCCAGTGACATTCCTTTACAAAGATGACGTGACACATTCAAAATATTTTTATGCATTTCACCGCACTATCTTTAAATCGGGTCCACACCACACGATGGTATCGGTGGAGGATATTCCTACGCGCCATGCGTGTCGTACGCCTTAAGCCGCCTTAACACTGGCTGATTGACGTTCCATCTGATATCAGGGTGACGGTGTAGTTACGCTGCTGCCGACTAATATATTCATTATTATTAAGCATTTTTTTAACAATACAGTTATTCTTAGCAAGAGTTGTTTTAACAACACTAAACTTTTTGCATGTAATGTGTACGTAACATATTCATCAGTATAATTTTTGTAGCGTTCAATATTTGACCCGTTACATTGCTAAATTTCATTTTGTTGCTTTTACGTTTGTGATCAGTAATTTCCACTATTTTAACTGTAGTTATTTGTTGTACCGGTAAGCGTTAGCAGTGTGATGGCACATAACATACCACGATGCGTTCTGTACTGTAGAATGTTTCATCTGCATTATTCATTTAATACTCTCCACTATCTTGATGCTGTTTTTGACTCAGACACTGTCTCAACTATAATAATGTGGGAATTATTAATAAATAATCAATACATATAAAACAGTACCGTGACTCACTTATAGACAACGCACAGCCTAAACGGGTGGTCCTAGAGGTTTGAAATTTGGAGGAGATATTCTTCGAGTACTCTAGAGGTGCACTAAGGAGGGATTTTTTGAAATTTTATCCCTAAAGGGGTGAAAAGAGGTGATAAAGATTGTATGGAAAATACCGCGGGCGGAGCTGTGGCGGGTCCACTAGTCGTATATACTAATATTAAAAAAAACGTGTAAAAACAATTCCAAAAGAGTACGCTGGCGAAAGTATCCCAAAGTAATCTTACTAATATTATAACTGTGAAAGTATTTGAAAGATGTTTGGATATTTGTTCCTCGCAAACGGCTTGATAGATTTTGATCAAATTTGACAGACAGATAGACCTTCTCTTGGAATAAAGTATATTAGGATACTTTTCGTCCTAATCACAGGAGAACAAAGTCACAGGTACAGCTAATATTAAATACATGAAAGTAGTAAAGTAAAGTAGGCAGGCAGGTACTTTTAATTGTAATCATAACCCTCTGTTATGTTGCCGTAGTCGAGTAGAAAAGAAGCATTCACCAATAGGGCTTAAATGAGAGTTTTCAGATGTCTTTAAGACCACGTTAAAGGCTTTACCATGAGTGTGGCGTAATAAGTTTTCACTTTAAAAATAAAAGGACTAAAAACAGAAAAGAAAATAATCGATTTGTTGTTGTGAATAAATTGAAATACAGTAGCGAGGTGTGCCGCGTAACCTAACCTGTTAAAAAAAAAAACATGGCAGACGCTCCCCGCACTGAACACCAATGATCATTTATTTCACTAACAAGAAACCACCTACTTCAAAGCTAAGCAGCATTTAAATCAGTTAGTCAAGTTTTCTCATGTGCACAATACATAAATAACCAACCGGCTCCCTGCTGAGTTTCTCGACGATGGCCGATTAATATTGATGTCGCACACAATTAAATAAATAAACCTATTACGTTGTAAATTGCGAACATCGGGGCTCGTCGGAGGCTGTCGGGGACCGTCGGCCGGGCCGAACGCTGATTGGTGCGAAACTAGCTTGATCTGCGCTTGCGTTTCGTCTTAATTAAACATTTATTGTGACTACATTAAGCGATTACATTTAATCTAAGTTAATCTGGCTATCAACAAGTGTCAGCAGAAGTAGGATAGAAATAATAGTAAAATACATAGAGTTGCATTTTTTTCGTTAAATCTGTTCGGCTGGAAATTTAATTGGTATTACGTATTATTGGGATTAGGTCTCACTCAGCACTTTAGGTACGCTCGGCCGTCGCACAGCTCGGAGTAGTAAATCGCAGTAGGTTGCCGATTCACGCGTCATCGAGTAGCCAAAATGATTGGTGTTGTTGGGTGACGCGGTTAAATAACTGGCAACCCTAGCGTTCACGAAAGAGCACATTGTATGCGATGGAGAGTGACGGCATGATTAGGCATTTTTTCGTACCTAAACACCGCTTTTGTTAAGACAGTGATTTCTTCTGTACGTTAGTACTATTATCTATTCTGTGATATTAGTGAATATAAAAAAGACGTCCTACGAAAGAGCCTGATCTGTTTCAGTCCTCGTGTTTTACAATGTCAAAAGTATTTCAGCAATATTCCCTGGCAAATAAACATTAAAGATACCTATTGTAAACTATCTCTTCCTGGTTACACGAAGGGCTTACTTATTCATTCTCGAACTATGGCAGACCTCCTGCCAAGCGAGGCTACAGAATGCCTCAATTGTATTTACAAAAGAAAGTGTCGTAACTTGGTGTCACACTGGGTGCAACCGCGCAACACGCCTGCACGTTGATGTACTCGTATTTTATAACCTCAATGCTTTGGACTATCGACTTTATGTTACAAGAGATTTTAATATTTTAATAGTAAACAGCTAGGTTCCGTTGTGCCGGGGAGCTAAAAATAGGCCCCCAAATTAAGCGAACACATGTCATGTACCTTCAGAGAAATCACCCCTACGTTATAAATAGGGGGTTTATACTCAAACCAAATTCTACGTTGTTTGTGAAGATCCTCTTTGTCCATTCATTGGATAGATACACTAGGGATTTTTGGATAGGAATGTTAAATCACCCGTGTGTGGATTTTTTTCGGCAACGTCTTTGATCCATCATTAGACTATATACATCCCACTGGTGGGCAAATGTCAGCTCTCATAGTGAAAGGGACTGGGCAGTAGTTCCGGTTGGGCCCAGTGCATTTTGGGCACTTACGTGGTTGATTAAGCGTCAATAATATGAGTATAGGCTTGCCTTTCTGGGGACATTGGTAGTACCACGAACTGTCACTAGGTGCCTGATTATGCCAATTGCATGTTTCCACATTACCCATCCATTCCGCGTCCCGTGCACCGTTTCCCAGGTGCACTTTCGAACGGTTAAATAATAAAGGCCTATTGGGAATTGCGAACGATAACGCCATTTCAATATTAATACCGGCTGATCGTCAATCTGATCACGTATGAAGCGTCCTTTATCAGAACTAACGGCATGTTTAATAGGTCGATAGTGGGCCTAAAGCGTTTAGGTTGATATTTGGCCAACATTTCACTTGTTGTTCGCTGAGCTACATTTATTAACCGACAACAAAAAAAAAGGAGGAGGTTCTCAATTCGGTGGTTTTTTTTTATGTTTGTTACTTCAGAACTCCGTCATTTATTAACCGATTTTGAAAATTCTTTTTTAATCGGTAGGGTATAGCTCCAGTTTGGTCCCGTTGTCGTCAAAGTCGAGTTATGATCAGAGGATCTATGAGGAATCGATGGAACTCTTCAAATATTATAGGCAAGCATAGATCAATTTTAGTATTTTCTGTAATAAATCAAGCAGTTACGTCGCAAAAGCATTATTTGGTGAAGTGGAACTGTTGATGAAGACCATAGATGATCACCGGAACTCCTAAATGTTGAGTATTTCACGGTTGGCGATTAAATTGCTGTATAAAGTTCTGAAGCATTATGTCCATGAAAATTCATGTAGTAAAATTGAAGAAGCAGTAGAACTCCTCAACGATTGACATCTTTGCACCGTGGATAGCAACAGTTTGTAAATGGTGATGAGCAATTGGCATTATGCTATTATTAAATATCCTGTGATTTAACGACACACATTTACGTGTCGTTAAATCACAGGATAATAAATAAAATGTGAACAAAAAACTTAGGTAGGTACTTTTCAAAGGCTATTTGAAGTCGGTTTTTTTATTTTATAAATTATAGATTATGTTTATAACGCTCATCAGTAAGTCAAGGGATGTAGTTATGCAAAGTCGAGGTCATAAAATATCGCGCGATTTTTGACCAATTAGTCCGCGTAGATATTTTTGAACTCGACTATACTATATTCACTTAAGTAGGTACCTAAGTATTTAAGTAATTTAAGTCCGCCGTTTGTATACTCGTGTATTGTGCAATAAAGTTAAAATAAAAATATATCACGTGATATTAAATGCCAGTGCATACATTTCTTTGACACAACCGTATGAATCTGACAAGTCTGACATATGTGACTTCATCTCACAAGAAACGGGAATTGGGGTCCAGCTAGCAGACACAGCGAAGCGATATATTCCCAATCGTAAATATAAACGTAGGCTATCGTAGTCCGTGCACCTGATACAGACGCCTTAATTGAGTTGTTTAATATAGTTCTACAATAATAAATTAACGGTATTTTTCGTAATTTTTTGCTAGACGTCGCTTACTTTTTTAATCCACTTCGAGTATTGACATTGACATTCGATGAATGATGTAAAGCGACTCCACACGTGGGTGCGTTAACCTGCGGACATCGATGTGGGCTATTGTTGCCTCCCTTGTCCCTATTATCGGCTATTCCCGTTTCGTAATCGTGTGTTGACAGCTTTATTTTTGTTCAACCGTGGAATGTATAGGGCTACCAACTTGTCTATGGACTCCACCGGCATATCAGTCTTATGGCGTTGGGATAAAGAATTGTTTTGCTTGGATGCGAACGTTGACAGTTCACAGAAAAGTTAGTGGATCTATCCGACATGGCTGACAAAGAGCTTTTAAGTGCATTGCGCGCTTAATGGTTTTCCATTGAATTTCTAGAATAACGGATTTTAGATTAATTATTTTGTTCGTCTGGCTTGGCTTTGCCTTTTTTCTCGTATTGTTAGAGAAAAGTATACTAATACTGCTGTTATTTATAACGGTGGAGAAAAATACAAAATACTCTATTATAAAAGTGAAACATTAAACTGCTTATTTTTCGTTTTTGTAAGTGTAGTAGTAGTAGCTTTTTAGTGCGTTAACTCGATGACAATGACGAGGAATCGACACACTCGCGGACCATATATATATATATATACTTCCTCGATAGAAGCATGAGAGAGACGCACTGAGGCATAAGATGGGGATTACTTATCCTCGTGTCAACCTAACTAGGGCTACTGGACATAGCCCTTTGCCAGAACGTAAATGAGCCCTATTCAAATGTTTATCGATGCTGCTCAACCCCCAACTAGTGCTGGTCCCGAATTGCTTCGTAACTGATTCCGTTCCAATCCGATTTATTATTAGCCTCACAACAATGATATTAAAAAACCAAAGATGCGTCTTTCAAGCTCAAAATTTAAACCCAGAAAGCAACCCAATTGTGGTCATTTCAATTAGTCATGCGCGGACTTTTGGCCGAGTGACACATGTCGTGCTCTATTGAAAATATTCTCAAAAATTACATTCTTGAGGCAAATGTCGGTACAAAACAATTAAAAGGAAGAACTGATGCTTTATTTAATTTGTAGATACATTCAATGTAAATAGAAGTACTAAAATACATTTGTTTTGTTCATACATGATCGCCATATTCCAAATTAATGTGTAATATCCGCGCGTCAAATGTCACCTAAAGCTGCACTGGCCGAAAAGAAACGAAAAAAGAAGAAAATCATCTAAGTCACGTTTTTAAAACGCGTTTAGTATGGATATAACGTGTCTTTCTATAATATGTCATTGCCTCACAAATCATTGACCATGCCATATTCCATATGCGAATGTCATGTCATATTTCGGTACGGGTTTACCCATCCGCACCCATTGCATTTGTACCGACTGGAGTAATTTTAGCCGTTCCCAACTGCTGGCTGTTTTCCTGTCGTACCAAACCTACACATGTTTGTACTTACGTTTATTCCTAAAAGTCTGCGGCGTTTATTTTCCCGTTTGAATCATTGTAAATGCCCTGTTTTAAATTACTTGCGGAAGTTATCCTTTCCTGTTGGGTGATTATGACAGTGTTATCTCCCACAGAGGATAATAGTGATAAGTTGTATCAATTTAATTTAAATTATTGCATATTTATGCAACTTTGTGGTTTTGCTAATTATATGCAGTATTTTAATATTGAAAAGCATAATTTATATAATAAAGAAAGAAAGAAAGAAAGAAAGAAAGAAACATTTACTCACTAACACAGAAGACACACAGAGTAACATAAATATATAAATTAAAAACAATACAATATAAAATGGTGTGTGTGTCCTCGCGGCGGCGTATAATGTCTTTAATTGGAATCAAGTAGGTATAGATCTAATTTATATTAGAAGAGATTTATGTCCAGCAGTGGACGTCTTTCGGCTGAAATGATGATGATCATTGTTATTAGGTAAATGAATAGTTTACTAAAATAATATTATGTTGACATGAAGCATTAGCCTCATTGTCAAGGAAACTTTGCATTCATATTATGAAAAGTATGGAATCGACACAATTTTGCGGTTAAAACAAAGTTATCCCCCATGGCCTCATGTTAAATTCATACTCGTAAATGCATCTAACAAAAACAATTATAAAAGTCCGTGATTTACGGCACGTTCCACGGTCCGGTTCGTTCCTGGTTCAGAGAATATCATTTGCGAAGTTAAACCCGTTTATCTCTCTGACCATCTCTTTCGTCCGCACTAGTGTGAGAAAGTATCCTTGTGTCAACCTTGCTAGGGCCGCAGCAGAATGCTGCTGGTATATTTGGAACTTTTGGGCCGGGTACTATTTCGACAGGAGGGGTATAACTTAGCCATGTTACTATAATGTTTTGACGACGATTTGTATATTTTTGACGAAACGTGTGGCGGAGTTTTTATCCTACATTTGTTTATTATTTGTCGAGTCTGCAGATTTTATCAGCTCTTTATTAACGAAGCGTTATTTTGCTTGTTTTTTTTCTTAATTTTTTTTTTTATTATAAGATTTATAATTTGCATCAACATCTAATTGAAATTTACTAACATACACATCCAAATGAACCGTGTGTTTCAATCTCGCTTGATTACAAAATTATCTTCAATTACAACGTATGAAGAGCCCTATAAGTATTCGGTACGGACGGGTTAACGCGGCGCGTACGCAGGCGCCTCCTGACATCGATACATAAATTCGATCTCACGATTCGATCCGATCAGTGTAATTACTGTGCAACATCGTGTACTTAATACGACTTCCGACGATTATCCATACGGCCCGGTTCGTTATTATGGGAATTGATTTTATTGAGAAATGGCTATCCATGGCAATTTCGTAATAGGACTGCGCTTTACTTGTTGCTTGCCGTATTAACTTGGTACTGGTTATTTTTAATGCACCTTAGTTATGTCGTAATTGTACCAAGCGAGTAAAATAAGCTTTTTATCTAGACCCATATCATAAAACCTCCATTGGTTAATCAAAAACCGTAGGAAATGACCACCATTTTGACAACCAATTAGGAAAAACCAGTGCTGCGATAAAGAAATAACATGACTTCTTTATCGTTTTTAGTAAAGAAATGAGATTAAATTTGGAACAGCTGTCAAAACTCAAGTGGGTCTCTATTCTAGTATCCATAGATATTAAAACAGTTATTGATACGAAACGTCAATTCAGTATGTTTTTTTAATATAAACTGCACAATATTTGATCTCGAGTGACGTGAGAATAGAGACTTCATCCGTTTGTCTATGATTTAAAAAAAAAATGGTCGCGCCGCCATGTTGGTGTGTTGCTGAACGAAAGTAGAATTGTTGTTGAATTGAATAGAAAAAGTTGTTTGTAATTTATATTTTAGTTGAAAATATGAATAGCAAGTAGTCTTCTAAAATATGAATAGTTAGTTGAAAATATGAATAGTAAGTAGTGTGTGTGATGTGAAAATGCGCCGGATATCGGAAATATGCAGCCACGATTGCAACAAATAACTTGTTGCCAGAAAATATTGTTTCTGAACCCATCATGGAGGATTTATAATATGTGTGTAGATAAAGTTATGTATGCAACTCTGCATAATTTGGCCTTAAAACACACGTGCGATCTTATTATGAAACTCGTCTATCGGCTCGTTTCATGAAAACCGCACTAGTGTTTTAAGGCCTATCATTATGCAACCGTTGCATAAACTACTATTATAATTGCATTTTTATTGCCCATTGCACTTTAATATTGCAATAAAGTGCGTACACAAAATTTCGTGTCTGTGCCGTTGACCGTTGAAGAGTTCTTTCATCTAGAGTTTGCTCCATAGATGTCCATTCAGGTCATGCTTACCATAAAAATGCATTGGCATCGGAACCAAACCAATATGTAAAAAATCAGCTCCATAGGATAAGTGGTTCTAATTCAGCTTGCAAGATTTGACCCGAACATACAAACATTGCAAGTTTATAAAAAGCTTTTAAAAACTACGTATTAGGTTGCTACGACACGACTTGTAAAATCATAAAACATTGACCGACCAAAAACTTAACAGAGATAATGAAGCTTTCCAAGTCTCCAACTGCCAATTCTAATCCAAAATTAATCGTCTATTTGCTTTTAAAAACAAAAAAATTACCTATAGGACTTGTATCGAGGAGAGAAGTCCATCTTCTGTTACTCGCTCACTCATAATAAGTATATTCGCGTTGTCCGTTCGTAAGATTGCTATCAGATCATTGTAACGTTAATCTGCAATGCAACGTTTCAGACGAGCAAGTCATCTTTGATCTAAGATACGGATCGGGTCTATAACCGCAACCATTTTGGCTGTCAGTGGTAATTAGCAACACGTTGTGAGGCGATATATCACGTTGTATAATAACACGCTTCGACACACATGTGCGCTCTCAGAATAGTACAGTCTATTTTTGAAGTTTCCGTATCGGAGTCGGAGTGTAAGTAATACAAAAATGGTTATTAAAAATTCAATATACGTGTCCTGGTTGACAGAAACAGAAACATTTTAATTTCCTTGTGAAAGGAAAAATAGGGAACAAGATTGTTTTGTTTAACAAGTAATAAGTTTGTGTCTAATCGTACTAATAGAGTATATTTGCGAAAAGTGGTGTTTGTGTACAACTCCCTATTGGGTGAACGGATTGTCATGAAACTTGGTATATTTATAGTTAACTCCTGTAACTTTTTATCGCTGATAATTTTAATATTCCCGAGGGAATTACTGTAACGGAATTCTACGCGGACGAAGTCACGAATATTGTGAACATTTAAGGGTGATCTTCACTTGGCTATATTTTCGGATTATTTCAATACTCCTTTCTTCGGTATACGGCAAATACAGACAAGTGAATTGCCACCACAAAACAATCAGAATGGCCAGTGGGTTTATAAATTGTGATCAACCTTTTCCGGGAAAGTAATATTGAAATTGTCCCTTTCAGATACGATCTCATAGTTTATTAAACAGTGATAACATCTCACGTCACATGTTAGTACAATCACACCCAGTGTCCAATTAGAGTGCCTTCGAACGCAACTACAATCTCGCTCATCTGCCTAGTCTCCAACCTATTAGTCGATCCGTTGCGATTGCAGGCTTTCCAACGGAGATAAATAAGGCCAGAATCATGAAAGAACTAGTACATAACCGTCGATGCAATCCGCTGACAACGTGACGTTCCAAGCTAGATATCGCAATGAAGCTGGGAAACACACGAAGCGGCTCTAACTTGTAACTTGAACATTGCAATTTCGATTGCAATTTTGTTCCGTTCATCAAAAATAATCAAAACATGCCTTTATACACAAAAAATGGAAATGTCTTGGGAATGTAGGCACAGAAATGAAATGTCCACTAAATTTGTACGTCCGCGCTGATTTTAGAGTTAACTTAAAACAGATATAGTTTAGCACTTAATTTTCCATTCTTTTACGCTCACCGGACTCCGCCTTTCGAATGTGATGCTTTTCGTTTGATATACAAATGCAATTTCCGGCCGCAGCGCGTCGGTCTGGACAATGCCTTCTATGTTCTCGCGGCGCTGAAAGCGGTTTTTGCGATGTCTCCGCGACTATCGTGATCGGTCGGCCGCTCTGTTTATTGGCAATCACGTTCTACCATTAGCTCGCATCTAATAAAGATATAAATTACGAAAAGTTAATTAAAACGCTTATCTCCCGCGACACGCCCGCGATCTGGCCCGCCTCGCTGCTTATTTAGAAAATTGAATGATTTATTAGGGAAAGGCGAGGAATCAGTTAACTAAGACATCAGTGTTATGACGTTGATGGATGCCATGACGGCAACTATCAATTTGTTGTTAAATACCACAGCTATAAGTGTTGCCAGTGTTTCAAGCAACGTCACCTCGGAACATGAGGAATCTTGTATTTTTTTGACAAACTTTCTCTAACATTAAAATAAAAGAGTCACGTTTCAAAATTGTATCCATCTTCATGGTGATATTTTTTTTTAATTCTTGGCAATGGAGTGTTAAGTCTCTAATCAAAGTTGTGTATCCACGAGGGAGGGCTCATCAAGAGAGGTCTGGTTAGTGGATCATAGAACCTGGATTTTGAACAATATCTTAAAGTAGTTTTATCCCGTTATCCCATAGATTCCACAGATGCGGAAATGCATTAGCACAATAACTGTCACGCTTTTCCGTTACGCGTTGACGTTGACGCAGTGGACACGGTCGGCGGTGCGCGCGCGTCGCGATTCTCACGGGGCCGGGCGTGTGTGTCGGCATTAATCGAAATAAACCAAAAACTTTGCAGGCCCAATGTTGAAACGGTGGATCGTTTCACTAAGGAACCTCTGATACATCATGCTTTTTAGTGGGTTTCATTTTCGAAAAATTCTCGAATTGGTTTCGGATTCTCGTATGTTTTCAATGCTATTTAATATGTACAATTCCTCGTACTGTAATTGGTGGTGTAGAACCAGGTAGCTTGCTGCATTAGATAGACGTCGACTCATTGCGATCATTCATTCATCCACTATTCATTCATTCAATCGTTCATTGAATTCTGAATTCGAAAACTGAATTCGATGAATCGTCAAGGAAGTATCAATGCGCTTCCCCTTTAATAAGCATCGCATAAAAGAATATTTACATCACATCGAAGAGGTGAAAGGGGCAAGGGGTTTGCACAATCGGTACACTGATTAATGCCGCAGAGAGCGTGAGCTCGAAATACAACGCTGTTAACAATTTCCGTGTATTTTCACAAAGGCTTTTCAGGATTAGCTAAGAGGTCGTTAGAGTACTCCTCCCTTCGTGACTGCTTGTTTTACGTTAGTGAGAGATTCAAATCCTTTTGCTCTGTGAGGATTCCTATACGGTTATGTAGTTTAGTATAGAGGGTGAATTTGAAGACGTAATGCATCTCGCCTAGGTTAATAACGCCTATGCGTTCCTGCAACCCTTGTTCAAATTTAAATTGAATTGGTTTCTACTCGTAAAATTATTAAACGCAAGTATGAAAATCAGCAACTACTGGGTTATAGGGTGACAATACTAGGGCTATATTTATCATTTATTAAGTACAATAGCTACAGTTAAATACGATTCTTTAACGTCGAAGTTATTGCGTTATATTGGCGGTCTTTAACTGAGCCACCCAAAATCACCTGTATGTATAGTGAAACCACATCCCTTATAACTCGCATTGAATAGAACAAATTTAATTAAACGTCAAAATAGGGTTTTCAATTTCTGTATTGAGAGCTCAGAACGAGATCAGATAAAATGTTGCCGCCAGGAGCTTGCAAGAGTGACAGCTGCGTGCGGACAGCAGTTATTAGTTACGACCATAGATTTTGGATGAACATGGAGGTATACTGAATGAACTTTATAGGTTGTGTGTTATTATCATAAATACAACTTATCTGAACTGCCTGACACGTGGGTACTACTGTCCCACTCCAGTACCAGTCCACTTACTTTGAGAGGAGGTCTGTACCATGCAGTGGGAAGCATAGAAGTCGATGATGATGAATGGTGAAATTTACCTGAATACCGAACAGCACGGTGGACTGGTACCTCTCAAAGTTGGCTGGAGCTGCCTAAGTCTCAATGGTCGACAATGTTCAGGGAAATTGTAAAATTGGTGGTTGATTCCGATTAATCTGAAAATGATAACTGACCGTTGTTCTGGATTGTTTCCTAAAGTTTTCTCCACAAGTGAATAAATTAGGTTACAAAAATAACAGTTCGTAAGCAAAAACTTTACTTTTTTAAAAACAGTTTAGATAAGGATCTGTTGCACTATTTTTCATAGCATTGGTTTAATTGACGTTGAAGTATAGAACCTAGTATTAGTAATCTGATACTACCTCGGAAAATCTAAGTCGCGTGTATGAGTAGCTCGCGGTATCAGCCATTTAACATGCCGTAACCGAATTCCGGACATATTTCTAATAATGCTGTATAAGAAATAGAAACGAGTATGTAATAGAGTGTGAAATTCCAGAGCCTCTAACTCTTTGATTAAACACAGATCCAGTTATAATCTTCAATCAAGCCAATAGTCTAATTAATTGCTATTGCTCAAGCGTGCTACGGTTTGACGGTGGATGAGAAGTTGACTTACGCTCGTTCCGAATATTCATTCCGTGGATAGATTTGCTTACTGCCAGTTAAAAAATGACATATTTTGGATGGGGAAAATGTTAAATTTTAACCCGTAGTAACCTAATATATAAATCTTGATCGCGCTGTCTTTTTTCTAGTTCCTAGTATTTATTCGAAAGTGTTATGTTTGTCAGAAATAAAACAAGAACGTCGGTCAAAAGTCAATTCCGTGATTATTTCTCGCAGATTAAGACTTAATAGTTTGATATGGCTTGAAAGATACTGGCTGTCCGCAACTACACCTGACGTGACAGGACGACAGATTTAATGGAGGAATCGCATTATGGAATTAGATGATTGAGACGTGATGCTTTTACTGTTAACTCGTATTCATGAAGGCAAAACACGAAGACACGATCACGAACGAAATTCTTGTTGAAGTTTTGGAGAACGGACGATTTATCCAAATTATTAATGGAGGTATCGCTGTATGAAATGGAACAGATTGAACGGGCAAAGTGATATCAAATACTATATAGTAGAGACTAAGAGTGTTTCAGTATATTTATTTCCTTTTTCCAATACATGTGAATAAAACAGTAGCTCTGTACGTGAAGGGCAAACGTAAGGACTCTTCACACATTCGCCATTCGCAAACGATGGGTAGCGTGCGCATACAATAATGTGAGCACGCCTTTACTAGAATATTCATAAGCCACTCGGCATCCACTCACGAGTTGGTTATTTCGCGCAAGTGGAAAGCCTAATTCGGTGTACTATTGTGAGCCCGTCAAATGTTGTGAAAGTAACCTTGAGGTCTGCGGGTTACCTGTCAGAAACATTTGGCTTTTTTCTTTGCGGTTTACTTCCATCTTCCGTTTTTTTTTATCAGTTGATGAATCGACGTTTTGTTCGGATTAGCGGTGTTGTAGAAAGTTTAAAAGTACTCAGATGGTTAGTGACTGTAATGTTTTTAATAGCTGTCGAAGGCTGCTATCTGATTTTTGTTATTGGCAGCTAGGAAAATACGATCACTCTAAGCAATAATGCACAGGTAAAAATAATCGTGAGGTTGCTTTTAGATAACTCGAAAGCGGGGGAAGTCAGAGGTATCTTCATTAACTATCGCCAGTTAGCATTTTGTGTTCTCTACTAGTCTTTTAAGTCTCTGTAATGACTAATAACTTGTCCATGTCCATGTAAAAATAATATATTATCCAAATTCTTCTTATTGATTCACGATTCATCCGGCGAATGTTTCCAGTGTCATTGCCAAAAAAAAAACTTTCTGTTCCAGTTTATGCCATATTATTGCGTTCCGTTTTTGGCTTATGTGTTATTCCGATCTTTTGTCCTGTTTCTATGTTATTCTTCTGTGTGTCTGCCGTGACTTTACCAAATGGTTCCAACGGAAGACCAGCGCTGGCCCCCAAGCCTAGTTTTTTGTCTTGTGATGTATTTTGTGCTCTGTTACGAATATTTTTTTTTCTTTCTTTCTTTCTTTCTTTCTTTCTTTCTCAATAATAAAAGAATCCAACGAATTAAGAACCTCCTTAAAAAGGTAATTATAAGTAGGTATTAATAAAAACGATTGATTGATAGAGTTATCACCCTTCTACTGGAGATATACTGTTACGAATTGTGTCTTTTTACAGAATCTAATGTTACGCTTATTTAAATAGAAACACACCTTGATAATTTTATACCCGAATAGGTACGCTTATAATGCCTGTAACGAGCAAATTAACCTTTAGTACCTACACTTGATTAATTATGTAGTTTGCTACCTTGAGTTGCTTAGGGGTTGTTTACTTTTTGATTAGTGATTATTGGCTTATATTAGTGCTAATCACTTCACACTCAATGTAAGCACTTGCAATCATTACTAATCAAAATGTAAACAACCCCTTGCAGCATGTTGTCTACCTTGTAAGTATTTCTCTATTTGGTGCCTTTTCATATATTGTTTGTATTACATTACATTAATAAAAAAATATCATGAACTTGTATCGTATACGAGTACGTTCTGTCTTCGTAATAGGTGTGTAGGGTTGGCAGAAGAGGCAGATGCGCTCGCGCAGGGGTCGTCAACACGATCAGAAATAGCTGCGATGTTATAAGCTTCTAATTTTATAGTGACGACACGTCCGCGTGTGCTCGTTACGTATTAAATGTTTACAACTTCTGGAATATACATAGTCGGAGTAAGAAAAGTAGTAGACATTGACTACAGCGTACACATACAACTACTATTTATAATACGATAACGTACGAGCGTCTTAACACGTAAAAACATATTTAATTCAATTCAATTCAATTCAAATTATTTTATTTCAGAATAGATTCCATATTTGATTGCATAATCCAAAATAACATAACATAATTCAATAAAATTCACACAAAAACACAGATACACGCAAATTAGATAAAAAAATTACAAATTTACTATTACTAAAATTTAGCATGGAGACAGTGCATACTGTTCCGATGCTCGTGGAAAGAGCCTTGCATCCTAACTGCAACGGTATTCAGAATGCTGTCCATTTAAGCACAAAAATAGAGTCTAAAATATGATTCACACTATTAAACGTTAAATATACCTAAAGAAGTTTACGCCAGATGGTGCATTGGCAAATTAATCTACAAACTGCCATATAAAGTTGCTTTATTGTTTTTATTATTGACGTAAAGAGTATAAACCTTTGTTGTATAACCTTTTCGGATGAGAAGTTATATTTCGTGACTTGATGTTTTACGTCATTTGTTAAATAGGAAAGGGCGATATGCTTCTATGCAACGTTTGTAGAAGTAGAAATATCAGAATATCTTAACAAAGCGTTCTAATTACTAGCATTTTAATCAGTCACCTTCTTTTCATTGGTGTCAGGGCCTCTATAGTCGACATTAGTTTATTTTGAATATATTTCAAAAGTGTTAAGTTGAATATATGTTATTTATCTTAATGATTTTGAAATATAACAAATATATCGAATTAGCTATTGAAGAACAGAGGGGCTAACTACGTTCACGAAATGCGATTCTCTTTAATCCTTTAAATACAATTTAGTGCCTAAATACAATCTCATTACGATCGTGGTAACCCCCCAGAGAGGACTTTACACCACCAAGTTTCTTATACCATATAGTAGTTTATGCAACGGTTGCTTAATGATAGGCCTTAAAACACTAGTGCGGTTTTATGAAACGAGCTTTTAGCGAGTTTCATAATAAGATCGCACGTGTGTTTTAAGGCCAAATTATGCTGAGTTGCATACATAACTTTATCTACACACATATTATAAATCCTCCATGATGGTGGATTGGTGCAGAAACAATATTTTCTGGCAACAAGTTATTTGTTGCAATCGTGGCTGCATATTTCCGATATCCGGCGCATTTTCACATCACAGAAGACTACTATTCATATTTTCAACTAAAATGTAAATTACAATCAACTTTTTCTATTCAATTCAACAACAATTCTACTTTCGTTCCGCAAAACACCAACACAATGGCGGCAATTCGATCCTCCGTCAAAACCATTTTTTTTAAAATCATTTACAAACGAGTGAAGTCTCTATTCTCATGTCACTCGAGATCAAATGTTGTGCAGTTTATATTAAAAAAACATACTGAATTGACGTTTCGTATCAATAACTGTTTTAATATCTATGGATACTAGAATAGAGACCCACTTGAGTTTTGACAGCTGTTCCAAATTTAATCTCATTTCTATACTAAAAACGATACGGGAATAACATTGCAGCACTGGTTTTTCCTAATTGGTTGTCAAAATGGTGGTCATTTCCTATGGTTTTTGATTACACTATGGAGGTTTTATGATATGGGTGTAGATAAACATCTTTAAAGTAAGAAGTATAGTTTAAATTTTATTTTTATATCCTTTTGCGGAATTAATATTGAATAGAAACTGTTCTTAGTTTCTTTTCAAAATCCAAATGACTTGGTACATTAATAATCGTCTAGTCGTGAGCATTCGTTTTCATTATACAATAGCAATAAAACGATTCGTGGTCATTTTTTGCAATCACTCGTGGCCGAAAAAGTGAATTCGTTTGATTTTATTTATTTACTATTCGGGGCACTTTCTATTATAAATATAATAAGTTACGTAAGAAATCGCAAGAAGTGTTACGGCGACGGAACGAAAGCAATAGGGCGGGAAATTATTGTAACATTTCGGACGTGTTTCCATTCCTTTTGTTGCTTGAGAGCTTCGTCATTGTAACATGATTTTATAATGATAACAGTTATGTAACTTTTTTGCAGCTGGTTTTTGCATATTGCCAAGGGATAAAGTGCATTTTTTTACTACTATCCGTCGCAGTCTTTTGTTTTTATTATTGATTTTATACAAATTTCAGTAAAGGCAACTAAATAATGCACATATAAATATGTTAATGTAAATTACTTAGTGGTTATGTTATCAATGCGATTGCAGTCGCAAAAATCATGTACCCTCATCGCTACAGCCGCTAGGGAATACACATGAGAGTCCTCAAAATGAGACTATAAAATTTAGTAGGCCCGAATATCGACAAAACGCCAGTCGTCGAGTGCGCCGTGCCTGCCTCCACAGTCGCCAACTGAAAAATACTGTAAAAATCACGAACCCTATCAGCTTTTATGATAATACGAAAAATGTACGCAATAACTTGTTTCAGGGTTAGAGATGTTGTTTTACGGTTTAATATAATACAAATAGGAAACGCCGTATATTTTGCGTACTTTTTTCTATTTTGTCATATTTTGATTGACGCAATTAGTAGGGCTTTAGATACGGTGTAGTTTTGTGTGGACAGCTGTGCGTGCTGTTACGTTAATATGGTAATTTTTCCTATTAAGGGGACATTCGAATTTATTTTTTCGTTACTAACTTTTAGTCCCAGGTTTTTTAACGGCATTTTTTTATTATGTACAAAAGTTCAAAAGTAGTTTCTTTAGAAAGTACTTCTCAACCGATTTCTTAAAAAGCATCGTTGATGATTAATATTTGACTTGTGTTGCATTCTTAAGGTGCGTCCAGATCTGACGAACGCGCCGCGAATGCGCCGCGCGCGCGCCGTTCGCGAACCGCTCGCGCGCCGTTCGCGAACCGCTCGCGCGCAGCACACGTTTATTTATTGTAAATGTTTGCGAGCGGTTCGCGAACGCGAACGGAACGCGGCATTAGCTGTAACAGGACAAGAATAAACCTTTTTAGTTCTTACATAAGGTTTAGTCTTCGACGTAAAAAAATATTATCCGCTGTCATGCTTTAATTCTACAGTGACACACACACATGTGGTTATAAGTAGTACTAGTGGACCCACCACAGCTTCGCACACGGTATTTTTCATACAAACCTTATCACCCCTTTTCACCCCTTTAGAGATGGAATTTCAAAGAATCCCTTCTTAGTGCACCTCTAGGGTACTCGAAGAATGTTTCTTCCAAATTTCAAGTCTCTAGGACCACCCGTTTAGGCTGTGCGTCTTCTATCACGGTACTGTTTTATATGTATTGAAGATACGAGTATATCAGGAAATTCGAGAGAAAAAAGTGCTGACGTACCTACCTATGTGAAGAGATATATTTTAAAGATGTTGCAGCGAGCGCAACTGTGGGAGTAATATTTAACCCAACTCAAAACTAGAATGTTTCCAATTTAAAATATAAATAGAATATTGTTGTTTTCAAAAAGAAAATCGTTTGTCTTAGTAGAGCAGCGATTGTCCTGGTCGTAGGTGGCTCTTTAACAGCTAATTCGGCTTCATAATTAATTCCGGTAATACCAGACTGTACGGCCTCATTATTTCTTTCAACATCCTTTGTCTCTTATTTACATCTGTTTTAACATTCTTGTAATTTGCCTATAGATATGAAACAACTTTACCAGCTTTATTTTAAAACGTAGGTTTTACGAATATTATCGTGTTTGTGAATTCATCAATTGATCAAACTATATTTTAATTTTAATTATCTTCAATAATGGTTATGTATGTTTCTCCATATCATCGTTATCAGCCGACATCCCATTGCTGGGCATAGGACTCTCTTAGTGAGAGGGCCTCGGTAGTAGTCTAGTCCCCACGCGGGCCCATTGCCATCTTTTCTACATACATATGGGCCGAGAGCCAGCAACAGATTTTCATGACCGATTCCCTCCCGGGCGATAACTCGTAAAATGCTTCAGAGAGTTGTATCATGAAGTCTCGTGAACGTCAGCAGCAGTTCCATGAGTGGGTGGAGTTAAACACATTTTTTAATCTTTCCCTCCCGATTGAAAATTTACCAGATTATAGCTAACCCAATATCTTGAAAGCTTCGGGTTAGCTATAATCTGATACATTTTCGATCAGGAGGGAAACATTTAAAAAAGACCTGCTTTTGAGGTTACCGTTGCTCCACCCACCCACGGAACCGCAGCTGCAATTCACGAGGCTTCATGATTCAACTCTCCGAGTCATTTTACGAGTTTTGTTTTTGCCCGGGAGGAAATGATGGACAAAATTTGTACCTGGCTCGGGTACTATTATAATGCAATCTATTTTTAAACTTTTTCCCGTTCTTTTCTTGTATCTATCATTATTAATAACCAGCTCCTGCCCCATAAGGGTTTCAAGATGAGAACTTGAAACTAATTAAAAATTTATAGCGAATGCTCGAGCGATTAATCCGTCGCGGTTAGTAGCACGATGTTAAAACATAAGATATAGTAAGAAATAACCAGACAGTTCGATTTCATCCGTGAGGGTGGCCTAGAAAGTTCTTTGTATATGTACTTAGATGGTACATACGACTTAATTCAATAATTGAGGAATTGTGTATAGTAGTAGAGGCTAAATATATATCCAAAAATTGATTCGCTTCTTTTAGGTGACTATCAAATGATTACTTAATATTAACGAATACATAACATACATACATACATACACATAGCATACATACGAATTCATGTTACTGACTTTTGAAATTTCATATTTTTTGCCCTTAAATTACATGCTCGTTGCACGAACATCCCGTAATTAATTCCACAGCCACCAGTTTTTTGTCTTACAAAAACAAATATACGCATCGAATTGAGAACCTCCTCCTTCGGTTTTTTTGAAGTCGGTTAAAAAAGAAGTCCATGCCCTTCCCCAGTACAGACGGACAGACTGAGTCACTCTTGCATTTATAATACCTATTATTAGTGGACCCGCCACAGCTTCGCGGGCGGTATTTTCTATACAAACTTTATCACCCTTTTTCACCCCTTTAGAGATGGAATTTCAAAACAATCCCTCCTTACACCTCTAGGGTACCCGAGGAATGTCTCCTGCAAATTTCAAACCTCTAGGACCACCCGTTTAGGTTGTGCGTTGTCTATTAAGTGAGTCACGGTACTGTTTTATATGTATTGATTGATAGTACGGATTCAGCGGAATTTAGAAGTAGTCGATAAAAATTTGCAGTTGTAGTTAATCTTCCCTAGGTCACTGGCAACAAGCGCGTTCCAGTCGTAATGTAGAACGACAAATGTGTTACCAACGCCTCAGAACATCTTCCTGTGGTAATTATATACGTAATTGGATATTTCCCAGCACGCGCGACCGACCGACACACATATGCGACACGGAATCGCGGCATCCTTTGATGTACTATCTAGTAATTTTGCTATGCTTTTTTCCGACGACGACGCCTAATAATCTATGACACCGACTAATGCCAAGTGATGAGCCCTAGTTTCACAGGAACTGGACTGTTCTTGATTACGTTTCTTTTTTTCTTGGCTACCGTTCCAGCTACTTATGAGCTTCATTTGCGGGCATTCTTCATATGTAAAGAAGTGATACTTTGTTACTTGGCCTATTTTTCATCATGATCAAATTGAAGCGAGCTCACCGCTAAATTAGGTATACAGGGTAACTTTGAAGACGTTGTAATACCAATGTTGTTGGCTCAGTTGAAACTAGGCGGCCAATCGAACGACGACGCGGATAGTCTAGTTGGTAGTGACCCTGCCTCCGACGCAAGCGTCCCGTGTTCGATCCCCGGTAAGGGAAAATATTTGTGTGATGAGCACGAATGTTTGTTCCTGAGTCTTGGATGTTTCCTATGTATTTAAGTATTTATTTCTCTATATAAGTATTTATATCGTCGTCTAGTACTCATAACACAAGCCCTTAGAGCTTACTTTGGGACTAGATCGATTTGTGTAAAGATTGTCCCCTGATTTATTATTATTATTATTATTATTAATAATAAAATGTAACACTGACGTTAAAAAAATCGTCTCTAACTGTAAGCAAATTTTCCCAAGAAAAAATTAATAAAGATATAGTTAGTATAGTCTCATTATAACTAGTAGGTACTTACTTGCTTATTTTAAGGTAATAGATAAGTGGATTTCTTAATTCCAGCATTGCAGAAACATCCAGGCCAAATGTCTAACAGAGATATAAATCTAAAATAATGGTTTTGCATTACGTCTTCAAAGTCGCACTGCAGCCCTAGCAAGGTTGACACGAAGATAAGTTAACTCCGCCTTGCAGTGCGTCTCTCGTACACTAGTGCCGACGAAAGAGATAGTCAGAGAGATAAGACGGGGTTAACTTATCCCCGTGTCAGCGATCTCGAGCTTATCGCCAGTGCGAAAAATCACCGCTCACGTTGTTGCTTAACATTTAATTTCACACTTTCCCATTAAAATAAGAGCGTTGCAATCGATAATTGTCTTGTCTGCTTCCGTTCGATCGTTTTGTTCGTGCCGATTTGTTCCGCTGGACTTGCGATCTTGGTTTTTGCAAAGTCGACTCTCAAGTAAAGAGTTGAGCAATCCAATGCGCCGTCTCGTTACCAAACAATGGGAAGTGTATCATACGATCGACGATTACATTTGCATCGTACATTGTGCGATAGCGTGCTGAAGATTTGAAATTGCATTTGCCGTCCTATCAGTTATGATGCAGGTGGCATGATACCGATTATCAATTTAAATGAGTTTTAAGATTGTATACGTAATTGACGACGTGGTGCAAAACATTCCTTTCACAATCGTTGCAGCATCTTTCATATCTCTCTTCATATAGGTACGTTAGCACATTTTTCCCTCGAATTTACCGATTGATTAATACCACTTATTATCACTTGTAACCATGATGGTAAATGACTAATTTGAATGTCAACACATTCACACATAAGTCGCTGTCAAGCGTTAATCTATTCATCAAATCGAAAGGATTAGCTTACTCTTGGCGGTCTGTCCGTTTCTATGAATCATTGCGCCGAACGGTTGTTGACGGACTTGACGGCGACTTTCAATTTTTATTCATAGTTAAGTGTTTATCACTCTTTTTTCGTCTATTTAATTCCATAGAAATAAAAGAGTTCCGTAGAGTTTCACTTGACGTGACTGGCATTTTCCCTCAAAATAATTACGATTCGCTGACTTTTCTCAACCAAGTTGCGTTGTTACTAGTGAGCATCGGTGCAGCAATAGTTTGCTGTTCAATATGTACATGGAACCCTCAGTTTTCGATTTTAGTTCGTGCTTTACCGTTTTTTTGCACGGTTCTTTGTCCAGTGCGATTCAGAGCGCGACCGGTACGGTACCGTTTCTTTTGCCGACGCTGGTGCTCAGTCAATGCTCGCCTACTGATTAGCTGATGCCGACTGACCGGAACACTGGAACACTAATTAGTTCATTATATGCGACTTTGCTTGCTTGATTTTCCAATGGGATAATTACAAGTAGTCACAAGTAGTAGCTTTGATAGGTCATTATAATTATTAGTATCTGTATATAATTGCGTTTCATTTGAAACATTAAATAACTGATCTTTAACGAAGCAATTGAAAATTACAATATAAGGATTCTAAAAGAAAGCAGAACTCCGTGCTTCAGCGGCCCTAACATGCAAGACACAAGGATAAATTAAACCCGTTTATCTCTATGACAATCTCTTTCGTCGGCACTAGTGTGAGAGAGACGCACTTAGGGATAAGACGGTTTAACTTCTCCTTGTGTCTTGCATGTTAAGGCCGCAGTGGAGATTAATAGATTTCTGACATCAATTTATTTTACCAATGTCCGACTTTGTTTATTTTTTATATATTATTACCGATTTGTTTTTGAACTTGTACTAAATATTATCCTTATTGTTTTCAGGTATGTAACCTCTAAATGCAGTGGGTAGTATCTTAATCCAATTGGTACGTATTTATAGAAATTGGTCACATTTACCAGATCGATGCCATAATGTCTGGTAATTGAAGTGTAACGTGGAGCAATCTGTACAACTTCAACGTGGCCTGCTGCAAAAATAGCCACTTAAATTGTACGCGTCTTTACGGTTGTCTTTATGAAACTTGGATGGCAACAACTGTCAAGTATCTGAGACACTTTTACTAAGTATATCCACCATTTTCGATTTCTACCTTATAAAGCTATCGTTAGAGCTTAACGAAGTCATCATTTCCAAATAGATTCTAATTACATCATCCTTATGTGGCATAATTGCTCAATAAGAGAATAATGATCCAATAACTCTCCTGTTTCATTTATACCTATTGGGGACGTGGGTGTTAAGGAGAAATTTGTATTCCGATTCCAACACATTACTCTAAATGAACATTTCTCACGTGGCCCGCGGCGATTGCTAAGTAATAAATTACCGTTTGGCGTTTAATTTGCTATTACACAGCAGTAGGTCTCACACGGGGTCGTAAAACAACGCCTATATGTCCATGGGCCTATTAGAACTTCCGATCAGATAACGTGACACGAATAAAGTTGCTGTCTTTTTCTAACTAAGTTGATAGGGGATTGGTGTGGATAAAACAGTTGAGACGGTTGATTTCAAAAGTAGTCTGTTCAGACTACGAATATTCTTAGATAGCTTTCTAAACCATATAAAAAAAGTAATGAAAAGTGATGCAGTTATTTTCTCTAATCAAGCGGATAATTAGAAGTGGAATGGTGCGACTCCAGTTTAAATAGGAATAATGAATTTATAGCCAATTACACATGCAGTTAACCTAAATGTTATATATCATACTTACAATATAGCTAATGGTATATATGTTTAAAGTGTTCACTATGTGACTTAACGAAGCCATTAAAGTTATAGTAATCAGCTTCACATAAACACAACCAGCCAGAGCCAGATTCACTGGCTTCTAAGGAGGGAAGAACTTTTGCAAAGGCAACATATAACTGACTTTAGTAAAAAGACATCAAATACAATGTAAAGTAAATACTTGGAAGTTCATTTTCGTCTGTTTGTGTTTCGAAGTAAGATGAATCTTAAAAGCATAATGGGTTCTTATGTAAGTATACATACTTACTTAGATTCAGGATTTTTGTTGATATAAAAAGCCCCGGTTAATGTTCTGATTAGGTTCAACGAACAAATATAATCAGGTATATTTTCATGGAAATAATGTTCATGAGTTGTTTTTTTATGTCATGCTATTGTCTGATGGGAAAAGTTTTGCATGCCAGTATTATTATATCCCCTAACGTGTTCTCATATGATACAGGCATAATTATAAATTACTCTATAGCATTGGGCATTGCAATGTTCGCCTTTTTGAAACTGAAAAGCGATACATGAAGCGATAACTTTAAAAAGTATAACACCTCATTTTTACAAGCTTGGTAATCAGACAGATATCATGAAATAGGTTACGTTTGATTTTCAATAACCGTTCCATAAGTGCTAAGTCAATAGGTAATAAAAAATCTGAGATAGGGTTACTAGGGTTTGCCAAACGTAGAGTGGACTAGTGACCGATAAGGTATCTTGATAAGTTTAATTGGCCAATAACACCAGAAGTGTAGAAACCCTACCCCTTTAAGTAAACAGAGACAGAAAACACTTAATCAGAATAAACACACAATACATAGTGGCGAACACGAAAAATAACTCCATCTCAAAATGTTCTCCTATAAAACTCAACCTTGTTATAATGCATCCCAAGTTTGTTTAATCATTATCCAATTTTTAGACACGATCTACATACATACATAGCATCACCCCCGAAATCCCTAATGGGGTGGGCAGAGCCACAAGACTACTCGTGGCCACGTTCGATTAATTAGTCCTAAGATGGTATGATGAACCGTATGGTGACAGGTGATCAGCCCATCGCCCATACAGATAGTCCACCATGTTGGAGAGGACCCGTCCCTTAGTCGCCTTTTACGACATGCCAGGATGATAAGCATCTGCACGCATTCTATGCTATTTCTTCACTCCCAGTGCAGCAGAGGAGGTGCAGATTAATGGCGATTTGTGTATTGCGTGTGTAGGTACTGAAATTCCTTATGAAGTTTTAACAGAAACTATTTTGCGTGTCCATAAAATGTAAAATACAAATGATGCTAGACTAAATTATGTTAATTATTGTGGGGAAGGTCAGAGGTTTGCGCATACGACACGCCTTAGGAAAATTCGAGTAATTGTTACTTCGTAGAGGTTATATATTTGATAAAGTGTTTGTTGCTAATAATAAAACGTGAAACTAATTGTTTACTTATTAAGGGAAACAGTGGTTCAAATGATTTTATGTAATCCACTAAAATGATCTAAGTCGTAACTATCGCTCTCTAGACGCTATTTAACACGAATTAGTGAAAAATGGTACATAACATTTTTCACGAGAGACATGATACAAGCAAATTATTCACAGAAATGTCATAAACACTTCACATTTGACCAGACGCCAGAACTTTCGACGAAACGTGTCAAAAATTGCATAGACACCTCTCACGTCTCTTCATTATTCGCGAGGCAGTTAAAGCGCAATTTGTTGTTATTCAGCGGGTCTTAGATAATTCCCACGTCGGTATACTGCAACATGTTAATCACGGAGGCCATGGGCTGACCCCGGCTTCACACGTTGGGCCAACGTCTTTACTTACTATGAAGTTGCAAAAGCAACCAACAAAATAATCTTACTGACAGTTATTTCTACCATTGAGGCAGCTTTGGCACTAAATGGAAGTGTTACGTAGCATCCTTAAACCTGTCTAGGAAGTTATTTGCATCGTTAAAATTCTTGACAAAATTACTTTCCAATCCTAAATTAATAAAGTGTATAAATGACATTTATGAACAGAAAGTGTCTCGTTATAATTATATAATAGTTTTCCTTGTCGTTAGGTGACATTAATTGTTTATCAAACAACATTTCACATCTGATTTGTGAGCCTTTAAAACGGCAAACTGTCGCCTCGGTTTTTAACCTTTAATTATTTCACAATTATAAAATAGTTATGCGCCAGGAAGTAAAGCAGGTCAATCAACATAAATATTGGAAGGAAAACAAACAAAAGAACCTGGTTTATCATCTTCGTTACTCTGGTACACGAGCTCTCGGCGTAAATCATAAATCTTGTACCGTTGTTATCACGATCAAAATATTTCTCCGACACCAAGGAGCGACTCGCAGATTGTCAGCGGAAGCCATTGATAAAATATCACCTAATTAAACTGGACATGAGCGAGTGCCTGCCTTTCTATTAAATTATTAGTTTTGACACTCGACAAGAGCCTGTCACTTTTTATGGCCCACGGACGTCCGAACAAGCATTTAAATTAATTAAGACCGTTTAAATAAACGGCCCTATCAATTAAAGTCACAATCGAAGCTCGATCGAATAAAATCAATGGTATATCATCTTGCCCACCGGAATAGGACAATTAGGACATCCCACAGGGTAATCTATCGTATTTTGAAGTGTAAAAAATAAAGAAATTGCTTGTTATTCATTGCAAATAACATGACACGTTTCGACGATAACTTGCCATTTAATTTGACATGTAGTTGAAAGTATTATTTTGAACTGAGCACATGCAAGTGCGATCACTTTCCGTATTTTCCAATTTTGAATCCAGGATTTCACATGCCCCATTATCGTCCCTATATTTTATGATTGTCGACGAAGATGCATGCTATTTTCGCCGACCGTGCTTGTAGACATACTGACCAGAATTGAGTGCACAAGTTTGTATTGTACAAAGCTATATTCTATGCGCATACAGCTAGCTTTTAACTGGCTGGAAGCCAACAGTTCAGTGCCTGCGGTGCTATTGATTGATTATTGTAGCTAGATAGGGGAACTCATCACATAAAATCACCCTAAATATTAAGGAAGCTTCACATTTTTCATGAAGAATGAATGACAGAAATGATTTTAATACGAAATCCTGATTATATGTAGGTTTTCTTTCTTTGAACATTCTTTGAACTTCTTATGTTTCAATATTCGTAACTAATCTTTTAGTTCATTAGCTGACTAGAAATGGAGATTGACGAGTTCCATCAGATCGCGACTTAGAAGCAATTATTGCGGTATCATCAGTACCTACACTTCAACACGTTTCGGGGTTGAAGAACCTAAGCTATAGTTTACCCAACTAGACACTGGTTGCTTTAGCTGACTGTCTATGACAATAAGAAATTTCACTTTTCCGTCTTAAATCTAGGGTGCAAATATGCTGCTTTAGCTGAACACGTGACAAAAATATGGCAAATATGGCGCGCTAAAACTAGTTCTGACAACTGCAGCAAAGTCACATAAAGATTACTTGCATGAAGAATGACTAGTGGACCCGCCACAGCTTTGCCCGCGGTATTTTCCATTTTCCACTTTATCACCTCTTTTCACCCCTTTAGGGATGGAATTTCAAAAAATCCCTCCTTAGTGCACCTCTAGGGTACTCAAGTCAAGTCGTCAACTGTCTATCTAGCTAGGTACCTGCCGGCTACGTCGACGGCTTCAAATTAGATTAAAACTGTTCTGGTGGTGAATCATAAGTATGCCTAAGAATAAGAAGAAACAAGAGAGCTCTAGCGATAGTTATGAAGGACCGGTTGATAGAATTGAATTGACTCGAGGAATGTCTCCTCCAAATTTCAAACCTCTAGGACCACCCGTTTAGGCTATTTTTGACGCCAATACGAAAGAAGCGGAGATTTGTTACTAATCCTGTCAGTTCACTTAAGCTAATAAAAGAAAAGACTTAAAATGTAAAAACTGCTTCAGTTTACCAAAATTAGAATCAATGATTCACGTCGTAATAGTTTTATTGCCAGCATCTTCTTACCATAGACACGGATCAAGTGCTAAAAGGGTCACAATCTAACTGACATCGTTATTACATTCTCGACAAACGGCTGCCCCCATCCGTCATAGGGTCACACCATTAACCTTTAAGTCATTTCAATTATTTTATTACATTACAGTCTCAATGTTAATCACGTAATGGTATTTTATGCAACTGTCACATAATGATGTGTCTCGAAACATGAGAGCTGAATAAATTGATAATTTTATGACGTTGGCTTGAAAGTTTCTTCTATTTCCATTAATGTTTTCATTGTTATTTATCGTTTTGTTTGCATTTTATTTTATCTGTTCTAAGTATCCAGGTATTATCTTTATTATGTTTTTATTGTCATATCACTGAAGCCAAATATAGGCGTAACAAATTTACCGTTAATACTTATCGTGGTTTTAAGCAAACACAATGTTCGATATCCTTAAAACATTTTCCTACATCTATTTAGAGTTATATTACATGGAAATTCGATCGCAATTTACAGCTAGTTTGGAAATTGAATAGAGAAATATTTCGGTAAGAGTTCGGTAATAGCCTCGTATGTGTTAGCATCTCTACCTGCGAATTCCGGTAACCGATGCTCTTACGATGAGGGAAAACATCGTGAGGAAACCTGCACCTTTAGGTAACTAAATGTGTAACCATGATCCCCACCAATTGGTTTGGTTCCCTCGTTAAAAGGGTTACGGAGGTCAGACGGCAGCTCCCCGGTCGCTCCACTGTAATAACTCGAACTGCCGAATCTGAGATTATATGAGAGAGACGGAAAAAAGCGCTAGGAAGAGAAAGAGAAGAGCGAGGGACTTGACAACAATGCCTATTCCTGATGACGTAGAGTTGGTATGTATGATCTTAACAATACATGTTGCCTTATCCATTGTAACTAAGTATACAATATTTTTAACAGACTTCAAAAAAGGAGGAGTTTTTTTCTGATAATAGACAATTATAACTTTATACAGATATGTATATCTATATTTTGTATTTAAGGAACTTAGAATTTATTTTAACAACTCTTTTATCTTTTAATTCTTTGCTAGATTTATAGATAATTAAAATGGAAATATTAGACGGTCACTTAATTCAATTCCGCTCCGATAGTTTCTCATCCAATAAAAACATATGGCAATGCATGCTCTACATCTGCGATGGACGTTGATTGATTCGCTAGTCTGTGGTCAATATTAATTTATGAACTTAACGTCAGATTTAATGTTAATCTTACGCTTAAGTAATTGGCTAAATGTTGTGAGCTGGTGCTCACATTGTGTGATTGTAATAAGAGTAAAAAGTTTGCAAAGTCGATGAAGTCTGCATTTAAGTCTCACTTAATCTAATCTACATTTTTTTACAATTAATCAATAAAATAAAACAATTATTAAACTCAACTTTATGTTAATTACCTTCTCCATCTTTGGCACGCAGCTTGGCAAGAACAAATAAATAACGAAATTATCACAAAACTACAAATTGTGCCTTTTATAATATAAACCGTAAATTAATTTATTAGGTGCGTTATAATATACATTACAAGCTGTTTAGATAAATTTAATAAATTTTAATAACTAATTTAAAACAAAAACTCCCAAGATGTCACGTAAAATATGATGAATACGCAATCATTTTAATGCACAAGGTAAACCATGTCGATTGAATCCCATTATACCGGTGCCCGTAATGTTATCCGATTGAAATCGATTGGCACCTACGCACGCTAGAAGCATCGTATCCACTACGCTTTTTAACTTGAAGTGTTCCTGTAGCTATCATTTCAGGGCATCAATGGATAAGTTGTATAGCATTAACACAGTTTTTTCGGGTTTCATAGTGAAAGTGTTTCCTAGACTCTTGGCAGACGGCTGGTCGCGGGGTGAACGACCTCCGTTTCGTGCCTGTAGGACATCTTATACATAACCATTGTAGAAAGTTAATCCCAATCTGACATGGGGCTTTGTTCTAGAAAAAATTGTCGTGAGCGCGATTCAGTACATTAATCTTTACGAACACTATAAAGTCGGTTTGTTTGACTAAGGGTCTTTAGAAAACCTCGCCTGACTGTTGCTTGTTATGTAGCTTTAACTTTCAGTAATAGCGAGAAAAATCGAACCAAAATGAACATAAAACATTAAAACTACTATAAAATAACTAAAAACTGAAATTTTAAAATTTCGCAGACATCATTATAATGTGGTTTGTTAGAGACCTCTTTATGTCAACAATAGTTTTCATGTTCATTATGAGACCTTAGAATTTCTCAAAGGAAATTAAATTTCAACACGAGAAAAGTATGTCAGGCACTCCCGGTTATTTATAAATGGTTAACATTTTCTTCTCCACGTTTTGTGTATTTTCTAGTTTAATTTTAAGAATTTTACCTCACAAGTGGCGTACTTCACATTGCGCGATGTCAAAAGAATGTTTTGATAAGGTAAGCTCTCTGTACGAGGAAAAAATGGTTGTATTTTATCTAAGTCATCTTGTTATTTCCTGAGAAGGCTTGGGAGAAGCACTTATAAAATTATCAGAACAGCTTAAGTTATCACCTCAAATCGTGTCCATTTCCCTACCGTAGGTATTCATTAAGGTACGTTTAAACTTTTAGAAAGAAACATATGTTGTACGTGAAATTACTAAAACATTCTAGACTACAACAAAGCTGGTAGTGGTTTGGGTTAGCACCTGGCTTTGTACGTATAGGGTGTAAGCCTCTCTTTGTATTCCTTTGACGGCAAAATACCCAAGTAAAGGTATTTATTTATACCTTTAACTGCTAACGTATGAAAGCAGGTGCGCGCTAAACAGGGTTGCATTCACTTTTTCATTTTATTGCGCATGTTAACGGATGCTTGCTAATATGGTTAGTAAAGAACTAAAACGGTTTTGTTTCGAAGTGGTAATGTTCAAAAACAATGGCTCGGCCCGAAAACCCATAAGACAACTACTAGATGAAAGCAAGGTGTAAGTGAAATAATGGGGACGATTCGAATGTGACTGTTGAATTTTAAAGTCATTAATTTCAATTAAGAAACTTCGTGCTATACAAAATCGAGTTTGACCTTTCTTATTACAGGACAAATTGGCCCCAACATTCGCCCAATTATAAAATGATAAGAATTCCAGTGTAATAACTCTAAGTTGACCTTTAAATGTCATTTATATTTTCATGTAATAATCACGTTCTTCTAAAATGATCTAAAACCTACGTGACGAGAGGTGAAAGTTACTATGGACAGGATGTCTACAGCGATGCAGATTTTACAACAAATTGAAACAACACGGATTCAAAACTTAATGATGTATTACTGCCACGAAACAACAACGTAATAATCTTCCATTTATATCAAATCGTTTGAACCAAGTCTACTTGCGACTACGTAAATACATTTTGAGCCTTGCGTCTAGGTGTACTGTTAGCCCTCAACAATGAGGTTACTGTGGCGTTATTGTATGATTATTCCAAATGGAAATGCCGGTGAAAGAACATAGGAAGCTGTAATTTGAGTCCCGCTGGACAGAGAATGTGTAATTTCATCCAATCTCTCTTTTTTTACTATAAGACGGAGCGTGCAGCTATTCGGATCGCGCTCACAATCGAAAGGTGAGACTGTGAAGAGATTGGTCAATTATAAAGTTACTAAGTACTCGTACCTACTCTAGTTCACGGCTTGGATTTCTACAATTCCGAGGACGAGTGTCGAGAAATTTCACGTAGAAAATACACGTAGGTCGCTGGAGCACGTTAAATAATGCTGCTTTCACGTTCGCTGACGGATTTTGGAATAAAAGTAAAGTAGTTCTAACTTTCCTAGGCCAGTTTACACTTTTTAAGTCGATTTGTCACGGTATTTTCGAAATTCTACCGCCTAGAAAATTCAAATTTCCACTTTGATTTGGTATTTTGGTGTTTGTGCACAGGAACTACATGACCTAATCCCACCATCCACATTCTGCCACTGGACTACCACATGTCGGAAGGGTTTTCATCGACATGTCATTGAAATCCTTTTTGGTTTGCACCCCTAAATTGTGGAACACTCCCAGTCTGTATTTCCCGAATTAGGTATTCAATCTTGGTATCTTCAAGCTAAGAGTGAGTAGACATTTTCTGGGCAAGCGTGTTCTATTCTAGACCCTGTCTTCGCTTTCCATCAAGTGAAACGAGGGTCAAACGCATGCTCAGACCTTTATAAAAAAACATTCATAGTAATTATGCCGAAACATTCATAAAGTGCAGCGTGCGATAAATCAAACTTAAACTGTCATAAACAGGCTCAAACTACATGACTATGAAAATAAACCACCAATTACAGATCACAAACGCCAACCTGCCAGGTTATAATTCATTCATAAACACCTTCTCTGAACAACTTCATATCAGCGGGAGAGATCATTAAATTGAATATCTACATGCCAGTGTCATCTAACTGCATATTACTGAGTAATAAACTGTTAATCATCCGATGCTGGATTCACACTCGACTGGTTTTTTGCATAAACTGATAATGGAACGTTGCGTTTGTCGGCCGGTTGGCCATGCGAGACAGTCGCCGTTCGTTGTGGTGTTCTCAAACGGAACTAAAGACCACATATCCTACAGACAACCCTTAGGGCTCGGTCACCAAATATCAATCATATGGCGTTGTATGCAAGTGTTCACGTACGACACGCACGTGCGAGCCAAGACAAGTCAGCGTGCCCGCCACCGCGCCCGCGCCCGCTAGTTGTAGGTGAACGCCGGACGGAAAGGCGGACGCCTGAGCCTAACCTTTACTAGTGAACTAAGTTGTTAAACTTGATGGAACTTTCAAGGTCATGTGTTCCCTTGCTTGTTTGTGTGGAGCCCCACCGTTTATAGTTTTTTGACATTAACATTGGCAGCGGGAGTCGCCCGGCTATGCGGAGTATATAGGATATTATGGTCTGTGAACGGAACGCACTCGTTGTATGCCTCTCAGTAAGTGCTGTCAGGATGGTCATGTTTGTGTCGACGACTGTATGGTATGCAGAAAACTCTCGTTTGCGTTCTTCTTGGACGAGTATTGCAGCTCTTTTTATTTTTTTTCACTTCTGACGGTTGGAGGCATCGCGCTCACACTGAATACCTAAAGGTGTTTCGGGTCACTCACTGTTTTAATGAGGTACCATATTGAAACATTGAGTGACCCAAAACACTCTCCGGACGTCCGCTAGGTGATCTTTCCCTCGATTTTTAAGATTCCGTACCTCAAAAGGAACCCTTATAGGATGACTTCTTTGTCCATCTGTCCGTCTGACTGTGTGTCAAGACCTTTCTCTCTTTCTCAAGGTATCAAGTTGAAATTAATATCCAATACTCAGGAATCATACTTATACTAGAATCATGAAATTTCGCATGAAGCAATGTCTAATAGCACAAGTAAAGAAAAAAGTCAGAAAACTGTGAATTTGTAGTTACATCACAAAAAACTACTGACTGTTTTTTATAGGTTAGTACGGGACCATCGGCGCGCGAGTCAGACTCGCACTTGTCCGGCTTTTTGTTCTATTGAATTCTCGTTTTATTTAGCAGAAAAACACAACAGTTTTCTTTATTCGTTGCAGTTACTTTGAAAAGGTCACAAATTCCGAGTTGTATTTTGCATTTTAGTCAAATAACGTAAATTTTCGTCAGCCACTGTCACTTTTCAAATATTCTTTTTCTGTAAAGCGGAAAGGGATGGTTTTTGCGTATATTATTGCGTTATTGAGCCCATATTCAATATTGCCTCAGCATATCGCAAATATTTTACTACGATATAGCGATATCGCTTAGGCAACGTTGACGAGATACCCTGGATATTGGTTACTATATATGAGGGAGGAGGTATGATCCTTTTTAAAAGGTCTTAACAACACCAGGAAATGCACTTCTGTAAACTTCTTATCTGAAAATAAAAGATATTAATCAGCGTGGGGGTGAAAAATCTCTTCCTTTTAACTAGAAGCCTGATAATCGCTTATTACTCCCACGTAACCCAGCACGGTACAGCGAGATAGGTTTTTGTCATCTCGATCGTGCGGTATCCAAGAAACCAGACACAATCGATAAAGCAGATTGTGTAAATCTTACACTTGCGTGTTCGCACCAGTTCTTATCAGCATGACCGACAATTCGGAGCCCTCTAGATAAGCTATCTCTTAGCACTTAAAGTTGTACCTAAGTGGTTGAATCAATATATATACGGCCTCGGACCAAGCTTAATCTACCATCTTCTCAAATTAAGTATGCAAATTGAGTTATTTATTATGAATGGCTTAGACTTTAGAAGCTCGTTTTTTTTTTCGTGAAGAGTTTACGATGGTCGGGTTTAAAGCAGCCAGTCGCGTAGATAAAACGATCCCAATTAATTATTGATCTGTGTTGTAAACTTAATTGATCACTAAACACGTAGAAAGTGGATCAAATTTTATTGCCATAAAGATACTGTCGTAAATAACAGTTTGTCACTGACGTCATTAAATCAAAATTACCGGGAAAGTCCTCAATCGTTTGCTCAGGGAGATCGTAATGTATTGCCTTTCATTTGCAAACGAAGAGTGTTTTCTCCTGTCGCCCCGCGTATGATAGAGTTACGCGGTCTCTCATTACGGTGGGTATCATTACCGCGGTCTCATTACTCGTAGCATTTTTAGAGCAAAACCGCACTCCGCAGAGGCGTAAAACTATTACCCGAGCGGCCGCCTGCGATATCGAACACCGCGCCAGCGGCGCACGCGCGGGTTAGACTATCGCGCGGCCACGATCTGGCGTCGAATTCATTCAAAGCTAAAAATATAGTTCATTAGCTACTTTTCCCCCACATAAAAGTCCGTGTTGACTTTACCAAGCATGGTAATTTAAAATAATAAGCTCTAAGCTTTCCCAGCCATTGTTTGTTTATACCATTAAGTGTGCATATGGTCCGTTCAAAGGGAATATGATTGTCCAGACGCTTATGTAAAAGAAAAACAAACCTTCATAATCATAACGTTCCCTTTTAAAACTAGGAATTTATTATTATCTTCCGGCCGGCCTTTTGCTTGTCTTTTGACAGTTGTTTATTTTCGTAGCAGTACCGGGGTACTGCTACGTTTCTTTTAGTTGCGTGTGGCGCATGCGCATGTATATTACTATTAAGCAATTTGCTCTCACACGCTTTCTTCCCGTAACTAATTATAGGAGCGGATGGACGGTTTGTTTACAAGATTTATAATTAGAGGTTCGTGCGAGCGGTTTGTAATCATTGTCAAAGGATAGCTGCATTCACGTAACTTTCGTAAACAGTGTTTTCAATCATATAGTGTTATCATTTCTGTGGTGATTGACGAGGCAGCGGAATGGCGCGGCTGATTCCCGTGGTCTCGGCGCCGCACGCGCCGGCCTGCGGCGTCGTGTCGGCCTCCATTACACCATCAATCTCGTCAGATAACTCGCATGTTGAAGTGTACTCTTATGCGATGTTTAGGTGTAATCACGGGAATTGATAGCAACCAGGAGTTTGTGTCAGATTACCTACTCATAAAATAGGCTGGTATTCCTACGACTAATTCTACCCCTTTACATTATTCTTAGACGACATTCCGATTTCACCGTATAGGTATGCTATTTAAATTATAGAAATTGAATATTGGAACAATTTTGATTTTGTTTGAAAAAATATACCTAGGCCATTTTGGTAACAAGATAAGTATGCTAAGGCTTTGCTGTTGAGTTAGAATTCACTACCACAGAACTATATCGAGATAGAGGAAAGAGTTCGTCGATTTGTATGGAAACTGAGCGTGTATTATTTTTGCGTAGTTACTTTGATATCACGAGTGTAATTTAGTGACGGGAAACTAAGTCGCGCGAAAACGATTCAAAAGCATCGATTACCACGCGGCAAACCGAGTCTAGGCGCCGCCACTCCCGCCCCCCGCGCCGCGCCGCCGCCGTTGTTACACACAAAGATGATCTCAGGACATCTTTTCGGCACGCGAGGTACATACACTCTCTCATTCTATCTCGATATAGTGTATCTACTGTATAATTATTCCTATACTCGTATGTTGGGGGTTCGCATCCCTAAACAAAATATTAGTGAACAGTTAAATACGGAGTAGAAATCGGAACCAATGATACTGTCAGATGACAGTGTAATTAATGATGGATGGTCATACCATAGAATAGATACCTATATCAGCGGCCCTAACAAGGTTGACACGAGGATAACTTAACACCGTGTTATCTCTAAGTGCGTCTCTCGCACAGTAGTGCCGATGAAAGGGATAGTCACAGATAAGATAGGGTTAAGTTATCCCCGTGTCAACCTTGCTGCCGCAGATTTGTGCAGCTCTGGTAGAAAGCCAGCCTGTAACGTTGCGATCATGATTATGTTTTGCTTATAAAACACAATTTATACGATTTATTTACCTTACATTCTCCTTAACATGCAAGACACAAAGATAAGTTAAGACGCTCGTAAACGAGCTAGTTTTTCGACAATGTTTTGGTGCAATTCGGGCTATTCTAAAAACGATTACATATTACATCACTAATGGGGACACAGCGTTTGAATGTAAACTTAGTTAGGATAACCCGTATTGCAGCAATAATTTGCCTAAAAACTAGCCAGTTTACGAGCCCGTTTTAAACCCTTTTATCTCTATGACTATCTCTTTCGTCGGCACTAGTGTGAGAGAGACGCACTTAGAGATAAACGGTTCTAATTTATCTTTGTGTCATGCATGTTAGGGCCGCAGTGTGCAAAGGCCTAAGTTTAAATGGGCCAGTTCCGCACTGGTGTGATATTGATTTCCTCGTACGCTACGGAGCCTGCAGATGCTGTGACGACATCGCGGACAATGATCATTTGTTCAAGTCGACACCTATACACGTAAACTTACTACGTTTAGTAACGTGGCACTATTGTGTCGTTTATAGAACTGTATCATTTCAAATGATATTGTCGGCATTATGACTCTCCTTTTTTTAATTTATTTAAATGGGGCATAAGACTCAAAAGTCTAAATGGAAATAAACGAAAGCGTTTTAATAAGTTACACGGGCCCTAGTAAGTTTGAAACTAGGATAAGTTAACACCGTCTTATCTCTAAGTGCGTCTCTCTCACATTAGCGCCGACGAAAGAGATAGAAATAAGACGGGCTTAAGTTATCCCCGTGTCAAATAGGGCCGCAGCGGCCCTAACATGCAAGACACAAAGGTAAGTTAAACCCGTTTATCTCTATGACTATCGTTTTCGTCGGCACTAGTGTGAGAGAGACGCACTTAGAGACAAGACAGTTTAACTTATCCGTTTGTCTTGCATGTTAGAGCCGCAGGAGACTTAAAACGATCGACTTACTAATCATTTCATGCGTATCCAAATAGATATGCGCTATTGATTTGATTGTTAATTGAGAAATAGATAAGAAATTGAGCAAAAGAGCAGAAATAACAAACATTTAGTTAGCAAGGTTAATCAACCGCCCTTAATTCATACACCCGGTCGTGTCGCCAGTACAAGTGTTGCCACTTATAGAACTGCACAAGCACGTTTGCACTTCAAAAATGTTATCTACCCATCGTACAGGGTGTTAGTTGCACACACTGGTGGGTAATTTATGAACGGTACCACTTCAGTTTTTGCTACTTATCGTAAATAGCAATTCGAATTAAGAATTACATTTTATTTTCGCATTTATAAACTCATTTTAAACAAGTATTATAATTATAATTCGTCTGATAAACCCTGCCTTATTTTGATATAGAACTTTTGCAAATGAAAAGACATCGAGAAGGACTTGCCATCTACATATATTTCTACATACACAACGTATTCGAAAACATACAGTATCCATAAATAGCCTCAACAACCCAAACAAACCTAAAGGAGGAAATACTCAATTAGACAGGAAATGAAATCGTGGATTTACTCCGCAATAGCCTACCTACCCAAAGTTATTTTATTTCGTCGAACATTTGCGAGTTAAGCTTCTATAGCATAGTGTCAAACTAACCGGGCATTGAACGAATCCTTTGGTCCGTTATAATTTCCGTTTTTATGGTTTTACTTTCTATTGATTCGTGATCCATGCGTAGGGGAACCGGCGGAAGTGCCCCTCCTATCCATATATGCATACCTTCATTACTTAATGATGTCCGCGCGTGTCCAGTTGCAGGGGGGGCTAATGCATGCGGAATGAGCTGGGGTATAAATAATAGTCTGATTTTAATACTTTTTGATCGAATAATTTGAATTTGAAAAGTGCTCGTTGAATTTTGCTTGTTTTATATGGTTTTGTGTCGATTGAGTGTTCAAATCATTTCATTCAAAAGCCAAACGGAGAAATCACTAGCTCGAGCAGTTGATGATTTGTGCCGTCCTAACCAAACTAAACGACATTGGAAGTACTTCTTAATGGCTACTTATCGTAGCGGAACATAGTTTTTATCGCTAGCTGCAGCACCAGCCGTAGTAGGTACCGCCCAAAACATGACATTAGTGTCAAGGCCGTATTTTAACTCTGCGGGCTCATAGGCCGAAATATAGTGCAGACACTTCTGGCGGGAGGAGCAGAGACTTCCGTTTTTGGAATAATGTATTTTGCAAATAATTTAGGGCCGCCTATAGGGCAGCCTATGCCTTAATACGCTCCTGTTTAGTAAGGACGCTCACGAGCCTTTTCGTCCCCTATATAATTATAATTACTTTTGAGTTATTTTAATACGTATGTTAGTCTGTAAGGTATTTGTGAGGCCACTCAAGCCTGAAATAAATGGTAATTATTATTAGTGTCACTGGTTAATTGAAGTATTCTTGTTTGCAGAGTACCCAATGCGCCGAAGAGCTGCATCGCGGAAATCTTTTGCTCGGACGCGCCGGTCGCCAGCCCCATGAAGAACGGGAGCATGCGCCCGCGCGCCAAGCGCGACTCGCCCACGCGCCCGCGCGACACTCATTCCCGCCTCTTCGGACAGGTTCGTAAAGCACCCGAAGTTCGCCAAAAACGATTGTCGTGCAATCGTATCAGCTCTACAGCGGCCCGACAAAAGTGTACCTAGTGCCGACAAAAGATATAGAGATAAGGCGGGCTTCAGTTATCCCCGTGGCCAATAGGGCCGCTGGAGACTTAAAAAATCCAACGATCGCCAACGAAAGAGAGAGATAAACGGCTGCTGAACTACGTAACAACAATTGGTATCGCTTTCGCGAATAGTAAACCAATTGTACCCTTATTTACATCGAGTGATGACTAAATTGGTTTACAGTTCGAGGCAAACCGATACCAATTGTGTCACGTAATTGAGCTGCGGGATTACTTATCCCCGTGTCTGGCATGCTAGGGCTGCAACTTGTACAATAATGTGTCGTTTCTCGACCGCGGTCAAAAAGTCCGAGGGTGCCCTCAGTCCGAGCACGAACTACTCTGCCGTTCGAGGAGGAACTTCGATCGATTGCATAGTGGAGCTATAACATACCTACTAACCTATTATTTTTTAAAGCAAATAAATACATTATTATTATTATTATTGTAGCTAGCGTAATGTAACTAATTTTAAAAATAATGTGGTACCTATTGTACGTATTAAGCGAGGCCAAGATGCAGCTTTAAGTTCTAAATTAAACTGCCTATTTTTAAATCTGAACTTTAGTGTATTATCATTGACCATGTTTCTAAACTGTTTTCAGACTGCAGCAGCCCACGTGACGCCCATGGTCACCGACACCATCCGCAGCAACATTAAGTTTGGGGAAGCGGCTATGAACGGTGGTAGCCCTGCGCACTCGCCCAAACCATTGGCCAATGGGAGCGTCTCCTCGACGCCCAGCCGAGGTGAGACGGACGCCGGAGAACACTGTGAGTTCAATCAAATGTAGGCACGTTGGCACGGCTGCGCTAGGGTTGGCGGGCTTGGAGTAACTCGTGGAATGTTATACCGTATAATTACAAGTTTCAATTTGCAATTGAAAGTCGCTAGATCGAATAAGTTTATGATCGCAATGTCAATTTCGAGTAAAGAAATTAAAAACGAATACATTAAGATCAATAAATAGTCAAGTAAAAAAACTCTTACAATTGTTAAGTTAACTTTACCGACCAATGAGTTTCTATGAATCTGTTTAAACGATGGTCGGTAAAAGCAAGATAAAAATCTTGCAAAAACCTACTTAAACATTTGCTTTATTTGTTGTTCTTAGAACCGTTTGTCGGCATTTGATGGTATCAATTCCACATTGAATCCATCTGTTGCTTTACTGAAGAACGAATAACAAAGGTTCACTGTGTTTAAGTTCTTTGTACAGCTGCAGTTGAGACTCCAAGTCCGAGCTAGCACATTTAAAAGCAGAGCACGCTAGGACTCACCCGCTTTTTACTGTACGCTCTAGTACTTGATTACATAACTAATAATATTTAAAACACCATAAGCATTAAATGCTTGCGTTCGAAATGAAAGATGATCTTCATTAATTTGAAACACTTGAAAGCAACACTTCGTCAATGACGACGTTTGGCTTTGAATGAGAGTATGATTGCACAATGTGCATTATGTAATCAATAATATACTTACTCTTAAAAATAACAACACTAAATACTTATATAATAATGTGAGTGCACTTGAACATAACCTTTCACTCTTAACACATCACGCACACGAATTTCAACTTAAATGTCTTTCAGGGAAAACTGTACCTATTAGGTAATAAATTATACATTTTGAGTATGCATTGCTAAATAAGGGCATCAATTGAGCAAAACAGAGTCAGGAATACTCTTTTCACGCACACTACGCTAAATAGTTCGAATGAAAACCGTATGTTCTGTGAATGGTCAGCATCGTACACGCCACCGAAGAGGAATCCGGTGACCGGCGACGGAGTGCCGGTGCTGCCTCTGCGCCGGCGCCACCCGGCCGCGAGCCTGCGAGGTGCCGACCCCCACGACCTCGAACCACAACCCACCCATCGCTACTACACCACCGACTGGCCCCCCAAACCGGCCGATTACTACGTACACTCCGCCACCAAACCTAGCCTTAACTACCGACAAAATCCTTACACTTTGCTCGGATTGACATCAGATGACCAAGAAAAGGAGCATCCAATCATAGATGCGGATTCGCTGTCCCCCCAACCCGTGCTCGACAGGCATTGGCCGCCGTTCCCTGCTCAGCATTATTTGGAACCGTCAAATAAAAAGATTCCGTATCACCCTCTGCCACCTTATGCTTTCGTCGGTATGACATCAGCTCTTGGCGAGAGACCGCAACCGGATTACAAGTACAGCCCTGTGCCTACCTTAGACGGGCTCATTGATCCCTATATCCACGCGCAAACAAACCCGCCCCCAACTCTGTTTAGATACGAACGCGATGGTCCCATCCCGGACTTTGCTCCGCTCGAGACCCCCACTCCTCCTGGCCCCTACACCCTAACAGGTTTCCCTCCCATCTTCCGTAAACACGTTCCTGGATACCTGTTCGAACTGAATCGGCATGCTGAGGACTTCAGACCAAAGACGTACTATGTAGACTATGTTCGCCGAAGAGAGATGGGTGGGTGTTTAATCCTTTGACTGAAGGAATGCCATGATTCTGCACCAATCCCCTGATGAAGATACACTCGATCAGGGTTGTTTTGAGAGGCAAAGCTTTTGGTAATCGCAAATACGATCAGTGTTCAATACTTGTTTGCTGTGTTTTGACAGTCGGTTCGGCTTGTTTGTGTTTCAATAAACGTATGTTGAGTTGACTATGTGGTCGATAAATAATGATTTCTTATCAAAATAACAAACAGGCAGAATTCCTTCAAGTCTTATATTAAACACTCAAGCCATTTTATTATTTGCTTCTTCGTTAATCTTACGTAAGAATTAGTTTGCAGTTGGTTATGCCATTTATATAGTCATAGTTTAGTGTATCTAAATGTTTCCTCTTTCTGTAACTGTACTTTTAATAGCAGGTGTTAAAATAATTAAATAATTGCTTGCTATCTGCAACGTATGAAACGTATCTAATTGTTTTTGTATAGATATTCTGCGATTTCATGTAAATAGTGCTGTGCTGTTATGTAATAGATTCTTATATTTGCTTAACTTTTTGGCCTCTATTTCGCACGCATCTTCTTTCTTGTGGAAGTACTTTCTTTTAGTTAACTTATTCGATGGTTGATAAGCTTTGAATGAATAAAATTTAAAACATTGTATGTCGCTTTACACGAATATTATTGTTGTTGTTTTTAAATTTAAACGTTGATTGATAAGGTTCACTTTTGTAGGTCACTTACTGTAATTGATTTCTGACAAAGATATTGTAAAAAAAGGAATTAGGTATATCATGGTTTTGTATTTATATTAAGCGTAATTTCCTATCTTTAGATACCTTTTTCTCTTAGCTCTTAGATCACTTATCTGTTCTATACTTGGATTTTCAAAAATATACTAGATTACTAGCGTATAATACAACTTTAGATAAAAACAAGTTACGTTAAGTTAGTTTACTTCCGTAATTTTTGTAATCGTCTATAGTCACGAATCCGCACTAAAGTTGCATGTACATCACAGTATTTATCAATTTATAGTTGCCCAAATCAAAATCCTTATTCTCAGTTAGAAATTCCCACAAAAAAGCTCAATAGAATTTTAAAGTTTCTTTTAATTTTCCAGAAGGCAACCCGATCACCGGTGACGGCTACAAGTCGCTGAACGGGCAAATCAACACCGTGACATCAATAAACGGCAACACCAACACGATGCACAGCCGCGTGCCGCCCGGCGGCTTTTCTTCCGGCCTTTGGTAGACTGCTACACCGACTAACCCGTAACTTACATACCTACCCCCCACAATCCACTAAAACTATTGAAAACGAAAAATTTCAAGAATCTGATCGGTACGCAGTCTGCCTTTGGTGCATTTATTTTTTCTTTTATTCGACTTAATTTGTGTAGCGTCAACAAATTATTAGTATCACCACAGTTTATGTAACATCCATTAAAACTAAAATGGTATATGTTGTTAAATAAAATCCTTAGCCTATCCCAATAACATTTCCTTTTTGAATAATTAAGCATAGATGATTATAGATATTTTTGTAATAGTAACATTATTTCGATAGATATAAAGGTTATAGATTTGTAGTGTGGGACCTTTGAATTGATAAAAATATAACTAGCGAACGCCTGATTCTTTTATTTGACGTTTATATATTATTGATTGAATTTTTATTTCAATTTCAAAGGTCATCACAGACTTTTTATTGTAAGAACTTGAAATTATACTCTTGACACGTTTAATAATTATGTTACGCGTTGATATTGTGAATTAGGAGTGAGGATACGTATCAGCAATATACCAAAACGAATAGTGCCTTGATTGGTGGCGAGATGAAATTCTATAAGAATCAGTGAACGATTGAGTAGGCATTAACGTATAGACAGTGATTATATTATCTATATTTCACGGTATAGAAATAGTAATCATGAGGCACTCCGGCTAATTGATACAATAAATTATATTTTAACTTTAATACTTGACACTAATTAAGAGTCCTTAATCTCGTTTGTTAAATTTTATTTATCATATTATCTAATTTAAATAGAGGTTTTATAGATTGCATTTATTTTCTCTTTTACATGAGTTTTGTTTTTAGTTTATTTTCTACTCGTTTAGAAATAAAATGTAAAAAATGTGTTTGAATGTTGGTCGATTATCTGTTAGCAAAATTGGTGATTTTGTAAGGACCATGTTGTGTAAAACTATTTTGGATGTTCCCCGTAACGTTAGTGTAGGCATATCAAGTTTGTAAAAACGTTTTAATATTCTAACCTGGACGCATACTCTCAGGCCTAACTGTAACAAAACTGTTAATAGATAATAATCATTATTTCAAATTAAAGTTTTTTATTGAAAATGTTGTTATCATTTAGATACATTACCTAATAAAGTAGTACGCAAAAACTAAGTATTACTATTATCATTTTAATTATCTGTATCTTAAACATCTGTATGTATAAGTATACCATTTATCTAAATAAAGAGTCCATTGGAAAAAAGAGGGTTGTCTTTTTATTTAACAACAAATAACAAAAACGTATTAACCCCCCCCCCAACCCCCGCTTACAATAAGGTACGTTATTTTGCGTAATTGATAATCACGAAATGCCGTCTTTTTAACCGACTTCAAAAAAAAAGGAGGGTTTTTTTTTTATGTTTGTTACTTCAGAACTCCGTCATTTATAAACCGATTTGAAAAATTCTTTTTTTAATCGGTTGGGTATAATTCCAGTTTGGTCCCGTTGTAGTCAAAGTCGAGGTGTGATGAGAGGATCTATGAGGAATCGATGGAACTCTTCAAATATTATAGGCACGCATATAGCAATTTTAGTATAATCTGTAATAACTCAAGCAGTTACGTTCCAAAAGCATTATTTGGTGAAGTGGAACTGTTGATGAAGACCATAGACCGGAACTCCTGAATGATAAGTATTTCACAGTTGGCGATTAAATTTCTTTATAAGTTTGTGAAGCAATTTATGGTCATGAAAATGCACGTGGTAAAATAGAACTGGGTTTGAAGAACCAGGAGAACTCCTCAAAGATTGATGCCCTTGCACCCTGGATAGCAACATTTTGTAAATGGTGATGAGCAATTAGCATTATGCTGTTGTTGCTTGATGTAATAAATGTATTTTATACGATAAGCACTAAAAAGTATAAAATAAAATAATAATTTAACAAATAAAAAAACCGACTCCAAAACCCCACTGAAAAGTAAGAAATAATAATTGGCTTTTGTAAGTCATTTACCTAGAAATGGGAGATATATTATTGGTTAAGTGACGTCATAAATTAAATATATCGAAGTCGGTGGCAAGTTAATAAGGTAATAGGTACATGGAATAAATGGACTTTCCAATACATCCCTCATACTGTGTTCATTTACTTGAAAAGTCACCAATAACCACCAACCACCAACTTGCCACCGACTTCGATATATTTAATTTATGACGTCACTTAACCAATAATATATCTCCCATTTCTAGGTAAATGACTTACAAAAGCCAATTATTATTTCTTACTTTTCAGTGGGGTTTTGGAGTCGGTTTTTTTATTTGTTATTTCGGTGGACCCTTATTATGTGATCACCCAAATAAAATGGGACTTCCAAGAGAAGCAATTATATCAATATATTAATGTATTAACGACAATATACAGTAGCATAATTGCCAGTGAGTACCAGTGAGGTCCCTTCAGTGAGGACGCTAATAAAAATGAAACTTAGGTGCGTAGCCATTAGGTACATTATTGTACAGAAAAAAATATTATTTGATGGTAAAGGATTTTGTCCATTAGCTACCTCTATCTGATCAAATCTCCCTCACTTCCATTATTCAATCTTTGTCCCCTAGCATTTTCCTTTGCAAGTGCTTTCTCGTCCATCGATGGAGATTCTATCTCCAACGTGACTGGTCCGTCGTTTTGTATTGAAACTTGCATATAAGCACCAAATACACCATCTAAGACAAAATATGAATGGAATTAGAAATCTGCACATGTCAAGGACAAAATCCAAATATCTTTATACAATATGGCCATGTAGAAGTTCTTATGATTTATTTAGATTAACAAAAAAATGCAACATTACAGGTAGAGGAACCTAAGTCATTACAATTTTTTACAGCTAACATTATATGGGAATTTAATACAAGCATAAATTTATAACAATTACTTATAGTTATAATTTACTACATTTAAATTAGGTTTAAATGAAAAATAAATAATTAGATTAATTTAAAACAATATATTACTTAACGCTAAGACTTTCACACAACTTCATACATTCTCTTTCAATTAATGATGGTCAATGAATCTACTATCAAGAAGAAAAAATCACAGGCACATCACAAGATCAATAAAATTAGAGATTACCCAACCTGGCCTTCAGAGTCCTATTACATATTCTGGGCCTCAAGGTACTGGGTAAGCCGCAAGCCTACTAATGATTGAAGTGTATAACAATTAACGCGTTTGCTGTGGTTCTTTTTCCTCGAGACTTCGTCAGATGCCGTGTCAAATCACTAGACGTGACTTGCCATATGTGCTGAACGAACAGACGCGTTCACGGCGCCAAGTGAAAAAAAGTAAAACGTATAATATGCTTCGCCGGCAGTGAATGTGTAAAGTCTATCCACCACTACCATTTTCCAATAAGGAGGGTACGTGGTTGTGGATAAGATATCAAGTCTTAGGGCAGTGTTGAAAGATTGTTCCTTCAGAACTTACAAAATTGGAGTCAATACTGCGGTAGGTACAAAAGAAACCTCTGCATCATAGATCAAAATCAAAATATAACTTTTATATTATTGCCACCAACACATATTATGAGTATTTGTATATTCTGTACTATTGGAAGTTTCACCCAGTGCTTGGGCATGGGTGGTGGCGAGCTTGGACATGATACCTGCACGTCTAGCACGACTTGCCCGCGAGTCATTTGTCGCTCAGTGCATCCCTTACATATGTGACTAGTTTGACAGAGACGCACTGAGCGACAAACGAGTCGCGGGCATGTCGTGCTAGCCCCCCTGGGAAAGTCTAGGGGGAAAAATCTGCAGTTAATAAATTATAGTTACTAAAGACAGCCGAAATTTTACTTTGAAGATACTTTACCTTTGATTTTCTCTGATGTATAATTGGTTTTCAATAATTGAAGAAATCTATCATAAAAATTCTTAGCATCATCACCAGCCATTGCATTATGAAAATCGGGTTTATTGCCCTGTAACATAAAGTAACCGTACATACACTTTAAAATAATTTACGGGTATAAGTCAGGTAAGTGCTCAGGAGTGTTTCAAGCACTGTTACAATCTTTCCTGTATTATGTCCATGCATAATAATTCACATCCATAATGAAAAGCAAAAAGTCACCATATTCATCAATATTTGTACATCCTGTAGGCTTGCCCGACACAGTACCACATGGTGTCTATTGTTCATCCAAGATTAGGCATATTGTAAGTGCTAGGGGCCTTTACAATTATTGTAAAATAATCTTCATGGAATTTCTAGTTGGAAATTAAACCTTATTCTTTTCTTTGAGCGGGACAAGGACACTCATTCACATAAACACATACATACCTTCCAGGTGTTGTATAAAGTGAACTGGCTGACACATAGCACTTCAAATCCTTTGTCTACTACACTCTTATTCCATCTTTTGTCATTGTCATCATTGAATAATCTTATGCTGAGGATCTTACGGACTCTGAAAGAAATGTAATGATAGATTAATAAAAAAAATACACAAGACTTCCGGTGCTGTGTCAAGACTCGCCATGTGTGCTGATTGCACAGATGCGTCCACGGAACTGAGTGAAAATACGTAAAACGCGTATTTATGTCGCCGGCACCAACTAATTGTATTCTATATGCTGCCATTACTATTAGGAAAGGGGTTAACTTACATATATTCCATATCTCTAGGCGTATCATTCTTTGAAATACCGACGAGGACACATAACCCCTGTTCTATACTGCTGACGATTTCATCATTTACTGTACAAAATAAAGGAAAATAAATATCCAAAATAAGTTACATGTTTACAAATATTGATCACAACATTATTCCGTTTGCAACTGTAAATTATGTCATTCAGTATGAAGGGGAGGCGAATTTGCTTTACTCATACTGAAGCTTTATGTAAGGCTATCGATTTTCATTAGTTTAGTCATGTTTAGGGATTATTACCGGTTACTTTCGCGTTCATAACACGCTGTATCAGTGCCTTCATTTTTATTCGTTCAGCCCTTTTTAGAAACACTTCGGCGGCTGGTTATTTGTTAGATTTTGTCACAATTTTCATCACGCGTCGTAGAATTTAGTCCAGAATTAAGATTGTCACTTTATTTAGCACGTAAATAAAGTTTTACGAACACAGCTGGTCTCTGGGCATATTGTCACTCTTGTCATGTCATATGTCAATGTTTTTTTTCTTCATATTTATGGCTTGGATACCTACCATCCTTTTTGACGATTTGATTGACGAGCTTTTTTTATCTAGGGAGTAAACAATAACTGGGCTAAATTATATTGGATTTTATTACATAACTCAACGCCTTTCGACATTTTAATCAAAATTACAAGCAGAAAAATGCTCCATGCCATTTTTAGGGTTCCTTGTTTTCATCTTGTATTACTGTACCTAGTATTAGCAATTAGTATCGCTACTCATCGCTAGATGGCAGGAGTAGGAAAGTTGACTGTTTCAACTAGGTTTGATTGAAGGCGCATTGAGCCTTGGCATTGGAAGGCTTAGTACTGCTTAGTACGACTAAAAGCTAAATAAAAGCCTACACTCATGTCATGATTGTTCAGCTATTAACTGCTGGGATGACGCAAGATAATAGATGAAAGCGGACGAGTTTAGCATGCCTAAACAGTGCCAAAGATTCGAAGTTCATATACCTAATAACCCGCCCTATCTATACAAAATTCGCACTTTAGGGAAACATTCTTTCCGTCTGCTACTAAATGTTTACTTACGTACATAACGAAATGTGATGTTTTTGCTAATTTACCTTATACCTAAGTAATGACGAGCATTAAATTAGGTTTCTTCCTTTTCTTTTTTTCAGGCAAGTACCTATATATAAACTATACTTACTCGGTAAGTTTTGCAAATGTCATACTTTAAAATACTATCTTTATACTTATTTCAGCCTGTACATAGGGATATTCATATCTTCATGCCAGGGCAAATGGGAAAAACTATTTAAAGTGGATAAATAAATCCTTAGATATTCCAGGGTGCAATAAAATCATCATATAAATTTGAAAAGACTAGTTTATTTTCCATTGAACCAAAAAAAAAAAACATAATTCATCTGCATGCTTGTATTTTCTTACGGGGGTCTTTTCAGGCAATCTAACATTGGGATAAATTGCCTTAATCTATCCTTTTGTATCTGCATTTTAAAAGGTTTCCATAAATTACACTGCCTTTTCTAGGTATACTTACACATTTTTTTTCATGAGATCAAAATAATTAGGTTGAATAATCGGACATTACTACAGATACTTTTATCAGCCAATTACATTCTTGAAACCTAGCCGTATTTTCAGGCGGGAAATTTTTACGAATTTTTAAAAATTAATCTTAGAGCACCATTACAAAACAGCGGTCAATTTATTTGAAACTAGAAACCAAAGTTGTGAATTTAACTTACACTCAAAATTATAGCATCTTAACATGTAATTGAACACAGTTTTGGTAGATCTGTGCTTCAGTGATTTATAACATCCAACAGTTATTAAGTAGTTTGCCTAAACCAGTACACATTATATTATAACATTATTCTTCAAACCAAAGCTACTAACATTAGAGGTTTAGCTAAAAGTTGAGACTGCACGAATGTGAACTAGATTCGACAAACTAATTTTTATAATCTTCTCCATTTGAATAGATTTATTTAGTTGAAATAACTAATCCCTTAATTGCGCTTATATTTCTATAACTATAAGTGACGTAGGCATTAGATTGAACTTTTACTTACGAAGATAGGTTTCAACAGATATTTTCAGAATTATAAGTGAATAGTACGTACGTAACAACAACGATTAAAATGTAACGTAGAGTAAGAGTAAGTTTGAAATGGGTATCTCTTTCTATACTCCCTGAAGATAAGCACAATGGTATGCTATCTACGTAAAGCACCTAGATAGACAGGAGCTAAAGCAGTCTGAAGCATTAAACACTAAGCTAACACTAATCTTAAATATAATAATATGTTTATTAAACAATAAATTATTTACATTGGCAATGATCGATTAAAACACGCTTAAAGCTAACGTATTTTTCCGAACCCGGAATAATGAGAGCTAATTCCATTATTAATATTAATATTAATTTATTAATTATTCCAAATCTATATTTAAGAGCCCACATATGACTAGATTAAGCACCTCATTTTGCATCAATCAGAACTGAAATCAATGACGTTGGGTTTCATTTTAAAATAGCTCGCTCTCAGCCGTGGCTGTTACAACCACCGCGCTCGCACGCGTTCACAAATATCTGAGTTTTTTGCTGTTTATCAGAGAACCATAACATCTATTAAAAAATCCTTTTTAGCGAATTGAGAAGTTGTTGTTACTCAACTATTTAACCAAAAATCATCGTTAAAGATTTCGTTTCGGGTTTCGAAGATTCAACCAAAAATATGTTAAAAACGCGTTATGTTTGAAAAATAAAAGTATCGAGGTTTTTATTACCAATCGTGTTTTCACGTTTAAGCATTTCAAGAACAAATGTTCAAGTTTAATATGTTTAAAAAACAAACACGTAGTCCCTGTCAGTATTGAAATCTAGATCGCCAAACGTCGCAACCTTAGCATATGTGGCCTCTTAAGATACAAGTGTTATTGTTAATAGAACGCTTTAAAATGTTGCACCCGATTTCCAAAATCACCAATTCATTAGTCAAATATTTAATTTCACTGAATGAAATGAAATAACAATAGATGTGTAATCTAATTTGTTTAAAATCAAGTCAAGTCAGTTATTTCACTGTTTGTTTGTTAGCTCTCATTGTTCAGGATTCCCACTGAAAATCATGTTGGAACGAGTTTCTCTCAAAGATCTCACAGTGAGAAATATTCTTCTCCTTTACGTGGACCGCGTCGCAATACTAGTTGGCTATATATATTAAAATTAACGTACATTCGTACTTAAGAGTATTAACAATAACTTTAACGCCTTCATTCCGTAAAACTTTAACAGTATCAATACTTAAAAAAGATAGCATTCGAGTCTTCATCCACCTCAGCTATCCATCCACGTATCAAATTGTTTTCTCATTTTCAGTCGAAACTACAAAACGATGACAAAGTCCTTCTATATATCTAAAGGCCCGATCTCATTGCGGACGCACCAGAAGAGTGCGGCGCGCGCGTGATATGTTTAACTGCTGTTACGACTTCCAATATAAGATAAAAGCCATAATGATGCCGTAACGTGCGAAGTAGCTGATGAGCGATGAGAAGCACATTCAAATTTGAACAGAATTACTTTATTCTTAGTCTAAATTAATAGTTTTTTTCATCCGCTGATCAGCCGCTGTGCACGTTAGAGAACCTCACTGCAGATTGACTCACGCTGCGGTCGCGCCGCGCTCCCTCCACGCTCGCAATGTGAAGCTCAAGCATCCTCTTACTCGTTTTAAGATACAACCCCAAAATTATCTTAGTCATAGAACTACATAGATGAAGTAAGTATCCTACATTAGCCACAACATTTTTGTTAAGACACTGCATTCAAATATTATTGCTGTAATGTATCAGGTAAACGTTCTGCTTCTCAATCCATTAGGGCTTAGAATTATCGACAGGTTAATCTACCCGCGACGAGAAGAATATTAAATTGGAGCATACCCAACATCAAAAGATTTTACAAGTCGCAATGGTTCTCAAAAAACGCTTAAAACATTTGAGTATAAATATAACACTTACAACTCAACTCAAATGTGTCAAAGGTAAAATAATTTGACGTCAACTTTTCCACAAATTAAATAAATAGACGGTCCGTACACTCGTTCTCAATCGTACAAATGGACAAAAATTTACACCTTCGGTTCCAATTTCAGTGGGAGGTTGTTGTTATCGATTTGAGGGGTCGGCTGGTTCTGCTGCGCGAGACCTTGGATTCTGAGGTTTTCCATGTACCGCCGTTGGTTTTCGGGGTTGTTCATGACTGAAGCGACGAACTCGGAGGTTTCTTTTTGTAGTGCGACTATTTTCTGTTGGATGATTTTGTTTTTCTGCATGAGAGCGACGGTTTTCCAGGCGAGCTCGAGGAGCACTCGGCTTTGGGCGTTCTTGTCGACAACTGGTTGGCAGGGCCTGGGCACCTCCGCCGCGGGCGGGGACCCGACACGTTGCATTCTCTGCAGACGCCTCGCCTCTCTAAGACGAATTAGGTTTGAACCTGAAACCAACAAAACATTTTTCATTATTATTTTTGAAACCACTGTACTCCTGGTACTAAGGATCTCTTTGGCCACCCAACGTGGCAATGCCGCTAGTGTGATGGGAACTTTTGAGCCAGGGGCGTTCCAAGGCGTTCCTTTTGGTGAAAGTGTGTAAAAATCTTTTGACTTATTAATTTTCATATCTGTAACTTACATTGTTTAATTATTTAAAACGTCTCAGTATTTAAATCGATGCATACTTTTATATTAAATATTTATTATTATTTCAGACAAGTTATCGCTAAGCGTGTGTATTATCCTATTTTTTTGTGTATATAATGCGTATATAAAGATAAGAGGCTGATCTAAAAAAACCTAGTCCAGCACCGTTCTCTGTCCGCCTGATTACCTGCAGCTCAATTCTGTGACACAATTGGTATCAACCAATATAGACGTCACTCGAGGTATCGAAGGGTCAAATTAGTTTACTGTGCGAGCCAACGTGATGCACAATAGAGCTGCTGGGTCCTGAAAACCAGCATCAGGCCACCACTTGACACCACTGACTGGGCGTTACTTGACATTATGCTGCTAACCATTTTGGTACTTCTGTTATTAATAGATTTAAGTTAGTTATTTTATTATGTTGTGTTAAGCACCAAATTAAAAAAATTATAGCGTTCAAAAGGAAAAAAATTGCCCGTCAGCCTTTCAATTCAGAAATTTCTAGTCGAAGATTAAAAGGAATGGAATTAGTAATCATCCATCGTAAGGGGTCATCCATAAAGTACGTCACACTAATTTCGTGATTTTTTGACCCCTCCTCCGTCCTTGTCACAGTTGGTCACATTTGTGAGCCCCCCCCTCCCTAGTGTGACGTCACATATTTTGCAATTTTACATCTAGAAATTATTAAACTAAAACAGCAGTTCCGAAAACAGTTTTATTTCCATTTAAATTATGTTTTAATATAATCAACATCAAATGAAACATTAGTAAAAACGGGACCCGCGCGTTACACTCGTAGAGAGAGTGGGAATTCGCCAACAAAACAATTTAAACCTTATATACGTACAGATAGAGTTGGAAATATTTTCAAGTTTTTCGTTAATATTTCAATTTTATCATTTTAGCACTTAGATGTATTAGAATTTGAAATGTGACGTCACAAAACTTATGACCCCCTCCCTCCCCTTGGCACACAATGTCACACTTCGTCGACCCCCTCCCCCCCCATAAGGTGTGACGTACTTTATGGATGACCCCTAATGACATAATAGAACCAATTCGGAAAACGAGTTTTTGGGAAGGTAAAAATGCAATATTATCATTAAGGGAGTAATTTCAGAGAAAAATTCCATACTTTTTTTGAATGTGATGCGACTTGCGTAATGCTATTTGAGCCTGTTTGGCCTAAATGCGTAAAACAAAACTAAGTCGCATTTTCCCTATTGCGTCAACGCAACACCCGATATGCAAACTTTCCAACAACAAAACAAAACACTACAATGTACTATCATCATACGACTGACTGAGCTTGCTAGCATGTGCTTGTACAATAGCACGCAACGCAGTCACGTTACGTTGAGGCGTGCGAGCAAAGTGGCCAAAGAGAACAAGCATCCTAGGCGCGTGGTGGCCAAAGGTGTGATCCTCTAACGTACACAGCGGCTGATCAGCGAATAAACGAAACTATTAATTTAGACTTTAATTACTAAGTTATTTGGTCTAAATTTGAACGTCTCATCGATGATCAGCCGCTCCGCACGTTAGAGAATAACACGGCTGGGGTGTGATTCTCTTAAATAAAAAGTCGTTCATGTACTCATCGGCGAGCCTAACTTGATCTGTCAGTGCGTATAAACTAAAGCTTAGTGAGTGTCTTCGACTTTGGTCGTTTTCGCAGCCGGCCACAGAAGAGTGGGATGAGAAATCTCGCTCGCGTGTCGCTACATCACTTAGTGTTCCCGAATAGAGCCGCAGGGCCTCGATTCGGTACAGTTAAGTGATTTACTGTATCGACGCTAAAATGCCAAAATCGCCAATGTGTCGTCATTCTGTAATCGTTTGACGTTCACATTCGCGGTTTTGTCAATTTAGTGGCGATATAGTAAATCACATAACAGTCCCGTATAGACGCCCAGATTATTGCTACTATTTTTAAGCAATTAGGTACCTACTGTTCTATAATGGCCTTTATTCGGTAATGTCCAAGCGATATGTAGTGACGCGTCAGCGAGACTCGCATCCCACTCTTCCGCACGATGCGTAATGCGTAAGAGCGGGATCTCGCTCGCGAGTCGCAAGTATATCGCTTGGACCTACCCGAATAGAGGCGCAGGGGTGGCATGAGATAAGCGTTGCATACTTTCAGATAGGTACACTTTCTATATTGGATCTAGTGGTTTTATGGTCATTATTAAACCATCCAAAAAGAAGTACTTACATCACTTAGAAAGTGTACCTACCTACATGCATTTCCAAATTCACTGTACTCTTTGTTCGCAATAAAACGTAAAAGTTGTCAGCAACGTCACAATACTTTAGCAATACGCGGCGAGTAAATTATCTTGCTAGTATGAACGCACACAATCAGTATGTGAGTCAAGGATGACGTCGCGGGGTGAACAAACTTTCACCGCCCGCTGCTATGGTAGCGTAGAAACAAGAAAATAAAGCGATCGTCTAAGTTCTTTTACTATCGAGAAAAAGGTTCATTATTGCTTGATTCATGCGCATTACGTTTGTTTTTTTTTGTAATTTATTCTCATTTTAGCATAGCACGTGACTATAGCCGCAAGCACGAGAAGTGACTACTCAAGGATTTGAATTATCGAATCGTGTTTGTTTTCTTACTGGCCAGTTCGCGTTATTGGTTCGAAAAATATAACAAGATTCCTATTAAAATGAAGGCGGATTAGTTAGAATGAAAAATAGCAGCTATTCGTCGCTGCGCGTGCAATACCGCTGAAGAGCACTTTGTAAAAACCGCGTATCTGCGATTTTTTAGGAACAAGAAAAAACTGAATATCGCAGTCACATAACTACTCCTCTGCTGCACTGGGAGTGAAGAAACAGCATAGAATGCGTGCAGATGCTTATCATCCTGGCATGTCGTAAAAGTCGACTAAGGGACCCGTCCCCTCTCCAACATGGTGGACTATCTGTATGGGCGATGGGCTGATAACCTGTCACCATGCGGTTCATCATACCATCTTAGGACTAATTAATCGAACGTGGCCACAAGTAGTCTTGTGGCTCTGCCCACCCCATTAGGGATTTCGGGCGTGATGTTATATGTATATATATATATGTATTTAACTACATATCATTACATATCTCAATTGTGCGGTGCTGCTGTTACGCGGTATTTACAAAGTGCTCTTCCGCGGTATTGCACGCGCAGCGACGTATTTATTGTTTATGAATTTGATGACTTGTAATTTGTGGATTTTTGAGTTCAAGTAACATTACGAAAACCGTTCTCGCTATCGAAATCTATCGGAAATACTGCTTATTGTCGATACAAGTAAAAGGGACCGAGCGATTGTTTCCTTACGAGAACGATTTGCATAAACTCATGGTAATGGTAGGTGGTCATAGTCAGGGCCAGCAATAAAAAAAATAAAAAAATATAAAAAAAATATGATACCTAGTATAAATATTTACAAAATCAAAATTTGATTGTTTACAATTCGCCCAGAAACCATTGCTGCGCTCTTGTTAAGTTGCTAGAGTGAGACAGACAGTGATGGCCATGACATGACTAAGCTTCAGGTTGACCGACCTCCTTTCAAGGTATCCGAGCGGTCCCGTAGTGACTAAGTTTTACTAGAAGATTTAACATTCAATACCTACTGTTTCTAACAAAGTTGTCTTTTCAGTTTAGTTTTAATTTACTGTGACGCAAAGGCAACTCCGATGTTGCCATTTTACTGATAAATTGGTGGGTTGTAGGCGAGACGATGTATGCTTGTCAATTCTGATAACTAGTGATACCAGATTGTTGACCTAATTACGGAAAAAATACCAACTGGTAATAACAAAATGAAGATAAATAAATAAAAATGACAACAATAATTTCAACAAAAGTTCATTCACCACGTAACTGATAATTGTGTTTACGATTAAGAGTACATGCTATTTTTGTCAACATATTTTTATTACCTACATTTAACGCAAATTTTATACAATTATGTGCGGTAGGTCAGTGCCACAAGTCAGCACAGGTCGAAGCACGCAGAAGCTATATTGAATTCTATACCGGTTTTCTTTAACTACCAATTGACACACTTTCCATAAAAGAAGAAAACCAACCTTTCTTAATTTTTCTGGTTCTCTTTTCACACATGGTTATCAATATAAAGTTCACTGTCAACACTGAACGGGACACAGTTTAAAAACTTGAGATTTAAAAATGGAATGTTTTCGTAACAAACAATTGAACGCGTGTCCCTAGTCCAAGTTCCCAACGTGGAGTGTTTGAAAATCGAATGTGAGGCGGAATCTACAGCCTCGTAGCGGCTCGTAGCGGCTCGTAGCATCGCTCGGGCTTGAGCGAGACGAAACATTCTGGGTTGCTTACTTTGAATTGTTTTCCCATTTTGTCTTTATTAGGTATTTTTACCCGTTTGCGTGAAGTCAAAAGGAGGGTATTGAATTTAATAATCTATGTATGTTTGTATGTATGTATATAAGCAAAAAATTGGATGTTCCAATGTAGCTCCTGAACTACTAGACCGATTTATATGATTGGTACGTACCTGAGGTAAACATATTAAATACTATGTGGTTTTCAGGTAGGTAATCAATATATGGAGATAAATGTAACGAGAATAACGTGACATAAATGACAATAGAAAAAACTACAGAAAAAAATAATATAATATTTCGTCGAGAAAAAATTATGACCGCTTCGAATTTAGTTAATGCATCTTGGATATCAATCAAAAATGAAATCAACGATCAACAATCCTACATAATAATGCAAATCATTGCTTTTTCATTTAATAACGTCTTTGTCAATAAAATTCGTTTTTTATCAACATAAATGCATGATTAATATTTTCCCCATGTGTCGGGTAACGCTCGTGTTTCGGAGCAGGCAACACCGGCACGTTGCGGCCCGGTGTGCCGCCGCATGTGTCTGTACACGTGCTCTGCTTGCACTCGAAACCCATTATCTGTCGCGCTGTTTATAGAAATTGGGACATCGCGAATTAATTTTACGACTTTCAGCATAACTTTTGCAAGTTTTACCAACACGGGTTATTTAGATTTTGTTTATTATACCTCGTTTTGTTTTAGGTATTCTCTAAGTAATCAATCGTCGTAATTCTTTATAAAAAGTGCATTGAAAATAACTATAGTAAATAAATAAATTTCAATTGAATTGCTTAATTTATATATAGTAGCTTATTTGTTAGCTACCATTTATTTTATGTGAAGACTTTTCAACTAAAAGGTTTACCTATAAAGATTGACACTTATTATTTCAAGTGCCTACATTAGTTACTCCTCTGCTGCACTGGGAGTGAAGAAATAGCATAGAATGCGTGCAGATGCTTATCATCCTGGCATGTCGTAAAAGTCGACTAAGGGACGGGTCCTCTCCAACATGGTGGACTATCTGTATGGGCGATGGGCTGATCACCTGTCACCGTACGGTTCACCATACCATCATAGGACTAATTAATCGAACGTGGCCACAAGTACTCTTGTGGCTCTGCCCACCCCAATAACATTCGAATTATGAAAAAAGTATTGTTACTAAAATATAATTAAAACAAGCATTTATTAGTTATTAATATAAAAAGAAACGCCCTTGTCCAGACGAATCAAACGAGCCCAAACTCGATGGGGTTGCGTCGTTTCATTAGGAAGTTCCCACGGCCACCTTCTGGCTTTATCAGCAGATCAGCTATTAATAATATTACATTGTCATCCGATTTACATATGCATGCAAAATACAGCTCAATCGGAAACCGGGAAGTGGATCAAATTTAACTGGCAAGTTTTGATTACAGACACCGGGACAGGGGAAAGTAAATAAATGATTGTAATTATATTTATAATCACTTATCTAAATGTAAATTACCTCTTAGATTAGCAAAGGATGCGCCTATGAATTCTAATAGAGTTAAATAAGTCATATGTCATTGTGTATCTACAGCATTGGTCTAATTGATACTTTATTTTAAATATAAAATAATTTCGTCCCAACTTTCAAAATATTAGCTAGAGGTGTAATTTTTATAAATAATTAGTTGTGCTCCTGCGTGCGTCGCAATTTTTTATTTCACTTATTTGGTGCTAAACCCTCCCGTACGTGCCCACAACAGCTCACCAAAATTTCATCTTTATCGTATGAACAGAATAGCAACGGTGTCCTGCGGTCCTGAACAAATAATCAAACATAAATACAAACAAACAAACAAACAAACAAACAAACAATCAATCAATCAATCAATCAATCAATCGATCGATCGATCGATCGATCGATCGATCGATCGATCGATCGATCGATCGATCGATCGAACGAACGAACGAACGAACGAACGAACGAACGAACAAACGAACGAACGAACGAACGAACGAACGAACGAACGAACGAACGAACGAACGAACCAACGAACGAACCAACGAACGAACGAACGAACGAACGAACGAACGAACGAACGAACGAACGAACAAACAAACAAACAAACCAACAAATATTCCTTTTTTATATATTAAGATGTAATAAAAATCCTATTAGACACAGCTTGTTTGCAGCATTGTCGAATTCTTTGAAAAAGTGATATTGATTCGAAACATGTCTTAGTTTCAAATTACCAAAACTTAAAACAAGAGACGTCAAACTCGATTTTGTATAGCACAGAGCTGTCCTGCGAAGACGCAAGTAAAACCTGATCATCAGCATATAGCAGACATTTGACAAGTAACTCATTCATTCTTAATCCACACTCATGCTCTTTTAAGTCATTCAAACAACTGTCCATGAATAGGTTGTTTCACCAATAAAGTTCTGAATCTGATCACAGATGACATAATACATGTAGCTATGTGATGTAGCTAATTTTTTCAGATGCAGAAATGTTGGTTTGTATTTTTTTTGGCTTGAAAAAGAAATTGGAGTTAATTAAATAAATAGTCAATACCTTGTTGAATAACAAAAGATAATGTTTATCATTAGACAAGGGCCCTCCACGCGTTAGTGTCTGCAAGGGCTCTGTACCATTACCATGAGTTGCGCAAACCGCTCTCGCTAGCGTAAACTATCGCTCGGTCCCTTTTACTTGTATCGGCATCAAGCAGCATTTCCGATAGATTCCGATAGCGAGAACGGTTTGCGCAAACTCATGGTAAGGGCTCTGGACTCAATCACGTGTTGTGCCCCTGCCAAATAACGTGCCGTGTATTCTACCATCTCTTCTGTGGCCTGTCGTTATTCTTCAAGCAATACAATACTTTATTCCAAAGCGATAAGAACTTTATCTACACCCATATCATAAAACCTCCATTGGTTAATCAAAAACCTTAGGAAATGACCACCATTTTGACAACCAATTAGGAAAAACCAGTGCTGCGATAAAGAAATAACATGACTTCTTTATCGTTTTTAGTAAAGAAAAGAGATTAAATTTGGAACAGCTATCAAAACTCAAGTGGTCTCTATTCTAGTATCCATAGATATTAAAACAGTTATTGATACGAAACGTCAATTCAGTATGTTTTTTTAATATAAACTGCACAATATTTGATCTCGAGTGACGTGAGAATAGAGACTTCATCCGTTAGTCTATGATTTAAAAAAAAAATGGTCTTGACGGAGGATCGCCATGTTGGCGTTTTGCTGAACGAAAGTAGAATTGTTTTTGAATTGAATAGAAAAAGTTGTTTGTAATTTACATTTTAGTTGAAAATATGAATAGTAAGTAGTCTTCTCGGAGTGTGTGTGATGTGAAAATGCGCCGGATATCGGAAATATGCAGCCACGATTGCAACAAATAACTTGTTGCCAGAAAATATTGTTTCTGAACCCATCATGAAGGATTTATAATATGTGTGTAGATAAAGTTATGTATGCAACTCTGCATAATTTGGCCTTAAAACACACGTGCGATCTTATTATGAAACTCGCCTATCGGCTCGTTTCATGAAAACCGCACTAGTGTTTTAAGGCCTATCATTATGCAACCGTTGCATAAACTACTATTGACAGTTTAAAATGTCTACTGTAATTTGGGATGACGCTTAGTTTAAAATCCTGAGTGATAATATTAATAATTGTGTGGCAACACGTGAGGGGGAGCACGTGGACAATCACGCTTGTATATTTTTGTTAATTATATTTTTTTTATGCTGAACATGAGTTTTATGAACGGCATTTCGAGTAAGCATCATACTTAATTCATTTATAAATTCTTATGATTGAATTCAATTACTTTAGTTTAGTATTTACGTCAACGAATTTAAAAATGTATTTGAATAGGTTATTTTTGGGCGCGAATTCGCTAACGTTAAAAATGACTTTAAGTGGTACACTTCGCAATAATCATGACCAAAAAAAAAAGTTCTTATCTATCTAAAAATTTGCCCAGATAAAACTCAATCTTGCTACAAGCTTGTTACGTTTATTTCAAATTTATTTCTCGATTTTGAGATACGAGCTTTTTAAAAGTATAAGTTTTTAGGGTTCCGTACCTCAAAAGGAAAAAAGGAACCCTTATAGGATCACTCGTGTGTCTGTCTGTCTGTCTGTCCGTCTGTCACAGCCAATTTGCTCCGAAACTACTGGACCGATTGATTTGAAATTTGGTATACATATGTAAGTCGTTGACCGCAACACGGTTGCGTAACGTAAACAAATTAATTTTAAACATGGGGGCCACTATTGGGTTGCAAAAAAAAGTTACGCTAACTATATCATGTGACATATTAAATGAAAGGGCTTATTGTGAGGATCTTAAATATGTTTTTTTAGGAATTTTAAGATGTATGGTTTGGAAGTTATTTACGAAAATAGGCGAAAATTGACCATTCCGCCCCTTATCTCCGAAACTACCGGACTTAAAATTTTGAAAAAAATATAGAAAATAGTTCTTTACCTATAGATTACAGGAAAACCTTTGAGAAGTCTATGGTATTTAAAGTAACAAAGGAAATTTCAGATAATCATGTATGGAACGGAACCCTTTCCACGCGGGTTTAACTCGCACTTGCCCGGTTTTTTAATATCCGTATGTATTCGCACCGATTATACTATTAATTTCATAATAAAATAAACATAATATTTATCACCTGATTTGAACGTCTTATTATTTATTTTCGTGGATTTAAATTAAAATTAAGATTTTGATAAAAATGTTTTTTAGGCAACCTTTCTTTTTTATATAAGGAAAGGCAAACGTGCATGCGAGTCACGTGATGGTAAGTGATCACCGCCACCAAATGTTAACCGATTTTGACCAATATTTTATAGGTTGTCATACATACATATACATACATATTATCACGCCCGAAATCCCTAATGGGGTGGGCAGAGCCACAAGACTACTTGTGGCCACGTTCGATTAATTAGTCCTAAGATGGTATGATGAACCTTATGGTGACAGGTGATCAGCCCATCGCCCATACAGATAGTCCACCACAGAGGACCCGTCCCTTAGTCGACTTTTACGACATGCCAGGATGATAAGCATCTGCACGCATTCTATGCTATTTCTTCACTCCCAGTGCAGCAGAGGAGTATAGGTTGTCAGTCAGAACAAAATTTAGGTCTATACGTTTTGGTTTTTTCACTATAGGTAATAAAAAACTTTAGTTTTATTGTTGTATCAGTATTCTGATACAAAACTAATTTCGGCGATTATTTAACTTTCTTGATTTTTTAATAAATATTCAAAAAACGTAAAGACCTAGACTTTGTTCTGACTGATAACCTATCAAAAATTGGTCAAAATCGGGTAACATTTAAGGAGTGAAAATCGTTATCGTCTTTTGTATGAAAATGGTGATTTTTGCCGTTGGTTCACAGACCTTCATAGAGTTGACGTATATGTGGCAAATTTCACCTCGAACTAGTTCAAACTTGACTTTCAATATTTGAACCGTAACGCTAAATAAAAGCTTATAAAAAATAAGTTTCTGTTTTTGAATATTAATTTTTGATGTGACGTAAGCTTGCAAAAGGTCGTGCCCGACCCGCCCCCACACCCTGCCTGCCTGCGCTTTTTGCGTGCGTGCCTTAGTGTTTATTTTAGTAATACCTATTTTAAAAGATTCTGCACAACTCCTCACTACAATCTTGTATAAAGTAATGTAATAACGAAGATTACATTACAGGAAATTGTGTTGTTAAGCCCGTATTGTAAGTCCAGTAGCCCCTTTATCAGTGTTTGTGTTTCCTTTAAAACTTAAGTAACACAAGTAGTCACACAATTGAACAGACAATTTATGGGCTGTTATCATTCTAAAGGAAAATAGCGGCCGCTACGTTTCAACTAAACGGGGAAAATTAATGAATAAAAAGCTATATTACATATCATATAAATTGTGTATTAAGAAGAGGGTGAAGCTACGGCTTTTCATACTAAAGGCCCGGGCACACCAAACGCGGTTGCGGCGCGTTTGCCGCGGGACCGCCGCGGTGTGGCATGGTGTATCCGCCCGCGCGGTTCGACAACGGCGCGGACCCGCGTTCGCGCCGCAAACGCGCCGTAACCGCGTTTGGTTTGCCCCGGCCTTAAAGGCGATAACGATTTCCACCCCTTACATGTTAACCGATTTTGATCAATTTTTGATAGGTTGACAGTCAGAACAAAATCTAGGTCTATACGTTTTGGTTTTTTCACTATAATCAATAAATTCAGTTTTATTGCCGTTTGAGTATTCTCATACAAAACTATTTTCGGCGATTATTTGATCTTTAATCAATATTCAAAAACGTATAGACCTAGATTTTGGTCTGACTGACAACCTGTCAAAAATTGGTCAAAATCGGTTAAGGTTTAAGAGGTGGAAATCGTTATCGCCTTTTGTATGAAAAGGGTGATTTTTGGCATTGGTTCACAATCCTCTTAAGTTGTGAAACCATAGTTTCAACCCAACCTTTAGTTTCAGAAGACACAAGTACAGTGATGAATGCATGCGAGATTAAACGTCAGATTCATACAGTTGTGTCAAAGAACTGTATGCACTGACGTTAAAAAATTGGAGTCCTGGATATGTGAAACGGCAGCTCAATTACGTAACACAATTTAGTTATCACTCGATATAAAAGGGTCCAATTGGTATACTTTTCGCCAAAGCGATACCAATTGGTGTTACGTAATTGAGCTGCGCGGCATTATACGCCTCGGTCACTGCACACGTTGCAAGTGACGTGGTGCATAAACAGGTGACTGTTAACCCTGAGTCACTTGAGGAATCACTTGTCGAAAGTACTTTACTTCATATTCAAAAACATTTAAATTTAAACCTTATTAGTTGAACTGTAGGATTTGATTTGAAATCGAGTGAGAAAGAAGTATGACTTTTTGATAGATATATTTCTAATTTGAAGCACGTTGTACGCTCCGCTATCGATTTAAGCTGACTTCCTTCTTAGGGTTCCGTACCCAAAGGGTAAAACGGGACCCTATTACTAAGACTCCGCTGTCCGTTTGTCCGTCTGTCCGTTTGTCTGTATCTCATGAACCGTGATAGTCAGACAGTTGACATTTTCACAGATGATGCATTTCTGTTGCCGCTATAACAACAAATACTAGAAAACAGAATAAAATGAATATTGTATATGGCTCCCATACAACAATCGTGATTTTTTTGCTCGTTTTGATCGATATTGATAACGGCAACAAGTGGACGCTTCACTTTAAAAATAAATAATTAAATTAAAATAAAACAAATATTTAAGGGGGGCTCCCATACAACAAACGTGTTTTTTTTTTGCTTGATTATAGATAATCGTACGGAACCCTTCCTGCGCGAGTCCGGCTCGCACTTGGCCGGTTTTTTGTTACTGTAAAGCGAAGTGATAATATTTATTACATGGTTTTAGACGCCTTTCGCGTCTTATAAATTCCTATTGCGTTTTGTATAGTTGGTTTGGAGCTCCTGCCTGCGGCCCTAGGATACCAGACACGGGTATAAGCTAAACCCGTTTATCTCTCTGACTATCTCCTTCGTCGGCACTAGTGTGAGAGAGACGAACTCAGAGATAAGACGGTTCAACTTATCCTTGTGCCTTTGCTAGGACCGCTGGCAGCGAAATAGTGACAGAATGTAATTGAGCGTTGTATGTTATCAAAAATGTTGTTATAAAATTTGTTTGCTTGTGTTTGTTTGTAGGGGGTAAACTCAGGAAAGAACCGTTTTTTTTTTTCACCAATAGAAAACTCTATGTCTCATAAAATTCACGGTTTACGAGGGAAAAGCGAAAACCGAATTCAACGCGTACCAAGTCATGGGTATGTAATCTGTGTCACGGGCAAGAAACTTTATTTATTCTGTGAATTTCTGTGTTAAAACTTTAACTACGGAACTCCTTTTGACTTATAATATTTTGCTCGGGACTTCATAATAAGAATCACCTCCTGAAAACCCTAATACCCGAAAAAAACATTTGTCAGCTCATAATAATACCGTTACCACGTTTATGGGCGCATTGTCGAGTTCTCCCACAATAGAATTTTACGATTAGAGCTTTCGTCAGAATGTACAAGTGAAAACGTTGCGTGGCTCGAGAAGTATTGTGTTGTAACGAAATGTTTCTTTCACGTTTGTTTCTCGGTAGCCAGCCATGTGATTCTAACGTACACAGCGGCTGATCAGCGATGAGATTCACATTCAAATTTAGACCGAATGACTTACAGTCTAAATTAAAGTTTCGTTTGTCGCGCTGGGGGGCTAGCACGACATGCCCGCGAGTCGTTTGTCGCTCAGTGCGTCTCTGTCAAACTAGTCAAGTATGTAAGGGACGCACTGAGCGACAAACGACTCGCGGGCAGGTCGTGCTAGACGTGCTGATCAGCCGCTGCGCTCGTCAGAGAATTCCACCACACCCACGATTAAAGACGTTCTAATTTAGACCGAATGACTTTGTTTTTACAGTCTCAATTAATACGTTACGGAAGACACCCCAGCGCGGAACGTGCTGTGGTGTCATTAGTGTTGTAAAGGACTCGAGTTCTGGGAGTCCTTTTTATTACGACTCGGAACTCAAATGACGAGACTCGACTCAGTACATAGGACTCCCTTTATTGCAGAACTTCCAACCAAGCAAGTCCCGCGAACTAAGCGAGTCTCGCATAGGACTCGAGTCTTTTTTCTGCGTTCGAGTCCTTTTCTTGCGTTCAAGTTCTTTGATGTAACGACTCGAGTCATATTTTTGTTTGATTAATTAAATAATTAAGTAATAACCTGTTTTTTTTTAATATATGCCAATTGGTTGTCTATTAAATAAATAAATCAGGGGACAATCTTTTCATAAATCGATCTATTCCCAAAGTAAGCTCTAAAGGCTTGTCTTATGGGTACTAGACGACGATATACATACTTATATAGAGAAATAAATACTTAAATACATAGGAAACATCCAAGACTCAGGAACAAACATTCGTGCTCATCACACAAATATTTGCCCTTCCCTGGGATCGAACCCGGGACGCTAGCTTCTTCTTATTACTTCTTGGTTGATTTTTTCAATATTAGATATTCAAATATATCCATGTTTCATAATTAATTATATTACAAGTTACATTACAAGAATTTAGATTTGTGTAGGATTAAGTAAATTTAGGTACATGGCAAAAAAAAATATTAGTTTGAGCGCAATCTCGCCAACAAACTGTTGTCAGTTTGGCGAGGAAATTATGTTTAGAGTAATGTTGTGTACTTTTTTGAGATATAAAAATAAAAATAAAAAAATAAAAAAACCAATTTCAATTACAAGTTATTTTATGCAAATAATTTTTATCTATTAACATTCTTTGAATTTCAATACAATAATTTTTGGCAGCTAGACTCGGAGTCAAATTGTGAATCTAGCCGCGAGTCAAATTTGGAAACTAATAGTCGCAGTGAAAGACTCCCGTTTTTTCGAAGACTCTAGCTATAGAGAAAACTCGAGTTGCTGGACTCACGCTCGACACGACTCGGGACTCGGAGTCTTCGAGTTCACCGAGTCGTCTATTAAGTGAGTCGAGTCCACAAAATTAGGACTCCAGGACTCGAGTCTTTTACAACACTAGGTGTCATTCTCCTAAATACCTAATTATAATCGTCACCGAACTCAATGCATTTTCTCAGTAACTTTCAAATTGTTTTCTTACGTTTATGTTCCCTGAGAAAGGTTTTAATATAATGTCATATAAGGTCATATATACTTATCATCGTAAATTTCGATGATGGCGGGGGAAAATACGGAGAACCGTTTAGGGTGATGAGTCAAACTATTTACGGAAAAATATATATTCATATATTTCCTTTGTTTAACCTGTAGTCCAATTAATCCTGAACTCTGATATCATACAACTAACTAGCTTCTGCCCGCGACTTCGCCCCCATGTAATACCGTTATATTTATTCCCTCGGGAACTTTATAATTTTCCGGTATAAAAGTATCTACCTTATGTCCTATTCTAGGACCTAAAGTAACTATATTTATTTATTTATTTATAAATTCGTTGTATTTCAATGTTACAAACCAAATTAAATCTTAAACTAATATCCATCAGATTAGGATACAATAAAAGCTAAAATAAACAAATATCGAGGCTGAAATAATTTAAATAATGCAAAATTACACTGCAGGCAAATTTTACTGTACCTAAATTAAATAATCTATTATACCAAGTTTCATAATCCGATTCCAATCCGTTTAGCCATAACCGAACTGAGTAGTAACAAACATACAGACAGACACACAAACTTTCGCATTTATAATATTTGTAAGAATTAGGTACCTACTTTTGTGTAGTTGATAGTAGCTATCTAATGCATACAAATAAACCGCTTATTAATTTCCAGTTTCATTCAAATTAGAACTAGATGCTCTTTATCTCATTGCAATAAAGGTCTAATTGCATTGGTGTGACGTGCAGATCATTTTGTTTCGACATCAAAGGATAAGCCGATTATGAAAGTGTTCGGAAGCCGGACTTTAGCTGCGTTGTCGATGAGGAATTAGTTTTGAAATTGAGGAATTATGCTGCTCCATGGAATGTGCACGTGTAAATTATGTATAAAAAGTGCGAAAAGCGTGTTTGTATGTTCTTTTTTGATAATGAATAAAACAGAAGTGGGTGCGATCGCAGCGTGATGTTGTTTTGTATTGGAAGTCGTAATAGACTAGACGTCACACACACACATATCACGCCGCGCTGTCATCACGAAAAGCCAGACCCGTGACATGTGTCACGTTTATTGTAACTTTCATACAAGACAACAACCATTTGATTCCGTAACAGCGCAGCGGCCGATCAGTCATGAGGGACGCATTAAAATTTAGACCGAATGACTTCCTGTTTACAGTATAAATTTATATTATTGTTTATTCGCTGTTCAGCCGCTGAGCTTGTAAAGGTGCGTCCACATCTGATGAACGCGCCGGGAATGCGCCGATCGCGAATCGCTCGCGCGCAGCATGTGCGCTGCACACGTGTATTGGTTGTAACTGTTTGCCCCGCGCGCTGCGCGCGAGCGGTGTTTACCTGCAGCGGCAATTTTCTCGTTTGGTTTTGATATATATTTCACATTTCTACTTATTTCTACTTAAGGACACCATTGAATTGATATTTGTTGGTTATACTCCATTAACTTAGTAGCGAAATTTGATAGCTAAAAGTTACACTGTTTCGGAGATGCTGGAACAAAATTGGTCTAAAATCAGACAATTTTTAGGGGCCAATTCGTAAGTGCGTTCGCTAAATTTAAGTCACTAAATTTAAATCAAGAAACCTCTTGCTTGATTTTGACAGATTTGTGTTATACAAAATTGTATTTGATGTCTCTTATTTTAAGTTTAGGAAATTTCAAATTAAGAAGATAGCGTTTCGAATTGGACACATTGTACGAGGAGCTTCTCAGGCTTAAAACTTTTTGATATTTTTATTATTTGCTAGTATTTATGCCATAACAAGAAATAGCCTGTGAAAATGTCAACCTTCTACTTTTTACCGTTGCTGAGCTAGAGGCCTCTGACAGACGGACGGACGGACGTTGCATTGTAGGCTCAGTAAGAGGCCCGTGTACAAAACCCTAAGAAACGCTGCTACCTGGCATTAAAGTGTTTAGATAATCACATGTCCGTGCACTCGACTTACCTCAACGTAAATTACCTATTCTCTAATAAATCTCGTAGCTCATTTCGTCATTCATTTCTCCAACGATCATAAATTGACCCGCGCGTTCATAGGCATTATGCGGAGTTACCTACCCAGCCCCCAATTCAGCGAGAATTGGGGGCTAGGTAGGTAGGTAATTCGAGATAATGTCGATTTCGAGATTAAACGTCAGATGCATATAGTTGTGTCAAACGACTGTATGCACTGACGTTTAATCTCGAAATCGACATTATCTCGAATGCACCGAGAATTGGGGGCCTAATTCCGTGGCCGGACGCGTCGAAAAACCACCAAGGTCAAAGACACGCACGAACATGTAGTTTATACGCACTGACGGGTCAAGTTAGGCTCGCCGGCGAGTTCATGAACGAAGTGTTAGGTATTTAAGAGAATCACGTATTTGTTCTACGTAGTGGCACGTGGTTGAGGCAGGTCGTGTCACGTTCGGCAAAGCATGCGCTGTGTTTGATTGTACCGCTTTATAAATATAGCTTTTATAATAAAGCCATAATAATATTGACATAATAATATGATTTATTTTCGTAGTTCTAATGGCGCTACTCAGTCTCACTTCCTTAATGAATATTTTGTATGGACATTTTGTAAAAGGAACAACTTAATTGCTGTGGGTCGTATTCGAAACGGTGAAACGTCAAACTAGATTTTGTTTAGCACCAAGCTATCAAAATCGAGTTTGACGTTTCTTATTTCAAGCTTAGCGACTTTTAAATAAAGCGAACACACTTTCGAATTGGCCGTATTATCTGACTATGAAGGCTTCTACACTGAACGCGGGTCGGAGGCGGGCCCGCCTAAACAACTAAAATGGAAGCTTCCACATAAATCCGCGTGCCTGCCGCGCGGTCACTGGTGTGAATTCTTCCGTTTTAGTTCCTGTGACACTGCTTACACTAGTCACCCGCTCCGCTGCTCAATTACGTAACAAAAATTGGGATCGCTTTCGCGAAAAGTAAACCAATTGTACCCTTATTTACATCGAGTGACGACTAAATTGGTTTGCATTTCGAGCCAAAGCGATACCAATTGTGTTGTGTAATTGAGCTGCCGCTTACATTCCGCGTTCTGGTGTCTTTTAAGTGCAGCTCCCCAAGTCCAAATCGACAAACCCAAATGGGCACATTTGGGTTTGTCGTTGCTGATGATGATTATAAATTATAAATATCAAGGGATAATCTTTACACAAATCGATCTAGTCCCAAAGTAAGCTCTAAAGGCTTGTGTTATGAGTACTAGACGACGATATAAATACTTATATAGAGAAATAAATACTTAAATATATAGGAAACATCCAAGACTCAGGAACAAACATTTTTGCTCATCACACAAATATTTGCCCTTACCGTGGATCGAACCCGGGACGCTTGCGTCGGAGGCAGGGTCACTACCAACTAGGCTATCTACGTCGTCAAAATGATGATGACTCAAGACTGAAAGAACAGAAGTAATCATAATCAGTGATAATCTAGTAAGTGAATATATAAAATGGAAACGTCCGTTTGTATTTCAAAATAACAGCTTTTTACTAAATACATATGACTGTATGTACATATATACATAAGTACGTTACTTATAACAAAAAAACCGAATTTGAAATTTTTGTCTGTCTGTTTGTTCCGGCTAATCTCCAAAACGGCTGGACCGATTTTGACGGACCTATCACTGGCAGATAGCTGATGTTATAAGCAGTAACTTAGGCTACTTTTATTTTTGAAACAGAAGTCGGGTACCGCGCAAAAAAAATTAAACTCATGAAATTGTCAACATAATTCAATCTACTCGTAGCTATAGCTATAGGTACTTATAGCTATAGGTATATTAATATTATAGACGCCTTGTAGATCACGTTGTGTACCACGGCTGCGCCGCCGCACGTGCTCGGCTATGCTATGCTAATCTGCGCTCATTTCGAACGACAATCATAAATTGACCCGCGCGCTCGTACACATTACGCGGAGTTAGGTACCTACGCCCGTGGCCGGTTGCGTCGAAATACGACCAAGGTCGAAGGCACGCACGAACATGTATTTTATACGCACTGACGGGTCAACATAGGCTGGTCGGTGAAGAAATGTTGTTTAAAAGAATCACACCAGTGTGCTCGAAGTGAAAACCAATTAGGCTACCAAATAGATTACTAAAAACAAACAGATTACGCGATTTGAACTTCTAAAAAAAGTAGTCGGATGAGCGGTTTATATTAAGCGTTTGGCATGAGTCTTTGTCGAGACAAAAGCTATGTTCATAATTTCACAATGCGTCATTTTTAACCGACTTCAAAAAAGGTTCTCAATTCGTCGGAATCTTTTTTTTAATCGACATTATGGTGGATTATTGTCACATTCATTTCACATAATTTTATTGCTCTGATATACAACATCCTTTATTCATTACATTAGTCATAATAAATCAACTTCCTAATGAGGCCGACAGCAGAGAATTGGCCTTAAATTCCGTGAACGAAGTTACCAATAGATAACGTTTAAAAATTACTTATTTTAAATGGAAAAGTAATCCAATCTTAATTTTATTTATTTATTTATTTCAGGTAATACAAACCCATACACTATGTTGAACATTCTTAGGGGGTTTTTTGGGGTTATAAACAACTAACTGAAAATTAGTGCAAATTTGATTATAAGCTTGAAAGATGACAGCATTAATTATCCATGGGTTTAGTTTAGGCCATTTTTCCGCTGATGGCCTGAATTGTTAAGGACATAAGTCAAAAGTTATCTAAAAGAGATCCCTTAAAGGGATAACTTAGCCTTTGTGCTAATTTAATTCCACAGCAAGACGGGATCTACGAGGGGCGGCTGAAAAGTTATCTACCTAACTATGAAACAAAAGACGATCATGGCTAGTTTTTTTTTAATTTTCAATATAGTCTTCTGACAGGGAAATGCACTTATTACATTTATCAATTAAAGACATTAACCCGTTAAAAAAAAACTTTAGGTTTATCATCGAAAAAGTCATTAACAGCAGCCTTCATGTCGTTATCGGTTACGAATCTTCGTCCCCTCAGTTCTTTCTTCAAAAGTCTGAACAGGAAGTAGTCGGATGGGGCCAAATCTGGACTATATGGAGGGTGGTTGATTACTTCGTACCCATTTCCATTAATTGCTAGCTTCGTTAAGCGAGCAGTATGCACAGGTGCGTTATCATGCAAAAGGAGAATCCCTTTACTGAGTTTGCCCCTTCTTTTTTCTTTTATGGCTTCTCTGAGCTGGTCAAGTAAATCTGCGTAATATTCAGCATTCATTGTAGTTTTTTTTGGCAAGTAATCTACAAGCAGAATTCCTTCCGCATCCCAAAAAAATGTTGCCATTACTTTGCCTGCTGACGGGCGAACCTTAAATTTCCGAGGAGGCTTTTCATCCTTGAATTTCCATTGTAAGGACTCCTGTTTACTTTCGGGATCCCACTGCCAGATCCAAGTCTCATGACAGGTTGCTATTCTAGAAATAATTTCCTCCTCTTTTCCACGGCTCATGTCTAAAAATTCCTCGCAACATCGAACACGTCTGTCCTTGTCAAACGGAGTCAACATTCTAGGGACCCAGCGTGCACTAACCTTAGACATGTGCAAATGTTCATGAATTATTTCATTGACCCGTTCTTTACTAATGCCCACATCCCTGGCTAACTCCATTAATTCGCCGGTCTTCTAAAATAAAATTTCTCACTTTGGCCACAGTTTCATCGGTGACAGCGGAAACTGGTCGCCCACTACGAGGATCATCTTCAAGGCTCTCACGGCCAAGCTTAAACTGTTTCAACCAGAACTTTATTGTAAATTCAGAAGGGCACGAACCTGCTGCCGGCAGTCTAATCTGCGAGCGTGTATTTCCTTCTTTAGTGAGAAATTTTATCACTGCACGCTGCTCAATTTTAATCAGATTATTTTTTTCTTGCGACATTTTGAAAACAATCCAGTCCCAAAAAAAGCGGGAAGCAAGAAACAAATGAATGTTGGTGATTTTGAAAAAAGAATAACCAGTGAACACGACCTCATAGTGGCCAGTATTATTTTCGCATAACATATAGGCTAGGTAGATAACTTTTCAGCCGCCCCTCGTAGTTTGCGCGTTTATCATTTGTTTTCTATTTTTAATTTAGCCGGCGCACTACCAATATTCATGTCCCAAATTCAAAATTCATGCAGGTCCTAAGTTTTTTGGAAACGAGCCCTACTTTGATCGCACATTGAGGAACCCATTGTCGTTTTTCGAATAGATGGGATGAAAATACATTTGAAGTGTCGTAGTGCAAAACCCCACAATGCAATGTGATCATACGGATATTTTGGGGATGCCTAAATCTAAGTGTAGATGTGTAAATGATACTTATGATGGAAAAATCATGATACTAAACATTGGAACAATTCATGTCTATGCTGACCAATAGATATCAACTCAATGACATATTTTATATTCACGTCATATCCATACTCAACGCGTTTTAAAAATGTGTCTTAGATAATTTTTCTTTTTTCGTTTCTTTTCGGCCAGTGCAACTTTAGGTGACATTTGACGTGCGGATATTACACATTAATTTGGGATATGGCGATCGTGTACGTACAAGATAAATGTGTTTTAGAACTTCTATTTTCGTTGAATGTATCTACAAATATGACATACAGCATAATTTCTTCCTTTGAATTTTTTTGTAGTATTTTGAACCGGCGTTATATTGCAGGATAGCTTTTTTGTGAAAATTTTCAATGAGCATGACATGTATCACTCGGTCAAGAGTCCGCGCATGACTAATTGATTGGATCACAATTGGGTTGCTTTCTGGGTTTAACTTTTAAGCGCGAAAGACGCATCTTTGGTTTTTTTATATCATAGTATCAACTCTTTAAAATTTCCTGAAAGCTCCTACACAACTGTTTAAAGAGGGTTAAAACAAAAGACAATAACCTAGGCTAATAAATTAACACTGCTTATTCCGGTAAATTATACCTAAAGATAACTCTAACCAAGTGCAAATCGAGCAAGTCGTGTGAAATTGTGAGCGAACGTGTCGGGCGGTCGGCACGTGGAGGAGCACGCTTCCAGTCCTCGTGGGGTAATCCGTGGTGTGATGCTATAACGTGAATAGCGCTGCGTTAGCGACGAGGGACACCAGTTTATTTGGATTAGGTTATTAACTTAGTCTTCGCAGAATTCTCCGTAGCTACTGGCCCGAGAAAATTTCGCATAAGAACCTGCGAGAACGCTGCCGCGAAAGCGAAACCCCTATGGACCAGCAGGTCAAGCGTCGCAAGTGGAACCATGCGCGGTCCCAGGGGGGGGGGGGGGGGTCACAGGGGACATGACCCCCCCCCCAAAATCGTACACGTCAAATTGAAAAATCAAGTCTAAAAGTAAAGTTTAATTTACTCTACATATTTTATTATAAGTGACCCCCCCTCCAAAATTTCAGGCTGCCACCGCGCCTGAGTGGAACTGGGCTGGCGACATGCTCGAAAGGGATCGCGACTATATACCTAAACAGGCGCATCATTCGGGAACGCTAAGTGATTCTGTAGCGACTCGTAAGCCAGATTTCTCATTGCACTCTTCCGCACGACGCGAAATGCGTAAGAGCGAGATGAGAGATATGGCTTACGAGTAGCTACAGAATCACTTAGCGTTCCCGAATGAGGCGCCAGGAATTGGATCGGAATCACCAAGGAAAGCGAAAACGTGGTCGTCCCAAACAAACGCAAACGCATGGTGCTAGACGGAGCGAAGATCGGAAACTCTTGGAGCGAAATTGAAGACTTCGTAACCCCAAAAATGTAAACTCCACATCACACACACAAACACCAGTTATAATTTGCAAGATTGCATTATGATTTATTCGTTTTGTTACCATCAATACATATAAAACAGTAACGTGACTCACTTATAGACAACGCACAGCCTTAACGGGTGGTTCTAGAGGTTTGAAATTTGGAGGAGATATTCCTCGAGTACCGTAGAGATTCCATCCCTAAAGGGGTGAAAACGGGTGATAAAGTTTCTATAGATGATACCGCGGGCGAAGCTGTGCGGATCCACTAGTTCCTTATACATACATACATAGAATCACGCCCGAAATCCCTAATGGGGTGGGCAGAGCCACAAGACCCTTAGTTCCATAGTATAGTTAGTTAGTTTTAGTTCCTTATAAACTGCAAAAACTTATAAATCAAGATGACTATAATTTTAAAAACTGTAAACATATTATTTAATCGGCTTAGCTAGTGAAACCTCTATGTCAGCGTTTCAAAGTCGTTAATTGCTTATGATCTCATAGACCACTCAAATTGATCTTTGATCAAAATTATCAAAATTATCTTGGATCTAATGCTTAGTTGGCGTTTGCGAATTCGGCCATAGCCAATTCTAGTTTAATCTCTAATTGCCAAATAAGAAAATTTTCCATAACGTCGATCTGCCCACGTCACCCGATAAAAAATAGTAATGAATGGCTAATTGGCTTATAACCTAGTCTGAATTTAAATAAACTATTTTTAAAACTGTTACCGTAACGTTTCAGTCACATTGCAACGCGCTTGTGACGTTCCTTTCTGCCTGTTGCATGTGCGTGCATACAATCTCGCGTGGACGAGGACGTGTCGTGTCACAGGCATCACGTTGCAGGGCATACTTTGGTGTTGACAACTTAAGGGGCTGACCGTTCCAAATGACTTTGACTTTGAACCAACAGACACTACCGCAATGACATGCTTGTTATTAAAGTGCCACTTGGACATTTAAAAACAAATATTATAGTTAGTAATTTATATTCCTAAGGGTTACAGAATCCAACAATCTGTATGAAGATTTCAATATTTTTGGCATACGCTCCTTCAGAATTAAACAGACTCAATTCTAAATACGTCCATTTTAAAACTAAACCTGATTGTATTTTAAACATAGAAAATTTTTAAATGGACATTGTTTCGAATTCAGTCTGTTTTGTTCTGAAAGGGGCGTATCATAACGACCAATCCATTTAATAAAAAACAGACTTACGTTTATAGAGATTATTGTTACTTTTATGTAATTAAAATTTCTAAATTGAGAATCATAGGTATGAAAAATGTACCTAATAACATTATACCTTTAGAAAATAATCGGTATACGTAATAAAATGGTTGAATTGAAATGTTTTTGGCACCACATCGTAACGCGGAATGCCGGCGACGTGTCCCCCACACGTCACGTTTCCTTGCACGATGCATGACGACACACATACCAACACCACAGGGTATTGTAGATACAGTCAATCCACTTGATGTAATTAACGCTTCTGTGAGCTTAGCAGGCAAGTTAATCTCGCACATGTTGGAATACATCTATATAACGGGATTCGGATATTTTTACTTGAGAATAAAATGGTATGGTTTAACCTGCAAAGCATGTTTCGTAACTTGACAGTATGAAGTAAGTATATAGTACTGCGCCTCTATTCGGGAACATCCAAGGGATATCGTAGCGACGCGTTAGCGAGATTCTCATCCCACTCTTCCGCACGATGCGTGATGCGTAAGAGTGGGATGCGGGTCTCGCTCGCTCGCTCAACAATATCGCTTGGACGTTGCCAAATAGAGGCGCCGGTTGGTCTCCCTTGTCATAATTTCATATCACCAATGAGGATAGAACATAATCTTCCATATATTCAGGCCTTTGCTGCACGTTTTTGAGGTCATATCAATATATTTGGACTTTGCGGCCAGTTACTATATATAGTAAAGTCTATGATCTACAGTTTGTTACTCTACCAACTTTACTACATGGCAGACAGGCTTGCGTCGGATAAGCGACCGACCGATAAGGAGTATTCCTTATTGGTACACTGCTGATAAGGAACTGATAAAAATGTTCCTTACCCACAGTTAATGGATGGTTTTGAAATCAAAATCAATTCACTTAAAGAACTATTTACATTTTAGATATATATGGGCTTGAATATAGTAAGTTTTTTCAGGGAAAGAAACGCGCTACAGTAAGGATACGTCGATATTTATTTAGCAGTAGTGAACTTCCTTAATATATTTTCCTACATAATGCGGAAACCGCATCAAAATCCGTAAGACAGTTTAGAAGTTTTAAACGAAATATATCGATACACAAGCAATTTAATAATTTAATACTATTTAATCCCAACCTATTCTACCTTAGAACATTTAATAGTTACTAACTATTCCTATCTTATCGTAAGTTTCCTACTAATAATATAAATGAGAAATTTTGTATGTGTGTTTCATGTGAGTAACTATGTGTTTATTACCACTTAGCTCCGTAACGGTTGAACGGAATTTCATGAAACTTGGTAAGATAAATAGTTTACCTTAGGTCCTGGAAAATTTAAAAGTTCCCTAGGGAATAACTATAACCGAATTTCACGCGGACAGAAGTTAGTAGATAATAAATATACATTTTGCATCGATTGCATTGGCATTGACTTTGTTAGCTGGCGATCGGCGGCAGACTACGTGTTCCTAATCTGTCGTTTTATTATTCTACCTCGCCACAAAAGTTGGGTAAAAATATTTTGTGATTTCTTTTCCCATTACCTTCGGGAAAGATAATAACAAGGTATTTTTACCTACCATTTGGGTAATAATCACGTTAAGAATCAAAATTACTCCTTCCTGCGGCCCTAACATGAATGACACAAAGATAAGATAGACCGTCTTATCTCTAAGTGCGTCTCTCTCACACTAGTGCCAACGAAAGAGATAGTCGTAGAGATAAACGCGTTTAATTTATCTTTGTGTCATTCATGTTAGGGCCGCTGTGGTCAAAAGGTAACGAAAACGAAGGATTACATTAATGTTTTCTTCATACAGGCCAAAACTATGCCCGACGCCCGTCCTTAACTTTTGGGAACAGGAGGGGACAGTCTGAACCTAAGGCCCAATTTCCACTGAGCGTCTAGCCGCACGCGACTAGCTGCACGCGCGACTGCCATTTTCTATGGAGTGGCGGCCGCGTTAATGGGTATGGCGGCCGCGACTCCGATGGAAATGACAGTCGCACGCCGCTAGACGCTCAGTAGAAATTGGGCCTTTCCCGTTGTTTACCGTACCTTAAATCGTTAAAGTTCAAAAAATATAAATATATAATTGTATAAGTCCCGATTGCCAGCCCTAGGTCACGTTGTAACGACGTTGTGTTTGAGAATGCACATGTCTCACCGCGCTCACGTTGAATGCCGTCATACGACACGATGACAAGACGCCGCATGGCAAAAACAACACAATGTATGAATTATTCCACATTCCCGCGGACGGGACGCAGAAAAATAAGTGCTCATTATGACTAAGAATTCACACGTGTTTATTCAGCTAGTCAAAAGAGCGGTGTAAATAACTGTGGCACGCTAGTACTTAGTATATTTTTTTTTGATTCGACCCTAGTAATGCAGTATAACTAGAAGAAAGAAAACACATTTATTCACCACACAATAATAAAAACAAAAACAATACAGAAAAACGAGGGATTATCGCGGCAGTGAAATGGTCATTGCGGCCCTAACATGAATGACACAAAGATAAGATAGACTGTCTTATCTCTGAGTGCGTCTCTCTCATACTAGTGCCGACGAAAGAGATAGTCATAGAGACAAACAGGTTTAATTTATCTATGTGTCATTCATGTTAGGGCCGCTGGCTCAGCATAATGCTATGGTGACAAACACGTGATGATGTTCATGGTACTACTACTATTTATGCAATTTTAGCTTCAGGCATTATAATTAGTTAATTAGTTTTACTGTATTACTTAGTTTTAATTTGTTAATTCGTTTGTAAGTTTTTGTAAATAAAGATCATTATATAGTTAATAGATTCAGGCGTTACTTTGCAGAAATCCATATTATACTAGAAATATTGAATTACTTTGCTATTCCGCGAAAACAGTAGGGTAAAATCGTGCAAATAGCGGCGCTTGTGTTGAATATTTTTTGTTCATGCAATATTCCCACCCTCCCTCCGCATATAATAAAATAAGCAACACAAACGCTACTACAACCACCACCACCACCACCAAAAATACCGCTCGACACGTGTTTCGCCTCTCTACGAGGCATCCTCAGGAGAAGTTGATAGTCCGACGCTCGGTCGAAGAATGAAATGTTTCTTCGACCGAGCGAGCAATTCAACTGTTGTTTACGACATTGCCAAATATCATATACTTACTATGAAAAGAAGGAATACATTGCTTTACATGATAGTGATTGAAGTGTTTGCATCAGTTATTATTTATGTGGGTTTAATACTATTTTATGAAATAATGATCCTTAAAACACGTTGAAAGGATTAAGAATCGTGGAAAATACGTACGTAACGGAAAAAACAGCGAGTACGGCATAAATTGAAATAAGTTACTATTATTCTTGATTTGAATTAATATGCATGAGTTTCACGGGTCTTTTTAAAAATACAGCCGCCCCACGTGCCGCCAAAAAACAATAGATACAGTCACGTGTCACTCATTATTAAGACGTCAAGCGTGTTTACAACACAGTAGGTACGACTAATTAGTTACTAGATGTGCCCGCGATTTAGTTTACGTGGGATTTGGATGAAAAGTATCCTATGGATTATATTAATCCAGGGTATTAGCTACCTCCATTCTCCAAATCCTTCCAGCCGTTAAAGCGTGAAGGAATGAATGAATGAATGTCGTTTATTCACTAGAATATATGGTACAGGTACAGTAACAAACATACCTACATATAATGAGTAACAAACATACTAACTTACACACGCACACACTCACAAACTTTCGTACTTATAATATTAGTGTAATTAGCGTCGTCTTATGATCTCTTAATAGGGTTGTTTCCTGGGTAATAAAATAATTCTAATTCGTCCGTCAGTTAGATTATCAAAAAATATTGAACATATATTTTTAGCTTTAACAAATCAATCAAAATTGGCAAAGATAACGCGCATTCAAGTTCGGGAGTGGGGGCTCATGACCTCACTTAATGGTAAAAAGTGTGCAAAGTAGTCACGCGGAACTTCAACGCACTATTATCTTCGTACTAGCCTATTCCAGGCAGCTCAGTTCACGGCGGAAACTGCCTGGAATTAAGAGCTCATAATAAGACCAGGCGCCTCATTCGGGAACGCTAAGTGATTCTGTAGCGACTCTTAAGCCAGATTTCTCATTCCACTCTTCCGCACGACGCCAAATGCGTAAGAGCGAGATGAGAGATCTGGCTTACGAGTCGCTACAGAATCACTTAGCGTTCCCGAATGAGGCGCCAGCTTTCGCGACTTAGGCTTTTTGACTTCGCGGATTTGACCCTATTAGTAGCTACCAAAGTGCTAGACGGTGCCGCGTATCGGAGCCCCCATGCTCAGGGGGCCCTCGGACCCTGATCAGCAAACCTCGTATTGAACTAGCTAAAATTCTCCCAAGTTCGGAATGTAGGTAATCGGTAGGTACATTTTCGAATTTAAATATTTTTGGGTCGTTTTTTGAATATGGACTGTTTTTCGTTTTTAAACACGTGGAAAGCGACATGCTTATTTCGTAGTAAAATAAATGGCTTTTAAATAATGCATTAAGTAGGTGAATTCAAGGAAGTGTTTACACATCGCGCTTTCAAGGATGTCTTGTGAATGTTTATTGTTTAAGTATTTATCACATTCACATGAAATGTATAGATTACCATCTTTTCTGTGGTGTCAAGTGCATCGTCAAAGCTCTTATATCATTGTAATAAAGTATTATTTTGCTGGAATAAGATATTTGACGCTTGTCAGACAAGTTGGTAGATCTATATAGGTCACACGCTCAGCGCTGGTCTACTCCGAAATCATAATTCAATACTTCGCCCGTCGTTTTCCCGCGAATGTGTAATGCCCTGAATGCGAAAGAGATATCAATAGACGAAGTTAGATTTTTGTTTCTGAGAATACAGGTGCGCTGCCGGAGTACCTGGTCGGGTTAAACTCGTAGCTCATTTCATCCCACATTTCACCGACGATCATAATTTGACCCGCGCGCTCGTAGACATTACGCGGATTCAGGTTCCTACGTCCGTGGCCGGTTGCGTCCTGAAAAGATTATTTTCAATGAAAAGATGATGATAAATGTTATTGTACATACCAAACCAATTGCCCCGCAAAATTTCACCATAAGCTGCATCTACCTACTATTATTATTACCTCCCCTCTCAAAGCTACCTACACGATGAAGATGAACATAGGTATCACACCCAACCAGAATAGAATAGAATATCTTTATTGCAAACATGGTATTTTACAGGTCTTACATTTAAGCTATGAACACATGTACCCTGTTAGGGCGGAGCAAATACAGTAACTTAGGGCTAAACATAAACAATGACTATACCTACACTTATTTGAATTTTAAAAGTCGTCTTCCATAAACTCTTGTGTAGAGTAGTAACACTTATTTTCTAACATCGTCTTTATTTTCTTAATAAATATATTGTCTTTTTCTTTTTCTTCGGTTATAAAAGTCTCAGGAATTTTATTATAAATTTTAATGGCTCGGTAATAAGGTCCTTTTCTAAAAAGCAGAACCAGGCAGGCAAAACCAGGAGCGGCGCCTGACCCGGACAAGCCGGATAAACCAGGGGGCACAGATTTTTAGGAGTGACCCGCTCTGGGATGGGAGAGGACGGCCGACTAGCCGCAACCGGTCGACCACAATCACCCGGCTATGCAGCCATTAGGCAATAGGCAATATAGGAAATTTATTTAAGACGGGTTTATATAGTAGAAGGATGAGCGTTGATGTTGTTCATCTGGCTGGTTCGTCCTAGATTGGTTGAGTTTGGGTCGCTCTCCTCTTCAGTTTCGCTATCCGTTTCTTCGAGGTGGTATATTTCTCGCGCTACAGATATGTAACTTTCTTTGTCTGCTGCCAGTTCTGTCCATTCAGTGAGGCTTCGGGGGTAGTATTATGTATTGTACAAGGGAGTCTTTCCAAGAAAAGATCGGGCGTCCAACTTTCGATTTTCATAATCTGGGAATGTGATTTCTAAATACAAATTAACGCATCTAGTAATAAACAGTATTGTTCACGGGAACTAAAAACGCAACTGAAAATTCATTGCAGATCATGAAAATTAATAGGTTTGCCCAAAGAATTAGTCGGCCAATAACTTTAGCTGCCTACTATATTATAGGCTAGGCTGGTATGTCTTGGAAAAAGTACCCATTGTTTATAAGTTTTGTCTGTAAATTCATGGCACTCGTGGCACAAACTGTGTCGCACGTGCACGCCACGCCGCGGCACGTGCTGATAACCCTGACACGAATATCTCTGCCCTCTAACTAACAGTCTTAACGACAATCAACACCTTTGTAATTTTAAACTCAAAACATAGTTAATAGAATAGGGATGTTTCCTGGGTAAAAAACCGGACAAGTGCGAGTGAAACCCGCGTGGAGAGGGTTCCGTTCCATACATGATTAACTGAAATTTCCTATGTTACTTTAAATACCATAGACTTCTTATAGGTTTCCTGTAATCTATAGGTAAAGAACTATTTTTTGTATTTTTTTCAAAATTTTAGGCCCGGTAGTTTCGGAGATAAGGGGGGGGAATGGTCAATTTTCGCCTATTTTCCTAAATAACTTCCAAACCATTTATTTTAAAATTCCAAAAAAAACATATTTAAGATCCTCACAATAAGCCCTTTCATTTGATATGTCACATAATATAGTATGCGTAACTTTTTTTAAAAATTTCTAAGTTGCTCCCCAAAAGTGGGCCCCATGATCAAAATTAATTTATTTACGTTACGCATCTCTGTTGCGGTCATCAATTTACATATGTATACCAAATTTCAAATCAATCAGTCTAGTACTTTCGGAGCAAATTGGCTGTGACAGACGGACAGACAGACAGACGGACAGACAGACAGACAGACAGACAGACAGACAGACAGACAGACAGACAGACAGACAGACACACGAGTGATCCTATAAGGGTTCCTTTTTTCCTTTTGAGGTACGGAACCCTAAAAAATAGTAATTTTAATTAGTACGTCAGTTATTAGCCTATTCTCGCAATGCTTACTTTTGAGGTGTCAGAACGGGAATCTGACACAATCGCACGTTCAGTCGCATGGCAACCACGATCCTTGACACCCATTTAAGTGACACTATTATAATTAAATATCTCTAGTACAACTCGACAACCTGTGAGACCGCACCAGCGACCCCACCGTCCACAATGATATGATAGCGTGTGAATCAAGCAATATTAGACTATTGCATGTATGTCGTAAGAACTAAGACATCAGCAATAGGGTGTGGTTAAGCCATGGCGCTGGCGTTTGACAACCTTCTATGAGACTTGTTACACGAAATTGTAATGATAGCATAGGTAGGTATCCTTCTTTTGAGATCTTTGGGTAGTATGATAATAAATATTATTCACTATTATCATATCAAATTTATGTACATGTTATTAACTGAAGAATTGGAAATAAAAATAAATAGTACCTAAACAATAAATAAGCATGAGTATTTTAATTATAGCAAATACTAATCGGCACAAGGGTTGAAAGTTCAATTTTCCCATTTAAGACATCAACACCAATTAAATATGTTTATTTTAATTAATTTGTATGCCGATTAGAAACTCGTTAACTATGAATACACAAGTTTCAGCGTCACTGCAGTTATCTAATAAGTATTTATAAAATATAATTTATTTATAACTTTATTATACCACAGTTTGGTAAAGTGCAGATAACATGCGAATGTAAATTAGCCATGGCATCTTATAAATATATTTGGTGAGTGCAATATTTTTTAAACAAATGCAAGTAATTCTTGGCGTCGTTATAAAAAGCTACGTTCAAGAGCTTTCCGAAGTTCATGAAAAATAACAGAAGAACGTTATTCGAAATCAAGGGTTTGTTTCCCTAATGTTTGGAATGATTTAATTAGTCAGTGTTTTATTTTATCGTACATCGCGACATCGTATTTTTAGGAAATTCATGAATATTTCCTAACCTATTTATCGATACTAATACAGGGGTGTGTCATCCTTCATCCATCGTGCTACTTTCTCTTATCTGTAATCGTTATAGGCACGCTGATAAAGTGGAGTAATCCTCTGCTGCACTGGGAGTGAAGAAATAGCATAGAATGCGTGCAGATGCTTATCATCCTGGCATGTCGTAAAAGTCGACTAAGGGACGGGTCCTCTCCAACATGGTGGACTATCTGTATGGGCGATGGGCTGATCACCTGTCACCATACGGTTCATCATACCATCTTAGGACTAATTAATCGAACGTGGCCACAAGTAGTCTTGTGGCTCCGCCCACCCCATTAGGGATTTCGGGCGTGATGCTATCTATGTATGTATGTATAAAGTGGATCGTTAAGGCTTGACCGTTAGTCTTAAATGACCCTATGAGTTAACAGAAAAAATACAGTAGGTATTGTTTGTGTAAATTGGTTGAAATAAAACGAGAATTGTTGGAAGCGTCGGAAAAATTCAACCCGCCTGGGAGCTTTCATCGAAAACGCTGCCTAATCCTTTTGAGATATAACAAAAAAATGCATGGTGGGATATTTCTGTTCTATAGATCTACAAAAAAGTCTGCGATGGCATATTTCTATCTTTTAAGGATAACGTACTATACCCATTCTATCTTCTAAAAAAATGGTCACGTACAATGCGGTAATTAGAAAGCTATTTAGACAGACACAGTAAGTATTAATCCTTATCAACCTAAATACGTTAGTTACGTTAAGCATTTCATGCACTTTATTATAATCTTTTACACCGTATAATTTACAGGAATATCTTAGGAGTTATCGCAAAAACTTAACGCGCACGAAAATAAAGTTGTTCGCGTATTAATATTTTTGACTTATCGTGCGAAGCCGGGGCGGGTCGCTAGTAAGTTTATAAATTAAGGCCCTAATAATGACGCTTGTCACGCAACCCAGTGAAGTCCACGAAAACCTTCCAAGATCCGAGGCATCCACTATGATTGTATTTAAGTTTTTTATCTAATTAGCAGCCGAATTCACAAAAGCCACTTAAGCATTAAATAGTTGGGTCCCCGTCATTCAGCTGTCGACTTATACATAAACGTCACTTTAATCAAAAAACCATTTGAGTGACCTCTGTGAATTTGGTCATCGGTCTTTGAAGCAGCCGTCCGCAGCTGTCGCTGTGGCGTCCGCCGCATCCGTTGCAGCGCACGTGGCTATGCGTGTAGGCAAGCACCACGTGACGCGGGCTCGTGACGAACGTGCTAATAGTGAAGCGACTCAGACCACAAATCATCCGCGCGATTTTGAGGTTTAATTTTATAGACGCCTGATTATAAATGGAATAGCGTGTCGCTGTGAATTATGTCGTTTTGCAATTGTGGGCATTTTGAGGCGCGTGAAAGGACTGATTGCTGATCCTGCAAAAATGTTGGTGTTGATTTTTGTTTATCTATACATACATACTCCTCTGCTGCACTGGGAGTGAAGAAATAGCATAGAATGCGTGCAGATGCTTATCATCCTGGCATGTCGTAAAAGTCGACTAAGGGACGGGTCCTCTACAACATGGTGGACTATCTGTATGGGCGATGGGCTGATCACCTGTCACCATACGGTTCATCATACCATCTTAGGACTAATTAATCGAACGTGGCCACAAATAGTCTTGTGGCTCTGCCCACCCCATTAGGGATTTCGGGCGTGATAATATGTATGTATGTATATAATAAAATCGTAAAAGTGGAAAAGTCTTTACATTGAAGATAACAATGAAAAATTACTGTGGCGTCTTCAGAATGAGCAACACAACACATCCTAATGGTTTTTGAATTTCATGTCTGTTTTTCTGTTTATCTGTATGTCTGATTGTATATGCGCGATAAACTTGAAAACTACTGGGTGGATTTCAATGCAACGAGTTCATAACGAATTCAACTTGAAACTTGGTAAAGATACTGTTCAGAACAAACAATTAGGTATACGTTGGAGGAAAAACGAAGCTACCCCTAAAATGGAGTGTTAAACTTTGTATGGGCAAACCTGATTCCATTTGTTTATGAACTTGAAACTTGATAAAAATGCACCTCAAAACAAACAATTAAGTAGGGAGCAGTTCAAGAATAGTAGTTTATGCAACGGTTGCATAATGATAGGCCGTAAAACACTAGTGCGGTTTTATGAAACGAGCTTTTAGCGAGTTTCATAATAAGATCGCACGTGTGTTTTAAGGCCAAATTATGCAGAGTTGCATACATAACTTTATGTACACACATATTATAAATCCTCCATGATGGGTTCAGAAACAATATTTTCTGGCTACAAGTTATTTGTTTCAATCGTGGCTGCATATTTCCGATATCCGGCGCATTTTCACATCACACACACTCCGAGAAGACTACTTACCATTCATATTTTCAACTAAAATGTAAATTACAAACAACTTTTTCTATTCAATTCAACAACAATTCTACTTTCGTTCAGCAAAACACCAACATGGCGGCGTCCTCCGTCAAGACCATTTTTTTTAAATCATAGACAAACGGGTGAAGTCTCTATTCTCACGTCACTCGAGATCAAATATTGTGCAGTTTATATTAAAAAAACATACGGAATTGACGTTTCGTATCAATAACTGTTTTAATATCAATGGATACTAGAATAGAGACCCACTTGAGTTTTGACTGCTGTTCCAAATTTAATCTCATTTCTTTACTAAAAACGATAAAGAAGTCATGTTATTTCTTTATCGCAGCACTGGTTTTTCCTAATTGGTTGTCAAAATGGTGGTCATTTCCTACGGTTTTTGACTAACCAATGGAGGTTTTATGATATGGGTGTAGATAAATAAATGTAACCTCCCTTAAATGGGATGGCTTGATTTGTTGAAGTTTGTACGAAAAGACATCAACGGGCTCTTAACGGGCCGATGGAACTCCCTTAAATCAATTTTCCAGCTCCTATTTAACCCTTTTAGGAGTTTATTTTCTGTAAAAAAAAGTAGCATATGTCCTTTTCTAGGGCTCAAAGTATCTTCATTCCAAATTTCATCAAAAAAGGTTCGGTGGTTTAGCCGTGAAAACGTAATAGACAGACAGAGATATTTTCAGATTTATAACATTAGTATGGAACTACGAGCATCTTGGTTGAAGGAAACAACATGAGGAAACCTGCATACTGCGAAGTAATTTAAAGACGTCCCCAATCGGCACTTGGCCTGCGTGGGGATTAATGCCCAGTCTCACTTACTATAAGAGGAGGCATTTGCTCAGTTGATAATGGTGTAAGTACGAAAAACAACTAGTACCTCTATTTAAGGATGTGTACCACGTCAATTCCGCATGACATCAATTTTATTTTTCAAGTTTTGTTTCATTTGCACCAAATAACAGCAATGAGTAATTTTGTACGAATAATGATTTAAAATATACAAATTGTGTGATTATTAATAATTATTATTTAGTATGTGAAATAAAATCAAAACCTGATTTGACTACTCGAGTCATAACCAATCAATATGCAGTATTTGAAACCGTCCGGACACATGGAAATTCAGTCAAGAATATTTCCGTGGGAACAATGGTAACGACATTTTTTTTGTCATCAAAAAATCGAGGAGAGTACAAAAGTTATAGAAAATACATTTTCTGATTATAAAAGTACTATGGGACGGAAACATTTTTCGCTTTTTCTTGTAATTTAATTAACTTCCGGTACAAATAACAAGGGCACAGCACATAACACATGTAATCTTAAATGTCATTTATTTCCTTTAAAAGAACGGTAAAGTGGTTTTATTTTTATTGCACTTATGCGAAACGACTAATACTACCATACTATTCAATTTCATCGAAAAATATACAAATCGATATATTGGGTATACATCCTTAAGAGGGCGCCGACCGTCCAGTGGCGCCCTCATCACTGTTATTGTGTTTTCTATTAAAGGAGCTTTGCAAAGTATAACCATCATCTAATCAATTTAACAGAAAAAAGCGGCCACTATTTTCTATTAAATTGATTAGATGATGGTTATACTTTGCAAAGCTATATTACATAGCATATACGTTGTGTATTAAGTTGCGTAACAACTTATACGGCTTCAATTTTAATAAAATACTTTCCTTTAATAGAAAACACAATAACAGTGATGAGGGCGCCACTGGACGGTCGGCGCCCTCTTAAAGATCAAGCAAAAATCTGGTTTTCCAGACTATCATAACTTGAATCTATTTTAAACTTATCGTTTATCCAATTAAAAGCAAAACAACAACTCGTCAACTTCGCACCCTTTTAACTTCCGTTCGAAGTTTAAAATAACTTCGTAGATATTTTGCGGCCTTATCGACGGCATGATACACGATGGTTGGTCACGTTTCTAGACACGCTTGTCTCGAATTGCACCTCGAAACTGGCACATACGATCCAAAGTATTCACAAGTCAAGATATAACACGCGAGTATGAATTCACCTCTTTGCTGTTCGGGCCGTAAGAATATAGTTTGATGGCTTGGGACTTGGGTCCAATAGCTACAGGTTGCAATTTACAGGGTAAAAACTAGTAACCTCAGAGAGATGAGGCGTGGAAGGGAAAGGAGTATAAATATAATTAAAAAATAAATTAATTAAAAGACCTTACTTACTCTGTTTAATATGTCCTTTTTTTAAATAAATAATAATCCAAGTCATACGTAAAGTAAGTACTAAATTTTTGAAGCAAGAGGCGTGCCCGTCCGCCCTTGCGTAACTGCGTCCTGTGCTTGGCCCAATATATACCTACCCCTCGTTACCAAAATACCACTACTTCTAAATACCAGACGACAAACGGTTAGTATACCATAGGTACTTCGAAAATACGAGTTCTGTTAAAGAATCTAAAATAAATTCAATATTATTATTTTGTACCTATTCAATCAGGTTTTTTGGGAAACTGGGTGTTATCAGGAAACCGGTGTATTCGGATTCTGGAATTTTTAGAACATACGCGATATACCTATAGTTGACACGTTCACGTACGGTGGGATTATCGTGTTCTATTTTCTTAGACAGTTTTTTGCTATCACGCTATAACACACTTAAATCTTAGCGCTATGCGCTAAGTAGCAGTGAAGGGTTACACCCACGTTACACCAGTATATTTTCAAGTAAAGCTTCAGAATAACCTGCACTTTGACTTTGCAATACAATTTATCAGGTGACATCACCATAGCTCGATATTGATTGAGTAGTTTCAGATTACACACAGGTTCTTTTGGTCACAAATTGTCACGTTTCACAAACAATTGACAGCGAGCGTCACGTGTTACCTTCGCGTAAAATGCGTGTAAGAGTCACACTTGGCCACATTTGAGGAGTGTCTGTTTAAAGGCTTATTTGTTCAATGACTTTGGACATACAGTCTCTATTATTGGGATGGACTGATGGAGGTTATTTTGTAGGAGAAAAATATTCTATGCTCAGCCGCATGTCGCAAGTAACTACTTACCTGAATTATATCTCCTGTTCCTCAAAAATATGAAACAGTGATAACGATGCTTGAAATCATGAACGGAGAAAAAGATTTAGATGCAAAATTTAAATTTTAAATTTTAATCTTAAAAGACGTAGGTCTCCCCCAAAAATGGGGGGATTTGCAATAGTCGTTACGATAGGCAGGCGGGTTGGCGACCGCAGTTGGTCATGATAGTACCCGAAGGACGCTGCTGCCCATCCTTCGGTTGCTCCCTCTGTCGCCTTTTACGACACTCACAGGAGGAGATAGGGTGATGCTATTCCTAGTCAGCATCACACGGAATTTAAAATTGGAACATAAGAAAGAAAATGCTCCGAGGCATGTTTCTTATCTTACTACTATCGTGGCAAACAAACCTAAACTTCATATGAGTTTTGTTGGTGCTAAAAATCAGGTTGATATATTTAGACGTAATAGAAGAACATAATAAACAAATAAACACATTTTCGCGTTAAATTAAATTACCAAGGATTAACACTTTCAAAGCCACGTAGCACATAGTTAAGTTTTCCGCTATAGTGAAGATTCGCAACGAACAACCCGGATACCGGGTTGGCAATGATAGTGTCAAGTATGTTCTCCTGAAACCGGTAGGACGGGATGTGATAAGGGTTGCCAGGTTGCCACGTTTTTACATATATACTTATATAAAAGTATCGCTCACCGCCAACCGAGTTCCATATCAACTCGAATCGGTTTGCTATAGTTTGGCCACAAGCGCTCTACCGCGCCTTGGGTGGCGACGGACGCGCGGGGGGAAGGGCAAATTATAGGAATATCCCCCCCACCGCCCCTTTTCCGCGTCGCGAGCACCCCGCGTCTCGCCGCGCAGCTACCTAAGGCGCGGTACAGCGCTTGTGGCCAAACTATAACTAATCGGCAAGCGAGTCTCGGCGAATGTGCGAGTAAGTCACATGGCAGTAGTAGCGTACAATGTGCTAGCAGCTGATAACGCATAATACCTAACGTCTGCCGCACGTTGCAACGCGATATCACACGGCTGTTGACCCCACGACGGCTATTATTAATGTTGCACTGTCAAGTGTTATTGTACCGGTTTTTATTATTTCACTATCTCGATTTGACTGACGTAGGTTAACGTACGATTTTGTAAACAGGTCATGGTGCATTTTTTTACGATTTCATGGTATTTAAACAAAATGAACATAATACCTACGCTACAAAGAAGAAAAAATGGTATTGGACGTTTGGACGTTGAATTCGAAAGCACAGATTTTGACATCGTCCGCAAGTAGGTACCTATGCGATTTCTCGTACTAAAACTCTTATTTGAGTACGAGTTTAGTCTCGATTACAGATTATTAATACATTAGTACGAACTCTTGCTGAACGAATCGCTGAGTGAATAAGTATTGTAAATAATTTTATATTTCGGGTTACTTACAGACCGGATTTCAGATCAGTTAAACGCAACGCCATCCGTATTATGCCACTGATTAAATAGGTGCTTAATCTTTTTTTAACCTGTTTGTGTTTTTGTTAATCCAAGCGATCATCTGTGTGCCTAATAAGAAACTTAGTCGCGTCCATTTACGTATGACCTTTTAGCTAGCCGCGTTGCAGTTGCTGCTAAACGGGCGGAACAGCCTCGAACTGAAACGCTTCCGTTGATACCACAGGCGTCGCCACGTGACACAATTTGTTTTATAGTGCCAACGTATTTATTTGCGGAAAATAAAACTACGCTTTATGCATTCCAAATTGGATATTGACGTCATTGTTGTAAATTATAATTAGGGTAAGTATAAATAGAGTTGGCCTTAAGAACAGTTACTTATTTTTCGTTTTTTTTAGACATCTTTATACAAAACTCTAGCTTACAGTCACCACATAATCAAATGGTTAATGGTCAATGGTTTGCATCGATAAGGGGTCATCCATAAAGTACGTCACACTAATTTCGTGATTTTTTTGACCCCTCCTCCGTCCTTGTCACAGTTAGTCACATTTGTGAGACCCCCTCCCTCCCTAGTATGACGGCACATATTTTGCAATTTTACATCTAGAAATTATTAAAGTAAAACAGCAGTTCCGAAATTAGTTTAATTTCCATTTAAATTATGTTTTAATATTATCAACATCAAATGTCATCGTTACAACATCACTTAGCGTTCCCGAATAGAGGCGCTGGAATTCGATGCCAATATTTCCTAAACCTCAATGATTGTGTACGTAGCTTCCTACTGTCCATAGAAAGTAAGTTCGATCCTGGGCCCTATTATTTTAGAGCTAAAAACTAACAGATCATTTGCCCAGGGCATCTTTCGGGACTACTAAGTGATTTACTGTATCGACGCTAAAATGCCGAAACCGCGAATGTGTCGTTGTTTTATACGTGTTTGACACATTCGCGGTTTTGTCAATTTTGTGGCGTTATCATAAATCACTTTATCTACACCCATATCATAAAACCTCCATAATGTAATCAAAAACCGTAGGAAATGACCACCATTATGACAACCTGTACTGCAATGTTATTACAGCATCGATTTTAGTATCGTAATGGTCATAACGATACAGATATGAGCTACAGGCCGGCGCGCCGCCGCCGCCGCAGCCGGAGGGGCCCCATCGTCGCCTTGTCGCCGTTTATAATATGGGAGTAGATAAAGTCATGCAACTCTGCACAATTTCTCCTTAAAACACACGTGCGATCTTATTATGAAACTCGCTTAAGCTCGTTTCATAAAACCGCACTAGTGTTTTAAGGCCCATCATTATGCAATCGTTGCATAAACTACTATACCAGTCCCGAATATAGGCCCTGTAGTATTAACATGTGTCCAGGACTAAGTCGGGTCGGCCTTTAACCCTTGATATAAGGCCTTCTGGAATAATAAAAGGATGACTTTAACTCGAAGTGAGCATCACTTAGCCGTAAACTGTTTGACTGAACAAAGGCCCAATTTAATCCACGTGAGAATATAATGTACCTTTTCTACTTTGACTGTCGAAGTTCTTATTTAAGCAAAACAATACTTTATTCGAATGGAATAAGAGTTTTGACTGGTGTGCTCTAAGCTGATAGACCTATGCAAGCTGGGTGGGCGGGGCTTGATTCGGGACACGTGGGCTGGGCACGTGACTGCGCCAGCGCACGGGTAACGACCTTGCCTGGACTCGGCATGCCGCGTTGTTTGTTTTGTCTCGAACAATAGACGCAGACGGCGTAAAAGGAATGGGTTTTGTTATGAGAAATAAAATATACAGACATAATTTGTTACTTACGTATGATTGGAATGTCGGGAACATTTGATTTTCTATGGAAAATGGCGTTCTATTGGCAAAACTAATAAAACATTCTAAGATCTCACGTAACTAACGACGTACCTACAACGCTCGCTCTTAAATCTGTCACTGCCATGTAGCGCTACGCACTACGCTTGTAGATCGTAGCAGCTTTTTTCTGTTTTGTGGCGAAAATTCGCTACGAACAGGTATCTGGCTATCGGGTTCTTGGCAGAGAAAGGGGATCTTGATAACAAATGACATTGAAAGGATGAATGATCTAGGCTTCCGCGAAGATTTATATCAATAGAAGTGATTGCGCTTGAATACGAAATCGCTCATTTGCAATTGCCTAATAAGAATTTGAACGCAGTGATTATAAAATAAGCTAAGTAATTCGACGCCACGCGAGGCAAATACCTACCTACGAAGAACCAAACGATACGAGTAATCTGCCAGTCCCCGGAAGTAGACCAAATCGCACCTAGCACTCATTTAAAAAGTGACAGATGCTATAAATGAGCCCAATAAAGGGTAACCCGTCTGAGGCAAGGTATAAAATACCTGTCTTATGTTTTTATTTATTTATTTAAAGATTCATATTACATTAATTGCATAATTTAAGTGCGTTTATGACTGCAAAAGCCAGAGTGGCTTAAGCGCAGTCAGAGAGTTCAAGGTAGTTACAGTTTATACTTAAATTTTAATAAAATTAACAAGTTAACGTTATACACAATGATGTTAGGCTTTACAATATATTTAGAAGTTTATGGCGAAGAAAATCTGCAAGACAGTATAGAAAGAAACCACAAACTTAAACTCTTCAACAGCGCTATATTATGGTAGAGGTGCAAGCCGAAAGGTTGAAGACATCTATTGACGGATAGATGAATCACTGCTAGTGACTTTCAAGCGCCATCTATTAGTGAGTAGTACTGTCTAAACAGTGCTCACTATGGTTTCTTTGTTGCTAGTAGTTTTAAAAAGAAAGTAATAGATGGAGCTTAAATCAAAATTATATAGCAACAGAAAATTATAACTATGCTCATAATAACAAATAGTAGGGATGAAAAGGGTACAGTACAAGTTTTGATTGACAACAGGTTTTTGAAAATTACACATATTACGTAATTTGTAAAAAATACGACTAGTATACCGTGCATATTCATGTTATAATTGTAACGATCCGATGCCTCACGTTATCATCGATCAGAAAAAATATCGTCACCTCAAAACTTATCAAAATACATCACAATCAAAGATGACACATTTTTTCAATGCATTCTCTTCGTAAATCGGGTGATTTCTTTGAATAAGTTCAATGTTCATTATCTTCCCAGCCTCGGGTTGCTGTGCAGCGCCTCTATTTGGGAACGCTAAGTGATTCTGTAGCGACTCGTAAGCGAGATTTCTCATCACATTCTTCCGCACGACGCGTAATGCGTAAGAGCGAGATAAGAAATCTCGCTCGCAAATCGCTACAGAATCATTTAGCGTTCCCGAATAGAGGCGCTGGTCTTTGTGTCGATAAGCCAAGATCCTGGTTTTGACCGTTAAGTTTAATTGCTAGGCACTAGTTGATGCTTGGGGGCTTGGAGTTTATTTGCGTGATAGAATTATAAATGACGGAATCCGTATAATAAGAACCAGAGTTCTGTTATAGATTAGCTCTCAGAGTTCTCAAATTGAATTAGCAGTGGGCTGGGCATATAGCTCGAAGAACTGATTGCTCATCGGAAGGAAAGGATCTCGAGTGGAGACCACGGACCGGGAGACGCAGCGTGGGTTTGGTTCTCCACAATATGGACTGACGACCATGTTAAGGTCGCTGGGGGCCGGACAGGGATGGCGTGCGATTCTTCGATGTGGAATTTTTTATGGGAAGATCTACGTCCAGCAGTGGGTATCCCCGGGTTGAAATGATGATAATAACTGGTTGATCGACTGAATTATGCTCGACAACTTTAATCGAAAAGCTCTTTTAAAAATCGTTCCATTTTGTTTCAATAATGATTATGTATTTTCCAAGAAACTAAACATTGGGTCCAATTCGAAATATTGGGGCCAATTCGAAAGTGTTTTCGCTAAATTTAGAAGTCGCTAAATTTGAAATAAGAATCGTTCGACTCTATTTTGAACCTTGGAGCTATACCAAATCGAGTTTGACGTTTCTTATTTTAAATTTAGGCAATCTTAAATTTTGCGGACACCGTTTCGAATTGGACCCATTATATTCATAATTTGAAATTTTCTATACTTAAAAGAAGAAGCGTCAAATTCAAGTACGACGCTTCTTATTTTAAGTTTAGTGACTTAAATTAAGAACTTAAAACTTTCTAATTGGCTCCTTTGAATCCTTCGACATTTAAGAACGTTTGACTTATATCCATTCCTACATCTAAAGTCTTGATTTTAACTTACATGGTATAACTATAACAAGACCACCTAATCAACAAGTCTATTTTAATTTCACCATAACCAGTCCTCATTAATAAAAGAACAATAACACATTACGAAAACTTGCACAATATTGCTTAAAACAAAAATCGCGGGAATGTTCTTATTGTAATTGTTTTTAAATTATTTTAATCAAGTAGCTTTTCTTATGCCGATTGTCAGTTCGGTCGCTCGTTCGCTGGCCGGTCGCAGTCCGCGCGCGGCTACCGCTACAAGCGGGCTCGGGAAACATAACAAGTTTAAAAAATAGGTGAAAAATTGTTGACAACACTAGCTCTGGTCAAAAAAAAAGTGCCTTAACTTTTCAGCTATTGCGTTACGTTTAATAACAGTAAGGTATTGATTTTAGTTTTCGGAAAAAAACATGGTCACGGTGGATTGACGTTATTTTTTTGAGTATTTAATAAAATTTAAGCACCTTTTTTATAATAAAGCAAAGAATTGAAATATAACGCTACAAATCTGTAGGTACAGTTTATTTGGTTATTTTTATTAAAACTTTTGACTTAGGACAAGCGTTATAAGAGCTTGGCATTATACTTTGTGCCTTTTAATAGTTCTGTGTTTTACTTCGGGTTTATACCAAAGAATGGTAAGATAAAACCATCCAGCTTAATGCCCGCTATTTTAGGTACAAACCACGGGCAATTCGCTTAAATTTATACTGCCATGCAATCACTAAATATTTTAAATTAAAGTCCCCCGCCGCGTCTTTCTGTCGTCCTTTCTGTCTGTAAAGGCTAATCTCAGAAACTACTACAGGGATTGTAATACAGTTTTCACTAATAGATAGACTGGTTCACGAGGAAGGTTTATGTATATAATTTATATTATATTATAGTTCGGCCAATATGCATGGAATGTTTATACATTCCATGCATATTGGCCGAATGCCGATCAAGTCTGAACAAAGTGCCTCTTGAGATCTTTCCTGGGAGAAGCCAGGGCAGGCAGCAAAATGCCTAACACCCAATAATATAGTAACTATACTTAAAAAAACGTATATGTAATGTTAATACCGTGACATTTCAACTTCTCAAAGTAAGGCAGCTCTTAGGGGCCTCTATAGACGTTCGGAACTCTTCAGGCACGTCATCAAAATATCATATATACACGAAGAGAAATAATAACTAACCAAAAAAAGACAAAACCCAATAAAGCTTTGCGGAATTGTAATAAAATTGTTATTTCAAATGTTTTCATTGCCAGCAATGATTAGCACTTATTCTATGAACAAACGTGCGATCTCCAAAAGAATGCCGTAAATGTAGGCTGCTGTGGGTGCTAACTCAGCTCGATAACGAACCCAAAAGAAAGAAACTGCAAACTGCGTGACTGAATGGGAACTGTGCACTGTTTATTGACTTTTATCTTATCTCCGGTGTTATTTTGTAGGGGTTACACAAACATACTACTGTCTGCAAGTGAAGATAAAGCCCGGAGTTATACAAAATCATTTTAATAAGTGCAAAAAAATATAGGCTGCTTCTATCGATATCGGGGGAAGGCCATTTCCCCTGAGTGGGTCAAGATTGCATGCGACAAAATCAGTAGTATTTATTATGCTGATCTAAAGTGAACTTGCATACAAATATTTGTAGGTACTTAATTGCGCTAGCGCAGGCAGCGATCAGAAAGCGTTTTTTTTTATTTCGAGCGGTCGAATGTTACGCTCGAGAGCGATAAAAGCCGATGTTTAGACTTGTTTATTGCAGTTCAAAAAAAAATTGTATTAATCGCACCTCTTGTTTTTCATTTCTCGGATTTAAACTTTTTTTGGCAGGCATTGGCAAGATGACTTCGTAATTTAACAATTACAGCTACTTTATCCATCGGCTTGGTTTCATAGCTCTTTCGCATGTTTGTCTCGGGGTAGCCTCATTCCCTAGAGACCGCGTCCCCAGGTGGCGGATAGGGGAATGCTCGTCAAACTGTCCATTTGACTTGTAGGAGGAAAATGTAATGCCTCCCGCGGACCACAAGGTCGGAGAAGATAAACTCCGATTCAAACCCTCTTATGGCCTTTTGTGACATACAGAGTAGGGGCGAGGCGGTGCAACGCCATTATATTCTACTGCATTGATGTGAGCGAGATAGAGGACACGCTGCCGTGGCAATGTGACCGAGCTCTAAAGAGCGAGGATCAAATAAAATAACAAAATAAATGTATTCACAACAATAAACATATAAGAGGACGCATAAAAATAAACAAGAATAAAAAAAACCGGGCAAGTGCGAGTTAAACCCGCGTGGAGAGGGTTCCGTTCCATACATGATTATCTGAAATTTCCTATGTTACTTTAAATACCATAGACTTCTAATAGGTTTTCGTGTAATCTTTAGGTAAAGAACTATTTTTTATATTTTTTTCAAAATTTTAGTCCTAGTAGTTTCGGAGATAAGGGGGGGGAATGGTCAATTTTCGCCTATATTCCTAAATAACTTCCAAACCATTCATCATAAAATTCCAAAAAAAAACATATTTAAGATCCTCATAATAAGCCCTTTGATATGTCACATGATATAGTTAGCGTAACTTTTTTTTTAATTTTTACCCCAAAGAAGTGGTTAAAGTTAATTTGTTTACGTTACGCATCCGTGTTGCGGTAACGACTTACATATGTATACCAAATTTCAAATCAATCGGTCCAGTAGTTTCGGAGCAAATTGGCTGTGACAGACGGACAGACAGACAGACAGACACACGAGTGATCCTATAAGGGTTCCTTTTTTCCTTTTGAGGTACGGAACCCTAAAAAGTAATTGCTGCGAAACGATCCCAACTCAGCGTGTGCGGATAGTGGCTTGAAGTCCAATGAGGACGACGTGCGAAGATAGAGTTCAGCACTAGACTGAGCTGATCGGAGGAATGTTGGTGAATCTCCGGCCATAACATGAATGACACAAAGTCAGAGTAAGTTTACAAAGATAAGATGGACCGTCTTATCTCTAAGTGCGTCTCTCTCACACTAGTGCCGACGAAAGAGATAGGTAGTCAGAGATAAAGGGGTTTAATTTATCTTTGTGTGATTCATGTTAGGGCCGCTGGGGCCATTTTCCAAATTATGCAATGGGATAGAAATATGACTCCAAACGATTCCCAGAAAGGTATACTCTCAACATGGTGTTGATTCCCTTCTCGAAACAAAGCTTATCAATCATTTAACGTAATGTTGATACGTCTGTCAAAACTGTTTAAAATCTGGTTGAAAATGAAATGAAAATGAAAATGAAAATATTTATTTTGCAAGTAGGCCACATGGGCTCTTTCACATGTCTGAATCTACCAGCGCTTCTAAAGGTGACATCTGCTGAGAAGAAACGCCGCAAGAAACTCAGCGGTTAGTCTATTTTCAACTTTGACATTAGGGTTTTATCTAAAAACTAACACAAAAGTGCAAAAACAAACCTAATGGGTACAAATTAATTCTAATAAATGACTAATAGGTAAGAGCTGTATAGTCTCCGCGTCTGGACAAGTAACTTAGAGATGTATGAAGCCTCTAAGGGTCAAAATATTTATAGGAAATTGAAACAAAGAAACATCTAAATTGATTAATGTAGTTTAAATAAATGGAGGTGTAGACAGTCTCCACGGTCAATTATAAAGATGAAGATGTAAGGTCTCCAAATATCAAAAAGAAGCAATTTGAAATATAACATTTCATGTCCTAATAATACAAATATACGAATATGAAAACCTATCTATATATAGTATAGAGAACACTATGAAGTTGAGAAAAGTATGAGGTTGATTGCAAATAGTTCGCGTAAGTTTGCGGTCTACAAATATTTGTTATTAATTTCATATAATCACACTGTGATTGCCTGTCCATTAATTAAAAATAAATTACAACATGGTATACCAGGTAATGTAGTAAAAAAACAAGACCTTTTATTGCTCGGTTTTTAGCAACTCGCGATGACGATGTCAACCCGTTCTTCATTACAATGTCACTTTGACAAAAACTAGTTTAATTGTAGACAATTAATGAAATTCATATTAAATATAGTCACAAGTAGAATTAGGAAAGATCAATCTAAAATATCTTGAACTTTTTTAAGCATTATTTCAGGTGTTATTTTTGTTCCTTAAACTAAACTGACGACAACGTGTTGTAGGCGTTGTAGCCACGCATTCAGTAAGGTTCCATAGTCATTATCAAAATTAAGAATTACAAAGTTATTATTCTATCAAAAACATACAACCGAATTGAGAACCTGCTCCGTTTTTTTGAAGTCGGTTAAAAATTATGTCATTTTCACACCATAGTTACACGTTTATTTCAACGACAACTTTCTTTATTTACACATGGCACCAGCCTTTTTTAAGCTATTTTGTTAGAGAAAAATAGTTTCACCTAACCATGATTAAAGGCCCGGGCACACCAAACGCGGTTGCGACGCGTTTGCGGCGCGAACGCGGTTCCGCGCCGTTGTCGAACAGCGCGAGCGAATTTACCATGCCACACCAAAGTAGCCGCGGGACCGCAGCGGTCCCGCGCCGCCGCGGTGTGGCATGGTATATTCGCCCGCGCCGTTCGACAACGGCGCGGACCCGCGTTCGCGCCGCAAACGCGCCGCAACCGCGTTTGGTTTGCCCCGGCCTTTATCCCACATAAAAAACGATAACAAACAAACAAGGAAAAAAACAATACAACCAAAGCCCCAAAAAGTGAAATGCACAATATCCGATTTTATGATGTCTTTCGTACCAGTGACTCCAAATGGATACAGTTTTACTTCATAATCGATCACGATGAGCCTTCTAGTGTGAATATTCATAAGTTGATATTACCTGGTTTATTTGATAACATTAATGCAGAGTACAATGAGGACGGCTTCGAATTATTGACTTTGTGTTTAGACATATAATCGTACTTTACATAGCCTACAGTTAAGGTGCAATATTATTGACACTTTAAGATAATAGGCTAGTTTCCTAAAACATCTAATTAGTCCGTCATTTACATTATAAAAAAATATTGAACACATATTTTTTTCTTTTGTCAGTTAAACAAAAAATTACGAAGATAAAGTGCATTGAAGTTCCGCGTGACGTCACGAGCTTGTAACGACTTTGTTATTAGCCCCCACTCCCGAACTTTGATGCGCGTTATCTTTGTCAATCTTGATTGATTTGATAAAGCAAAAAGTACGTGTTCAATATTTTTTCATAATCTAACTCACGGACTAATTAGAATTACTATTTTTTTACTCAGGAAACATCCCCATTGTCCCCTTGGATTTAACCGGGACTCTTTACACTCTTTTAAAAATATCCACCTTAAACATATCCTAATGATATTTTAAACCGTAAAGAGCATTGAACTTTTCAAAGGGTTGTCAAAAACTGACGGTTTTAAAACTACCTAGAACCCTCTGCAGCCCTAGCAATTAAGGTTGAAACGGGAGTAACTAAACCCCGGTGTTATCTCTCTGACTATCTCTTTCGTCGGCACTAGTGTGAGAGAGGCGAATTTAAAGATAAGACGGTGTTAACTTATCCTCGTGTCAACTTTGCTAGAGCCGCTGGAGGTGTTGGATAAAATGTAAAAAGCCTTGATCTTCATAATAACTGAACCAATTTAGTTTCGGTAGTCATCAATAAATGAACGTATTTGTTGTTTTAGTATAGTTGTAATTTATAGCTTTATTTACTTAGACGCAAATTGGTTGTTACATATGCAATATTTAAATTAAATGACTAATTCATGATACTTTGTCGCAGATGGATTATAAATATATTTAAAAAAAAACTATACATTACGTATTAACGAACCGTACGCCAGTCTGCCGTTATAGTCTTTTCATTTAAAAATATAGTTAATAATCAATGATGCATTTCAGAATTTACTTATTAAAGCTTTAACGTAATACATTCCTAGTACAAAATACTGAAATAATATGCTCTAATAAAGACGTCTTAATCGTTTTTGTCTAAATAAATGCCTTTCTACCTAACTTAAATTACACTGAATTTCATCTACAGTCTGGTAAGAATAAAGGTCATTTTAAGAACCCGAAAAACTTATAAACTGTTAAAACCGACTCGTAATCTTAATGATAGGGCCCTTCAAATGGAACTCCAATAAAACAAAGTTAAGTGAAGCCGGTTCGGTCGTAAGTTCTGTGACTGATTACAATTTTATTTCTCTTTCATTTCGACACACCCAAATGCAACACAACAGCTGACAAGCCACTTATTAAATAATAGTTTAGGCTATTTAACAGGTTGGACCGACGTTGCCGCCTTAACATCGAATTTTAGTGAATAAACACTATCAAACGCAATTAATTCGTAGGTTAAACGTAGTGAAAATGCCGCCTTAATAATGTTATTGTAAACTTAATATAGCCTAGTTCAACTAAATTCCTGGGTAAACTCACTAAGTGTGCAATAAACAAGACAATGCTTATAGTGATACACACAATATATTAATTAACATCGACGAGCCGTGCTGAAAAGTGCATTCGATAAATTAGTGCAACGGATTTTTATGTCAGAATGAAAGAAACGCAAGTACGCGAAGACAAAAAGTCGGTGAGCAGAACACGGATTGTGTCATCACAGGTACGTTGAAATTAGTATTTTTATAACTAAATTTCATTTATTGCTTATTTAGAAATAACGTATATTTATTATAATATTTATTAACACATTAAGCCCAATTCGAAAGTGTGTTCGCTAATTTAAAAGTCGCTAAACTTGAAATAAGAATCGTAAAACGCGATTTTCGCAACATAGTTTCGAATGGGACCGAATGTTGTTATTTAAATAAATTAAAGCTAATTAAACAGACCTTAACGATACCTTGCCGCACTTAACCATATCATACGCCGGTCCCTTGCCACCGTCAACGTGCCAAGTCTAGGTACCTGAGCCGACTGGCATTGCAAGAGACCGGACGGTATGAGTTAGATTCCATGGAAGATGGGCCGGGTGCTGGTATGGGATGCTACCTGCTCAGACACGCTGGCCAAGGCCCATCTACATGGAACCAACAACAGAGCTGGTGCGGCCGGAGAGGCGGCTGAAAAAGCTAAACTAGGCAAATACAGGGGTCTAGGCCCCGAATATGATTTTGTCCCATTCGGTGTCGAGACCCTGGGTCCGTGGGGTCCTAGCGCTATAAGGCTTTTTAGGGAAATCGCAAAATGGGTTAGTCGACATCACAGGGGACCGAAGAGCTGGCAGCTACCTCGGACAAAGAATTAGTCTAGCTATTCAAAGGGGGAACGCTGCCAGTATCTTCGGAACCTTGCCTAAAGGGACTCCTTTTAATAATATATTTTAGTTATTATATTATATTTTTTTAAGGTTTTTAGTTTTAGGTTAATTGTTCTAGTTTTTAATTTGTATTTTAAGTTTATTTATCTTAATAAATTATTTCAACAGACCTTTGCCCAGTATCTGTGGGATAGCTATTTTGGATGTAGGTAACTCTCTTCAATATTACTGAATTTTGTGGGTTAGTGGTCCCAGTGGTTATTCGGTGGTTGGGATATTTTTTATACGGAAATATATTTGTTTAGACATATACGACGGCTTTGTAAATCCAACGTTCCCCTGAGGTCCGGGCTTCCCAACAACCAGAAAGCAGAAACCACAATAATAATAATTAAAAAAGCGTGGGACTTAGTTCAGTCAGTCACATTTAATAAAGTCAGTCACAACATCACCGATTCAGATTTAAATGGGCATCCGAAATCACCTGTAGAATTTGTGTACAGGATTATACAAACTGACCATGTATTCTGAAATATAGAATTCGATAGTTGAATGATTCCTTTTGCTAATATTGCATTCAATTTATGACTTTGTGCTACAGACATAACCAAAAAAGTTTCGAATTAAGTATTTCATGACATTCCGCTGGTCGCGAGACAAACACGTCGATCTTTGGTTTTATGACACGCCTTCATTCCAAAAACAAAAAATCCAAATATGTTGTCCTCTGACTTGACATTCGTTAGTAGCTTTGATGTATTTTGTGAAAACGAATCAATCAGATAACCTCCAAACTCTTGAACGTGTGACTACTAAAGCTTTTAACCCCCGCATATTCTTTACCCATAACACCATAAACTTCGACATCGTTAATTGTAGGTGTATCTATTTTAGGCAATTATTCTCAGAAAAACAAATTCCTCAGTTTTATAACCCTACACACTTGATTTACGACATAAATACTTGTAATTTATTCGATTCCATAATTTAGGCCGATTCGTCGACCGTCAGATGTTTAAAAAAAATCAAAGATATCATAACAAAACTTGTTTTGTTCCGCTTTAAATACCTGCTGGTACTGACGTAGTAAAATTCCATACAAACCGTTTTTTTATGAACTAACAAGAATAGCTTAGTCGGGCGGGACATTGAAGAGCTTACGATTCTAGTCTAGTTAAGATCAGCTGAAAAAATGTTTAATTTTATAAAGTTTCCTGAAAATGAACATGAACATAGGTACCTCACCCAGCCAGAAATGGAGCCTGACCCGGACAAGCCGGATAAACCAGGGGGCACAGATTTTTAAGGAGTTTCACGCGCTCGGTTGGGAGAGGACGGCCGACTAGCCGCAACCGGTCGACCACAATCACCCGGCTATGCAGCCTCTAGGCAATATAGGGAATTAGGTTAAGACGAGGTTATATCGAAGAAGGATGTGCGTTGATGTGTTTCCGCTTCGTGGTTGTTATAGGTCACCTATTCATCTTTTCGAAAGATAGGAGATAGATTGGAGGAGTTTGTATTCTTTAGTTTCACTGTCCGTTTCTTCAAGGTTCTTTTTCCTATTTTGACTTTAAGATGAACTCTTTGTCCGGCGCTTTTCCCTGTGCCTCCTGTTGAAGTCGTACAATATTATCTTCTCTTCGATGTGTGGGATATAGCTTTACTTAATGATTGTTAAGGTTAAAACGACATAGCCGAATGACTTTGGGGCTGCATTTGTGACTTTAGTCGTGTTTTGTTCCGTTAGTTAGTAAGTACTCAATATTGAAATACTTAAACGTCACAAAACACGCACATGTTTTCCATATCTACTCACACATATGCAAATGCATCTCCAAAGGGTAGAATAAAATAAAGTAGGTATCTCCGAAACAGTAAGTCAAGGTCATTCAGGCCGGGTTTTACAAAACTCAGTCAGACCAAATTTCGGATCAAATTTCGGTACTTATATCAGTACAATTTTAGACATTCGTGACCGAAATTTAATCGAACTGACTTTTTCAAAACCCAACCTCAATGTATCGACTGACGGACGCCATGTTTAATGTGTTGCCATTTGTGTAATCTAAACTTTAATGCTAATATTAGAAATGCGGAAGTAACTCTATCTGTCCCTCTATCTGTCTGTTACGTTTTCATGGCCAAACCACTTAACGGATTTTGGTGAAATATTGCAAGGACGTACTTTGGGATTTGGGGAAGGTTATAGATCACTTTTCACCAAAAGACTATCATTACTTGCTTAATGTAAAGGATAAACAGATAATAATGAAGGTATACGTATAATTTCTCAAAAGGCACTAAAAGTTTTGGTGGTACGCGTATAATGACAAGCGCTAGGTAACACTAATTTTGACGTCAGTTGTAATGAATGGCCTTAGTCGAATTACTAAAAGGACAGTATTATTTGACCCTGGTTACAATTACTCACGGCCTTCGTTGCCCAGAAACTAATAATGCTCGGTCCTAAATGTGAAATGGAAGAAGATCCAGAGGTCAATGCCCTATCAATTCCGTTCAATTTAGCACTGTATTGACAGATCGTCCCAATACTCTTGCCTAATAGAAAAATGTATGTGATCATTCGAAGCTAATGATAACTTGCCTTGACACACGTTGGTTTTCTTCACCGTTGCTATTGTTACCAAAACATTGTTTTTGTTGTTTCGTGAAATTGCACCCGTTGTCAGATTTTGTTTGTTTTCATGTGGTTAATTAATATTTGAGCTTAAGTTAGAATCAGAATGAAAGTCCATTTTTGATTTTATAGGTCAAGTATTTTTAGTATTTACTTATATATGTTTTTATTTATCTATACAAGTATTCGTATCGTTGTCTAGTACCCATTGTACAGGCAATTCTTGTTTAGGGCTAGATCAATCTGTTTTATTGTCTAATATACCTACTGTTATAATATTATTATTATTACTTGTTCGGCCGCCATAAAATAAGTTTATTACAATAAATCCTACAGTCGTCTATTGCTCTCACGCAACAGGAACACAAACTGGCGTCACTTAATTAGATCGTAAACTAAAGTTTGAGTCGTATTTTTTTACAGAATTTGACACTGTTTTTGAACACATGAGCCGTGTGACGTAGGCCTATAGTTTTATTTGAAAAGGGTATAAAAAGGAACCGTTGACTTTTGTGACCAACATTATCAAGGATCTTATCACTTTTAAGTATAAACAAGCTCTAAACCCTTTCTACACTAAATTATAAATGAAGTGCCTTCTCCTAAAACCCTATCTGTATTCAATCTGTTTATTTGATATGCGGATGTTACCTTAAGGGTTTTGGAATATTGATTCAATAAATAAACAGATATTAATATTGGAGCTTGTCCCCACATGAAGGCTTCCGTAGACGTATGGAATAAATGTTTACCTAATTCACCTTTAATACATCGTTAGTTTATGTATTTGTAACTTGAAATTAATGTCCCTAATTAGAATCGAGTAGCCCTTGATTTTAAAACACTAGTGGAACCGGTCCCTATTACCGTCCCATCGCCTTGGTCCTATGAAAATGACCTCTAATCATACTTAAATATAACATATTTCCGTTTGATGCCTGCTGTTAATGATTGACATGTAATAAAAAGTTCGTCTTTTTAATGCAACATGTTCTTGATGAATAGAAAGTACAGTTTTATCAGTTCTTTTCCAAAAAACTGAGAACATTACGAAACCCGTTCGTAACAACCTACGCACGAACACTCTCATCAAAAATAAACACAAAAGTTAAGACATAATGCCGACACAATAAACTCAAGGTGTCGTAACACATGGATCTCCTTCAACGGTTAGTAAAAAGTCAGGTCATTTCGAAATCCAAGAAGTTTTACTGAGGATCTAATTGATCTCGAACGTGAGCTAAATTGCATCCCTTCCTGGTTGCGAACTTTTGCCACATTTGCTGCAAAAGTGTGCGTTCTCAATAGCCAGTTAGTTTATACCAGTCACCAAGGAGAATAGGATGCTGATGATGACTTGCGGGGGTGGCACGCTTACGGATGACTTTGATTCGTCATGGAATAGTCGCTGCAGAGTCATCGTCAGTCACCATTCGGTTATATTTCGTTTCGTCTCGCCGTGTATTCTGCCCATTTTTCTCTTAAATTGATGCAATAATTTCGGATTTCAAACTTCCCTGTAGTAGGTATTTAAGACTTCTCTTCCATCTGCGTAGCAAGTTCTTAATAATAAGGAATTAAAAATTCAATTTTGATTCTTGACAACATTTATAATTTTATCAAAGGTATATCAAAGGTTATCTGGCATTTTTAGCATCCTTTTCATAATTATTGGTTTTGACTGTATTTCCATCTCCTTTAACTAACATTCTTAAAATGTTAATTATGTGGTTAAAATCGGTAATGTCATCGGTAACATCATCAACGTTGTTTCCAGGTGCTAGCATGTTTGGCGCTGGATCTTCTGCTGGTGGGGCTGGGCATGTCGATCAGTTTTGTCACGATGGTGCTGCCTGAAGTCCTGGATGCCAAAGAGGGACTCTCAATCAACGAGAAGCAGGCTTCATGGTTTGGTAAGGACGGACCTCGCTATAATGAATACTGTTAAAGCGGCAGGCTTTATGGATTTATACGAACAGACGCGCGCACATACACGTACACATAGTCTTTTTTATATTAAATTGTAATTAGAAGCGCAATTACCTTCATCACTGCCTTGAAGCATAGCGAACGTTGAATTCTTCGCTTGCTCATGATCACGATTCAATGACATTAATATCAGAAAATCAAAAAAGGACTTGGCAGCCTAGCATAACAAATTACTATTTTGCCACTTGCTTGATTGAATTGAAATTGATTGCATCCAATAATAACTGAAGTCGTTTTAGCGGTTCTCTTGACTAGCATTTTTTCAATCTTTAGAAACACAATTTAATTTATTAAATATAAATTCATTATTGAACTTCTCTAACTATACATTTAAAAAAACGGTATGGATATGATTCAGTACTATGGACTACGATTATTCTGAAAATCTGCTGACTACGGGTCAATTACTGGTTCCCAAGGTTAGGACATTGAGATCTATTTGAGACGCACCCACCAACCCACACGCACGTGCGCACACCAGCAAGCCAGCACACGCACACACAAACACGTACTCACACAAACACGTACACACAGACACACACAGACACGTAATTGTATTGTTTTAAAACTTAATAACACAATTAATAAAATTGTACACATTTAAAGAAAATACAATAGAGACACAGTGAAAACTAACACAGTTTCAAGGGCTTCAAATTTATCTATATCTGCATTTAAGAACAATAAAGATTATTATTCTTTGAAAATAACTTGATTATAATTACAGTCAAGTCTTACATACTAATTAAGTAATATAGATTTACCATGAACTCCTAAATAACTTCATCTAAGATTGGGTCCATTGGCACTTAACTTAGTATACTTAACAGTTACACTATATTCATGTGTTCTTATTTAATAACGCTAGGTATCACTATTTTCACCATGCACCGTTGCACTAAACTAACTCAAACGGACTCGAGTCCGTTTGAGTTAGTTTAGTCTTCTAACTATACTCGGTTCCAGATACCATCCTATCTGGAACTGAGTATAGTAAGAAGACTGAAAAGGACTTGAGTTCGTTTGAGTTAGTTTAGTCTTCTTACTATACTCGGTTCCAGATACCATCCTATCTGGAATCGAGTATAGTAAGAAGACTGAAGAGGACTTGAGCCCATTTGAGTTAGTTTAGCGCAAGGGTGCATGGTGAAAATAGTGATACCTAGTTTTATTAAATAAGAACAAATGAACATATACAATGAACAGGTAGACAATTTTAATGTAGCTTTTAGACGAATTCAATACTAAGTTAGTTATTAAAATTGCAAATTAGACGTCCGCATAAAATTTCTTTTTATTGATGGTGAGCGGTTTCGAGTTCCATATTTACGATTAATGGCACACCATTAATTCAAGGATATGCCATTTATATAAGCAATAGGTCAAAGATTCAGTTAAGTCTCCGTCAACATCAATTTGAGTGGTCTTAGCGAATTCAGCAATTAGTCAGTTATTGAACGATTAACATGTTCCTTATTGAAGATTTCGTATGAAATATGTCAATGGTATTCCACTCATACAGTAGTCAGTTTGGAAACTCGTCTTGATACGTCAAAAAAGTCTTCGCTAGGGAAAATGTTAATTAATATCGGCCATTACCTACCTAAGAGTATAGCGCTATATGAGTATGAGCTTGAAACTTGAAAACAATGTTACTGCTTTTAGAAACCTTAGGCTAAAAAAAGTTCTTTTATTAAAAATAAATCTTATAGCTATTAGCTTAGAGACTTGATTAACCAGTATAAACCAATAAAAAGAGGAGGTTCTTTGTTTTTCTATCACGGCTTGAGTGTGACAGCTGTGCACAGTATGAGCTTGTAGAATAATTTATGAGCTTCGGGCTTAAGGATTGAGGCAACAAACAGTCTTATAAACAAATATACATGACCTTGAGTGCCATTATTTTTTGGCATATCTAAACCGCACTTACCTACTTTAATTGCTTGGTGCTTAATTTTTGAATGTTCGATTTTTATAAGTAGGTATATCATCATCATCACCGTCGGCCATCATACGTCCCACTGCTGGGCACAGGCCTCACGCGAGCCCGATGCGCATTGGGGACTTCACACACATTAGTTAACAAATGTTTCCTCGCGATGTTTTCCATCCCCTTGCGAGTATCTGATAGTAAAAGAAAGACGCTTGTCAATTAATTGACCGGTTACAGTTACATCCGATAGCGTCTGTTTTGTGTGGCTACTTTTTAGGTACTTACTTAACTCGAATGTTTGTATCTGAGCGAGCGTCTTCCTTTGGTTCTCCTTATCTAAACTTGGAAAGAAAAACATTATCTAAATACAATATTCCATCCAAACCGTTACAGCCGTTTCCGAAACCAATTACATATAATACTAGAATTGTTCACTAAAGTAATAGGATTTACCATAAAAGTATTTGCAGCTTTGGTTTAAAAATTTAAACTAAGATTGTAGACGAAACCCAAATTTTGGGAACGTGATCTCATACTCATCCGTCTTTTTTTTGGAATTTTAACGTCCGGGTTTACTTAGATAAAAAACCAGTTCTAGAATGTTTAGTCACCTTTTTTTTCTAAAACGCGTCGAAGTCGTTTAAAGTTTGCCTCTCATTTTATATGGTCAATGCAAAAATTTGTGTTACTTTTGTATTATATATATTCATTTTCTTTATGGTAATTTATGGTTTTTAAGGTAATAGTTGGTTCGTTTTTATGGTTGGGTGATTTTATCAGTGGTTATATTTATGGATGGTAATTTTTAAGATTGGGGAATTTTATTATTTTGGACATTCGTCTTTTTGGACATTAGTCGCCCGAAGGTTCTAAACGAATGCTCTGTGAAACTAACCTACCTACATAAAGTAATATTTTATACATATCATCTTAAAACACTGGATTCACAGAATCTCAAGAATTCACTACACAAATCGCCATGCCATAGGCAGGTAGGTGTACGCACAGGCAGGTGGCTAGCTTAGTGCCTAGAGCCTAGGCTATTTACAAACGTTCTATAATTCACGGCACTGGTTCACTGCGCACTTGGTGCCTTCAGTAGTCGCCTGACTCGCTAAGCTCTAGGTGCTAAAGCAAGCTACCTGCCTATGCGTACGCGACCTAACGTCGTTTCTCTCAAGAGCGCTTATGAACTGCGCCCGATCCGTATCCGATCCGAACCCGTGAAAATACGGTCCGGGGTAGTCGTAGAACTATTTCTATGGTAGTTTAAGCACTAGATCCGGCTTCCGTCATCCGATTTCCCTCCGTCATTCTGGAGAAGATTATTGACAGACCGAAGTAGCCAGTATTTCTAGATCTGTATTGTTCGGACTAGTGCGTAAGCAATATCCGAATTCGGTCAGAGATTCCTAGATCCGTATTTTCACGGATTCCGATCGGATACGGATCGGACGTAGTGCATAAGCGCTCTTACAGTCTTAAATAATACTTAGTATGGTTTATGCTGATTCTCTTAAAACGCTGACAAGAGCCAATAACCTTGAGTGGATAAGTCACTGTAAGTGAACAGAACTGTGCGGTTATTTGTATGGGGAAAATAAAAAACGGATGAATTATATAAGTAAATACACTACACGTAAAATATAAATTAGTCAAGTTTTTAAGATGGGCGTGATGTAATAGTGTTTTACCTACACCCATATCATAAAACCTCCATAGTGTAATCAAAAACCGTAGGAAATGACCACCATTTTGACAACCAATTAGGAAAAACCAATGTTATTCCCGTATCGTTTATAGTATAGAAATGAGATTAATTTTGGAACAGCTGTCAAAACTCAAGTGGGTCTCTATTTTAGTATCCTATGGATATTAAAACAGTTATTGATACGAAACGTCAATTCAGTATGTTTTTTTAATATAAACTGCACAACATTTGATCTCGAATGACATGAGAATAGAGACTTCATTCGTTGGTCTATGATTTTAAAAAAAATGGCCATTTGCCGCCATTATGTTGGTGTTTTGCTGAACGAATGTAGAATTGTTGTTGAATTGAATAGAAAAAGTTGTTTGTAATTTACATTTTAGTTGAAAATATGAATAGTAGTCTTCTCGAAGTGTGTGTGATGTGAAAATGCGCCGGATATCGGAAATATGCAGCCACGATTGCAACAAATAACTTGTTGACAGAAAATATTGTTTCTGAACCCATCATGGAGGATTTATAATATGTGTGTAGATAAAGTTATGTATGCAATTCTGCATGATTTGGCCTTAAAACACACGTGCGATCTTATTATGAAACTCGCTAACAGCTCATTTCATAAAACCGCACTAGTGTTTTAAGGCCTATCATTATGCAACCGTTGCATAAACTACTAATTCAGGCCCATAAGTTTTTTTATATGTCAAGTGACTAGCAAACGAACTGACGGCCCACCTGATGGAAAGTGGTCACCGCCGCTCATGGACATGTGCAACACCAGAGGTGCTGCCAATGCGTTGCCAGTCTAGGGAGGATGGCGAATGGGGATGGGATGGGGATGAGGGAATAGGCCTCCAGATCTCATCACTCACCGTACGAAAAGCAAAAGCAAGCTATTACTTAACGCCGATATTCTGTGAGAATGTGGTACTACCTCGGTCGAGCCGGCACATTCGAACAGTAATCATCTAGTGAGGATTACTGTTTGGCTCTACCACTACAGCCACAGCCTACAGCTACTAAGTTACAAAAATTAAGACATAGAACTGTTTAAAGAGGATTTCAGACGTTACATCACGATTTTTTCCTATCGTACCTATCGATTTCATCAAATTGTTTTAAATAAAACGTCGTTCATGAACTCGCCGGCGAGCCTAACTCGACCGATCAGTCCGTATTAACTACATTTTCGAGCGGGTCTTCAACCTCGGTCGTATTTCGACTGAGGCGGCCACGGTTTTAGGTACGTAACTCCACATAACGCCTACGAGCGTGCAGATCAATTTATGATTGTCGGACGAAAATGAAAGATGTAATGAGCGACGAGATTTGTTAAAGAATACATAACACAGTAGAGGTCTCACAGAATATCGGCTTAAAGTAATAGCTTGCTATTGCGTTTCGTACGGTGAGTGACGAGAACCGGAGGCCTATTCCCTCATCCCTATCCCATCCCCATTCCCCATCCTGCCTAAACTGGCAACGCATTGGCAGCACCTCTGGTGTTGCAGATGTCCGCCGCCCGGTGACCACTTTCCATCAGGTGGACCGTCAGCTCGCTTGTCAGTCAATTGACATAAAAAAAGGGGTGTGATTCTCTAAAATGTCACTTCGCTCTTGCGTCATCCGTCATCCGTCAGTGCGTGCGTGCATGTTCGTGCGTGTATTTGACCTTGGTCGTATTTCGACACAGCCGGCCTCGGACATAGGTACCCAACTCCGCATAACGCACGCGTCAATTTATGATTGTCGGATGATGGCGACTTGTTATTTGTAAAATAACGATTCGCTAAGTGAAACTAAAATTTAACCGCTAACTAAGCCGATTATCCATTGATTAAGTTACGCTGGCGTATTGCAGTTGGCAGTTACTTCGCGTATACCATGGTGTCAAGTTACTTCCCGTAGAGAAACCTCGTCAGTGTCAGACCACGGTTGGGCGGATTCAGGTCAGGCCAGAATATTGAAACTTGATACTAGACTTGAAGCTCAGATTAGCTTGCACGTCTGTATTTAAGGCGCTGTCAAAACCTATTATAAATCGGCTTTTGATTTAGGAAAGTGTAAAATATTTTCATCTCCTTTATATTATTGAAAAGTTAACTATTTTAAAATGACGATTTGCTGAAATCGATAGGATAGAAAAAAATCGTGAAGTTACGCCTGAAATCCTCTTTAGACAGTGCTATGCCCTAATTTTTTTACCTTATGGGTAATTAACAACGCTATTACATCACGCCCATATTAAAAACTTGACTAATTTATATTATACGTGTAGTGTGTTTGTTTAATTATACAATTCATCCGTTTTTGATTTTCCGCATACCTACCTATAAACAACCGCACATTGCTTCTTGTTCACTCCGGTGCAAACAGACAGTGACCGATCACTCAAGGTGGCACTTGTCAGCGTCTTAAGTTTTATAAAGCGTCGTGAGGAAACCTGCAACATCCGCGAAGTAATTCAAAGATGTGTGTGAAGTCCCCAATCCGCACTGGGCCCGCGTGGGGACTACTGCCCAGTCCCTCTCACTATGAGAGGAGGCATGTGCCCAGCAGAGGGACGTTTATAGGTTGATGATTAATAATGAGGCTCGAATCGGCAAGATTCATTTTAAAATTAACGCACCAATATATCCAGGCCCAGGGGTGTATGCGCAACCAATAATTTAGACTGTAAGAACAAAGTTATTCGGTCCAAATTTGGATGTGATCCTCATCGCTGGTCACGCTACGCACAATAGAGGATCGCATTGCTGAACATAAGTAATAAGATTGTGATTTGAAAGAAAGAAAGCAAGACATTTATTCACTTCACAAGACACACAATAATAAAAACAACAAAATAATAAAGAAAAATGAGGGATGTGTGCTATCGCGGCAGTGAACCGGTCACTGGCTTAGCTGAGGTGTCAGACACCCACATCGCTGATTTTCAACTAGCACTGTCTGCAGCAATCGGAGCGCTATACAAACACACTAAACACTAATTACACAAAACTACTTGGATTTGCATGGCAATGTTTGTTTAAAAGTCCTATATATATATATATACTTTTAATAAACAATTTAAAATAGTTTGGCATTGAACTTAACAAACAAATAGGTAGATAAATTAATTGTCTTGCTCTCTAACTGTCCATGACCCGCAGTGGGTCATGACTACTGTCGATAAACAATGTTACTGGCAAGGAATCACACCCTACCATGCCACGCTGTTGAGATGAAGCTCAGGCTGTGATGATTATGAATGTTATCCGCATCATCATTCATGGATGTTTAGTATCAGGTCTTCTCTCGTAGTGAGGGAGATTGGGCAGTAATCCCCAGGCCCAGTGCGGATTGGAGACTTTACAAGCATCTTAGATTTACTTCACAGTTAGCAGCAGGTTTCTATGTATGTATTAATCTATATAAGTATTTGTATCGTTGTCCAGTTCCTACCCCTCACTCCACTCACGGGGGAATCCTAGATCAATGATTTTGTTAGTTTCCAAGTATTACTCTCTTTGTTAGATTTAAATCTCTGGACCTCCGCTTGACACAATTTTCTAGGGTACATCCTGTTTTTATAAGATCACAAATAATCTTCATATGTATATGAAATTGCCTCTCAATTGCTCAGTAGCAGGTGGGATTCGCTAACAAACTTCGACTTTCGAAACTTGTAAAAAAAAGGACAATCTTAGCACGTAATGAATAAAGTCAGAATATATTTTCAAAATTTCAACGTTTTTTTTTCAATACATTCAGGGAAAATAGGCTGTTGATGATGATTTGCCCATTTGACTTTCATCTTATGCCATAACCCTGGCCTAATCTTTACTGTACTGTTTGTTTAAGGTGGCATGGCGTTCCTTTGCCAGCCCGTCGGGAGCATATTCTCGGGCCCGCTCCTGGACTACTTCGGACGAAAGAAGGCCCTATTCCTAGTCAACATACCGCACCTAATCGCGTGGTTACTTATGTACTATGCGTGGAACGTGCCTTCCTTGTTCATCGGGAACGCGCTACTTGGTATTGGAACGGGTATTATGGAAGCACCATCCATTACATACGTTGGTGAAGTCAGGTAAGAAAGAGGTTCTTTTTATGGTATGTATGTAAATATATTTTCTTTAACTAGAAACATCTAGAAAAACATTAAATGTATATTCTTTCAGGTCGTCTAATCTAATTGTTTCTCTGATTTGGTAACTTATGATGCCTCGATATTTGTAATGTACGTTACAATATGGTCAAAACTAGAGTGGGCTACTTTGTTTTATTTAGTCTAATTAACCGACTTCAAAAAAACCTTCTCAATTCGACGCGTATATTTGGTTTTTTTTTTCGACATCGATTTTTCTAAATGCATGTTGCTTAAAAATTAAACAGAAACTTCATTTTGTTTTCACTTGAGATCTTACTGGGCGACTCTTAAGAATCCTCAATCTACTGTGAAGGGCGAAGAGTTCATTTGCAGTGCCACCTGTCCAAAAACTACAGTTACTTACGTCCAAACAATACATTTCTATTCCACGGCGTTTCTTACTACCTATATAAAAAAAGGCCGGAAGAGTTGCTCATTTTCTCTCTCATTTCAGCGACTCATCAGTCCGAGGGGTCCTGACAACTCTCACTAACAGCTTCACATCAGCAGGCATGTTTCTAGCATACCTGCTGGGTACAGTTCTCCCGTGGAGGCAGGCGGCCCTTGTGTCGCTCTCTGTACCCCTGGCCACAATGCTGGTTGTGTTATTTGTGAGTATCCTCCTTATATGATTAACTAGATACTGCATACTGCCTAGGTTGAAGGCGCTGTGTAGACGTTTAAAAAGTAATGCAAATGCCGCTTTTTGTTTCTACATCTGAAAGAACTGGAGTAGCATCATGCGCTAACAAAGGTTGAGCATGTATAGTTGATAAACGCCTTAACTACTCCAAGACCAAAATAACACTCAAACTAAATTACGGTAATTACTGCTTGTTTACTGCACATTTGTTATTCAATGCAATATGCGTAACCAAGCATATCTTTTATTCTGTATCTTTCTTCTTTATCTAAAACCAAAATTTATCCAGAAGCAAGCAAACATGAGCTCTTGCACATTATGTGTAAAATACCTGTCCAAATAATTGAAAAAGACGATTGATCTATACAAATTTTACAGTCTTGTAAGACCATTGACGACCGTGCATTATAATCTGTTCATTATCTAGGAATGACGATACTACTCCCATAACCTCGTTATGTTACCTCGATTAACAATCATTGTCAAGTAACAACTGAGATTTGAACAAAATTAATTTCTTGTGCTATTGATAGTAGCTCCATTACTCTCATGTTTGAATTGACCGATTTGCTTAACCTTGTCATTATTTTAAGTATAACCTATTGAATACGCGTTTTGTAAAAACACGGCTAACCCACAATTAAAGAAAAACTTAATTTATAGGAAACGTTTGACACTTATAATACAGCGTTTAAATTACACGTAAAGAGAATGAGGATATACTTGTAAAGAGTCCTGCATCAAATTTCCAGGTACCCGAGACTCCAATATGGCTGCTATCAAAGGGGCGACAGAAAGAAGCACTTCATTCCCTCTGCCGTCTCCGAGGCTGGTGCAAGCCCGAGGACGTCAAAGAAGAATTCGATCAGCTGATCAAATACAATGACGCTATCCACCAATGCGTCATCTGCCAAGAAGACAGGACATTATCACTTCCTTGTGAACACCTTAAAACGAACACGATAAAAAGAATTATCCTGAAGTACAAGCATGTGTTTCTTGTGAAGGAGACAATGAGACCATTCACTTTGGTGATGGCGTATTTTCTGTTTTATTTGTTCAGTGGTCTAATGCCGATAAGACCGAATATGGTGAACTTCTGCAAGGCTTTGGGGATGAAGTATGAGACTAAAACGATAGTGGTAAGAAGAATTCTATTAATAGAACAAATTTAATCTATTAAGCTGCTGCTGCTCTGTTGTGTGTTGTATGTGTAATTTTGGAATTGTGAAATGACGAAATAGTTGCTCCCTATAAAAAAAAATATAACCATTTCGTAAACGGACTGAATATTTAAAAAATTAAAATCTGCTTGTGTGTGTCCATTAATTTGTATAACTGTCATCAAACTGTGTAGATCGCGGAATTATGGAAATTAATAAGGTTATTAAATTTCATTTGATTGAATTAATGATCTAATTCATTACAATTTGTGAACCAAGATTCAAGATGTCTTTCTTTGACGAAGGAATTAGTTAGGAAATTAAATATTTCAACTTGGCAGTTGATTTGTGACATCACTGATGATGACTTTAAAGTTAACTTTGACGGGTCTTTGACTCAACCTCGTATATGAAAATATGGAATTGGAATATCTACTTTTGGAAGTGTACCTAAAGTGGGTTTTTGGATTTTGAAAAATTTCATATACGAGGTTGAGTCAGAGACCCGTCGATTTGTTGTTACTTTCATTATAATGTCTTTTTCTTTGCTATTTTTTCTTAATGTTTAATTGTGACGTCACCGTTATTAAGTTTAGGAGAGTTTTTCAGGGCACCACTGAAAATCAGCGTCGGGGCTTGCTCCGACATATCGCTGAGTGGTGACCCCTTTTAACATCCAACCACTGTTCTGTTATTATATGGTAAAAACATCAAAAAATATTGAACCATAACTATTACGATAACAACAACATATTATTATGCTGCATGCGAGCATCACAAGATCAGTCGTTGTGGGGATGATTGAGGGAGGCCTATGTCCAGCAGTGGACGTCTTTCGGCTGATATGATGATGATGATAATAACATTACTTCGTTATTTCCAGGTGCTAGTCGGAGCAGTGTTTATAGTCATGAATCTGCTGTCAGCAGTCATAGTCAAGTTAATCGGGAAACGCAAGCTAGTCATAGGCTCCATGGCAGCGACCGCGCTATGCAGTTTCTTCATCAGCATATATGCAGGCACCAGCCTGCCTCCTGGCGTGTTCTCGTACGAACCTCACACGTTCCCTACAGGCACGGACACCCTGCCAATAGTGCTGTTCATGATGCTAGTCTGCTTTACCAGCCTGGGAATACCGTGGGTGGTGCTGTCGGAGGTGTTTCCATTCAGGTAATAGATAATAATTAAAAGTGCAGAATATCTCGGTATACAGAATATAAAGGCAAAGAATAATTTAATTGAGCTGTGCCAGTTCCCGTATAATTAGTATGTGCTCAAGATTGATATTGTACTCAAGTAAGGATTATAGTATGAGAAAATTTTTACTTGAGTAAGTACGATATCTTGAGCACAGACTATTATTAATACTGGCATAAGTTTCATAATTGGATGAGCCATTGTGTCTTGATGACTAGAGAAGAGAGGTTTAAGTCCTTCACAAGACCAATACAATTTCTTTGATAGACATTCATCATCAAAGGCGTGCATCTATTATCGACGAATCAAGCAGCGCTCTATTACGATGGGGTAGCTACAGTTCTCTTAAATTTTGTATTAATTAACGTAACGAAGACGAAGTTGACAAGCAGATCATGAGTTAACATAAAGTTCTTCATAAACAGTCACTGGGTCCAATTCGAAACGGTGTCCTATTTAATTTAAAAAATCCTAAACTTAAAATAAGAGACTTCAAACTCAATTTTGATGTTTGAAGTTTCTTATTTTAAGTTTAAAGACTATGAGTGCACCCGTCAGTTTATTTGACGGCGGCCGGCATAAGACAAGCCAAGGCCTACTAAGTGACTGAATCGTCACTAAAATGCCAAAATCGCGAATGCGTCGTTGTTCTATACGTACTTGACCTTCACATTTGCGGTTTTTGCCATTTTAATCACGATATAGTAAATTACTTAGCAGTCCCGAATAGAGGCCCAGGTCATGGACACACTCATTTATTTTAAGGCTTGCTACAAAAAGCTCAGTAGTAACAACATATTGCCAGGTTTAGACAGGGTCAGTAACTGACTTTGAATTCGAGACAAGTCAGCGCTGACCCGAGAAAAACCAAATGTAAATTGATTTGAAGTCAGTACAGCGGTGGGAGGTCAGCGTTGACTTGTATATTTGCAGATGAATATTTTGAGGTCAGTCGGTTCGGCGACGATACTGACTTGTGCACTGACCCTATCTAAACCTGCCTCAATTGTATTCAATAAAGCTTTTCATCTCTTACATTTTAATGCGGTCAATCAAGGTACTGTATTGCGTAAAGTACAATTTTCACCAAACGTGAACTTTGTAAAACACAAAGCTGTCATAATCGAGTTTGACGTTTTTTAGCTACTTTTGAATTAGCGAACACACTTTCGAATTAGTCTGACTGAAGTATTCACTTTTCCAAAATGTCCCTACAAAATCTTCACTGAGTAGCGCCATACGTCGTTCGTCAGTTTCGATAAATACATATTTTATTAACTGCTTTGAACCTATAAATAGCAATAGTGTATTTCAAATGTATGTAGATCTAAGGATTTTTGCTGGCAAATTATAAGGGATATCTTGTATCGAAACGCCTCAGTTTGTGACAAGCTAACAAACCTTTAAAAATTTGCTTCCAGGAGTCGAGGAATGGCCACGGGGCTCGCTGCAGCGTGCAGCTACATTATTTTATTTGTCGCTACTAAAACCAACTACAACATCGAAGCAGCCTTCCACCTAAGCGGTGCATTCGCCCTTTACGCCATATTCGGCATCCTCGGTTCCGTGTACTTATACTTCTTCCTGCCAGAAACAGAGAGCAAGTCTCTGGTAGAAATAGAAGCCTTTTACAAGGGAAACCGGAAGATTTTCGCCGATGACTTCTTGATCAATGCGTTTAGAAAAAAATCGAGCAACGACGCCGGTGCTCCTATGCTAGTCAATTGAGATATTTAAATAGGTATTTAAAATAAGATAAGTTAAGCAAGTCATGGTCCAGACAAAGATCAAACCTGATGCAAAAAAATAACGTTGTACGTACATAACTTACTCTGATCTTCATCTATTCAATTATTGGTACATACAATAAGAAATAGTAAGCGGATATGTAAACTGTAATCTTACCTCTTGATAATATTGTTGATTGTGTATCTCCACTCATAAGCTAAGATTTATCTTAGGAATGCGTTATTCTTATGGTAGTACCTCGAATATAATAAGGATATTTTAAATAAATTGTTGACCCAATTGCTTTTATTTAATAATCAGGTTTAGATATGGATAGAAATGCAGATATTTTCATTTAGGACGCCACTAATGACCCTTAAGTATTCTGAAAAAATCCCGGGTTTCACCCTTAGCTGTAGTCAGCCACCCTTTTTTTGGACCACACATTTTGTCACATGCGTGGATTCCCCTTGGTGTATGATATGCATCTTCGTTTTCGTTCAATTTAACAATACGCCCATCTAATGTTTCCTCTTCTCTCGACTCTTGTTCCAGCACTTCTACATCAGGCGTCGTTTTTTCGGTAGTAGTAGTGGTAACTTCATCATTACAAATTACCATCTGGAAATCTAGGCAAACACTAATGTTATTATAATAATAACAGATTCCGACGAATTGAGAAACTCCTCCTTTTTTTGAAATCTGTTAAAAATAAATAGAGGTAGATATGTAGTACGGAGGCGTTAAGTGTGGCTAGGAGCATCTGCGCCTGATGTTGTACATCATAATCCTATCACTTATTTTAAATCTATTTGTTTGAATGACGAAAGACTAGCTCTATGGATACAAAAGGATCGCCTCATAACGGCATCTATTGGTTATTAATCAGAAGCTTCATGCCATCCTTATGATAAGCTGCAAAACGAATCTCAACGGTTCAGGTGAATAAGAACAGAGGTCGCTACGGGACATGACGATCAAGGATCTACATGCAGATAATTTGGAAGTTTATGGTTATCTATCTCTAATGGTAAGTATATATATGATAAATCTGACATTGACCTAATTTGTCGGTACTTCATTTCATGAATTAGACATTTTAATGTTGAAGATAATATTTGCCTATCATAAGATCAACCTTTTAAATGGTGTAGATAGACTTAACAAAGCTGGCTAAAAATGGTTTATTCCGTACCTACACAAAAGCCATTTGTAAATGAATAGCTAAAACACGAATTAAACTCATATTCATGCAACATACACTTCCTCTTATACATACATCAAAGACATAATATCAACAAAAGAGGCCGTGAAAAGAGAAAAAATATAATCTTAAGTACTTGAATTCCTACGAGAAACATTGAAGAGAAAAAATATTTTTTTCCAGGTTTTCCTATTTTAAAAAAAAATTCGGCCCGGTTGTATCGGAGGTAAAGGGTATATCTTCCTAGTACTTCTCTTCTTCTTAACTATGCATTTTAAAAATATAATACATTACATTATTTTTTCTCATAACGAGCCATTTCATTGAATATGTTATCTGGACCCGATACACTTGGCAATTTAACTTCTATTTTTTCTAATTTTGTTCCCCAGAACAACCTTCAAAATCAGAATTTATTTACGCTATACGTCTGTGATAAGGTCACCTAACTCTGTATACGTATCATATTTCAACATTGTTCTTCTTGTAGATTCGGAGAAAATAGGCTGTCCATCATTTACAGTACGGAAGCCCCTCCACGCGAGTCTGACTCGCACTTGACCAGTTTTTGAGTAACAAATAGCTGAGGACAGCTCTTACAGTTTATTTACGCCATATATCTTTCTTTATCGTTTATTATTGCATTGTAATTAAAAGTTCTTTAAACTCGATATTTGTCACGCTGCTGTCTGTGAAAAGTTTTTGCATAGCGGCTAGCCGTTTCATTATTTGGCTTATATCTTGCATTAAAGTTTTGATAGCCTTATGTTATAAAATACTTTGTAATAGATTAGATTAGATTAGATTTATCTATTTCTCAATATAATATTACATTATAAATTGTACACATGTCAAGATATATGAAATTAAATTGAGATCGTCAGTTATTAAATACAAATAAAAAGTTATAATCCAAAATTAACTAATATTAAATGTCACAATCACAAATGAAAAAGATAGGGATCTCCGTGAAGGATCGTCATTTCAAAATATAAATTAGAAACTATAATGATAACAATAATAATACAATAATAATAAAACAATGTCAAATAAACAAATAAATCTACAGTCTAAGTTCCATGTACTCGTTAACTGAGTACAGTGGATTATTCAATAAAAGGTTCTTAAGTTTGCGCCTAAACGTTTCGTCAGCCAGTTCTTGTCTGAAATGAATTGTAGACGCTCGTAATATGTAGGGCCGATCACTCGGGGGTTCTTTTTAGCAAGTGCCATGCGACGAGGAACTGCTCGCAGGCGACCTGTTTGCCTGGTTTGTTTGCCAGGGATATTAAAAGAAGGGAACAGTGACAAATTACTCCTTACAAACATAATAACATCAAATATGTATTGTGAGTAGTGCGTCATAATGCGTTGCGAAACAAACAAATCTCTGCATGGGAATAACAGCTATAGTTTAAAATTCGCGTTTAGGCTTAAGTTGGCGTTTCTTAAATGTTCGATTTAGGAAACTTGTCTGTAGACTTCCCAATAAATAATGGGCGCTTTCACCTTTTTTACCTACTTTGTTACACGTTTCTTGATTTCGATTCCTCGAACTTTCTAAATAAAAGGTGTTGGAGTAAAACTAAAGTCAAGAATAAAGAGTTTTATTCGATTTTTCTTCAACCATAGCCGCCTGGCCCCGCAACCGAGCAACGGCTCATCGTAAACTCTGAAAGTATACGGAAAAATTACTGAGTCATATTGTTAAGTTTATCTAAATCCTTATTTTAATTATATAGTTTTACTCCAATCCCATTGTAAATTTGTTTTACAATCGTCATCGCGTGTGTCTGATGCTGAGTAATCTTGTCTGGTAACAAAGTACACAAGCTTTATAAGATTACACACATAATTATATCTAAATATTTTTAGCTGTCCTCAGATCGCTATTTGGTAAACAATATTTGGTAAACTATTGAGGAATGAACATGACATGAAATAAGTATTTTTCATAAAACGACTTTTAGAGAACCAACCTCCGTGCGGCTGTGTTTTTATTGATAATTATATTTCTAAACACAATTTTACGCAAATGCTGACTACCTAAGAAAGGAACAAAGATATATGTTAATGAGTAGCATAGTTGTGACTTATTCGAAACTATGTATCCTAAATTTAAAAGTCGCTAAACTTGAAATAAGAAACAAACTCGATTTTGACAGCACGGTGCTGTACCAAATCGAGTTTGACGTTGCTAATTTTAACTTTAGAGAATTTTAAGTTTAGTTCCGTTTCGAATTGGACCTGTTTGAATAAAGAATATGCTTCAGCTGGATATCGGACTAGATTTATGATTATGATCTTGAATGAGATTGCTATTTGTTTAACTTCGGCGAGGGCTTCACGGTCAATTTTTATCATGCCTATTGGGATTTAGGTGTATAGGCTTTTATCAGTTATTTTATATTTACCAACTGCCAGCCTGAACATAACAAAAATAATAAACATCACGATCAGTCAATACACTAGAATACACACGTAATATGAGTCACTATCCTAGATCACGATCCAAATACCGTGCAAATTATTGACGATCCTTTCCTAAGAACAACGGCACAAGCTATGTCATTCTCTAACGTGCGCAGCGGCTGATCAGCGATCAAGGAGACGTTCAAAATTTAGACCCAATGAATTCGTTCTCACAGTCTAAATTAATAGTTTCTTTTATCCGCTGATTAGCCGATGTGAACGTTAGAGCTTCACACCCAAGATCGCGTAGGTCATTGACACATCCGTGCTCTTCATTTTGAGTCTAAGCGTCATAGTTTGAAGGTATACCTTAACTAATGTAAAAAGAGCGTTGATGGTCATACATTTTATATGACTGTCAGCGCTCTTTTAAATTGGGCCAGGTATAACTTAGTTATGCCGTACAAGTCATTTGCTTCCACGCATACGGGTGACGCAGCCATAAAAATATTTTAGAAAAATTAGAAACATATTAAAGGGCTTTAGCAAAAGACTTTTTCCTGCGATACAGTAGCGATACATGTGAGTTTGCATTGGCGCTGCCAATTTCTGTATGCTGTGGGCCTTCCTACTTACTACCATCAATAGAGTTTGGCGCTTTGACTGCTTCCATTCCAGAAAGTTTAAGAAATAGTGGAACTCTCTGCATGTAGCAAATGATACATACTACCATGTTTTTATAGAAGTAGGGGGATACTATCAAAATTGATGACAGAAGAGCTGTAATATTTTATAATTGAAGAAAGGTTTCCCTACGTTCTTACATAACAAGGACAACGTGGACACTAAAGCCTAAATACAAAGAATGCCGGGCCCCGAGGCCATGTTTGGAGCAATTTCGAAGAGCTCCAATCAAGGCCTTGCAGTTTTTGAAATGCTCCAATCATAGCCTTGCCGTTTACGGAAATGCTCCAATCATGGCCTTGTCGGGCCCTGACATGCTGGGCTTTATTAGAAAAAAATACATACGCGTGCTAAAGTCGCAGTTGTACTCGTACATGTCGCAAAGGTCGAGGAAGGCGCGCTTAGTGCAGCCGTCGGGCAGAGTGCCGCATATTGCGGTGTTATCGTGCAAGCAGGACGTCGCCAGCGGGCAATAGTTCACTGCCTGCTGGATATGAGATTAAATCAGAAATAGAGCAACAAGTTCAGCGAAGTTATACCGTACGGGTAGTTCGAAGACGGAAAGGCGATAGGGGAATGAGTTTGAAAGTCTCTTCCGAGCACCCGCCATGGTACAAGCAATACATATCGCTTAAGGCACCAATGTCACGTCTTAGCTGCAGAGAACTTGTCAACTACGAGTACTATGACATGATTTGTTATTAGTGTCTACAAAACGTTTTCACAGACGGTACGACATTTTTCTACTAATCCTAATACGAAACCTGTTTCCTCACATAATTTCATACATGCTCGTTTAAATTCTTTCCTTTCGCCCAATGTGTCATCAACAGAAGCGCAGTTAAATGGAAAGTTCACGTTTTAATGTTTATCAAATCCGCCTTTGTTTATGAAGCTTTTGCTATGCATGTGTAGAAAGGGGCGTTACACAATACAAAATGGCAATATACTAACATGATAACTTTTGATATCCATTCAAATTATTGCTTTGTATAAAGCGATTAGTTTCAGATCATAATTGTTTGAAAGTTCACATTCTTCGCTCTCTTTATTTTGTTCACCAGCCCTAACATGAATGACACAAAGATAAATGAAACCAGTTTATCTCTATGAATATCTCTTGCAATGGCACTAGTGTGAGAGGGACGCACTTAGAGATAAGATGGTCTATCTTACCTTTGTGTCATTCACGTTAGGGCCGCAGCTGTGACATTAATTTTTTAGTTTTGCAAGATGATTATGATTTTTAAAAGGTTCTAGTAGCTGTAGGGTAGTATTAGGGTTACTTCTTTACAGACATTTAATACCACATACTGCCTACGCTATCCCTCAATTTTATGCGTGGGAGGTGGTGGAAGTAATATAATCCATCACTATCCAACGAATTTGCACTCGGAAATTAGGTTGTTTCTGGCGAATCGCGATGTAGGACCTTAAGAAATTATTATCAGCGTGCACTTTATTGTAGTTTGAGTGATTTTCACGACTAATTCGATGGTAAAAATATCAACAAAAAAAAAAACAGAATAATTTTTCAGAAGCGTCTATTTATATCTCTTAATAGTATAAACAAAATAGATTATTCGTGTCATCTGTGTACTCGTTTAAACTATCTAAACTTCCTAAAGGAGCTCGATGGTTTTCATCATCATTTAGAATTATGAATGAAGTAATGAACGAATACCTAAATGATAAAATTTATTAGGTACTTACTTAAACGTTTTAAAAAGAAAGGAAGGTTTTAATGAGTATAATAGATTCGTGCAAAGCCGGTTGCTACTAAGGTCCTATTTTTTATAACATAAATACTTTACTTGTATTAAATGAGGCAGCGTCCGACGACAAATGGTCAAAACTGAAAAGAAAAACGAATATACTTAAATTGGGGTAGGTATTGATATTCCAATGGGATGGGTCTTATAATGGCGTTTTCTTCACAGAAGTCCGAGTAAAAACGTGTTTAAATAGTGGGGCCAATTTGAAAGCGTGTTCACTAAATTTACTTACTAAACTAGAAATAAGAAACGTCCAACTCGATTTTGGCAGCTTGGTGCCAAAGAAAATCGAGTTTGACAAGACAGGCTTGGGCAAATTCATTTTACAGATTCTCCCAACTACGTAGCATGTACTTCAAACCGTGACGATTTCAGTTGCCCCTTTTCCTAAAAAGTAGACTAAGGGAATTCTGTAATGTTATATACGAGTGAATAATATATACTTAGGTTTTTACACACTATCCTGTATATTATTTATACTAAACCGTATGATTTGCAAGTTATATTCGCAAAGCCATTCGTTTCGAGACATTTTTTGTAGGTAGGTATATCTATCATTTGCGCAGTTTCGCTTTTGATGTTTTGATTTTCACCAGCTTTTTGGATAAACTTTTTAGCATTGAAATATATAGTAAGGAACTGGGTGTCCTATCAAAATCTCGCCAATCATTTGGCAACGCTACGTTTCGCAACCAACGATTGACAAATACGTCGTTTACCATTTTATCATTTTACAACTACAGATTTCGCAAATGATCCATGTTTTCGAACAACTTACTTGACAAATTTTCATTTTGTATTGTATAATTTGTCAAATAGATTATTTATTATTTGTATCAAATAGTCAACTAACGTTCGACCTACAAACGTTTGGTATATAATATTACTTTGTTTGTTATAGGTTTCATTCTATATAAGCTTTAGTATAAAATAAGTAATAACACCCTTATTAGGTTAGGGCACCTAGAAAAGGGGGGGACGGGGGGCGAAGGCTTCCAAAAGGGGGATTGGGGTCGAAGCCGCTGATAGGGGAGGGGGGTTGGGGGGCCAAGCCCGTCTTTAAAAGGGGAAGAGCGAGCGGAGCCCCTCACGAGGGGGGAAGAGGGATGAAGCCCCCACGAGGGGGGAAGGGGGGCGGAGCCCCCCTCGGGGGGTGGTTCGGGGGGCACAGCCCCCCGCGTTATAAAACAAACAAAGGTAACAATTATATAAGTGGTAGGTTAGGTTAGGGTTAACTTGTGTCCCTTAGAGCGGAAATAGGCACCCCGCGAAGCGGGGTGACGTCGACACGCTGCCGGTTAGGTTAGGCTAGGACGATAAATAATGCCCACCAATTACAAACTCTGATAATTTCAAATTCATTTTCTAAATGTGGATTTGCTAATCAGTCAGTTTGCCTTACGAATCTTTTTGCGTAATGAAAATTACATAAATGAAAATAAAATATTTGATACATTTATAAATTATACTATTTGGTAAATGACTAGTTGTCAAACGATAAGTTTTGAATCGACACATTCTCGCAACAACATAGTTGTGAAATGAATAGTATACGAAACGATGGTTGTAAAATGAACTTTTATCAAACAAGTTTCGGTATTTCATTAGTGAACCAAGGAACTGCTCAAAGCAATTCTTCCGATGCTTACTTTTGGGGTGTCAGGACGCGAATCTGACACCATACGCAGGTTCAGTCGCATGGAAACCACCATCCATGATACTAATTTTAGTTACACTGTTATTATGGCCCTCCCGCATCGTGCGGCGTGAGACCATAGCACCACCGACCCCACCGTCCACAATGATATAACAGCGTGTGAATCAAGCAATATTAGACCTTTGTATGTATGTCGTAAGAACTAAGACATCAGCAATACGTGGGTAAGCCATGGCGCTTGCGTTTGACAACCTTCTATGATACTTGTTACACGAAATTGTACTGATAGGCTTATCCTTTTGAGATCTTTGCTTTTTAGAATATCACTGATATAACAGTGGTTTGATTCCTTTAAACAACACTTCATCACCAAACTCACGGGCGAGCCTATGTTGACCCGTCAGTGCGTATAAAATACATGATCGTGCGTGCCTTCGACCTTGGTCGTATTTCGACGCAACCGGCCACGGTCGTAGGTACTTATCCCCGCGTAATGTACAGTGATCGGCAACACCCGTGCCACACCGCGGAATCCAAAGAGGAAATAATAATATGGACATGACATGATTCGCAAAAGAGTTATTTTATATGTATTTGTAAATAGAAGTCAGAATATTTATTAAACTCATAAAATGTATTATTTTTCATTAAAGAAAATATTGATAAACTTTGGTTTTATTTTATACTGCGTAAAATATTACGTGTACTCATATAAAATACATAAGTGTTAAAGTATAATCATTTGAAGTGCATAAAGACCCCTGTTCCCTACTTACTGAAATGAGAATATATTATTTTCATTTACCGATTCGAATGCTGGAATCCCGGGGAATATCCATATTAAGATAATGATTGAGGTCATTGACACCCTGTGGCACGGGTCTTGCCGATCACTGGTAATGTATAAGAGCGCGCGGGTCAATTTACGATTGTCTTTCGAAATGACAGACGTAATGAGAGTAATGAGCGACGACATTTGTTAAGAGAATAACTAAACACAGCAGAACATTAGTACAACTGAAACGTTTTATTAAAGATAAGCAAAACAATGTAAAATTGAAGTTATTAGCCTTCATGACAAAAACAATGAAATGTAAATATTAAACGACAAACATCTTCATACAAGATTTTTTTTTTTTATATTTCGGATGCAGCATCAGGACGCCTTTATCTGAGTGCCCTGCAATGCTTTGTGTTAATCAATTCGGTCAATCAACTTTTTTTTAGTTCCCATCTACTAGTTAGCGTAATGAATGAAAATGAAAAAACTCGTTTTTTTTTTCTGTTGATTGCGGTGGTATTTAAAGTATTAAAAGAAAATACCTTAAACTATACCGGTTTCCCCCAGAGTTTGTATGCAAATAGTGAGTTGTCCCTTGAGCAACCTAGGTATATTTTTCACAAAAACTCGCATTTTTAGTGGATGCCACATGTTCAAATGAACTGTTTATTTGGTTATGGGAAAATATTATAGTTTTTATCAAAAGTATGTTTCATGGCAGCTTATAAAGAAGTAAAAACAAGTGTTTGGTTCACCCGATTAATCACGCAATTGGCTTTTATTATACAAATGAGCAAATAACGTTCATTTATTTCCGATTACACGCCATTCATCAGTTCTTATTCTAGCTAATATAGCGTGCAGTGAAACATTAACAAAATAGGAGGCCCAGCTTAACTGAAGTCTCGGTGTGACTAAGAGAAACGTCAATACACAAAAAGTCGTATGTACGTGTTAATGACGTGCTTGGAATTTTGAGGTTTTTATATTTCTTTCTAATATCAAATTCATTACTCCGTTCGTTACTCCTCTGCTGCACTGGGAGTGAAGAAATAGCATAGAATGCGTGCAGATGCTCATCATTCTGGCATGTCGTAAAAGTCGACTAAGGGACGGGTCCTCCAACATGGTGGACTATCTGTATGGGCGATGGGCTGATCACCTGTCACCATATGGTTCATCATACTATCTTAGGACTAATCAATCGAACGTGGCCATAAGTATTCTTGTGGCTCTGCCCACCCAATTAGGGATTTCGGGCGTGATGCTATGTATGTATGTATGTCAAATTCGTTTGTTTTTCTGTTACTGTCAATATACTCTTAAGCTGGCACCGCGTTTCCCGTTCCATCCCCCTTTTCTCCCGGTTTATCCAGGATTACAGTCCCGTCAGTAATAATATGTTTGTTGGAGCCAATATGATCCAGCCAACCAACAATAAGGGGCTGCAATGTTATTCCCGTATCGTTTTTAGTATAGAAATGAGATTAAATTTGGAACAGCTGTCAAAACTCAAGTGGGTCTCTATTCTAGTATCGATAGATATTAAAACAGTTATTGATACGAAACGTCAATTCAGTATGTTTTTTAATATAAACTGGTCAACATTTGATCTCGAGTGACATGAGAATAGAGACTACATTCGATTGTCTATGATTTAAAAAAAATATGGTCTTGACGGAGGATCGAATTGCCGCCATTACGCTTTCATGATGGTTTTTTTGCTGAATAAAAGTAGAATTGTAAAAAGTTGTTTGTAATTTACATTTTAGTTGAAAATATGAACAGTAGTCTTCTCGGAGTGACTGTGTGATGTGAAAATGCGCCGGATATCGGAAATATGCAGTCACGATTACAACAAATAACTTTTTGCCAGAAAATATTGTTTCTGAACACATCATGGAGTAAGTATTTATAATATGTGTGTAGATAAAGTTATGTATGCAACTCTGCATAATTTGGCCTTAAAACACACGTGAGATCTTATTATGAAACTCGCTAAAAGCTCGTTTCATAAAACCGCACTAGTGTTTTAAGGCCTATCATTATGCAACCGTTGCATAAACTACTATAGCAGTCCCGAATAGAGGCCCAGGATTGCCACTAGGCTATCACTTGCATTCACTTAAAGGTTGGTTATACTTATAAAAGGTGGAATGTAACGAGGGACCTTCCGGTGAATGTAACTTTCCTTACGCTTAGTTCTATATTTTTCTCCGAGAAACTATGTTAAATTTCACATCATTAAATTATTTGGCAAAAGTATCTACTTGGAAGGCGCGTACGAAGACTACGCCATCATTACACGATCCAGGAAGAAGTTGTTTGAAATCACTCATCACTTATAATACGAGGGGTGATCCAAAAGTGATGATAATCAGTATGAAAGATACATAAAATGTTTAATAAAATAATTTATTTTTCTACGTAATCTCCTTCCAAGTCTACACACTTAGACCATCGTTTCTCCAGACCACGAATTCCTTTTAAAAAAAAATCTTTTTCTTGACCCTCCAAAAATGCTTCCACAGCGGCCATTACCTCGCCATTATTCAAAAATTTGTTGCCTCTAAGATCTTCCTTCAGCCGTGGAAAGAGATAAAAGTCGCTGGGGGCTAGGTCTGGCGAATATGGGGGGTGTTCCAGCAATTCGAACCCTGAATCACGAATGGCAGCCATCGCAACGCCGGCCTTGTGGGGCGGTGCGTTGTCCTGGTGAAACAGGATGCCAGCTCGAAGTTTACCCCGCCGCTTCCCTTTGATTGCCTGTCTCAATCTGCGTATTTGGTCAGCGTAGTAGGAGCCCGTAATAGTGGTACCCTTTTCCAGGTATTCAATCATTATGACTCCCTCAGCATCCCAAAACACTGAAGCCATGACCTTACCAGCGGAGCTTGCTACCTTGAATTTCTTCGGTGTAGGGGAAGACGCTCGCTTCCAGGTCATGGATTGCTGTTTGGTCTCAGGATCGAAATGGTGGATCCAAGACTCGTCCATGGTTACAAACCGACGCAAAAATGTTTCGGGATCAGTTTGATATTTGTCAAGATTGGACTTCGAAATCTCACATCGTATTTTCTTTTGTTCAGCCGTTAACATTCTAGGCACCCAACGAGCGGAGACTTTTTTCATGTGTAGTTCATCAGTTAAGATTCTTCGAATGCTGCCATTCGAGATGCCTGTGAGCTCAACTAGATGCCTGATAGTCATCCTTCTATCTGTTAAAACGAGATCATGAATTTTTTTGACGTTTTCTCCAGTAATGGCGACAGATGGACGGCCTTCGCGATGTTCATCTTGAGTGGATGTCCTTCCCAAGTTAAACTCCTTTGACCACCGTGCCACTGTGGAATACGGCGGAGCGGACTCGCCCAGTGTGCCCACTAATTCAGCGTATATATCTTTAGTACACATTTTTTTCAAACAGAAGTATTTAATAACCGCTCTCACCTCAGTTTTCTCCATTTTTGCGTTATTGTTCCGACTGCTCGTGAAGAAACAACTGCAACTCTCTGACAGATACATATTTTTTAATTTTTATTTTTTTTATTTAATAAGGAGTCTTTATGGCCAGTAACTGCATACCTATTTATTTTAATCCGATTCAATAAGTATTCAGTTATCATTACTTTTGGATCACCCCTCGTACTTAAAAAAAATACCGGACAAGTGCGAGTTAAACTCGCGTGGTTAAACTCCGTTCCGTTCACGATTATCTGAAATTTCCTATGTTACTTTAAATACCATAGACTTCTTATAGGTTTTCCTGTAATCTATAGGTAAAGAGCTATTTTCTGTATTTAAAAAAAAATGTAGGCCCAGTAGTTTCGGAAATAAGAGGGGAGTCAATTTTCGCCTACTTTCCTTAATAACTTCCAAAGTATTTATCCTAAAGCTCACAAAATATATATTTATGATCCTTAAAATAAGCCCTTTTATTTGATATGTCACAAGATATAGTTGGCATATTTTATTTTTTATTTTCTTGTTTGCCTCCCAAAAGTGGCCACCTTGTTTAAAATTCATTTATTTACGTTACGCGTCCGTGTTGCGGTCATCGACTTACATATGTATACCAAATTACAACTCAATCGGTACAGTAGTTTCGGAGCAAATTGGCTGACAGACGGACAGACAGACAGACACACCAGCGATCCTATAAGGGTTCCGTTTTTTTCCTTTCGTGGTGCGGAACCCTAACATGTAAAAAATTCGTCCGCTGTTGTTTGAAAACCATGTCACACACATTATTACTCTTTTGTCCTTTTGCGCACATCATACCGACCTTGCTATATATAATATACTTACACGTTAAAATGACTGTCCATAGCATTATTTAGAATTGTTCAGTTGAACGGCACTCTGTCGGAGCCATTTTCAAAAAGCAAACGATCAATACTCGAAGTATAAAGTCGGTACTGTTTCAGCTTATCAATATTTTGTAACCGCTTTTTATCCGATCGATTTGTTTTATGCCATAGTTTATTATCATGATTTTACATTATTCTAGTCAGGTTCGTGTTTATAAAGAAAGCAAGTCTCACTTTAGATACGTTTTTTTTTAATTATTACATAAGTTAATTAACATATCATTAACGAGTTTTCTGCTGCTTTTAGGCCTAGTTCGTGGTATATTCATGATTTAATAAACAGTAAACGTTAATACAATTTCTAAAATATGGAATACCTAAGTAAAGTAACAGCTTAGTTATACGTTAGCATTCTGTAGTTTCCTTCGTTAACAAATATAACAAACAGCATGAGTAACATCCTGTTCTGTAACTATTTCAGTAAAGCATAGACATGCTAGAAGTGAAACATAATATAATTTTACCTTACAAAGTTTATATTAAAATTGTAATCCTCTCCCGTAGTCATTATGTCTACATTTCTATGTTGTTTATTTGTACGCTGACTAAGATCTGATGGACAAACAGCGTTACCGTATTTAACCTTACAGTTGAACGTAAACCTTCATTCCACCTCGGCATGGCTGCAGAGAGCGCATGTCGTGACCGCGTTCAAATTAAAAGTTACAATCACACCTTAAATCTTCAAATTAAAAAATAATGGGTTAAGTGGTCTAGTCGTATACAAACATATTTTTTAATGTTTGTATTTTAGTTAAGTTTATCGTATTCTATTGAAGTGGTTTTAGGAAAAGTAACAATATTTATCTTCGAAAGTTATTTTATAAGTGGATGTGAATAAGTAAACGAAATGGTGCACAAATTTAATATTGAATCTGCAGACGCCCCGGCGATCAGCCGGCTGAGGTCCGTCACGTCACAGGTACTTACATACCTACATATTATACCTATATAAAAAAACATTCTTTGGTGTATCATTTTATTTTGTTCAATACTTATAGCTATACTATATATACATATATACAATATATAATATATATATACTATAGAAACCCTAGGCATTCTAAAAAAGAACGGGTTCGTATACGCAATTTGTGTCATAGCAGTGTCTTCATGTTTTATTGTACACATTGCCTATTTAACGTATAGAAATATAGAGATTGTAACGATAATTATTCACCAAATTTTAGAACCCAATTTTCCGCAGTGCAGTGATAACAAAATCAGATTCTACACGTTATTTAAAAAAAACTTTAGGTAGGTAGTTTAGTGTTGCGTCAAATCCTAAAAGCCAAACTACCCAGAAGCACGTAGTTTAAACAAAGTTTAGTTAGGTAGTTTAAAAGGTTAGGTAGGTTAGTGTCGCATCAGGTCCAAGGGCCAAACTACCCAGATATAGGAGCTCCATCAAGCCTTTCGCATTTAATCTATCTATCGTAAAGTAGAAAAAGGCTGTACATCTATCTATATATATATATATATATATATATATATATATATATATATATATATATAAAAATTAATTGCTGTTCGTTAGTCTCACTAAAACTCGAGAACGGCTGAACGGATTTATCTTATCTTAGTCTTGAAATGTTCGTGGAGGTCTAGGGAAGGTTTAAAAGTACATAGGTTACTTAAATTATTATTCTTCGCAGACGAAGTCGCGGGCACCAGCTAGTTAAAGATGCTATAGGGATGGAGAGCACAACACATCCCATATTGGTTTTTAAATTTCATGTCAGTGGCCCTGACATGCAAGACACAAAGATAAATTAAACCCCTTTATCTTTATGACGATTTCTTTCGTCGGCACTAGTGTGAGAGAGATGCACTTAGAGATAAGACGGTTTAAGTTATTCTTGTGTTGCATGTTAGGGCCGCTGTTGGTTGAGTTTGTACGTACACGATAAACTTTTAAACTACTGGACCGATTGCAATGCGGTTTTCGATATTATATTAAGAGCAGCTTCAGGCAGAACATAGGCTACATAAAGTTTTGGAAATAAAACTGAAACGGGGTAAAAGAGGGGGTTGAAGATAGTATTGAAAATATAACAAATTTCGCTAAACTCCTGTAATTAGGCATTTAAACCCTTAATCTACTATATAAATGTTTGTTTGTTTGTTCGCCTCCTATGCGTTCGCATACCATACATCCGATTACGAAGCTTTGGTGAGTTATCATGCGTGCGCCTGGGAAGATTTATTCACTGAGTTGAATAGATAATAGATGAATTAAGTAATAAAAAATAAGACAACCCATAAGTTAATTATACAAGCAATAAAACCGGTCAAGTGTAAGTTGGACTCGCGCACCGAGGGTTCCGTACTACGTCAATTTGGTATGGTCTCAACCACTCATTAATAGACTTGATTTTAATGATATAAGAACTTTGTCAGTTGCAACTAAGTTGGCGGATTGTTATGCTATGGTTTGATTTCAATATATTTTCCACATTTCTATTCTAGAACACCATTAAATTGATATTTGTTGTTAGATTATGGAGTATAAACTAAAATCAGGCCAAATTTGATACCTGAAAATTAAGGCGTTATGGAAATACAGCTGGAACAAAATTGGTTTAAAATCAGTACATTTTTAGGGTATCAATGTTTGGGGAGCTTCTCAGGATTAAAACTTTTTGATATATATATTATTTGCTACTATTTATGCCATAACAACACATATTCTGTGAAAATTGCAACCTTTTAGATCTTACCGTCGCTGAGCGAGAGACCTCTGACAGATGGACGGACGGACGAACGTTGTACGCTCGACCAGTAATAGGGTCCCGTTGATCCCTGCGGGTACGGAACCCTAAAAACGTTAATCGAAGTAATATTTTTTATCACGTTTCTCATTCGGTACGTTAACCAATCAAATATGAAAAATTGTAATTTTAAAACAATCTTTATATTACATAATATGTTTTAATATACATAGATATAAGTATACCATACTGGCTTTAAATGTATCAATGTGTATGACAGTTATTAATTTAAATAGATTTTGGTGTTCTTTTTGACAGTCCAAAATTTTGAAAGAGAGAAATAAGATTAACTTGTACACATCTCTGCGACTTTTTTACTGGGCCGGAGACTCTTTACATCTCATTTATTATTTATTTCTTATTATTAATTTATACCCATTACGCAACCTGTTGGAATTTGTCTTAGTTTTTGTTTCTGTATCACTGAAATTCTTGTTGTTGAAAAAAAAACACTTTCTACTGAGCAAGCTGATTTTCTTGCGGCGCAAATCTCACCAAATGGACATCTCCTTATTATACACGTGTAACATTACAGATTGTAGCATGTATGTCGCCAAATTTACTGCTGCTGGACCTTGGCATGGCCATCAGTTTTTCCACCATCGCACTGCCTGACCTCCTCAACGCGTCTGAGGGTCTGTCACTTGATGAGCACCAGGCTTCATGGTTCGGTGAGTCTTTTACCTTATTGAGTCATTTAAAACATTGTTATATATGATATAGCTAATGATAAAATAAAACGAAGTTTTTAGTCATTTCATTACTTAAGTCCGTTTTAAGGGTTCCGTATCAAATATTAAAAATACGGAACCCTTATACAGTCAGTTTATTGTTCGTCTGTGTATTTTGAAAAGTCTCTTTTTCACACGAAAGGCTGAACATATCGTCCTCAAATATGGCACTTGTTTTAGTATTCAAATGACCGCACAGAATTATATAATAAAAAAAATGCAGAAAATAATTCACAATATAGAAATAACTTTACAACAATTAAAGAAATACGCCAGCTAGCGGTATATTATGTAAGTGATCTAAAATGATGTATGCTATAAAACTTAATATAATATATATCATTTAATAGTTTTGTTTAATTTCGTATCGTTTGGGCAACGGCAAGAAATTACCTTAATCTCAAAAAAATGTCGGTAATACAAGAAATCTGATAAACCTACGATCACTTCACTGAAAAACGTTTGACCAAATGTATCATTTTACAAATTTTAATCTGGCAAACTTCTTATTTTCAACTCAAACTGTTCACTTTGCATGATATTATTATACCGTAAAATGTAGGTTAGGTTTGGCTGGATTTATGGCAATTCTGAAAAGCCTACTGGCTTTAGCGGGAAATAAGAAATATGGCCTTCATTACATAATCATTCAAACGAGAAACGCGTCTAGACGACTTTTCTTCTTCGTTTATGAACCACTATTCGAATGTTAAGGTCGTAAAAGAGTTACGTTACACAAATAATGAACAAAAATGTCTTTCGTAAAATACGTTTATTTATTTCAAACAATTATTACTATAAAATAGCACCATACACAAACTCAAATAAAAACTAAACTAGATATAAACAAAAAGGACTAAAACGAATCTAAATTTACTTAAAAATAAATAAAGAAATCTGGCCCCCGCGGGAGAGTGCCCATCGCTCAAGTTGCATTTCCATACTGAATGGCTATGCTTAGCCTTTGTGCAAGATAGCAGCCTGCGTGAGGGTCACGGATCACTACTCAGGATGAAAAATATGACACTTTCTCCCGAAATATTGCACACTTTCCGATGAAAACACAATCGAACCTACTCACAAAATTTCACGAGTATCGGTTGAGAAATGCGACCAGCGGCCCTAATATGCATGCCACAAAGATAAATTAAACCCGTTTATCTCTATGACTATCGCTTTCGTCGGCACTAGTGTGAGAGAGACTTAGAGATAAGACGGTCTATCTTATCTTTGTGTCATGTATGTTAGGGCCGCTGTAGAAGAATAGCCGGACATACGGACATACGAAATCATTCTTGCCTTTGAGATCTTTTTTTTTGTCTAAGCTGAAACGGAGACGGAGCAACACGGATTCTAGTAGACGAAGTGGCGGGAAAAAGCTATGTAGCATGTAATAAAAAGTAATCTGTTTGGCAATGAAAACAAATCTTATCATCGACACGGTATCATTATTTTGACTGGTTTAAACCAGATTAAACAAACATCGAAATCCGACAAGTAAAGTAGACTAGACAGCGATTAATATTTGAAGAAAATACGACCATGTACTTAATTAAATCTTTTTTTATCATTCACGTGCCAGTGAAATGAGATTAATGCTTAAGCCGCTGCACTTAAAGAGTCCCTGCTCTAAACAGATAATCGACAGAGATTTGATGAAAGTGATTTACAGATTTTTGGATTGGATTTTTCTTCATTGATAGCAAGAAGCATGTTGACTATTACTATTGATTTTCGTGAATACGTTCATTTTTTGTATTTTTGTACCAATGTATGTACCAATTACAGGCGTACAACAGCATTGGTACGGTCTTAAGGACACAGATAAATTCATTTTAAAATTTATGTCAAAAGATTAGATCAAGAATATATGATACATTTTATCCCAATCCTATGCGAAAAGAGTCGTCAGTATAGCTTGTCAATAATTTATTTCTGAAAATATGGTACCACCATAGGCGTAGAAATATTTTAGAGCATGGTACCTACTTAGTAATAAAAAATGAATCACGGCATCATAACATATTCGATTCAAATAACAAATATATATTATACTTATATTGTGAAAATAAATGAATAGTTAGTTACACTTTATAAAATTTACAATGTTTCATTGGCTACAAGCATGTCTGGGATTACACGAGGTTCTCATTCGCTTACTGAGACGGCTAATTGCTTTAATCTGATATAATTACAAATGGCATTAATGCTTTAATCTGTGAAGATAAATATCTTTTGTCATACAGGCATAGGTATTGTTAAAATCATAAACATCAATCAACAAGGAAAAAGAGAACTATTCATATAGACGTCGGGCTCAAAAAGGAACCTCGCAAAACCAAAAGGAACCTGTCAAAAACAAAGATCTCAAAGGCAAAAATGATTTCATATGCCCGGATGCCCGGCTATTCTCCACTACAGGTCACATTTCTCAACCGATTCTCGTGAACTTTGTAAATGTAAATGTAATGTGTAAATTTTGTGAGCAGGTTCGATAATAATAGGGTATTTTTTTGTCAATTCAGATTCGAAATTTTTCAATCTTGCGGAAATAAGAGTGTTGAAAACGTAAAAACAAACATATTTCAGCCACATCGAAACATTTTCAAAAAACAAAATCTATGCAAAGACAGATTCGCGAGGTCTACAGCCACAAGTCATAAAAATGTAATAATAAGGTGACAAGATTAAAAAAAAATAGAAATAACATACAGTGGGCGATATTTAAGTTTCGAGCGAGCGAAGTTGCTGCCCCAACGTTAGTTGAGTACACTTATTAAGTAACAACTTTTTTAGAATCTGGTCAATAAAAATTACGAAAAGTTGGTCGCACTCATTCGATTTCAAGTTTGTATCAACACAATATAAGAATACTTATAATATTTTTTACTTCTTCAATGCCGAAAACTGCACACACCCGAAATCTACGTGATGCTTCTGGAAAGCAGGAACTGACAAGCGATAATTATATTTCAAACAAATAAATCATTGATCAATCATCATTTACCTAAGCAAATGGAACTAAAGGACGGTCAACAGCAAAAGGAAAGTTATAAAAACGAAACTATAGTTCGATAGGATAATAAACGCTTCAAGAAACAAAGCAAACGTTATGTTAAGAGGGCGCCGACCGTCCAGTGGCGCCCTCATCACTGTTATTGTGTTTTCTATTAAAGGAAAGTATTTTATTGAAATTGGAGCCGTATAAGTTGTTAAGCAACTTAATACACAACGTATATGCTATGTAATATAGCTTTGCAAAGTATAACCATCATCAAATCAATTTAATAGAAAATAGTGGCCGCTTTTTTCTGTTAAATTGATTAGATGATGGTTATACTTTGCAAAGCTATATTACATAGCATATACGTTGTGTATTAAGTTGCTTAACAACTTATACGGCTTCAATTTTAATAAAATACTTTCCTTTAATAGAAAACACAATAACAGTGATGAGGGCGCCACTGGACGGTCGGTGCCCTCTTAACGAAAATGACTGCTCAATTTCACGTTTTCTTCATACAGGCCAAAACTATGCTTAATGTCCTACATGCGGATATAGTCCAAGCAAAAAAATCAAGCCTCAGGATCCTTAACTTTAGGGAACAGGACGGGACAGTTCTGAACCTAAACTTGTGTATGACCCAAAACGACCGTTTAGTAGGTACCTTAAAATAGTGATAAAAACATCGAGCTAGGACCTTCAACTTCACTTTGTCACATCATTTTATTGAAACAAAAAATTCCTTTACAAATGTTTAAAAACATCTACCAAGTTCTGTGAGATAATAATCTGTCACGACTGATGCTAGTTCCTTGAATAAGAATATACGAACGAGATTAACCTCGCCGAATTTCGCCCTTGGGACCAGAGGGCTAAGCATACAATTTTTTATCGCGGACATAAAGCATTCATCCCTTTCGCACCCGCGTATTAGTTAAAAAGTGACAGATGCTTTATGTGCGTGATAAAAACTAGTGTGCTAGGCACTCAGATAGCCTAATTTTTTTATGTTTTACATATAATATCAGTTAAGTACTTTTTAACTTATAAATGAGTGCGGAAGATTTGAATGCTTTATTTACACGATGCACAATAGTGTGATATAGGGGCAGAGATAGTCTACGAGTTTTTTCTACCAATCAACCAGAAGTATAATCAAAAATTAAATACCTAATGGTTTTAAGGAAGTCTTATTTTGCTTTCAAGTTTTATTTCATTATTGTTCTAGTACCAACTTAACGGATAAATATTGTAAATAAGTGCCATCATAATTGTTTCCTATAAAGTAATTGAGGTCCTTAAAAGATGACACGGTTAGCCTAGTTGGTAGTGACCCTGCCTCCGACGCTAGCGTCCCGGGTTCGATCCCCGGTAAGGGAAAATATTTGTGTGATAAGCACGAATGTTTGTTCCTGAGTTTTGGATGTTTCCTATGTATTTAGGTATTTATTCCTCTATATAAGTATTTATATCGTCGTCTAGTACCCATAACACAAGCCTTTATAGTTTACTTTGGGACTAGATCGATTTGTGTAAAGATTGTCCCCCTGATTTTTTTATTTATTTATCTCAAACTGTTTTAGGAAGTATCTCATACTTAGCTCAACCGATCGGCGCGCTCATGTCGGGGCCAATGGTGGACTATTGTGGACGGAAGAAGGCCAACTTCATCGCCAACCTACCACACATGTGTGCGTGGATCCTCATGTACTTCAGCTGGAACCTCCCCACTCTGTTCCTGGCTAGCGGGCTTTTGGGCTTCGGGACCGGGGTTATGGAAGCGCCTATCAACTCTTACGTTGGAGAAATAAGGTAATAATATATCGACTGTGGAAATTTCAAATGTCGTAAGGGATACTTTGACATTTCGACAAAATGTACCTTATTTCAAATGTTGTAATGGACATTTTGCCATTTCCTCAAAATGTCTCTAAAAAGCAGCTAAATGCGTTTATTCTTCAATGATCATGAAGTAAACCAGTTTGATTTTAAATTTTGGCGAAAATTTAAAGGTTTATTTTGAGGTAATTTCTTGTATTTAAGAGGGGTGTGGGCTTTTCATACAAAAGGCGATAACGATTTCCACCCCTTAAATGTTAACCGATGTTCACTAATTTTTGATAGGTTATCATTCAGAACAAAATCGAGGTCTTTACGTTTTGATTTTTCACTATAATCAATCAATTCAGTTTTATTGCTGTTTTTGTATTCTGATACAAAACTATTTTCGGCGATTATTTGACTTTGTTGATCTATTTTCAATATTCAAAAACCGTATAGACCTAGATTTTAGCCTGACTGACAACCTATCAAAAATTGGTCAAAATCGGTTAACATTTAAGGGGTGGAAATCGTTATCGCCTTTTGTATGAAAATACTGATTTTTGCCGTTGGTTCACAGTCCTCTTAATGATAACGTCACTATGACAAGGATTTGGTTTGTCTAGTCCTTCCTACATTGACATTATTTGTAGGTATAGTGTGTCAAAAAACCCGTGCGACGTTTTTCTTACCCACGCGCTAAGTGTGATGTTCAAACAAATCCGTTGTTTCAATATTGTGATATGCACGAAAATGTTAGAAATTGATTCATCAATCCTATCTATCGGGAAACGATAATTGATTTCAACACAACCATTACAGAATAAATATTAGCAGTAGAGCAGTGGTGCCACGCCTGATTACTTTGAACACTCTGGTAACATTAAACGGCCTTAAAAACAATACCATTAAAGAGGGGAAGTAAGTTATCTTCACACAAACGCACCGCGCGCGGTTTGTATATGTGTGCGCCAAAGTATCTATGCGTCCGTCGCCGCACGCACTTAAACAAAATCTCGACCCGTTTCTCAGTGCGCCAGTCGGGCCTAACAACGCACGAGGTTCGCGCGTCACGGCTTTTCGGCACCGCTAAATGAATGAAAAATGTGTGATAATCGCAGGAGAACGTATTGCTGTGTGTTTGGGTGTCTTAATAATTCATCGATTCCAGAATCGTCTCTGTTCAGATTACCTATTGAACAGGAACAACGCTGAGACAGTAGGCAGTTATATCGCGGATTGGGCCGGAGATAGCCTACTTCCCCTCTTTATACTATGACAATACTAAATCATCAAATACATGTTATTGGCAAAATGTCGACATCATCAAAGGGATGAGATTAATGAACGTATTATACGTATTAGTACAAATATATTGTGATACTTAAAACATTTTGCGAAAGCTGTCTATACCCGAGTTTTCAAAATTATGAGGCGGTACTCTAATGTAAAACATGTTATTTAGGTTATGTATACACGTAGGTATTTGGACTTAAGTATACTGAGCTGGCTAACTATTCCGCTGCAATATTTTAACTTTTCACATGTCTATTCGTATCATTCAGTTCTTTCCATAACAATTGTCCATTTTGTTATCGCCAATATATTTAGGTCAATGTTTCTAGATAATATCTTTATTGGCTTTTGTTATGTCTTAATATATTATCTTATCCTAAATCTGAATTATCTGAACGATTTCATAATATTTTATTGATGTTACTGATCCATCATTTATAAATTCTATAATATTAAATAAAGAAATAATTAGTTTACATCCAGTTTATCGGATTTAAGTCATCCAGGTTTTCAACCATTTCTTATCAAGATCGGTGTATATTATTAAACTCTCTTCTAATAAAGCTTCTCATTTCTAATCAAAATGAAGTTTTAGCAATGATTCTTTTTTTTCTCTCAGATTACTCAAGACTATTTTGGTATAATATTACTAAAAATCTTGCACATGTACAATATATTTATTATTCGTTTCTTGGTTTTTCCCGAAGTGCTAAATGGGCAGGAACTGAAGCTATTAACTTCTATTTATAAGACAATAAAAAATATACATGAATGTTTATTGCAGCGAGCCCACCATCCGCGGCGCGCTATGCACATTAACGCAACTATTTAGCTCAATAGGGGTATTTGTGATGTACTTTCTGGGCACGGTGGTCGACTGGAGGCGAGCTGCACTCATCTGCCTCTTCGCACCTATTAGTTCCATGCTGCTAGTGCTATTGGTATGAACTAAACGCAATTTATCAATATTGTACTTACAGTAATCTTCATAATTATTGGATCACACACCACGCAGATTGGCCGACACTTTGAAAGCCAATCTCGACTGCTGCTGTCTCATTACACACTAGCCTTATTTGATTTACTGTCACTAGGTACAAATGGAAAATCGTCAACTTGAACGTCCACGTCCATTATTCGTTAACTAATTAATTAATTGACAACGAAAATAATTTTGATTATAAATACTTTTCAGCATAATTACATTTTGACTAAAGTCACTTTGCATACTATTACTTTTGACCCAACTGCAGAATGGTTATTTTATAATAATAAAGTCAGATTTCATCACACTCATTATGTCCGTTTCTTGTAAGATTGTTTAATTATCAGTTGCCTGTTTGTTATATGAACATACCTAATGCCAGATCTGTTACTCATCAGATTCTACAAATTTTTCTCATAACTTGTAGACACTGTCATATCCTGAGTTCATCTTGATGATTCCCAGGTGCCAGAAACACCCGTATGGCTCCTCGTCCAAGGGCGAGAGAAGCAAGCTCTAAAATCCCTCTGTTACCTCCGAGGATGGACCACTTCAGAGAACGTTCGTGAAGAATACGAGGATCTCGTTGTGTACTCCAAAACGCTGCAGAATTGCGTCATCTGCCATAAGACAAATGATAAGATCCCAAGTGAATGTGAACATGATAAGATGAACTTTGTTAAGAGGTGAGGGACATCTTTGAACTTAGTAAAAGCTGATCTAAGCTAAGCTAGACTTGATGCTGTTTACTTAAAACAAACTAAACGGACAAATTTAGATTAAGTACTATTTTTAACCGACTTCAAAAAAAAGGAGGAGGTTCTCAATTCGGTTGTATTTTTTTATTTTTTTTATTTTTTTTATGTTTGTTACTTCAGAACTTCGTCATTTATGAACCGATTTTGACAATTATTTTTTAATCGGTATACCTCCAGTTTGGTTCCGTTGTAGTCAAAGTCGAGTTATGATGAGAGGATTTATGAGGAATCGATGGAAGTCTTCAAATATTATAGGCAGGCATGTAGCAATTTTAGTATTTTCTGTAATAACTCAAGCAGTTACGTTCCAAAAGTATTATTTGGTGAAGTGGAACTGTTGATGAAGACCATAGATGATCACCGGAACTCCTAAATGTTGAGTATTTCACGGTTGGCGATTAAATTGCTGTATAAAGTTCTGAAGCAACTTATGTTCATGAAAATTCAAGTAGTAAAATTGAAGAACCAGGAGAACTCCTCAACGACTGTGGATAGCAACAGTTTGTAAATGGTGATGAGCAATTGGCATTATGCAATTATTACTTGATGTAGTAAATGTGTGTCGTTAAATCACAGGATAATAAATAAAATGTGAAAATAAAACTTACTTTTCAAAGGCCATTTGAAGTCGGTTTTTTTTATTTTATAAATTATTTATTTTCAGGTCAATTCTGAAGTTTAGATACGTGATGCTATGCAAGGAGACTTTGAGACCGTTATCGTTGGTGTTGTTATACTTTACATTTCTCGTGTTGAGCGGGTTTGCTCCTATGAGGCCAAACATGGCTAATGTTTGTAGAGCCTTCGGGATGGCGGATGAAGGAAAGAATATTGTGGTACCTATCATTCTTATAATACTTACTTATCATACTTATTATAGTACATTGTGCATCTAGGGCCGTAAGAAGAGGATAACTAACGAGAGTCTGTTAGAAGCCCGACACCGATAGGCGAGGGCTTTTATGACTCGATTTTGTTATCCCCTTACTGCCCGTGATACACACAATGTTTTTCATCACATTTGCGAGGAAATAAAATAAAAATTAGACAAAAAAAAAGTGTATATATATATATATTAATTTTATTTCCATTTTACATCGTGAATTACCATCAGGTGGGTGTTCATAAACTGAGCGTACGTAGCGATCAGCGCGGGGCAGCTCCGCCGGCTTGCGGTCGCGCGCCCCGCCGGCTGCGGCTCCCGAGCAGCTCCGCCGACCTGGCGCACTTAACTGCCCGCGGGAGTTCGAAACCATACAAAATCCATAACTCCCTAGGGAGTTATGGATTTTGTATGGTTTATAACTCCCGCTGACGGCGGGGCCCGTAGAGGAGCTAAATCGGCTATAGCTGCTCTATACGCCTGCGTATAATAACACCCTTTCAGAGCAAGTGTGATGAAAATTATATTAATATGCGCCTATATCAGAAATTATCAATTCATTTTGGCAGTGGCTTGTTACAATTTAACATTCAGTGGTTGAGTTGCTCAAGTGTTGCCATACATACGTATTGTTCTCTGTCGCTCGTGTTGTCACCTAGGGGCCACTGAAAATCAGCGCCGAGGGTCGCCACGGCATAACGCTGAGTGGCACCCTCTTTGGCACCGTTCGGCACAGCTTTTTATGTTCATTGTTTATTGTGCTTTTCTTGTTATCTGTCTGCGTCTGTGTGTTAAATAAATGTCTTTATTATTATTATTATTATTATAAATACATATCAAAACGATCGTTTAACAGAAAATAGACGCAGATTATCCTTTCATTGATACTACTTCTTGCGATCAGTTTTGCGTAGTTTGACTGATATACTATAAATTCAGTTTACCTAGAACACACTTATAAAACAATATTTCCAAAATATCCCAATCCAAGTTTTCCAATGGGTCTGTATTATACATAGCCTAAATGAGATTGCACTATATTTTGCTACGATATGATAGCTCTTATAGTATTTTAATAGATATAGCGCCTACGCAAAGCCGAATAGAGGCCAACCTGAATTGTTGCACAAAATATCTCATCAGAATCCTTTTTTAGAGTTCCGTCAACCAATTAAGTCAGAATCGATTGTGGCATATACACTTGGTTCAAAAGAAATGCGTTGGGTGTCGGGTAGTACGGAACCCTGCATTGTGCATGACTATGCGACATGCATTTGATCGGTTTTTTACTACTACCTTTTGGTAACCGTGATGAGTAATATAATGCAAGGCGTCTATCCGGGAACATCTAAGTGATACTGCAGCGACCCGCTAGCGAGACTTGCATCTCGCTCTTACGCATTACGCGTCGTGTGGAAAAGTGAGATGAGAACTCTCGCTCGCGAGTCGCTACGACATCACTTAGCGTTCCCGAATAGAGGCGCTGTACTATAATTAACATACCACTACCGTCCATTTCGACACACTACAGTAGACCTCGCTTATCCTGTAATTGCGGTAATCCGGATGGATTATGAAGCTTAAAATACTGGTTTGAAATGGGTTGAAGATAACGAATTTAATAGCCACGAAACTACATTTCTCCGTCGTCTTAGACACCGCGCTTCTGAAATGAAGAACGAACATTATAAGTAAAAGAATATTACTTACTTCTTTATGGTAATTACTTAAATTTCTGTGTTTTCTCGATTGTATCATTCGGTAATAAAAGAAAGTAAGATTAAACATTGTGTTATATTTCCATCAAAATAGCCTATAATATTTAATAGAAGCCTTGATAATCCCCCATAGGCCCTGTATTTGCCTGTCCGAATTAGCGAGGTCCTACCGTACATCATCATATACTACGGTTAGAATTTTATTTAATACCTTACTGATAAAACAATTATTTTTCAGTTCATGGTCGGCGTACTCACCCTCTCAACAAGTATCTTCATGATCGGCTTCATCAAATTCTTTGGCAAACGAAAACTTGCTCTCACCTCCATGTTCGGCGCGGCGGCGTCGTGCGTCGGCCTCAGTGTCTACGCTAGAGCCTACTTAGACGAAGCCGTCTTCTCCTACGACACTACCACATTTCCTGATATAAAGAGCTATATACCACTAGTGCTGTTCTATATGGTCACTATTTTTAACGGGTTAGCAGTGCCTTGGATTTTACTTGGAGAAGTGTTTCCTTACAGGTAAAAAATTCTATTATATTACTAAAACTTAGAACTAGCTGCACAAGTCATGCGTTGCAATGCTGTTTTTTTTGGTCATAAACCTTCCCAGGCATGCGCCTCTATAACTCCCCAACGTTTCATGGTAAACGGATTCCTGGTATAGGGCCGCATCTATGGAAAACAAACAATCGTTTAACAGTAAATAAAGTGTTTAAATGCATAATTTCAAGAGTTAAGGGAAATTTATGACTTTTTCCCAAATTATTTCCTGCCTAAAGTTACCCTTAATATAATATCGTAAACCGCATTGAAATCCGTCTAGTAGTTTAAAAGTTTATCGCGCACATACAAACAGGTAAACAGACAAACAAACATGAAGTCTAAAAAACTATTAGGATGTGTTGTTCATTCGCCCCTAATAGTATTTTTTCATTATATTCAATGTACAAATAGTAGTTTATGCAACGGTTGCATAATGATAGGCCTTAAAACACTAGTGCGGTTTTATGAAACGAGCTTTTAGCGAGTTTCATAATAAGATCGCACGTGTGTTTTAAGGCCAAATTATGCAGAGTTGCATACATAACTTTATCTACACACATATTATAAATCCTCCATGATGGGTTCAGAAACAATATTTTCTGGCAACAAGTTATTTGTTGCAATCGTGGCTGCATATTTCCGATATCCGGCGCATTTTCACATCACACATACTCCGAGAAGACTACTTACTATTCATATTTTCAACTAAAATGTAAATTACACATGAACTTTTTCTATTCAATTCAACAAAATTCTACTTTCGTTCAGCAAAACGTCAACGCGGCGCGGCGCGTCAATAATGGCGGCCGTCCGTCAAGACCATTTTTTTTTTAAATCATAGACAAACGGATGAAGTCTCTATTCTCACGTCACTCGAGATCAAATATTGTGCAGTTTATATTAAAAAAACATACTGAATTGACGTTTCGTATCAATAACTGTTTTAATATCTATGGATACTAGAATAGAGACCCACTTGAGTTTGACAGCTGTTCCAAATTTAATCTCATTTCTTTACTAAAAACGATAAAGAAGTCATGTTATTTCTTCATCGCAGCATTGGTTTTTCAAAATGGTGGTCATTTCCTATGGTTTTTGATTAACCAATGGAGGTTTTATGATATGGGTGTAGATAAAGTACTGTTTTCAACTTTACGATTTTATTATTATGTAGATGTATGATGTGTGTGTTATAGATGACGTTATAGTCTAACCTAGTGACATATCTAAATATAACCAACTCCTGAGTCAAATGTTTAACACTTTCCATAAATGAGTAAGTTTATAACTATTTAATTTAATAAATATTTCAGGAGTCGCGCTACCGCTCAAGGTATCGGGGCAGCCGTCAGTTACGTGGCAACCTTCATTGCAGCAAAAACATTTATAAACCTGGAAACCGGTTTGCACTTATGGGGAACGTATGCAGTGTACGCTACTTTTAGTTTCTTGGGTACCATTTACTTATACTTTTTTCTACCAGAAACGGAAGGAAAAAGTTTGCAAGAAATCGAGTCTTATTACAGCGGGAAACTGAAGACATTCGCCAATGATCCTTTTATTAACTTTTTTAAGAGATTCAAGAGATAAGTTTTGTTTTTATTATTAATTATTATTTAATTAAGTCATGTCAAGAGTTTCAAGACTTGTTTAATATTAGAGATAAGACATTTCACATTTAGTTTGTTTAATCTCAAAGGTGGGCTTGAATTTTGCGCCAGTGTTTTTATTTAATGTGTATAGGTATTGAAAGCATGGTATTTATTATGACGTCAACTGATTTAATTAACAGGTCCAATATGCTGATATTCAAACAGCATTTGGTGTTTCTTTTTAAATAAAAATCATCATTGACCTGTCATTTATTTTTATTAAAGTCTTCCTTCCCCTTAATCTTAATCTAGGCAGATTTGTTGAGATTAAATAGCTACACGAGTACCAGTTTAATTATAAGTTCTTATTAAATTACGTAATGAGTACAAAATATGGCAATAGATGGCTTTACAATGCTGGATCCTCAATCTGGGTCATAAATAATGGCACATTGAGCTGGTTATCCCATAACACAGCTAGGAACGGCCGGTCTGCCCTAAACACTATAGACGGATTGTCGTAGGTTAATGCTACGACTGCAACCACTGTAGATGCGGCCGCTGTGGCACCTCTTTCATCGACGGACATCATGGCGGAATGTACTGCAGACGACACTTGGGGAGAGCCGGTACGATACAGCCCGATATTGTTCAGCTCTGATGCGGCGGAGAACAGTTTTGTGATGCCCATCTGGAAATAATGATGGACTCTTATCAGCTAGGTAATAAATATCTTTTTGGAGTTGGTACTGGTGTATTTTATAATCGTTCGTAAGGAGTAAACTCGTGTCGTACGTCGGAGCTTACAGCGTTGGAGGTTAGAAGAAACACTTGTAACATTGAAGGAAAGATGATAATGAATTTTCTGCGGTGGCAACATAATGACAGGGTGTTAGGAACAAATGAGAGCTAGATACCGGTCATGAGATTTGCCATTTCACGTTAATCGAATATCAAAATCAGATAAAACCGGGGTTAATTTATCCCCATATCATCTCATTTTAATTTGGCCCACTAAAATTGGTTTGTGTTGACTTAAAAATTATAATGTGTGAAAAAAGGTAAAATAAACAAAGTAACTATACAAGTTATAATAATTTAACCAATAAAAAAAGCCGACTCCAAAACCCCTTTGAAAAGTAAGAAATAATAATTGGCTTTCGTAAGTCATTTACCTAGAAACGGCAGATATATTATTGGTGAAGTGAAGTCATCAATTAAATATATCGAAGTTGGTGGCAAGTAATTTCACTCACTTACATACATACATACATACATACATACATATAATCACGCCTCTTTCCCGTAGGGGTAGGCGGAGACCACTTCTTTCCACTTGCTACGATCCTTACATACTTGTTTCGCTTCGTCCACTTTCATTATTCCCTTCATACATGCTCTTCGGTCACTTACTTGCGTCAAAATTGGTCGCAAATCCGTATTGGCACGGACAGTGAACTTTGGTATTTCAAGCAGCACGTCTTGTCGACGTATATTTTGATAATCTGCTAGTTTTTCTCCGCTGAGCGTTGAAAGCACTTCTTGAACACTAGCATGACGGTCCGGAAGCATCATCACGAGGGAATATTGTTTACTCTGTAAAACCAAATGCATAATATTGATCCACATTATAGTGAGTAAAGAGTATACTTATAAATTACCAACATTGCTGATTGTTAATAATTAATTGATTGTTAATAAGCCAGTCTATCCACGGAGATCCACCTACACGGTTGAAGATTTTTGATCGTGTTCTGACCTGGTGTCGATCTTGATAAAATATTTCATCAAAGGGTTGTCTTTAACTCAAAAGGGCCTTTTGAGTTAAAGACAAGTTAGTGTCAATTATGAAGTGAATATCAGCCTGATGATCACACATGAGGACCTTTTAGACTAGCGGAAGAAGCATAATTCATTAAAATTAATAATATCTCCAAATAATTAAAAGAAAAATACAATTATATTAGGGAAATTAACTTTTTTGACCTAAGAAATATTTCCTTACATTTATCGGAAATCAAAAAAACAATGTATAGATCTTATGAACTAGCATAAAGTATCTACGGCTGAGACCAACTGTCTTCCGCGACTGTCCACTCCCGTGAAAAATCTTTCTGATAACCGATCTTAACACGACTATTCTTTGATAATTACTTTGAAAATGTTAGTGCCGCTCATCATCATCATCATTATGAGCGCATTATTATTATTATTATTTATCATTCTTAGTTGTTGCATAATGGGTTCTTTCAAAGCGATAAGTATGTATTAATTCTACGTGTTGCTTTCTTAATGTTCATTACCTCAAAAGGCAAAACCACAACCAAAGCGTTAATGGTCTTGTCCAATCCACATTTGAAGCCGCTACGCAACGACATGAATGGAACCGATTTGATTTTTCCATTACTCAGGTGAAACTTCTTCTGCGTCGTCGATTCAGGCTTGAACAATGTCTCCCATAAGCCCTTGAAGTATACTGCATTTGCTAACACTAGCTGAGTGTTGATGCCGATGGAATCTATAAATGGTGAAGTAAGTAGGTGTTACTGTTTCGATTGAAAAATATTTAAAAGCGTATGTAGGCCGCCTATGCTAATTGCATTGCTGCGAGGAGACCATACGGGCTCACACACATCAAACTTTTGCGTAAATATCATTATCCCATGTTTTACCATTTCTTATTATGTGGTTGTGTTAAGGTGCTTCGCCGAAAAAATGTTTTCCTATTCTATTCTATCTAAAAATGTGCAGGAATTCATTATCAAGTCTTATTACATTACATTTTTCAGATTACTATTTTACCTGGTGACACTAGCTTGTCGATCTTATTATTTGTCTTGCTGGCAATCCAAGAGTTTATCTTCTGAGCTGCTATGTTCGAGTTTTCGAAGCTGATTCCCGACACTTCACTGCCAAAGTCTTGGATCGCAGTATTCTTAAAAGCACTGCTGAGTTCGAATGCGTCTGCAGCGAAGATACTGCTTGCTGATCTCAACACGTTATGTTGAGCACCGCGTTTCTGTATTTTTTGAAAAACTTTTCGTACATTACATGACTACATACATTTTTAAAACAAGAGTTCACATCATATAAATACAATAATGCTCTTATTAATAGTTTTCTTTCAAAACTGATATCGTTCTTAAGCAAAATTTTTATAAGAGAAAATGCCTGCTTGAAAACCATGACCGATGTGATTTGGGTAATGCACACTTCAAGAAACAAAAATTGTCCCTCCTGTGACCAAAATTTAATGAAAACTACTGCTTAATTTTACGTTTTCTAAACTAAACTATGTCTAATGTCCTGCATGCGGATATAGTTCAAGCAAAAAAATCAGACCTCAGGGGTCCATAACTTTCGGGAACGAGGGGACAGTTCTGAACCTAAACGTGTATATGACCCATTTACCTAAGTATAAGGAGATCGGCATGATAGCTAGAATTAAAAAAAAACACATATGTACGAGTATGACTAGTTTCTCACCAGAAATTCTGTATTCATGAACCGAAAAGCAGCCTGTGACATTTCAGGTGTTAGCCGCAACGCTTCCGAGATCTGCCGCTGCGTTTCCCCTGTGGCTCCGGCTTGCAAGAGAGCCAGCATGTTGACCACAGACAGTGGAGAAACCACAACGTTTTCTTGGTTTCCTCTTATATTCTGAAATAGTAATAGCAATTCTCTTAAAAGGATGATTGTAGGCGTTGAAATAAACTGACTCGAATGGTGTAATGGCTCAATTACGCTGGTAATGCCGTTTGATGATACAATTACAAACCTTACCTAAAGTAGACAAAATTTGATTTAAAGCACAGAAATATGTAAGCCTGATTTGGAATTTAAACGACGATTTCATCAGCCAGCCAAACTACATAAGTTATCACTAAATTAACAGGTTGGTTAAAAGGTAAAAAGTTGTAATGTAATTAAAGATGGGCGCCATCTTTCAAAGAACTATAAAAATAATAAGGGCATAGGACCATATACACACTGCATATTGTGAAGAAGCTTATATTATAACGTACATCACATCTTACATCCCTTGTTAATCTGAATTGCGAAAACATTGAATACTAGTCACATTAATATGGCCATCGTGATAAACCCTTCATAGTAGCAAAGCAGTAAGCTCATAAATAATCTCGGGAAAACGTCTTCCTTACCTTCATCATAAAAATACCAACATGAGACATAACTAGTGACGCTACTCTCATTTCTTGCTGCGTCGCATTCCTCTGAGTTAAAGGAACCGCATTTATCTCAGCAGAGGCTCTGTTATTAGCACTTATTTCTTTCTCATTTTGCTCGACATTTTGTCTGGTAGCATAGTATTCTGGACTATTGTGTAGAGGCGGTAAGATTTCCGAACTCGGTTGAAATTGATGGTTCCCATTTTGATTTTGACTTAAATATTGATTTTCATAAGAAAATTGGTTCTGGTTTTGATTTGCGTTCAAGTTTTGATTTGCTGGAGTATTCAAAATTTTAAACGGGTTTGTATTTTGATTGTTCACTTGTTCTATTTGTTGAGCCTGTAGGTAACTGTCAGGAGCAGACTGCGTCTTTGTCTGTCCTGTGTTTGATTGTGGAACATCACCTCTCAAATTAGCATTATCCGTATTTACATTTGCTGGTAAGTTGCCGTCAAAAAAAAGCTGTCCGGAATTCGTTGCATCGGTATTGTATTTGCCAATCGGTTTTAAGCTTTGACACTCTTTTCTTAAAATCAAGATGCAGATTGTTAAATAAACTGAAAAGAAAACAAAAAGTGCTTTATAATTTCGTTGCTGAACTTAAAGGCGACACGTACTTTAAAGAGCGTTTTCATATAAAAATTTACAATTGATAGGTAAAAGAATTTCAACCTAGCTCGGTTAAATAAACTCAAACATAACCTAAACTTACTTTGTAGTTTCATGTTGATGCCCCGTTAAATCCTTGTGTGCATTAACACTGTTATTGAGTAACTGAAGGTATATTCTTACAATTTTCACCGTATTTAAGTTCAAATGTTCTCATTTACTTAGTTTGAAGTCTAAGCTGCCAGCTAGATGTGAAGTCTCTGAGAGGTTGACTTTAAAAACAACAATATTAATTCCGACGAGTGCGTCATATTCGTGAGTCATTTCGCTTAGGACTCAAAGTGGTTTTGATAAAGTTTGTTTTTCATTACGGAGCTATGGTAATACTTCATTATCAACTTGGGACCTTCTACCCAGTTGATCAGGTTTACGATATGGTTTTTCCTCCTAGCCGGTTTGATGTTTCCTTGTTTCAATTACGTATTTAAAATGGCGTAGGGCTTAAAACAAAAAACAGGCTACGAGAAATTTGAAGAACAAGTCAAAAACACTGGAGTTACCCAAATATTTTCTTAACCAGGGACTTCATCGATACGGCTCTTCTTAATAAAACACGTTTTAGTTCGTAGTCTAGTTAAAACATTTAATCTTATTCATCAAAATATTAGGATATTATTTCTTACTAAAAAAAGTCGTTACACTTACATCATTCACATTTATGTTATTTATTAATTGTATTTGAGCTTCGGCTTTTCTTAAGACTTACTTGAATAAAACATTAATAATTATTATCCGTTACATAATTATAAAGCGAAAAGATTGTTAGGATTAAAATGTCAAGCGATATATTTGTCCATGTATCTACTAGTCACTTGATTAAAAATATAATTTAGTTAGAATAGTTACATTTGTTGAATAATTATTATGCTAAGCAACTTATTTAAATTTTTTATGTTTACACAGTACGGTTTTTGATCCAAATGTACAACTGTTTTTTTACCGCTTTCAGCAATAATAACCATTACAATTTCTCCCTATCCTCATCTTTTAGATTACAAACATAATAACTAATTAAATAGAGAAAAAACTCATCTACTACTTAAATTCTGACTTAATGAACCTAATATGCTGTCTCGGCCATATCTAAATTCTATGTTTAGTACTTGCGCTAGTTGACCAGCATCGGGGATAGTGAGACACCGTTCCCGAAAACATTGCCCGAAATGATACTATTGCCAGCAATATTTCCATAAAAGTTATATATTACTCCTCTGCTGCACTGGGAGTGAAGAAAAAGCATAGAATGCGTGCAGATGCTTATCATCCTGGCATGTCGTAAAAGTCGACTAAGGGACGGGTCCTCTACAACATGGTGGACTATCTGTATGGGCGATGGGCTGATCACCTGTCACCATACGGTCCATCATACCATCTTAGGATTAATTAATCGAACGTGGCCACAAGTAGTCTTGTGGCTCTGCCCACCCCATTAGGGATTTCGGGCGTGATGTTATGTATGTATGTATGTATATCAAAATTTCCGGCAAATTGAGAATATTCCCGGTATAATCCCAAGTAAGCAGGTTGCCTGGAATGCAAATTTGGCAACGTCACATCTTTAATCAGGGACCAACTCCCTCGCTCGCATACTTGAAATTAGCATGAGTGCAAGGCAGGATATTTCCGGGGGATAGTAACAAGGACTGTTCCCTGCCAATAATGATATCGCGCGTACTAAAGATAGAACAGCATGGGTTGAGGTTCTGTGACAACAAACGATGATACCCACGCAAATACCAGCTCAAAATATCATCGCTGAGCTCCTCGTATCTACAAAAGCAAGCTCGTTGGCCGCACTCGCGATGGTCTGCGCAATGTATTTTGGAGGCATTCCGTACTGGTCAAATATAAACTTGTATCCGTAGTCCTTTGATGCTACCGTACGGACTGCTTGACGCAGGACAGCACATGTATGGGAGATGCTCGAGGCTTTTTTCTCCGCAGCTACGAACCTGAGAAATAGTACATAAAAATTTAAAAGATATTCTATTTGATGCATCATTGGTATTTGCGACAAACTAAAGATAATTTCTGGAGTGTTTCGCAAGAAAAACTTAACTAAGCTGAAGACAGCAACTCTCAATATCGTATTAGTGACTGTGGTCAGTCAAACGATAGCCCATTGATTATAAAAAGAAACACATTTCTGATAACTACATCCAAACTCGTGAGCAGGTGCGTGTAGTGCGAAGAGAAATGTTTAGATTTTATCAAAACCCATTACTTTTTCTTTGCACTTACATAGAACATTTTTGCAGCTGCGGCATGAGCTCCTTCTTTCTCAGCAATAGTAAAGCGTTCCTGACCGATGCAGCAGCCACCACCGATGGGTATTCATGACACAGGCTTTTGTTGACCATCATCCCGCATAAGCACAGAAATGTGGCAGCAACTTCAATCTCTCCAGGCCGGTTTGTATTGCACCACCACGCAAAGTAGCATAGGAAATCCTGGGCAATCACAGGTTGACGGGGAAATTTCTGCAATTTAAAATATTATGTTATAAATGAATAGACGCGCCATCCCGCGTTCTTAGACTTCCTAGCTCAGTAGAACCACTAATGCTACCCGCGTTGACTCGCATAATGATCATTTTTAGGGTTCCGTACCTCAAAAGGAAAAAAGGAACAGTTATAGAATCACTTCGTTGTCCGTCTGTCTGTGTGTCAAAACCTTTTTTTCAGGAATGCGAGGAGGTGTAAGGTTGAAATGAATATCAAATAGGTAGGTACATAGGTCTGCAATCCCTTGGAGCTGTGAAATAATCAACCTTCTAACTCAACAGGATGCTAATAATAAGATAGCTCATCACCCAACCCACCACGAAGATGATAATAATGAAAGTATGATAAATAACTCATTAAAATATAAATACAGTAACTCTGCCTTTTTATATTAGTCATTCTAAATTAATAAGCCTGCCTTTAATCGTGGAGGACATAACTAGTTGTTAATAATATCCTTGAATTATTTTTTGGAACACTAGTTCCATCTGTTTTTAACCAACTTCAAAAGACCGAAGGAAGAGGTTCTCATATGTGTATATTTTTTTAAGAATACCATTCATTTTTCTGATACAGAAATAATATTTAAAATCATAGTATAAGACTAGACTCATACACTACACATGTACACTCTACCTACCCACCAACATACACTAACAATAACAACTACTGCAACAACAACAACAAAATAATCACTCACAAACACGTGTATAGGAAAGCAGTAATTAGTTATATATAAATTTCCATTATGTCACTCGAATTCACTGTATTTATTGTAGCATTAGCAATTTAGCATAAGACAACTAGAATTAATGCGCGCTGCGAGCGCTCGCGCTAAGCCGAATGTTAAGCCTGCTCGATCACCACGATACAGGCTTTGCCTAGTGTGGGATCACAAGTTAATTCTGTCTTTTTTGTAATGTGTTCGATAAATAAAGTATTTTTATATACTTTTATTTTTTTATTTAATAACTTACTAGTCTTGCCAATATGACCTTCTCTGCTTCCAGCAGCCTCTGCATCTCGAACGCGTGGTTGGCGTATTTCACCAACTTGGTGGCTGCTGTCATAGGTCCCTGGATCTTAGTAGCGATCCAGTAAGAGGCAGCCGCAACTAGCTGCAAGTTTTCAAGTGACACATGCCCTGAACTCAGCACTGAATCTAGGTACCACATTGCTGTTTGGATGGTAGCTGGATTGCCGTCCTGACCCTGTATTAGATAAAAAGCACATTTTGGTTAGAGATAGTTTGTCGATTCAACACGCACCTTGCAACATGAATCTTTATTATACCTAACTACATTCATCATCACTTAGAACAGGCATTTGTAGTATTAGATAGACAACAACACTTGAGATTTAATTTTAATATGTATTCTCATTGGTTTTTAAATGTATTTGTCCTAATTTTTCATTTATAATTATTTAATTTCTCCTAAACCTAGTTTCTAGTAGGTTGCGGAGAATCATACAATTCTTGGCGTTGTTTGTTATATATGTAACGTAATCTAACATAACTGATACAAGCGTCAGATATCCTGAAAGATTAATGGTTTCAGCAGAAAACCCATTAAATCAAATGGAAATAACGGTAAACGGCTCATACAAAAGGCGATACCGATTTCCACCCGTTAAATGTTATCCGATTTTGACCAATTTTTGATAGGACAAATAACTTTCAGTAAGGTTCTACCAGGTTATACCAGGTTCTAAATACTATAATAAAAGAAATGGCAACGTTAAAATCCCACGCACATACTTTATGCTAAATTTGGCTTTCTGGAAATCGAAGGCGCATATCACAATGCAGATGCAACCTAGGCTGCTTCCGAATTTGGCCAACGTTGCGTCCCGCCCCTGGCCCTTACCGTGTAAATTCCTACTGTATCCACCCTCATAGTACACTATTTTTATCGCGCACATAATGCATTCGTCTCTTTCGCACCCGCATATCAGTTAAAACATAGTATAAAGAGAAGGGAAATAGGTTATCTTCATACAAACGCACCGCGCGCGGCTTGTATGTGTGCGCCAAAGTATCTGTGCATCGCCGCACGCACACTTAAACAAAATCTCGACCCGTTTCCCCTTACTAAGCGGGTCGAGATTTGTTTAAGTGTGGGTGCGGCGACGTACAGATACTATGGCGTACACATACAAGCAGCGCGCGGTGCGTTTGTATGAAGATAACTTACTTCCTTTCTCTTTATAACTGTGGTTAAAAAGTGAGTTTATGTGCGCGAAAAAAGCTAGTGTGCTAGGCCCGGCCCTCTCATGTTAATCTTACATTAATTTTCATAAGCCAGTTGATGACGCATGCTCTGGTTTCGCTCCGGACCCTCGGCTGAACTGGCTTCGTTTCAGCTTGTAGAAGGTACGATAGGACATCCGTCATGTACTGCTGGTCCATGTTCTCCATATACGACTTTTGTACTAAGGAACGAAATTAACTAACATGAAATGTGCGTTTTTTTTGATAAAAACATGTTATCTAAGAAATCCTACACTAAGTGTAATAATCAAGCAAAAAAAAAACACGTTTATTGTATGGGAGCCCCGTAATTTTTTTATTTTATTTTAATTTAATTATTTATTTATAAAGTAAATATATATCTACATATTCTGTGAATATTTCAAGCGTCTACCTGTTGCCGTTATCAATAGCGAGCAAAAATTAACAAAAAATCACGTTTGTTGTATGGGAGCCCCCTTAAATATTTATTTTATTCTGATTTTTAGTATTTGTTGTTATAGCGGCAACAGAAGTACATCACCTGTGAAAATTTCAACTGTCTAACTATCACGGTTCATGAGATACAGCCTGGAGACAGACGGACAGACGGACAGCGGAGCCTTAGTAAAAAAGTATTAGTAGGTAAATATATAGTTTTGACAATAAATTTTTACATGATATGGGTTATCACGCGATAGATCGAGCCATTTTGCACAACTTTAATCATAAGAATTTGATAGATGTACTAACTAACGCGTTTTAAGAGGAGTGTGAACGTACGGCTTTTCATACAAAAGAAGATAACGATTTCCTCCCCTTGAATGTTAACCGATTTTGACATTACAACAACCTATTTTTGATAGGTTGTCAGTAAGAACAAAATCTAGGTCTATACATTTCGGTTATTTCACTATAATCAATAAATTCAGTTTTATTGTTTTTTCAGTATTCTCATACAAAAGTAATTTCATGATTATTTGAATTTATTGATCATTAATTAGTATTCACAAAATGTTTAGACGTAGATTTTGTTCGGACTGACAACTTCTCAAAAATTGGTCAAAATCGGTTAAAATATCTTTATCGCCTTTTGTATGAAAAGGGTGATTTTTGCCGTTGGTTCTCATTCCTCATTAGTCGATGATTTTTATAATAAATTACTTACGGCAATCAGGCGACAGCAGTCTCTCGTGCACTGATTGATTGAATTTCAGTCGACGTTTTGCTTTACTATCTTCACCCTGGCCTTGATTTGGCAACGGTGATATGCCTTGCAGGTCCCTACTATGAGGCCGCTTTAGACTGCGTTTTATATTCTTCACTCTTGCTGGTTGCAGTGATTGAAAGGCAGGCGTGCTCGCCGAAGCCTTCCGATACAAAAACCGTTCTTTATCAGAAAAATATGCCCCCATCTCATTACTGTCCTGTTCTTCATCGCTGCTAATACAAATGATACTTGGTACAGACCTCCTTCTCGTTTCACCATTATGAGCTGTAAAATTATTACCGAAACCTTTACAACCGCGCTTCATTGTGACAAATCTTGTGTCAATCTTGAAAGGGCTATTTGGCCTGTTGGTTATGAGTTTATTTTTTGCGTTGCTTGGACCAGCCCAGCTTTGCTTACTCTTATCAAATCTGTTTTGTACATTGTGATCGTTGGGGCCAGCTATGGTGTTCAGTGGTGGTCGGTCGTTAAACTTCTTTAGCAAATGCTCGGGAAGCGCCGGCAATGGTGCTACTGGTAATGGTATTTTTGTCTTCAGTTTTATGTTTTCCTTGTCCGTATGAGGGTCCATTATATCGAGTATTATCTTTGTCCTATGCTTATTTATATTTTTCTTGTTTCAATGTTTAACTTGTTCTGTTGTATTTTTCCTGATATATCACTTCCAGACACGACCAGCGTGACCGTTAATATGATTATTTAAAGTAATGACATTAGGGTCACGGGTCAATGTGGATTAGTATACGACTACCCTTTTTAATATAACTTACAAAAAAAATCGTCTACACACAAGGCAAAATGTTAAATCCATGATATCTGATCCAGTGTTTTATTAAATAAATATTAGATTTCGAGTAGGTAGTTATTTATTAAAAATAGTTATTTTACGAAATTTGAAAATGAAAAAAAGCTTTAATTGATTTTTATTTCAGTTTATCCAATTAAGATCAAAAGTTGATTTCTAGTAGTTTTAAGGTGGATTGCGGTGATTGCTACAGTAAAATAAAACCCAGAATAAAACATGATTTTGTGAAAATAAATAATATATTTTTAAAATTATCACAACTGCCGCTAAAATAAATAATAACTTAACCTATTATCCTTAAATCTACGCTGTGTACTTTTCAATTATCAAATGCTTCTGGTTCATTTTCAGGAAGAAGGTAGGTTTATAGAAAACAGTAAGTCAACTTCACAGCAGGAGTATTAAAAATAACACCAATAAATAACACAAAAGAGTGGTACATATTACAAAAGAACTGGTTTTAAATTGATTTGAACTTTAAAATGTTTTTAATGGCCTTAAAGCCTGACTAAGGCTATAAGAAACCTAAAAAAAAACACTGACGCTATTTTAATCGTCTTCTTTGTCAATTTTAATTAATTTTAAATTTGGAATGGCGTCGGTGGCTCAGGGTCGGTGACTTTGCCCGCGATGACCACTAGTTTATCCAGGCGGTCCATGATGAAGAAGATGAAAGGTCGGTCCACGGTGAAGCGACGGACTGGCTTTATACTTGACAAGGGAAGGTTCTTCAGTGACTCTTGCACTGCGTTTGTTGCTGCGAAAGAATACCGGAGATTATAATATTATCTCAATATTTATCAAATAGTAGGATGAGTAGATGAATTTCATGCCAATATCGTTTCTTCCTATTCGCAATTCTGCACAATCTGAATTCCACACGATAGTATTTCACAACATTCGCTACTGTACTGTGCGCAGTAGTAGTGATTAAGTGCTGTTGTGTGGAATTCAGATTGTGCAGAATTGCGAACAGGAAGAATCGCTACTGTACACAAATAATGACTGCAGTAGCGAATGTGGTGGAAGTAGTATTGTATAGAATTCAGATAGTGCAGAATTGCGAATAGGAAGAAACGATATTGGCATGAAAGTCGAATAATCTAGTAATATGAAGATAACATTTGCGCGATAATCGGACATTGGAAATTCGCATAATTCTTAATTTATTTCAGAACCTTTCGAACCCTTTTTAGAATACCTATCCTCATTATTTTAATCCTAATGAGACGTGGTTTTTTTCTACACTTTTTCAATTAAACGAGATGTCAACTCTTTCTTGAGTGGCTCATAAACGGGCTAGTTTTTTCGCAATTTATTGTTGCAATTCAGGCTCTCCTCAAAAGTTTACATTCAAACTTTTTGTCCCCATTAGTGAAGTAATATGTAATCTTTTTGGAGATAGCCCGAATTGCAGCTATAAATTGCCGAAAAACTAGCCGGTTCACGAGCCATTGAAATGTATAAGGGTATATTTATTTACCGGATATTTGTGACGCAGTTGAATCAGTGTTGTCCACGCGGACCGCCACGTGTTGTACCAGCTCTTGGACGAAGAGACCTTCGGCTGTGGACACCCCGGACAGTTCCGCTTCACGGCTGAAGATGCTGCTTACTCCGAACTGGAAACAGTAGGAACTTATTAATCAAAAACATGATTTTAAAACTATATTGAAGACAATGTTTAAATTCTAATAAAAAATATATATTAATCTAATGATATTAATTAATTTAAATAAAAAGAATTCATTTTTACTTCGTATAGTAATTATACTTGTTATGTTCTATAAATTATACTTAAAAGACGCCACCAAAACCACAACCTTAAGAGGGCGCCGACCGTCCAGTGGCGCCCTCATCACTGTTATTGTGTTTTTTATGAAAGGAAAGTATTTTATTAAAATTTAAGCCGTATAAGTTGTTACGCAACTTAATACACAACGTATATGCTAAGTAATATAGCTTTGCAAAGTATAACCATCATATAATCAATTTAATAGAAAATAGCATATACGTTGTGTATTAAGTTGCGTAACAACTTATACGGCTCCAATTTTAATAAAATACTTTCCTTTCATAGAAAACACAATAACAGTGATGAGGGCGCCACTGGACGGTCGGCGCCCTCTTAACAAAAATAACAGGTACAATCTTTAGAATCAGTCGTTCTTGTTCAAACTATGTTCAGACCTTATAGCTGTTTTACCCAAACCACGACTTCAAAAACTGCCCAGAAATCAACCTTTACTCGTACTCCACTTTACATTTGATAATATTTATTGGTTATGTTCTGCCAAACCATTGCCTGAAGATACCATAATAATATTACCTTAGCGAGCGCAGCAACAGGTTTCGTAGTGGTCTCCACGTTGAACGTAGGCAGGGAGACTTGCAGTTCCTCTTCGCTCATGCTATCCTGGATCTCCTCAATAGGTGCTGCAGGCAGGTCAGCAGTTAGCCTGGTGAGACCGTCGCGAGTACGAGGAACCACGATCAGCAGAGAGTAACGGCCACCCTTTAAGGACATGATTAGTATACTATAAGACTTCTCAGTTTGTTAAAATTTCAAGGTTTTTTATGAAGTAGTTCCAAGAAATACCAGCAATGGACGGCCGTTTTTAACAATATCAACTCTTGCAACACATTTTTTTATTATATTGATGACATGACGTTAGAACTGCCTTCAAATTCTCTTTAACAGTCCAATGAAGAAAAATAAGAAATCTAGAAAAATAGTTGTTGGAAACGTTAATAAAAAGTCGGTCGGTCCATATATTTGCTTACTTTGGGACTAGATCGATTTGTGTAAGATTGTCTCCTGATTCCTTTATTCATTAGCTACGGACTACGGACGAATAAAATTAAAAAAACCGAACTCATTTACTCACATCATAAGGCAATTCAATAGCAGAGCTGTCCAGTCCAGGCAGGGTACCAGTTCTGAAGATACCCTTGGTGCACATCATCTCTGCGAGTTTCTTCTCAGTGTTGGACGTATAGAACATACTTGGCTCCACTTTCTTAAAAGGCTGCTTCCATGCGCCGCGGAAATACATGCCGTTGAAAATTATCATTAAGGAGTTTGATGGTGAGGCTGTAAAAAATAAAGAATTTAAAAATATAGATAAGTATTTAAGCCAATCGATCAATGGCGACGTAACTTCATTAAGTTAAAGTAGGTCTCAGTGCTTAGTAACGGTGGCAAAAGTAATGTCAAAAAAAAGCCTAGAAGTTCTTAATGTCACTGTATTTAAGATGTGGGATGTACACTGAAGTTTAAAAAATATCCTAGCATATTTCTTGATTTAGGATTCAGACTTCATTTGGATTTATAAAATCATTTAAACGTATAGAAATTATCGGTTCCTAAATATGTAAGTAAATAAATACTTACTGTTACTGGTTTTTTTCCCAACACTGTTGGCAGAAATGCTTGCAGCAATATCGTTTTTCTCCATCAAACTTCGAAGACTCCTAGCATGATTCCTAGCCTCGACAGCAACCATGGTCTCCTCTTCTTCCCCAGACTCTTCTTTCTTAGGATAAGTCTTGACCAATTTTATTTTTTCCTTTATGTTCTTTGCTGGCTTGTATTCAATTTGAGAAATATCTACTTTCTCAGGTTTGTCTTCAACAGCAAAAGAGATTAACTTCTCGTCTGATTCTTTCGGTGGAACGAGATCAGCAATTTCTTCGTTCTTACTGCTTTCTTCGGCTTTCTTGTCCGATATCTCGATCGTCATAGTCTTATCATCACTTTCATCGTCCTTAAAATGATCTTGCTCGTTATACTTTTCCACTGACCTGACATCAGTAAGGTAATAATCTTCCAGGATTTTTTTGTAATCATCATTAATTGTATAATTTTTATAAATGTAAAAATAATTCTTCAATTCAGGTTGGTTGTATTTGTATTCGTGTGTGTTCTTTAGTCTTTCCATAATTAATCTGAATGTTTTTCTTGTCAGTTCAGGGTCGTCTGGCAGGTGCAGCGCTGAGACGAGCTGTTCTCGCGTTTGGCCAGTGGCGCCTTCAGCCAATATCGCCAGAATAGCAGAGTAACCCAGTGGTGAAAACGCTATGTTCTTGTTATCATCGATGTAACCCTGAAAACCAACAACAGATGTATTTCATTATAAGAGTATTAAACTGCATTATATTTTGAAATGTTCATATTCGTCGAAATCGAGTAATAAATAAAAGATCAAAGGTAACAACGTCCAACCAACGCAGGATGATGGGAATGTATAAAAAGGTAAATAACCTGGAAGATAGCAGTAGACAGTTGATTGGTGGCCTCTCCGATGAAACTGGTGGCCTTGGGCTGGGCGCGGCCGCGGCGCAACCACCGCGCGCTGCTCAGACCCACCGCGAGGCACAACACTGCAAGAACAATGAATAATTTGTTAGAAATACGATGTGCACAAGCAGACCAGTATGACCGGCCAGCCAAACCTTTTCTTTATAGCCCGTTTACGAAAGAATATACGATCAGGAAAATTGCAACTCTCACCCCTCTTATGTTAGTGCATTGAGTTCTTTTTTTATTTTCAAATCAGTCCAATTTAAATATGACAATGCGATTGCCAGCAATTTTTAAATAGAAAATTAAAATTTAACAGACATTTTGGATTTTGGACTGGATAGTCGAGTCAACATAATTATGAAACTACATTAGAAAAAGTTTATGAAGAACGATGTTTTTGTTAAACTTTCGGATCATCTTAGTTTATTTATTATTACTTATGTATTAAATTTACAACAAATAGATTCATGTTTTCACTGAAATCTGATTTTCAACTTAACAATTTATGTTCTACTTTACGATTTCACAAATGACAGCCCTACTTATTAATAACGGTCAGTGGTGTTATTCTCTCAAAGCACAGTGGCTAAACAGGGGATAAAGCAAAACTAATTTAGACTGTAATAACAAAGTCATTCAGTTCAAATTTGAATGTGTTCCTCATGGCTGATCAGCCGCTGCGCACGTTAGAGGATTATGGCTGAAGTCGTGAGATGATCGGAGATAAATAAGTGCCTGCGAGGAATGCAAACTAGAGCGTGCCTTATGCCATACCATCTACCTAAGTAGATAGGTATTGTTTAACTTGTTATTTTATTTCTTACGACTTCGAATATTGGTAATAAGAGAGATATAGTATTTTTTTTGTATCGCACTGGAAATACCTACCAAGATATACATTGAAACAAATTGACACCTAGAATATAATGTGGACATTTTGTTTCCTAAAATTATTGTTCTCAAAATTGGATCAAGAATAAGCTATAAAGGCATCTAAACTATGTACCATTGCGCCACATGGGTTGTAAAATTTTAGAGAAAATGGACAAAGCAATTTCTTACAGACATTTTCCATTTAATCATATTCATCATATTTAAGACGAGCGTTAAATTCGCTTTTATTATTTCTTCAGGAACTGTGAATTTTTCGGGATAGAAAGTGGCTCATATCCTTTCACGGCCCTCCAATTTTCACAGAAAATCAAGTCCCCGTTGCTCCCGACGTAAACGAGGAAATAAGAAATAAACGCAATTATTATTGCGCATTTCTAATATTAATAAGGATTTTGGTGCAAGCCATCTTAGAACTGACTTAAAAAAATCTTATTTAGAAGTGGTTCAATCCTTATTGCTAAATTCACAAAATCATTCAAAATCGATTTAATTCTTGAATTAAAAGAAATTAAGAATTAAATCTTGCTTATACAATACATATTATTTTCCTGTGCACTAGTTCTAGTTCGGACAACTCGTACGATACCTAATCGATTAATATTTTAGATAAAACCAAATCCTCTTGAGCTTAGCTTAATAAAATATTTATGCAATTAATAAGTATCCGCTGCTAAAACGAATGAATTATTCTGCCTAAAGTAGCTGCTTTATACATATCACTAGTCAAGTGAAAATGAAAATGAAAATGAAAATATTTATTTTGCAAGTAGGCCACCTGGGCTCTTTTACATGTCTGAATCTACCAGCGCTTCGAAAGGTGACATCTGCTGAGAAGAAACGCCGCAAGAAACTCAGCAGTAAGCAGTAGTCACGGAATCTAGGTACATTGGACGTTTAATCTGCACAACCGGGTATAAACACCGGGTATACTTTCTCGTGTTTAGTACAGTTGCACCAATTAGCACATCGGTAGTTAAGCCGGCAACTCGATCTGTTGTAAAATATTAACGATATCTCGATATAACAGTATCTGATTATTACAAGTAGGTCGAGCTAGCGGTACCGACTGGTTAGCTCGCTGTAACTGCACTGTCAGGGTCAATATTGCATCTTTCAACTTGTTTTTAATGAGCAAGTCGGTTTTCTCGAGCTTTTACCTCGTTCTGAAGGTTAGAAGTTTGAAGATGGTTCAAATGAAGATGTTTTTACCTTTCATAATCAAGTCTCGTTTATGCATTCAAAATAAAGCCAGAAGCTAGAATAATATACCCTTAAATTGCCCTGATCAGAGTGGACGACATTTTGCCTTGTTAAGAAGCCGAAAGTGGCAAAGAGTTGGTGGGTTTGGCAATTAACTGATCCAAATTTTTTACACCAGATACGATAACGTTGAATCCCTCTCGTCTAAAGTTTTGATACGCAGAGTCAGGTAATTTAAATGTATATTTTAGTTTAATAATTACAATTATATTATTTAATTTTAATTGTTACGTTTTGTATTTTTCTTTTAACGTGTCTATTATTATACTAGCATTGGGGTCGCATTCTTGCGCACTGACTCAAATCCTCAATATTCAAAACAGTAGGTCAATTTGGTCGCGCCGAGAATTTCAATTTCCACGGATATTATTTTCAAGAAACAGTTTAAAAGACCCGTTACAATAAATTCGAGAATAACAGTTGAATGCGAGCTCCTGACCTAAGCGAACATTGATGTTTGGCAAAACAATAAAACTGCACATTAGAAAGCAGACCGCATTATTAATTAGCAGTCTGTGTTTTTCTCGTTTTGCGATTATATTGTGGAGCATCGCTCCTGCGAAAAAAGACAAGAATTAATTTTATCCATCAGAAAAAAAAACGGGTCCTAAATGTAGTCCCGCTTTTAGAATGGCATACTTTGCAGTGTTGATGACAATGTGCCGAATTCACAAACGCCACTTAAGCATTTGACTACCGATTAAATTATTTAATGTCCCTCAACTAGTCCACCTATACATAAACGTCACTTTAATTAAAGATCAATTTGAGTGCCCTTTGTGAATTTGGATAAAACATGTAGTTCCTACGATCTAGGATGTTTGTTCCGCACCAGAAAAGGAACCAAGCTGTGAAATCTCGTCAGTACAGTACTCAATACTCAATACTCAATCTTTATTGCGTTCCATAATGTTTATTAGATGGTAGGTACATAAATTAACTTACAAGTTAAACAGATCATTATGGACCCTGCAGGGCACAGCAACTTATAAAACTAGTGAAACTAGTGAGAGGGCTTATTTTTAATTTTACAATACTAGGTATTATTATTTACTATTTATATATTATTTGGTATTTATATATATCTACATATATCAATTATACTGTCAAAGGATGTCTTCTAGATATTCTTTGACAGTATAATAGCATTTAGTACCTAATAAATGCTTTAATTGTTTTGTGAATTGTTTCTCGTCTGTTTCTTTTCTTAATGAATTCGGTAGTTTATTATACACTTTTATTGACATGACAAAAGGGCTGGTGGAGTGTATTCTTAAGTTAGAGGGTGATATTAAAAGTCGGTGTTGGTTCCTTAGTCTATGAGTTGTAGGTAGGTCAACTATGGTTGAAAAGAAGTTTTTGTATTTGCGGACAAATTTACATATTTCTAATATATATATACAAGGTAATGTCAATATTTTATGTTCTTTGAAGTGCGGTCTGCAACTGTCTGTATTATGTAAATTATCATTTACATATCAGTCTTTGATAATCTAAGTTTTATATAGTAAAAAGAACACTTGAGCACTCCACTAAATATTATTTGATATAAGAGAAGTATATACAGAATGAAATCGGAGACGTAATAATCAATAGTTGTTACGCGAAACAAAAGTTATGTTTTTTTAAATTATGGTTTAAAAAGACACATTTTTTTATCAAATCATGGTTATGCTATAATTTTAATATTAATACATTTAAAACATCTTTGGTGTCACATTGAGATCAATGTTTTTATAAGCCCTAATGAAGATAGTTTGACTTTGACTTTGACACTTCATTAGGGTGACCAAACTGTACGCACAATTTTTCATCTTACTATTTGCAAACAAAATAGAATTTCCGAGCTAGTCACCTTCATACCAACTTTATTATATACGCATTTTAATTCTTAACCATGTCTTATAATTCCCGACTACTTCTCCAAAGCCTCCAGGTTGACAAGAGAATATAGGTAAGTTAACCCTGTTTTATCTCTAAGTGCGTCTCCCTCGCACTAGTGCCGAAGAAAGAAATAGTCACAGAGATAAGACGGGGATAACTTATCCCCGCGTCAGGCATGCTAGAGCCGCTGTAGAATACTAGTTTCACTGCGCATGTTATTGTCTCTTGACAGCTCACTTACACGCTTTCACTAAAACAGGTACTTGCCTGCTCTAAACCTTTTAGCAGTCAAGGGCTACATAGTGGCAAAATGAGGTAGAAGCAGTCCGCACTTGTTCATAATTTTGATAATAGGTCAATAGATAGATGTATCTATCTATATAGGTATTTACAAAACGGCCGCAAGGAGGAAAGGCCGTGGGTGACGCGTTGCCGTCCACTGCCTTAAAGTAAAGGTTTGCCGTGTAAAAGAAAAACGGGTAGAAATTGAAGGGAACTAAAAATCAAGTTTCACTATAATCCTGCTTCTGAAGTCATAAATCATAGGCGATAGCAGATGGTATCTCCTTTAGCACGTGCCAGTCACGCTCCAATCTCAATGCATTCGTGCAACGGTTGTTGATATCACAAGAGCAAGCGGTGTACAACTCGTTCTATAATTAATAAGGGTGTGCAAAAAGCAGAAAACCGCTCTTAAGTGAATGTAGTGATTTCCAAGCCGCGGCCGTGGTGCGATCGGATACGTTTGGCACAGTTCCAGTGGCGTAACAATAGGGTGGCAGGGCTGGCAAAATGCCACGGGCCCCCGAACCAAGAGGGCCCCCGCCCAAGAGGCCGCGAGCTCAAAAATATTTTTTTACATTGTACCTACCTGAGTATTTATAGGGCCCCATCAAAAGAATTTGCCACGGGCCCCAGATGGTATAGTTAAGCCACTGCACAGTTCGTTTGTTTATTTTGTTACCTCTATATTCAACTAAATAATCCGAAATTCATAGGAGGTATTGGTAGAAAACTCATATATAATCATCAAACACGGATATAAATAGTTGATGAAGATAGGTGAAGTAGTAGGAAAGGTAACATTTTAGGCGAGTCTATTTCTGCAAAGCAATTAGTATAACACCGCAAAAATGTCACTAAATAACCTACGTATAACTGCATCCCTTGCGTTGCCAAGACTTAACAATTAACGGCATAAGTAGCTATTCCAAAAATCTAATTTCCAAAACCATTAAAATTTACAAAAAGAGGGTTAGGTTCAACAGTTTCTTTTTGTTTACCAACAATCTTCGACAATATCTGACAGAAAAGCAATCGATACGCACTCAAAAATGTCAGCGCCATCTTGCCTACCACGTGTATCTGTAAATCAATCAAAGCGTGTCACAAAATAGCAGAGGCGTGTTTCCGAACGTTGTTTCGAGTAAAGCACGCCGCGGTGAATGCACTGCGCTGACCCTGCGCTATTGTGCGCACGGATATGCACCGGGAGGGACAGAAGAAACGGCGGAGACGAAACACATATAGCAAGAACAAAATATGGAGAAGAAGAGTCGGGCGTCTATTCGGGAACGTCTAAGTGATACTGCAGCGAGCCGCGAGTGAGACTCGCATCTCGCTCTACGCATTACGCGTCGTGCGGAAAAGTGAGATGAGAAATCTCGCTCGCGAGTCGATACAACATCACTTAGCGTTCCCGAATAGAGGCGCTGATGTAGTAAGCGTATTAGAGTGAACGGGCGGATTGGGTGGGTGCTGGTGAAAACTTTTTGACAACTAACCAAATAAAAATAAAAAAATACAACAATACAGTGCAATAATGAATTTTGTATTTCATCACTGAACAGAAACCGTTCTATTAGCTGAGTGTGTAAGATATATTCTCAAAGTATTTACTTCACGCGTTAAGCGAAGGCTGCGAAATTCAAAAAACGTTTATTTTGAGCTTTAAGAAAATAATTAAATGTTTAAATGTTAAAGCCATACCTAATTAAAGAGTTGCTTCGGTAGGTCAAAAGGCTAGAAAAAAAATCGCTTTGTTCACGATTCTGTCATATTATACATATTAGATATAGTATAAACAGCATACAACTACTTATCTGTTATGTCCTGTGTTTAACACCATAACATGCATAAATAAGTTATCGAAAATAACTAAGACACCCGGTATGGAAGAGCGGTACCTCCTATCACAAGTATTAATATACTTAAAAGGAGGCTCCGGCCACAATCTTATGTAATAGTAGTAAGATACTGAAAATATAATTATTTTGAATTTTGAATTTTGAACTTTAAAATCCACATTGAAATTAAAATAAATTAATTTACTTGAATAATAAGAACAACCGTGCTGGCGGTACCAAACCGCCGAGCGCATACCGCCTGGGAAAGCAATCTCACGCGGCATAGCGCTACTTAAATCTCCCGTGAGAGCTATCACTGAACAGAAACCGTTCTATTTGCTGAGTGTATAGGACTTTCAACCGGTGAAATAGAGCTTGAGAACAAGCACATGAAAGACACTGTTGAGACCAATATTCGTATTAGATATAAGATCAACAACTAAGGGAAAATACCCGTATACATTTTAGAATCTTTCAAAGCACTATTATTGTTTCACTCGTGTGTCTGTCTGTCTGTCTGTCTGTCCGTCTGTCACAGCCAATTTGCTCCGAAACTACTGGACCGATTGATTTGAAATTTGGTATACATATGTAAATTGGTGACCGCAACAAGGATGCGTAACGTAAATAAATGAATTTTGAACATGGGGCCCACTTTTGGGGGGCAAATTAGAAAATTAAAAAAAAAAGTTACACAAACTAGTTAGACATATCAAATGAAAATGAGGATCTTAAATATGCTTTTTTTGGAATTTTAAAATAAATGGTTTGGAAGTTATTTAGGAAAATAGGCAAAAATTTACCATTTTCCCCCCCTTATCTCCGACACTACCGGGCCTATAATTTTGAAAAAAAATACAAAAAATAGTTCTTTACCTATAAATTACAGGAAAACTTATAAGAAGGCTATGGTATTTAAAGTAACATAGGAAATTTCAGTTAATCATGTATGGAACGGAACCCTCTCCACGCGGGTTTCACTCGCACTTGTCCGGTTTTTAGTTATTAATTTCACGGCAATGACTAGAAAGCTATGGCCTGGGGGTTAAAAAAAACCGGCCAAGTGCGAGTTGGACTCGCGCACTAAGGGTTCCGTATCATTATCTTTAAAAACGGCAAAAAAAAAAGAATTTTAAACAAGGGGGCCACTTTAGGGGCGTAAACTAAACATTTAAAAAAAAGTTTTGCAACCATTGGCGTGTAACATATCAAATGAATATAAGAAGTCTATGTGATTTCAAGTAACATAGGAAATATCATATAATCATGGAATCCACGCGAGTTTAACTCGCACTTGTCCGGTTTTTTTTATAAACATACATACATACATAGAATCACGCCCGAAATCCCTAATGGGGTGGGCAGAGCCACAAGATTACTTGTGGCCACGTTTGATTAATTAGTCCTAAGATGGTATGATGAACCATATGGTGACAGGTGATCAGCCCATCGCCCATACAGATAGTCCACCATGTTGGAGAGGACCCGTCCCTTAGTCCCTTTTATAAACACCTAATAATATTTAGTTATTACTTTAGTTTTATGCCTCTAAGATCTAGCGGGAATTGTTTAATGAGTGCGTTGATGTCTAATACTTTATACATACTTATAATGATGATAATTAAAAAAATAACACCAGCACGAAGAATGTACATTGCTGCTTTCAAAAGCTGTTTTCTAGTGCTGTTTTCGAAAGATTTTCATACTACTGTTGATACGTGCTCCTCTGCTGCACTGGGAGTGAAGAAATAGCATAGAACGCGTGCAGATGCTTATCATCCTGGCATGTCGTAAAAGTCGACTAAGGGACGGGTCCTCTCCAACATGGTGGACTATCTGTATGGGCGATGGGCTGATCCCCTGTCACCATACGGTTCATCATACCATCTTAGGACTAATTAATCAAACGTGGCCACAAGTAGTCTTGTGGCTCTGCCCACCCCATTAGGGATTTCGAGCGTGATAATATATATGTATGTTGATACGTTAACAATAGAAATTGGGACTAATTATGCAGCAAAATCTAGCCTTCCGCGAAACCAACTTTGCATTTGCTGTTTCGGTTGAATATAGATTCATCCAAGTAGTAAACTAAATGTAAACAAATTAACCCACGTGGTAGCTAATCCAGCCAATCCAGTCAATCTTTTTTTATATGTGGTGTGTCTTGATTGGCTTGTTAGCTGAGTCACGTGAGTTAGTTTGTTTACATTTAGTTACTACGTAAACGGATAGAGTATAGGTCAGACAAAGACTGTTGTTTTCTTTAAAGATGTTACTCTTATTTTATAGTATTAGACCTTAACTTGACTCCATGGGTATTAGATAAGTCGGATCATAAACGGCCCTACGAGTATAATATATTTTTTAAATAAATTAACAGATTTGTCTGTATGATACATTACTTAATTAAAAATATATTTGATGCTTATTAATAATTTACTACCAAAAGCCAGTAATTTTTTTTACAATCCGATTTAAAGTCGCTTTGGTTTTGTGTTAAAAATTGTTTGAACAAATCGTTAACCGGACTTGACTATTATGATAAGACCTCGAAATTTTTGTGACAAAATCAAATGTCAAATAGTGAGTTCGTATTGACAAAAAAGGGGTATTTAACACCTTTAGCAAACTTATGACGAGTTTATGAGCCAATCAAGTTAGTAAGATAGCCTTTCATCGCCCCACATCGCTTACGACAAACACGTCAATAAAAGAAAAAAAACCGGTCTAGTGCGAGTCTGACTCGCGCGCCGAGGGTTCCGTAATTACATATGAAAAAGAAACAGTACTTGTAGGTACGGAACCCCAAAAACGAAAAAAAATAAAACGTTGTTAAACGGGGTAACCATTTACAACCTACCTATGAAATAAGACAAAAAATAACTTTCGCAAGCTCCTATCTCCGTTCAATCGTAGAGTGTGATACGACTTCGCAAAAGTTATTCCGTTTAACAATTTTTTTTATGTGATTTTATTAAAAATTCACAGTTTTCGGACTTTTTCCTTTACTTGTGCTGTAAGACACTGCTTCTTGCCAAATTTCATGATTCTAGGTCAACGGGAAGTACCCTGTAGGTTTTGATTCCCTTTGGATTTCCTTGAAAGTATCAAAATATGAGACATAAACGGCCGTATCTGTTGATTGCGTTGACTTAGAAGGTTGATTTTTTCACAGCTCCATGAAATTGCAGACTTGAGTATTTGATATTAATTTCAACTTGATACCTCCACGTATTCCTGAGAAAAAGGTCTTGACAGACAGACAGACAGACAGACGGACAAACGAGTGATCCTATAAGGGTTCCTTTTTTGCTTTTGAGGTACGGAACCCTAAAAACTACTAATAATGACAGTTTGTTATTTTCTTTTGAAATTGTAATTTGATTAAAATCAACAAGAATCTAATCTGAAGATGAGCTCACGCGACCTTAGCTTAGGTAACTTCCATAAATAGACACGTATTAAGAGGACTGTGAACCAACGGCAAAAATCACCCTTTTCATACAACAGGCGATAACGATTTCTACCCCTTAATTGTTAACCTATTTTGACCAATTTTTGACAGGTTGTCAGACAGAACAAAATCTAGGTCTATACGTTTTAGAATTTTGATTAAAGATCAACGAAGTCAAATAATCGCCGAAATTAGTGTTTTATGAGAATACTGAAACAGCAATAAAACTGAATTTATTAATTACTAGCTTTTTCCGCGACTTCGTTCGCGTGGAATTTGGTTATAGTTATTCATTCCCTCGGGAACTTTAAATATTCCGGGATAAAAAGTATCCTATGTTACTTCTAATACCTCCAAGAATATGTGTACAAAGTTTAATGATGATCGGTTCAGTAGTTTTTACGTGAAAGCGTAACAGACAAACTTACATTCACATTAATATAATGTTTAATTGGATTGGATTTGAGCAATAATGAATCACTTTCTGCTTGGTGCAACAATCTACTATTCCTGCTACATCCTTCCGTCCGATCATTAATCCACCTAAGACGCGTATAACACTGCACGATAAACCAGACACGATGTATCGGGTGCGACGGGCTTTCGTATAGATGACTTACTCTCATTAAACTATCAAAAACGGGACTAAGGGACCCGAGAAAACGTGCCGTGTAATTGTAATACATACATACATATTATCACGCCCGAAATCCCTGATGGGATGGGCAGAGCCACAAGACTACTTGTGGCCACGTATGATTAATTAGTCCTAAGATGGTATGATGAACCGTGTGGTGACAGGTGATCAGCCCATCGCCCATACAAATAGTCCACCATATTGGAGAGGACCCGTCCCTTAGTCGACTTTTACGACATGCCAGGATGATAAGCATCTGCACGCATTCTATGCTATTTCTTCACTCCCAGTGCAGCAGAGTTCTATCTCTATATAAGGAGTCGTCAAAACGCAGTACTCTACAAGTTTTCTAGGTATAATAAAATGTTAATTAACTATCCTATTGAGCAATATAACAGCCATTGTATAATTGAATGAATCCCTTAACGAATGTTAACGAAGTTTGATTACAACCTGCTTCTAATAATCTCGTCACAAACAAGATTGTAATCGTACATATTGCATTAAAGCAGGGATACTGACAATTACGTAGCGTGGTCGTGTTGTCTCCACGTTCTATGAAAATTATTATTATTAAGTGCAATTCAAGATTAAAATCTCAAATAGGAATAGTTTTCCAGCACGAGTTTCTATCGTATAACAGAAAAACTTCTCATAATTTGCCAAACAAAATGGTATATAACATGAAAGTCGAATAATCCGTTCATACAACCGTCATTGGTACTGCCTGCGAGATTTCTACTGTGATCATTTTTTTAATCAGAAAGTATACGCAAATTAAAGGACCTAACAGACGCTCTGACCCGGCAGACGCCGCCCGCCGTCGGAAGGTCGGCCGCGACCAAATCGAAACTTGTATTTAAGTCTGCCGGACGGAATAATGTCGGACCGACCGCCTTACACTCGTTTCGATCTGGTCGCGTTCGGCCTTCCGACAATGGTCGGCATCTGCCGGATCAGACCATCTGTAAGTCTCTCATATTGAACATACACTGTTATATAAACCATTAGGGTATTGCAAACGTTTCCAGCAGGCAACTTTACCCTCATCCACCACCACTGCACTATATCTGCCCACCAGCCCTAACATGCATGCTATAAAGATACTCGTAAGTTAAACCTATGTTTTCTCTATGACTATCTCTTTCGTCGGCACTAGTGTGAGAGAGACGCACTTAGAGATAAGACGGGTTAACTTATCCTTGTGTCTTGCATGTAAGGCCGCAGAAATGAAGTCATACTACTGTTAATTGCATTATTTTTCTTACATGAGAATTGAAGAGCTTTGTACCATCTACACATTGATATTACTCGTATCTAATTATAATCCAATTGACGACGCGGTTAGCCTAGTTGGGAGTGACCCTGCCTCCGAAGCTAGCGTCCCGGGTTCGATCATCAGTAAGGGTAAATATTTGTATGATAATCACGAATGTTTGTTCCTAAGTCTTGGATGTTTCCTATGTATTTAAGTATTTATTGATCTATATAAGTATGTATATCGTCGTCTAGTACCCATAACACAAGCTTTTAGAGCTTACTTTGGGACTAGATCGATTTGTGTAAAGATTGTCTCATGATTTATTTATTTATTTATTTATTTACTGGTGGCTATATGAATGATGAGCAACTTGAGTAAGATATTATATTAAATAATTTATTCAAAATCCATGAAATTGGTGCAAAGAGAACAATGTTCACTTCACCTGTAGAAGCCTTTTATGATGACTCAGAATTCTAAAGGTTTTTTTAAGAAGACATATAATAATTTTAAGGATGTAGCTGTTGTACAATCTCGAATGATCATCTTTATAGATCTACGGCGCACATAAAAATTACGGAGTCAGACAAAAGTAGATAATGCGTATATTTTAACATTATTTATCATAACCTTAGTGTTTATGTACAACACATGTTATAGCTCTGTGATATTTGTAAGATAATATCGAGCTTAATAATATAATCTCAATAGTAGTTTATGCAACGGTTGCATAATGATAGGCCTTAAAACACTAGTGCGGTTTTCATGAAACGAGCTTTAGCGAGTTTCATAATAAGATCGCACGTGTGTTTTAAGGCCAAATTATGCAGAGTTGCATACATAACTTTATCTACACACATATTGTAAATCCTCCATGATGGGTTCAGAAACAATATTTTCTGGCAACAAGTTATTTGTTGCAATCGTGGCTGCATATTTCCGATATCCGGCGCATTTTCACATCACACACACTCCGAGAAGACTACTATTCATATTTTCAACTAAAATGTAAATTACAAACAACTTTTTCTATTCAATTCAACAACAATTCTACTTTCGTTCAGCAAAACACCAACATAATGGCGGCAATTCGATCCTCCGTCAAGACCATTTTTTTTTAATCATAGACAAACGGATGAAGTCTCTATTCTCACGTCACTCGAGATCAAACATTGTGCAGTTTAGATTAAAAAAACATACTGAATTGACGTTTCGTATCAATAACTGTTTTAATATCTATGGATACTAGAATAGAGACCCACTTGAGTTTTGACAGCTGTTCCAAAATTAATCTCATTTCTATACTAAAAACGATACGGGAATAACATTGCAGCACTCGTTTTACCTAATTGGTTGTCAAAATGGTGGTCACTTCCTACGGTTTTTGATTACACTATGGAGGTTTTATGATATGGGTGTAGATAAAAGTTTTTTTCCAAATTCGTATTCCACCATACGTAGCTACTATGTATAGGCATTTTGTGTAGAAATATTCATTGTATATAGTCAGACAGAAAAACTAATAACAATATTTTATCTTAACTACAATGTGATAAGGTTGATTTTCGGTCAGTTCGGCGCACTTGAAACACAGCAAAAGTTATTCTAATGACAAAGTTTAGGTAATTACTACTTTGTAAGGTTAGTTTTCAGGACATCAATTAATATCAAATCACTTACCAAGTATAAATCGGCGCATTATGACTGTTGTTGTTTCTTTTAAATCTGAAAAATGGGTATTTTGTTACTTAATGGTCATTCTTAAGAAGAGTAAGTTTTCGTAAGAAGAGTGTGAACCTACGGCTTTTCATACAAAAGGCGATAACGATTTCCACCCCTTAAATGTTAACCAATGGTGCGCAATTTTTGATAGGTTGTCTGTCATTTAGAACAAAATCTAGGTCTATACGTTTTGTTTTTTTTCACTATAATCAATAAATTCAGTTTTATTGATGTTTTAGTAATGATTTGTGGTTCTTTTTTGAATATTCAAAAAACGTATAGACCTAGATTTTGTTCTGACTGACAATCTATTAAAAATTGGTCAAAATCTGTAAACATTTAAGGGGTGGAAATCGTTATCGCCTTTTGCATGAAAAGGCTGATTTTTTCCTTTTAGTAATTATGTACACTAGAGTGGACGCCTCAACTTGATTTTTTGTAAAGCCTGTTGAGGCCAAATGGCACAAACGCCTATAAGAAAACGATCACCGCCGGACGCGGCGCGCATGCCCGCTCCGTCATCAAGTGCTCGCTGTCATTTGTTTGAGATGTCTGTTCTAGTGTAACGTAATACTTCAATGATATTTGCCGTTGGTTCACAGTCCTCTTAACCCTTATTCACATTTTAATTGTAGGTACAATGAAAACAGTAGCAAAAAAAAAATATAATTATTCATTGTTTTGAACGTCAACAGAATCTGAATTTACTAAAAGAAGATTGTCGGGTTGGTACTTCTTTCTAAGGAACCTCGCATTTTATGATAAATATATGTTTTGGTTTAATTTACAAATCGTTAAAGCATCGATTTCTATTCAGACAGGAAACCGGTTCGAGAAGGACAAATATTTGAAATCAAGTTCGCGACACACATTTTTCTCTTTTTTAAAACGTTTCGTATTCCAACGACATGTCTGCCTTTTAAACATTGTTTGAATAATTATTATAATACATTTTATATAGGTATGGATGATATTGTTAAAATAGGTCAATTCCCTAAATGAATACAACATTATTGTTATTTTAATTTCGTTCTATTTGAAACTATTCGATTGTTTGCTAGAACGCTACGCTTAACAAGTATTAACAACCTACTCAGGACTGGTTCTATGAAGGCTAGATAGCAAAAATGTCAATATATTCACTAATATTTCGTGACGATATTTTTACTAACGAACCGCAATAAAGCCCTTCCCAACTGAACAAACGTGACCTACATTCGAAATGATAAATAAAAAGTGATTTGAATTAAAATACTTACACGTCCTGGCCACTTGCAAAACAAACGCACTAATTGCCAGAGTAAAAATACTGTTAGCAACTTTTTTAATTTCTGTCAACGTCAAAAAGCGCGGGAATCGTGCGGCCGCGCTTGCAGCGTGCTCGATCGAGAATGACGTGCACGGAAGCCGGTACACACAGTTTTATATATATATAGACAAGGATTTAACAGTTATCTTTGTGAACGCTACGAAGCCTTTATAGCTGGCACAGCAACGCTTGTGATAGTGAAGTTAATCACGACACTTGACACCGTATGTCATACAGATGGTAAACTCGTCTTGTCATTATTGCCAGGTGCTCGCCAAAATAAAATGAGTCACCATTAAAACAATATTTCACACTTGTATTAAATTACACGTATTATACTTGATAGTACAGGATTTTTAAAATCCACCTGGCATGGGTGTAACCTTTTACGTCATGCTTCATCAGAATATAAAGTTTTTATAAAAATATGAAACAATTGAGGTTTTTAAATTTTTCCCTGGTATACAGAAACATTTTGAATCTATGGCATTAATGGCCGAATTCTCAAACACCACTTAAGCATTTGATCAGAGATTAAACAGTTAAATGTCCCTCAACTAGTTCACAACCTATACATAAACGTCGCTCAAACGTTCCTTTAATTAAAAATAAATTTGAGTGGCCTTTGTGAATTTCACCATTAGTATAGTTTAGACTTTTCATCATCATCATCAGCATATATATGGCCCACTGCTGGGTACAGTCTTCCTCCCACAGTGAGAAGTACTCGGATTTGAACCTACGACCCTATGAACGAGACGCCGCGTGTTAGACCACTAGGCTATACCACTGCACTTATATGCAAACATCTCAACCGATAAAGAACGATTATTTTTTCTTCCCAAAAATCAACATTACCATCATGGTTAAATTATTTTTTGACTCACAGATCGTTGACTTGCAAAAAATACCTTAAGGCCTTTAGTCCACCTTTTTCACTTTGAGTTTATCTATTCGTAATGCAGGCAGTTGCAAGAATATATAATTATGTGTAAATTGTTGAATCTACTACGGGATTTGATCTTACAGATGTAGTGCATAATTAGTTTCCATCGTGTTTTATGGGAAAAGTTGGTATTTATCGTGCTCTCTCAATTAGCTTCAGCAGGCCCCCAATTCTCGGTGCATTCGAGATAATGTCACAATCGAGATTAAACGTCAGTGCATACAGTCAATTGACACAACTGGATGAATCTGACGTTTAATCTCGCAGTCGATATTATCTCGAATGCATCGAGAATTGGGGCCAGTAACCATCATAAGCCATCATTACATGCTGTCATTTTTCATTTTGACTAAATAATAAAGTTTCACATTAATAAATATAAACATGTCACTCATTTAATACAATAAATAACTGACACTTCGGGTCCCGTCGTCTTCCGATTGAGATCCGAGTTTTACCGATGGAAACATATTATTCACTATATCTGTACATTATTCTTTTACAGCGTTAAATAAATATTATCATATTCGCAACACGCACCTCACCTCACCTCATCGAAAAGTTATCTCAATCAGACGCAGCCCTTGGGGTGCTAGTCCATGGCGACTTTTTGCAGCAATGCAGTCGCGATACAGTCGCTAAACAACCGCGGTGCTGTCACTGGCCGTGTATCCACGCATGAACGATTCTGCATCGCAACTATCGTGATGCAGCATAGATACAGACGCCCGCGGCTCCACCGTCGTGATTCCCTCCCCCAATATTGCCCATACGTGCGTTTGCATCGATACAGTAGCGATGCTACATTGAAAGCGCGACTGAATTGCTACAGTCGCGTGTTTATATCGATACAGTAGTGATGCTGAATCGCTTCTGTTGCGCGATGCAAATGTGACAACCCACCACATCACGAGATGCAAATGCACACTGTATCGCTATAAAAAGTCGCCGTGGTCAAGGGCCCTTAAATTTACCGAATTTATCCAAAGGAAGCAATTAACAATTATAAATAAAAGAATTCAAGCGACCTCCTTTCATTGCCATTAAAAGCCTTCGAAATTCCACGTAATTAAATTTATCACATGCGCGCATCCCGATTCTTGTAACTGCTTTGAGTTGAAGCATGGGTGTGATTCTCTCGTTAATGAGCCGTTCGACGTCGAGTCACCGCAACCTTTTTTATGTTAAGTGAGCCATTCTAGTATTTACGAGTACATATGTGTTAATCCAGCGTATATTTAATTTAATTTAATTTAATCATTTATTTTTCGACCAACAAAGGACCATTGTGTTAGTAATACATGGAATGAAATGAATTCTTATAGTAATGTTAGTAAAGATCATACAATCAAACAATTATCAAGTAAGTGCATAATTATTATTAATATTAATATTATTTATTATTACTGTTTTTATTTGACCGTCCGTACGTGAAGCTGGGAACAGTAGCTCAGGTACGGACAATCAAATCTACTAGCAATCATAATCAGGTGACCGTCAAGGTGGCGTACACCAATAAGATATCCAGGATTTGATGATGCCAATAAATAGTACCCAAATAGTACCGAATTAGTACCTATTTAAAAAAATTAGTACCCTTGTAGTTTTCGAGATATAAGGGGCAGTAGGTAGGTACGCCACCTTGACGTCAAGGTGGCGTACACCGAGTGAATCTCTGGATTGGCAGTGTTCCCGGAAATTCTGTATGAGCCAAAAATTAGTACCCAAATAGTACCCCTGGCCCTTAAAATCTCATCAGCGTAGCTATTGTAGAAGCTGAGATATTTGACTATTTAACTGAGTAAAAATTTGCGCACCGTCAAGGTGGCGTACACATCTTTTACAGCAAGATTTCACCCAGAAGGCCTTCGAATTTTTCAATCAGCTATATCCCAAAAAATACTACCCGAAATAGTACCCCTTTTACGATCAAAACAATACTGATAATATATGTGGAACTTAGAAACAAATTCAACCAAACTTCTACATACAAATCCATTTTAGTACAGTCGCAAATAAAGATCAAATATGTGTTGCAAACTACTTGCCATGACTGACATCAACGATTTAGAATGGTGGTATGTTGTACTAAGCTTTCAGGCAAAGTGATTCTTACACAGCTGCATGAAGGTGCACAATTGCTTAACTTAAAACATTTTAAGCGCAATTAGACAAAATATTTTTTTTGCTGTTTACCTGTTTTGCGGGCCGGGTGCCGGCGGTGCGCGTTCGTGTTATTATTATTGTCAAGATGACCATCGAACTAGACGGATCTACTAAAGAAAATATTTAAATATTTGATGTGATTTGTTACGTGCGGTGAAAAGTTGAATTACAGTTTTTCTACGATTATTCGTTTGATTAACGATGCACAGCAAAAAATGTAAGTACCTACAAGCTGTTTCTTTTTGTGATTTTAATATTCCCTACCCAGTACCTACTTATACTCAAATTATTATGAAGGATGATAATATTTTTTTATTTTTTTGTTTATAAAACAGCTACAAGATGGTAGATCAATTTCTAGCAGATAGTTACATTATCACCTCGATTTTTAGCATTTGTATTTAAAGATCAAATTTGAACATAATTTCCATTAAAACACAGTATACCTATATTGGATTATATTTATTGCACATTGTTCAATACTGTGTTTGTTGTTGTGTTATTGTTAAATACAAAATGCGTTAAAATTCAAATGCTAGAAAAGAAGTATAGATATTTTATTATTGCTGTTTGAACAATAAAAGTTGCTAATAGAGTTGACAAAACTTATGAACTTGCGATAATTCTGACAAAAAAAAATCGACACGCAATTGACTAATTTCTTATGAATTTTGCCATGCAATACAAGTAATGTAAGTAGACATTACTTAGGTAGATTCTTAATTGAAATAAAAAAAAAACATACATTTTTCCAGGTGACGAGATCAAACGACTGGTGTTGACGAAGGGGATTTCTTCCGTTAAGGAAAGCTGAAAATACTGAAATGAGATTCAAGTAGGTGAGTATCAATAATTATTTATTACATCCACTCTAATATTATAAATGCAAAAGTAACCGTATATCTGTGTATCTGCCTATTACGCTTTTCCAAAGTAATCGCGATAAAAGAATTTCACGCAGACGAAGTCGCGGGAACAAGCTACGTAGGTACTCGTAAAAACCCGGCCTTTGCGCCGTCGGTTGGCGAGTTAAAAGATAGATAAGGATTTTAAGACAAAAGATTTTGCTTCGGCAAAAAGGAGAATTCCACGTAGAGGAGAGAGCTAATTTCACTAAATGTGTACTTACTTTGTGCGTTATTTTATGTGTTTATTTGTTAGGTTTAGCAATTATTAGCATCGATATGATAGGTAGTTTATTAAAACTTTAGAAAATACTCATGTATGGCTTTTGGACATGGAAGTGGTAAATATTTACCATAATCGCGCTAACCATAAAATATAATTTTATTACTCATTAGAATCATCGTTACCAATTATCATAGTATTTATGTATTGTTCTAAACACTGTTTTTGACTTATAACTTCCATGTCCAAAAACCAAACATGAGTATTTTCAAACATTGTGGATAAATAAAAAAATTAAAAAACAAATTAGAATACAATAAAATCAAATTTTAATGAATATCAAAGTATAAATAATAATTAATATTATACATTAAAATAATAACTACAACTTGATTGAAGAATAAAATTATAATTAGAAACACGGACTCTACCGAGAGCTCTAGTTTTGATGCGATTTAATGTTCGATGTTTCGACATCTACATATCTATCTAGTAATATACCTACTATTGATTTTGACCCTTATCTCTGATTCTTAACATATTGTATATAAAAATATTTCCTTTTCACATCAGGAATGCAATCTTCCATATGTAACAGCGCTAACATATATTTTTCAGAGATGCACATAAAAACGAAAACGCTGCAAGTGCTGCAAGAGAATGACCGACAGCCCAACACAAGCTACACCATCAAGTTCTCACTGCAATTTATTTACTTGCGAAAGAACGACAGCCCATCACAAGTTTCACTATCAAGTTCTCACTACAATTTATTTACTTGATAAAGTAAGTTTAAAATTATAGTATACGTTTAGTTAGAACGGTATAAATAGTTTAGTTATATACGTATTCAATATTATACCCATATAGTGCAATGTATAGAAAAAATATACGGTGTTGATTTTATATAACATTATGTATATTATAGTGGTCTTTAACTGTTACTTGTTGATATATGCCAAAATATTTTTAATGTTATATTTTTGTATTGTGATTGTGATTAGTAATAAGAATCTTACTTATTTGTATATTATATCCATGATGATATTCACGTGAAGTTTGTCTCAACAAACTCGGACTACCATAAGTTCATATTTTGTTGTTTAATTGTTGATACGCTTATTTAGTAAGTCCATGACTGTATATCTGATCTCAATTGTAAGTGTTAATTGTAAATTAAACTTGGGCACAATCGTAATCGCTTAACTTTTAAAATATTTTTTACAAAGGTCAGTGAATTATTTTGCCATTTAATAGATGGTCTAAAACGTTATGTAGTAAATGTTAAAGATAATTATATTATTTACTGTTGCTTGGTGATTATTATGCCATATTGTTTTAAATATTATTCGTATTGATTCGTCATTAGAAAGACATACATACTTATTTATATTTGTATGGCATATCCGTGATGATATTCACATAAAGCCTGTGTCGGTCTCGGCAAACTCATTGATGACGGACTCTACCTAGGTCACTGATGATAGCTATAATTTAATAAGTTCTTTTGTAAACCTGTTTTATGGTTGGTACGCTTGTTTTACTCAAAATACATATTCTTTAAAATAGATACCATTATCATGTAAAAGAAGTATTATGAAACAAGACTATTAAAAAAACAAAAAAGTATTTTCCTTAGTTTGTTCTATTTTGTACAACAGCCTTGATAACCACTTAACACACACACACACACACACGAACACCCTAGTATTCTGAAAAACTTTTGATTGAATAATCATAATTCAGAATTACCAAAATTCTGAAATTCATTCTATTTCTGAAGCCGGTCACTCATTACAATAATTTGAACTAGTAATGCTGAAGTTAGATTTAGCGTAGGATACATTTTATATTTTAGGTTATATTTTTAAACTAAAAAATGTTAACGGCAGAAGACCAATCAGAAATTAGATGATTGGGAATTAGAAACAAAGAATTAAAGAAACTATTTAGATATTTATTAGCTATTCCCAACTGTTACCACTGGTAATATTCATATTTTTGTTCCCACTTTCATTGAATTCTTAATATTCAGCAAATATGTAAAATGTTAAGAATACATAAATAATAATATAAAAAACTAAATAAGTAAATCTGACCCACGTCCCTTATAAATATAATTTATCTAATTTCGACATAGGTGACAGTTGGTTGACTGTTACTTTTTCATATGTGACTGTTGTAGCAGCTAAAAAGCAATGTTCGGAAGGGGTGAAACTAAAATTACTACGTTTAATACAATCGGTCAGTCCGCCCCACCAAACATTCATCCCTTTTTACCTGCTCCAGCGTTATGAGCTATTTGCAAGTACATAGTTACGTATAGTGAATCAATTATTTTGTGGTTACTACTAGGAATAAACAATCCTAGACCAGAATGTATTCAACTGTAACAAAGTCGTGGGAACAATCCAATATTTTATGGTGTGTGAGTGCTCGCCTAAACACACGCGCCCACTAAAACCTACTCTTCTGAACCCACTATGAGGAAGCTGGATCATATTTAGTTAAATTTAAACAAGGACAACTAGCTTATCCAATGATATTGAAGTTTTAATGATATTCAACCAACAATATTAAAAATGAAATTGGTTTATTGCTTTTCGACGCGTCTGTACTTTTACTACGTAGAAGTTTGGTTGATTTTTTTTCTAAGTTCCACATATATTATCAGTATTATTTTGATCGTAAAAGGGGTACTATTTCGGGTAGTATTTTTTGGGATATAGCTAATTGAAAAATTCGAAGGCCTTCTGGGTGAAATCTTGCTGTAAAAGATGTGTACGCCACCTTGACGGTGCGCAAATTTTTACTCAGTTAAATAGTCAAATATCTCAGCTTCTACAATAGCTACGCTGATGAGATTTTAAGGGCCAGGGGTACTATTTGGGTACTAATTTTTGGCTCATACAGAATTTCCGGGAACACTGCCAATCCAGAGATTCACTCGGTGTACGCCACCTTGACGTCAAGGTGGCGTACCTACCTACTGCCCCTTATATCTCGAAAACTACAAGGGTACTAATTTTTTTAAATAGGTACTAATTCGGTACTATTTGGGTACTATTTATTGGCATCATCAAATCCTGGATATCTTATTGGTGTACGCTACCTTGACGGTCACATAATCAGGATGCTGTTGGTGCTAGCCCTAACTCTGCGCGCCAGAGATGCGCACCGCTTGCGTATCGTGGCGTAGAAGCAGTCTACCCGCGCCTCTGCAAACATCCCTGACGCGCTGCAGAACCGAGGCAGCCCCATCAGCACCCTGAATGCGTTGTTGTATTGGACGCGCAGAGCGTTGTACTGTATTTGAGTATAATTCACCCACAGGCTGCTTGTATAGAAGCTAGTTGTATAGAAGTTAAGGTTAGTCTCTTCAGGGCCTACTGCCCTGAAGAGACTAACCTTAACTTCTTTAGTGCAGTGAGCAAACCTACGGGCAATCATATTGGCTCGTACGGACAACGCTCTGCGCTATGCATAGCTATCTCCATTCCAAATTGCATCCAAATCTGTTCAGCCGTTGAAACATGAAATAATAATAAACACTCACAACTCACACACACACAAATATTAGTGTGATTGTGTGTTTTCTAGTAAACGACTAACGAATTTTTTGGATGAATTTTGTATTTAGATAATGTTTTCCTACCCAAGTTTATCTAGATAGGTGTCATGTCATTCCTGAAAGTTCGTTTCTACCCCAATATTTTACCAATCCTTCGACCATGCTCACAGAATATACATATAAGTTAATTTAGCATTATTTACCTCACTGCCCAAATTCATTTAAGTCATCCTAGGCTAAAAAAACAAACAAATATACATCCAAAGGGGACTTATGTTAATTTGCAGATCTCATTTCGTACGATCAACGCAAATTTATCTTATTTATTTTATTGTATTTTAATTTTCCATTGTTTTTGTCATGTCATTTTTCATTCTATGGCATATGCATTTTTTTATCAGGATATCTAGCTTGACGTTCACAATTATTTTCAACTATTTAAATATTTAAACTTTCCACTTTCTTTTTATTATGCATAATAAAATGGTGGTTTCTGATTCCTGTATGGCATTTTTGTAAGTTGCTCCGAGATGAAACTTATCACACCGAGTGGTCAAATTGTTCCTACAGATTCAACACAAGTTTGACAAAATCAAACCTCATCAACCTCTTTAATAAAAGTCGGAGTGCCTATAATAAAACTCTGCATACCGAGTCAATTTTAAAACGGTTTCCTCCAAATTTTATTGGCCCCGAATCAAACTTCCTTTAAGACCTAAGCTAGCCAGGCTAGCTAGAGCAACGAAGACGTGGTGCTCGTGACAGCTTTTCGGAATATTATTCTATCATGACTTGGGCAGTGAAAGAGTTAAGTGTATTTAGTTCTCATTTGTGATTCAAACATTAAAGGTAATAATCGTTAATTTAATTTGGATTATCTATACATATAATAAAATCGTAAAGTGGAAAAAGTCTGTACATTGAAGATAACAATGAAAAAATGCTATGAGGGGCTTCTGAATGAGCAGCAGAACAAATCCCAATGGTTTTTGAATTTCATGTCTGTTTGTCTGTTTGTCTGATTGTATGTTCGCGATAAACTTTAAAAGTACTGGATGGATTTCAATGCGGTTTTCGATAATATATCCAAGAACACTTCAGGCAGGACATAGGCTATAGAAACTTTTGGAAATAAAAGTGGAAGGGGGTAAAAGAGGGGGTGGAAGTTAGTATGCGAAAAACTGTTTGGATGAGTTTATTAACTTAAAACTTGGTATAAATACTCTTCAAAATAGAAAAATAGGTATGCGGTATAAGACAATATGAAACTATCCCTAAAAAGGGGGCCTTGGGGCGTTAAACTTTGTATTGGAAAAACTGATTCCATTTGTTTATCGACTTGAAACTTGGTATATATGCAGTTCAAAACAAACAATTAGGTAGGTAACCGTTTCTAAAATAAATTATTGTGTGTGTGTGTATTTGTGTATGTTTGTTACAACTTAGCTCCATATGGCTGAACGTATTTTCATGAAACGTCGTATATAGTTAGACCTTAGCTTCTGCAATAGAAAATAGGGTCATTTTTGTCCCAAACAACTCAAAAGTTGTCGAGAGTATAATTACAACCGAATTCCACGCGGACGAAGTCGCGGGCGGAAACTAGTTATACATAATATTCTGTTTATTTAAATACAGACGATTTTAATTTTTTGTAATATGTTGGCATGTTTGCAATTTATAGTGCAATCTTCTATTGAGAATAGTACATTGTGCATCTAGGGCCGTAAGAAGGGGATAACTAACGAGAGTCTGTTAGAAGCCCGACGCCGATAGGCGAGGGCTTTTATGACTCGAGTTTGTTATCCCCTTACTGCCCGTGATACACACAATGTTTTTCATCACATTTGCGAGGAAATGAAATAAAAATTAGACAAAAAAAAGTATATATATTAATTTTATTTCCATTTTACATCGTGAATTACCATCAGGTGGGTGTTCATAAACTGAGCGTACGTTGCGATCAGCGCGGGGCAGCTCCGCCGGCTGCGGCTCCCGAGCAGCTCCGCCGACCTGGCGCACTTAACTGCCCGCGGGAGTTCGAAACCATACAAAATCCATAAGTCCCTAGGGACGGCGGGGCCCATAGAGGAGTTAAATCGGCTATAGTTGCTCTATACGCTTGCGTATAATAACATCCTTTCCGAGCAAGTGTGATGAAAATGAAATAATTGAAATCTAATCTAAAATCCACACATAACCGTACATCCACCCATCCGTACGTTAACCGTTAACCTACTTCGTCTGGTTGCCAGAACATTTCCACTACCGCAGATCACAGAACATTTTGTGACGACGCTAAGAAGCCACGCCTAATTTTTTTTATTCCTTTTAGGGTTTTATATGTATGTTAGTTTGTAAGGTTATTGTTAATTTATCGGCCACTGTGGCCCTAACATGCATGACACAAGATAAGATAGACCATCTTATCTCTAAGTGCGTCTCTCTCCCACTAGTGCCGACGAAAGAGATAGTCATAGAGATAAACGGGTTTAATTTATCTTTGTGGCATGCATGTTAGGGCCGCTGCTGCCTGAAGTAAATGGTTTTTTAATATGCTTTTATTAGCTTGACCTGCGCCTCTATTCGGGAACGCTAAGTGATTCTGTAGCGATTCGCGAGTGAGATTTCTCATCTCGCAGCGAGAGAGCGCATTACGCGTCGGGCGGAAGAGTGGGATGAGAAATCTCGCTTACGAGTCGCTACAACATCACTTAGCGTTCCCGAATAGAGGCGCTGTATGTATGTAGTATGTATGTAATTGAATCTTTCAGCGTAATTTTAACCTAATTTTAATTGTCGTAAATATTTGAAAGTTTGCAAGTGTGCAAATCGGATGACAATACAATAATTTGGTTCCATCGAGGTCAAAGGTTTGTCAGGCAGGAGGTGGATAGTGGAACTCTTCAACTACTACTAGTAAACTCCTCAAGTTTGGGCTAATTTGGTTTGGTTTGACGAGTCCAATAGGTATATCTTAGTGATGAGGGTCTTTTGTACTTTTTAGTGCGTTACTGACAGGAGCGTGTTGTGTAAATTATCGTTTTTGTTATTAATATTATTATTCATCATAAAGACACCGCTTATCCTAAACTTTTACTAAAAAATAAAGCTGCCAAAATGGCAAGGCGCGGGGGTTTTTGGTGCATTTGAGATACGAGTAATGCGCTTGCCTCGCCGCTTATGGATTTTGCCTCAAATGCGCTGGCAGCAGAGTATGGCCGGTTATGCGTAGCCTATTGAATATATGGTCTGTGCCACGATGCAGACAGGATTCAACACGAAAGCCTGTTTGAGGCGCCACTCATAAATAATCACATTAACATCAGTGTCAACATTTACGCTTATAAATTCGATTCTATCTCCCAATTGCTATAGAATCCAAAATAAAAAAATAATAACGGTCGCCATAATGTTCGCGATATTTCAAGTCCACAAATAATTAGGAAACTGGATTTTTGACTAAACAAATTGGCAATACTATGAATAAGTACAAAACAGAATTCAAGGTTTATTTGAGATCCATTTTATGCACTACTCAACATCCTATATTTGCTAAAGTGATAAAAGAAATAGAAATTATGACACAACTTCGCGTCTTCGCTTCTTTAATTTCAAATACAGATATCGATGGATTTACATCAGCGTCCCTAACATGCAAGACACAAGGATAAGTTAAACCTTCTATCTCTAAGGTCTGTTCGGCGAGAGTTGATAAAAAAAGTAAAAAGTCAGGGCTTCTTAACTCATTACAAATAGCGGCCCGCTTCTTATTTTTACCGATGATAATAAAAAATTAAAGACAAAAATTATATTTTTTCATAGAATATTATTATTGAATAGCCTAACTGTATAAAAAGAAAGAGACACGCGAACAGAACACCCCAACGCCACACTCTAATGACATTATTATATGTAGAAAGACACAAGACGCGTCATATCCATACTCAACGCGTTTTAAACATGTGTCATAGATATTATTTTTCTTTTTCGTTTCTTTGGCCGAAGCCAGTGCATAATAGTGCATATTATTGAATTTATATGACATTTGACGCAGACATATAAGACATTAATTTGCAATATGGTGATTGTGTATATGAACAAAACAAATATATTTCTTTCGCCGCCGTCCGCCCGGCGCGAAATCGCAGTTGACAACATCTGCGTCCCTCGTACCACGAAACTCAGTGCGCGCGGTGATAAGCGACGCCCGTCATACAGTTTGCGATAGTTAAGCGACAGTCGCTATTTCGAAACGATATCATAATATTTATCAACTCTCGACGAACAGACCTTAAGTGCGTCTCTCTAACACTAGTGCCGATGAAAGAGATAGTCATACAGATAAACGGGTTTAACTTATCTTTGTGTCTTGCATGTTAGGGCCGCAGAAGATTGCAGGACTCCGCTGGATGCGATCAGCACAGAATCGGTCGTTGTAGCGATCATTGAGGCCTATGTCCAGCAATAGACGTCTTTCGACTGAAATGATGATGAGATGAATAAGACAACAACGCGTTGGCAATGGTCACCTATCTAATTAAATGGTTGGCATTTTTTTTTTGCGATGCTAATTGGCTTATTTTTTATATTGAAATTTTGAAGTTAAGACCCGAGTTTTACTTAATCTGATTTATATTAATTTATTTTACAAGCGCAAATGTGTCGTTGTTTTGTGAGTGTTTGACGTGAAACTGCAAATGTACTTTTGTAATTTAAAAGCGATATAGTAAATCACTTAGTCACGAATAGAGGCCCTGACCTCTGATTATTATAAACTAACTTCTGCCCGCGACTTCGTCCGCGTGGAATTCGCTTATAGTTTTATAGTATTCCGTCAGGAACTTTTGAATTTTCCGTGATAAAATTTACTACTCTATTATGCTATTTCAGGAGCTAAGGTACTATACACCAAGTTTCAAGAAAATTTGTTCAGCCGTTACGGAGCTGGTAACAAATGTGTTGGGTACATGCATACAAACATTCTCATTAATAATATTTTTACCTGGAATTCAATTCAATTAGCACGTTTATTATCATCTAGTAGATAATTATAAACATAAAAAGATTTTTAAAAAGATTTCCGTCTAAAGACCTTTTTATTTCTAGGTAAATTAAAAAGCACTTTGAGATGATTCAATCCAAAAACATCACCCACTTGTATATTATTCACCAAGTACTTTTCTTCCAGTGATATACACCCCGCTTGATATGTTTCGATTTTTTTTAACCTAAATCCAATATGGCGCTTAGAGCTGTGGTTCTAGACTTTAAGGTAAATTTCCCATTGTATAATTTAATTACAGTAGATGCAAACAATTTCATAGAGAAACTAGTGATATGTAAATACTGCTATGATTAAAAGTGAAATGCATTAATATGCTATTAATGATCTAGAACACAAGTATGATAAATAACCAACAAGGCGGCAAAACCTGTCTACTGCTGTTTTCACTATTCTGTTATAAATCGTAGGCTTCCTGTTTTCTCTATCTACCTCCTATTAATTATTTTTTATTAATTATAGCTATATTAACGTTAATAATAGCAAATAACTGTTTTTGAAATGAAACCACCGGACAGACGGCGGATTGATGTATATATGGTCGGACATCTTGCCTAAAGGGTACTGTACGTAAAGGGTATTAACTTTATACCCTTTAGGTACAGTAGCCTTAAAACTAGCTTAGTAGCAATCTAACAAAACTATTGTATTTTACAACTATCTGAATCGGGTTCAATTGATATTAAAATACAGTTTAAGCTACAGTAAAATTAAGTAGGCTACAGCGGCCATAGCAAGGTTGACACGAGATTAAGTTAACACCATATTATCTCTAAGCGCGTCTCTCTCACACAAGTGCCGAAGAAAGAGATAGTCAGAGAGATAATACGGGGATAAGTACCTCTCCAGGTGCTCAATTACGTAACACCAATTGGTATCGCTTTCGCGAAAAGCAAACCAATTGTACCCTTATTTACATCGAGGGATGGCTAAATTGGTTTGCTTTTCGAGCCAAACCGATACTAATTGTGTCACGTAATTGAGCTGCAGGGCCGCAGCACAATCTAGTTCTCACTTGCGAGATCTTAAGATTTTTGGTCATTTCTTACTTATTACGTTTCAAATCCTGGCCGAAGAATTTCTAAACTCAAAGCACTCATTTAATTAAAATTCAATACTTATGTTTCTATTCGTTGCAGCCTCGGGATTAGATAGTTACTTGCCAGTTAACATTGTGTAATATTGAACGAAAATAAACATTAAACTGAACTTAAGAAATATTGGACCACCTGTAACAACAATGATCCAAAAAATGTAGGCCCATCGTACGTACGGGAGACGTACTTAGAATTGTGGACACAAAAATTAAACAAAATACTTCGTTAAAGGTGACTTAGCTTCGTAAGAATAATAAATCGAGTGACCGCGATTTGAAACTTTAGAACTTTAATGGCCGATTCAGAAACGTCACTTAAGCATTTGATTACAGATTAAATTGTTAAATCTCCGGCAACTAGTTGTCATTTTTTCAAAAACGTCACTCAAACGTCACTTTAATTAAAGATCAATTAGAATGGTCTTTCTGAATTTGGCCATTATACTGTCAAATTATCAAAGCACATTATATTTAGTGCAGGATTTTTTATTGGCGCTCGACACGATGGACCATTGTCGGCCTTCGCACGGGACGCATTTATACATAAGAATGAGACAGAGATATCTTTACCTTATTCTTACGTATGACGCGATGACCGACGATGGCCCACGTGTAGGGGGCCATTAAACTTTTTTTGTTCTTGGTGGACTTTCGCTTGACCACAGTCTTGATGGAAAGTGGTGACGCGGCCGAAGGTGAAACGCGATTATCATTAAATAGGCATGGAAAGAAAGGAAATCGGACGAAACTATGAAAATAGAACTGAACGATCGTTCGCTTGTTCGGTGCAACTGTCTAAACCCAAACTCTCCAAATACCTACCCAAGTCATCATGCCGGAACACGAGGAGTCGCTTGGCGACATGGCTTTGCCAAGGGGGTAGGCAGTGATCGGCCGCGGTCGGAACCTACCACCGGTAGTGCGGCGGCGAAGCGTCAAATATTTCCTAAGGGAAGCCCAAAGACTTAGAACGGTACGTGCGAGTCTGACATTTACTTAGAGTGACATGGACTTCACTAACAGCTAGCCGTAGCTTTCTAGCTCGGTAAAGCCGTCAGGAATCGGCTTGTAGGCAGGCTGCGCCAGTGGTAGTGTGTTGCTCTTTAAAAAGCAGGGCGTTTATTCGAGAACGTCGAAGCTATATTGTAGCGATGCGCTAGCGTGATTCTCATCCCACTCTTCCGCACGATGCGTAAGAGTGGGATGCGAATCTCGCTATCGAGCCGCAACAATATCGCTTTGACGTTCCAGAATAGAGGCGTTAATTGTGGGAAAGTCTTGTTTTGTTAGTTGATCTTATAAATGGTCTTCCCAATATTGTGATCTCGCTCAGATAAATAATGATACTCAATGCATTAAAAAACATAATTTACCGAAACAAATGAAATTATGTATTCCAAGAATATTTTATTTTAAATGATCTCACTTGGGATTGTAGCTAGAAGACAAATAAATAAAACATAAGACCTCTTTCTTGCTTTACTACTTTATTGAGATTCGATGTATTTGTTAAGCTTATTCATATGCATATTTGTTTATTTAATTATGTTTAAGTTCAGTTAAATCTCCAAGGCATTTTTGACCCGCTGTTGTGTCCGAATGGCCTTAAATTTGGTAAGCACGAGTTATCGTTATTTAGATCACATTATAATTATCTTCTTTGTGATAATATTGATAAAGTATAAGTATATTTATCTTTCCGAGTTCATATTGATGTTTCTTTTGTACCCGACTGCGCAAAGGCGAATAAGGGTTTTGGATCTTAACAGTCTATGTTATGTTTGCATGTACGTACGTGACTAAAAATCGGATATACCACTTCTCTCTTGAACTACCGAACCGATTTTGTTAAACGTGCAAGTATCATAGGCTTTATAAGAATTCTATGGGTGCGCCATACAAGTTGCAAAAATGGTTTTACGTCGCCAGTCGGGTTTTAGTTTTTAACTTAATATAATTATTTTCAATAAAACTTAATGTTCTGCTGAAGTTATAACTTAACCAAATGACCGCTGTGTACTTCCTGTGCTGCCTTTGGACTGACCTGGAACAACAAAACGGCAGATTGACCCGATCATATCATCAAACAACAACCGAAATAACTATTTATACAATATAATATTCAAAAATATCATTATAAAGTTAGTAAATTAAATATTGAAAATTAATCAGCCATAAGCTGCATTTAATTTAATCAAAAGAGAATCATTTGATGAACAATCGGATATACATTAATACTGGTAAAATACTATAAACTAGTTTTTGCCGGCGACTTTGTCCGCGTGGAATTCAATTAAGTTATACCTTTGGGAACTTTTAAATTTTCCGGGATAAAAAGTACCCGATGTCCTATTCCATAATTTAAGGAGACTATAATAATAGTTCTCCTCTGCTGCAGTGGGAGTGAAGAAATAGCATAGAATGCATGCAGATGCTTATCATCCTGGCATGTCGTAAAAGTCGACTAAGGGACGGGTCCACTCCAACATAGTGGACTATCTGTATGGCCGATGGGCTGATCACCTGTCACCATGCAGTTCATTATACCATCTTAGGACTAATTAATCGAACGTGGCCACAAGTAGTCTTGTGGCTCTGCCCACCCCATTAGGGATTTCGGACGTGATGCTATGTATGTATAATAATAGTTATAATGTAAATTTTCATGAACATTCGTTTGCCATTACGGTGCTGATTGGTAACAAAAATACAGACACACACAAACTTTCACATTTATATGGCTTATATTTGCGAATGATTTACTAATTCGTTTGAAACATACGTTTTTAGAAATTTCCAGAATCCACTCATTTTTAAATTTAATATTATGAACATGAATGTCACTTGGTCTCATGCTGCATACCTGCATAAAACATGCACAAGCGAAACAGGATTTATAATGCAAAAACACGTGTTTGCTGATAAAGACACTTATAAATAAATATTAACGGCAAAGCATAGATAAACAAATAAATAAATAAATCAGGAGACAATCTTATACACAAATCGATCCAGTCCCAAATTAAGCTAAAGGCTTGTGTTATGAGTACTGGACGACGATATACATACTTATATAGTTAAATAAATACTTAAATACATAGGAAATATATATAGATTGTTCAGCTGATCTTTGCTTGCGTTATGTGCGCGTGAGCTTGTAAATATGCAGCTTTGCGCCCCTAACATGAATGACACAAAGATAAGATAGGTCGTCTATCTCTAAGCGCGTCTCTCTCACACTAGTGCCGACGAAAGAGATACTTGTAGAGATAAACGGGTTTAATTTATCTTTGTGGCATGTATGTTAGGGCCGCAGAAGCTCACGCGCACTGCACTGCGCGCTAAGAAGAGTTGATACTGTAATGCACTTTGATGACGTATTCGACATACCAATGAGCATACCACAACCGTTCCCTTTGTTGTAAATAATAGATCTATCTGATAGATAGATGTTGATCTGTCTCAAACTAGGATTCCCTGTGTTATAGGTTGGTACTACAACAGTGGCGAAGCGTCAAATATTTCCTAAGGGAAGCCGAAAGAATTAGAACCGTACGGTGCGAGTCTGACATTTACCTAAAGTAACATGGAGTTCCCTGACAGCTAGCCGTAACTTTCTAGTTTGGTAAAGTCAGGAATCGACTTGTAGGCAGGCTGCACCACTATACTACAACTAGACAACGATACGAATACTTATAAAGATACACCGCGTCAACCCAGAGGTACAGAACTGTAAGTAGTAAGTATATCAATTCGGATAGAGACCTATATAGGGGTGTGACACTAGGCCCAGAGTACTCGAATACCTATTTCATACGCGCCGGAAAAATATTGCCTAACGAGTACTCGTTAGGCAATATTCATCCTGGTCAATGCAGAATTATTTACCTAAATAAATATTATTAGGAAACACGGGAAGTTCATTATTAAGGACATTATTTAATGCGAACACAGTACAAATTATGTCATTGTAATCGGCCAGCCAGCGTTCTAACCAAATAGCAGCGGACAATTTAATAGTTTCAATTGTTACTGCCTGACCAATTTGGACATTACCTCATTTCCATAAATATATTGCTTGTACCAATGATTAAGTAACACCTAAAATACGTGAATTATGCTCAAAGTTGACTAATTATACAAATATTCAATCTAGACACTAAGCAATTTTTCTTTGTCATGTACTTAAAGATTACTCTACCCTTGCGTGTGAGTGATTTGACGGACTGTATGTCCTGTATGTATGCATCATAGACGAATAAATTAAGAAGACTGTCAATCGCCATACAACCGAGCCTTCCTCAGACGTTGTGACGCCCTCTCTCGGTGAATTTCTTAAATAGCGGCTGCAAATCGTTCAAACAATAATGGTTTCCATTGAAAAGCTGGTAGTTTTCACAAACGATGTGTAATGATGCAGTAGACGTGCCATTTTGCTATTCTTTTTATTTATTTATAAGGACGACAACACTAATACACCAGTGAGACATAAAATCTATACGTAGCATACAAGTTGGAGCGAGATACAACACTTATTTCAGACGGCCACAGCATGCACGATCGATTACAAATAATTGATTAATTAATTCATTATAGTGCTTTAAAACACTGATAAATGCAATTTAAAACTAGATTAAGCTAATATGACTTAGGTAACTTAAAGTAAGTAAGAAATTTTAGTTTCCATTTTATTTTAGAGATAAAAAAAATGTTTTTTTTTTTTAATAGATTATTTCATTTCATTGTATTTTATTGAATACCTCTCAAGGTACGACTGTGGCGCCATCTGGTTCCACTGTATTTTAGCAGCTTCGGCTTATTTTGGGTTCACCTTAAGGCGACTGTCAGCCTTCTTGCTTTATTCGTCCTTGATATTATGAATAATAATAATTATTCTCCAGTGATAAATAACATCACAACACAAAAGAAAAAATAAAGCAAATATTAAAGAAATTTTGATCTTGCAACACCCCTGCCTTGAAAAAGCAGTATCGGTGCAGTGTGTTGGTGACATAATTGGATATACGCTTGCATTAGCCCATAGACAGAGTAGATAAAATGCAAATCCTGCGCAAGATCAATGAATATTTTTCTATTTTGCCTTGATTTATAATTTGAATTTGTATAACTGACGTTTCTGGTTCAAATTTATTAAATCTGTGATTACTGTTGGACGATATTACCTACTGCATGTTGCCTGCCTTTTCTATGCTTAAATATATTGTCTAATAAAGAATATTTGTATCACAAATTATATCTCACCATTCTGTATATTCTGCTGCACAAACTCATTCGGCTCTTCTACTTTCCCCTCGAACAAAACCAAACCCAGACTATTATCCCTTATAAAGAAGACAAAAGGCCTGTCGACCACAAGTTGTACGCTGCCTTCAATCAAAGGTATGACCATGGCGGAGGAAGCTGCAGCGGCGACTGTACCGTCCTCGTCGACTGAAATATGCACTTTATGGAACAAGTGGTTGATCTGAGTGGTGCCACCTTCCAAGATTCCGGATAGATTGGATTGGGTCGAGAAGAGAGTTGTGATTCGCATCTGCAATTAGAAATGTAAATGTATATTATTTGCAATGTCATTCACTACCTACTAGTCAATATTGATAAATAGTTGCAAAATCATCTTCATCGGCTTATATACGTTCCACAGACTGAAAAAATTGTTACTGCTGAGTTTCTTACAGCGTTTCTTCTTAGCAGATGTCACCTTTCGAAACGCGGGTAGATTCAGAACGTGAAAGACCCGCGTGACCTACTACCAAAATAAATATTTCATTTCTACTTGAAATAAACACGGCTTTGTCTTCATTTTAATTTTCACTGCTGGGTACAGGCCTACTCTCACAGTGAGAGAGACTGGGCAGTAGTCCCCACGTGGGCCCAGTTGCTTTCTCCTCCTCATGTTTTCCTTCGCCGAAATGCTCGTGAATATCAAATTAAACTCTGCAAATGAGATAGGTACAAAAATCCCAAACATGCGAATTCAGAATTGAACCCTCAACCACGTTAAACGATATTAGAAAGCTTAACATTATAAAAACGAAATTGCGAAGTGAAGCATACTAACATTTCTAAGCGGTCCAACCATATCCTCACTGAAGTCCACAGTGAACTTGGGCATCGTCAGCTGGACGTCAGTCGGCTCCATCAGCTTGGATATCTGTGGCAGACTCATGTAGGGCAGATCCCGGATCAGCCCGGCCAAGCCTTCGTGGTCTAGAGGGACCAGGAGGATCATGGAGTAATGGCCACCCTGTTGAATGAAGTGAAGAAACATTTAATTCTGATCACTTAGGTTAACTATACAATTGAAAACTGTTTATTTTAACAGCTTTGCTAACAGGATCACACAATCCAATAGGAGTTTGTCTGAAATATTACAATCCATACCAAGCCAAGCTGTATTACAATTGCGAACATAGTTGTTGCGAGTCGTCGCGATTATCTACAGTTACTCTTAATATTTCTGAATGCAACCTTACTGGCAACATAGGTGGTGACAAACCGTGAGAGTAAAATTGGAGGGATAATTGGATAAAGTTGGATTGGAGGGAAGGGAGGAATGAGGTGGCGCCATGGGAGAGATTGTAAGAAACAGATCGGAATGTGGTCAGAGAGTGGCTAGGTTGTGTGAAGAAAACATTGCGAGCGAGGACTACACATATCACATCTCAGGTGACTGGCGGACATAGCCGTGGCATTAGTGTAACAAGAAAGCTGTGAGTTCGTCCCATATTATATGTTGTTCACGAACTGCTTTGTTTTGTAACGCGCTGTGGTTAGCGCATAATTTATTAGCTTAACAATACCTATCCTTACGAGAATCCATATTTAGTGAAGGAGGCGTAAGAAAAAGGTCATTAGAACTCCGGTTCGTCCCGTGATACTTGTATAGTTGCCGTTTAGCTAAGAAGATTCTATGATTTCCGATAGCGTCATATAACGTCATAGTTACATATTGTACGGCTACTCCATTCGAAACAGATTGATAATGATATACTTAATGGTCTATACAAAGTGAACAATGATATTAATTCCTAGTGTTATTAGCATTAATACACTTGACACCGAAAATATACATATTATACGAGCTTCTGCCCGCGACTTAAGCCACGTGGAATTCGCTTATAATTATTTCCTTGGAAACTTTTGACTTATCCGTGATAAAAATTACCCTATCTCGTATTCTAAGAGCTATAGTCTAACTATATACGAAGTTTCATGAAATCCCTATGTCTTTTCTGAAGCTTTCCTTAATATGATATCGAAAACCGCGTTAAAATCCACCCAGAAGTTTTCAAGTTTATCGCGCGTATACAATCAGAAAAACAGACGATCAGACAAAGAGGTACATGAAATTCTAAAAGATTTGGGAAACATGTTGTTCATTCTGACGCCGCCTATAGCATTTTTTCATTTTTATCTTCATTGTACCCACAGACTTTTTCCACTTTACGATTTTATTATATGTACCTATAGATATTATCATGCATGAGACTTTTGTTGACAACTGTTGTTCAACTGAACCAAAGGAAACAAACATGACATGAATCCTATGATTTGGTTGTTAGAAGATTTGAGAAAGTGTGTTACTGACTGAAGATAATGAACTTCTATTATTAATTACTAAAGTAAAAGTAAACTTAAGTAAAACTCATTAAAGACCAGAAACCTAATGTTTTAGAAACGTAATTATAAAGAAATTAGGAAATCTAAACGCACCCAACATATCGGTCAAATAGTCTTTATGATATCGTTGGTAATTATTGTAAATATTGCTTTCGTTAATAATTTTTCGTTATTTTCTCATTACTTTTAGCAACACACAAAAGAGGAGAATCTCTTCAATAACGACCTTAATGTATTTACGCGACGCTCACGTCAGGAGTTTCCCAAGACTGCGTCATTGTCATCCTCATTAACATGACACCGTGAAATTGCATCATTGCACAGCAGAATTAATGTTAGTTTTGAGTTGATTTGTTTATAAGGTTTATTAGTTTTTAAGGTATTTATGTTATGGGCCTTGTTACCTGAATTCAAAGGTATTATTATTATATATTATTATTATTATTATTAATCACGGAAATGCATAATATTACTTGCATATTTCTCAATTTAATATTGAAGACTTTCATTGCAATTAACCAAAGCATGATTCTTGAGCATTGCAACTTCAGTGTCATCAACACGTCTGCCCTACGACAAATGCCACTTTAATGAAATTTTGTAACTTATGGTTTAGCGTCATTTTTACGCGTTGTAAGCACTCCGTTAAAAATAATTTCGGTTTTTACTTTCTCATCATCAATAAGCTATTTCATTCGACAAGTTACGAGAGCAAAATGGTCTTTGGCCTACTAAGTTGATACATTAGTAACTTTAACTACCATTACCTCAAAAAACTGTTTCAATATTTACGGCCACAGTCAACCCATGCGTGGGTTTAGTGAGGACATAACTAACAACACGTTTAAAATTTACCTCATAAGGTAACTCAACAGTATGAGACCTCAAGTTGTCAACAAAGGCGTAATTCAATTCAGCATGAGCCTCCATCATGACCACGTTTCTGCAGACACCGCGGAGTCGGAAGCAGGCTGCGTGGGAGAGGCGGCGGTCGAAAGAATGAAGCCACGAGCTCTTGAAGTAAAGCGCATTGGTCAGAAGGATGTCCGACAACGGGGGTATGTGGGCTGGAAAGTAAAGATAAATAGTTTTTAGCCCTTATTTGACGACCAGCTGACCGCGAATTCGTACTTGTGGACAAACTGAAAAATAATAACGTGTGATCCGAAATCTTAATAAAATCAGTTGAATGGGTTATGCACTCTTTTAAGGGGCTCCGTAGCTAAATGGCAAAAAAGGAACCCTTATAATTTCGCCTTGTCCGACTACCCATATGTATGTCTATCCGTCTATTTGTCTGTCTGTATGTAACAGTCATTTTTCTTGGAGACTGTTGTCTATGTTGGTTGAAATTTGGCATACAAGTGTTTGAACTGCTTTAATATTTTGAACGCCACGGCTGTATGCGAGAAAGCGTGCCCCACATGCAGATTGAAGGTTGTAGCCAACAAAATGTATGGAAAATGGCATGTCGTGGCGTCAGGGGCACGGATATCTGCCGGCGGCCGACTGTGGCGTCCAAAAGGTAAAAATGGTGAAATAAAATTACGAAAAAACTCCATACATGTAACTAAGTTGTGAAAATATTCCAGTTGACATAAGCGTATCTATTTACTTTAGATAAGTCTACAACATTTTAGTACAGTTTAACAATGGCGAATTAATATGGAGATTATATATGCGATTCTAAGTTCCAAGTTGTGTCGCTCCACCCTCTCTTACTTTTAAACTATGTGTGGAAAAATCTAAAAGAATATTTGTCACATAATCATACTTATTAGGTTTGCCTTAATTTTCTAGTTCTAAGTATTTACTTTTACGTACCAGGCTCAACTAAAATAGGTATCAGTCCCATCGTCTTACTGGCTACCCAGTTGTTAATGATCGCCGAGGAAACCACTGGGTCTTTGAAGTCCATCTTAACCACTTCGGTAAGGTATACCTTCTGCAACATTAACTCATACCCTTTTTTGAGCTGTAGCTTATTTGATACAAATACACCATTAGCATTTTGAAGCTGACCTCTTGTTTTGTTGAACTAAAAATACAAAAAAAATACAAATATTTAAAACACATTGGATTGATTTTCTGAAACTCTCTAAGTCTACCCCCTGACCTACAATATAACTGTGCAATATCACTGGTTGCATAATTATATTGATCGTCAGTAGATGATATTGACGGTCAATATTGAGTACTGACGATAAATATAATTGTGCAACCAGTGATATTGCACAGTTATATTGTAGGTCAGGGGGTAGACTTAGACTCCAACCCATGTTGCTGCCTGAGTTTAATGGTTATTTACTTTTCCTGAATATTTGCTCAATGAGACTTTTATATTTCAAATATAAGTTTGGTAATGTAGGTAGGTATATCTACCACAATTAGCTTAACTAGGAATTTGAGTAGGACCTGATGCTTAGTACTACTATGTTAAACCTCAAAACTGTTACCTGTAAAGCTGATAAGTACATATTCAACTGTTCCCTAAACTCATTCTTATCCGGTGACAATCGCAGGGAACTTTTTATTTCGGCCTCAGTGTTGCCACCAGCCCCTTCCAGCAACATTGCCAACGTCGATTTGATGCTGGCTGGTGACACAACCACATTTCCTCTGGTGTCTTCGGCCGCATATTTAAGGAGGTCGGTGTCAAAATAGTTTAGACGAGTATTCTCTGGTTTTTTGCTGTCGAGACAGTCCAAGCTTTGGAAGCATACGAAGAGATATACTGGAAATTCAAATACGTATGATAAATATGACAATCCACATACATACATACATATCATCACGCCCGAAATCCCAAATGGGGTGGGCAGAGCCACAAGACTACTTGTGGCCACGTTCGATTAATTAGTTCTAAGATGGTATGATGAACCGTATGGTGACAGGTGATCAGCCCATCGCCCATACAGATAGTCCACCATGTTGGAGTTGCTTTTACGACTTTTACGACATGCCAGGATGATAAGCATCTGCATGCATTCTATGCTAATTCTTCACTTCCAGTGCAGCAGAGGAGTAACACACACAAGTATGACAATCCATTCGAATATTATGTGAAAATTTGTAACGCCTTCACGGCCTAACTACGACATCAATTGTCCTGCGCCTCTATTCGGGAACGTCTAAGTGATATTGTAGCGACTCGCGAGCGAGATTCTCATCTCACTCTTCTGCACGATGCGTAATGCGTAAAAGTACTCGTAGGATGCGAATCTCGCTCTTGAGTCGCTACAGTATCACTTAGACGTTCCCGAATAGACGCCCTGTTCGCAATTTGGCATGGACGTAGCTTAGGTCACGGAGACGGACATAGAATATTATCCCGGTAAAATGCGATGATCTCGAGGGAATCGCGATAAACGAATTCTACGTGGACGAAGTCACAGGCGGAAGCTAGTTAAGTATAATACTTAAATTTGTAAACTAGAATATTTAATTAAATATCCATAAACAAGTAATGCAAAACAAGATTGCAAATGAGGAAGGTCAGATTACGATCATTATTTGCCGGCAGGCACAAGGAAAATATTCTTATATTAACTTAACAAATTAAAATAGAATACCTACCACACAACAAAATAATACCCATGATGTTAGTTACAGTATTTAAACCTTATGAGTAGCAAAAAAACACGAAACTTTGGAAATGTTTGACATCGTTGGTGATACAGGCGCCAACGATACGCGCTCGCGCTTCTTCTGCCAAAGTGACACTGGCATTGACAAATTAAAAACTTATGTTACGTCATTCGTGCATTATCGACTTTGAGAATGAGACAGAGAGATAGTGTTCAAATATTTAATACTATCATCCGGACTCTTTAGTGATACGCTTAGCCAGAGTCAAAGTATAAATAGAAAGGTAGTTAGTTCATCTTGAAACGAAGGTAGGCACATCGCGCGCTGAAATGTGTGCGCCACAACAAATGTCGGGGTATGTCAGGGAATAGGTACGCCCCTTAGCGGATGCGTACCCGAGCGTGCCCGAACACTGCCGAGTGTGTCCGAGCGATAGTATAGGTCATAGGTAACAAATCTCCTAAAGGGCCAGAGTTTAACTATTTTTCTGTTCTACTATGCCAGAATTCACAAAAATAAAAGTAATGTAAGGGATCATAATATCTTTGTTGCTGCGGGCGTCGCTATTTATCGAATCGCTTTGAAAGACTATCATCAGATTCCCTTAGAATAATAACTGCGCGCACGATTTGAAGCAACAAAATTGGAGCCATTTCTGGCTCCAAATTCATACAAACGCCGGGACGCTACCATAGTGTCAAATGTCAAAATCACCGGTTTATTGCTTCACTTTTGTCAGGGCGGTTGTATGTAAACAATCCTTCTATGGTTTTTAATTATATGCAGATTCCTTACCATCCCCAAAATATAGCAGGACCCCGATTCACAGGTTTGTCGACATGTGTGTAAATTCTCAGAATACCCACGAGCCAAGTTATCAGCAGTGAAAGTGAGCTTTTGCAGATAGAGGTTGATTATGATTATTATGCCCGCCTAGGACTCTGGAAGCTCTGCCTACAAAATAGAGCGAAAATTTAACGGAAAAACAGTTACATTCAAAACGGTATTTTTTAAATATGCAGTTATTCTTCGGCTATTATGTTCTTGTGGGTTCAGACTGAGGCTAAGGTTATGTGAACCGTCATGCCAATCTCATAGCATTCACATATTTTGTATCAGGAAACTATTGAATAGTTATTTTCCTGCTCGATCTCTAATCAATATTTTGAATGCCAGCATCCCTTTTGATATCGGCAGAAAAATAATTCAAAGCCACCTTAGGTATAAAAATGAAAAACAAACAAATTATAAGGAACGTATTCTTTTATTACTTATAATGGATGTAAATCTAATATTTTCACTTACTAACATGAATAAGTAGTTCACTATACACAGGGCACTTAACATAGAGATATTTTCCAATCATTTTAATTAATCTTTTGAACGCCACGGCTAAATGCGCGAAAGCGTGCCTCGGACGTCGAGTGACGGCTGTAGCCCACAAAATGTATGGAAATCGGCATGCGGTGGCGTCAGGGGCACGGAAATCTGCTGTCGGCTACACTGTGGTGACTGTGGCGTTCAAAAGGTTAAGAGGAGTGTAAACCTACGGCTTTTCATACGAAAGGCGTTAACGATTTCCACCTCTTAAATGACTAATAAATGTTGACCAATTTTTGATAGGTTGTCAGTAAGAACATCATCTAGGTCTATACATTTCGTATTTTTCACTATAATCAATAAATTCAGTTTTATTGCTGTTTCAGCATTCTCATACAAATCTAATTTCTGTGATTATTTGACTTTGTTGATCTATAATCAATATTCACAAAACGTATAGACCTAGATTTTGTTCTCACTGACACACTGAGAAAAAAAGACAACCAAACTACTTCGGTTATTTCAGTTTTAACCATAATTTGGTAAGGCGTTACTGAAGTTAATTGTATGTAACCAAATGGTTTATCTATAAATAACAAAACTGAATGTAAGGTATAACTTAAGTTATGTAGTCACTTTTTTTAAGTTACAGATAAACGAAAGTTCGGTTTCATTTAACAAACCATTTTTTTCAGTGCAACCTATCAAAAATTGGTCGTAATCGGTTAACGTTTAAGGGGTAGAAATCGTTATCGCCTTTTGTATGAAAAGGGTGATTTTTGCCGTTGGTTCACAGTCCTCTTAAATTATTTTATAATTGTCAGTTGTAGTCCGAAAAAAACAACCCGTAGTTCTGCGTTTTTCATTTATGCATCATGATGGTCAATGGTCAATGTTTGGTCTCAAGATTGTACAATATATTTTTGCAAATCAATTTAAACGTTAACTTCACACTCTCAAGTAATGTTGTTTAAAGGGCATTATTATTGGTCAAATCAAAAGGGCACTTAAGGCAGGAGACATTATTACTATCTAATTCGTATAAAAATTAAAATAAAAAGAAATGTGTGTGTGTTACCGTCAACCATCGCAAGCGCCCTGATTGAACTGCCTACAATTGAACATGTTAGCCAAAGGGCTCCTGTATACTTAATCAGTAATGAAGTACCAGCTCATAGTAATAAAATAGTAGTTTATGCAACGGTTGCATAATAATAGGCCTTAAAAGACTAGTGCGGATTTATGAAACGAGCTTTTGAGCATGTTTCATAATATGATCGCACGTGTGTTTTAAGGCGAAATTAGGCAGAGTTATCTACACACATATTATAAACTGCGACACGGCGACGATGGGGCCCTGCCGGTTGCGGCGACGGCGGCGCGCCGGCCTGTAGCTCATATCTGTATCGTTATGACCATTACGATACTAAAGTCGATACTGTAATAACAGTACAGTACAGGTTGTCATAATGGTGGTCATTTCCTACGGTTTTTGATTACATTATGGAGGTTTTATGATATGGGTGTAGATAAAATCAATAATAGTATTTATTAGCTTGTAGATTATTACGCAATGGGCACAGTGTCATATTACACAAACAGTAGGTACAATAACTAGTTCAGTTTGAAGGCAGCGGTGGTAGCGAGCGGATCGGACACTCGCCCAGCGAACAGCAGCTGCCGCGTCGATTCGTCCTCGATGAAAAACATGAATGGTTTGTTGGCTATCACCTCGCCGGCGCTCTCTTCGTCTACGCCGAATTTGTTCTCAACACCTATAACTGCGGACGAAATAGAAGTAGGTATGAGATTCGCTTGTGGCAAGCCTGTACCATTACCATGAGTTGCGCAAACTTCTCTCGCTAGCGTAAACTATAGCTCGATCCCTTTTACTTGTAACGGCAACGAGCAGCATTTCCGATAGTTTACGCTAGCGAGAGCGGTTTGCGCAACTCATGGTAATGGTACTGCTGAGAAAATTGCTCAACGCGAATTACATCCATCGACAAAGATTCGAAGTGAACCAATTAGATTTGTTTTATGGGTCTATTGTAAGACGAGGATAGTATTTCCCACGCCCGTTTTGAACTTCCCTCTAAAACCGGCAACTCAATTACGCGACACAATTGGTATCGGTTTGGCTCGAAAACTAAACTAATTTAGTAATCACTCGGTGGAAATAAGGGTACAATTGGTTTAATTTTCGCGAAAGCGATACCAATAGGTTTTACATAATTAAGCAGCCGGTGACATTGCGGGCGCAGCAGCAGCGCGTGCGATCTACCTATCCCGTTCACACCAATACAATACAAGATAATGGCGTCGTGCGCGCGGGCCTGCGCGAATGCGATGCAATTATGTTTATGTTGCATAGGTGCGATCGGAATAGATAGCGCTGCGTCACGCCTGGCTCGCCATTTAAATACGTCAGTCAGCAAACCCTAACTTTGTTGATCTAATTGTAGATCCTGTTGAAGTTTATATGTGAACCAAAATGCACTCTAATATTGCAATGTTATCAGGTAGGTACGTATGTGTACCATTCAGCCTATTCCGATGACAGAAATGGTTCGACATTGACTTCCCGGATTTAACCCAAACATACTAACAAGTGAAATGGCTGGCTCATATCTGGCGCAGCGGATCAGCGTTGCCATCCAACGTGGCAACGCTGCCAGCCTTTTGGGCACGCTACCAACTGACAGCGATTTGGGGCATTTTTTTTATTTATAGCTATTTTTAAGTTTAATTTTTAATTGATACCTTTAAGGAATATATGTAAACACTAATTATAACAGGTTACAATTTAAAAAAATGAGACAAGTAAAAAAAAAACAAGTGAAATTAAATAAATGCTAGTACATGAAAATTTGAAAATTCTTATGGCGTAAACAAGAAGGCTATTATTGCCACGTGACGTTTTTGTGACGTAGCTCTGAGTTGTAGAGGTCTAATAATAGTCGATCACTGACCCTACAGCTCATCTGTCCAGTTTCAGTGGACTCTTACGTGAACAATTATATTTGTGTCTTGATTTAGCTGTACCTGTTGCGGAGAATACGAGGCTACCAAACTCGTTGAGCTCGATACCCGACCGCTGCAGGACTTTCGAGATCCTCAGCCGTTTACTGAGGAGCTGTCCGCGCGCCAGCCCCGGGAATGAAGCCGTGTCCTCAAATGCTTGCCGTACTCCCATCTGTAAACCAACGACTATTTATTAAAGGTTTTTCTATTGCTTATTTTTTGTTCATAACGTTGGGAGAAGGATATAGTCTTTTTTGTATCCCGGTAAATTAATTCGCGAGTAAAAGCTAGTTTTGTCATATATGACCGTGACCGAGACCGTGGTGCTGATGGAACTTAATTTATTGATTTATTTAATTGACTGAGCGAGCGAAGCGTCTCTGTTTCAGCTTGGGCAAAAATACTTTCGTATGTCCGGCGGATTTCCGGCGGATGTCCAGCGGATGTCTAGCTGTTCTCTACTACAGGTCGCATTTCTTACAGGTTCGATAATTGCTTATATCGAATTTTACTGTCGATTCAGTTTTTCTAAACTTTTCAAAATAGCAGAGATATGTGGGTTTTTGTTAGAAACTTATTTGCGGTGTTGGTAAATTGACCGCGACCTACATCGATGTATGGATATAATAGTTTTCCAACGGCAAAGTTAAGTTTGTCGTGAGGTCACGGAGCTACTAGTGGTATTGAGGGGCAGCATCGAAAAATAAGCGCCATGAAAAGCGCTACGAATAATGCCTAGGCGATCCCTTTCTTTCATGCGTGGAAATAATATCCAACGCATCCCCACTCGGGAATTAGAGCGTGGTTTGTAGATGCAACCCCTAATCCACACGGGATCTGGTACTCACATATTTTAGGATACCATCTAAGAGTGACGTGTAGTCGAACTTGAACTTAGGCAGGGTGAGGCTGACGGTTTTTTCCTGGAGATACAGCATCTCTGTCCGGAGATCACTGAGAGAGTTCCATACTCGCGGCAGACCCGTCAAAGAATTTGGTACTACTATGAACATGGAGATTTTGTTTCCCTGAAAAAATAAAGAGTTACGAATATTCAACCAGTATCTATGGGGTGCCCAAACACATGAAAATGTATAAGTAACCGAAAAAAAAGAACACAAAAATTACCAAGTACGGCATCCTTAAAATCTTAGCATCATACTTCGCAGAATCCACGTAGAAAAACTTGTCTTTCGTATTCATGAAAGATACTTGTTTTTGAACGGTAGGCGATACGTAGAAGATTCCCATTTTGGTATTGTTTGTATCGAAATGGTGTCGCCAGGAACCTTTGAAGAATAACGTTGATAGCGTCAGGACCATACTGTCCTTAACATCATCTAAAATGAAAAATAAAGTCTTTACTAAAGCTATTAATAGATCTCTGTCAACATGTATCAGTTCTTGTTGGTTAATTGACTGCCATCTAGCCAACGACACGTTCTTTTTAGTTTCTCCTTTTATTTATTTCATTTTAAAATTTTAAATTGTTACCTTTTAATTTATTCGTTTGTGCGTTATCTGAACCTGACTAGAGAGACTTCATGGTGTTCTCTATACTATATTCTATAGGGTTTCATATTTGATATTTGAATTATTAGGACATGAAATATTTTTATTTGAAATTATTATTATTATTATTATTTTGATATTTGGAGACCTTACATCTCCTTCTTTATACTTGAACGTGGAGACTGTCTACATCTCCATTTAACCTAGATTAGGTAATCAATTTAGATGTTTCTTTATTTCTTTATTTTAATTATTATTATGATGACCCTTAGAGGCTTTATACATCTCTAAGTCGCTTAACTTGTCCAGACGCGGAGACTATCCCTTATTAGTTATTTATTATAATTAATTTTTACCGATTAGGATTGTTTGCTGCCCTTTTCATGTGTTAGTTTTAGTTAAAACTCCAATGTAAAAGTTGGAAAAAAAAGACTTACTGCTGAGTTTCTTGCGGCGTTTCTTCTCAGCAGATGTCACCTTTCGAAGCGCTGGTAGCTTCAGAAATGTAAAAGTGCCCATGTGGCCTAATTGCAAAATAAGTATTTTCATTTTCATTTTCATCGCTTCGCTTCTAGCAGCGTCTTTACTCTTATTTGATCTTAGCGAGTTTTGGCTGCAAAAACTCGCTAAAATCAAAGAACCCGGCTACCAATGGCGAAGCGTCAAATATTTCCTAAGGGAAGCCGGAAGAATTAGAACCGTACGTGCGAGTCTGACATTTAGTTAGAGTAAGGTAGACTTCACTAACACCTAGCCGTAGCTTTCTAGCTTGGTAAAGCCGTCAGGAATCGGCTTGTAGGCAGTGCACTGCCGGCTACTGGGATCTTGGCCATGTTAGCGTTGACTAATCAGGCAAGGTATTTTCAACTTGCCTTTCTTTCTCCGTCTTCCTTTTGTTCTCTTCAATCATATGACCAATTGGCATATAACAAAGATGTTTGCGAAAGAAATTGCTGCCTGTTTACCCAATAATAATATTCCTGCTTTTTCTCACCTTCCGTAATTAGGTTAGATATCTTCCCTTGGGTTATATTAGACACCCAAGAGTTAATATGGCCGGCTGCTGCAATCGGGTTGCCGAAATCCAATTTCTCCAGCTGGGTTTTGTAGAACTCTTCAGCAATCGCTGAGAACCTCTGTCGCGGGCCCACATTCGAGTCTATGTAGATTCTGCTGCCAAGGGTCAAGGTGTAATCCTTCGAACTAGCCTGAAAGAAGATGTAACATTCTGATTATTTTAATCCCTACAATCCGTACTATGTTATATTATGTGAAAGTGTTGTTATCGATTTGTCAGTTTATTTGTCTATTGTTAAGGAGCGCAGCAACGGAGCAACGGATGACGTGATATTTTATATAGAGATAGTTATCAGCCGGAGAGTGACATTAGGCTAATTTTTATCCCGGAAAACGAATGGATCCCTAGGAAACAAAGATAGACGAATTCCTTGCAGATTGAAGCTAGTTATATAATAAATTATAAATGCGAAATGAAAGTAATGGAAGATGTCATTCTGTCACGCAGAAACGGGGTAACAAAATAGCGTGACTTTTGGCATAGAGATAGTTTACGACGGAAAGTGACGTAGGCTTATTTATCCCGGAAAAATACATGGTTCCCGAGGGAATAGCGATAACCGAATTCAACGCCGACAAATCGCGATCAAAACCTAGTAATATCCAATGATATTAAAAAACCAAAGATGCGTCTTTCAAGCTCAAAATTTAAACCCAGAAAGCAACCCAATTGTGATCCATTCAATTAGTCATGCGCGGACTTTTGGCCGAGTGACACATGTCGTGCTCTATTGAAAATGTTCTCAAAAACGCCATTCTTGAGCCAAATGTCGGTTCACAATACTACAAAAAAATTAAAAGGAAGAACTGATGCTTTATTTCATTTGTAGATATGTACATTCAACGTAAATAGAAGTACTACAATGCATTTATTTTGTTCATACATGATCGCCATATTCCAAGTTAATGTGTAATATCCGCACGTCAAATGTCACCTTAAGTTAGAAACGAAAAAAGAAGAAAATTATCTAAGTCACGTTTTTAAAACGCGTTGAGTATGGAGATAACGTAGCTTTCTATAATATGTCATTGGTAATATCAATAGATATTGCCACAAAAACAGCATAAACTGTTGGTTCCGTGAACTGGCAAAGACAGACTCTGCCGGGAACGGAACCCGCGCCCTCAAGCTTTCCAACTCGCAGCAGAACCACTTGGCCATACCTTAGTCTCCAGAAGAAATAATTACGCATACAATGATAGAGTAAAGTGTCACTAACTGACGAAAATAGAAAAAGCTGTTACTTTGTATTGGTAAGTCAGCGATTTTTTTTCTGTAATTGATTTATTGATTGATATAAATTATTAATGAAAGGAACAGCAACATTTTTTATTTTTTTTCAAATCAAGCTCTACTGTTTGGGCATGTCATAGTTAAGTATTGTATCATGCAGGGCATTAGCCAAGCAAGGTCGAGAACTTCCTTAAATTCCTCTCTGGTTTAAGAGAGAGGTAAATACGCTTACAAATAAAGTTCATAAGTACGTAAATTTCCAATTCACAAATGTATTTTAATTCTTAAGAAACACAATTTGTACTCCACACTTAACGCAAATAAATGATTCTATTCTATTCTATTTTTTCTAAAATGAATTCGATTCGCGACATTCAATCCAAAATCAGGCCCGCAAGCAGTGCACGATTGCATTAAAAGTGACTTATGTAGATAGACATTTATCTTTTAACCCAAAAGACTTCTTGATAACTTGCCACAAAGGCGGCCTAAATTCCAAGCCTCGTATAATGAATCGGAATTAAAACTCTGTTGCTGCAATTTTACCGTTATAACAACTGTTACCTATTTATTAGCGCTCTTGCTTCCACCAACCCAAATAAGGTGAGAGTCCAGTAAGCAGTAACTTAAGTAAAGTTCTTGAAAAATTAATAACGACTGAAATGCATGCAAATGCGTGATAGTACAATTAAAATTAATCCAACAATCCATAACACATACCTATCAATATAAACGATGGACAAGCGTCCGTTCTAAGCAATTATTATCTTTAGAACAAAGATCTCAAAAAAAGGATAGGCCTGTCAATAAAATTTGGTGTAACAAGTCTCATGGTAGGTTATCACCACATCCTATTGCTGATTTCTTAGTTCTTATGACATACATAGAAAAGTCTAATATTGCTTGATTTACACGCTATCATATCATTGTGGACGGTGTGGTCGGCGGTCTGTCTCACACCGCACGATGCGATAGGGCATTTTTTCAATTATAACAGTGTCACTGAAATGGGTGTCAGGGATGGTGGTTGACATGCGACTGAACCTGCAATGGTGTCAGATTCGCGTTCTGACACCCCAAAAGCTTAAATTGCTTTGAGCAGTTCCTTACTATATATTTCAATAATAATAATAATAATAAATCAGAGGACAATCTTTACACAAATCAATCTAGCCCCAAAGTAAGCTCTAAAGGCTTGTGTTATGGGTACTAGACGACGATATACATACTTATATAGATAAATAAATACTTAAATACATAGGAAACATCCAAGACTCAGGAACAAACATTCGTGCTCATCACACAAATATTTGCCCTTACCGGGAATCGAACCCGGGACCGCTGGCTTCGGAAGCAGAGTCACTACCAACTAGGCCAAACGTGTCGTCAAAATGCTTTTGAAAGAACATCATTCTGATAAATGTATCATCGGAATAGCTAAAGAGTTTTCAAGTCTTTACCTTCCAAATGCAGACCAAATAGCAACAAAATATAAATATATCATAAATAAAATGTCTCGGGAACCACCTAAAGAATTAAAGCGTTATATGTTAACAAAAAAACATCTTGAAAACAATAATTATAAAAACCTCTAATGACGCGATTATAGTCGAAAATTTCTTCCTAACGACTGTCCTGTCCGGGTGAAAGTCAAGAACTGAAGCGAGCTCAGTCTGCGTAATGCCTGTTGCTGCTTCGGTCAAGATGGACAGAGCCAACTTCAATGCTAGTGGAGACAGGAGGAAGTTCTCATCCGAAAACGCTGCGATGCGCTGAAATGAAATTAAACACTTATTTTAATTCTGAAATTGCAAGAATATACAATGTTTAGAGTTTTAAAATAACGTGTAGATCATGTAAGGTGGTTGATTTGTCACAATCCTAAAAGGAATGGTTAACATTTCCATCACTAACATTAGGCAATAGATCCTCGTCTCTATCGTTTGCTTAACTAGATTTTATATCTCCCGATAGAGACACATCGTCAACATAATATACGGTTTTAAAAGTTCTGACAGGCCTATTTTTAAACCTACTTCAGTCAATTTGAAACGCTCTTTTTGAGAAGTTGTTGCTTGTTACAAATATAAAGGCCTGCGACCCTAGCAAAGTTGACATAAGGATAAGTTAACACCGTCTTATCTTGAAGTGCATCTCTCTCACACTAGTGCCGACGAAAGAGATAGCTAGAGAGATAAGACGGTCTTGTGTCTTGCATATAGAACAAACAGACACAATGTTCAAATCTATTGTAAAGCTAATTCTTATTTCTAGGGCATATTACACAGTAAAAGACCACGTTATCGACAGGGACGTTTGGCTTCAATCCTGACCTGCACCGGCGATCCCTGGGTCTCGATGCGCGTACCTAACTGTGGTATATACTTAGATTTGTATAAAACTGTAGACCAAATTATTAAGTTATACGAGTGTAGGTACTGTTTTGAAATAATGATACCTCACCGAGTTTCTTGCCGGCTCTTCTCAGTAGAGGATTTTTTTCCGAACCGGTGGTAGATTCATTCATAAGAGCTTGTAAAAGCCTAAACTGAATAAAGATAGTTTGACTTTGACTTTGACTTCATCTATCCCGCTCGCACCTGTCCGTAATCCTCTCACCTTGGTAACGGTCAAATCGAATTTATCGTATTCATTAGTCCCTGGTTGATATTCGTCGAAGGAGTCCCAATAGTCCGGGTCTACCAGGGTGTCATTGGCCACTGGAGTGACCGGTTTGGCCGCAAGAACAGGGGCTGCGTAGTTCTGCGACGGCGCGCCGAATACAGTCTGGATCTCCGGATCCGGGACGTTCCCAGACAGGGTTACAGGTGCTGGAAAAGAATTTTTGATCTGATGACCAGAAGACTTGACCAGTAGTAGAATTAGAGTAGTGTTTTTACATTTACGTATCAAATCACTGCTTAGGATGATTTCTTCCTGATTCGTCATATTCCTAATTAGTCATAATCCTAATTCGACACTTTCCTCACTGGTCATATTCTTAACTCATATTCCTGATTCGTCATATTCCTTACTCGTCATACCATGTACATTTGCCTGCACAAACTTAGGTTATGTGTCAAGCCATACAAATTTGTTTACATTATTTGCCATTTCTTTTGGACTCCGTCCTTAAGTAAATTATTGTCTTATAACCGTAGTACAAGGTAAAACTACTTAGTACAATCTGTCCTAATACTTATTAATCCTGTAGGCACGTGTTCGCGATTTCATTTGAATGTACAGTGACTAGTTAGGAATATGAAGAATCAGGAACAAATCCTTAGGATCTTAATCTAATGTCCTTCATTACGACATAATATGTGTTTCGTGCTACTGGTACGTCCCAGGTGACAAAAGCATGAGTTTCGTCAGATTGAACACTTGTAGTCTTTAGCTCAATAAATTGCTCTGCGGCGTTAGCAAAGTTGACATGAGACTAAGTCATCCCCATCTTATCTCTCCATCTTTATCTTCGATAATAATATGATAGAGACGGGGATATACAGATATAAGATTGGGATAACTTATCCTCGTGACAACCTTGCTAAGGCCGCTGAAGACAACGAATTTCACTATTTAAGGATCAAGGCTCGGTCACATTGCGGCCACGGCAGGAGCGCGGCGCGGCCGCAGCGTGACGCCATCTGTTGTCTTCTATTGGAAGTCGTAACAGACATCCCACATATCACGCCGCGCTGTGGTTGCGCTAAGCCAACCTGAACGCGACTTTAATTTGCACCAATTGAGAGTTGTAACGTTTTCACTGTATTATGGATACATCATAATTTTAATAGTTGGTGTACCCTTTAGGCACGTCACTGCACTCCTTTTTTTAACATGCTTTTATTAGCTTGACCTGTATGTATGAATATATGTATGTATCTAATGGAATCTTTCAGCGTAATTTTAACCTACTTCTAATTTGAAACTTTGCAAGCGTATGCAATTCAGATGACAATACAATAATTTGGTACCAACTAGCTGTTCTGACCATGGAGCTAGGAGGTGGATAGTGGAACTCTTCAATGACTACTCTAGTAAACCCCTCGAGTGTGGGCTCATTTGGTTTGCAATTCGTATGACAATACAATGATTTGGTACCATCGAGCTGATCTGACCATGGAGCCATGAGGTGGATAGTGGAAATCTTTACTACTAGTAAACCCCTCGAGTATAGGCTCATTATGTTTGGTTTGACGAGTCAATATACCTTAGTGATTCGGGTCTTTCGTACTTTTTAGTGCGTTACTGACAAGAGTGTGTTTTGTTTATTATTTGTGTAAATTATAGTTAAAAAAAAAACTAAAAAATAAAACGCTTTTTAGCAAACCAAAGTGCAATTTACTATAATTTTAATAATAACTCTAATTTTATAAATAGCTACCAATGAAATAATTGTTACATTTAATACCAAGCACCCCACGTTTTTTTACTATAATTGAATTATTTGTTAATAACGTTTTTTTTATAATCTTATAATCCCAAATTGATTAGTCATTCATAATTGATTGTTCGGATTTCTATTACTGTAACAAAACCTCGTCAAACTAAAAAAAAAAACTACTTTTTAGTTCTTAGTAGTTTTAAACTATAATTTATTTATTCTTTCTATTTAAACTTGCAATAATATGCTAATTATCACTCCACAAAAATCGATACGCTATCTGTGCAGGCGGTCGCCCGACACAAAGCATATTTATACTAGTGGCTCCGTGAGCTGTAGACCTCGCGACAAACTTAACTTTGACGTTGGAAAACTGTATATCCGCTAACTCCTCCTAAACCACGCAACTCATTTAGATGCGGTTTTCACCAATGGACGACCTGGTTCATTGGGAAGTATTATATGTACATAGCATTCTAAATAAGTTTTAAAATAGTAGAGAAAATCCAATGTTTTTTTAATCAAGTCGTCAAAAAATTCCATTTTATGGCGATTAAATACGTAGCTGACGCCTGTTTAAACCTTAAGAAATATATCAAATTAGTGTACTAAATAATTGTAGGTCTTTAAAAACCTAGAGAAAAGTCCGCAATGGCATATGTCTATCTCCTGAGATTGACTCACAGTGACCATTTTTATGTTTAAAAAATTTATTAAACATTGTTAGGTTATTTGCGAAGCTATTTTCTCCTATTCAGTATTAATCCTTATCCATACAAATACATTTTCTACCTTGGGCATTTAATGTAGTTTAAAATTGTCCTTTACACTATATGATTTAAATAAATACCTACAGAATTTTGAAAAAAGTTCTATATAAAAATCAAACCTGCTCACAAAATGTCACGAGAATCGGTTGAGAACTGCGCCCTGTAGACGAGAACAAATGGACATCCGGACATCCGCTGGACATACCTACCTACGAAAGCATTTTTGCCCAAGCTGAAACGGAGACGCTTCACTCGCTTCGCTCGCTCGGTCGATAAACTTTAATTATAACTAAGTACTATAATTATAATTAGGGACAATAATATGTACGTATGTATGTATTAAAGTTGCACTAGCAATGTTATCGACGAAGCGGAAATAATTGATTTATAAAACCACATTCATATTTGTTTAATTCATTTTATTATTTCATAATTCTTACATTTAAAGTCTGAATGGCAGAACCAAATAAGTTAAATTATCTCTAATTGTTGGTCATATTTAAAAACGATGCACGCTATCCAAACCAGTTTAGAGTGTAGGTACGTTTTTTTTTAAATCTTAGCGTTGCTTTTATAGTGTTATCACAGCATATATATAATTGTCATGGTTAACCTTTTGAACGATCTGATGACAGTGTATTTATTTATCTTTATCATTGCTATCCAAACAGTTGGATATTGTCAATAGATGATTATTAAACTTACACTCAACTTATTCTAGTTGGATTTTAAGAGCTTCGTACCTAAAAGGTAAAACAAAAACCCTTATGGTGAGACTTCATTGTCAATCTGTCTGTCTGTATGTCACAGTAGTTTATCGCAGCAACTACTAATTCTTGAATTAGAAAGAAAGAAAGAAACATTTATTCACTAAAACAGAAGACACACAGAGTAACATAAATATAAATTAAAACAATACAAAAAAAATGGTGGTGTGTGTGTGTCCTCGCAGCAGTGGATGGGAGACTGGCTCAGCATAATGCTGTGAGGTGTAAGACACCTGCAGCGCTGATTTTCAGCCAGCACCGTCTGTGACTCACTTTATTTAAATGTTTAAATATACTAAATTTTTTACTGAAAACGGGGGCCCAGGAAGTTGGTGTAATATTTAAAACCAAGCAGTAGTGCGAAGATAGGTGTAATGCTAAATAAAAAACGGCGCATCATTATTATTAATTTTAAAAAAATGTGCAAATAATTACCTACATGTCTGAAATTTGCGAAATCATAAATTTCAAATTATGTTTTACAGGACAAATAAACCGAAGTTCCAAATATTTCCAAATATTTATGATATTCGAGAAAACAAAATAAAACGGAAAAGCCTTTGCCTAAACGATATCGCAAATTATTTTGCTCCGATATGGTAACTCTTAAGAAAGGCTGCCTTATTGTAAAACTATCGCTATATCTATCGCTTAGGCAATGTCGAATAGAGGATCACAAAGTTACATAGAGATAAGAGCTTGCGAAAGTTATTTCTTGATTGATTTCATTTTAATAATTACCTGGTTATTAAGAGAAATTTTTAATTTTAAGGGTTGCGTATCTAAAAGGTACCGTCTGTTTTTCATGCGTAAGTACGAAACCCCCGGCGCGAGAGTCGGACTCTTATTTGACCGGTTTTTTAAATCTTATATTTGATTAGACTTTGATCTGCGAAGTATATTTACAGAGTCATGGATACCGGTTTTTCCGCAAATTGTATTCACGGTAACAGGAAATAAAACAACCGAAACTCAAGAACGACTATATGTATAAACTAGAATGTGGAATAGTGGAGTAAGTAATTATAGCTTATACGTAAGAATATCAGATGAGAGCTGCTATGTTATTCTGTAACAAATTTCGTCGCTGATTTCGTTCCACATTTCCTCCGACAATCATAAATTGACCCGCGCGCTTGTAGACATTACGCGGAGTAAGGTACCTACGCCCATGGCCAGTTGCGCCGACATACGACCAAGGTTGAAGACCCGCACGAACATGTAATTTATACGGACTGACGGGTCAAGTTAGGCTCGCCGACGAGTTCATGAATGAAGTTTTATTTAATAGAATCACACCTCAGGATATGTTGATGTGTGTATATGGAAAAGTATGTGTGCGTACATATTTTGCGTTGGTGTTTTCTATATGGGATACTTAATAAATATAAGACCACACATTTACAAATTGCTCTTCTGGTATTACCGATGTTGTTCATTCCTTTTAAACTTGACTCTATTCCATTCTATTAACTACTAACCACGAAGATGTCGTGACAAAACTTACCGACAAAAAATATAAGACACAGCCATAAAGTCATCTTGTCAAACAAGGAAAACGACAAGATTATAAAAAAAAACAAGGCGGAATGTCGACACAGAATTAAACGTTTTTATAGTTTCTTATTTCGTTACTTTACACTTTGATTAACGTTAATCACTATTGTTGTTTATGGCCGGCCATTTTGTTTATTTATTATTTTTTAACGACGCGTGTGGACGTGGCAGAGTGCGGAACGCGACTGAATATTATGGCTGAGCAAGGTTTAAATATGACAACCGGTTTATCAGTGTTTGTGAGCGAAGACTTGGACAACTTTGACCCGCGTCCATCTTCAATAAGGTCACGCTTTACGTATGGATATATCGCCAGGAGTTCTGTAACTTTGCAGGACTTATTTGGTGGGTACTTGTTGCCAACTTCATCTTCTGACAACTGCTGATTGTCTATTCTTGTATTTGCAACAGGTATTTAGAAACTATTAGAGTATTTTGCCTATTCATAACAAACACGAAAAACTACCTTTGGTGGCGAAGGAGCTTCGTAATTTTATTGTGTTGAATTACAAGGAAAATCGTCAATCAATCGTAATAAAGCGAAAATCAAGACCGAAGTAAACCATAGCATTTCTTTAGTAATTATAAAAACTAGTATTTTTAAGTAATTCTTGGGTCGAACTGAATAACTTACGAGTAGCTTCTGTTATAAGGCAGCCCTTCCAGTTAATCAATAACCAATGGAAAAGAATTTATTTTAGGAAACAGTAGGTAAAGTTCTTTTTGCCTAAACTTTATACAGCTGATAGCACACTCCCTTATGAATCATTCGTTGTCCAACTGAAATACCCAAAGGAAAAGGGGTAATATCCACCAGGCGCCTCATTCGGGAACGCTAAGTGATTCTGTAGCGACTCATAAGCCAGATTTCTCATCCCACTCTTCCGCACGACGCGTAATGCGTAAGAGCGAGATGAGAAATCTGGCTTACGAGTCGCTACAGAATCACTTAGCGTTCCCGAATGAGGCGCCAGGTCATTCTACGTAAAAGGTCTCATACCTAATAGGTATGTGAATGATTAACTTGCAGTTGCTAAAGTTTGATGACGGTCTTGACTCAAAACGGTGAGGGTAAATAAACAATATTATAACAATAGTACCTACTGTTGACACCTAGATGGATCCGCCAGGTACCAGCGACTCAGCGGCCCTAGCAAGGTTGACGCAGAGTTATACCGTCTTATCTCTAACTGCGTCTCTTTCACACAAGTGCCGACAAAAGAGCGATACTCAGTGAGATAAACGGGTTTAACTTATCCCCGTGTCTGGCATGCTAGGGCTGCTGGGTTCCATTGATAGGCGAGCCAGCGGCCCTAACATGCATGGCACAAAGATAAATTAGAACTGTTTATCTCTAAGTGCGTCTCTCTCACACTAGTGCCGACGAAAGAGATAGGTAGTCATAGAGATAAACGGTTCTAATTTATCTTTGTGGCATGCATGTTAGGGATGCAGGAAGGTCATTGATGACTCGAGACTGGTAGAGGCCAATCTGCAGAGCCTTGAACACCGTCAAGTCACCGTCGTTGCCAGCTTATCGGAATTTGATTATATAAGATGCATTTCGGAGTAATTTAATTCCACCTCCTTTCCATCGCCGTGGGACTAGGCGCAGCTATAGGTATATAAGTACTAGCGGACCCAGCAGACGTCGTCCCGCCCGGTGAGTCACCCTTATCATTTAGGGGTATGAAAAATAGATGTTGGCCGATTCTCACCTACTACTTTACTACTACCTTCTGACCTACTCAATATGCTCACAAAATTTCATGAGAATCGGTCAAGCCGTTTCGGAGGAGTACGGGAACGAACATTGTGACACGAGAATTTTATATATAAGATATAAAACCGGTCAAGTGCGAGTCTGATTCGCGCACCGAGGGTTCCGTACTTACCTATGAAAAAGAAACAGTACCTACCTTGTAGGTGCGGAACCCAGAAATGAAAAAAAAAATAGCTCTTAACAACGGGGTAACCATTTACAACTTTTTTATCAAATGAGACAAAAAATAACGTTCGCAACTTCTATCTCCGTGCAATCGTCGCAGTGTGATACGATAAGGTTATTCCGTTTAAATATTTGTTTTATGTGATGTAATTACAAATTTACGGTTTTCGGACTTTTTCCTTTCTTGAGCTGTAAGACACTGCTTTTTGCCAAATTTCATGATTCTAGGTCAAAGGGAAGTATCCTTTAGGTTTTGATTCCCTTTGGATTCCCTTGAAAGTATCAAAATATGTGACATAAACGGTTGGTTTTTTCACAGCTTCAAGAGATTGCAGACCAGTGTATTTGACATTAATTTCAAGTTGATATCTCCACGTGTTCCTGAGAAAAAGGTCTTGACACACAGACAGACAGGCAACTGGACAAACAAGTGATACTTTTTCCTTTTTCCTTTTGAGGTACGGAACCCTAATTAGATTCAAGAATTGCTCACTTACGGCAGCACTCAGTCGGTTGACGAACAATTAGTAACTTGTTCCTTCTTCAAAATTTCTATACAAAATCTTCACTAACGAACATATTAATATGTATTTCATTTAAGGATAAACGCGTAATCAAATTGCAGTCCTTGTTTAAAAATTCGTGGTCCTCTCTGGATATTTTGTAGCTTTTGAATTATTTATAATTTCTCGAAGCGTCGCTCGCCTTATATGGGTAGGAGCATTGACTTCACCACACAGTAGGTACCCAGAATAATAAAACGGTCGCTCTTGTTACTTACTTAATGGGAAAACCTGTTCACAGAAAAAACAGTCACCAAATAAGGTTATAGCTACTCAGGAATGTATACTAAAAAGGGACTTGCCTCTTTATGTTCAAGCATTACCTAACATTTCCCAGTGGCCCTAGCAAGCTCGACACGAGGTTAAGTTAACACCGTCTTATCTCTAAGTGCGTCTCTCTCACACTAGTACCGACTAAAGGGAAAGTCAGACAGATAAGACTGTTAAGTTATTCCCGTGCCTTGCTAGATATTTAAGGATTGGTAAAATATACAGTTAAAAACCAGTTTACAGTTCTGATCTTTTGCGAATCTGGTATTATGGGAATCTGGTGTTTTGCGATTCTGATCTTTTGTGAATCTGGTATTCTGAGAATTCGGTGTTTTGAGAATCTGGTGTTTTGCGAATCTGGTGTTATGCGAATGTGGTATTCTGAGAATCCGGTGTTTTGAGAATCTGGTGTTTTGCGAATCTGGTAACTAGCGAACAAAGGCCACAGATATAGCTAGTTTGATCTTAAAAGATCATTATTACATTAAGACCTATTTTGACCTAACAATTCGGTTCTTGAGCATTTAAAAAAAATACTTTTCATCACACTTGCTCGGAAAGGGTGTTAATAATACGCAGGCGTATAGATCAGCTATAGCCGATTTACCTCCCATGGGATTTATGTATTTTGTATGGTTAATAACTCCCGCTGACGGCGGGGCGTGTGCGCCGGGTCCGGCGGGGTGCGCGCGCCGGATCCGGTGGGGATCTTTTTCTTATAGAAGTAGCGCGCAACCGACGCCACATACAGTTTATTCTACCCACCTGATGGTAATTCACGGTGTACAATGGGAATGAAATAATATATATTTTTTCTAATTTTTATTTCATTTCCTCACAAATGTGATGAAAAACATTGTTTGTATCACGTGCAGTAACAAACTAGAGTCCTTGAAAGCCCTCGCTTTCGGCGTTGGGCTTCTAACAGACTCTCGTTAGTTTTCCCCATCTTATGGCCCTAGATGCACAATGTACTATTGTTGCCACCAGATTTTAGTAATGAATTCTATAATATATGAAGTTCATAAAGTTTAATATACCTTAATCATCCAACCCATATCCGACCTATACGAAATGACGACCTAACATTAAAACAAACTACATCTTAATAAAATAAAATTTATTTACATTTCATATTCACACATTCAAATTTAACAACATAATAGCACCAAAGAAAAACATTCAACGGCAAATAGTGAATTTAAATATCAAGTCCTTATTCATGCTTCATCGGGAATAATTTTTGGTTTTGTAACGTTGATATAGCCCTCTGGAGTACTCGTGAAGAGCACGGTCAGCACCCAAAGATGGAGGCCCATCTGAAACAAGTGACTAACTCTAAATGAACTGTGTTTGCTTGTTACTCTTTCACGAAAAAACGGGTGTAGTAGTACAGATGTAGTGCATAATTAGTTTCCATCGTGTTTTATCGGAATAGTTCGTATTTATCGTGCTCTCTCAATTAGCTTCAGCAGGCCCCCAATTCTCGGTGCATTCGAGATAATCTCATAATCAAGATTAAATGTCAGTGCATACAGTATTTGACACAACTGTATGAATCTGACGTTTAATCTCGCAACCGACATTATCTCGAATGCATCGAGAATTGAGGGCCAGTACGCATCATACCATGCTGTCATTAAATAATAAAGTTTCATATTAATGAATATAAACATGTCACTCATTTAATACAATAATTAATTGACACTTCGGGTCCCGTCGTATTCCGATTGAGATCCGAGTTTTACCGATGGAAACATATTATTCACTTTACCTATCTGTACCACGTTTTACAAGATTTTTATTAACTTGTAATGTTCGTTGGTTAGTTGGGTTGTTTAGGTCAGATCATGCAAGCTGAATTAGAATCGCTTCCTCTTCTACGGAGTTGTATTTTTACATGTCGGTTCAGTTCTGATGACAATGCATTTTATAGTATGCATGACCTGAATCAATATCCAGGGTTAGCTCCAGATAAAGGAACTCTTCAACGGTCAACAGCAAAGACACGAAATTAGGTGTACGCATTTTATTGCAATATTAATGTGAAATGGGCAAAAAAGCTTGTAATAACATGCAATTTTGAACGAAAACTTATTACATCACATGTTCCAGGGGAATACAGATAAACGAATTTCATGCGTAGGAAGCTTGAACCTTCCTGATCAGAATGCCTAACTTGCATTTCGTCTACGAAGCAAAATGACTAAAAATAATGACTATATGGCAAAATACCTAACCAGTAAATCGTCTTAAGATCAAAATATCTACCAAGCAAAATGCCTAAATTGCAATAACACCTAAGCAGCAAATTGTCTAAAGGTTGTCTAAGGATAAAGATTGTAAAAGTTGTCGTTAGTCATATTGCCTGGTAGGCCTTTTGCTTCTTAGTCAATATACAATGAAGTTCAAGTGCTGCATAGTCATATTGCCTGGTAGGCATTTTGCTTCTTAGTCAATATAAGCTTTAGGCTAAATTTCACGTAGACGTTTTGATTTTTAGGCAGCATGATCAATAAGGAGCTTGAAGTGAGCTATTCCGTTTTCTTTTTTTGTACCTAAACTTCTCAACTTATTAAACTTACCATATAGAACAGAATAAAAATCCTCAGCACTGGATATCTCTTGAACGTGGTGCCAATTTGACGAGAGAAGCTCACTAGAACGGACTCCACCGGCCTGGGACGACGCCTGTCGTCTTGTACTTGCACCACACTGTGCTGAGCGCGCAGGGTTGACAGCTCTGTCTTGTATTTAGACTGGAATATAAAGGGTGTTATGAATCACTGACCATAATAGTACTGGTAGAGCCAAACAGTAATCCTCACTAGATGATTACTGTTCGAATGGGCCGACTCGACCGGGGTAGTACCACACTCTCACAGAATATCGGCGTAAAGTAATAGCGTGCAGCGTTACGCGCTACAAAGTATGTGTTTCTTTTAATATGGCCTCCTTTCAATTTACTTTCAAATTTTCTTCTTTTGGAAATTCCTTTTATAATTCAAAAGTTTTCTGTCAATCCGGTTGTTTTGTTGTCTCGGCTGACTTTTCTTCCGAATTTTGACGTGGAAAGATGCTGTAAAAATCAAATCTCTAGATAAAATGGAATCTTTTCCTGTGTAATTGTGCGAATTTGTAGTGCCGGCTGCGATACTCGCGATCCGCCTTTAGCATAAAAATATTTCAACCACACTACGGCTACCAAAAGAGTTTAAGACGGATTTGTGGAACGTCGTGACATATATAATCCCGTCATTCATGGGAAAACTTTATTAACATAAATCTCACTCCAATCGGAGTCCTAGGAAGAGCCTTTTTAATTACCACCCACGCTCCAAACCTACCATCGCGCTGATCGTCTCGGCAGCCGCTACCCGACGGCGATCGTTGGTGCCATACACGAGACGGCGTGGTACTCCGGTACAACACCCGCCAGCTACGTCTACTAAATTATAATTTAAATTCTCATTCATTCTCATTCGTATTCCGTTAAACCAATCGTCCGGAATTGTAAGGTTTTTCCTTTTTGTGTGTCTGTTTGTGATTATTTTTAAGTATTATTTAATCCCCAAAGTTCAAAAGGCGATTTATTCCGCAACATCTTATTTACCAACTTTCGATCATCATTTGGCCAAATTTAACCTTTACTTTAAGTTAGTTATATTGTTATGTTATATTATTGTTTGTATGTGAAGTTCAATTGGTGTTGCACTAGTTACCGTTAGCGACGACCTTAAACTAAGGCTAGCCTTAGGTTGAGTGATCTGCGCAAATCTAGGGATCAGGTCGAGAAAATCGACCCAATCAACCCAGTTGTCCTTATCATCTTATTATTACTTACCCCTGAATCTTAACACCCGTACCCGTACCCGTCAACGTGGGTTCTGTTTAATGCATGTGTTTAATGTGATTCCGCCTGGCAGTTTATTATTATTTTAACGTTTAATACAAAGTTTCGGTAAAAAGGATTTTTCATCTAAAGGCTTGCTATTGCGTTTCGTACGGTGAGTGACGAGATCCGGAGGCCTATTCCCTCATCCCTATCCCATCCCCATTCCCCATCCTCCCTAGACTGGCAACGCATTGGCAGCACCTCTGGCGGTGCAGATGTCCATGGCCGGCGGTGACCACTTTCCATCAGGTGGGCCGTCTGCCAGTTTGACAGTCAATTGACATCAAAAAAAAAAACAATAGACTGCATAACCGGGCGAACTCCGCTGCAGCTTTAGGCTAGGTTATAGCCAAGGAGTGGAACGCTCTCCCTGCGTCTGTATTCCCGAAATCGTATAACCTTGGTGTTTTCAAGGCAACAGTGTACAGGCATTTTCTGCGTAAGCGTGTACCACCTTCGACCTCGTCGTCACTTAACATCAGGTGAGACTGAGATTAATCGCAAACCCATTTTTGATAAAAAAAGGTAAAGTCAATGTGGCCAATTTCGTCTACGAATTCCACCTGCGTTGAATCTAAGCACAGTACGCCGCTGTCGACTCAGTCGGTAAACTAGAAAACCCTGCTGATTTATCGACTGAGTCGACAGCGGCGTACTGTGCTTAAATTCAACGCAGGCGTGTAATAGACGGCATAGCCCCGTAGACGGAATTGGCCACATTGACCTTACTGACCTACAATATAACTACGCAATATCACTGGTTGCACAATTATACCTATTGATCGTCAGTCAGTGATATTGACGGTCGATATCGTCTAACCTTAGCGGTGCGGGGAGCGCATTTCCGCGAACGTACCAATCACAGAAAGAAAGAAAAGACATTTATTCACTTCACAAGGGCACACAATAATAAAAAACAGGTAAAACGAGGTATGTGTTTCATCGCGGCAGTGAATCGGTCACTGGCTCAGCATAATGCTGAGGTGTCAGACACCCGCAGCCCTGATTTTCAGCCAGCACCGTCTGTAGCAATCGGAGCGCTATACAAACACAGCGCTCAAACCCCCCCGCCTAAGCATCTTTAGGATATTTGGTCTGTGTAATGGCTATTTAAAATTATAGAAGAACTAGCTTCTACCCGCGACTTCGTCCGCGTGGAATTCGGTTATAGTTATTGCCTCGGGAACTTTAAGTTTTCCGGGATAAAAAGTACCGATCCTATATCCTTCCCAATACCTTAGAGAATTTGTGTACAAAGTTTCATGAGGATCGGTTAAGTAGTTTTTACGTGAAAGCTTAGTAATATCTTGCTCCGGGTGCTAAGTAAATGTATAGAGAGCAAAAGAAAAATCCTCCGTCAGGCCCGTTTCTCAAAGTATAGGTATTAGTCTACTGATATAAGTGTCCTGTTTCATTTTCTTTTTTAATTTACAGAGACAATACACTAATATTGTTATTAAACCATGTTCGTCTGAATGTTTGGACTAATTTAATTAGTTCTAAACCTACTTACTTTCTTTCAGTGTTTTTACACGTAATAAAATATTCTGGAAAGTTAAAGGTTTGAGCAGAAAAAAGCGTTAAGTGATGTAAACATTTGTTTAAACATAACAGCACAGGGGTTTCCAAAAAACATATTATTATTTTATCTATCTGACCTAATGAGTCATTGGTTATGAACATGGTCCGGAATCCCCTCTGAAATATCTAAAAATGGAATAACCGATAGTGTCTGAACTGTTGTTATGATACTTTAAACTTCCTTAGGTATCTATAGAATATATGAATACTAGCTTCTTCTCCCGCGACTTCGGTTATAGATATTCCCTCGGGAACTTTTTAAATTTTTTGGGATAAAAAGTATCCTATGTTACTTCTAATACCGCCAAAAATATGTGTAAGAAGTTTCATGATGATCAGTTCAGTTGTTTTCGCGTGAAAGCGTAACAAACAAACTTACATTCACTTTTATAATATTTTTAAGGAATTAAGGATTAAGGATAACCACAGCTACGCATAGCCGGGGAAAACCAAACTACAATTAATGACCACTTGAAATAAACACGGTGTTACTAACGATTTATCGTCAGAAGTAGTCCGACGTGACCGCAACCGCACTCAACACCTGAACGAGTCCAAAACATGTCGGACCATTTCTGATAATAAATCGTGAGTAAAGCCGTGTTTATTTCAAGAGTTCATAATGTCTCAATAAAGTTTAATTTCACAAAACTATTATTAATCAATATTATTTCATGACAGCTCCAAAAATAGCAGCAGCAAAAATAGGACTTTGAGCAAGCCTCTAGCGCGTCAGCTCTTGTTCGAGGGTTCCGTTTGTGTGTATTTGGTACGGAACCCTAAAAAACAACACTGCTTTTCGCTCTGTTATATCTCTTCTGCCCAAACAATGCCTAGGAAAAGAAGTTAAAGTTATCTACTTTTAGGGGCTCGTAAACGTGCTAGTTTTTCGTTGGTTTATTGCTGCAATAGGGATGTTTCCTGGGTAAAAAATAGTTATTCTAATTAGTCAGTCAGTTAGATTATCAAAAAATATTGAACACGTATTTTTTGTTTATCAAATCAATCAAAATTGACAAAGATAACGCGCATCAAAGTTCGGGAGTGGGGGCTAATGACGTCACTCACTTGTAAAAAGTGTACAAAGTTGTGACGTCACGCGGAACTTCACGCACTATATCTCCGTCATTTTTTGTTTAATTGACAAAAGAAAAAATATGTTTCAATATTTTTTTATAATGTATATAACGGATTAATTCGTTTTCAGGAAACTTGCCTATTCGGGCTATCCTCAAAAGTTTACATTCAAACTTCTGTCTTAATTAGTGATGTAATTTGCAAGTAATCATTTTGGTAATAGCCAGAATTGCAGAAATAAATAGCCAAAAATTAGCTCGTTTACGAGACCTTTTAACATGTTTTAAATTACGCGACCATCTTAGCTGCAAATCGATTAATCAATCACCAATTTTAATTAACCTTTTGACCGCCACAGTCGGCTGCAGCATCAGCGGATACAGGGTAAAAAAGTCCTTCATCACCTTGACTTAAAGTTGAAATTCGTGTTACTTCTCAGACATGCTTGGCGGTCAAAAGGTTAAAGCCACTTCGCCGCCGCGATATTACAGGGTTCTTTGTTACATGAACGTCGAACGGAGATAATAACCTTTGAAAATAAGTATACCCATATTTCGCTGGTTAAAGATCTGGTATATAAACGAATATATCAATTGTACAAACACAAATATACTGTTGCCGGAAATAATAAAATACGCCAAACAATTTGATTTTGACATAGAACTTTGGAACCGTTATAAAAACATTCTGCTCTGTAACATAGGACTTTATCTGTAGCGTAGGTTTAGTACTATAATTATTCATTTAATGCGGCATAAATCATAAAATAAAGAATGTATAGAGATGGCAAGTGTTTGTAGCCCGAGCCACAGGCGAGCGATATACAGAGTGGCTCGTTTAGATTATATCAATATTAGCTTTATAGTTTACGAGTCAAATGCTTGTGGCATACGCACCTATAGGCACGCACAAGGTTTCCGTTTTTGCCATTTTGACTACGGAACAGTAAAAATTACAAATTCACTTCTGTGTGCAGATGCAAGAAGTGGACAGAAGAATACTTAAAAACATTTTTGAAATGTATCTGATAGAAAAGTAGCTTGAGGCATTTGCCGGGTGCTCACCTTCCATATTGTGTTCGCATTGCCATACGCCATAAGATACTCCATTGTGAAATTATAATTTATTGCTTAGAGTAACATGTTATTTCAATGACGAATATTGTGGAGCAAAATGATGTTAAATGACATACGTCCCTATTTTTTCTTATTTCCAAATAAACAATAGGTGGTCCAGACGCGGAAACTATACGTACATCTCCCTTATTACTATTACATAGTTATTTATTAGAATTAATTTATACCCATTAGGTTTGTTTGTTGCACTTTGTGTGTTAGTTTTTAGACAAAACTCAAATGTCAAAGTGGCAAAAAGACTTACTGCTGAGTTTCTTTTGGCGTTTCTTCTCAGCAGATGTCACCTTTCGAAGCGCTGGTAGATTCAGACATGTGAAAGAGCCCATGTGGCCTACTTGCAAAATAAATATTTTCATTTTCATTTTCATTTTCGGTGCCAGGATGTTACTGTAAACTAGAGAAATGATAGGATGCAGGCCGCGTTTCTCTATTTGAAGAGATCGATTACATGTTAGGTATATCATTAGTATTAAATAAATAAATAAAATAAATAAATCATGGGACAATCTTTACCCAAATCGATCTAGTCCCAAAGTAAGATCTAAAGGCTTGTGTTACGGGTACTAGACGACGATATAAATACTTATATAGAAAAATAAATACTTAAATACATAGGAAACATCCAAGACTCAGGAACAAATATTCGTGCTCATCACACAAATATTTGCCCTTACCGGGGATCGAACCCGGGACGCTAGCTTCGGAGGCAGGGTCACTACCAACTAGGCTATCCGCGTCGTCGATTATAAGTATGACTAATCATTTTACACATGTAACGCAATGCACTTTGATGAAAGGTTATCGTATCAAATCCATAATATTATATATAGCCACTTATTGAATAATAACAATCAAACATAGGGCTTCGTTACCCTTGTTAGTTTTATAAACACAACATAGAACCATGTAATGTCGTGATTTTTGGACTATGAGATACATACATACATACATAGCTTCACGCCCGAAATCCATATTAAAAGCTAGCAACCGGCCCGGCTTATTTCTCATCTTAGAAGCGATAGGGAAACGCTTAATAACAATACTTACATACATAGCATCACGCCCGAAATCGCTAATGGGGTGGGCAGAGCCACAAGACTACTTGTGGCCACGTTCGATTAATTAGTCCTAAGATGGTATGATGAACCGTATGGTGACAGGTGATCAGCCCATCGCCCATACAGATAGTCCACCATGTTGGAGAGGACCCGTCCCTTAGTCGACTTTTACGACATGCCAGGATGATAAGCATCTGCACGCATTCTATGCTATTTCTTCACTCCCAGTGCAGCAGAGGAGTAACTATGGACTATGAGATGATGATGATTAAGATCCTGGTTTCAGCAGAATACGGCTAAAGTCATATAGAATTACGTAAGTAGTAATAATCATCAATACATATAAAACAGTACCGTGACTCACTTATAGACAACGCACAGCCTAAACGGGTGGTCCTAGAGGTTTGAAATTTGGAGGAAACATTCCTCGAGTACCCCAGAGGTGCACTAAGGAGGGATTTTTCGAAATTCCATCCCTAAAGGGGTGAAAAGGGCTGATAAAGTTTGTATGGATAATACCGCGGGCGAAGCTGTGGCGGGTCCACTAGTAACTCATATATAACATAGAACCCTATAATATTGGGGCAGCGAATCTTGACACTAAACATACCTCTATCTTCTCCAATTGAATCCTCAGCATATTATTATCGGCGAGTAACGAATCGATCGTGGCTTGCCTCTGCACCAATGTCTGCGTCAAGCATTGTATCTTTTCATGGTCTACACTATCTTGCATATCCCCATAATCCGCGACGTTTAAAGCGCTTGTGTCCGAACTATTGAAGGACGCCTCCCTTAGGCGGCAAACCTCAGCTTCCTTTTCGCGTAACGTCGAGCGAAGGGCGGCAATGGTCTGGCTCGTTTCCCTCTGAAGTGCTTGTAAGTCCTAGAGAGATTTTATTAGATAATCATAATACTGGAGGACTGTATAGATTAGCTACCCAACATTTTTGTTTCCCAATATTTTTAGTTCCATTCGCATGTTTCCCCCTTTTTTAGGGTTCCGTACCCAAAGGGGAAAAACGGGAACCTATTACTAAGGCTCCGCTGTCCGTCTGTCCGTCTGTCATCAGGCTGTATCTCATGAACCTTGATAGTTAGACAATTGAAATTTTCACAGATGATGTATTTATGTTGCCGCTATAACAACAAATACAAAAAAACAGAATAAAATTTATATTTAAGGGGGCTCTCATACAACAAACGTGATTTGTTTGCTCGTTTTTGCTCGATATTGATAATGGCAACAGGTAAACGCTTGAAATTCACAGAATATTTAGATATTTATTAACTTCAAAAATAAACAATTAAATTAAAATAAAATAAATATTCAAGGGAGGCTCCCATACAACAAACGAGTTTTTTTTTTGCTTGATTATAATGGTACGGAACCCTTCGTCCGCGAGTCCGACTCGCACTTGGCCAGCTTTTTTATTTTCCTATGCAGTTATGTTACCATTAGGTTATTTCTTCGGACGCATTATTTTCTATTCGTTTTTGTTACTAGACGTATTTTTTTCCATACATTTTGTCTCCTAGTCCGTATTATCCTCATGAAAGTGTTTTACCTGTACAACCAGTTCTCGATATTATTTTATCACATACCTATAACCCCTTTCAAGGAATAGGTCGAATTACAAATAACCCTGGATGCATATATAACTACATTGTTCACGGCTCTGTCAACTCCCAGCTATGATACGAACCAACCATATTAGGATATAAAGGCCCGGGCACACCAAACGCGGTTGCGGCGCGTTTGCGGCGCGAACGCGGGTCCGCGCCGTTGTCGAACAGCGCGAGCGAATTTACCATGCCACACCAAAGTAGCCGCGGTGTGGCATGGTATATTCGCAAACGCGCCGCAACCGCGTTTGATTTGCCCCGGCCTTAAATGTTTTTGATACGATCGAAGGGAGAATATACCCAAAAGATTCAGTAAGATTGGCAAAAATATTATCGAGCTTTAAGGACAGTATGTGATAAAATAATATTGAGAACTGGTTCTACAGGTAAAACATGAGGATAATACGGACTGGGAGACAAAATGCATGGAAAAAAATACGTCTAGCAACAAAAACGAATAGAAATTAATGCGTCCGAAGAAATGACCTAATCGTAACACAACTACATAGGAAAATGAAACAGTGGGGAAAAACGCGAATGGAACTAAAAATATTGGGAAACAAAGATGTTGAGTAGTTAATCTATACAGTCGGAGTCCCCATGGACTGTATTAACAAATAATTCAACTATAGTAAAAAATCGTGGGGTGTTTGGTATTAAATGTTACAATGATTTCATTGGTAGCTTTTTATAAAATTAGAGTCATTATGAAAATATAGTAAATTGCACCCCATGCTTTTTTACTGTACTTGAATTATTTGTTAATCAATTTATTGTTATTCTAATTTTATCCCAAATTGATTAGTCATAAGTGATTGTTAGAATTTTTATTACTGTAACATAAACTCTTCATACTTAAAAATATTTTCTAGTTTTTAGTTCGGTTTGCTATTATAGCGTGTTTTTTTTTAGTTTTTTTTTTAAGCTATAATTTAAAAAAAGACTAAAAAAACACGCTCTTGTCAGTTACGCTCTAAAAAGTACAAAAGACTCTCATCACTAAGGTATATTGGACTCGTCTCGTCAAACCAAACCAAACGAGTCCAAACTCGAGGGGTTTACTAGTAGTAATTGAAGAGTTCCACTATCGACCTCCTGGCTCCATGGTCAGATCAGCTCGAGTCGTGACACGCGTAGCAGCTGCGCTATACCTTGGCGAGCGCCTGCGCGTGCGCGTCGGCGCGCGCGGTGCCGGCGCGCTCGTCGCGCAGTGCGTCGCGCAGCGCGTCCACGACGCGCTCGGCGGCGCCGCGCCGCGCCTCCAGCTGCTCCACGTGCCGCCGCATCTCCGCGCACTCGCCGCGGACCCCGGACACCGCCTCGGAGAGTTCCTCGCGCTCCTCCCTGAAGTACGATGCTTCAAATATTTCAATGACTTATGGCCGAGATCAGAAAGGCCACTCCAATTGAGCTTTAATTAAAGTGAAGTTTCTGTATAGATTGACAACTAGTTGAGGGACATTTAACTATTTAATATCTAGTCAAATGCTTAAGTGGCGTTTCTGAATTCGGCTCTTAGTTTCAGAAATCTGATCGGTCAGCTCCGGTGATATCCGCTCCGCTCCGTATCAAGAGAAACCCTTTAGGGTTCTTAAGGTGAAATGAAGAAGTGTAATAAATCGCCAACAAACTGCTCTGTAGTTTAGCGATATTTTGTACATTTTTTAAATGTATTTTTCTAAATTGCTCATCATACCGCAACTCGCAAAAAAGGCATCGAAAAAGAGAGACAATAAATAAATAAATAAAATATTCAAGGATACTGATTGAGTAAAAAAAACGTGACGACTTGAGAACCTTCTCCTTTTGAAATTTGAATAAAATTGGAAATAAATAAAATAAAAGTAATGATAAAGTTGAAAAAAAAGTTATTGCTTAGTTTCTTGCGGCGTGAAGCGCTGGTGGATTCAGACATGTTAAAGAGCCCGTGTGGCCTACTTGCAGAATAAATAATATCATTTTCATTTTTCATTCTTATTTTCATTCGATTAATAAAATGAAATCAAAAGTCACAAGTAAAAGCGACCGAGCGATAGTTTTCGATAAAGAAAACGGTTTGCATAAACTCATGGTAATGGTACCGCTGAATGAACTATTTTTAACAGACTACAAAAAAAAAGAAGAATGTTCTTAATTCGTCGCGCGCGTAAGTTTTTCAATGTTTGTTACCTCAGAACTCCTACATTTGTGAATGGATTTGGAGATTTTTTTTATTACAAGTATAATAAATAAATCAAGGGACAAATTTTACACAAATCGATCTAGTCCCAAAGTAGGCTCTAAACGCTTGTGTTATGGGTACTAGACGTCACTACATACAATTATAGCTAAAAAAATACATAAATACTTAGGAAAAATCCAAGACTCGGGTATAAACAAATAAGAAAAACATTAATACATTGGTAAGATATAAAAATTCATACTCATCACATAAATATTTTCCCTAAAGGGAGGAACCCGGGACCGCTAGCTTCAGAGGCTGGGTCACTATCAACTAGGATAACCGCGTCGTCACAGTCATAAATGACTTTCGCTATATAATACTCACTTCAATGAGTCTATTTGTTCAATCAAGATCTTAGTATCCTCCGTCAAATTCAATCCTTCTTGCAAAGATTTGATCTCCTTATCCTTTGCAAAGAGCATGCTTTTCACCCTATGTTTATACTCATCCCAGTCTTTCTCGAGCCTTCTGCATTCCTCTGTCGTTCTCGCCAAATTGCCCTCAAGCTCATTAATGGTGGTCTGAGCATGTCTTAGCTCATTATCTATCTTCGTTTGCTTGGTTTCATGTTCGGTGTTTTTTTCATTCAGCTGTCTTATGCTGAAGCAAAAAAAAAACAACTATTTTGGTATATATTTAGAAAAATGTTCACAAGGCTATAATAGGCATGAAGTAATCAAAAGACGATGCTCCCATTTTTTCATTGAATGAAATAGTTTATTGTGCATCTAGGGCCGTAAGACGGGGGTAATAAACGAGTCTATTAGAATACATACATAAACATAAAAAAAACATTAGACAAAAAATATTAAATTATTTATTTTATTCCCATTGTACACCGAGAATTACGATCAGATGGGTAGAATAAACTGTATGTCGCGTCGCTTGCGCGCTACTTCTATAAGAAACCGATCACCACCGGTGGTGACCGGTCGGTCACCCGGCGCGCACGCCCCGCCGTCATCGGGAGTTATGATTTATGAACCATACCAAATCCATAACTCCCGCGGGAGGTAAACGGGCTATAGCTGCTCGATACGCTTGCGTATAATAACACCCTTTTCGAGCAAGTATGATGAAAAATCGTAAGCTTAGTAATTAAAGAAAACTTATGCTTATTGATTTTGAAGTATTGTTCAAAATCAATAAGAAATGGACACATAGTTTTTCTTATAATGGTTCGGTTTTTCCTTTTCGAGGTACACAACTCTCAAATTATTAAAAACATATTGAAAGTCTTACAGATTTTCCAACTCTATATTTCTCCCGTGAAGTAAGTTCACTTCCAACTCGAGGCTTCTATTTCGGTCCATGTGCTTCGTCATTTCTACAGAGGTTATGTTATTTATTGTTTTTTTCAACAATTCCAATTGGCTAGCAAAGCACTCTTTATCTGCATTCACTCTCATATTTATCCTCTCTGTGTTCTCAAGCTCTAAACTTGTTCTTTGAAGTTCTGAAACAATCATTGCAATGAGTAGGTACGTAAGGTGAAGTTTGTTTATATATTCTACAATACTATTTACTTGTTGTTATATTAAAAAGCAACACAACTATATAACACAATATAGGGTGCTGATTTGAACACCTGCAATATTATGGGATATAATGAAATACCTACTGAAAAAAAGAAGACAAACAAAGTAAATCCCGAAAAAAATACCATCTTTATTTTGTACCAAAAATCTTTAGTGTATAAAAAATGAAGACTTTTTTACTGTTACAAATAATTTACCACAAACTAAAAACTACAATACCTTCATAACTAACTACATCATTACCATCCTCCATCATTCTTAGTCTTTCAAGCAATTCTGACACCTCTCTGTTCATGACATTGAGTTCATTTTTTAACATGGCATTTTCTACTTCTAAGTTTTGCATTTTGAATGTATAGCTCTCTTGGTGTACTACCTCTAAATTGTTAGGTAGGCTGAATCCTGAAAAAACATAATAATTGGAACTAAATAAAAAATTAATAAACAGCAGTTTAAGTATAAAGAACGAACTACTGATTTAACTTTTTGTTGCCTAGTCTTGTGTGAGATTTTCAGAATGTCTTCATTTAAATTCTAAATAAGAAAATAGAAAATTTCTGTATCCTAATAATTATATCCACAACTATTAGAACAAAATAAATATGATATGAAATTTAGCTATATTATTTTAATTTCTGAGGTTTAGACACAAGACATTAATTATTATTTTTAGGCATAACATACTCATTTCGACGGGTCTCAGACTCAACCTTGTATATGAAATTTTACGAAATCCGAATATCCACTTCAGCTACACATCCTAAAGTATATATTCCAATTTCAAAAAAAATCATATACGAGGTTGAGTCAGAGACCTGTTGATTTGTTGTATTTCATTTTATGAAAGTTTACTAACTGATTTATACTTTAATGACAATCTTCATTTGTTGTTTATTTACACGCCTAAAATAAATAAAATACTAGCAAAATATATCACATTAGATTATACTTCACTGGTACTTAGTCATATTTATTGGGAATATCTATACTCACAAATATCAACTTTACATTTAAATATAGTTAAAAAGCTTCAGAGTAAAATTAATTAAAACATACTTCGGTGTTTAAGGCCAAAATTATCAATTTGATCATTATTCTTTAAATCACCAACCAATGTGTCAGGACAGTTATTAAGATTATACAATGGTGCTCTTGCTGGTGATCTGTGTGGCGACTTTGAAGTTTTCACTGGTTCCCTCGTACACTCATTGGTTTCTTTTGATTGTGACCGAGACTGCCTAGAATTTTGCACCACCTTTTTCGTAGGGCTATAGTTGTAAGACTTTGTTTCAGTTACGCATGGAGCTTTTCTCGTGTTCCGAATGGGTCGACGTTTTGGGCTCCATGCCGAACTTTCTGGTTGTAAAGGAAAATCAGATCTATCGTTTTTCTTTTTAGCACCATTGTGGCTGCGCAGAGCTGCTGCAGTCTGCTCATCTAGGTCGTTTAGAAGGCTCTCGGCCTTCCCAGCGAGGTCCGAAAACCAAGCCATTGGAAGTAACTATCTGCAATGAAACAATATAATTGATGACAGTAAACAAATTGACTACAATTTGACTACATTAGCAATGAGAAGATGGACTAAGAAGCCTGTGAGTTACATCATAAGTCAGGTCAGGTCACAATACATGTCTTCATTCTAATTATTGCGATACAATTTTATAAAATTTTCATAATAAATATTATGTTACGGAATTGAAATAGGAATGACAGACAGAACGACATTTTACACGTAAACAATACCACAGACAACCAAATAAGATTTTCGTTTTAAAGATTTTCGATTAAGGATGTATACCCATTATATCGATTTGTATATTTTTCACTGAAATTGAATAGTATGGTAAAGTTAGTCGTTTCGCATAAGTATAATAAAAAATAAAACCACTTTACCGTTCTTTTAAAGGAGATAAATGACATTTAAGATTACATGTGTTATGTGCTGTGCCTGTGTTATTTGTACCGGAAGTTGATTAAATTACAAGAAAAAGCGCAAAATGTTTCTGTCCCATAGTACTTTTATAATCACAAAATGTATTTTCTACAACTTTGTACTCTCCTCGATTTTTTGATGAAAAAAAAATGTCGTTACCGTTGTTCCCACGGAAATATTCTTGATTGAATTTCCATGTGTCCGGACCGTAACGTCAAACGGAAAGGCCGCTAGCGCTGTTGTCACTCGAGTAGTCAAATCAGGTTCTAATTTTATTTCACATACTAAATAATTATTAATAATCACACAATTTGTATATTTTAAATCATTATTCGTTCAAAATTACTCATTGCCGTTATTTGGTGCAAATGAAACAAAACTTGAAAAATAAAATAGATGTACTGCGGATTTGACGTGGTATACATCCTTAAGTTGGTGGTGGTGTGATACAAATAAAACATTTTTCTTTCTTTGTTACGTTTTAATCACAGATATCTATCTAAAGGTTTGAATGAGCGTTCGCTCTCTCGGTGTTTATGCTATAATTATTTAATCTAGGGATATCTAACGTCGAGTAGACAAACTTTAACGTTACCTTAAGAACAAGTTGGCAACACCAAAAAGCAAAAAAAGTTAATTTAATAATAATTTACTCTGTAAAAACGTCATTGAGCTGTCAAAGTATGGTCACAAAAATGAAAATTAGTATAATAATTTAGTAATTATAAGACTATCAACAATGGATTTCGAAAGCCCTGATGTTGAAAAAGATTTCCCTGGGTTGTATGCGTCGGAAACCGGACGTAAGAGTAACGAAAGTGATTGTAAGTATCTAATTTGTAGTGCGCATTACGTCTTCTACGTTCCGTTCGTACGTTACGTTCAGTTTTTCCTACTTACAAATTATCCTTATTATTATAATATAATGTTTTATTAGTAGCAACCAGTAATTAAGATCTTAAAAGAAAATGGTTGGGGTAGCAAAAGGCGGCCGGGATTGTATTGGGCTGGAATTTATTATTTTTAAGTAAATATATTGTGTTAGTTATTTATTTTTGTAGGAAGAAAAAGACAGGGAAATGTGACCATGAGAGGAAAGGTTGATTTAGGTCTAAGGCTATGTAAAATAGGTTGAGTTAGATTATTATTGTGTCAGGACCGAAGGCCCAATCTAGGCAGAAACAGTTTATGTGAAGAGAAACTCCATCAACTCCTTTGCATTTATTGGTCTTATTGATGAACAGCGATACATTTGCTCCACATATAAATCTTCAATAGGTTTCTGTAGCGCATCTTAATTATATGTACATATAAGTTGTTCGTAAAATTTTAAAATTTGAATAAAAAAAAATATATTTAATTTTAAGCAACATAATCTGTGTAAACAATGAACTTATTAATAATTTGCAATTTTTAATTTAGCAAGCAATAATATTTTTGGTTAAGTTGGTGAGCATGGTTTATCACTTAACACATTTGGACAATTTAGTTAGTTATTTGGTTAGTGGCATAAGTTTGGTAGAGCTTAACTAATATTCGGTGTATTAAACGTGTTTACTTACTTAAAATAATGTGGCTTAAAATTAAGTTAACTACTCGACTACTTAATATGTGTAAACCAGCTGTTGGTCAGTTTTGTAAAATTCTATGAGTTTCACAGAGACACTTAGTTTATAATGATAAGCGACTTATCTCTAGATAGCGGCAACAGCAACACAAAATCAAATGTCGGCTAGACATGCATCTGGGGCTTGTTGCACTATTTCACCATGAAACTTGATACCTCAAATAAAATAAAAATAAATAAATAAATCAGGGGACAATCTTTACACAAATCAATCTAGTCCCAAAGTAAGCTCTAAAGGCTTGTGTTATGGGTATTAGACGACGATATACATACTTATATAGAGAAATAAATACTTAAATACATAGGAAACATCCAAGACTCAGGAACAAACATTCGTGCTCGTCACACAAATATTTGCCCTTACCGGGGTTCGAACCCGGGACCGCCAGCTTCGGAGGCAGGGTCACTCCCAACTAGGCTAACTGCGTCGTCAACAACAATAACTTTAACATTTAAAAACATATTACAACACATTTGTTTGGTCAACTTTTAAAATTTCACTGAATAATTACCACAACTTCAATCCTAAAAGTATCTTGCAATGTGTTATTGTTTTAGTCAGCGATGACCATGACAAACCTAGCAAGAAGGATCTTCTGGGCAGACGGAAAGAGAAGAAAGAGAAGAAAGATAGGGGCTACGCAGCTCTAGAGGGAGACAGCTCTCCTGAAGAGGACACTGATACTAAGTCTGTATTATAATATTTTCTATTTTAACTGTGGTGTGATGTTAGTTATTAACTAGATAGTTAAGTGCAAAGATAGTTGCATCATACGCAAAATAGAAATTTAGGTGTTAAATGTGTTGCGCTTCGGATAGGAGCATCATTACTGAGAAGAAACGCTGCAAGAAACTCATCATCAAATCATCTTTTCAAGAATAAACATTGATTTTACATAATATATATATAAAATTTGGGTTTTTATATATATATTATTAAAAATTAAATAGAGACATTGCAAATTAATAAGGCAATAAATGATAATTATTACCTAAATTACTAATAAAAATAAAATAAAATCAATTGTTGAATAATTAACGAATATTAAAATTATAAAATGTAGTATAGAGAACACTATGAAGTTTCTCTAGTCAGGTTCATTAAAACATTATGACCATATTCAAAATAAAGGTGTTAAAATAATAAATAAAATACCAGCCTCATATTAAGTACCATATAAAGGAGAACAGAGTGATTTCTTCTCTTTTATTAGACATCAGTTGAAGGTCACTAGATTAATGCCTCTTGTCTGCTATCACTGACATGATGGCAAATCCCATTTGTGCTGACGGTCATTTCAAATGAAAGGCCGTCAGCGCTCTTTTTACATTGGGCGAGATATAGCCCAGATTACACTTGCCGCCACCATGGCGGCATGCGGATAACCTGCACACAAATAGAAACTCACTAACTTGATTCATAATTTCCTTCACAGGAGCCCTTCCAAAAACAAAAAGACGAAGTCTTTCAAATTCCCCACGAAAAGCAAGGAGAAACGCGAAAAGTCTCGCGACAAGGAAAGAGTATTTGACGACGCTACTAAGCAGAGAGAGTTGACTGAGAAAGAAAAGAAAAAGGAGAAAGAAAGAGAAAAGGAACGAGAAAGGGAAAAAAAAGAAAAGGAGAAACGCGAGAAGTTAAGAGAGAAGGATAAGGTGAGTAACTATTAGGCTTTTATACCTACTTAACACGTTGAATGCCATCGGGATGGATAGGTAGGTACTATGTGAACGACAGTAAAATACGTTAGGTATATTTCATAAATACAACTTGGTTTTTTTGCGTCATGAGTCGATGTTAAAATGTATGGTGCCATCTATAGGATGGCCGCGCGGGTCAAACGCGATTTGCCTCAAGTTTCCATAGACTAGAACTTTTTATCATAAAAACACTTCATTCGATTAATTTGACTGTTTCTTAAAAGATCATAAGTCTTGGACATACATTCATGCATACAAACTACAAATAGTTATACATCCTACGTACATCATCTTATCGGACTGCGCAGTTATGTGCATTGTATGAGGCACTTCACCTCTTTGACCTTATTAGTATCATTAAGGGCCCCTCTAAATATAATTTCATTGGACTCATTGCCCTCAATTCAGGCAAAGATCTATAGTTCTAGTTCTAATCTAACATTATAAGTTACAATATTCCAGCGAAAATATCCTTTATGTTTATTGTCATAAGAGCTTTGTGCGGTTCTTTCTCTTTCTTGCGGATGTATAACGCCCCGAGAGCAGAAAGGTTAGCAATATGAAGGTCGAATTTCCTTTTTCGTATAGGCCCTGCTTTATTTGAGTGGGCAGTAAGTGTCAAGGTGTCTTGTCATGTTATATAAACCGCACACTGGTCAATGACAAGAGTGCCATCACGCATTTTAGAAATGCATACATTTGCATATTCATTAGTCAGTAAATCATACATTTAAAATAGACTTTACAGCGACAATCTGCTGCTCAATTACGTAACACCGATTGGTATCGCTTTCGCGAAATGTAAACCAATTGTACACTTATTTACACACAGTGAAGACTAAATTGGTTTGCATTTCGAGCCAAACCGATACCAATTGTGCTGCGTAATTGAGCTGCTGACTCCATATTTCCGAATGGGAGCGTGAACCGAGAGAATAGCGTCATCTCCTTTTCTCCTACAGTAACACTTGCGTTCTCTTTCCGCCACTTTCGGATCAATAATTTTAATAACGGGATGAATATAAATCAATTTATATTTTGTTAAAAAAAATCACCATAAAGGTTCCTTTTTTACCCTTTAGGTATGGAACCCTGTACTTACGACTGAATTGTTACGCCTTTCGCTTTATTAGTGTTCGTTTTTTAGGGTTCCGTACGCAAAGGGTAAAACGGGGCCCTATTACTAAGACTCCGCTGTCCGTTCGTCTATCACCAGGCTGTATCTCATGAACCGTGATACTTAGACAGTTGAAATTTTCACAGATGATGTATTTCTGTTGCCGCTATAACAACAAATACTAAGAAACAGAATAAAATAAATATTAAAGGGGGCTCCCATACAACAAACGTGATTTTATTTGCTGTTTTCATATATAATGGTACGGAACCCTACGTGCGCGAGTCCGACTCGCACTTGGCCGGTTTTTTAAACTTTTCCTGTATCTTATAAACGAGCAACACGGTAAAACGTGACAGTTTTAGACAGGAATAGTTAATACGCTGATTATCACATTTCGCGTGCACCCCTACCGGCTTTCGGATGAGCACTAATCACAAACGAGCCACTTTCGCTCATTTCACGAGTGACTTATCCGGTGCATGTCTTGTCTCACAATTTAAATCTTTGCTATAGATACATAGGTACTCATGTGCATGTCTGTGAAGAACCATCTGCTTAGCTGGCAGAGTGATAGCGACCAATACACAGAATGTTGATAATGGTTCAGTGCTCCAATAAAAAAAAACAAATGTTGGGGTGACATGCAAAGTTTCATAAGCGTTAGACGACTGTCAAGTTTTAACTATTTCTCATTTAATTGCTCTATTTCTTATTTATTTTCTAAAATATATAATGCTGATAAAATGCTTAGGTAATTGGCATACAGCCATGAGTCTTTATATCTTGAATCTGGATTATTCTTGTTTGGGTCGTTGAGGATTTTTTTTTTTTGATGCCAGCTCCCTTACATGTAATGCAACCGTAAAAACGATTTTTCTTCAAATCGGATAGGGTGTCTTTAGATAGCTCTTTGAAAACTATTATGAGTGTTATGACCAACTTTTCTACCATTTAGGAAATAATAAAACCTAAAAGTGTAATTTAATAAAAAAAGCTTATATAACAAAGTAAAAAGGAAAACTATCACTACTAAGTAGGCTTGTTTTTACCTAGGAACTCATAGTCATACTTAGTACCAAAAATAAACTAAAGTTATGGTTTTCGGAGTTATTACGGCTACGGAACCCTACACTAAGCATGGCCCGTAATGCTCCTGACCGATTTGTTTTAAATTTTCGATGTACAGATACATCTCGTTACAGTATTATAAAAGTGTATATTATTTATTAACAAAAACAGAATCGACATGCAGTAAAGTGCAAAGTGCATTGCGCAAAGATCTCTACGCTTCGTAGGTTCGTTTCATTATTCACAATTTGCCGTTTGTAGGTAGTACGGCCTTGGCGGGCAGTACAATGCGGCTAAGCTAAGGTTTGTTCAGTTGCGCTTCCAAATAGCACCATGCACCACTTGCGCGGAGTCTTTAATAAGGTTTAATAAGTTTTCTAACTTAACTTTAAATTAAATATTGTTTTGTTTTTAGTGAGCTACCTAAAGTGATATAGATGTTGAAAGTCTTTAAAGGCGCTTTGTGCTAACCTTATTTGTTTATCAGACTTCTGTTTATCTTTTGTGTTATGTTTACGAAGTGCTAAATAAGGATTATGTTCCTGCGCGAGTTATTTTTACACGATCAGCACTATAATATTATGAATGCATGCGAGTATCTGTTTGTTTATTTATTTCGGACTGCTGAACATATTTGCGCTGTTATTAGACACCAACGTAGTCTGAAGATCGACGTAGGATAATTTTCAATTGACAAAGGAATCCGCGTGGGGTATGATAGATAGGGGTCAACTTATTTTGACAACTTATTAATTAAACTAGTCACTTAATAAATAATCCTATGAATAATAAGTTTGAGGACTTGAGATGGTGTCAAACGTATACATAACTGTAATATAAAAGGGATAGTTCAGCACGTACACTGACGGCCCAAAATTCTAGTTCCACCCCGGGGTTCGCAGAATTTCCTCCATACAAAATGACTATGGCAAGAACTCGACTAGCGGGCTGTCCGGCGTGGCGACAAAATAATAGAGACGCCGAAATTTGGGTTCTTTGTAACGAATGTGTTAAAGCGCGCAAATATATAATGTATATATCTACGTATTAAAGTGACATTTGATTGTATTTTCCTACGGCGTTACATTACTTGTATGATCCACTCATCTCTGACAAACAAGCCCACAAATAGATACATGTATTACTGCAATTTTTTGCAGGAAAAGGAAGAAAAGGCGAAATTTAAGCTAGAATCAAAAGAAAAACTGAAAGATGAGAAGAAAGATAAAGTGAAAGATAAAGATAAGGATAAGGTAAAGGAGAAGGAAAAAGAGAAATTCAAGGAGAGAGACAAGGACAAAAAAGAGAGGAAGCTCACGAAAATGCCGTCCACTGTGACGGCTGGAATACCTTTTGAGGAAATATTTACTTTGGGAGGTAGGCATTTCATTTTTTCAATCGTAAATTAAGAGGATTTTGAACCAACCGAAAATATCATCCTTTTCATACAAAAGGTGATAACGATTTACACCTCTTAAATGTTAACCGATTTTGACCAATTGTTGATAGGTTGTCAGTCAGAACAAAATCTAGGTCTATACGTTTTTTGAATATTGATTTAAGATCAACAAAGTCAAATAATCGCCGAAATTAGTTTTGTATGAGAATACTGAAACAACAACAAAACCGAATTTATTGATTATGGTGACAAAACCAAAACGTATAGACCTAGATTATGTTCTGACTGATAACCGATTATTTTTTTGTCGAAATTAGTTAACATTTAAGGGGTGGAAATCGTTATCGCCTTTTGTATGAAAAGCCGTAGGTTCACACTTCTCTTAAATGAATCATAAATTAAATGTCAATTGTTTGTGTTTTGGTTTGCTAAGTCACGTATTAATAATAATAAAAATAGGATTTTAAATACCTATTATCGTATATTTTAATATATACTTATTTCAGTGCTGATGCATTAGAAATTCTATGGTCTATGGTAAATATATCTATATTCTATAAATATTTTAAAAACATTGAAGCTATTTATAGCAATTCAGGTTGCTTTTACACTTTTTAACTACAGTTTTCATTTTCACTGATAAAGAGTGATAAGAATCGTTACTTCCTATCTCGGCACATGAGATAACACTAACATTAGTACCAAAATGTCACTTGCCTACGTCTGAGTGAAAATTAAAGTGATTAATTAACTCTTAATGAATCCATTTTGTAATGGCTACCATATTGATCGTAAGAACTTTCTTTATTTTGATAAGAGATTGTTGTGTGCTAAGTAAAGATATTAAGGGTATAACGACCTAGTTGTTTATTTGTATGATATCGTGAATTTTGTGCCCTTATTAATAATAGTCTGTACTCGAGTAAAATCGTAATTAAGTAGGCATTTTCTCATACTAAAAACCATACTTGAGTTCCAGTACAATGACCCGGTTAGCCTAGTAGGTAGGTTTCATTTTTAAAAGCAAGTAATACTGCATTCAAAGATTTTTAGGGTACCGTACCTTAAAAGGAAAAACGGAAGCCTTATAGGATCACTCGTGTGTCTGTCTGTCTGTCACAGCCAATTTGCTCCGGAACTACTGGACCGATCGAGTTGAAATTTGGTACAAATATGCAAGTCGTTGACCGAAACACGGACGTGTAATTTAAATAACTGAATTTCAAACATTGGGGCCACTTTTGAGGGGTAAATGAGAAAATTTTAAAAATAAGTTTTGCAAACTATTGCGTGTGAGATATACGTTTGCTGTTGGGATCCTAATGATTTTTTTTATAATTTTTAAATAAATAGTTTTCAAGGTATTTAAGAAAATAGGCAAAAATTTACCATCCCCCACTTATCTCCGAAACTACTGGGCTTAAAATTTAAAAAAAAAAAAACAGAAAATAGTTCTTTACCTATAGATTACAGGAAAACCTATAATTGTACTTAAAGTAACAGGAAATTTCATATAATCACGGAACCCTCTTCACGCAAGTTCAACTCGCACTTGTCCGGTTTTTTTAAATGTTGCTTGCCTCATCTGGGAATCGAACCGACCAAATTTGAAACAATAACGTCCTGTGTTTTTATTATATCGATCGAAAAGGTCAATGATAAGGATTAATGCTTTCTAAATAATATAGTACATTAAATTAAAGGAACTACATACAATTCAACAATTTTCGCAATTGGTTGGTTCGATTCCCAAAGGAGGCGAGCAACTTAAAAAAAATCTTTGAACGCAGTATTACTTACCTACCGTTAACCTTTCGAACGCCACGGCTGAATGCGAGAAAGCGTGCCCCCTACGCCGAGTGGCGGCTGTCGCCGACAAAATGTATGGAAAACGGCATGCCGTGGCGTCACGGGCACGGAAATCTGCTGTCGGCTACAGCCGAATGTGGCGTTCGAAAGGTTAAAAATAAAATATAGTCTCCATCAAGGAAACTTTCTACATTATTTAAAGTACCACACGGGACAACCTGCTATGTTATTGTGTAACAAATCTAGTCGCTCGTTTCATCCCACATTTCATGCGACAATCATAAATCGACCTGCGCGCACGCATTACGCGGAGACAGAGCCCTTACCATGAGTTTATGCAAACCGTTCTCGCTATCGAAATCTATCGGAAATACTGCTTGTTGCCGATACAAAGTAAAAGGGACCGAGCTATAGTTTTCTATAACGACAACGGTTTGCATAAACTCATGGTAATGGTACTGGTATACAGGGCAGGGATATTTTTATAGGAGAATAACTATCCACAACCGGCAGGTGCAACTGTTGATAGTGCAAATAAGAAAACAATATCATCTGAATATTGAAATAAATAGTAAGGAACTGCTCAAAGCAATTCTCGCGATGCTTACTTTTGAGGTGACAGAACGCGAATCTGACACCATCGCACGTTCAGTCGCATGGCAACCACGGTCCTTGACAACCGTTTAAGTGACACTATTATAACTAAGTATCAAGTACAATTCCACAACCTGTGAGACCGCACCACCGACCACACCGCCCAATGATATGGTAGCGTGTGAATGAAGGAATATTAGACTTTTGTGTGTCGTAAGAACTAAGACATCAGCAATAGGGTGTGGTTAAGCCATGGCGCTGGCGTTTGACAACCTCCTATGAGACTAGTTACAAACATTTTGAGATCTTTGCATCCGAATCTTCAAACTTTTTCCTGGATGTTGGACGAGCTAATATTTTCTTTATTTCAGTGGCTCTACCGATATTCGGCGTACCGTTGACTCAGTCGGTGGAGCGCTCGCGATGCCACGACGACACCAGCCTGCCGCTCGTCGTTCGCGACAGCATCGACTACTTACAGGTACTTCTGCGATTACAGCTTCGTTCGCGGTATTTTCCTATTATCACAGAATAGATAATAGTAACTAACGTACAGAAGAATCACTCTCTAACAAAACCGGTGTTTAGGCATGAAAATATACCTACTCATGCCTTCCCCCTCTGTCGCATAACACTTGCTCTTTCACGTACGCTAGGGTCGCTTATGGGTCGCTTTAAGTAGAGTAATCGCTATGACTCGGCGCGACGCGGCGAGCGCGCGAGCGGCAACCTACTGCGATTTACAGCGCCGCGCCGCGCTGCCCGACGGCCGAGCGTACCTAAAGTTCCAAGTGAAACCCGCCTGCTATTATGAGTCAGTTTCTTGACACGGTCCAAGAAACTGACGCGTGTTTTCGGATGCATTAAGCGTCCACCGCAAATAATAAAAATTTAACAAATAAAAAAACTGACTTCAAAAACCCTTTGAAAAGTAAGTAATAATGATTGGCCTTCGTAAGTAAATTACCTAGAAATATCAGATATATTGTTGATGCATTAAATATATCGAAATCGGTTCAAGTAAATGAACACAGTATGAGGGATGGATTACCTAATTTACTTGCCACGGACTTCGATATATTGAATGTATCACTTAATCAACAATAATAATAATAATAATTACTTACGAAGGCAAATCATTATTGCAGTCGGTTTTTTATTTATAATTTTTTTATTATTTCAGTATTCTCATGCAAAACAAATTTCGGCGATTATTTGACTTTGATGATCTGTATTCAATATTCAAAAACTGGTCAAAATCGGTTAACATTTAAGGGGTGGAAATCGTTGTCGCCTTTTGTAAAAGGGTGATTTTTGCCATTGGTTCACAGTCCTCTTAAATCGGACACGTGCGTCCTTGTAACAAATACATTTCCCGTACAAACTTTGAAATGAATGTGTGTAGGAAAAATCTGTCGTGTGCTTGAATGTGTTAAGACGAATGTCCATTCGCTACGTTAATGCTAATAATAATGCACTTGACTACGGTAACAGCAGAGATTGCAGTAACACCATAATCTAGAAGTCATCGGCTAATCAATACTTAATTAATTATTAATCAATGAAGTTGCGTGATAACGATAAAGATTAACACATTTTTAATGTATTTTTTTTTACAGATTTGATCTAATTCCGTGTTACTAAGTTGATACAGATGTAGTGCATTATTAGTTTCCATCGTGTTTTATCGGAAAAGTTCGTATTTATCGTGCTCTCTCAATTAGCTTCAGCAGGCCCCCAATTCTCGGCGTATTCGACATAATCTCACAATCGCGATTAAACGTCAGTGCATACAGTCATTTGACACAACTGTATGAATCTGACGTTCATTCTCGCAATTGACATTATCTCGAATGCATCGAGAATTGGGGGCCAGTACCCATCATACCATGCTGTCATTTTTCATTTTGACATTTGACAGAAAATAATAAAGTTTCATATCAATGAATATAAACATGTCACTCATTTAATACAATAATTAATTGACACTTCGGGTGCCGTCGATTTCCGATTGAGATCCGAGTTTTACCGATGGAAACATATTATTCACTATGTCTGTACATTATTGTAGTTTATAATACAAAATGTATACCTACTAGTTTATAATACAGCCGATATACTTAAGTCGCTCGCGTTTTCAATCGTCGTCCCGTTAAAAGTTACCTTTTTAACAATATTAACCAGCTTCAAATCCATTCGTTGAAGAACTAGCCATATTCCGCGCGATGAACTGTAACTCAATTATTCAATTCAATATCCAAGGGCTTATATGCCCCCATCAATGTTTTGCGGATAACAAACTCAACAAATACTTATTTATAACGCGAAGATCGTTCGCAACAGACTGGCATTTATTTGAAATTACGTAGTTTACATAGTACAGAATAGACAGCCCCACTAATACATTTTTTTTTATATTACTTTATAATAATATATTTTATTGCCAAATGCGCGCGCAACACAATATATCTGTGTGCATGTATGTACAAAGGAACCCCGGCCATGTTGTCTTTGAATCAGGTGTAAAAAAGGTGTAAGAAAGGCACGAACAGCCGAAAGTGTTTATGGTTTTTATTTTATTAACTAGCTTCCTCCCGCGACTTCAACCGCGAGAAATTCGGTTATAGTTATTTCCTCGATCTTCTAAGTTTTCCGGGATACAAAGTATGGCGTTACATATGGCGTATATCGTTGTATATGGCGTTGTATGCAAGTGTTCACGTACGAAACGCACGTGCGCGCCAAGACAAGTCAGCGCGCCGGCCACCGCGCCCGCGCCCGCTAGTTGTACGTGAAAGACGCCTAAGAATAAGAATACACCACGATTTTCTTCTACAGGCTAATGGCCTTAAGTCCAACCAGCTATACCGCTCCGAAGCTGACAAGATCAAGCTGCAACAGCTTCGAAAGCTCTATATGGACCGAGAGGTGACTTTCCCTTACCACTGGGACATACCGGTCGCCTGCGCAATATTGAAAGCATTTATAAGGTAATTCGTCAGTATTTCTTTCCTTCAGCAAACTCAACCTTGTTATATGCGTATAAAGGTGTTTTATCCATTAACCAATTTTAGATGAGCGTCTGGATATCTTCGGCAGGTAGGCTAACTTGACGCTCACGATTTTTGAAATACGATTGGTTCATAATCAGTGGTGTTGATTATGAACCAATCGTATTTCAAAAATCGTGAGCGTCAAGTTAGCCTACCTGCCGAAGATATCCAGAAACTGATGATGCTATCATAAATAATATGTATATAGTAAGGAACCAGCTTTATTGTAATGAAATATGTTTATTTCATATATATATATATTTCATATATATATTTATATACTTCATCGTTTTACCGATATAAAACCACTCGACTTCTTTCTTTATCTTTTTCTTTGATCTTATACCTGTGGTACAATTGTAACTGGAAATTATTTTTCCCATTAATTTCCACTGGAAACAAATTTGTTATTTTCTCACTTGTCCGTAGTAGGAGCAACGGAAATAGCCCAGTTAATAATTAAATAGTAGTTTCTTTGTTTCTTTATTTTTATTATTATTATGACCCTTAGAGGCTTTATCCATCTCTAATGGCCGAATTCAGAAACGCCACTTAGGCATTTGACTCGATATTAAGTAGTTAAATGTCCCTCAACTAGTTGTCAACCTATACAGAAACGTCACTGAAACGTCACTTTAATTAAAGCTCAATTTGAGTGGCCTTTCTGAATTCGGCCATAAATCACTTAACTTGTCCAGACGCGGAGACTATGCATCTCCCTTATTGGTTATTCATTGTAATTAATTTGTACCCATTATGATTGTTTGCTGCCCTTTTTATTTATGTGTTAGTTTTAGTTAAAACTCTAATGTAACAGTTGGAAAAAAAAGACTTACTGCTGAGTTTCTTGCGGCGTTTCTCCTCAGCAGATGTCACCTTTCGAAGCGGCCTACTTGCAAAATAAATAAATATTTTCATATATCGGTTTTAAAATTTTCCAGCGAGCTGCCAGAATCGATCTTAACGCAAGAGCTGCACGGTCAGTTCGAGCAAGCCACTGCGATCGCTGAGCCTCAGAGGGAGGTGACCATGGTGGCGCTCATAGCGAAGCTGCCGGCCACACACCGGAATATGTTGGGTTGGCTCATGCGCCATTTTGAAAGCGTTGTGGCCAAAGAACAGGTGTGTTTTTAACATACAGTTTGGGCAAAGTTTAGTTTGCCAATATGCCACACTTGCAACATGGAGTGTTGTAGCCTTTAGGGGACATCTGGAAAAAACAACTTGCACCAATTTGTGTCCAATTTCCAGAGATTGGTTGGGTACTGGCTAGTGTCCAGAAAAATTATATTTAGTCTGTCATTTACATTATCAAAAAATATTCAAAACGTATTTTTTCGTTTGTCAATTAACCAAAAAATTACGAAGGTATAGTGCGTTCAAGTTCCGCGTGACGTCCCACCTTGGCACAATTTTTACCACGAAGTCACGTCATGAGCCTCCACTCCGCAATTCGAACTATGGTACGAATTCCTCAGTGGGTCTCATGCAGGGAATACTTTGCCAAATTGGAAATCCTGACATTACCTAGCCTATTTGTACTTGTTTTGCTTACTGACTTTGTTAAAAATCTCTGGAAACATGAAACAGGGGAAGCCAGACAAGTTCGTTTTGCCACACGCACTAAAAATATACCCAACACCATCTGCCCTAAACTGCAGGTGGCCAGGCATAGCACGAGGTTCCAGGCCATTAAAGCGTATAACAAAATGCCAAATGAGTTTAAAGATATACAAGATCACAACTTATTTAAAAGAAAACTAAAATCTTATTTGTTGAAAGGGTCCTATTATAACATTGATGACATATTTCAGAGTTAGAAGTAATAATTGTTTTTTTTATTTTTTATATAATACAAATAAACTAATACATTATAATGAACATACAACAATCTGTAAATTAATTTGGTTAATATTGACTAATTACGAATAATTATTAGTTAAGTTTTATTTATTAAGAATCTCCTTCTATGTGTAATATGAATGTTCGAACACAATTATGTAATTGTTTATGAATAAATGCTTACTTACTTACTTACTCCCGAACTTTGATGCCCGTTATCTTTGTTAATTTTGATTGATTCGATAAAGCAAAAAATACGTGTTCAATATTTTTGATAACTGTCGGACTAATTAGATTTTTTTATTACCCAGGACGCATCCCTATTGGATATTATTTTCCCAGATTTCAACACTTGTGGGTTAATTATTTACAGTGGTTGTCCGACTTGTCTCAGTGAAGTCAGGGGGGGTCGGTACAATATGACATAGTCCGAACAGTCTGTAAAAATAATAAAAATATCTCAATGCTACTTGAAGTCTTGTCAAATGTCATCAAATGTTTTAGTATCTCTATGATTTAAAGAAATATTCTAGGGGTAGAAAATAATATTTTCATGTTCATTATTCAAACGGCTCGTGTTTTTCAGTTCAACAATGCTTCGATACAAACCATAGCGACGGCGATGGGCCCGGCGCTCAACATGTCGCTCAACCTTATCACCTACTTCATCACCAAGGCTGAAAAACTCTTCCCTGACGTCACTTTGGAAAAGTAAGTTTAGTATAAAGTTGCGATAATGTTGCTCTGTGGATATCACAGATCATATATTTAACTAGCGGCCCCGTCAGACGTTGTCCTACAGCGCCATCTGCCGGACTTATTTGTGAATCTAAACCATCCAGGGCGCCACCCAAACGCATACAAAAAAAAACATTCAAATCGGTCCAGCCGTTTAGGAGGAGTTCAGTGACATAAACACGTACAGTAGAATTATATATATAAAGATAAGATTTCGCATAACTGGGCGACTCCCACTGCCAGCATTAGAGGCAAATAGCCATAATCGGCGGGGCTAAACGCAGGCGCGGGAGTGCATAACCTTGAACGTATCCATCACAGCGTTCGGAAAACCTCGCGCGCCCCGCAATAATTGCTAGTAAACGTTGGCTTAGCGGTGTGTTTAGGATATTTGGTCTGCGGTCGATATTTATCAACAACTGCACTGCACAGCTCCTAAATAAAAAAAGCCGGTCAAGTGCGAGTCTGACTCGCGCGCCGGATCCCGTACTTACCTATGAAAAACAGACAGTACCTTCTAGGTCCGCCACCTTAAAAATGAAAAAAAAATGCTTTTATCAACTGGGTAAGCATTTACAACTTACCTATGAAATAATGCAAAAAATAACTTTCGCAAGCTCCTATATTCGTGCATCGAGCATAATACGAATTTGCAAAGGTTATTATTCCGTTAAACTATTTTTTTGTTGTGATGTAACTACAAATTTACAGTTTTCGAACTTTTTCCTTTACTTGTGTTGTAAGACACTGCTTCTCGCCAAATTTCATGATTCTAGGTCTACTACGGGAAGTACCCTATAGGGTTCCCGGCTGTATCTTTTGATTGTGTTGATTTGTCACGGCTCCAAGAGATTGCATACCTGAGTACTTGATATTAATTTCAACTTGATACCTTCGCGCGTTCTTGAGAAAAAGGGGTTGACATACAGACAGACGGACAAAGAAGTGATCCTATAAGGGTGGTGTGTACTGAATATAATCACGCCGAAGAACGAACATTGAGACACACGATTTTGAGACTGATCTTTATTTGGTGAGGTAGACGTACAAAAGGACCCCGAGTACCCACATGAACAGCGAAAGGTTCTTTTTTACGTTTGAGGTACGGAACCCTAAAAACAATCTTATTCACCTCCTATTCTTCCAGATATGTGCCACCTCTCCTGACAATACCGGCGGACTTTCCGAACTCGGCTGTCGAGTTGAGCGCTGAACTCAGGAAGCAGGAGTCCCTTCTGAATCAGATCCACGCCGAGATGCACGCCGGCTTCATCACAAACGCGAGGGACCAGCAGCTTTGGGAGGCGCAGCGGATCGTCACACAGTTGAAGGTGGGTCGAAGAGTGTATAGCCACAAGTAGCGTAGATTCATTGAAATAAATAGTAAGGAACTGCTCAAAGCAATTCTCGCGATGCTTACTTTTGAGGTGTCAGAACGCGAATATGGCACCATCGCACGTTCAGTCGCATGGCAACCACGGTTCTTGACACCCGTTTAAGTGACACTGTATCTAGGACAATTCCACAACCTGTGAGACCGCAGCACCGAAGCCTCCGCCGACATTGATATGATAGCGTGTGAATCAAGCAATATTAGACTTAAGTATGTATGTCGTAAGTACTAAGACATCAGCAATAGGGTGCGTGGTTAAGCCATGGCGCTGGCGTTTGACAACCTCCTAAGAGACTAGTTACACGAAATTTTAATGATAGGCATATCCTTTTTTTGAGATCTTGGCGTAGATTATCATCACGCCACGGCCAAATGCGATGTTTCGTGTCTGTGCTGTTAACCGTTGAGGAGTGCCCTCGTTAAGAGCTAACTTCGAGTGCAGTAGCAAGGTCGTGGTAAAACTTAAAACCGTCTATCATAATAAAATGCGTACAAAAATTTTCGTGACTGTGCTGTTGACCGATGAGGAGTTCCTTTATCTGGAGCTAATCATGGATGTCGATTTAGGTCATTCTTACCATAAAAATGCATTGTCATCGAAACCTAACCAACGTGTAAAAGTTCAGCTCCGTAGGATAAGAGGAAGTGGTTCTAATTCAGCTTGTAAGATTTGACCCGGAACATACACACTTACAAACATTGCAAGTTAAATAAAAGCCTTTAAAAATGGATCCGTTCCGTACCCAAAGGGTAAAACGGGACCCTATTACAAGACTCCGCTGTCCGTCTATCACCAGGCTGTATCTCATGAACCGTGATAGTTAGACAGGTGACATTTTCACAGATAATGTATTTCTGTTGCCGCTATAACTTTGTAGAAGGTTCTAACGGAAAGAAAAATTAAGAAAATTGCGCAGAAAATAGGAAACTTAACGACTATTTAACTTCGCGCGTTTGACAGTTCGCGCGCTTGACGCGTGTGAATTTAGCAGACGGCTTGTTTTTTTCGATCTACTCGGGTGGAACCACAGGCGACAGCTAGTGCGTCAATAAATTCTTCCTACGGTCAAAAAAATATCATGATAGAACATAATATAGAAAACCGGCTCAAATGAGTGTTCGGAATCTGTTTGCTTACAATAAAACCAATATTTACTCAATAGTAGCGACCGATACTGAACTATCAATGACCTTGCTGCATGGAGGTGCCTTTAAGACCACTACACTGACTGTCAGGACGAGATAAGATTAGTCCTCGCCTATTAAAATATCTGATATAACTGACGGTTTGCTTTTTGGTTGATAACTTATATTATAACGCATAAAAATTGCTCGAAGGTTACTTAGGTCGAGAATGGGGCCAATTCGAAAGTGTGTTCGATAACTTTAAGAGGAGTGTGAACCTACGGCTTTTCATACAAAAGGCGATAACGATTCAGTCAACACAAAATTTGTTTTGCTGGTTTATGCGTTTTGATTTTCTTCACTACAATCAATAAATTCAGTTTTATTGTGGTTTCAGTATAACTACCTAACTAACTTCGGCATTATTAGAATACTGAAACAGCAATAAAACTCAATTTATTGATTATAGTAAAAAAAAACGTATAGACCTAGATTTTGTTCTGACTGACAACCTATCCAAAATTAACATCCTTAACATCTAAGGGGTGGAAATCGTTATCGCCTTTTGAAGGAAAAGGGTGATTTCGGTCGTTGGTTCACAGTAGTCTTAAAAGAAATAAGAAACGTAAATTTCGATTTTGACAGCTTGGTGCCATACTACAACTTGACATTTCTTATTTTAAATTTACGCGACACTGTTTCGAATTGGACCCAATACTGTAGTAAAGTTTCGCAACTGGAAATTGCCTTAGGTTTAGACATTTTCTATCAATAAAAAAGCTTCTGAGGAGTCATCGCTTGTAGCTGAATCATCATCACATACCTCCTCCTAGTGAGAGGGAGACAGTAGTACCCACGCGGGCCCGGTGCGGATTGGGGAATTCACACACATCATCAAATATTTCGCAGATGTATGCAGCTTACCTACACCGAAATACTCGTGTTAAATCTCAGCGGCCCTAGCATGCCAGACAAGGCAGGAGTTAAACCCGTTTATCGCTCTTTCTCTTTCATCGGCACTAGTGTAAGAGAGACGCACTTAGAGATAAGACGGTTTAACTTATACTTATGTCTTACACGAGACCGCGTGTTTAACCACTACGCTACAATTTAAGCACTTCTTTTTATTACAGAGAAAATTGCGGGCAGTGCAGAAATCCGTCGAACCGAATTCGCTACACCCGCAACAACCGTCTATTGATGAGAAAACAGAAGACGAACCCGCCCCCAGCACCTCTCAGGCCGAGACTCAAGTCCCAGCCCCATCTCAAGTCCAAGTCGTGACTCAAGCCGATGTGGAACCGCTCACTCCATCCACTAACGAATTCCCAGTCTTCACAGAGCTAGAGGTAAAGGAATCCCCGATAGCACCCGATCCAACGTTCCCCGTCGAATTCGAAGACAATTTCGAGTTGAAATTCGAAACGGAAACCAACGAATCGCCAGCCGAAGAAACGCCGCCGTCCGAAACTGTTCCGGAGAAACCGAAGTTAACCGAAAAGGAATTAAAAATACTACGTCTAGAATTAGAAAACGCGGAGTATCTACAGCTAAAGTCGATCTTGCAAGCGAAAATCAATTCAGAACAGTTCGAAATAGTAAAGCTTAGGAGTCATGTTGCGTTGAAGAATAAGCAGGAAGGAAATAACCAGAATAATAAGGAAAATAAAGAGAATTATACGCCTGAAGAGCAAGAGTTGAGGCAGAAACTGATCAAAGAAAACGCAATGTTAGAACAAAAAAGACTGAGTTTGATTAATCAGATATTTCAAGAGAGAGTTGCTTGTATACAGTTGAAAATAGAACTTGCTATGAAGGAAATACTATCAAAATCATAGATAATAATTAATAATAATATCGCTTTTTATATAACAGTTACGTGTAGGCGGAATCCTAGTGACATATATGTATGTTTACCTCTCTAATAATTTATATCTCAAATAATAATGTGATGTTAGATTGTATAATGAAACATAAAGTATATTAAACGTGTAATATAAAGTTTGTTTTTTTTGTTTTTCCTTATATTACGTTCTTGTTGCTTGTAATATTTCGCTTTACCCTGACGTATTGAACGCCACAGTCGGCTGTAGCCGACAGCAGATTTTCGTGCTCCTGACGCCTCGGCATGCCGATTTCAATACATTTTGTCGGCTGCAGCCGTCACTCGGCGTCCGGGTCACGCTTGCCCACTTTGAGCCGTGGCGTCAGGAGATTAATTGGTTAATTTCTTGCGTCTAGCTTTAATATACGTCGCGCAAGTCCACTGTGACATCAGGCTATCGCGTTGTAGTCGCTATTACAAATGTAATATAGTCCAAATTATTTTGCAAAGCCCACACCAGTGCGTAGAAGATGCTTGGCGCATCTATATATAGTCAAAAACAAGGATTTATTTTTATAAGGGCCTGACGCTCTGCACTGCACGCTGAGTATACGCGAAATTGGTCCTTTTCCTAACTAGTATAGGAATGATTTTTGCATAATTTCATCTGGTCGGTCATTGTCTCATTGATCAAAGTAAATCCCAACGAATTGCTGCCAACTTTCTCTTAGTACTACATATTTGTAAAGGAACAATTGTGAATAATAATCCGTTTCCTAAAATTTATGTAACGCGTTCTAGAAGATTATTGTTAATTTTATCAACGTACTTGATATCAATGATAACCTTATCGCGTTGCCTACCCTACTTATGTATCAATTATCAGCTTCAATCGTCATGTTTGATGAATTATAACATTGACATCATTGCGAAAGTATATTCATTTACACGACCTGAAACATTATTTTTTACCGATAAACAGTGTGACCTTCAACATTGACGGTAAACGAAAACGCCTATGGATGCTTGCAATACCCACGGGCATCTGTCGGCGATGCCAACCCGCAATGATAGTAGGTACATTGTAAATTGGGGCGGTAAAAAAAATATATATACATACATACATATTATCACGCCCGAAATCCCTAATGGGGTGGGCAGAGCCACAAGACTACTTGTGGCCACGTTCGATTAATTAGTCCTAAGATGGTATGATGAACCGTATGGTGACAGGTGATCAGCCCATCGCCCATACAGATGGTCCACCATGTTGGAGAGGACCCGTCCCTTAGTCGACTTTTACGACATGCCAGGATGATAAGCATCTGCACGCATTCTATGCTATTTCTTCACTCCCAGTGCAGCAGAGGAGTGAAAAAAAAATATGAACGAAAGAATATTCAAGACCGAGCAAACAGTGGCAGTTAAACGGCACAACGTTCATAATTGCCCTACCGCCCCTATCACACAGTTTTACATTCAAACTTGAGGTAAAAATTTTAAAATAAGATTAAGCTGACTATTTCAATAGCATTTTTTAATGGTGCGTATCCTATACGAAATCCGTATAGGATACGCCGATATTTTAGTCGTACGATCCATTTTTTAGCATTATACCTAATCCTATTAATAACGAGTAGATAAGTGTGAAGAGAATACTGTATCGCGCCCTTTTTGAACTCAATTCCATAGCTCACTAGTAAAAAATCCGCAGCAGGGATCCCCAGGATTGATATAGACCGCACCAAACTTCAAGAACGTCCGAAGTGTTTCTCAAATAACTTAATTACTTGCATGTGTAATAGCAACTGTAATACTCATCACAATTTCACATAATTATACAGAGGGACAAAATAAACGTACCTAATAGAATCCAAAAAGAGATGATTTTGCTGTTTGTCTGTCGGTAGGTATGTGTTTATCTGTTTTTAATTAGCTGTGACAGACGGACAGACAGACAGACAGACACACGAGTGATCCTAAGTATAAGGGTTCCGTACCTCAGAAGAAAAAAACGAAACCCTTATACTTAGGATCACTCGTGTGTCTGTCTGTCTGTCTGTCCGTCTGTCACAGCTAATTTGCTCCGAAACTACTGGGCCGATAGAGTTGAAATTTGGTATACATATGTAAGTCGGTGACCGCAACACGGACGCGTGTCGTAAATATATGAATTTTAAACATGGGGGTCACTATTGGGAGGTAAATTAGAAAATTAAAAAAAAGTTATGCAAGCTATATCGTGTGACGTATCAAATGAAAGGGCTTATTGTGAGGATCTTAAATATATTCTCTTTTGAATTTCAAGCAAAATAGTTTAGAAGTTATTTAGGAAAATAGGCGAAAATTGACCATTACCTTCCATTTTTCCGAAACTAGTGGGGCTAAAATTTTGAAAAAAATACATAAAATAGTTCTTTACCTATAAATTACAGGAAAACCTATAAGAAGTGTGTGGTATTGAAAGTAACGTAGTAAATTTCAGATAGTCATGTACGGAACAGAACCCTCCCCACGCGAGTTTAACTCGCACTTGTCCAGTTTTTGAAGAAGTTCCTATTGCGGGATGACTACTGAAGCATTTTCATTGGATTAAGGAAGGTAAAATCAAATCTTAGTTTCGTTGTCGACTAATTACAAAAACCTACAGTCTTAATAAATTTAAAGTAACAGTAAAGACCGGTGGTGCTCGGCGCATACGCAGTCGCGGCCACGACTAGTCATAAATAAACCTATAACCTATAGGTAACTTAGGTTCATCATACCATCTTAGGACTAATTAATCGAACGTGGCCACAAGTAGTCTTGTGGCTCTGCCCACCCCATTAGGGATTTCGGGCGTGATGTGTATGTATGTATGTATGTAACTTAGGTATACGACTCGACTTTCCACACTTTTACAAAAATTACCTTTGTACTCTTCTCTTTGTCCGACGAACACATTTTCTTCCATCCTATTATTCAAAAGTAGACTAAGACTAAGTACCTATAGTGTTCTTAACGACATTTTCCTAGATTGGCTGGGTTTTCTACATGAAAAGACAGTCATAGATAACGGTGAATGACTTGCTCATTTCATTGTTAATAAATAAGTCACAGAACAATGCCTCCATTTTACATACCTATTGATGTGCCATGCTATAATTAGCAAAATACTTACCTGCGACCCTAACATGCACGCCATAAAGCTAAATTAAACCCGTTTATCTCTATGACTATCTCTTTCGTCGGCACTAGTAGGAGAGAGACGCACTTAGAGATAAGACAGTTTAACTTATCCTTGTGTCTTGCATGTTAGGGCCGCTGGGAAAAAAAAGTCTCAGTAGTTCGCACTTTTATATTTGACACAAATTAGTCTAGTTTACTTTTCGTAACTATGAGACAGATTTTAAGTAAAGTATTTGCTCGCACTGCGGACAACTGGGGAAAAAAACCCAGTCGTTCGCAGTGCGAACAACCGGGTACGGACCACTGGGAATAACCCGACTCGCTCAATCAACAATCGACACCTCACTTAGGTGTCGATTGTTACATGTTGACACCTGTAATTTTTTTCTTCTCTCAAGGTTAGTTCTGCACCTAAGTACATATAGGTATAGGTACTCACGTACTTAAATTGTCCCTGACATATCGTGTCAGTACTTACCGAAATGATGGCAATCTAAAATTCCAATTTCAATACCTACCGGTAGGTATTAATTTTCAAGAGTGGATAAAGTTACTCTCGAGCCATTTATAGTTTCCTCGTAATGGTTAACCTTTGAACGCCACGCCTAACGGCGAAAAAGGCTGCCGAGAGCGCTCGACGACGGCTGTAGCCGACGCAAATGTATGGAAAACGGCATATCGTGGCGTTAGGGGCCGACCCGGCCATTCAAAAAGTTAAACACGGCTCAGTATTTTTCAGTGCACCCTTTGCATATTTTTATTGTTCTCCAAATGAGACGCGAATACTGTTGCAAACACTGGAAATCTCTTTAGTTTGTCTACTTTCTGCCTATATGACTGCGCTAATCCCAAGATTTCGTACTGAGCGGATTTTGATACATTTTTTCACTATTATAAAGGTTAAGTATTTTTATTGTGTCCTCTGCTGCACTGGGAGTGAAGAAATAGCATAGAATGCGTGCAGATACTTATCATCCTGGCATGTCGTAAAAGTCGACTAAGGGACGGGTCCTCGCCAACATGGTGGACTATCTGTATGGGCGATGGACTGATCACCTGTCACCATACGGTTCATCATACCATCTTAGGACTAATTAATCGAACGTGGCCACAAGTAGTCTTGTGGCTCTGCCCACCCCATTAGCGATTTCGGGCGTGATGCTATGTATGTAAGTATTGTTATTAAGCGTTTCCCTATCGCTTCTAAGATGAGAAATAAGCCGGGCCGGTTGCTAGCTTTTAATATGTCACCGAAGAAAATCCTAATTCTCCAATTGAGCAAATACATAATTCCAGCATAAATACACTCGCATGTCCTTATTAGATTATAAACGCGACGCACGTGTTTTCATGGCTTAACAACCTACTGTATCGATTCGAAAAACATTTGGCAAATACACTTTGCAGTCCGAAGGACAGGACTTTCTTCCCGAAGGAATAATGAATTTGACGCCGATTTCTCGGGCAAAAGATGGGAGTTTAAAAATATCCTAGAGAAGTATAAAGATAGACTGATCGCATGCGCGGCTATATTCTGTAGTTAGAATATGGCCTGAGAGTTTTTAATATTCGACTGAGAAGTTCAAGCCATAACTGTATGCAAATGGAATGAGATCACTGTCTGTCATTCGTATGGTAATGCAGCCTTCACATTTTAGCACCTTGGCTTCTTTCGGTGAGTGTTTATTTAGGACTAATAACAGTGTCGCTGGGTCTGTCTGTTTTTATGTCCTTATAATGGGCCTATTGATTTTTAGTTAAAGAAAGAGCGGTGATCAACCCGTTTTTTAGGTCCTGAGAATACGTTAATAATTAAATCCTTAGGATTTAGGAAGAACGACGTAGCTATATTATCTTATAATTGTATTATCTAAATATCCAAAATTGATAACGATGCAGCGAGTTCTGCAGGGACATAGAATACCGCTAAATATTTATAGATATTACAAAAGACCTATTTAATCCTCCTAATCTTTATTCCTCAGTAAATAATGAAGATTTAAATCCTTTGATGCCGACTGTGCATTAGGTAAATATTCTTGCAAGAAAATTAATAAGTATTACAAAATTATTACCTATTAAAATTTTCATCAAGAATTTATATTTCATACTCGTTATTTCACCTCATTAGCTAATTAAACTAATTATTGTTAATGTGATATCATTTTGCTTTCAATACTTTATAAATCCACCACAATAAGTAAACGTATGCATATCGATAGTCAAAGCGCCAAATAGCAATTAACAATGAGCCGCTAAGTAGGTCTAGCGTATTTGGGGCATTTTGCCTTTTAATATTCATTATCATTACATAATGAGCGAGCGCGGGCGCCGGCACTCGCGCGGCTTTCACTCCATCCGCGATTAATTACGAAGACGATTGTGTACGCGCCGCTTCTATTTACTCAACTGCTCCGCGCTCTCAAAGATAAAGAAACGACCAAGTGCCTACGTTACACGACTGTATCTTATCGCGAACACTCTATTGATCACTCACCATATATCGCGAACGGCCCGCCTTATACGGACGACCGGACCACCTTTATTGTTCAATTCAACCAAACGTACAGCTTTTGTGGACGCGATGTTACCGGTGAAGTCATAATGTGTGCCGTATAAAAATAGAACCGTGCGTTTACAGGAAAATAGTGTCAATAACAAAAGTGTTGCGGTTTGTAATCGAACGGAAATGTCGGCCAAATCGCCTACGTTGAGTTTGAAGTCGCGGGAAATCATTGGAGTGGATCAGTTCAGTCAGCGTCGGGAGGTGTTCGACAAACACGACACGGTGTTCCTTCCGCTGCCGTCTCCGACCAACCTGGCGCCCTCTTACGTCGAGGTAGAGCCTATAGTGACATCCAATCACGGGAAAACAACGTCCAATTTCAAACGTAACGCTCCTGGATATTCAAGCATGAGGGAATCGAAGACGGACGACTCGGAAGTCTTCCAATTTCGCACGAGAAAATACTCCGATAACTTCACTTCGGAGCTGAACCAAAGCGATGATGTGGACTACAGGCGAAGTATGACCGAGAGGACTCGGCGGCTATCAAAATTGCGGAGGGACTTCTTAACGTCGAATTTGCACGAGCCCGGCGATGAAAGCCCGTTTACTCGTGTTGGGGTTCGCGCGTCCATGCCAGTCAGAAGTGGCTCCATAAATTATAAAATCGAAAGTCCTAATCTGTATAAATTTCCGTTCGCTGAGCCGTACTCTACTCCTCCACCTGTTCGCAAGGTTGTCGTGGATTTAGGTCCTTCGGAAGTCGATAGCGGAAAGGAGAATCGAGATCCAGCGGTTAGAACTAAAATCATGAGCTTACCAGACAATGAATCTTTGAAAAAACTTGACCATCAGAAGATGTTTGAAGAGCTCGTGAAAAGGTACTCTCCCCAGCGTAAGCCGGTCGACTGGAAAATACCTGCCACTAGACCGCGGATTGTTGACTCGGTCCCTAAACTTACCACTCCTAGCATGGCTAGCGAAAAGAGCTCCGACAGTAAGACACATTTAGAAGACAAGACTTCCAAACCAGAAGATGAAGATGTATTTGAGAAGAAAATTGATACTGAAGATAGTTTAATTATTGAAGAAAAAGGAGAAGGAGAAAATGAAAGAGTGCGGAATGGACCCGAGACCGTCATTAGAGACGCCGAAGAAAAGTTAAGTGATCACAAAGAAAGAGATTCGAAAGTTTCACTCACAGAATTAGCCGAGAAAAATGACAAAGTTCCAGAACTGTCCCTCGTTGCTCGACAGTTAAATAAAGACTCTGCTAAAAGGCCCCCCGTAGAAAACATAATTGATATAACAGTTCCAGATTTATTGGAAAAAATGAGGGTCGATGGCGAGGAGCTGGAGCATAAGAAAAATCAGAAGAAGGTGAAGCGAAAGAGGAGTTTCTTGGACAAACTGCTTGGTCGTAACAAAAAGAAAAGTAATGAGTGATAGCATAATTGATAATAATATATAATATAGTTGCTGCAATGCACCTGCCAAAGACTATCAAGGTTGATTGGTGATAAAGTTATGACGTCAAAGTTTACATATAGGTATATTTTGCAAATAACGAGTAGTATTTTTGATAAATTATTTATGTTATAATTAAGCCACAGACTTCCTCTACTCGGTTTTTATCTAAATGCTATGGCTGGGTTATCAATAGCTGATAAAAAGTAAGTGCCATGTGACACTCCCTATCTGCCTAATTCTTAGTAAGCGGTTATGAAGTTATAAAGGCTGGGCACAGCAAGGAGCGGTGGCGTAGCGTGGACTAATCTAGACGTAGGCGAAGTCGCATCACTCTTCTTTCAGTACCTATTCCCAATGCCAATTCAGAGATCCTGCCACATTTGTATTTGTGTATATGTTACGCGTATCTAACCTAACCTAATCTGCCCTAGGACAAACTACTTTAGCAACAAACCTAAAAACACATGATAGTGAAATTTAACTTGCGCGGAGGATATTGAAATCTACAAGCAGCGTTTATTGTTTTTATTTTGTTCAACATTTGTCAAAATTATTTTGCTAATTTCCCATTTAATGGCCTAAGTGTGATAGCGGCGCCCTCCATTTTTCCAATCTGTATGTAAAATCGATCAATTTAAGTATGGTCGTAAAATTAAAGTTGGGTACTGGTCGTACTATTTAGCGTAGTTCATGGCGTTCGGCCTCAGCACGTCTAGCACGACATGCCCGCGAGTCGTTTGTCGCTCAATGCGTCTATGTCAAACTAGTTAAAAATGTAAGGGCCGCACTGAGCGACAAACGACTCGCGGGCATGTCGTGCTAGCCCCCAGGCTAGCACTAAAGGGGGCCTCACGCTTGGCTCCCTTTAGTACAAGGCAGTGGGCGAGTGTACAATTCTGGGTTTTTTCTGATGTTGTGGACTGTAGTTAATGATACACTGGTTCGTTTAAATTGCTTGTATTTACGAAAGAACTCAAGTTTCACAATAATAGAGAGCAGCGCGTGCGCGTTTTAGTAAAACAGACAAGTAAGTGGGGCCACAGACAACACAATATCTGTATTAAACTAAATGTTGGCAGGGTTGCCAACAGCGAGTGACCGCTTCGCCCACGCCTAGCTAACGCCACTGCCAAGGAGCAGTGTCCGGTCGGTATGACGGTGATGAAAATCGAGACGATTGCACAAGACTGCACATTACAACTTTATAAATCACATCTTGGTATACTAAGAAATTTCAGTGGTTTAGGATAGGAACTAAGTGTGTATGACAATGTTATCTTAATTCTGATAATCTGACGAAATTACTTTTAAAAAGTTCGTATCTCGAAATCAATCGGTTGAAAACTATTTTATCTACACCCATATCATAAAACCTCCATTGGTTAATCAAAAACCGTATGAAATGACCACCATTTTGACAACCAATTAGGAAAAACCAGTGCTGCGATAAAGAAATAACATGACTTCTTTATCGTTTTTAGTAAAGAAATGAGATTAAATTTGGAACAGCTGTCAAAACTCAAGTGGGTCTCTATTCTAGTATCCATAGATAGATATTAAAAAGTTATTGATACAAAACGTCAATTCAGTATGTTTTTTTAATATAAACTGCACAATATTTGATCTCGAGTGACGTGAGAATAGAGACTTCATCCGTTTGTCTTTGATTTAAAAAAAATGGTCTTGACGGAAGATCGTATTTGCCGCCATGTTGACGTTTTGCTGAACGAAAGTAGAATTGTTGTTGAATTGAATAGAAAAAGTTGTTTGTAATTTACATTTTAGTTGAAAATATGAATAGTAAGTAGTCTTCTCGGAGTGTGTGTGATGTGAAAATGCGCCGGATATCGGAAATACGCAGCCACGATTGCAACAAATAACTTGTTGCCAGAAAATATTGTTTCTGACCCCATCATGGGGGATTTATAATATGTGTGTAGATAAAGTTATGTATGCAACTCTGCATAATTTGGCCTTAAAACACACGTGCGATCTTATTATGAAACTCGCCTGCGGCTCGTTTCATGAAAACCGCACTAGTGTTTTAAGGCCTATCATTATGCAACCGTTGCATAAACTACTATTTGCAGTAAGTAACCGACAATGAAATACGATTTTTTTTTAACTAAATACGGTTTTGTAATATATTAATACAATTATATACTTCTTAAAAAGTTCAAACAGGATTTGATGTTATTTGCCCCAGCCTGTAATAATTATTAATGTGGAATAATAATATTGTAAATAGGTACATACCATAATTGAAGTTTGGAATTTAGCATAGAAGCGAATAACATTGCAACTTCCTTCTTGTTTAGGTCATTATTATTAATATAAAATATCAGTACCATTATTGAATTTAATTAGCCTGTTTTGTATTCAATTCTAATTAACAAATAAGTTATTTTGATAATAAACGTTTTTCAAAGAACCGCATTTTTTCCTCACCTTGCGATGAGAGAATTTAATAAGGGGGCGTCCATTAATTACGTGAGGCATTTTTTATATTTTTTTGACCCCCCCCCCCCCCCCCCCCCTTTGTGAGATGTTGTAAGATTTTTCTCGACTGCCCCAATCTCACGTGAGATTTTACAAAATTTGTATTTTGGATATAAAAGCGTTGAATATATTAAAAAAAAAACACATCTTCCTTAATTAGTATTTGAAAATATTGCTGTAATCTTAAATCACAGTGGTAACATTAGATAAAAAATAATTAAACGAAAATTCTGCTACAAAAAAAATTACGTGATATTTGCCAAGACCCCCCCTCTCCCCCAAGTGAGATTTAGTAAGATTCGTCTCAATCTCCTCCCCCCCTGAGCACCTCATGTAATTAATGGACGCCCCCTAATATATGATATACATTCAAATATAATAAAAACAAATAAAATACAATTTTACTATGTTTATCACAGTTTTGCGTCTGGATCTAGTTTTCGTACGGCCTCTTCCAGTTTGAAGAGGTGGTCATCTTTGGCGTCGGGTGCTAAGTGCCTCATGGCATTGGCTAGTTTGTATACGTACTCCTTGTTGGGACCACTGGGGCCTATGCAACTGACTACCTGCTTTGCTATATCGTCTATTGGTGCTGGACCTAAAACAATTCAATTAAATTGGTTTTAATCAGAACAATAACTAACATCGCATGTCTTAGTATGTTCAGCGTGGTAGCCTTGTAGCTAGGGTCATCAGAGCCCTTGGCAAGATTTTAATTTTGCGCCCCCGAGACTTTCTAGGAAGAGAAACAATACTGACGGTCGGCGAAGTGCGTCCCCCCGAGGCGTAAGAATAAATACTATTAGAAAGGGTACTTTCGGCTCTATAGCATGGCTGACACGGGGATAACTTAACCCCGTCTTATCTCTCTCTATCTCTTTCGTCGGCACTAGTGTGAGAGAGACGCACTTAGAGATAAGACGGTTTAACTTATCCTTGTGTCTTGCATGTTAGGGCCGTTAACATTTTGTCTTTCCTCGGTCATAAATCTTGTCGGCAAGCAGTTTTTAAGTAGCTCGCACCTATAATCGGATAAATAACCATGATCCTTACACCTTATTGCAAAATGTGCATACGGTATAAGTTAAGCTGGTCACACATCTGCGGCAGGAGCGATTTAGGATAGAGGTGGAGATGAACCTAAATCACGTTCTCGATTGTGATGCGTGTAGGTCAGAGGTGGGTCATCTCCACCTCTTTACCCTAAATTGGTCCTGCCGCTGGCGTGTGAGTATCCAGCATAAAGTGTACATTCGACGGCAACCCATGTTACTATAGCAACGTGTTGGTATAATATAGTTAAACTCGAATTGCGCGCAGCGCTGCATGCGTATACAACAAATCAAAGATGCATATTATTTACAAGCTCACGCACACAGCGCCCGCGCAATGAGGAGAAGTATCTATACTATTAAGGCCGGGGCAAACCAAACGCGGTTGCGGCGCGTTTGCGGCGCGAACGCGGGTCCGCGCCGTTGTCGAACAGCGCGAGCGAATATACCATGCCACACCGCGGCGGCGCGGGACCGCCGCGGTCCCGCGGCTACTTTGGTGTGGCATGGTAAATTCGCTCGCGCTGTTCGACAACGGCGCGGACCCGCGTTCGCGCCGCAAACGCGCCGCAACCGCGTTTGGTGTGCCCGGGCCTTTAGGTATACCCCACAGTAGTAATGCTAATTTGTAAATTTTAAAACAAAAAGTAGGTACAGGCCGCTCAAAACATCCCGTTCGCTATAAAGTGACTCCTCAAAATATTTTGGATATTATTACAAAAAGAGTTCCCCTAAAGTAGTAGGAGGACCCCTTAAGATACTAATCATTTAGATGAGGCCTTGCTACACAAAATCCAACGTTATTTCTTTTGAAGCAGGGTCTGTATTAAAATTCATATTTGTTCAAAAACTACAAATTTCTATTTTATACTACACTTGCATTGATAAGTTATTATTGCATATTGCATTTAGGTATTAATAATAACTGTGTCCATATCTTGATAAAGATGTTTCTTTTGCATACTTATTTCTATAGGGCTATAATTCGCGGTACCTACGTAAGTTGAACTTTGACCTTGAATGCGCAGAACACATCGCTGGACGAATGCAATAGTGGCACAATTAAAAAAAAAAACAATCGTGTTATACATTGCATATTTTATACCATACAAAACAGACCGAACTCAAAAGGATATTTAGACATGTGTCACTATTGCATTCGTCCAGCGACATTTTCGGGTCTCAATCAAGGTGCGGTATGCGGTGCGCTTTTTTCCATAGTTGTACCTGCGCGGATGGCCGCCATTTTTGTTCAACTTATGTGCCGGGGATTATAGAAGCTTGTGACAGTGACTTTTGCCTGCATAGATACGGATTTCACTCTATGGGTTGATTTAAGGATGTACGCCACGTCAAATCCGCAGTACATGTATTTTATTATTCAAGTTTTGTTTCATTTGCACCAAATAACGGCATTGAGTAATTTTGTACGAATAATGATTTAAAATGTACAAATTGTGTGATTATTAATAATTATTATTATGAGAAATAAAATCAGAACCTGATTTGACTACTCGAGTCATAACCAATCAATATGCAGTTTTTGAAACGGTCCGGACACGTAATTTTTTTTTGTCATCGAAAAATCGAGGAGAGTAGGAAGTTATAGAAAATACATTTTCTGATTATAAAAGTACTATGAGACAGAAACGTTTTTCGCTTTTTCTTGTAATTTAATCAACTTCCGGTACAAATAACACAGGCACAGCACATAACACATGTAATCTTAAATGTCATTTATCTCCTTTAAAAGAACGGTAAAGTGGTTTTATTTTTATTACACTTATGCGAAACGACTAATACGACCATACTATTCAATTTCAGCGAAAAATATACAAATCGATATATAATCGATATCCTTAAAGTCGTGTAAACAAACTCTCTGAGGAACATTTCTTCCAAAATTGAGGATGTAACTTTTAAGCTGAGCTCAGTCAGTAAGTGTTTTCTTCCTTGAAGTATATCTAATATATAAAAATGAATGTTTGTTTGTTAATCTCATAGGCATTCTTATACCATTCATTCAATAACAATGAAACTTTGGTGACTTGTTTTGGGCAAGCCCGGGAAGGTTTGTGGCAAAAAGAAAGCATTGTAACGCATGCCAGGCACGGCACAGCTAGTATACAGATCCCAACATACCTGCAAAAGACTCGTTATCTTCCGTGGCAACATACAATGTCAAATCAAATGGTTCGCTTGTCTTGTCCTTAGGATGGAATGTAAGAGTCTTCTTAGAGTAACCATTCTTTTCTCTGAAGTCGAGATATTTGGTCACATTGTCTATGTCTTCTTGTTTGATCAGGTAAGCTACACCCCATACTTTACTATCTGGGTCCTCACTTGCAATCAATGTTACTACTCGTCCTGGCTGCAATTCACCTATACTTAAATTTTTATTTACAGGTGTCAAATTAAATGCATAATAGTATGTAAACCTTTTGACCGCCACATTCGGCTGTAGCCGTCAGCGGATACAGGGTAAAAAAGTCCTTCATCCCTTGACGTAAAGTCGAAATTTGTGTTACTTCTCAGACATGCTTGGCGGTCAAAACGTTACATAAATACAAGCCAAGAAATGGTGAATAAACCTTAGAAATAAGTAGCTTACAAATATACAAATAATATGTATCAGTTGGTTTCAAAAGAATTCATTCAAATAGACATAATACTATGATGGTATGAAAATTTTGTACAGAGAATACCCCATATACCTACCTAAACTGTGAAGCTGATCACAGCTAAGATACAGTCATATATTAATATATAAATAAATATAAATAAATAAATGTAAATAATAAATAAATAAATAATAGTTGTAGTGTCAATTACAATAGTCTTTGCTGTACAAGGTCACTCCAAATGGAGCAAAGTGCTATCAGTGGCGCAGCCTGCCTACAAGCCGATTCCTGACGGCTTTACCATGCCGCATGCTAAAAAGCTACAGCTCGCTCAGTGAAGTCCATGTTACTCTAAGTAAATGTCAGACTTGGATGTACAGTTCTAATTCTCTCGCCTTCACTTAGGAAATATTTGACGCTTCGCCACTGAGTGCTATATTCTATTTCCTTGGAAAGTTAACTAAATTTAAAGAATCTATTGGATGTGACTCAACTAACAAGCCAATCCAGTAAATCTTTTTTTACCTATGGAATGTCTTAATTGGTTGTTTTGTATTTATTTATTTATTTATTTAACAGACACACCAACAATACACACGGCTTATACATTCACAATTGTAACTAGCTAGTAGAGATACAAGACCGGCCTGCATATCCATGACAGGTGTGCAACAGCACTCGCAAAAGGACGCGATACGATACAATTCATTAAACTAAAATAAATTTAAATTTACATTGCGACTAAGATAGCCAACGGATCTATAGGTACATAATCGAACCATGAAGAAAAGAAAAGAAAAAGACGGTACATTTCAATATTTTCTAAACATTTAAATATATAAGGTCCCTAAATACGTTTATCAGTAGGTAGCAGCATTTTACGTCTCCAGCAATTCAAGCTGTCAGAGTATACGTCCAAATCGTGTAATATTTGAAGTTCATTGTATCGTGACTGAATTCGGTGTATAACGGAGAACTTTCCCAGGTTGGATTTGGTGATCTTATCAATGGTATGTCTTGATTGGCTGGTATGCTGAGACATGTGGGTTAGTTTGTTTACATTTAGTAAACTATCTAAATGAACAGTTGTTACTCCTATACTCTGCTAACGTAGTTTACTGAATCTAAATAAACTAACCCACGTGTCAAAGGTGAATAGTTAAAAAACAGCTGAGATAAAACAGTAAGAACAAGATGAGGATGAATGGCCTTACTAAGTAGCCCTCTATAACTTACTAATATTATTTAATTTATTTGTAGAAGTTCTATTGCTTTTTGTTGATGGTTATATTATTGAATAACTAAAGATGTATTGTATATAAAATAAATACATTTTTTTTTAGATAAATTTTTTTTATATTAAGAGGGGGGCAAACTAGCAGGCGGGTTGCCTGATGGTAAGCAATCGACGCTGCCCATGGACACCCGCAACACCAGGGGAATCACGGATGCGTTGCCGGCCCTTTGAGAAAGGAGTAGGCTCGTTTTTTGAAGATCTCTAGGTTGTATCGGTCCGGGAACGTTGCTGCTGCAAGCTCGTTCCAAATTCCTACCGTTCTTGGCAAAAAATGCCGAAAAAAACGTACGGTAGTTGACTGCCACCGATCTAGGTGGTGAGGGTGGAAGGTGAGTTTGTTGCGAGTAGTTCGATGGTGGAACTTAGCAGCAGGTAATAACCCGAACAATTCCTCGGAACACTCCCCGTAATAAATGTGGTACAGGATGCAAAGAGATGCAACATCCCTCCGCAGGGCCAATGGGTCAAGCCGTTTGGAAAGCGACCGGTCATTAACAATTCGAGCAGCTCTACGTTGTATGCAGTCAAATGGAAGGAGTTGATATTGGGGCGCTCCAGCCCAGAGATGGGAACAGTATTCCATATGGGGCCTAACCTGCGCCTTGTAGAGCTGTAGGCGATGGGCTAGCGAGAAATACTGAGCCGCTCGAAGCTAATTTAGCTTTGCCTTTCAGATGACCACGGAATTGAACGTCACTCGAAATGTCAACACCCAGGATCCCAATAGACTGTTTAGCGTCAAGAGAAATTCTTTCGAAACAAGGTGATACATCAAAGGGATATTTTTTTGCGGAGAACGCGCAAACTTATGTCTTCTGTGGATTAAATTGGACTAGGCTCAGTCTGCCCCAATCCGCGACATGCTTCAGCATAGCCTCAATTCCGGACACAAGTTTGTTCCGGCTTTCAATGACGTGTTCCCGAGATATGTTCCTGTGACCGGTGTATAGAGTATCCCCAGTACTGTCGTCTGCATAGCAATGAATAGTGTTGCCTAGCAACATGTTATTGATATGCAGAAGAAACAGTGTAGGGGATAGGACACACCCTTGAGGGACACCAGAATTCACAGGCTTTAAATCGGAGCATGAACCATCGACTACCACTTTAATGCTCCGATTGGAAAGAAAACTAGCGATCCAAGAACATAATTCCTCAGGAATCCCGTACGCAGGAAGCTTGGCGAGAAGAGCTCTATGCCAGACCCGATCGAAGGCTTTTGCAATGTCCAAACAAACTGCCAAAGCCTCCCCCTTACTCTCGATTACCTCGGCCCAACGATGAGTAAGGTATACTAGAAGATCACCAGCTGAGCGGCCCGGATGGAAACCGTATTGACGGTCGCTAATCAGCTGGTGCTCCTCCAGGTTTTTTTTTTATTTATTTTTTATGTATTTTAATTTACAATCAGTTTAGAAATACTATGAGCAAATGGGCTGGTAGGATTTTGGCGGGCAGGGTGTCATCCCCATCAGGATTTCCCTTCATTGAAGTCAGTCAGGCTGATCTGAGCTGCCTAGCTACATTATGTGACATCTCTTGAGTTGCTTTGTATAATCTGTCACCGTTAACTGCATGGCCAGTGAGTTTGGGTGGTGTTCGAGTCGTTGCTTGTAGCTACAAGCCAGGCTTTTTATCTCTTCCTTTATTGTCGTTATGCCTAATAGGTTGTGGACTTCGGAATTTGTTATAAACCAAGGAGCATTCACGAGTTGTTTTAATATGGAGTTTTGGCCCCTTTGCAATATGTTTATGCTCGAGTCACAGGCAGACCCCCAGAATGGAAAATGGAAATGGAGGATCAAAGCAAGTGCATCTAAATCAGTCCAAGTAACATTCATTCTCCGAAAAGAAACTTGCCCCTCGGTCAAGCTTGGAAGCAACACTCTGCCACAAAGCATTACAGTGCGATATCTTGGCATGCACTTAGACCGCAGACTGACTTGGAACACCCACATCAAGTCAAAAAGAGACAAGCTCCTCCAGATACCTTAAGAGCTGGCAGTTGATAATGGACTCCATTATCTTATTATATACTGTGTTGAAATGAGTTCAAATGTTGTTTTAGAAAATAATAACAATAATCAGTTTTTGCCTTTGGATAAGTACGCCAATAAGTTGAAAAATTAAATACCAGTGATATAAACAGTAATCCATCGTCATCAGTGATCGGCAAGACCCCATGCCATTTGGTGTCAATGACCTCAATCATTATGTTAATATGGATATTCCCCGGGATTCCAGCATTCGAATCGGTAAAGGAAAATAATATATTCTCATTTCAGTAAGTAGGGAATAGGGGTTTTTAGGCACTTCAAATGATTATATTTTAACACTTACATATTTAATATGAGTGATTTTACGCAGTATAAAATAAAACCAAAGTTTATCAATATTTTCTTTAATGAAAAATAATACATTTTATGAGTTTATTAAATATTCTGACTTCTATTTACAAATACATATAACATAACTCTTAATTTTTGCGAATCATGTCATGTCCATATTATTATTTCCTCTTTGAATCCCGCGGTATGGCACGGGTGTTGCCGATCACTGATCATCATCATTAAATTTTAGAGCCAAATAACTTACACTGCAACAGCCTTTACTTAGGTGGATAAGTGAACAAAAAGAATAACTTGAGGATAATATTGCTGAGAGAAAATCGTCACGCTTTCGTCACGTCAATGTAGGAGAAGATGTACTAACCTTCTCAGGAACACCTCTGTGGTCAATACTGTGCTGGTAAAATCTTCTGAAGTAGCCTTTTATATAACCTACATGTTTCATTTCGTAAGGAACTTCAACCTTCCACACTAAGGAGCCGTAACCAAAAACCCACATTTTAAATTTAATTTAATAATTCAGTTTGATTTGAAAATCTAAACATTTCATATTGTAATTTCGATTAATGCAAAACCTACCTAAACAACATTATCACATTGTTTTGACGGTTTTGACAGATGTCACTCGCTCCGTTCACTTCGTTCGCTGATTTCAGCGTTTTCACGTTATCCGATACGATATCGTGTCGAGTGCTGAGGGCTTAGCACACTAATTTTTATCGCGCACATAAAGCATCTGTCACTTTAACTAATTTGCGGGTGCGTAAGGGACGAATGCTTTATGTGCGCGATAAAAATTAGTGTGCTAAGCCCTCTGAAGTCGATAGCCGATATCAGATAATATCGTTCCGATCCGATTTGGCCACCGCCGGCCACGCCGGCACATTCCAAAGAAAGTCTATACATATAGCACACATGCAAGCATTATCGTCCGATATCGATGGGGCCGCCGACATATCGGTGTCGGGTCTGATATCCGATATCGGGTCGGACAATGTGAATAACAGGTTCAATTTTATAAATTTTACTTGCCCCGATATTGTATCGGCGTCCGATACAATGGGCCATCCATCGTATCGGATAATGTGAAAACACATGGTTAGGTAGGTACGTACCGGTTAGGTACGTACCTGTTAATGTAGGTGTGGATCTTCTTGCAATCCTATGCCAACGGTAACAAATAAAACTGCAGTCTTTCAGTACAGGAACTCACAGTGTATTTTCAACTGATAGGTTTAGACATTGATGGATGATTGAGTACATTATGATTAATTTATATTTTAATAGTAAGAGACACATTACACGACTTGTTCTTTAGCGGATACGGATGGAGAGAGAGGTGCACAGATTGTGTAGACAGATCAATTAGTCGCAGTGACAATCCATAAATGCATATTAAATAATAAGCAGGGTTACCAACGTCATGTGAGCATGCCCTGGATTGAACTCAACAATCTCAACAGTACCTACCTACATACCTACCTACGTACCTACCTACATACATTTATAATCATGATTATTGCCAAAGCTTTTTCGCGCCCCGAAGCTTAGCCATAGTAATCTTTAGATAAGTAAATTATTACACATTTAATGTCGAGTTTTATTGTAATATATTTTAGCGGCCGCCCGATGTAGCAGTGGCATATATTTATCCCAAGAAAAAATTGGTTGGGCACGCCTGGCCTAGGCATAGCTTGGTCTAACTCTAGAGTGATGAATTCACGCTTTTTCATCAGTTCGTGGTTGAAGTCACAACGCTCTTTCTGATTGGTCGACAAGGGATCATCTCGCGTCGTGCGACGAATTGCTTCGTTTTCGTCTCCAGCTCAACTCATTGTAATGTGAATGCACGTTAATTCTGGCCTAGACCATAACGATATAAATCTTTGTAACATAAACTCTAGGTACATTTGCCTTTTTAATTGGAGTGTCGTCATTTATAGGAGTCTATATTATTTTTGATAGATCTGTTGTCTAATTAAGACATTAGCAAAAGCGGTAAAGCTAACAAAAATAACTAAAATGGCATGATACAACGGAAATTTAAATATAATTCCACCTCCAATAGCAATGGATAAACTTCAGCAATAATGTAGGTATAAGCAGTTCATTAATGGTACAAATGTCCAAGATAGCACAGCAACTCTGTAATGATATCGTGGAGCCTCCTGTAACCACGTCATCACACGTCCATCCACCGTCAAGAAGCAACGATAAATCTTTCAGACAAGTTTGTCATCACCGTCCCAGGTTAGAAGACAAGATTGGTCCAGCCACTAGATCGATTGTTATTGAGAAAGAAAAGGTCATTAAGAACATTGGAACTGGAGTCCCGAGCGGCAGTAGCAACATACGTGTTACAAGCCAGTTTAAAACAAAGGAAATTATTTTAAAAAAGAATTTTGCTAATATTGCTGTGAATACGGTAGCGACAGGATCGTTACGAAACGACAATCAATGTAACACGGTTGTCCGTCGTAGGGACGACACCAATTCTTGTAAATGCCGCGACAAGCGCACCTGCACCCAGCCGAATAAGCTAAACGGGCACTTCAGCAGATTTAAACATCTCGATAAGGCTTGTGCCCAACTTGTTGAAACTACCAGCGCTGGAACTCAATTTCTGGAGAGTCTAAGAGACGAAATCAGTTTAGAGGCGCAACGGCAGCAAGAAATGGAGACGCAAACGAGTATCTGTGGCCGCGTTGGCGTGGGCATGCAATTAAGCGGAAATTTTCTTAAGCCCCAAGTTATTAAAAGCAAGAAATACTTATTCATGCCTCATCAGACGTTGGAACGCGCTACAACGCCCGCTAGAAACGACATTTACACTTCCAATAGATGGGCGAAGACAAGATATCCTACTTTGGGACCTGATTTTTAGCTCGCATTAACGGTGTACAATTCTCTTTCGTATGTAGCGGCTGATCCGGATAAACACAATTATTAATTTAGACTTTAATAACAAAGTCATTCGGTCTAAATTAAACGTATCGCTAATTGCTAATCAGCCGCCGCGTACGCACGTTAGGTAATTATATGGCCGTAATTCCAATAAATTTAATAACACTTATTTTCATAATTTTTTTATTCATTTACCCTCGTTTATTTTGTACCAAATGGTCTGTTTTAAATAAGTCAGGCGATACGTCCCATAGTTTATGCAAACCGTTCTTGTTATCGAAATCTATCGGAGATACTGCTTGTTGCCGATAAAAGTAAAAAGGACCGAGCGATAATTTTCTATTACGAGAACGGTTTGCATAAACTCATGGTAATGGTACCTATACAGGATCTTATTACGTTTGCGATCTGAAATGAATAAAAAAATAAAGTATCAGTATTTTTGTTTATTACGCTTTTTACGGGATAGGATTTCAGCATAGGATAGGAAATTCGGAGACATATTTACCTAAACTTTGGCGGCGGCGTTGATGTTCAGTTCCTTATATCTCGAAAACTACAAGGGCACTATTTTTTTTTAATAGGTACTAATTCGGTACTATTTGGGTACTATTTTTTGGCATCATCAAATCCTCGATATCTTGTTGGTGTACGCTACCTTCACGATCACTAAAAAATAATTAATTGTTCCAGGGTAAAAAGACTTCTTAAAAAAGAAAACATAGCTACTACTACAACGATTACAGTTCACAAAGCGATTCTGAACTAGAAGAGCCAGTAAAAAAAAAATGACTGCCCTATGGAAGAAACCGGCCATTCCGCAATATGTGGGGATGAATACAATAACGGAGCATTGGAAGTTACACGGTGTGGCCACGTGTTCCATAAAATTTGCCTATTGCAGGCTCTCCGACGAAATAAGAGATGCCCCGTTTGCAGGCAAGAATGCCCACCATCCGGTGTACCTATTTCCTAAAACTCACTAGCTGTCACAAAATGGAGTAAGAAATTTACTTTTCATCACACTTGCTCGGAAAGGGTGTTATTATACGCACGCGTATAGAGCAGCTATAGCCGATTTAACTCCTCTATGGGCCCCGCCGTCAGCGGGAGTTATCCGGCGGAGCCGCCTCGCGCTGATCGCTACATACATACCGTTTGTTCTACCCACCTAATGGTAATTCACGGTGTACAATGGCAACAAAATTAATATGTATATATATATATATGTATATATTGTCTAATTTTTATTTAATTTCCTCGCAAACGTGATGAAAAACATTGTGTGTATCACGGGCAGTAAGGGGATAACAAACTCAGAGTCATAAAAGCCCTCGCTTATCGGCATCGGGCTTCTAACAGACTCTCGTTAGTTATCCCCTTCTTACGGCCCTAGATGCACAATGTACTATTAATCAAAAGTTGTTATACCGACCGTTACGCACCCCTTGTTGACCGAGCGAGCGAAGCGTCTCCGTTTCAGCTTGGGCAAAAATGCTTTCGTATGTCCAGTGGATGTCCGTCGGCTGTCCGTCTGTCCATTTGTTTTCGTCTACAGGTCGCAGTTCTCAATCGATTCTCGTGAAATTTTGTGAGCAGGTTTGATAATTATATAGAATTTTTCTGTCGATTCAGTTTTCCGAAATTTTTCAAAATGGCGGAGATATCGGGGTTTTTGGGCACAGTGATTAAAAAGCCGTTGTCCATGTGTTTACGCACATAAACACTCGTTTACTTGTCAAACGGTCGCCTCGAGTGTGCTCCCCACGCCGCGCTAGTCGCCATTGCGCTCGCACGTTTGGAGCTCACGCTGCGGCAGTGTCCCGCCGAAATAGGTACAAAAGTAATTTTTTACGTGTTTTAAAAAATGTATTGCGTCGAATCCAATGAAAATTTTGTAAGTTTATGTTTTGTTTAATGTTTTGTAACGTTTCTCTTAACCTAAATTGCTATTCATTTTTCTGTAACGAGTGTAAATATTTATTTCAAATTTTGCTTTCGCAAACGGTGGTTGGGTCTCAATGGATAATTTCAATTTGTCCTACTAATAAATGTTACTATCACAATTATGAGACTGAATTACAAATGTCTGATTTTACTTAAATAAAACAATAGTTTTGAATGAACTTTCTTTGCATATATCCTAAAAAAACACTGTGACCCATTGGACTTATTGTACCGCAATAAGCTGATCCAACGTAACCCAGGGATGGGGCACAGTGGATCTTTTCCCATGTTTTTTTAAAACCCCTATTCTCGTAAATCTTTGGCTATTACAGCATGTATTATCACTGTTTTGTACACCCTATGAGTGCCTCGTAAGGATGCATTAAAATACTAGAGCTCTATCTACTTAATTTTAGAAATAATGAGCCTAAAACAAAAGTTGATCCATTGTTACCCAGTCTCCCTTACTATATTTCGGTCAGTGCTCACAAATGGGCTTCGAATTGGCCAGTTTAATAAGCATTTTCGTAGCTAGGAGACGCTACGAGATGCGCAATCGGAATGTTAATAAGCATTTACAGTGGGACTGACTCACACCAAAATGACAGTCTTAACATGGGGCTTCCAATCCCACCAGTGATGCTCGTAGCCACACAGGAAAGATTACGTAAACCCACCAGTGCTCATGGTAGGTAGCCAATGTCTTAAATAATGATGAATTTCTTATAACACAGTTAAGTAAAAATACAAATACATGCCACATTGTGAAAACTTTATTCTCATCCAGTCCACTACATCTGCATACAAAATAAGTGCTTTCATCTTGTTTTGTACCTAAAAACAAAAACACATGACATGAGGACAATTCATATTTAATTATTTAAAAATGTCTACATCATGTTAGTAAATAATCATCCTAGTGGAGTGTCAGTCAAATAATTAAATACATAGATAAAATGGCATAAATTTGAACATTACTGCAGCATAAATGCAGTTTAGTTCCAGTTGACATGGCTCTGACCCACTACAGAATAAAGTAGCACTACATTATTTCCATGTAAAGAACTCTACTTTAAATTCATAAAACTTAATATTAATTACATTTAAACTTATTACAAAGGGTGCAAAAATTAGTTGAGTATCACATAGAAACAATTATTGCACTACAAATTAAATACTGCAGTGGGGCTTGAGCTCCATAAAAGTGAAGCTCACATGTTCTGTTGAGCGGGGCTCGCCGGTGGGGGCTGAGCTTCTAAATTCTTAATGAGCTGCGCAAGCCAATGCTTCGTAGAATTGTCCTCCTGAAGGCATGCGGTGAATGTAGCATCACGCAGCTGATCTGGAAGACATTGCCGCAGTGCCTCTCTTGCTCTCGGGTTGTCCGACAGACGGAGATAACAACGAACTACATGCTTTAGTAGCCTCGCAGATGGATCCTTTGCCAGCGATAAAACCATCTTCCCAAGTATCATGGCAACATGCGAAAATCTGTCATAAGTCTGACAAATATAACACAAACCACTGTCATCTAACAATATCTTTTGCAGTATAAACGTAGCCACTGTTTTTGAGAGTTCAGATCCATTTTCCATTATACGCAAGCACAGTGGTATTATCTCTGTTGTTAATAAAAATGTAATGACTTCTTGCTCATCAGTCTTCACCAACGCACCAATCACACCCAGGCTTGTTAATCGTAAGTATTCAAAAGGACGAGTTTTAGAGACGGTGTGGAGGAAAGGGTATAGGAACAATGGTACATGAGCTTGAAGGAAGGCAGACCTAGTCTCCGGATGGGATGCCACACACTGCATTAAGGCTAAAGCGTTGCACACGCGGTTGCTCTGATGGGCTGTGAGCGTCGGCGGGATCATTGCGACATAGATATTAGTGATCTCTTGCAATAGCGCCGCTATGGTGCCAAAACTGTGCCACAGCATGGGTGCCAAATCGGGTACCACTTCCCGCTTTTTGCTCAACTCCAGGAGGGCGTTTTCTCTCGTCTCTGGGTTACACAGCTCCAAGATCCACGTGTAAATCTTCTCGCGGTCCACAGCTTGCATGTTGGCCGGGCTCTGCTGAGCACTCATGTTGTTATTCATTGATGCAGTTCAAAGAAAAATAAAGTCAAAATACTATATGGTTGGCACTTGCTTAGAATAGGCTAATAAGTGTAAAACAAAACTCATTGTCTAATTAAACGAATTCGATTTTAATTCATATCACAAAATATCAAAAATACTGAGGCTTGACAAACAAACGTCAACCTAAAACGGTAGACATTTTTATTTTTTCATCTAAGAGGCAACGTACATTGCGTTCTAGATTTATTTATAATTCTTCAAAGGGAAAGCTTATTGCGAATCTTATGGTTAAGTCCAATCACTAAAAATATATATATTTTTGAGATTAGTAACCACGTAAAATTTTCCTATTTTCTAGTTTATTGAGAACCGTTAAACATTTCTAACTATTTCTGACATCACTGCGCTGCGCAGCACTACGTGTGTCAGTCATGCTGTCATTAAATCTGTCAGTTGTGTTGTGTTGTGTGCATAGTATTCGTTGAATTGTTGGTTCTTAGATTACCTATGAGTTTGAGTTAAATTATAGTATCAGATATCTAGATCATAATTAAATTAACATATCTGTCTTATAAAGGTAACCTATACCATGAGTTTCTCTTTGTAAAGAGTTTATGATTTTAAGGATACGACTCTGTCAACTAAATCCAGTCCACTTTAAATTAGGTAACATATTTCAGCTTTTTTCTATTATCTACTATTTATATTGCTTTATTTTGCCGGAATAAGCTAAGAGTACCATATCATATTTGTTAGAAGCCTATAAGTTGGCGAACGCTTGCTGATTTTCCCATATAGATCAAGTTAATTGGTTGACGCCATAGCTATTTCCAACGTAAATAAAATAAACAGTGTTTAACGGGTGGGGAGTAATGAAGCTTTATGAGTACATTTTCGCGCTACAAAACTAATCATGTGGCTCGCACCTCGACCTTGATTACACACTACTGAAAACATGTCTAATTGAATGGGAGGAAATTACTTCTTAACATTGGGGTGGGAAGCGGATCATCACAGTATGTTATTCTTGTCTTTAAATAGAAAAAAAAGTTCATATATTATGATTGTAAACATCCGTCTCTTCTGCACTTTTAATTGCAAAAGAAAGTTTGCTTTCTTGCTCTCATAGTTGAAATAACTTTTCTGATCTTCATTTTTTACTTATTTATTTCGGGTATTTAAGTGTTGGGCTTGTATATGTGTGTTTAATCTTGAGATTCAGAATATTTATAGTTTCCACCATGGAGATGGAAACTTTATACATACATATAAATCTTCTTCAAAGTTTGTGTGAGGAGCACAAATGTTTGAATTCCGAGTCATGGATGTTCAGTAATTATATATGTATGTTTTGTCTATTTATAAGTATTCGTCTCATTCTCAAGTACCCATAGCACAGGGAATCATAGCTTGGGACTAGATCAATAAGTGTAAGTGTCCAAAAAAAAATGCCACCATAAGAGTAGTACTTGTAGATGAAACAAGTTCGAAACAAAACAATTCAGATAGGATTATTAACTTAACCCCTCGTATGCGGGAGCTAAAAACAAACCGGCATTTGCATCTCATGGGATTCATGAAGTACCAAAAAATTATGGTCAAAAAAAATGAAAAAATTGTATGTAAGAAAAAGCACGGACCCATGCCTAAGCATCTGATGGGTTAATAAGTGGCGATGATAATATTAAATAATAAAATTGTCCATTCGAAAACATTAATTTAAGCTCATAGATCATAAGAAAAGCTAAAAGTATAATTTGTCTAACAGAACCATGGAGGTGTCTCATTCGCTGACACTGAACGAGACTGCACTGCAACAGCTACCTGATGACAAAAAGCCACATTTCATTTTTGAGTGGCTCCGATTCCTTGACAAGGTCCTTGTGGCTGCTCATAAGGTACTCTCATGTGATACATTAAAATATATTATAAATTTTATTTAACAAACTAATTGTTTGAATAGATATTCTTCTTTTAAAACTTCCAATGTAATGGATTGATCATATTTTTTTTATACTTAGGGCCCGTTCTATAATGTCCAAGTAAAACGTATGTCAAAGGACTTGTACAAAATTTGCTGTTTTCTGCTAAGTAACTCTGTACTTGGATATTGTGAAACAGGCCAAAAGGAAAAACCGGAACAATTATAGGATCACTCATGTGATCACATCTGTGATTGTCTATCTGTCTGTCACAGATAATTTTCTCCGAAACCACTGGACCGGTTGAGTTGAAACTTGGTACACATATGAAAGTCGGTGACATTCATTCATTTTTAACATGGGGGCCAATTTTGGGGAATCAGAAAATTTGAAAAACCGTTTTTCAAACCTTGGCTTGTGACATATCAAATGAAAGGGTTCCTTGTGAGGATCTTAAATATTTTTTTGTTATAATTTTAAAATAAATGATTTTGATGTTATTTAGAAAAATAGGCGAAAATTGAACCCCCCCCTTATCTACGAAAGTACTGGGCCTAAAATTTCGAAAAAAATATAGGATATAGTTCTCTACCTATAGATTACAGGAAAACCTATAAGAATTCTATGGTAAGTATTTTAAGTAACATAGGAAATTTCATATAATTACGGAACCCAATCCACGCGAATTTAACTCACTATCCAGTTTTTTATTAAATAACTATATTTAAAGAAATAATATTGTAATCAAAAAGGGTAGTTGATAATATTTTTTGTAATCTGTGAGGTGGTGCTAAGTATCAAGTTTTGTGCTAGATGTATCTTAAATATTACATGTATTTATTTTGAATTCTCATTATTTACTTGAGAAAGCGTATTTAAAACCCAACCCAATGTGTTATTTCTAGTCTGACATAAAAAGCTGTCAACAAAAGCTGGTAGCACAGCTTGTGAACCTTCTCCGAGAGAACCTTGGGTCTCCAGCTCGCCGTCTGCTAGCTCGATGCCTGGCCACTCTGTTCTCTGTCGGAGACACATTCCTGCTGTTTGACACTGTCAACAAGTGCAATGACATCATCAAAGTGAAGGATGACTCGCCATCCTACTTACCTACAAGACTGTAAGTCCCGTCCCCTGTTTCGCTAACGCGACAGGTGATAATGATGTGACATAACTGACAATTAACAATTTTGCCATAAAAACTCAACAAATATGTCAGATTGTCAGCACCTGTCCCGTTGGTGAAATAGGGGGCTGATATGACTTAAACTATACATAAGGATTCAGATAATACTATAGGTAGCTTTTGACAGCGACTTTGTACGCGTGGAATTCGGTTACAGTTGCTCTTTGGGAGTTTTTGTATTTTCCAAGATAAAAGTCCCCTTTGTCCTAGACCTGTTTCATTAAAATCCGTTCAGCAGTTATTGAGCTGAGTGGTAACAAACACACATCTCTCACTCACACACAAACTTTTGCATTTATAATATTAGTAGAATAAAATTAGGGGTCATCCATAAAGTACGTCACACTAATTTCGTGATTTTTTGACCCCTCCCCCGTCCTTGTCACAGTTGGTCATATTTGTCAGACCCGCCCCTCCCTTATCTTATCTTATCTTAGAGGGTGGGGTCCTTGCGGATACACTTCGACCCTATGGGATCTTTTGTGTAATTACCCCTTTTTCCTAAGCACTATCCATAGCATTCTCCACCACTTCAATGAAGTGACTTGTGGAGCGCAGTGGTAGTGCCTTGAATTCCCCTGGTTCTGGATAACCATTGCCAAGTATTTTCATTCTTAGTCTGGCGAGGGCGTCGCATTCGCACATGATGTGTTTCATTGTTTCTTCCTCTTCGCCACACATTCTACAGCTTCTGTTGTCAGACAGTCCCATCTTGGCTAAGATATACTTGAACCCGAAGTCCTGCCCCTCCCTAGTGTGACGTCACATATTTTACAATTTTACATCTAGAAATTATTAAACTAAAACAGCAATTCCGAAAACAGTTTTATTTCCATTTAAATTATGTTTTAATATAACCAACATCAAATGAAACATTTGTAAAAACGGGACCCGCGCGATACACTAGTAGAGAGAGTGTGAACTCACCAACAAAACAATTTAAACCTTATGTCCGTACAGATAGAGTTGGAAATATTTTCAAGTTTTTCGTTAATAATTCAATTTTGGCATTTTAGCACTTAGATGTATTAGAATTTGAAATGTGACGTCACAAAACTTATGACCCCTCCCACCCCTTGTCACACAATGTCACACTTCGTCGACCCCCTCCCCCCCATAAGGTGTGACGTACTTTATGGATGACCCCTTACATATCTCGGACGCCTTAAAATGTAATTTTGATTTTTCTAATATCTTGTTTCAGTGCTGCCATATGTTGCTTAGGAGGCATGTACGAGAAACTCGGCAGAATGATGGGGCGGTCGTATGAGGAAACCGTGTCAACCCTAGTAAGATCTCTCAAGAGCGCAGAGTCTCAAACGCGCTTGGAAATCATGAATACACTTGAAAAGGTAACCAAGTTACATTTATTTATTTATTTAATAATGGGGCCAATTCGAAAGTCTTTTCGCTAAATTTAGAAGTCGCTAAATTTGAAATAAGAAACGTTCGACTCGATTTTGAACCTTGGAGCTACACAAAATCGAGTTTGACGTTTCTTATTTTAAATTTAGGCAATCTTAAATTTAGCGGACACCATTTCGAATTGGACCCAATGTCTCTATACAATAACTATAGCTCTTATCGTAAGCTGAAGCCAAAGCGCACTTACGTTGTTTTTCCTGTGCAAATGGTAATATTGCTATTTGAATTAATTATGATAACACATGAACTGTAAATGTGTCATGACCGTGGCCTATACAGTTGTCATTATCTCCTATGCATACTTTAGTGGTTTGTTTCACTGAGCAAAAGAAGCACCTGATTAAAGAATAGCCGGATACAGGCATTTATCAGTTGCTACAACTGCTTGCTGCTGCTACTCCTCTGCTGCACTGGGAGTGAAGAAATAGCATAGAACGCGTGCAGATGCTTATCATCCTGCCATGTCGTAAAAGTCGACTAAGGGACGGGTCCTCTCCAACATGGTGGACTATCTGTATGGGCGATGGGCTGATCACCTGTCACCATACGGTTCATCGTACCATCTTAGGACTAATTAATCGAACGTGGCCACAAGTAGTCTTGTAGCTCTGCCCACCCCATTAGGGATTTCGGGCGTGATGCTATGTATGTATGTACAACTGCTTGCCTGATAATTAATAATAATAATAATAAATTTCCAGCATTAAATTTTTGTAACGTTATGAGTTTAAAGAACCCCGCACAAAATGTGCGGAAAAAGCCGTTCGGTCGATTTTGCTGAAATTTTGTGGAAATATAGCCTCTAATACTCTGATGAACTGTGAGAAGTTGCAACTTTAAGTAATGACTAGTTTTTAACATATCATTATTTCTATGTTCAGTATTTTTTACTTACATATTATTCTTATTAGTTAACGTACAAGGTAGGAACCGGGCTAATCATTATTTCCGTGGCAATATCGGGATAAAAAAAACACTCGAAAGTTCAAGCTATCTTCACTCCTTCACGATGTTTCTTTTCGTCCGGTTCCATTCATGCTTGAGCGTGGAGAAGTAACAAACTGGTAGGTATGTAGGTACATTACGATACTGAACTGTACTAGTTATAATTAATTCAAAGTCAAAGTCAAACTATCTTTATTCAATTTAGGCTTTTACAAGCTCTTATGAAGGTCAAGGAATGAATCTACCACCGGTTCGGAAAAAATCCTCTACTGAGAAGAGCCGGCAGGAAACTCGGTGAGGTATCATTTTTTCAAATCAGTACACATATAAGTCAACAATGATGTCTACAGTTTTATACAAATCTAAGTATATACCACAGCAGGTACGCTCATCGAGACCCAGGGATCGCCGGTGCAGATCACGATTTAAGCCAAACGTCCCTGTCCATGACGTAGTCTTTTACTGAGTAATATGCCCTAGAAATAAGAATTCGCTTTACAGTAGATTTGAACATTGTGTCTGTTTGTTCTATTATGTTTTTAGGTATTTTATTGTAAAAACTTGTACAATTTCCTAGAAATGATTTTTTAGTTTTAGCCAGTCTATAAGTTGGTACTTTAAGCTTTCCGGTATTTCTAGTAGCCTTTGGCTTATTTACATTTGTAGGAAAATTGTATATATTTTTTCTGACATACATTATTATTTCAAATACGTATAGCGAAGGCAGGGTTAGTATTTCAATTTCCTTAAAAAAATCCCTCAGTGACCCGCGGGTGCCCATGTTATATATGGCCCTAATGGCCCTTTTTTGTAAAATAAAAATAGACTCTAAGTCAGCAGCTGATCCCCATAAAATTAAACCGTATGAAATAATACTTTTGAAATACGCGAAGTAAACCAACCTTGCCGTCGCTACATCAGTTAATTGCCTCATCTGTCTGACTGCAAACGCAGCAGAGCTCAACCTACTCGCTATGGCTGTAATATGGGAACCCCACTGCAGTTTAGAGTCAAGTGTTAATCCTAGAAAAACAGTTGACTTTACAAATTCAATGTTTTGACCGTCTAATTTATATTCAAGTGTGCATTAACATCTGGTGTGTTTACTAAAGAAAATTTAATACATTTGGTCTTTTTAGGATTAAGTAACAAATTATTTGCAGCAAACCATTTAGAAATCATGGACAGAGTGTTGTTTGGTTCAGTGAGCTCGGTATCCTTCCTATTTACCTTGAACAGCAAAGAAGTATCGTCTGCAAACATGACTATGCCTGATTTTTGGCTTACCATGTAAGGAAGGTCATTTACATAGACAAGGAACAGGAAAGGGCCAAGAATTGATCCTTGGGGCACTCCCATTTCCACCACAGTCTCTGCAGATACTGCACTGTTAACTGATACCTTCTGCAATCTCTGTGTAAGATAAGATCTAACGAGTTGAAGGGCATCGCCGCAAATGCCATAGAATTTTAATTTTCGAATTAAACTGTCATGATCTACACAATCAAAAGCTTTGGAAAGGTCACAGAAGACACCAATCGCATCGTGTGAGTCTTCCCAATCCTCTAAAATGAATTTAACTAAGCTAGCACCCGCGTCGGTGGTAGACCTACCCTTAGTAAATCCAAACTGCTGTGGATGTAAAATTTTATTAGAGTTGAAATGTTGTAACATCTGCGTTAGCATTATTTTTTCGAATATTTTGCTAAACGCTGGCAAAATTGACACAGGGCGGTAATCAGAAGGATTATCATTTTTGCCCGATTTGAAAATGGGTACTACTTTACTGAATTTCATTAAGTCCGGAAAGATGCCTTCATCTATGCAACTATTGAATATAAGGGCTAAAGATGGCGCAACGACGTCTAGAATAGAATCAAGAACCTTAACTGATACGCCCCATAAGTCTTCCGTTTTCTTCACCTTTAACAATTTGAACGTCTTTAAAATGTCTATGACAGAAACGTGGGAGAACTTAAAATGAGATATATTACTGAGACTATTGTATTCATTTAGTAGTAGACCGGCAGTATTGGAAGAGGAAGCTAAACATCTAGTCGCTTCAATGGGAATTCTAGAAAAGAAAGTGTTAAATTCATTTGCTACGTCAATCCCGTCTGTGATAAGCGTGTCTTTTATTTTTAAGGAAATAGAAGCCTCTGCGTTCTTTTTCTGGCCGGTTTCTGAATTTATAATTTTCCAAACAGTTTTAACTCTATTGCTGGATGATTGAATTCTACTGTTGAGGTGGGCTGACTTAGCTTTATTGCATACGACTTTAAACAATTTAGAATAATCCCTAACATACTGGTGGAAGCGTTCATCAGTAGTACAAGATCTCTTGTCGTACAGTTGGTACAAGTTATCCCTACTTTTACGAATCCCAGTTGTAGCCCATTCATTAAAAGTGACTTTAAGCCCTATCTGAATACGTTTCTTACTGCAGGTTCTGTTAAATTCAGTACACACGGTATCTAATAACATTTTAAACTGTTCGTTCGGACCATTCGGTTTGGCTTCAGAAGTGGATATTTTAAACGCGATGTTTGATTTTAGGCACTGAAGTCTATTTTTAGTCAATGGTCTAATTTCTATTACCTTATCTGGATTTACCCTAGCACAAGGTAATTTGACAATTTGAGCTTTATGATCCGAGCGAACTCCACTAACAATCGATTTTTCCAGATACTGGCAGTTGATCCAAATATTATCTAGACAATTGGCAGAAGTGGGGGTGACCCTGGTCGGTTCGTTAAATAAACAATCTAAATTAAAGGATTTAAAAAGGGAGACAAATTGATGTTTTTCAACCGACTGTGTTAAAGTATCAACATTGAAATCTCCGCAGACCACAACTGATTTCTTACTATTAATCGCTTTACTGAGAACGTCCTCCATTGTATTGATAAAAATAGCTAAGTTTGCAGTAGGTGGCCTGTAGACACACAAGATTAGATACTGATCCGTTTCTGCACTGGCGATCTCGCAAACGCGCTCGACAGAATGGCCGGACAGGTCCCTGCGCTCTTTAAATTGTAGACCGTCTTTAAATAATATAATAGAACCGCCACCTGCCGCGGACACCCTGCAGAACGAGCTGGCCATTACATAATTATTTACATTAAATGTTATCCTGTCTTGTTTAAGCCAAGTTTCTGTTAAGCAGATAATATCTCCATTGACATTTTTAGTAAATAATTCTAAGTCTAGTATTTTGCCAGTGAAGCGATTTATGTTTTGATGAGTGTGAATTGATATGTAATTGGTTTTACTAGACTACCTTTGTGCATTGAATGCGTTAATTATGGTATAAAGCGATCTTAATGATGGATACTTCAGACTTTCTTCGTATCGGGCAAAACCTAAAAAACATAAGATTACTGTAACGTAACCGCATGTACCGAGGGTTCTTGCTCCACTTTTACACATGCAATAATAGCCTAAGAGGGGATCTTCATCACACCCGTTATTGTGTTCTTGAATTCTGACATTTCCCAAGAGTTCTTTAAGCCGTTCGTCATTTGAATTGGTCTTGCTACTTCATAGATAGATAAGAGACTATATGCAACTGTGTAGTTACATACGTCAATACTACGTAAATAACTATGTATTTTAAAATAGCTATATTTTAATAACTGGTCATTAATTAAAGTTGCAACTTCTCACAGTTCATCAGAGTATTAGAGGCTATATTTCCACAAAATTTCAGCCAAATCGACCGAACGGCTTTTTCCGAACATTTTGTGCGGGGTTCTTTGGAACAGCTGTCAAAACTCAAGTGGGTCTCTATTCTAGTATCCATAGATATTAAAACAGTTATCGATACGAAACATCAATTCAGTATGTTTTTTTAATATAAACCGCACGACATGAGAATAGGGACTTCATTCGATTTAAAAAAATATTTTTTCTTGACGGAGGATCGAATTGCCGCCATTACTGTTGTCATTTGTTTGTTTGCTGGTTTTTTGCTGTTATGAAAGTAGAATTGTAAAAAGTTGTTTGTAATTTAAATTTTAGTTGAAAATATGAATAGTAGTGACTCCGAGAACGATGTGAAAACACCGCCGGATATCGTAAATGCAAACAAATACTTGTTGCCCGAAAATATTGTTTATGAACACATCATGGAGGATTTATAATATGTGTGTAGATAAAGTTATGTATGCAACTGTACATAATTTGGCCTTTAAACACTCGTGCGATCTTATTATGAAACTCGCCTATCGGCTCGTTTCATAAACCCACGCTCCTGTTTTGAGGCCTATCATTATGCAACCGTTGCGTAATAGTAGTTTATGCAACGGTTGCATAATGATAGGCCTTAAAACACTAGTGTGGTTTTCATGAAACGAGCCGATAGGCGAGTTTCATAATAAGATCGCACGAGTGTTTTAAGGCCAAATTATGCAGACATAACTTTATCTACACACATATTATAAATCCTCCATGATGGGTTCAGAAACTATTTTCTGGCAACAAGTTATTTGTTGCAATCGTGGCTGCATATTTCCGATATCCGGCGCATTTTCACATCACACACATTCCGAGAAGACTACTATTCATATTTTCAACTAAAATGTAAATTACAAACAACTTTTTCTATTCAATTCAACAACAATTCTACTTTCGTTCAGCAAAACACCAACATAATGGCGCCAATTCGATCCTCTGTCAAGACCATTTTTTTTTTAAATCATAGACAAATGAATGAAGTCTCTTTTCTCATGTCAGTTGAGATCAAATGTTGTGCAGTTTATATTAAAAAAACATACTGAATTGAAGTTTCATATCAATAACTGTTTAATATCCATGGATACTAGAATAGAGACCCACTTGAGTTTTGACAGCTGTTCCAAATTTAATCTCATTTCTTTACTAAAAACGATAAAGAAATAACAATGCAGCACTGGTTTTTCCTAATTGGTTGCAAAATGGTGGTCATTTCCTACGGTTTTTGATTAAACAATGGAGGTTTTATGATATGGGTGTAGATAAACTACTATTGTTTGACAGATCTGCGTGGGCATGGGTCTTGCCGCGCCCGCCGCGCTGCGCGAGGTGTCCCGCGCGGCGCGCGCCGCGCTGCAGTCGGACCGCGCGCCGGCCGTGCGCGCGGCCGCCGCCCACGCGCTGCGGCACATGCTGCCGCTCATGAAGCTCACCGCCGCCGACCTGGACGCCGTCGCCGCGGCTTGCCTGCGGGCCGCGCAGCCGACTGACTACATGCTCAGGTAGTTTAGACACTATCGTCACTGGCACAGAGATCATTTTACATCAAGTTGTGCTTTGTTGTTCCTTATAGAAATATGAGTAACGAATTCCTACTACTCCTGTTTTTATAATAGTACATTGTTGTCAAGGCCTCCTCCTCTGCTGCACTGGGAGTGAAGAAATAGCATAGAATGCGTGCAGATGCTTATCATCCTGGCATGTCGTAAAAGTCGACTAAGGAACGGGTCCTCTCCAACATGGTGGACTATCTGTATAGGCGATGGGCTGATCACCTGTCACCATACGGTTCATCATACCATCTTAGGACCAATTAATCGAACGTGGCCACAAGTAGTCTTGTGGCTCTGCCCACCCCATGAGGGATTTCGGGCGTGATAATATGTATGTATGTCGAGGCCTGTAAGTAAGTAATAGATGGACAAGTGGGTGGTGGGTAAATGGGAAGATAGAGACGAAGTGGAGGTGCTCTAAGATATGAGTCCATCTATTGCTGTTCCTTAACGAAAGATGAGTAACGAATTCCTACCATTCCTGTATTTATAATAGTACTTTGTTGTCGAGGCCGGTAAGTAATTAAGTAAGTAATAGATGGACAAGTGAGTGGTGGGTAAGTGGGAAAGTAGAGACGAAGTCGAGGTGCTCAAAGATACGAGTCCATCTATTGCTGTTCCTTAACGAAAGATGAGTAACGAATTCTTACTATTCCTGTTTTTATAATAGTACATAGCTGTCGAGGCCGGTAAGTAAGCAATAGATGGACAAAGTGGGCGGTGAGTAAATTGGAAGGTAGAGACGAAGTCGAAGTGCTCTAAGCTCCATCTATTGCACTTTACGGTGGGCTCAATGTTTTTGTGATTATTAAGTTGGTGGTGGTGTGATACAAATAAAATATTTTTCTTTCTTTCTTTCTTTCTTTCTTACATACATTATTATTTTTAAAACGAATGCGAGGTAATATAATCATTTGTATACACTAGCGCGGCTGACAGCAAATGTGTAGGCATCAGATAGCTGCCAGCCCGAGCCGCCCCGCAGTATACCAAGCTGTGATTGGTCGATTACTTTGCTGGCCTGTATTTGACTGACGTGAGATGAGCCATTTTGTGAGCGTATTTGGGATTTGCGAAAATTATAATTTTCGTATTATTATGTTTTAGGTGTGCGGTATCGGAGCTACTGGGCGCTCTTATAGCAGCTACCCAGGCTGGAGAAACTTCTAATTTGACCAGCAAACTGAAAGTAGGAGCGCCAGGTAAAAATATCTATAATATCTCGCGTACTATCTGTAATCATTTAACAAACAGCCTCTCGAATATACATTTTTTTAATAAATAATGTTTACTTTCCAGTACAACAAAGTAAGAAAGATCCGCCTAAAAACGTAGTGTCTCTAGACGAAGCATTGAACCTGCTCATGGGCGCGTTCCTTAGAGGAGGCACTTCTTTCCTGAAGGGAGAAATTATTAAATCAGGATCCGGAGTAAGCAGGGAAGTACGAGTATGCGTCACTCATGTGAGTACATATTTAACAACTTTAACTTAATCGTCCATCTGTAGCTTACGTCCTGGTCTCAACAACAATGTACTATTGTTAAGAGGACTGTGAACCAAAGACAAAAATCACATTTTTCATACAAAAGGCGATAACGATTTCCACCCCTTAAATGTTAACCGATTTTGGCCAATTTTTGATCGGTTGTCAGTAAGAACAAAATCCAGGTCTATACGTTTTTTGAATTTTAATTAAAGAACAAGCAAGTCAAATAATGCCGAAATTACTTTTATCTACACCCATATCATAAAACCTCCATTGGTTAATCAAAAACCCTAGGAAATGACCACCATTTTGACAACCAATTAGGAAAAACCAGTGCTGCGATAAAGAAATAACATGACTTCTTTATCGTTTTTAGTAAAGAAATGAGATTAAATTTAGAACAGCGGTCAAAACTCAAGTGGGTCTCTATTCTAGTATCCATAGATATTAAAACATTTATTGATACGAAACGTCAATTCAGTATGTTTTTTTAATATAAACTGCACAATATTTGATCTCGAGTGACGTGAGAATAGAGACTTCATCCGTTTGTCTATGATTTAAAAAAAAATGGTCTTGACCGAGGATCGCCATGTTGGTGTTTTGCTGAACGAAAGTAGAATTGTTTTTGAATTGAATAGAAAAAGTTGTTTGTAATTTACATTTTAGTTGAAAATATGAATAGTAAGTAGTCTTCTCGGAGTGTGTGTGATGTGAAAATGCGCCGGATATCGGAAATATGCAGCCACGATTGCAACAAATAACTTGTTGCCAGAAAATATTGTTTCTGAACCCATCATGGAGGATTTATAATATGTGTGTAGATAAAGTTATGAATGCAACTCTGCATAATTTGGCCTTAAACAACACGTGCTATCTTATTATGAAACTCGCCTATCGGCTCGTTTCATGAAAACCGCACTAGTGTTTTAAGGCCTATCATTATGCAACCGTTGCATAAACTACTATTGTATGAGAATACTGAAATCACAATAAAACTGAATTTATTGATTCTACTGAAAAAATCAAAACGTACAGACCTAGATTGTGTGCTGACCGACAACCTATCAAACCCTAATGAACATCGGTTAACATTTAAGGGGTGGAAATCGTTATCGCCTTTTGTTTGAAAAGTCGTAGGTTCACACTCCTCTTAATATGGTATCGGTGATATCACCTTGCTTCCTCGTAACTGGTATACAATTTCAGGCTTACGTGATATTCGTGCAAAACATGGGCGGTGTATGGTTGGAGCGGAATTTGACTATGTTTTTGACGCACGTCTTGGACTTGGTCGCTAATCCTAAAGCTGCTAGTTCGCACGTCGACGCTGTGTACTCGAGGTAAAGTAAACAAAATGTTTTGTGAAAAACTAGCTTCCACCTGCGACTTTGTTCGCATAGGATTCGGTTATAGTTATCTCCGCGGGAACTTTAAAATTACATGGGGTTAAAAATTATTTGTGTTAATCCGGGTGTACTGCCCTTTGGGAAAAATATTTTTCACCAAATTTCACTTCCCAAAAAACTTATCGCAGTAGTTTCACTTCCCGAACGAATCTTTAGCATATTTCCATTTCGCATTTTATCATTTTGTCAAATTATCATTTGGCATCATTCTGCTTTATCAGGGGTAGGTTAGGTTAGGGTTAACTAAACTAAAAAATAATTTTCGCTAACTGTAAAATTGCGATACGTTGATTTGACTAATGAGTTTTTGCCAAATGATAATTTGAGTAAAACAATTTGGGATCTGATGCTTTGGGAAAAGTTTTTTTGCCCATACATTAGTAATCCGTTAATCCGCTATAAGCTATCTCCATTCCGAATTTCATCCAAATCCGTCCAGCTCTTGAAGCGTGAAGGAGTAACAATCATACTAACAACAACCTTTCGAATTTTCAAGATTACACTTAAGACAACATTCTTATCAGATTGCGGAACGGGGCGGTGTGTATGTTTGCTTTTTTGTTTTCACCTAGAAGCCTAAATTAAGTTGCATTTCATTGAAAAACCGGGAGAAGTGCGAGTTAAACTCGCGTGTAGAGGGTTCCGTTCCGTACATGATTATATGAAATTTACTAGGTTACTTTAAATACCATAGATTTCTTATAGGTTTTCCTGTAATCTATAGGTAAAGATCTATTTTCTGTATTTTTTTCAAAATTTTAGCCCCAGTAGGTTCGGAAATAAGGGGGGGGGGGGGAATGGTCATTTTTCGCCTATTTTCCTGAATAACTTCTAAACAATTTTAGTTAAAATTCAAATGAAAATATATTTAAAATCCTCACAATAAGCCCTTTCATTTATATGTCACACGATAGAGGTGGCATAACTTTTTTTATTAATTTTCTAATTTACCCCCAAAAAGTGGCCCCTATGTTTAAAATTCATATATTTACGTCACGCGTCCGAGTTGCGGTCACCAACTTACATATGTATACCAAATTTCAACTCAATCGGTCCAGTAGTTTCGGAGCAAATTGGCTGTGACAGACGGACAGACAGACAGACACACGAGTGATCCTATAAGGGTTTTGTTTTTTCCTTTTGAGGTACGGAACCCTAAAAAGTGTTGCGAGATTGGCTTTAATGTTGCGAGCGTTATAGGGTATACAATTTATAATTTAATTTAAAACTAAATGTTTTCGAATTCTAAAAATGTACACATACACAATACAATACAATACTCTTTATTGAACACCACAAAAAGAACAAAAAAGCATACACTAACAAAATAAAGTAAGGGAACAATAGGCGGTCTTATCGCTAGATAGCGATCTCTTCCCGACAACCACAACAGAGAAAATAATGAGCAAAAAGTTGCACATATTATTACGTTAATGTTTACTGCGGCTGCTTTTTTTACTGTTGTAATTTTGCACTTCAAAATCTCTAACTTGTTTAGGAAATGCATCAACTATATTCTTCGCAACACCCTCGGTAAGATGCTGGGTGAGAAGGCGCAGGCGTCGGCTTGTCGCGAGATCGTTCAGATCGTCATCAAACAGATGAACAGCATTGATTTCAACCCGGAAAACGCTAAGGACTGCAATCAGGTACATGACCAGTTTTAAGAAGAATATTATATATTTTTTATCTACACCCATATCATAAAACCTCCATTGGTTAATCAAAAACCATAGGAAATGACCACCATTTTGACAACCAATTAGGAAAAACCAGTGCTGCGATGAAGAAATAACATGACTTCTTTATCGTTTTTAGTAAAGAAACGAGATTAAATTTGGAACAGCTGTCAAACTCAAGTGGGTCTCTATTCTAGTATCCATAGATATTAAAACAGTTATTGATACGAAACGTTAATTCAGTATGTTTTTTTAATATAAACTGCACAATATTTGATCTCGAGTGACGTGAGAATAGAGACTTCATCCGTTTGTCTATGATTTAAAAAAAAATGGTCTTGACGGACGGCCGCCATTATGTTGACGTATTGCTGAACGAAAGTAGAATTTTGTTGAATTGAATAGAAAAAGTTGTGTGTAATTTACATTTTAGTTGAAAATATGAATAGTAAGTAGTCTTCTCTGAGTGTGTGTGATGTGAAAATGCGCCGGATATCGGAAATATGCAGCCACGATTGCAACAAATAACTTGTTGCCAGAAAATATTGTTTCTGAACCCATCATGGAGGATTTATAATATGTGTGTAGATAAACTTATGTATGCAACTCTGCATAATTTGGCCTTAAAACACACGTGCGATCTTATTATGAAACTCGCTAAAAGCTCGTTTCATAAAACCGCACTAGTGTTTTAAGGCCTATCATTATGCAACCGTTGCATAAACTACTATTACAGTAAATTTATAATAGAAGTCGTTGAACACCTCTTGACTGGTTATTCGATACATTCCTTTTAAGAGGAGCTACGGCTTTTCATACAAAAGCCGATAACGATTTCCACCCCTTAAATGTTAACCGATGTTGACCAATTTTTTGATAGGTTGTTATTCAGAACAAAAACTAGGTTTATACGTTTTGATTTTTTCACTTTAATCAATAAATTCAGTTTTATTGATGTTTTAGTTTTTCATACAAAACAAACTTCGGCGATTATTTGACTTTGTTGATCTTTTTTCGATATTCAAAAAACGTATAGACCTAGATTTTGTTCTGACTGACAATCTATTTAAAATTGGTCAAAATCGGTAATCATTAAAAGGGTGGAAATCTTTATTGTCTTTTGTATGGAAAGGCAAATTTTTGCCGTTGATTCACAGTCCTCTTAAGGGGATATAGTACAAGTTATTTGCGACAAAAAAGGTCAACTAGTACTCTGGCTGAAAATGATTATTTTCTGAGATATATTTTTTACGAAATTGCTGAGTTTCATTGAAAAAAAAAAAATTGTATAAAAATAAATATGCCATTTTTTATGTTAATTTTTGTGCATTTTCAGAAAATTAAGATACCAGCAGTTTCATGTAATGACAAATAACTTAACATTTCATGTTATTTAACAAAACTCCCATAGAAAAACACAAAAAATAATCACGTCTTTACAAGACAGTGATTTTTTTAAAATAAATGTATGACATGCAGCGTACAAATTGCTGACAAAACTTCCTTGGTTTACTAGCTATCTAGTTCCGTACAAAAGTTTACAAAATAAAATACGTATTGAAAATAATGAAGTGTAAATTATAACTAGGTAGCATATTTAGTAGGAACGGCCATCTGAGCTTATCCTATGTTACTACATGTCGCTAGTAAGCCAATTAGCTATTCGGCACTGCGTTTTCTTAATTTTTCAGTACAAGCAAAACAAAAACTCACTGACTGATAATATATCAATGTACAGCTCAAACTGTATACAATAATAGTAGTTTATGCAACGGTTGCATAATGATAGGCCTTAAAACACTAGTGCGGTTTTATGAAACGAGCTTTGCGAGTTTCATAATAAGATCGAACGTGTGTTTTAAGGCGAAATTATGCAGAGTTGCATACATAACTTTATCTACACACATATTATAAACGGCGACACGGCGACGATGGGGCCCCGCCGGCTGCGGCGACGGCGGCGCGCCGGCCTGTAGCTCATATCTGTATCGTTATGACCATTACGATACCAAAATCGATACTGTAATAACATTACAGTACAGGTTGCCATAATGGTGGTCATTTCCTACGGTTTTTGATTACATTATGGAGGTTTTATGATATGGGTGTAGAAATGTTTTAAATTTATTTATTTAAAACATTTCCATTAAGCATCTAATATGTTATTTTTCTAGGAGACATTGTTCAGTCAACACTTGTTAGTGTGTGCTCTGATGGAAGCAGGCGAGCTGACCCTGCAGCTCGGCACTTCGGTACAAAACCTCGTGTCTGACTCGTCTCTCAATATGATTGACGCCATTTTTGCGGTAAGTTTGAATAAACAGATTGAAATGCCAAATATAATTTATTATTTCCACATAATTAAAATAAAATAAATAAATTAATAATAAATCAGGGGACAATCTTTACGCAAATAGATCTAGTCCCAAAGTAAGCTCTAAAGGCTTGTGTTATGGGTACTAGACGACGATATACATACTTATATAGATGAATATGAATATGAAATAAATACTTAAATACATAGGAAACATCTAAGACTCGGGAACAAACATTCAAGTTATTAAGTGTTGTGTTGAAATTAATAAATAAAAGGAACTCAGAGCTATGTACGAATAATGTATAATTCTGGTGACAGATAGACATTCTACTATTCCATTGACATAAGTCTCATTTTAAATGTTTTTGAATGTGTCCAGTTACAATTTCACAACATCCTCCAAACAGCGAAATAAAATGTTTTATAAATATTTTCATCAAACCCTCCCGACGCGACAAAAGAAATGGAGCAAGTATCAAAAATAAAAATAAATATACACGCTGCCCACTATTAAATTACAATAAATCCTTTAAAAACAAAAAACGTTAGTGAGTACGCTATCAGTAACATCCTCGATCCCCTCAATTGGATTCCAAGACGAGTTTGTACATCTCTCTGTTTATAACTGCTGATCCCGACTGCGACTCGCTGACTTTCGTTATCAATTCTGGCCTCTCTTATATTTGCTCGCCCAAGGACAATAATTCCTTACTGACATCCATCGCTTTTTACAAGGCCTCTGACTCGTCAGCCAACTCCTCGGATTCTTCTTTGTCCGATAATTACTCCGCCTTGTTGGCTTCTCTCGGATTCTCGTTTTATCAAATAGTTCCTCCGAGTATAAAATAGTCGAGGTTCGATGAATGTCTCGCTTACACCGAGCATTGTTTTAGCCAGTTCACCTTTCTGGCCTCTCTTAAATTTTGCTCGCTTAAGGACAATTCCTTACTGACATCCGTCGTTTTTTACAAGGCCTCTGACTCGTCAGCCAACTCTTCGGATTCTTGTTCGTCCGACAATTACTCCTCCTAGCTGGCTTCTCTCGGATTCTCGTTTTATCAAATAGTTCCTCCGAGTATAATATAGTCGAGGTTCGATGGATGTCTCGCTTACACCGAGCATTGTTCTAGCCATGGTGAAATTGTTTGTATGGGATACTGGTACTTATCGTCCTCGATATTATTTTTTTGAGATCATCGTGTTGAGTCACGTCACGTTAATATTCGTAGTCGCTCTTCAAATCGGCTACGGCTCCATCAAACTTCTTTTCTATTAAATTGGCGGAGCGCGTGAAAATTTGCCGTAATTCCTTTCTCTCCCGAAGATATCGCTCCATTTCGGTCACGGTCGCCACTAATGTTGAAATTAATAAATAAAAGGAACTCAGAGCTATGTACGAATAATGTATAATTCTGGTGACAGATAGACATTCTACTATTCCATTGACATAAGTCTCATTTTAAATGTTTTTGAATGTGTCCAGTTACAATTTCACAACATGTTGAGTCCCAGTTATTCCCTGGCAGAAGGTAGCCACTTTAGAATAATTGTTGTTTTTTTTGCATTTAGATTTACTTTGAAATGACGATCCCTAGAGGAGACCCAATATGACATCCTATTTATATTATTATTTCTTCAATATTGAATATCATACTGTTACCAATTTTATTATTTTGAATGATTATATTTACTTGTTTGACGATCTCAATGTAATTGCTTTTAATTTGACATGCCATGTAATTTAAACTGTATATTATATTGAGTAATGAATAAACTAAACTAAACTAAATTAATAAGAGCTATACGTCGTATTCAGGTATTGGAACATCCGTGCGTAGCGGCGCGGCTGGCCGGCGCGTGGTGCGTGCGCTGCGTCTGCGTGGCGCTCCCGTCGCAGATCACCCCACTGCTGGACAAGTGCGTGGACGCGCTGGACACGCCGCGGGCGTCGCCCACGCCGCATCATATATCCGGTAAGATCAACTAGCTATAGATAACTGTATGGTGCATTTACAACCACCACCGTGAGTGGAATTCCTTGGCTGGCCTAAGGCATTCAAAGCTCTTTACAGGGAGCGTAGACTCAAGCTGGACCAATAAACTTTGGAAACTCAGCCGTAAACAGCTCCGATACATAATTGGAGTATTCACGGGTCACTTCGGGGTTAAGTATATCTTAGCCAAGATAGGACCCTCTGACAACACAAGCTGTAGAATATGTGGCGAAGAGGAAGAAACAATGAAACACATCATGTGTGAATGTGACGCCCTCGCCAGACTAAGAATGAAAATCCTTGGCAATGGATATCCAGAACCAGGGGAATTCAAGGCACTAGCACTGCGCTCCACAAGTCACTTCATTGAAATGGTGGAGAACCACCACCATCCACCCACCCATCCATCCACTAGCTTATCTTATCTTAGAGAGTGGGGTCCTTGCGGATACACTTCGACCCTATGGTATCTTTTGTGTAATTACCTATTTGAATGCTATTTACAGGTTACTCGGCAGCCCTAGCCGCGATACTCGGCTCGGTCCGTCTCTCCCCGCTAGGGGTGCCACACGGCCGGGGCAAAGTTGCTTTCAACGCTGCGGAACAGCTACTGAGATCAGCTGGTCAAAGCAGCCGGTTGACCGCGGCGCGGACCAATGCGGGCTGGCTTATAGTTGGCGCTATCTGCACGCTAGGTGAGCCGGCAATGTATTTATAGCGTTGCATATTGTCATATTGGAAGTTGTGAAGAATGATTCATGTCATGAGTTATGCGATCAGCTGAGTTCGTTTTTTAATTTAGGTGTGCCCGTGGTTCGAGGTTTGTTGCCTAGAATGTTGCTACTATGGAGGAACAGTTTTCCGAGGTCGGCTAAGGAAATGGAATCTGAGAAAGCTAGAGGCGATGCGTTTACATGGCAGGTATGATCTATTAAAATACACTGTTTTGATGTTGTGTGTTCTGTTGTTTGACCATAACCGCTGTACTATGCCTTATGTACGCGGGCTAGTACGACATGCCCGCGACTCGTTTGTTGCTCAGTGTGTCTCTGTCAAACTAGTCAAATATGTAAGGGACGCACTGATTGACCAATCACTCGCGGCTGGGTCGCTTTTACTAAGTCGTTTTTTTTTTTTTTTAATAAAATTAAAACAATCGGGTTTATGTGATTTTAATCGGATTTTTTGCATTTTTTAACATTCTGATCTTTTATTGAATTTGAAAGACAGTTATTTATTTTTCAAAAAAAACATAATAAAATTAACAACAAACGTATTATTTTAATAATTCGTTAATTTTTTAAACAGATTTTTTTTTATAAAATCATAAAAAACCAAACAGTTCTTCTAAAGTCCAATTTATTTTTTGTCTTATTTATGAACAAGGAAAATAAATTTGACATTTTGGCTTTTTTGGTCGCAGTAAAAAAGTTTTGATTTTAATCATTGACTTAAAAAAAAGGCGAGTGTGATTTAATCATTTAAATCATATCAACCCTGCACGTGACGCTGGAATGTGCGTTGCGGGGGCGTCTTTCCATTTGTCCCGTACCGCCCCCAAGGCGCGGTACAGCGCTCGTAGTCAAAGTAAAGTTAGGTTATGTAAAAAAAATGTTATTGGTAAAATATTGAGAAGAGGAAAATGGTTTTTGTGTAGCAGTAATATTTTTTACGGTTTAGGTAACATTGGAAGGACGCGCGGGAGCGTTGTCGGCACTCCACAGTCTGCTGATCCACTGCCCCTCGCTCGTCAACAACGACGACACGGCCAAGCGGCTGACGCAGCCGATAGACGGCGCCATCGCTGTCCTTACCAAGTAAAAATTGTTCTATGCACTCTACGATTATTATTAAGATGAAAGAAAGGAAGAAGATGAAGATAGATAAAACATATATTCGTCACATAGGACACAATAATATATATATTTTTTTATTATTGTGTGGAGAGGGTTCCGTGATTATATGAAATTTCCTATGTTATTTTAAATTCTATAGACTTCTTATAGGTTTTCCTGTAATCTATAGGTAATAAACTATTTTCTGAATTGTTTTCAAAATTGTATGCCCAGTTGTTTCAGAGATGGGGGGGGGGGGGAGGCTTTTCGCCTGTTTTCGTAAATAACTTCAAAACTATTTATCTTAAAATTATGAAAAAAAAATTAGGATCCTCATAGCAAGCCCTTTCATTTGATATGTTACACGCCATCATAGTAAGTAAAACTTTTTATTTTTATTTTCTAATTAGCCCCCCTAAAGTAGCCCCCGGTAGGCCGTCGGGCAGCGCGGCGCTGTAAATCGCAGTAGGTTGCCGCTCGCTCGCTCGCCGCGTCGCGCCGAGTCATAGCGATTACTCTAATTACGAGCCCTATTACGATTTTTTCAATAATTGGGCAACTTTGGCGTTCTGATCATGAGAAACTGAAAGACTTAGACAGATGTGACTTGCTGAATGGTGGAGTATAGTTATTAGTATTGATCATAGCGGCCTCGCTTTTTGCAATTTATTCTTATCTATTGATATAAAGCGAAATTCCAGAAAAAGTTTTTCAAAAAATGCGCGAAGGCACTTTTCGAGCTCGTAGATTGAACTACTCTACTAAACAAATGAAATAAAAAAATATATAATAATATGTCTTGAATAGTCGTGTAGTGCCTAGCGGCCTCGGTTTTTTGAAATATGTATACGATATGTAAAAAAAAAACCAAGGCAAAACCATAAAACTACTAAAAACGCTAAGTATTAACCGTAAATTTCTCTTTACTACGTTAATATTATTAAATAAAATTTATATCAGAATAATCTTTAGTTTATAAATAATTAAAATTTCATACTGTTTTGGAAAAATAATTCATTATAAAACTTAAAATGAACGTAATTACACCTCCCAATTTACTACATAAAGCCTGCCATACACCTAACGATATGCTTGCGCAAGCTTAGACTTGTGCAAATAATAGTAGTTTATGCAACGGTTGCATAATGATAGGCCTTAAAACACTAGTGCGGTTTCCATGAAACGAGCCGATAGGCGAGTTTCATAATAAGATCGCACGTGTGTTTTAAGGCCAAATTATGCAGAGTTGCATACATAACTTTATCTACACACATATTATAAATCCTCCATGATGGGTTCAGAAACAATATTTTCTGGCAACAAGTTATTTGTTGCAATCGTGGCGGCATATTTCCGATATCCGGCGCATTTTCACATCACACACACTCCGAGAAGACTACTTACTATTCATATTTTCAACAAAAATGTAAATTACAAACAACTTTTTCTATTCAATTAATTCTACTTTCGTTCAGCAAAACACCAACATGGCGCCGATCCGTCAAGACCATTTTTTTTTAAAATCATAGACAAACGGATGAAGTCTCTATTCTCACGTCACTCGAGATCAAATATTGTGCAGTATATATTATGAAAACATACAGAATTGACGTTTCGCATCAATAACTGTTTTAATATCTATGGATACTAGAATAGAGACCCACTTGAGTTTTGACAGCTGTTCCAAATTTAATCTCATTTCTTTACTAAAAACGATAAAGAAGTCATGTTATTTCTTCATCGCAGCACTGGTTTTTCCTAATTGGTTGTCAAAATGGTGGTCATTTCATACGGTTTTCGATTAACCAATGGAGGTTTTATGATATGGGTGTAGATAAACATAATTTCCGAATGACCATAGACGGCACAAGTATGCTTGAACAATAACCATTTTAAAAAAGTGAGCGTCCAAGTGAGCGTGTGGTGTGCGATGGATGACGCTTTGGCAATAGTTGGCTCAATATTTGTTACAAAAAACTGAAAGACTTAAAAGAAACCGAACCATATGGTGTAAAGACTGGTTAAGAAAAAGAGATTTCGATTAAGAGAAAGAGAATTCGTACGAAGGTCATTCATTTTTTTACAATCATATCACGGTTGGCGTTTTGTTCTATTTTTTTATATTGTTCGATTAATTTATTATAAGCCGCTGCTTTTTTATTCCTATTATGATAGTCTTTATTTTTAATTTGCCAAACATGGTTCATTTCTGTAAATATTTATAAATTCCTCCAAAATTTCGCGAACTTCCTGTCTCTCGTTTCTCTCACTCGTCATTTTGGCGCGAAAACGATCACAGAACGTGCGTGCGGACTGCGGTCACACACGTTCAATTAAACTTGCGCAAACACGAATTTGCACAAGTTTTGGAATTGAAAATAGCAACTATTTTTCAAACTTGTACAAGTCAGAAATTTGCGCAAGTATCTTCCCATACACGTTATAGTATACTTGTACAAGCATATACTGGCGCAAGAATATCGTTAGGTGTATGTCCGGCTTAAAGTAGCCCCCGGTAGGCCGTCGGGCAGTGCGGCGCTGTAAATCGCAGTAGGTTGCCGCTCGCGCGCTCGCCGCGTCGCGCCGAGTCATAGCGATTACTCTACTTAAAGCGACCCATAAGCGACCCTAGCGTACGTGAAAGAGCAAGTGTTATGCAACAGAGAGAGAAAGCATGAGTAGGCATATTTTCATGCCTAAACACCGGTTTTGTTAGAGAGTGATTCTTCTGAACGTCAGTACTATTATCTATTATGTGGTTAAGCCATGGCGCTGGAGTTTGACAACCTTCTATGAGACTTGTTACACGAAATTGTACTGATAGGCATATCCTTTTGAGATGTTTGGTCGGAGTCGATATAGTTTTGTAGTCGTGACGTGTGTGGTGTCGCTGCAGCGTGGGCGGGGTGGTGCGCAGCTACGGCGGCGCGGTGAAGGCGCCCGCGGCGCTGCTGCGGCTGCGGCTGTACCACGCGTGCGCCGCGCTGGGCCCCGCGCAGCCCGCGGCGCCGCTGCTGCGCCTGCTGGCCGCCGAGCTGGCCGGCGCCGCCGACCCGCCCAGCGCCAACCTGGCCACGGGTACGCTACCTGCCTCCGGCCGGTTCCGGATACGATGGCATCGCTGACGGATGCTTTTTTCCATTACACGCATCAAATTCAACTCCATTAAACTGAATAAACGTGGAACAAAATAGCATATATTATTATTAGATTGTATAGTTATAAACGACGAGCTATGGAGAGGGCTATGCTCGGGGTTTCTCTGCGAGATCGAATCAGAAATGAGGAGATCCGTAGACAAACGAAAGTTACCGACATAGCCCACCGGGTTAGCGAGTTGAAGTGGCAGTGGGCAGGGCACACAGCACGCAGAACGGATGGCCGATGGGGCCGAAAGGTTCTCGAATGGAGACCGCGGACCGGTAAGCGCAGCGTGGGACGTCCACCCACAAGATGGACAGACGACCTAAAAGAGAGGGCAGGAAAACCCTGGATGCAGGCCCGGCCCTTTTGGAAATCGATGGGGGAGGCCTATGTCCAGCAGTGGATGTCCTACGGCTGAAATGATGATGATGATGATAGTTATAAAATCACATTAAACAAAAAAGTTAAGAGGAGTGTGAATCTACGGCTTTTCATACAAAGGGCGATAACGATTTCCACCCCTTAAATGTTAACCGATGTTCACCAATTTTTGATAGGTTGTCAGTCAGAACAAAATCTAGGTTTATACGTTTTTTGAATATTGATTAATTATCAACAAAGTCAAATTATCGTCGAAATTAATTTTGCATGAGAATACTAAAAGAAATATAAAACTGAATTTATTGATTATAGTGAAAAATCAAAACATTAACATTTAAGGGGTGGAATTTTTTATCGCCCTTTGTATGAAAAACCGTAGGTTCACACTGTTAAGGTTTTGTTTTGTTTGTATGGGTTGACTAATTCAACTTTTAATAGAACTCTTAATCCATGTATCAGGTATGCTCCGGAGTGCTATGCATCCTCGAGACGCCATCTTGCTCGGCGATGAAGGCTGGATCTATGACACTGATCACGCTGAAATTGAGGAGCAGGTTCGTCCTAAAGAGTGTTACTTGTCTAGGTGACGTTTGCCAGTCGGGCCCTGGCCTGCGCGGGCCCTCCACGGCTTAATAATATATATATATAATTAACTAGTGCACCCGCCACAGCTTCGCCCGCGGTATTTTCCATACAATCTTTATCACTGGAATGAATTTCAAAAAATCCCTCCTTAGTGCACCTTTAGGGTACTCGAGGAATGTCTCCTCCAAATTTCAAACCTCTAGGACCACCCGTTTAGGCGGTGCGTTGTCTATAAGTGAGTCATGGTACTGTTTTATATGTATTGATAATTTGAACTTATATCATTATTTTTCGATAGTATCCCATTAACCATTATCCCGTCCCGACATATTCCGATCCTGAGCTTTTTTCAGTGAAATTTTGTTCATACATAGATATAAATGACAGATTCGTAGGCTTCATACTACGCAGCTACATATATGCAACGTGAAGTCTAATTGGAGTACCTTAGGAATCCAGAGATGCGTCGGCTACTGCCGTCGTCGGCGTTCGTGGAACGCATTTTCCCATATGTCCATGTCATTCAAAGGGTTAAAGAATAAACAAAAAAATTATGTTACTTAAATAATAGTAGTTTATGCAACGGTTGCTTAATGATAGGCCTTGAAATACGAGTGTGGGTTTATGAAACAAGCCGAAAGACGAGTTTCATAATAACATCGCACGAGTGTTTAAAGGCCAAATTATGTACAGTTGCATACATAACTTTATCTACACACATTATAAATCCTCCATGATGTATTCAGAAACAATATTTTCTGGCAACAAGTTATTTGTTGCAATCGGGGCTGCATTTACGATATCTGGCGGTGTTTTCACATCGTTCTCGGAGTCACTACTATTCATATTTTCAACTAAAATGTAAATTACAAACAACTTTTATGGAGGTTTTATAATATGGGTGTAGATAAACGATTGAATGTGTTTGTCGACAGTTGATATCTCCATTGAGCGCGAGCGGGTCGGGCGCTCTGGAGCACGACCCGTGCTGCCTGTACCGCGGCTCGGCGGGCGCGCAGCCGCTCGGCGTCGCCGTCATCGACGCGTGCGTCGCGCTCTTCCCGCAGACGTTCGCGCGCGCCGCCAACAAACACAGGTGACGCTGATATAGCTAGGGAGCTGGGTGCCAAAATTTCTATATGATTTGTTCGCTTGGCAGAACTGAATTGTTCAATTTATGACAATTTAAAAAACTACAGAAAAATAGTCTGCCAAAAAATAGTCGCTGCGTTTTCAATTGACAGCGTTTCATAATCAATAAATTCAGTTTTATTGTGGTTTCAGTATTCTCATACAAAACTAATTTCGGCATTATTTGACTTTCTTGATCATTAATCCATATTCAAAAAACGTATAGACCTAGATTTTGTTCTGACTGCCTATCCAACTTATCAAAAATTGGTCAAAATCGGTTTACATTTAAGGTTTCGAAATCGTCATCGCCTTTTGTATGAACAAATGATTTTTGCCTTTGGTTCACAGTCCTCTTAAGAGTACATTAAGCCATTTCGTTCTTTCTTTTGATATAAAGGAATGAGTTGCATAAGAAATGCTTGGCAAATACAATTCAAAAAAAAGAAGTGCTATCATAACAAAACACCTCTGGAAACGGGAACTTTTGCATTTGCTGCCTAGCATACCGAGGAACTAAGGCTTGCATTGCTACTCATATATTTGGAGTAGAACAAAATAATGAAGAAGAATATATCCTATGTATTCAATTATTAGACTTATGTTCAATAGGACGCAACTTACTTTGAATTATTCGTCTTTTCAGGCAACAAATGTTGGAACACTTCACGGAATGCATCAAGATGTCGAAAGGCGCGCGCCAAGAGGCCATCCAAGTGAACGTGTATACTGCTCTGCTGCTGGCCCTGAAGACCTTGGCCGAACAGAAGAGCTCGCTGGGACATGAAGCGGTCAAGACTGCCGCTATAGAGCTCATTTTCGTAAGTTTATATACAATTGTCGGGTGCCTTTTGCATGGTCTAAAATGTTTAGCGCTAAAATTTTTATTTCAAGAATGTTTCGTATTATATTTAATTGCATACTTATTTTTTAGCATAAATTTTTTTTTGCATACATATTTTTAGTCCTAAAGCACTTTTGGTCTAAAATGATATAGGCTAAAATTTTAATTTCTAAAAGGCTTAATCCATAATGGTAAATGGCAGTGAGCCAGCGAGCGAAGCGAGCGAGCAAAGTGGGTCGGAGCAGATGCGACTCGGAAAGGTTAGGTTCAGAAAGCTAAGGCGGGAGCGAAGCGATGCGAAGCGAAGCGAAGCGAAGCTCCCGCCTTAGCCTTCGATGTTAGGTCTTTTTTTGTAACAGCCCAGAAAATCTTGCTTGTTTGTAAGATGTCATGCCTATTAAACAATTTACAAACAATATTATGCAAAATAATTTCGAATAAACAATTTTCGACATTTTAATCATTCGACGAAACGTGGGTATGCAATAGTAGTTTATGCAACGGTTGCCTAATGATAGGCCTTAAAACACTAGTGCGGTTTTCATGAAACGAGCTTTAGCGAGTTTCATAATAAGATCGCACGTGTGTTTTGAGGCCAAATTATGCAAAGTTGCATACATAACTTTATCTACACACATATTATAAATACTTACTCCATGATGTGTTCAGAAACAATATTTTCTGGCAACAAGTTATTTGTTGCAATCGTGGCTGCATATTTCCGATATCCGGCGCATTTTCACATCACACAGTCACCCCGAGAAGACTACTCTTCATATTTTCAACTAAAATGTAAATTACAAACAACTTTTTACAATTCTACTTTCGTTCAGCAAGAAACCATCATGAAAGCAGTAATGGCGGCAATTCGATCCTCCGTCAAGACCTTTTTTTTTAAATCATAGACAAACGAATGAAGTCTCTATTCTCATGTCACTCGAGATCAAATTTTGTGCAGTTTATATTAAAAAAACATACTGAATTGACGTTACGTATCAATAACTGTTTTAATATCTATGGATACTAGAATAGAGACCCACTTGAGTTTTGACAGCTGTTCCAAATTTAATCTCATTTCTATACTAAAATCGATACGGGAATAACATTGCAGCACTGGTTTTACCTAATTGGTTGTCAAAATGGTGGTCATTTCCTTCGGTTTTTGATTACACTATGGAGGTTTTATGATATGGGTGTAGATAAAAAAAATTTCGATCGCCCGATATTTCATTGCTGATTCATTGACAACGGTGTAGCCTTGAATAACACTAAATGACGTCATCATTAACACTCACAGGCGGGCCTGTCATCAACCAGCATCCCAGTCCGCGCGGCGGCGGCGTCGTGCGCCGGGCGCGTGTGCGGCTGCGTGTCGGAGGCCGAGAGCCAGGCGCTGAGCGAGCGCGCGCTGGCGCTCACGCGGGCGCCGGCGAAGGGCACGCGCGCCGCCGCCGCCGCCGCCGTGGCCGCCGTCACGCGCGCGCGCGGCGCCAGCGCGCCGGCCGCGCTGCCCGCGCTCCGCGCGCTCGCGCTGGACTCCGCCGGGCAGGAGGTGCAGGTCAGTAGCCCGAGCGCTGAGGCTGAGGCGCCAATTGGCTACTTGACTATAGTAACAAATATTAATATATTTTTGTGGAACGGTAGCTTAATGTAAATAAATACATGTAAAAGAAACAAAAAGATCATTTTGACTTACTTTTTCTTTTGATAAGGGTCAAACATAGTCAAAATAAGTGAAAAATACGCATTGTTTTTTAGTTCTGACTTACTAGTTTTTGACATTCTCATCAAATTTCTGTCTTTTTTATTTGTACGATATTGGCCTAAAAACAGTACTTTTTGGAAATAATTGCAAACTTCATAATAATATTCTGTATACCTCGCCAAATGTTAAAAGAGCCCTGACGGCCATATAAAATGTATGACCGTCAGTGCTCTTTTTACATGGGTTTGGTATACACTCTAACTGCACTATGACGTCATATTTCAGGGCCTTTTTGTATGGAGTATTTTTGTGAGTGGTAACACAATAATGATTTGCTAACAGTTTGGTTTCTATTACTCAGTACTTTCCAATAAAAGATGAAATAAAAATCATGCAAGTTCCCTATTCCACTGATCTTATTAGCATTTCGGTGAAGAAAATCATCTTGAGGAAACGTTCGTAATACTTCGACGATATGTTAATAAGCCCCCAAACTGTACTATCAGCAGAGCACTCTGCCAATCCCAGCAGTGGGGCATAGGCCAATAATGATGAAAATTTCCACAGATCACTCTAAAAGCGCTTTCCTCCACAGGTGTGGGCACTCCACGCTCTCTCCGTCCTGGCGGACGCATCCGGCCCCATGTTCCGGAGTCACGTGGAGCCGACACTCAACGTAGCACTGAAATTGCTGTTCAGTGCGCCGCCGTTCCAAGAAGACTTGCACCGCAGTGTGGGGAGGCTGCTGTCCGCTCTGATCACGGTGGTCGGGCCTGAGCTGCAGGGTAAGTGGTATCCAGAGACCATGGTATCCTGTGGATTCTGCAGCGCACAGACTTCCTTTTGTTTTTAATTGATTAGTTTATCTATTATGGTACGGTAGGCAAACTACCCTTACTTTCGCCAGGAACTCTACACGTTTGAAGATAGGAGGTTCAATATCAGCCAAGGTTTATTTTCTATCTTCAAAACGTGTAGTCTAGTCTGAAATGACGTACAAGTGGGTGACTATATTACAAAACTAAACTCATAACTCTCTCGGGAGTTCTAAAAAATCCATAACTCCCGCGGGGGGTAATTAGGCTATAGTTGATATACGCCTGCGTATAATAACATCCATTTCGAGCAAGTGTGATGAAATATTTTCTATTTCTACAATAATTTCCTCTCACATCAGGTAGTGCCGGTGCAACCGTAGGCCGTTTCTTGTGCGCATGCGCGGCGCTCAACGAGTGTGGCGGCGGGGGCGCGCGCGCAGAGGGCATCGGCTGCCTCCAGCAGCTGCAGATGTTCTCTCCGCGGCATGTCAGCGCGCACATGCTGGTGCCTTCTCTTGCTGTAAGTGTATACTATGTGGCTGACCTGTTCAGCAGTGATCAAAGCCCCTAAGTAAATAAAGATTAAAAAAATCGCGCGATCTGTTTGACAGGTCCAAGTTATTAACTATTCACTAATTGGCTACTTGACTATAGTAACAAATATTAATATATTTCTGTGGAACGGTAGCTAAACATAAATAAATGCATGTCAAAGAAACAAAAAGATCATTTTGACTGTTACTTTTTTTCTATTAAGGGTCAAAAATTGTCAAAACAAGTGAAAAATAAATATTGCTTTTTAGTTCTGATTTACTTGTTTTTGACATCCTCATCAAATTTCTGTCATTTTTTAATTCTACGATATTGGCCCTAAAAACAGTATTTTCGGAAATATTTAGGAATTTCATATATTATGTATTCCAGAACCAATTTAAAAAGAGCCCTGACAGCCATATAAAATGTATGATCGTCAGCGCTCTTTTTACATTGATCTGGTATACACTCTAACTGCACTGTGACGTCATATTTCAGGGCCATTTTGTATGGAGTTGTTTTTGTGAGTGGTATGAACTAGGACTTTTCAAAGCGTCGTATCTCGAAAAAGAAACAACACAATAATGTTTTGCGAACACAGTTGGGTCTCTATGACTCAGTATTTTTCCAAAATAAGATGAATTAAAAATCATGCAAGTAGCCAATTATATTTGTTGTTGTTTATTTGTAAAACTGCACCCCGAAATATTCAAAAAGAAAAGTGATACTGTCTCATGCAACATTAGGTATCCCGAAAGGCTGGTGCTTCCCAACATTCACGCAGGTTATGGAAGGCCAGAAAAGTCACGCTATGTGCATAAAATTGTTCAAAAGGCTACCTGCACACATTAACCATATGTTGCTAAATAAATTTTAAACATCCTGTTCTGATGCTTAAGAAATGTTACAACTCAGTATAATAATATTTAGGTACTTAATAATTAAACTTAATATACCTTTATACCTGCTTGAAGGACTATGGATCCCTTACAAAATTGCATGACTCAATTAAGTCTACATGTATGAAACTCAATATAAGTTTCGGACAACTTATTTACTACATTTATAGCAAATACCACATTATAATTTGATGGCAAACAAAATCCTACACAATCATATTTGTTACACAAACTTTAACATTCCAGAACACAAACACAGCAACAAAACAAATATGTTCTTGTTTCAGCGGGATCTCTCCAGTTCAGAACTAGCGGTGCGCAGAGCGGCCCTCTGCTGCCTGCGTCAGCTGTCGCAGAAGGAGGCGGCCGAGGTGTGCCGATACGCCATGCTGGCCAAGGATCATGTTCCGGCGAGACCTTACTGCGGTAAGGCTAGTGCCCGAATGGGGAAGTTGCATGAAAATCAAAATGAGGTTTAAATTATATATTATGAAAGTAAACAAAAGAAAGAAGAGTAATAAAAAAAAGCAGATCATTTTGACTATTCATTTTTATTTGATTCAGGGTGCAAATTAGTGAAAAATATATATATATATTGATTTTTAGTTCTGATTTTAGTTTTTTGGACATCCTCATCAAATTTATGACATATTTTATTTCTACGATGTTGGTCTAGAAATTCGTCAGATTTCGTTTAAACGCCATACATTTTGTACAGTCTAACGACAGCTGTGACGTCATAGCTGTTGTCCATTTTGTATGGAGTGTTTTTGCGAGTGGTATGAACAGTGACTTTTCAAAGCTTCATAACTCATACAATAATCAACATAAAAATGTTTTGCGTACACAGATCGGTTTCTAATACGCGGCACTTTCCAATACAACATGATAAAAAAATTATGCATCTTCCCTATTCACAAAGGCCTCTCAAATATGGCGATTACTCCTTTACTTCTCTTGGTATACAATGTACTATTTTTGACCGAGTGAGCGCGAAGCGTCGCCGTTTCAGCTTGGGCAAAAATGCTTTCGTATGTCCGCATGTCTATTCTCCTCTACAGGTCGCATTTCTCAACCGATTCTCGTGAAATATAATTATATGTATTTTTTTTGTCGATTCAGTTTTAGATTTTTTTCAAAATGGTGGGTATATGGTCGCATGGTCGGCTGTACGCGGTGAATGTTTAACTTTTTGTGAGAGGATGGATAATAGGCAATCCGCTATCTTTAAATGGTAAATGTTTGTTTCTTCTTTTAACTTGTAGCGTAGTTTAGTTTCTTGGTGTATTGGTTAACTATTGTAATGCCGTGTAAATATAAATGTAATAATAAATAAATAAAATGAAGCTGTAATAGTAAAAAAAATTACTCGCGAGGTCTTAACCTCACAGAGCCACTCACAGTTCACAAGTTCGCTCACAGTATAATTTTCAACTGTTTAAAATCACACATTTGTCCTTATTGCTATATAATAAGTAACATGTGGCTTGTTAATCACACACATAAATGCTAATATAATGTTGATATAATTCAAGTAATTTGTGCCCAAATAAGAGTTATATCCGCTGAGGATGCGCTATCTACTCTGTTATACAGATAGCTTATACAGCATATGCATTCACGGTGTACTGTGAAAATGCTGTTATACAGCACTTTTGTGCTACTTGGGTAGTGTTTTTAACCGACTTCAACAAAAAAGGAGGAGGTTCTCAATTTGGTTGTATTTTTTTATATGTTTCTTAATTCAGAACTCCGTCATTTATAAACCAGTTGGAATTTTTTTTTTAATCAGTAGGGTATACCTCCAGTTGGGTCCCGTTGTAGTCAAAGCCGAGTTCTGATCAGAGGATCTATGAGGAATCGATGGAACTCTTCAAATATTATGGGCACGCATATAGCAATTTTAGTATTTTCTGTAATAACTCAAGCAGTTACGTTCCAAAAGCATTATTTGGGGAAGTGGAACTGTTGATGAAGACCATTATTGATCACTGGAACTCCTAAATGATGAATATTTCACGGTTGGCGGTTAAATTGCTGTATAAAGTTCTGAAGCAACTTATGTCTACGATAATTCATGTAGTAAAATTGAGGAACCAGGAGAACTCCTCAACGATAGACATCCTTGCACCGTGGATAGCAACAGTTTGTAAATGGTGATGAGCAATTGGCATTATGCTATTGTTACTTGATGTAGTAAATGTGTTTCGTTAAATCACAGGATAATAAATAAAATAGAAATAAATATTGACTTTTCAAAGGCTATTTGAAGTCGGTTTTTTTATTTTATAAATTAAATGATTATAAAATTGGTTGTTTCGTAGGTGTGGTGATCACCGAGACGGGTTTGCCGGGCGCCCTGTTCGCCTTCCTCGACATCGAGCGGGACCCTCGCGCGCTCTCGTACGCGCGCGACACGCTCACCTGCTGCCTGCTGGCGGCGGCGGCGGCGCGCTCCGTGCGCGACTGGCTCGCGCTGGCCAAGCGCGTGCTCACCATCAGGCTGGGTGAGTGCCCACTGTCACAAAACAGATAGGTACAGAAATCAATCTACATACAAGGGCGCTCAAACAACGCACACATAGACACTGCTCACGGACACGATATCTCGGACCGCTTGAGACACGTGTATGTCAACTTTTTTCTGCAATAATGGAGCAATAAAAAAAAAGTTATTATAACCATTCAGGGGACGGTTGTTTAAATTCAAAATTAAACGGTGAATTGTCGTTTTTTAAGCTACCAGTAGTTTCAGAGAAATAAGTAGGTATCTGCTTGTATTTCGATGGTTCGTTTTAACGTTACACAGAACAGTTAGGTAGGTAGGTAAGCGCCCCGCCCCGGTCCCCGAAGAATATATCTAAGATCGATTTATATAATAGTTTTCTATTTTGAATCAGTATAAACGAAGTACTTAACTACATTTTTGTAAGGTAAATTCACGCCACCTTACGTAAGTTGAGAACATGTTTTTTGTTTGTGTAGATATTGTGTTGTTTTTAGTGTCATTTGATAGGTTTAGGTCTAAAACGGATAGCGCGATGGAAATTGTCTAACTAGGTTAATCCGTTTAGAAGTTATTAGGGATTTTTGATAGTGGAAATTGAATAACGTAAAATGTTGTATGTTTCTGTTCTGTAAACTTTTTGTATTATAATAGTAGGCAGGTAGGCAACTAGATACGAGTGCCACTACCAAGATAGTTTGCTGCGTGCATAAGCCATAATTGACAACCCTAGAGCGACCGCCGAGCGTAGGTATGAAAAATGAAGTAGGTACATACATGTCGCCGGTCATTAACTCATGAGACAATCGTGCCTGTATGGCCTTGACTTTAGTTTATTAAGAGGAGTGTGAACCTACGGCTTTTCATACAAAAGGCGATACCGTTTCCACCGCTGAAATGTTAAAATTTTGGCCAATTTTTGATAGGTTCTCAGTCAGAACAAAATTAAAAAAAGGTATACACTGTTTTTTTTTTTTTAAATATTGATCAAAGAATAACAGAGTCAAATAATGGCCTTTGTTTTATATGGGAATACTGAAACAACAATTATACTGAATTTATTCATTATAGTGAAAAAAAAACAAAACGTAAAGACCTAGATTTTGTTCTGACTGATTATTTATCAGAAAAATTTCAAAATCGGTTAACATTTGAGGGGTGGAAATCGTTATCGCCTCTTGCATGAAAAGCCGTAGGTTCACACTCCTGTTAAGGCCCTGAATGCCACTTATGACCGTCAGCGCTCATTTTACATTAGGCGCCGTCTATCTGCTAGTGAAAGTCCCGTTAAAATCGCAGACAAAAATTTTAGAAATTGTTTATTTGTAATAAGTACCAAATATACTTTCATACTTAGTACAAAGCTGTTATTTTGACATTACATACAGACACTTAAATTTAGTTTATTTGTATAGAAGACAGCAACAATCCGGATATGGACTTTGACGGCGAAGGCGATGACGACCAGGCTGAATTCCACGCGGACTCAAACGAGTCGACTCACCCCGCTGTACAGTCAAGATGGCCGACTAGGGTGAGCAACGATCAAATTAGTACCCTGTAATATTGTACCCTGTAACAATACGTACAGTAGAATCCGTTTAGTACGACTTCGCATTTAACAACCAACCGTTTTTTATAACTTTAAAGATACCGACATTTCGACAGACCAGCGCCTCTATTCGGGAAAGTCCAAGCGATAATGTAGCCACGCGCTAGCGAGATTCTCATCCCACTCTTCCGCACGATGCGTAATGCGTAAGAGTGGGATGCGAGTCTCGCTCGCTCGCCGCAACAATAGCGCTTGAACGTTCCCGAATAGACGCCCTGTCCAGGCTTCAGGTAAAGAATTGGTTTTTTAACCTTTTGACCGCCAAGCATGTCTGAGAAGTAACACAAATTTGAACTTTAAGTCAAGGTAGTGAAGGACTTTTTTACTCTGTATCCGCTGACGGCTGCAGCCGACTGGGGCGGTCAAAAGGTTAATGTGCTCACTGATTAGTTCAACGATTTACGTGTGCGGCCCCCTCTTTTTGACCTGAAACGAACTTTGATTCGTAGTCAGTGTCGATTTCGAAATTTCGAATTTCGATTTAAATATGCATTTCATTAATTCAATTGTTAATTAGGTATTCGCAATGGAGTGCATTCAGAAGATTATGGGTGCGTGCGAAGCGACGGGCGATCCCGCTCACTTCGACCTCGTCAAAGCTAATGAGAAACGGGAGACTGATCCCAACAGTAAGTAATACTTAACAAACTTCGAACATTTAATTTAAGTAATTGACAATCCAACTGTTCTGTTTCACACGGGCGGTACGGTAAAAACAAACGTCATGGCAAGGGAGCCATCGCTAGCAGCTCGGGTTTGAAATGACCCCGTTCTAATTGCTTCCATTGTAACACAATTTATTTTTCACATCTATTCGATAATTAGTAGTAATTCATTTCTATCCTGCGTAGCGGGAGCAAAATCGCATTTTGCAACAGTTTGTCCTTACTTTTTCTATATTATTGAAATGGTTTTATTGAATACTAGCTGTGCCCGCGACTTCGTTCGCGTGGACTCGGGAACTTTTCATATTTTCCGGGATAAAAAGCCTATGTGTCAATCCAGGGTATAAGCTATCTCCATTCCAAATTTCATCAAAATCCGTCCAGGCGTTTCAACGGGAAGAGGTAACAAACATACACACACAAACTTTCGCATTTATAATATTAGTAGGATTTAAATAACTATTGAAGGTTTTAGTTTTTTCTCATAGGAGAAGTGAAAAGCAGTGTTTCGCTCGGGAGAACTATATTTTATGTCTCGGGCTGTATAGCTTGAATACCTCGCTACACTCGTGATTTTATTCTGGAATCCTTTACGCTGTAGATTCAATATACCATTTAGCTCCCATGTCACAATCTACTATTTCCCCCTATTTTGCAGGCGACTATCTATCCTTACATCTATCGGAGCTGGTCCGAATGGCTTTTGTGGGCGCGACGGGCGAAGCGGACGCGCTGCGTTTAAGCGGGCTCGGCACGTTACAACTTGTCGTGACGCAATTCGCGCGCGCGCCCGAGCCCGATTTCCCCGGGCACTTGCTGCTGGAGCAGTACCAGGCGCAGGTGGGTTCCCGCCCAGCTGTGGGCAGCTAGTGGAGGCGATCAGTAATCTCCATCTATCTTTCTTAATTTTTTGGAAACTAGCATAGCTGGGCACCGTTAATCAAATAATTAACTTCGTTAATCGCTAATCCGTTAATTCGTTAAACGTTAAAGGGTTACATTTCGGAAGATTTAACGGAAGTTAAAGTTAATCGTTAACACGTGATAGAAATTGCATTTTTATACCGTTATGTTAGTCATTTACTAATAAAAAAAAATTGGTATGGCGGTTTAGGCAAGATATGAAAAATTTATAAAAGAAGTAGGTACTTAATTAGCGATTAACGAACATTAATTGTTTTAACGGAAGTTAATGAGTCCGTTAACAACTTGTAACCCTTTGACCGCCAGTCGGCTGTGGCCATCGGCAGTTTTCCGTGCCCTGACGCCACGATATTCCGTATTCCATACGTTTGCGTCGGCTACAGTCGACGTCGAGCGCTCGTGGCACGCTTTTTCGCCGTTAGCCGTGGCGTTCAATAGGTTAAAGTTAAGTCTTATTTTAATGATTGATTTGTAGTTATTATGATGGTTGTCCTTTTCCATCATGGTTATTATTGTTATTATTATTATTTTCAATATTTTTTAATATTTTGTAATGATTATTTTATTATTTTGTGTGTACTAACATTAGAACATAGATAATTATTGTACTAACAGCTATGGATCTTGTAGTCCGAAATAAATACTTTTGAATTTGAATTTGAATTACTGGAAATGTTAAGTTCGTTAATGAATGATTAACTGATTAACGGTGTGCCCAGCTATGGAAACTAGCTTCGTATGAAACGTGTAACCCACAGGTGGGAGCGGCGCTGAGGCCCGCGTTCTCGGGCGACACCGCGTCGCACGTGACGGCGGCCGCTTGCGACGTCTGCTCGGCGTGGATCGGCTGCGGGGTAGCCAGGGACATCAATGATTTAAGGAGGTATTTATACTATCACAACACTGGGGCCAATTGGAAAATATGTTCGCTAATTTAAAAGTCACTAAAGTTAAAATAAGGAACGTCAAACTCGATTTTGACAGTTCAAAATAGAGTTTGACGTTTCTGATTTTTAGTTTTACTGTACAGTTGACAACGTGCCAGCAAAGTATACTTTTCAATGACCGATTTTGATGAAATTTGGTATGGAGATAGTTTGAGACCTGGGGAAGGCCATAAGACAACTAACTCCTTAAATGGTTATAAAGATGCTGGAAAATTGTTTGATGGCAAATTCGCTCGTGCCCAATAATAGTCGGAAAAAATCTTAATTTAAAAAGGTTCTAGCCGGAAAATTAGTTACATTTTGAAGTTAATGTATTATCCACTACATTTACAGACCAAGTCGCTGGTAAACGCCAGTAAAGTATAAATTAATGGCGCTTTTGTAATTACAGGGTACATCAGCTGCTCGTCTCGAGCTTGGTCAAACTGAACACGAAGGGCAACACCACATTGATTTACAACGAGAGCATGGCTACCCTGGAGAAGCTGTCGATCCTCAAGGCTTGGGCTGAAGTAAGCATAAAACTACTATTGGTCTTAGTTTGATTGTTATCCATACATCCAACTTAATATAAGTAACTCTTCTTTGCTGTTACCACCTCTATAACAAGACATTGGCAATCTCAACCTTGAGTCATTGGAGTTAAGTATTTTTAGAAAGAGTTCGTTTGAATAAATTATTAATAAAGTAAGTATTAATATTAGCGACAATATTGATATTTATCTTAAAACCTCCATTGGTTAATCAAAAACCGTAGGAAATGACCACCATTTTGACAACCAATTAGGAAAAACCAGTGCTGCGATAAAGAAATAACATGACTTCTTTATCGTTTTTAGTAAAGAAATGAGATTAAATTTGGAACAGCTGTCAAAACTCAAGTGGGTCTCTATTCTAGTATCCATAGATAATAAAACAGTTATTGATACGAAACGTCAATTCAGTATGTTTTTTTAATATAAACTGCACAATATTTGATCTCGAGTGACGTGAGAATAGAGACTTCATCCGTTTGTCTATGATTTAAAAAAAAATGGTCTTGACGGAGGATCGAATCGCCGCCATTATGTTGACGTTTTGCTGAACGAAAGTAGAATTTTGTTGAATTGAATAGAAAAAGTTGTTTGTAATTTACATTTTAGTTGAAAATATGAATAGTAAATAGTCTTCTCGGAGTGTGTGTGATGTGAAAATGCGCCGGATATCGGAAATATGCAGCCACGATTGCAACAAATAACTTGTTGCCAGAAAAGATTGTTTCTGAACCCATCATGGAGGATTTATAATATGTGTGTAGATAAAGTTATGTATGCAACTGTGCATAATTTGGCCTTAAAACACACGTGCGATCTTATTATGAAACTCGCCTATCGGCTCGTTTCATGAAAACCGCACTACTGTTTTAAGGCCTATCATTATGCAACCGTTGCATAAACTACTATTCTGTCTTTCTCTTTTCACGCAGAATACAGTGAATGAATCAAATTATAGTGTTATCAAATGTGAAACTTTGTCGATTCCATTATGTGTCGAATAAACAAGATAGAGCACTAGCGTTACATAATAATGTACTTCAAGCCTCTTATTCTCTTAAATTGTGTGCACTTCAGATCATCCATACAAATAAATAAAAATGTCTGTTTGTAATGTCGAAATAACTTCTTTTTCTAAATACATATGAAAGTGTATACAGTACATACATATAACAAAAAAATATTTATTAAATTTTTGCCTGTCTGTATGTTTGTTCCGGCTACTCCGAAACGACTCGACCGATTTTGACGAAACTTTCACTTGCACAACCTTGATGTTATAAGGAATAACTTAGACTACTTTTATTTTGGAAACAAAATTAGGGTTCCCCACAAAAAAAAATATCCGAAATTTGAACAAAATTCGATCTACGCGGATGAAACCACGGGGGATAGCTAGTTATATATATTATTCTTACAGGTGTATATAGTAGCCATGGTAAGCAACAACAGCGCGCCAGGCAGCTACATCAAACAGCTCGACAGCAAGCCGATCAACAACCGTGCGGAGATCGCGAAATGGCGGAACCAGCTCCAGCGAACCAACAGCCAGGTCGAAGAGCCGACTGAAACTGACGAAGAGTATGGCGAGTTCGAATCGAAAGGCGAGAGTTTGTTGAAGCTCGTCGAGCCGGAGTTGGAGAGTTTGGGCGAGAACTGGATCGCGGCGTTGAAGGATCACGCGCTGTTGAGCTTGCCACCAGGTTAGTTTATAGCTGTGGACATTGATATGGAAATAGGGAACAGTGGCGCAGCATGCCTACAAGCCGATTCCTGACGGCTTTACCAAGCTAGAAAGCTACGGCTAGCTGTCAGTGAAGTCCATGTTACTCTAACTAAATGCCAGACTCGCACGTACGGTTTTAATTCTTCCGGCTTCCCTTAGGAAATATTTGACGCTTCGCTACTGATAGGGAATTCAAACAGTTTTAAGCAGCGGCCGGCAAGCGCCCGCGGTCTTTCTCCTTGCGGCCTGCGACTGTTTTGTAAATGAAAGATTTCATAGCAATAATAATACTTATACATGGATACTTATTATCAAAATTATGAACATGTGCGGCCCGCTTGTAATAGGCTAAAAGACGTGGAAGATGGGCCTTCACCCATCAGATAACTTGATTTGACATATTTTTTATCAAATATAATTTATTAACATGCCCATGATAACTTGCGTATCGAAATGTTATTAGCTATTTTTAATTGAATTAATTTTAATTTTATGCCGCTATCTTGCCCTTGTCTGCCAAAAGTTTGACGGCCACTGGTTTTAAGGAATATAGTGTAACGTTCATAGTGGTAAATGAACGAAGGGATGTTATAGGAAATCTGTACTATAATGTTATTACAGTATCAATTTTTGTAACGTTATGAGTTTAAATGTTGTACAGCTGTCAAAACTCAAGTGCGTCTCTATTTTAGTATCCATAGATATTAAAACAGTTATCGATACCAAACATCAATTCAGTATGTTATAATATAAACCGCACGACATTTGACCTCGGGTGAGATGAGAATAGGGACTTCATTCGTTTGTCTAAGATTTTAAAAAAATCATTCGTCTTGACGGAGGATCTAATTGCCGCCATTACTGTTGTCATTTGTTTGTTTGTTGGTTTTTTGCTGATACGAAAGCAGAATTGTAAATAGTTTTTTGTAATTTACATTTAAATTAAAACTATGAATAGTAGTGACTCCGAGAACGATGTGAAAACTCCGCCGGATATCGTAAATGCAGTCACGATTGCAACAAATAACTTGTTGCCAGAAAATATAGTTTCTGAACACATCATGGAGGATTTATAATGTGTGTAGATAAAGTTATGTATGCAACTGTACATAATTTGGCCTTAAAACACTCGTGCGATCTTATTATGGAACTCGCCTGTCGGCTCGTTTCATAAACCCGCACTCGTGTTCTAAGGCCTATCATTGTGCAACCGTTGCATAAACGACTATTGTAGTTGATCATAGAATGGAGTGGTGTGTGTGCAGAGTTCGCGTCGCAGCTGCCGCACGGCGGCGGCGCGTTCTACGCGGCGGAGACGGCCGAGGCGTCGCGCGCGCACTACGCGCGCGCCTGGCCCGCGCTGCTGTACGCCGCCGCGCTGCGCTACCGCGCCGACGTCCACAAGCCGCTCGCTAACGGTCGGGGACAAGCAATCTGTGTTTAAAGTCGTCCCACGACTCTCTGCAACGAAAAAATGTGCAACCCCATACATCATTCCATACAAAATTATGGAATGACGTATGGGGTTGCCATTTTTTCGTTGCCGGGTTATCGTCGGACGACTCTATCCGGGATTAACCTCTCCAACGCCAAGCATTTCTGAGAAGCAACACGAATTTCAACCTTACGTCAAACTAGTATTTTCTACCCTGTATACCCTGACGGATATATCCGTTGGCGTTGAAAAGGTTAAATGTATCATACACCCTTCCCCAGACTCCAAAAGCCTGGCAAGCATGGCCAGGCTCTGGTAGGACAGTAAAAACGGAACAAAATAAAAAACCGGCCAAGTGCGAGTCGGACTCGCACACGAAGGCTTCCGTACAATTTTATATAAAAACGGCAAAAAATATACGTTTGCTGTATGGGAGCCCCCTTAAATATTTATTTTGTTTGTTATAGCGGCAACAGATATACACCATCTGTGAACATTTTAACTGTCTAACTATCACGGTTCATGAGATACAGCCTGGTGACAGACAGTTTCTGTTACAGCGGAGTCTTAGTAATAGGGTCCCGTTTTACCCTTTGGGTACGGAACCCTAAAAACTAAACAAAAAAAAATATTTTATTGCGATAACTCGCGTTTTTTTCTGGAATCTTTGCACATACAATATTTGAAAATAATTACCTAATTACTTAAATTTAGCTTAAGTACAATCAGCGACATGAAACAGACCGAATAATATTTTTGTTATTACAGACGGTGTTTTGCGAGTTTAAAAATTGATTTCTTTATTTTTCAGATAAATCTGAACACTCAGTAGACAATAAGTCAACAAAGACAGAAAATGGAAACTTTGAATTCTTCGAGCCCATCGATGAGCGATTCCACTTGCTATTCGGTAAGATGTCATTTTAAAATATGTTTAGAATGAATACACAAAATGCAGTGTTTTCTCCCTCGAGATTCAAAACGGAATCAATGAATAACTTGTTGTGCTAAAGGATTTTGTTTATTTTAGGCATTTGTATGGAAGCCTTATGCGCTCAAAGAGATATGAGCGTGGAAAATACGATTTCTGTTCTCCTGTCAATAGTCACACTGCTGGACGCGCCGGAAAACCGAGCGAGGTTGCTGAAAGACAGGTAAGAGATTTATCAAAAGTTTCGCGAATAGATAAGATAATTTTGGATCTTATCAACAGACTCCTTTAAAAAACCAACTTAAATGTTCCTTGTTACTTGGGGGTCATCCATAAAGTACGTCACACGTTAAGAGGGGGTTGACAAAGTGTGACAAGGGGTGGGAGGGGTCCTAAGTTTCGTGACGTCACATTTCTAAATCTAATACATACATACATACATACACATCACGCCCGAAATCCCTAATGGGGTGGGCAGAGCCACAAGACTACTCGTGGCTACGTTCGATTAATTAGTCCTAAGATGGTATGATGAACCGTATGGTGACAGGTGATCAGCCCATCGCCCATACAGATAGTCCACCATGTTGGAGAGGACCCGTCCCTTAGTCGACTTTTACGACATGCCAGGATGATAAGCATCTGCACGCATTCTATGCTATTTCTTCACTCCCAGTGCAGCAGAGGAGTAAATCTAATACATCTAAGAGTTAAAATGCCAAATTTTAACTACGAATGAAAAACTTAAAAAAATATCTCTTATTTAGCATAGACATAAGATTTTAATTGTTTTGTTGGTGAGTTCACATTCGCTATACGAGTGTCACGCGCCGGTCGCGTTTGATCAAATATTTGATTTGATGTCGATTATATAAAAAAATAATATGAAAATAAAACTAATTTCGGAACTGCTGTTTTAATTTAATAATTTCTAGATGTAAAATTGCAAAATATGTTACGTCAGACTAGGGACGTGTACACAAAAGGTAAAATTTGAGTTAGAATGTTGTAAATTCAGCTCCTCCTTTGCTGCACTGGGAGTCAAGAAATAGCATAGAATGTGTGCAGATGCTTATCATCCTGGCATGTCGTAAAAGTCGACTGAGGGACGGGTCCTCTCCAACATGGCGGACTATCTGTATGGGCGATGGGCTGATCACCTGTCACCATACGGTTCATCATACCATCTTAGGACTAATTAATCGAACGTGGCCACAAGTAGTCTTGTGGCTCTGCCCACCCCATTAGGGATTTCGGGCGTGATGCTATGTATGTATGTATTCAGCTTTACATTTTTTTATTTATCTCAAATATTTCAGGGCACTCGCAATTGAGTTGTGTCAGATAATCCACCGCACCGGGCTCACGTTAGAGAGCATCGAAGCGTTGCTGCTGGTCGCCGATGTGCTCAAATTGATCATAACGGGTGCGCGCGAGCAGCTGCAAGCTAATATGCAGGCGAAAATTAAAGGTAGGACATCTTATATTAGCCGAGTTGTCTAACAGTCGCTGGTCGCGACAGACCAGTGGACCTCCAAATATTCCAATTGAAATGACTTGGCTAACGAAGAGTCATCTTATAGTGTCGGAGGCCAAGGTTCTTTTTGAACAATGAGCGAGGAAATAAGTAATTCATTACTTACTTATAAAACAGTGCTTGGCAAAATATATGACTTTATACACTCAATTCAGAAGTTAGACAGCGAACGCGATTTTTCATATTTTTCAGGAAGTCATTTATATCCCTAATGGCCGAATACAGAAAGGCCACTAAATGATCTTTAATTAATGCGACGTTTCTGTATAGGTTGACAACTAGTTGAGAGACATTTAACTATTTAATATCTACTCAAATGCTTTTGTGGCGTTTCTGAAGTCGCCCATTAGTCCTTAGTTTTCTGACTGCACCTTTTTATTACAGAATTAGCACCAAACGAGTCGAAAAACAATATACCTCAATCAGTCCTCGAAGTTGTCCACACTTTAGGTGAAGGTGGACCGACAGGCGATCTTCCCCCAGGAAAATCACTAGTCTTCGCGTGCCTAGAAGTATGCGTGTGTCTCGCCGTGAGAAGGCTGCCTGGCCTGAACCCTAGGAAGCAAGAGGGGGCTGTAGGGGTTATAGGGGTGCCGAGGGGGTTAGGGGTGCATGGAGATGCGTTGCTAGTTAGCACGCTGTCTGCGATGGGGGATTTGATGGCGTTGACTAGTCCGCAAGGTAAGGTTCAAGTTTTTTTAATTCTTGTTTTGAGTCTGAAATAAAAATTATCCACTATTTTCACTCTTTCCCTGATTAAGTCTCAGTAATACGGTAATAACTTGCAATATCAAAGAACTGGTGGACCCGCCACAGCTTCGCCCGCGGTTTTTCCATACAATCTTTATCACCTCTTTTCATCTCTTTAGGGATGGAATTTAAAAAAAAAACCCTCCTTAGTGCACCTATAGGGTACTCGAGGAATGTCTCCTACAAATTTCAAACTTCTTGGGCCACCCGTTTAGGCTGTGCGTTGTCTGTATTAATAGAATAATAGAATATAATAGGATTTTTTATTTCGGACCTATATCCATATCGGGTTAGTAACAATTGTATAAAGAACCAACAACCAATAAAAACAAAGCACCATAACCGTGTTGAATAAAGAACCAAAACTAAGTTTTTAGTTCCAGTCCTTATGGACTAAACTAACATGACTGGACGTTCAATGGATCCGTACAAGATATGAACGGTACAATTTCCCAGAAAAATTCGAAAGTTTAGTCGAAACAGTGGGTCAAGTAGTGCGAGATTTAATCCTTAAAACATTATGATCATGCAACAAAATCTCTTCTCCGCAGGTGCCTTATCCCTTCTACCAACAATTCTGTACCTCGCGCTAGGAGTTCTCAGCGAATGTTCGGACGCAACAATAGCCGACGCAGCGGTGTTGTTGCTGCAACAGGCGTGTGCCGCGGAAGCGCCGCTGCTGTTGCCGCAGACGCGCGAACAGCACGCCAAGCTGCTGCACTCCGCGCTCGCTAAACTGCTGGAGCGGGTCAAGAGTGGTAAGTGACGCTACAGCTTGGTGTTTTATGTGACGCCAGTGAAATAGCATACGGGGTGGTGTTACACCAGGCATACTTACAGTTGTGGTGGACAAACTTCTGGAGCAGGCGCGATCGCAGCCTGAAATTTTGGAGAGGGTCACTAATAAAATATGTCAAGTAAATTAGACTTCACTTTTAGACTACCTACACTTTATTTTGTAAATTTTTAGAAGATTTTTCGTTTTGACGTGTACGATTTTGGGGGATCATGTCCCATGTGACCCTCCTCTTCGGACCGCGCTTGTGCTGGAGTGGGTTAAGACTGCCAAGTGAAGCTGTAGCGATATTATAACTGGCAGACATGCAAACTGCTGAAGCGTGTCAACAGTAGTAAGCGATGCTACAGCTCAGTGAATTGTATGACGCCAGTGCAATAGCATACGGGGTGGTGTTACACCAGGCATACTTACAGTCGCGCTCAACAAACTGCTGGAGCGGGTTAACCTTTTGAACGCCACAGTCGGCTATATACGATAGCGGATTTTCGTGCTACTGACGCCACGTTATGCCGTTTTCTATACGTTTGCTTTGGCTAATGCCTTCGTTGGCTTCCGTGGCACGCTCTTTTTCATTTGGTCGTGGCGTTCCAAGGATTAAGACTGGCAAGTGAAGCTGCAGTTCGGTCTGTTCTGTTGCCAGCGCTGTAATCTTCGGGGCGATATTATAAACGACCGACAGGTAAACTGCTTGTGCGGGACAAGAGTGGTAAACGATGGTACAGCTCTGTCTAATGTGTGCACTTGGACTGATACTATTGTAGTATCTCTCTAGATCCCTCATCATGACAGAAGGCTGCGTAGCTACTGAATATTATATATATTAAATTATTATTTTCAGATGAGACTGATCAGCGAATCGACCCGGTGATCGGTGCGCGAGCCATGGCGGTCCTGCTGAATCATTCGGAGCCGACGCCGCCGCTGCACTATCCCTGTATCAACCACTTCCGACAGTGTCTGGAGACTAGAGACAATGAGGTTTGTTATAATATGTCCTGAGTTGACAATCAGTGTCCTGTCTCTTTTTTTTTGTGTTGATAAAATGCAAGTTTAACCTGTTGAACGCCACGGCTGAATGCGAGAAAGCGTGCCCCAGACGCCGAGTGACTGCTGTAGCCGACAAAATGTATGGAAAACGGTATGTCGTGGCGTCAGGGGTACGGAAATCAGTTGTCGGCTACAGACGACTGTGGCGTTCAAAAGGTTTTTTTAATTTTTTTATTTTTTTTTTTAAACAAAAAATTTTTTTACTTGTTATCAGATATGATACAGCACGAAAACCTTACGATTTATCTGCGCTGCAGAGCCGTCTTAATTATTTTTACTTATCTCTTATTCTATACATCCCAATTGGTTCTTTATATAATATTTTTTAAGTTTACATCTAAAAGTTTTGCATGATTTGTTCGAGTACATTATTTTTAGATCCTCCGGTAATTCATTTACAATAGTCGGTAAAAGATATTTAAGCGTTCGAGTACCATATACATTATTGTGCTTTGGTTTGATATATTTCTTTCTGATATCTATAGTTCTAAGATTTTTAGGCCGTTTATATTCATATAATTGACTTGGTTTAGGTTAGCAAGACAACAACTTTATTGCATAACTTATATAATATTCATAGTATAACCAATGAGACGAATAAGTTAGCAGTCAAAACTAGTTTACTTTGTATATAGGCCATTATTACTTTCTCCTTGATAAGTTGACATTGTAATTGACAGTTTTACTTTAAAAATTAAAAATCTTGGTAAAAGTCTTCCACTTGTCTATCGTTCATCGTCCACAACAGAACGACTGAACAATTGTGTTTTGAGAGCTTTCACTCTGCCTCGTGTCTAAGCATTAACAGCAACTTTTCTCTCATCACAAAGGTAACGCTTGTTATATGAATCTGCACCCTGTCACACACAACGTACAGTCCAACGTTCCCCAGGTATTCGCCAACTGCTGCTCCGTGATCCGCTCGGTGTGGTCGTCCAACTCGTCCCCCGCCTGCGTGTCGTGGTGGGCGCGCGCCCTGGCGGCCAGGGTTGTCGCCCGCGCCGCCGCGGCGCGCAGGCCGACCGACATGGCACATACTAAAGCGGCCATAGCGGCGGTGACAGCCCTGGATGACTTGCTGAACGCGGCGCCGGAGGATGCGCGTGAGTTGATGATTTTAGTATGGTTCGTTCATTTCGGCGGTAACATAGCAACACTAAATACAAGCGCTCGCTACGCTCTGATATGTGGAATCGTGTTCTTGCGCAGATCTGGATTTATAGTAGAGGAGACGTGGCAGATCGACCTTCACCCATCAGATAACTTGATGAGACATATGTTTTATTAAATATAATTTATTAACAGCTATGTAAACTTTTCGATGGGCAAATTATCATAGGCATGTTCTATGATAATTTGCCTATCGAAAAGTTTTCATAGCTATATTGAAATTAAAATTAATTCAATTAACAGTAGCTATGTAAACTTTTCGATAGGCAAATTATCATAGGCATGTTTGTTAATAAATTATATTTGTTAAAAAATATGTCTCGTGAAGTTATCTGATGGGTGAAGGTCGATCTTCCACGTCTCTTAGACTATTAGGGGAGTGCATCCGGGGCTATAGACCTCCACAGTAGAAATTTGTCGGTAAAATTTTCTAACGAATATCGAATAATATGCAATATTATATTTCGTAATAAATAATTAAAAAGCATCTCAGTTCTGACAACGGAAGAGCATTTCTCGCACTTTCATAAGTCACTTTTACGTTTCAAAGCGCGTTTTGTATTCCGGTGAAAGGGAAAAATATACACCTATTTAAAATTAAAAAAGGGGGCCTCCACTCCTTTGTTGGCCCACCAGCGGCCCTAACATTCATGCCACATAGATAAATTAAACCCGTTTATCTATATGACTATCTCTTTCGTCGGCACTAGTGTGAGAGAGGCGCACTTAGAGATAAAACGGTCTATCTATCTTTGTGTCATGCATGTTAGGGCCGCTGGGCCTTAACACTATGAATCCGGCTCTGTGCTTGCGTATCGGGTAGATATTGTATTGAGAAAGTAAACGATAGACTTCAAAGTGTATTTAGGCAAGTAACATTTTCACGCCAATGTGTGGCCGGCAACTAAAGGAGTCTTCCTCTATCGTACGAAGTTTGAGCAAGACAGCTATAGTTGCCGTGAATAGTTGCTCGTGTAACCAGGCCTATTGGTGGATTTTCGCCGCTTAGCTGTCTCGTACATCTCTGGTGGAAACGCAGCCTTATTGTCACAGTAGTAAGCTACATAATAAAATAACTATGTTTATGTGACACTGCCATTTTCTTTTTTACGTCGCTGCTCAACAGAGGATCCGCATCAAGGTATTGTGTTAGTTACTTGAACCCGTTATATTTGGCATTCAATTTAATTTTAAACTCAGCACTTCGTATATCCTTTGCGGTGCCGAAAAACGACAGGCGCGATATTTTGTTTCTGGTTTGGATTTGAAGTCTATACTTATGTATTTGGACCACTATCAAACTGTTCAGAATTCAGTTTCACTGTAATGTTTTTATTCAAATCAGGTAATGATGGCGGATATGATATATTAACAATATTAAAAATAATACTCTTAAGGCATTCACAAGACCTCGGCTTTACTTGAACACTTAACAAAAACTATTTGATTTGGCAAAGCGAAAAAAATATACGTTCATGTTCATTTTATTATTGACAAAATAAAATGACTATTTCCAAAACACGATTTTGTGAAATCGATATGATATCATCTGAAATCCTCTTTAAACAGTTCTAGGTCTATAATTAATATGAGTATTAATTACATCACGCCCATACTTAAAAAAAAAACTAATGTATATTTTACGTGTAATGTGTTTATTTATATAATTCATCCGTTTTTGATTTTCCTTATACAAAAAACCGCACTGCGCTTCTCGTTCACTCCGGTGCAAACAAACAGAGACCGATCACTCAAGGTCATTGGCTCTTGTCAGCGTCTTAACCAAGATACACGTTACTCCTGCGACGATTGACACAGTTTCACTGTAATGGTTGTTGGAGAAAAACCACTTAATTATATTGAGAGCAGTATATCCTGCGTAGTCCTGAGTAGAGTGTTTTTCATAGCAACCGTTAATACATTCGTTACTACCAAACAGCCAGTAATACACAACATAGAGTTTATACATAGAGTTTATATATAGCTCTAACAATGGTGTTGCAAAAACGTAACCCGTGTCTTATCTCCTCAGGCATCCAGATGCTATGGCTTCTAGTGCCCATAGTGATCTCATACCTGTCGAGCGAGCCGGGCCGCGCGCCGGCGCACGCGCGCGCGCTGCACGACTTCGCGCTGCAGTGGCTCACCAGGGTCGGGCCGCGACACCCGCAGGTAACACCGATCCCCATAGAAATATAGCAAGGAACTGCCCAACGACAACGCGGTTAGCCTAGTTGGTAGTGATCCTGCCTCCGACGCAAGCGTCCCGGGTTCGATCCCCGGTAAGGGCAAGTATTTGTGTGATGAGCACTTGAATGTTTCCTATGTATTTAAGTATTTATTTTTCTATACAATTGTGTATATCGTCGTCTAGTATCCATAACACAAGCCTTACTATACTAACTATAGAGCTTACTTTGGGACTAGATCGATTTGTGTAAATAAAAAAAGAGATAGACCTCAGCAATAAGGTGTGGTTAAGCCATGGCGCTGGCGTTTGCCAACCTTCTATGAGACTTGTTACGCGACGCATATCCTTCTTTTGAGATCTTTTGGCCGAATTCAGAAAGGCCACTCAAATTGAGCTTTAATTAAAGTAACGTTTCTGTATAGGTTGACAACTAGTTGAGGGACATTTAACTACTTAATATCTAGTCAAAAGCTTAAGTGGCGTTTCTGAATTCGGTCATTTGACTTCTTTACTTTCCCAGGAGTTCAAAACCATGATGTCCCAGTCATCAGAGCTCCGATCGAAGCTGGAGAACGCGGTGAAGTCGAACCACGCCGGCAACCGCGGCCGCGCCGCGCCGCGCCCCGTCTTCGAGTCGCGGCCCGCCAAACCCACCATACAGCTAAAGACGGACTTTAGCGATTTCAGATAAACTTACTCAGTCCCATCCGCTGCAGGCTTCTCTTAGAACATGTCGCTCTTGCATCGGACCATTCAGCCACCGAAAGCGGTGCCTCCCCGGCATTGCACCATAAATCGTCTGTAGACGCACGGGCCAATATATCTACTTCCACTTTTCTATTGGAAAGATCTTTGTATGGATAAACCACACAATAGGCTAGTTTCCTGAAGAATTCTATTTACATTATCACAAAATATTGAAAATGTATTTTTTTCTATTGTCAATTTAACAAAAAAAATACGAAGGTATAGTGCGTTGAAGTTCCGCGTGACGTCACGCCTTGGTACACTTTGATGCGCATTATCTTTGTTAATTATGATAGATTTGATAAAGCAAAAAATACGTGGACAATATATTTTGATAATCTAACTGACAGACTAATTAGAATTATTATTTTTTTACCCAGGAAATATCCCTATTGCGCCGTTTGTTTCGCTTGCTTGCGAAACAAACGAAATTCTTAGAGCGTCCATCTAGTGAGGTTTTGTTTTCGTGTGCGTTTTGTTATAGCTCTCCGTGAGTGCACTGCCGAGTGCCGAGCGTGACATAAGCTTCCTCCCGGAAACACCGCCTCCCTCCGCTCCCGCATACTTCTTGCCACGCGGGCGAACCACCAATTGTATGGTTTGTCTATAGTGGATGTATCTGTACATCCATTATAGGTACGGTCAGGGAATACATTTCTGAGCCACTTAGTGTAATGGTAGCATATGGTCTAACGCGCGGCCTCTCGTGCGGCCTCACCTCTTGAGATTTATATTTGCCACGAGCATTTCGGTGAAGGAAAACATCGTGAGGAAACCTGCACACATCTACGAAGTAACCCAAAGATGTGTGGGAAGTCCCCAATCCGCACTAGGCTCGAGTTGATGATGATGACTTTAACTATTGACGAGTTTATGCGAAATGTCACCACAATTACTGCGCAGCCAGTAATGGCAAAAGTTAATGTTGTAACAGTGGCTCAAGAATTGAACTTGTCGAAAGTATTTAGCATGTTTCCGGTACAAGTAAAGACCCCTTTTCTCACGTTATTATGTATCTCCAAGAAGGACACTTACATCTGTGAAAGAAGTATTTGTTTGGTTGACGCTTTTGTACCCATTACTTTGAGAAAAATCATACGAAAAAAAAATGCCCCAAGATCTATCTGTCTCCGATAGCAATCAAAAATAACAAATACATACAGACTAGTTCCTATAGATGTAGTAATTGAGCTTAATAACGATAAATATAGAATTCAACTGTAAACTGCTATTTAACGCAAGGCAGTGATGTGGATGAAAATTATTCTAATGATTTCAGATGGTCATAAAAGTCATAATCTACTTAGATTTTTGTAGTAATTTAAATAATAATACACTCACTATCTTTAAATCGAGTAGTTTATGGGATTAATTCATCTCTGTTTAGTATTGTGAATTTAAAATTAAACTAAAAATGTTAAATTATTCATGCACGTAATGAACTTAGTATAATTAGTACCAAGGCTAAAATGTAATAAAACCTACCTTAACTATTTAGCCTACTTTTATTAACAAATGTATGCTTAAAATAATACTAGATTGACTGACTGTATAATTTATAAATTATCTTCACATTCCAGTTGGTTGGAATCAAGTTCCATTGCATTTGAGCTTGACTAAAAGCGATTAAAGCCACATACCATTGTTATACTCTATTCATCTAGGTAGGTTGGTTAGTTTGTTTACATTTAGTAAACTACCTAAACGAACAGAGTATAGACAGCCTTTGCTTTGTTAAAGTCACTGTTGTTAAGAGGACTGTGAATAAACGACAAAAATCACCGTTTTCATACAAAGGGTGATAACGATTTCCACTCCTTAAATGTTAACCGATTTTGACCAAGTTTTGATAGGTTGTCAGTCAGAACAAAATCTAGGTCCTATACGTTATTCGAATATTGACTAAAGATCAACAAAATCAAATAATCGCCGAATTTAGTATTGTATGTAACAACAATAAAAATGAATTTATTGATTAGTGCAAAAGCCAAATCGTATGGACCTAGATTTTGTTCTGACTGACAACCCATCGAAAAATTGTTAACATCGTTTAACATTTAAGAGGTGGATATCGTTATCGCCTTTTGTATGAAAATCCGTAGGTTCACACTCCTCTTGGTAATTGGTATAGAGGAAAGATAATTTACTCTTTCCACATACTCGTATTTAAAGCTTTTTTTTATAAATTAAAATAAGAACAAAACGAAAGGAACACTCACGAATTAATTAATTATACGTAAGAAATATTTAATCCTAATAATACTATTGAAACTATTTAGTAATAGGTACTAAATAGGTATACCTAAATATATTTTCACTGTTGACTATGAGAATGTTATGAATGTTGCATTCTTTCAAAGTTTGAATAATGAAGATGCTTTAGCAATAAATATATTTAATCATAATCATGACTACCTAATCACTCTGTGAACCTGTGTCTGAAATAAAGAATATAATAATTATTATAAATCTAATATGGCACTGCATGTAGCAAATGTAATTTTCATCCAAGCCAAAGTACGGCTAAAAAATATTTATTCTAAAAAGTAGTAATTTTATTAGTATAGTCAAAAGTGCCTGCTGTGATAGAAAGATAGGTTCATTATAAATCAGATTGCCAAATTTTGTACGGACTATTAATTTCCTAACACTGCCTTTTATTGATTTCTCCAGTCAATAATGTATTTTATCTACACCCATATCATAAAACCTCCATTGGTTAATCAAAAACCGTAGGAAATGACCACCATTTTGACAACCAATTAGGAAAAACCAGTGCTGCGATAAAGAAATAACATGACTTCTTTATCGTTTTTAGTAAAGAAATGAGATTAAATTTGGAACAGCTGTCAAAACTCAAGTGGGTCTCTATTATAGTATCCATAGATATGAAAACAGTTATTGATACGAAACGTCAATTCAGTATGTTTTTTTAATATAAACTGCACAATATTTGATCTCGAGTGACGTGAGAATAGAGACTTCATCCGTTTGTCTATGATTTAAAAAAAATGGTCTTGACGGAGGACGCCGCCATGTTGGTGTTTTGCTGAACGAAAGTAGAATTGTTGTTGAATTTAATAGAAAAAGTTGTTTGTAATTTACATTTGAGTTGAAAATATGAATAGTAAGTAGTCTTCTCGGAGTGTGTGTGATGTGAAAATGCGCCGGATATCGGAAATATGCAGCCACGATTGCAACAAATAACTTTTTGCCAGAAAATATTGTTTCTGAACCCATCATGGAGGATTTATAATATGTGTGTAGATAAAGTTATGTATGCAACTCTGCATAATTTGGCCTTAAAACACACGTACGATCTTATTATGAAACTCGCTAAACGCTCGTTTCATAAAACCGCACTAGTGTTTTAAGGCCTATCATTATGCAACCGTTGCATAAACTACTATTGAAGCTTGAATGAATAAATTTATCAACAAACATGAGATGTGTTTTACTTAAATTAAAACTTATGAAGAACTGTGTACGCGTAGAGCACCACCCGTCTTTACTATCACTTTGAATTTAAAACTACTATATCTTTTTTGTCGTCAGTCAACAATGAAACGAAGATTTTATCCTACCTGGTACCTTCCATAACCCACTAGGTAAAATTCCATCAAAATCCCTTCAGTAATTTTCCTGTGATAAATTGTTCAAATAAACAAAAATCTAAAGACCACCTTTAGTTTTTCTTTAACTTCATGTATAATTTTTTTTGTATCTTTAATGTTTTAATTATATCCAAGGATAAGTACGTGTTTTATTTAGGCTAACGTCCGTTGCCAATATTCAATCCGTGGATAGATTTGCTACTACCAGTTAAAATTTGAGATATTGTGTGTGTAGTAACCAATCCTGGTACTCCTATAATTGCAAGTTAAATATTAGGTATAGTACTATCAATTTATATTTGAAGTGACTGAAAATGACCTACGCATTTTCGTATTCATAAACAGATTTTTTGATAAGTATTTCACTCCCCCGTTTCCTTCATGTAATTTGGTAGACGGTCAAAACATGGTCAAACATGTTCAAAACGAACCGCTTTGTCTTGTGATTGCGCTGAGAATTGGCAGTAAAACAATATCACTAGCGCCATCTGTTGGCAAATCACCATTATGAAATTATTTAGAAAAGTGTAAGTGAATAAAATATTTTTTTACTATCAATTATTTTATTATTTTCTTTGACTTATTATTAGTTATTGCTTTCGGCAATTTCCATTTTTGAATTGTCCGACTTCTCACTGCTGCTGATGTCTGGTTTGGACTTTTTACCTGAAAAAAAATTTTCTTTGTTATTTATTTATTGTTTCTCAGTACCACAGGCATTTCTTTCGACTAGCATTTGCACGCGACTCCGTCCGCGTAGAATTCGGTTATTGGGATTCCCTCGAGAACATTGCATTTTCCTGGGGTAAAAACGTCCATGCCAAATGTCAGGACTATTGATACCGTAGTTAGGCCGTGAAGGCGGAACAAACAGACAAATCCACGTTCGCATTTTATCGACCGAGCTTTCGTATGTCCAGTGGATGTCCGGCGTCTGTCCATTTGTTCTCGTCTACAGGTCGCAGTTCTCAACCCATTCTCGTGAGAGCAGGTTCAATAATTATATAGTTTTTTTTGTCGATTCAGTTTTTCGAAATTTTTCAAAATGACGGAGATATGGGGATTTTTGCAATTACAAACTTATTTGCGGTATTGGTAAACTGACCCGACCTAAATCGATGTATGGGGATATCAGTTTTCCAACGGCAAAGATAAGTTTGTCGCGAGGTCTACAGCTCACGGAGCCACTAGTTACTAGTATGGAAGTATAGATGCGCGTATAAATACACAGACAAGAGTTTCTTCATCCGACTGGTAATTTTAGTCTCACCTCGTATAAAAGTGGGTGGTAAAGTGGCCACGGTGAGGTATCCGGTGTGCCCCGGCATGCTGGCGGGCCACGTGCCGACTACGAAGTGCGAGTCTGAAGTCGGCTTCTCGTCCACGGGGTTGTCTGAGCCCTGGAACAAGTTAGTTTAGATTTAAAGTTTAAAAGTCCAAGGATGCGACCCAGACGAGCAAGCAAGATGAGTTTTGAGCTGGAAATACATTTTAAAAACAGACTTTTAGGTACGAAGCCCGAAATAATAATTTTCATATCCTGCACAGTTTTGTTAAATGAAATAACAAAAATATGACGACAAGACAGACAACAGATGACCCTATTACTTGAGTATCAAAATTCGACCTACATCCTTGGCCCCCCCCCCCCATTTTTTGTAAAATTTAAAATATAATTAAGCATATATGGTGGCACGCAAGTTCTATAACTATACCAAATTTCAAGTCATAAAATTAGTACCTAAGATAAACGGCTGTGACATACAGACAGACAGACAATGAGGTCTCTGGTTCCTTTTTTACCTTTTAAGTACGGACCCCTAAAAACAACCAACTACGGTTGTGTGCTGTGGGAGGATAAACAAATGCAGATCTTATTTGCTAAGGCTACACACATCGCGATAGAATTATCGCGATAAAACTTCGTCTTCGGCCTACGGCGAATGTGCATGGCCACACTGCTATAAGAGAGCAATGCCGCAGAGTTTATCACGGAAAAATGGACGAAGCTGTCGCACTGTATTTTATGGCGCTCAACAATTATTCTTTAGGGTTCCATAGTATAGGCTCATCCTCGTAATTGGAAATAAATTCCAAGATTCTGTCATTACTCCAATCCATCGTAAACAACCATCAAATCGTAAACAATACCTCGCCGCTTGCAGTTGACAGTACATCCGCTACGCACGATGAAGTTGAGCCGACTGAAGTGTGGCCGCGCAAGCGAAGTTCATCGCGACAAAAGCCTTTGATGTGCGCAAACTTATCGACGGCGGGGCGAAGGGTCTTCGGCTTCGGGCGAAGTGCCGAAGTATTCGCGAATATTCGGCTACACACATCGCGATAATGCGAATATTCGCGTTATCGCGATGTGTTTAGCCGTAGCACAAAACCAAGAAGACAAAATATTTATACAATTATGTACCCACTACTAGTACTATCTAGTGATAATTTTGTCTTTTACCTTAAGTTTTGTTTAAGAAGGAGTTATTTAGCATCAATAAAACGTCTCAAAACATTAAGCACAAAACAAATCACAACATTACAGTTAAAAGTGAAAGATTGCTAGCGCCATCTATTGGCTGCAAAGGAAAAATAAAAATCTGCTTTTTACGTAACATTCAAACAGCCTCTGAAAAGAATCATTCGGCTTTATTTTGCAAGAGATCCAGTGATACTTCATTATTTAAACCGACAAAAATTGCAATAATTACAACCGATATCCAGTATGGTTGCCTAAGGAGATAATAACTTTTGGACAAAGGTTTTGGTCTAATATTTTTTTATAATAAATAATGTTTTTGTTGACATTAATAGACTTTGTTTAAATTAATCTAAGGGAAATAAACATCCTGTTGTCCATAAGAGGAGTGTGCACTTACGGGTTTTCATACAAAAGGCGATAACGATTTCCACCCCTTAAATGTTAACCGATGTTGACCAATTTTTGTTACGTTGTCAGTCAGAACAAAATCTAGGTCTATACGTTTTAGCTTTTTCACTATAATCGATAAATTCAGTTTTATTGTTGTTTTAGTATTCTCATACAAAACGAATTCTGGCGATTATTTGACTTTGTTGATCTTTAATCAATATTCAAAAAACGTATAAATCTAGATTTTGTTCCCAGTGACAACCTGTCAAAAATTGGTCTAAATCGGTTAACATTTAAGGGATGGAAATCGTTATCGCCTTTTGTATGAAAAAGGTGATTTTTGCCGTCGGTTCACAGTCCTGTTCACTGTTAAGATTCAGGTCATTTAAAAATAGTTGTAAAATAAGTGAAATTCTCAGTATAACAAGTAAAAATGTCATGACGCGATATAGCGTCATGCGCATATGAGTATTGTTTCGAAATGACGCGATATCGCGTCATGCGCACTGAAAGGATTAACAGTTAGTGTCGTAATTCTCCACAGGTACGTACATGATATATCCGTACAAAATAATAAGCGTTCATGTGCCAATTTAAACAATGCGGTAACTGACAGGCGTGCATAACTTAAGTTGTTTAATTAGTTTTGGAGAGACTAGCATGATGAGCTCGATCATGAGTGGCGGACGACAAACGCGAATAGGATACATTTGACTCACTGAATAGCTCATGAAAAGTGACATTGTTCAATGTACAATTCACGAAAATGATAATATTTATTTTGCAAGTAGGTCACAGGGGGCTCTTTCACATATCTGAATCTGTCAGCACTTCGAAGGGTGACATCTTCTGAGAACAAGCGCCAGCAGGCACCCACGTGTTAAGGCGTTGGCTGTAGGTGTAGCCCAGTCGAGCAAGAAGAAAATGCAGGACGCACGCCGTTGATCTCCTGGATTGCTAGGCTGTCGTTGTCAAGTTCAATTTTTATACAATAGATGGCGCGACATGTCCGTAAATTGTCGTGGTTTACTACTACTTGTCAATAGATGGCGTAACATGTTCTCAATTTGGACAGGTCTAAGTGTTTTCGCGGGATGAACGCTAGCTCAGCGCTTATCATCCTCACACTATACACCCTAGTCCACAGCTTGCTTTACAGCGGAGTCTCTTTCAATGTAAATAATAATACCTCAACCGTCTGCTATTGCCTATAAAAACTTGCCAATAGTGTTAATTTGTTATCCATGGTATAATTCGCTTACTACGGGCCTCATAAGAAGGCTCATCGTCACCCAAAGGGCAATAGAGGGCTATGCTCGGATAATCACTGCGAGATCGAATTAGAAATGAGAAGATCCGCAAAAGAACTAGAGTAATCGACATAGCTCTAAGATTTGCTCAATTTAATTGGTAGGGCCATATTGTTCGTAAAATAGATGGCTGGTGGGTGGAAGAGTTTTTGAAGATGCAGCATGGGCAGACATGACGGACTGACAACCTGGGGGGCTAGCACGACATGCCCGCGAGTCTTTTGTCGCTCAGTGCGTCTCTGTCAAACTAGTCAAGTATGTAAGGGATGGCTAGATCCAAGGTGCAATTGAACTTCATTAATATAGCACACCTAGCTTTACTTATCGCATCGTGCTAGTGTTCCGTATTAGTGGTCGGATGAGATGGGGTGACGTCACGCGATCAGCTGCTAAACGTGTAAGATCAACAGTGAATTACTGGTGATACACCATTAGACGGCTGTCGGACGAATACGTGCTTGATGGTGCGGTACAATCCTACGGAAAATAGATATATAGATTTTGATTTATCTATTTTAAATAGGCATTGGGCAGGCCACATCGCTCGGAGAACAGGTGGGCTGAAATATTCTCGGGTGGCATCCCGGGATTAAATAACCGAAGCGTTGAACGCGACCTCATACCTCATAGGTAGCGTTCTAAAAGAAAACCATAATCTTCCTCACTTCTATTTTATTGCCGAAAATGATAACAATAACCTACACGTACAAGAGCAGTTTACTACTGCTCCTGGTGACAAACACAGGCTTTTAAAATCAAGTCCAATTGCTTAGCGGTCTAACGCGCTGCGGCTTTCCAGAGGTGTGATTCTCCAACGTGCACAGCGGCTGATCAGCGAAAAACTATTAGTTTAGACTATAAGGACGAAATCATTCAGTCCAAATTTGGATGTGTCTTTCACCGCTCATCAGGCGCAGAATCACATGGCAGCTCGCACCTCCGAGATTTCCGTTTTCGGATCTCATGTGTTGTTATCAACCAAGTACCAATTAATATGAGAGGAGGCCTGTACCAAGCAGTGGGACGTTTATGCCGATGTTGAGATGATGCTGAACATTGACGGCGTTTGAAATGAATGAATGCAGTAACATAGCACTTGTGTGTACGCTAATACCGCAAGGGGGTCAGGGTGCGGAGCGTAATTATCGATGTCACGGGTTGCGAGCGACCTTCGCGGAACCATCGCCGCCAAATACTGCACCTTCGATGGGAATACACAAACAAGTCATAACAAAACGTGTGCAAATAACTATTGATATCTGGTTGACTAATGGAAATTTTATACTTGAAGATGAAACCAGAGTTTCGTTGATGCAATATTTCGCATCGTTAATATAATGTTTTGGTACCTTCTCTGAGTTTCACAACGATTTTTCAAAGCCCGACCAATATGTAATATGTATCAAGATGTCAAATGCCAAACTTGGCTTGTATGGCAGTGGCATATGGCAACCGAAGGCACAATTAAAAATTCTTATACTAGTAAATCTCCACCAACTCGATCTAGGTCATCTAGGAATAATGGGCTTATTACACCTTCCTAAATTTAGTCACTTACGAGAGGGACGGCGCAATACGTTGGAATGTGATTGAGATATCTCCATACGCAGGGCCATCTTAAACTAGGCTGGGGCCCTTGGGTACACAAGAATTTGGGGCCCTTTTGGAAAGTAAAAAAAGCGAATTAAATAAATGTGTGGGAGAAATTGTCGGTCCTTCGGGGCCCCCTGAGAATGGGGGCCCTGGGCACGGGCCCCGTGTGCCCTTATGGTGAAGACGGTATTGTCCATACGTATCTAACGTATTGCGGCGTCCCTCTCGTAAGTGACTAAATTTAGGAAGGTGTAATAAGCCCTTTAATCTTTGAACTCTTAGTTTGACACGTCTAAGAGGCATTAGGCCGAATTCACAAACGCCACTTAGCATTTGATTAGTTATTAAATAGTTAAATGTCCTTCAACTAGTTGTCAACCTGTACAGAAACGTCACTTTAATTAAAGATTAATTTGATTGCTCTTTCTGAATTCGGCCAATTGACTTTTTAATTGTCCTTTTAGATCCCGCAGTTGCTCTGACTCACGACCGAAATAGGTACTTTATTTAGACCAGGACGGACATTAGGCCTCTTGGACAACCAGCAAAATGTTAGGTACTTTTTTTAACACAGCTTCCATAGTGTTTCATAGATTTAATAATGAACTAACATATCAAAAATAAACATTTTTTTATAATTTTGTTATTTTGCCAACTAGTAGAACTACGCGGACAAAAAAGTTGATTGTCCAATACATTTTACTATGGAACTCAGTGCCAAAAATGAAAAATAGCTAACGTAACAATACCTTTATCATATTTTAAGAAAACATGAAAACTTGCGCAAGCCTTAGACATAATTAATCCAAACAGGAAAGCGTACAGTTACGTTTTAAATGACAGTGCGCTGGCGCCGCTCGCTTAATGACAGAGCGGAGATGTCCCCTCTCATTTCGTGGATTACTAAATATAAACATAGTGATATATGGGTTGCATTGCTTTTGTTTACAAAGCCTTGGATCTAGCGAAAGTGTTGCTGTCTGCACCTAACATTGCAGTATTTGTAACTGTTCCATTTACTGTTGTGTGTTTAATGGAAGATTAACGTCCAATAGTCATTCTTAAGTGAATTTTGGACAATAAGGTGACGTCACATCATCATCATCATCATCATCAGATGTAAAACATCCACTGCAGGACATAGGCCTCCCCCAAAATTGGGGCGATTTGCCATAGTCGCCACGCTTGGCAGGCGGGTTGGCGACCGCAGTTGGCGTCATATAAGTTCAAACATTCATACTAATGCACAACATTATAGTTACCGAAGATCATAACACGATTTATGCTCGATACCTCTTTATTCACGATATTCGATTTATTAGCCTTCCTTTTCATACATAGCGTCACGCCCGAAATCCCTAATGGGTTGGGCAGAACCACAAGACTACTTGTGGCCACATTTGATTAATTAGTCCTAAGATGGTATGATGAACCGTATGGTGACAGGTGATCAGCCCATTGCCCATACAGATAGTCCACCGTTGGAGAGGACCTGTCCCTTAGTCGACTTTTACGACATGCCAGGCTGATAAGCATCTGCACGCATTCTATGCTGTTTCTTCACTCCTCTGCTTCCTTTTCATTACGCAGTAATTTAATCGCTGTTACTAATAACTTTCCGCCGAGATTTAATTATGTTTTTATCGAATTCCGAAACAATACGGAACAAATTACATCTGTCTTCTGAGAGCCACTTAGCACTTAAATCCAAAATATCCTTAATAAAAACCATCGTTCATAGTTCCTCTTTCTATTGACTTTTGATTACAGCAAAAACTTATGAACTCAACTTCCTCTTGTGTACAAAAGAGCACAGTACGTGCGAATACCTAAGTACCTTCCTAATAGTGGTGGCGGACCTTGACAGAGTTGTGGTGAAGATTGCTCACTAATTGAGCACCACCTTGTATCTGTACAACCGCAGTTCGGACTTAGCCGACCTTGGCCTGTTGGTGGCTAGAAAAGTTACATCTGTAAAAACACCCGATGGAAAGAGCCATTGATCAATTCTTACCACCTAGTCAAACTATTTTTAAGTTATTATGGGCTGGCTTATTGGAAGTAATTTTCCTTATGAAGACATAGTAACAGAAATACCACAACAGAACGTTGAAAAACAACATAATAAGCGAATCATCGCAATGTGCGCACACGCACCGCAATTACGTAACATAAATTCAAACTCGGAACGCCGTGATCGATGGATGCGTAAGAAAATGCAACCATACCTCGATTGGCCAGTTTAAAACGTGAATTGATCAATTGCTTCTAATTTATTTAAAAGTCACATACAAAATTGATATGTGGAATTTAGAATTTGTTAAGCAAACATTAATTAAAGAAATAGAATGATAAAATATTTATTTATCGACATGACTAAGTACAAATCAGATAAAAATTAATAGTACGCAACTACAACCGACTAATACTGGCGATCAAACATTTTAAGACGAGATTAAAACATTAAACCTTCGAGCTGTCAACACAGAATTTAACCTCACCACTGGATGACAAGTTGAAAAAAGAATAAAATATAAAAAAAGAATAACGAGCAAAGAGGCGCATTAAGAATTGAGATAAGAGAGACGAACGAGCACTCAAGACGTACGCGGCCACTTTATTATTTATTGACACTCAGAATAATTACTTGCCGGTTGGCCCGTGCCGAAATGTGGTTGCCGGACTTGAAGTGTCAAAGACCCTAATGCCATCAATCGGGAGTGATATTAAAAAAAATTGTTGCACCTAATGTAGACTAGACTTAAGATTTGAAACAGAACAGGAAAAAATTGATTGTATGAAAGAGTTTATGGATGTCAGATTTCAAAGGTAGGTACAATTTGAGCTCACGTACGCCATGTACGCAACGCATTATGACGTCTTGAATTAGCATGCTTAGAAACACATTTATCATACGCAACGTACGCATCCGTAAGTGTGTTTCTAAGCATACAAATTCAAGAGTCTAGACGTCATAATGCGTTGCGTACGTGGCGTACGTAAGTGGGCTCAGTTTGTCCCTACCTTTATGTTCTTCTTTATTGCACACTCAGTCGATTTCGTAGATTAGTTGTCTAGTTTACTCGTACTATGTGGAGAACGTTGTTTTGTCTTGAACATAATATAAAATACGGCCAATATTTACTACACCAATAAGATAGCACAGTGCATCTATTTTCTTAATGTCTCTCGGCAATCATCGCTTTTCCGAATAAAAGCGAATGAAAATGAAAATGAAAATATTTATTTTGCAAGTAGGCCACCTGGGCTCTTTTACATGTCTGAATCTACCAGCGCTTCGAAAGGTGACATCTGCTGAGAAGAAACGCCGCAAGAAACTCAGCAGTAAGTCTTTTTTCAACTTTGGCAGTACAGTTTTATCTAAAAACTAAAACAAAATGTGCAACATAAAAACCTAATGGGTACAAATTAATTCTAATAAATAACTAATAAGGGAGATGTATAGTCTCCACGTCTGGAAAAGTTAAGTGACTTAGAGATGTATAAAGTCTCTAAGGGTCATAATAATAAAAAATAAAAATTGAAGCAAAGAAACATCTAAATCGATTAATCTAGGTTAAATGGAGGTGTAGACAGTCTCCACGGTCAAGTATAAAGATGGAGATGTAAGGTCTCCAAATATCAAAAGAAACAATTTGAAATATAACATTTCATGTCCTAACAATACAAATATACGAATATGAAAAAGTATCAAATATAGTATAGAGAACACTATGAAGTCTCTCTAGTCAGGTTCAGCTGATATCAATCCGACGACTGACGAAACACGAAGTTCGACGGGAGACATTAAGAAAATAGATGCACTGTAGAACCTTATAATTAATTACTTAACAGTAATGAAGAACTTAAGCAATTAAAAAAATATAAAAAAGCGTTCGCAAAATCAAACACCATTACTCTTAACAATCTCGTCCCCGAAAACATTTTAAAATAACAAATGAACGTTTTATGCATAAAATGACGCAGCTGCCAAAACACTTGCAAGGACCCTGCTATCGGAGCCATGTTGCTGTCTACATAACTGTCAAGCAGTGATAAATACTTGTTCGGATTTAGACATCCTTATTGGAGAAAAAGAAATAAACGGTGACACTGTAAAAAGCGTCGGTAGCAGTCAATACGTGTATGAGATAACGTACACGCGAGAAGCAGCGCTGTGTGGGTTTATGATGATTTAAACAATTGAGATTTTAAAAGGAGGTTAATTATGATATTATATAGTCAAATAAAACATACGTACGTAGGAGACTTTATGACAAACATACGAACACAAAACGTTTGAAATTCCCGCAAAATGGCATATCCCTAATTTCCACCGTTGACGTCGATTGGCGGCAAAGTGTCATCGGTTTTGTAAGAAGAATAAACGGCTGTCTGATTGATTTGATCCTACCTCGCCGCTCATCTTGAACGAGGCAATACTTAAAATGAAATCAAGTAACCATATCAAAATCGGTCATTTATTCGTCTTTGTGTTGTTGACCCGAGATAGGCTATTCTACCTTAATTTTTAGGGTTCCGTACCCAAAGGGTAAAAACGGGACCCTATAACTAAGGCTCCGCTGTCCGTCTGTCCGTCTCTCCGTTACCAGGCTGTATCTCATGAACCGTGATAGTTAGTTGAAATTTTCACAGATGATTTATTTCTGTTAAATATTTATTTTATTCTGTTTTTTAGTATTTGTTGATAACACAAAATACTAAAACAAACGTATTTTTCCCCGTTTTTATAGATAATGGTACAGAAACCTTCGTGCGCGAGTCCGACTCGCACTTGTTAATTTTAATATCAAATATGAACTGTAAAGGCAGTTTGTATTCACATGGAATCAATTACGAGTATTAAACACCACGTATCAGGCATCAGCTATAGTATATGAAAACCGTTTAAAACAATGAAAGCGCGCATAACATTACATCACGGCTGCGCGTGATTCATGCGATCCCATTATTGACAGATGCAGCAATGGATTGATCTGCGCCGCGTTTAATCGATCCTTGCGTAATCGATCACTTGAAGGATACGGAGCCTTTCAATTTGACGACCTTTATATATTTATTTTTAATTATATAGTAATCTAATCATGTAGATTTCGGTAAGTATAAATAATATATTTTATTTACGCAATAGGCGACGTTTTCTTTAATGTTGTCTACAGTAATAACTTAGGGTAAATAAAGCATGAAGCATGCAAGCTTAACCTTTTCCCTACTCCTAAAAGCAGAAAGCCAAGGAAATAATTAACTGCCATTCACTCGATTCATAAAAAGGCAAGCTATTACAGAAAGCTCGATACGAGGCCATGCGTGAAACGTCCCTTTAACCCGGCAGAACAATGGAAGAGCAAATCAACGGTTGGCGGTAAAAAGCGACTAATTTCACGGGTGTTTTCGACACAGAGCACGTGTCCGATGTGACATTCCGCGCGCGTTTGCTACTGGCTACTTGAGATCGAGATCACTTTGTTTTTAGACCATTTTTAGGGTTCCGTACCTCAAAAGGAAAAAAGGAACCCTTATAGGATCACTCGTGCGTCTGTCTGTCTGTCTGTCTGTCTGTCTGTCCGTCTGTCACAGCCAATTTGCTCCGAAACTACTGGACCGATTGAGCTGAAATTTGGTATACATTTGTAAGTCGGTGACCGCAACACGGACGCGTGACGTAAATATATGAATTTTAAACATGGGGGCCACTTTTGGGGGGTAAATCAGAAAATAAAAAAAAAAGTTATGCAATCTATATTGTGTGACATATCAAATGAAAGGGCTTATTGTGAGGACTTTAAATATATTTTTTTCTGAATTTTAAGTAAAATAGTTTGGAAGTTATTTAGGAAAATAGGCGAAAATTGACCACCCCCCCCCTTATTTCCGAAACCACTGGGGCTAAAATTTTGAAAAAAATACAGAAAATAGTTCTTTACCTATAGATTACAGGAAAACCTATAAGAAGTCTATGGTATTTAAAGTAACCTAGTAAATTGCAGATAATCATGTACGGAACGGAACCCTCTCCACGCGAGTTTAACTCGCATTTTTTTGGTGAAAACCAGCAACTCAACCTTATCTTGAAAACTACCCGTAGGCTTTTTTTGGTTAATTTACCCCTTATTGATCATGCTGCCTAAAAATCAAAACATCTACGTGAAATTTAGCCTAAAGCTTATATTGACTAAGAAGCAAAATGCCTACCAGGCAATATGACTATGCAGCACTTGAACTTCATTGTATATTGACTAAGAAGCAAATGGCCTACCAGCCAATATGACTAACGACCACCTTTACAATCTTTATCCTTATCTTTATCTTTATCCTTAGACAATCTTTAGACAATTTGCTGCTTAGGTATTATTGCAATTTAGGCATTTACTTAGCAGACATTTTGATCTTTAGACGATTTACTGGTTAGGTATTTTGCCACATACACATTCTTTTTAGTCATTTTGCTTCGTAGACGAATTGCAAGTTAGACACTCTGATCAGGAAGGAATTTATTCTTATATGGAAAGCAAAGGGAACTTGACCCATACAGCCACTACCCGTAAACTATACGGCTGGAAAGTGGAAGTATTAAATAATTTGTTGGCGGCAAAAAGTGGGTAATTTCACGGGTGTCTGAGCGAGCACGTGTCTTGATGTGTTATTCCGCGCGCTTTTGATACTGGCCACTTAAGGATAAGTTCGTGTTGTTCTTATTGGTATCTTAAACAGATAGTTTTTATAATTTTGGAAGCTACTGTAAACTGCAGTGCTGCGCTTGGGTACGGTAGCAACTTTATCATGCGATAGAATAATGTAAGAGTACATTTGAGGATAAGGATGTTAAATGTTTAACACTGATCGAAATATTTAAATCTGAAGTGGTTATTTTAAATAATGATCTTTTAACACCAAACTAAAGCAGAAATGCACTGGTGGGTGCTATTGCAATTGGAATGGAATCACGATTTGAAGAATACGAAATAAGGCAGGTTGCATTTAAATTGAATTAGGCAACATAAAGCGATTGCTTTAGTATCCAATTAAGAAAGAATTATTTCTAGTATGTGTCGATAAACACTATGTTACGTTCGTTTACGTAAACAAAACTAAACCAAATAAAAAGATAAATAGACGTGCAGTTATTTTATTTATGTAATATCACAATAGATTCTTGTCATAGTTAGGTAATTTAAAGAATCGATACATATATAGAACTAGCGGACCCGTCACAGCTTCGCTCGCGGTATTTTCCATAGAATCTTTATCACATCTTTTCACCCCTTTAGGGATGGAATTTCAAAAGTTTAGTGCACCTCTAGGGTACTCGAGGAATATCTCCTCCAAATTTCAAACCTCTAGGATCACCGTTTAGGCTGTGCGCTGTCTATAAGAAAGTCACGGTACTGTTTTATATGTATTGATGATAATAGTAGTTTATGCAACGGTTGCATAATGATATGCCTTAAAACACTAGTGCGGTTTTCATGAAACGAGCCGATAGGCGAGTTTCATAATAAGATCGCACGTGTGTTTTAAGGCCAAATTATGCAGAGTTGCATACATAACTTTATCTACACACATATTATAAATCCTCCAAGATGGGTTCAGAAATAATATTTTCTGGCAACAAGTTATTTGTTGCAATCGTGGCTGCATATTTCCGATATCCGGCGCATTTTCACATCACACACACTCCGAGAAGACAACTTACTATTCATATTTTCAACTTAAATGTAAATTACAAACAATTTTTTCTATTCAAATCAACAACAATTCTACTTTCGTTCAGCAAAACACCAACATGGCGAGCCTCCGTCAAGACCATTTTTTTTTAAATCATAGACAAACGGATGAAGTCTCTATTCTCACATCACTCGAGATCAAATATTGTGCAGTTTATATTAAAAAAACATACTGAATTGACGTTTCGTATCAATAACTGTTTTAATATCTATGGATACTAGAATAGAGACCCACTTGAGTTTTGACAGCTGTTCCAAATTTAATCTCATTTCTTTACTAAAAACGATAAAGAAGTCATGTTATTTCTTTATCGCAGCACTGGTTTTTCCTAATTGGTTGTCAAAATGGTGGTCATTTCCTACGGTTTTTGATTAACCAATGGAGGTTTTATGATATGGGTGTAGATAAAATATATTCATTCATTCATTCAAAGCGCAAGTTCCTCATACACAGCCGTATACAAGTATTTCTTAACACTATACAAGAGCGTTATATATCAAAGCGTGCTACAGTTTAAAGGGTGGATTCGATGGTTACAATAGGAACCGGTCGTCAGCTCTCAGACTGTTTTGCGACGCTTATCTCACTTCGAGCCGAAATCTTAAATGATCCATGTATGAAGGCTTATAATAAATGTGCGCTTAAATGCTCATATAAAACCTTTTAGCTAAATAGCATTAAGCAGCCCGGCGACTGTGACAAAATTATCTTTGGAAGGGCTCAATGTCGAATAAGGCAAGGTAATGCTAAGTAATGAAAAATATGAGGGTTCTGTAGGTTTTTAGTTCAATGTTTGCTAATTTCTGCACTTATTAACCAGTCACGCGTCCTTGTGTACCGATTGGAAAGAATGATACCTCACCGAGTTTCTTGCCGGCTCTTCTCAGTAGAGATTTTTTCCGAACCGGTGGTAGATTCATTCCTTGATCTTCATAAGAGCTTGTGAAAGCCTAAATGAAATAAAGATAGTTTGACTTTGACTGGATTTACATAATTGCATTTGGACTACAATTTTTTATTCACATTTATTTACTTTTAATAATTTCCGTCCTCGATAATTCATCATCCAGTGCAAATCATTATAGTGAAAACCGCGTCCGAAATTTGCGAAATTATACAGATATGGAGATAGAACTACTATGGAAAAAGCAAGCAAAAATGGAGGGTTATGATTTTAGCAGTCTATTTATGTTAGTTTGTATGTATGTTCATCTGTTCCCTCGTTGCTCCTAAAATACCCATTATATTTTGACTAAAACGGGGTGTCATTGGCTTCGTATTAGTGCTCCGCGTGTCAAAGGCTATTATGACGTAATAAGATGGATGGTGGATGTAACGATTCAAATAAATCTAAGCAGAAAAAAAAACACGAGTATCGAATTTTGTATCGAATGAAAGCTTGAACTGTCGAGATAATAACCCCCTCCTTTTTTGAAGTCGGTTAATAATACTGTATCGTTTCGCAGTTTAAAAAATACAACTAATTATAATATCAACATTCTGCCTCTTACGAATTTTAAGAAAAGATCGAGCAAATAGATATGTTTAAAAAAAAAAGGACAAGTGCGAGTTAAACTCGCGTGGAGCGGGTTCCGTTCCATACATGATTATCTGAAATTTCCTATGTTACTTTAAATACTATAGACTTCTTAACTATACGTTTGCCTGTAATCTATAGGTACACACCTATTTTCTGCATTTTTTTTCAAAATTGTAGGCCAGTTATTTTCGCCTATTATTTCGCATATTATCCCCCCCCCCCCCCATAAGGGGCCCCCATGTTTAAAATTCTTTTATTTACGTTACGCGTCCGTGTTGCGGTCACCGACTTACATATGTGCAACAAATTTCAACTCAATCGGTCCTGTAGTTTCTGTGAACATTGGCTGTGACAGACAGACACACGAGTGATTCTACAAGGGTTCCGTTTGTTTCCTTTTGAGGTAACCCTAAAAACTAAACCAACAGACTAGATACGACATGTAATTTATGAAAATTGTTTAATTTTGCATGGAGTCTGTGGCTGTCACTTCGTCTTTAATGTCAGCAGAATTCAAATGCAATGTTTCGCCCACAGAACCTTAACTGCCCAGTCGTGGGCCTTTCGTCCTTAACTTCCGATGCGTAAGGTTAAAAGGCTTGATTGATTTGGGTTGCAACATTCATTCGTATTAACATTTTCAAAGTCCACATTATTAAAGTGGATATTGACCAACGAAAAGTTATAACTAATTGACTGTCACTGCTTCACACGTTTTGGTGGAAAGAATTGAGTGGTATTAATAGTTTGATGTTTTGATCGCGTAAAGGGAAGGTGATGTCATGTGGACCTTGACTTTATAACCCTATTTAATTAAGTGGAACGTAACATTAGTAGATTTTACCCAAATTAACTTTATGACCGCCAAGCATGTCTGAGAAGTAACACAAATTTTAACTTTAAGTCAAGGTAATGAAGGACTTTTTTCCCTGACGGCTGCAGCCAACTGTGGCGGTCAAAAGGTTAAAGCATATATACGTATTGAGGTCGTATTTATTTTAATCGGTATTTCTTATTGTTAACAATTAAAAATGTAAGCACTATAAAACTGTAGACAAATTATAGTAAAAATACATTTGTTACATAATGGATCCTGCACCATCTGCAAGCGATCGACACTCGGTAAACATATAAAAAACGATTAACACGCGACTCCATAAAACGGCGGGACCCCCCACGGATCGATAATGCGATTATACGAGCCATGTATCGCTTATTCATCATTCGTATCGATTATTGAGCCACTTTCACCGCTGTGTGAATGTCAAAGCCCTGACGCCATTAAAAGTGTATCGAATATTAATCGCGTCAAGTTTTGTTCTTTCATAATCCCTTTTGTAACTGAGTTTTGGTTAAGCCCTTTAGAAGCTTATTATAATAAACAGGCGTGCTTTGCTTTCTTAATAATATTTATTTCCCATGATATTATAAGCTGTGTCTAATGCTTCATCACACTAACGTCATAATAATATGGTGTCTTGTTATGTCGTTCTAGAATTCTTGAATTACTATAGGGAAGATGCATATTTTTTTCATCTTGTATTGGAATTTGCTGAGTTATAGAAACCGATCTGTGTACGCAAAACATTTTTATGTTGTTTATTTTATGAGTTATGAAGCTTTGTAAAGTCATTGTTCATACCACTCGCAAAAACACTCCATACAAAATGGACAACAGCTATGACGTCACAGTTGTCGTTAGACTACAAAATGTAAGGCGTTTAAACGAAATCAGCAATTATTTCCGAAAATACTGGTTTTAGACCAACATCGTAGGAATAAACCATGACATCAATTTGATGAGGTTGTCCAAAAAACTAAAATCAGAACTAAAAAACAAACTATACCTATAGTTTTCAGTAATTTTGACCCTTAATGAAATAAAAATGAATAGTCATAATAATCATGATCATGATGCTTTTTAGGGTTCCGTACCTCAAGAGGAAAAAACGAAACCCTTATAGGATCACTCGTGTGTCTGTCTGTCTGTCTGTCTGTTCGTCTGTCACAGCCAATTTGCTCCGAAACTATAAGACCGATTGAGTTGAGATTTGGTATACATATGTAAGTCGGTGACCGCAACACGGACGCGTGACGTAAATATATGAATTTTAAACATGGGGGCCACTTTTGGGGGGTAAATTAGAAAATTTAAAAAAAAAGTTATGCAACCTACATCGTGTGACATATCAAATGAAAGGGCTTATTGTGTTATTGTGAGGATCTTAAATATATTTTCTTTTGAATTTTAAGTAAAATAGTTTAAAAGTTATTTAGGAAAATAGGCGAAAATTGACCATTCCCCCCCCCCTTATCTCCGAAACTACTGCGCCTAAAATTTTGAAAAAAATACATAAAATACATAACCTATAGATTACAGGAAAACCTATAAGAAGTCTATGGTATTTAAAGTAACGTAGTAAATTTCAGATGATCAAGTACGGAACGGAACCCTCTCCACGCGAGGTTAACTCGCACTTGTCCGGTTTGTTTCTGTAATATGCTTTTGTTTACATTTACTTTCATAATATATCATTTATAGCTCATTTCGATTTACATGCAACTTCCCCATTAAAGTATTTATAGAATTTGTGTTCGCGTGGCCAAAGATATTGTTATAAAAGTGGCTGATTAAAAAACAACGAAATACAATCCCAATGCTACATGGTTACAAGATTATTTGTATAATCAAATAAATACCCAATATGAAATCCTATTAACTATTTTTTTAACCGTTAACAATTTTATTATTTTGAATGCTTATACCTATTTACTTGTTTGGGGATCTCAATGTAATTGCTTTTAATTTGACATGCCATGTAATTTAAACTGTATATTATATTGAGTAATAAATAAACTAAACTAAACTAAATTATTTGCAAGAATACAGTAATTAAGATATTACAATTTACGAGTAGGTCCAATGTATTGAGCCTGCGTGCAAAATATATTTAACGATTCTAAATTAATAATAATCAAAACAAAATATTTTTTAACGAATTTCGTGGGATACGTTTGATACGACTGAAAATTTTAATTTAATTTTATAAAGGTAAGTAAAGACCTAATTTTAGTAAATTAGATTTTTTTTAAATTCCTTCGCGAAATTTGATCGAACGGATCTGTATAAAACCCAGCCTAAGTAAACTTAATCTTGTAACGTTAACTCCCAAGTTATTTATAGTCCCCAATCAAGAAATACTATGTACCTATTCAATGGACTAAGATAGGCCTTTTGGTTAGGCTAGCCAACCAAAAGTAGTTTTGTTTTTTACTGGGTTCGGGTAATAATCACTTTAAGAAACAACGATTGTCTTTCCTGTGGCCAAAAGTTAACGAAAACGAAGGGTTCAATTCACATTTTCTTCATACAGGGCAAAACTATGCCTGACGCCCTGCATGCGGATATAGTCCAAATCGCGCCTCAGAATCCATAACTATCGGTAACAGGAGGGTGCAGTTCTGATCCTAAATGTCATTACCTATTACCCAAATCTCTCAAAATTCCAGATTCCCGTGAGGCGTCGCGTCTGCTGAACTATCTATTTATTAACGTGAACCTACGGCTTTTCATACAAAAGGCGATAATGATTTCAACCCCTTAAATGTTAACCGATGTTCGCCAATTTTTGATAGGTTGTCAGACAGAACAAAATCTAGGTTTATACGTTTTGATTTTTTCATTATAATCACTAAATTCAGTTTTATTGTGGTTTCAGTATTCTCATACAAAATTAATTTCGGCATTATTTGACTTCCTTGATCTTTAACCAAAATTCTAAAAACGTATAGACCTAGATTTTGTTCTGACTGACAACCTATCATAAATTGGTCAAAATCGGTTAATATTTAAGGGGTGGAAATCGTTATCGCCGTTTGTATGAAAAGGGTGATTTCTGCCTTTGGTTCACAGTCCTCTTAATGATGAAATTAATGAGATCAGAGTTTGACTATTGGCTAGAATTGAGCTAACAAGTGAGTGTGACAGGTATATTTGAGGCTTTAACAGCCATCCAAAAATTGCCATAGCGGACGGTATTTCACGTCCACACGGCGGGGTATTGGTAAAGTTTTCAACTAGCAATAATCGCACCTCGGATAAACCTCATTGGTTACGATATTGCCTCTGCGCAAAGTTATCATTACGGCCGAACGCGAGCCAGGCCATGAAACTACGTCGGACAAACGATAGCGCGTTGTAACTCGACGCCAGCGCCATCTGTTGATAATTTTTGGAACAACTATCGTGCTTATTACACGTATGTAGTTCGTTCACTTTGTGTCTGACATAATTATGATACAATTTTATATAAAATGATATGCATGATTTTTTTATAATAATAATAATAATAAAAACTAACTAACTATGCACGAATAGTTAGGAGGATCCTCACCCTGGAGCTCTAACCACAGGTAGCCTGGGCTCGCGCTCTAATTAAACTGGTCGACAGCTATTTTTTTATATTTAAAAATTTATTTTTTGCCTACCTTTATTGCTTTTGTTTGACATGTAATTAACTTTCTATTTTTTATGTTTTAAAATGTAAAGAATAGATTGAAAAAAGAATAAGCCTCTAGAGCTTACTTTGTGACTAGATCGATTTGTGTAAAAGATTGTGTCCTGATTTATTTATTGAATTATAATGTTATATTGCTAATAAAGATGACAATAATAATAATAAAAATCTTTTGTCATTTTCTCGTTATAGAAGTCAAAAATGTGGAATGAATGATCGTTTATTTGTCATACAAGGAATCCTGCATACATCAGCTAAATAATTCAAAGATGTATGCCGAGTCCCTAATCTGCACTGGGCCCGCGTGGGGACTACTGCCCAGTCCCTCTCAATGAGAGAAGGCCGAAGATTATGATGATAAGTCGATACGTTTTTTCCATGATATGGCTACTAGTCAAAATGTAGCTATCAAAGACAGAACTGGACCCGCCGTAGCAAATGCCGCGAAAATGCTTGCACGTAGCGTTTTCTCAGAGGATGTTATGAATGGGGCTGGCTCAAGTCACGACTGGGTATTGTGAGTTTTTTTGTCCCGCGGAGCCTTGCCTTCCGTGTCGGAGGTCGGCTGACCGGGCGTTTTTCCATCGGTATCGACATGTACTAAAAAGTGACGGACGATTATTTGTTTAAGCCCGTAGTCGAGCAACCAGTGGCGCCCTCATCAGTATTCTTGTATTTTTTATGAAACTAAAGTATTTTATTAAAATTGGAGCCGAAGTTGTCTGACAATTTAATACACGACAAATGCATGACGCACTTTTAAGTATTAAAATTATACGCTTTTTAAATAAGTGCTTTTGTTTTTTTGCCGATGAGCAATATCCTTGGGTTAAATTGAACACAATTTTACCACAATCAACGAACATTTAAAACGTAAGATTTTTAAATAAGCATTAATTTATTTTTGTATAATCATAATTATAATCATAAATGTTACTTTAAATTTTAATGTTATGGACCAGGTCTGGATTCATTAAACTTGTTATAATTAAGGTTATGTTTGTAGTTGAATTCGAGCTTCTTACATGCAAATAATTTGTAGTGTGGCTTACTTAACCGATTAAAAAAAACATCATCGTCTTGTCGACCAAGTCTCTTTGGCAACCAGAAGTCTTACTTAAAAGCTTAGCCGATGTCGACACACAGTACTACCCATTGGTAAACGCCGGGTCGTCGGATCGTGACCCGATGCGCTCGACCAGTCACGACCCACTCTCCCCCTACTGAATGACAGTTACCCCCAACAAAAAACTATTTCCACAAAAATGCTACAAAGAAAGCCGAAAATATTGTTTGTTAACCGTGCAATCACGAGCTGATCGTAATTTTCGTTTATTAACTAAGATTTTTTGTGGATCAGGGAAAATGTGAGAATCGGTGCAATTGGATAAAAACATTTGTTTGAACAAAAAGCTTGGCGAATTGAAATTGCTAAATTTTACTAAACTCCACAAGTCTGTTTTTTAATCTCCATTATGTGAAATCTACATACAAATTGGCAAAATCTATCCTATTTTTAAAAATAAACTATGAATAACTAATAGCGCGTTACCGTAAGCCTACTTATACCTATTTGCTGTATATGTCAGTTTATAGGCAGAAGTCCGAAATGTTGCCGGATTTTGACCAACGGGGTACAAGAACCATGTGATTCCCTAACGCTTAGTGCAAACCGCAAACCGGTTAGCAGTGGCGCAGCCTGCATACAAGCCGATTCCTGACGGCTTAACCAAGCTACGGCTAGCAGTCAGTGAAGTCCATGTTACTCTCTCTAATTAAATGTGACTCGCACGTACTGTTCTACTTCTTCCGGCTTCCCTTAGGAAATATTTCACGCTTCGCCACTGCCGTTTAGTGTGAGTTCGAGACTCGGCGAGGAGCGGTTGACCGGTAAGGTTTAATGTGGGTATGATCAACACCCCTTAACACAGCAGAGAATACTGCATAGAATGCATTATCAAGCGCAGCTCTGTATAGTTCAAAGAATGACCTTTGTGTAGTTTAAGCACCTGCTGGAATGTTTATCCTTAGAATTGATAGAGCAAAGGTACGGCTAATTTCAGGCTAACAACTTATCTTATCTTATCTTAGAGGGTGGGGTCCTTGCGGATACACTTCGACCCTATGGGATCTTTTGTGTAATTACCCCGTTTTCCTAAGCACTATCCATAGCATTCTCCACCACTTCAATGAAGTGACTTGTGGAGCGCAGTGGTAGTGCCTTGAATTCCCCTGGTTCTGGATAACCATTGCCAAGTATTTTCATTCTTAGTCTGGCGAGGGCCTCGCATTCGCACATGATGTGTTTCATTGTTTCTTCCTCTTCGCCGCACATTCTACAGCTTGTGTTGTCAGACAGTCCCATCTTGGCTAACAACTTACATGCGCTCACAATTATAGCTAGGAACAAGTCGTGTAGTGGGGTGTACTGCCCTTTGGGCAAAATATTTTTCGCCAAATTTCACTTCCCATAAAACTTATCGCAGTAGTTTCATTTCCCAAACGAATCTTTAGCACATTTATATTTCGCATTGTATTCATTTGGTCAAATTATCATTTGGCATCATTTTGCTTTGTCATGGGTAGGTTAGATTAGGGTTAACTTGTGTCCCTTACGTAAGTACATATTTGTCAAAAAATACTTTTGCTAACTGTAAAATTGCGATAAGCTGTTTTGACTTATAATTTTTTGCCAAATGATAATTCGAGTAAAATAGTTTGGGATCTGATACTTTGGGAAAAGTTTTTTGCCCATACATTAGTAATCCCGTGTAGTGGCCATGACATGCGATCAATAGATAACACGATCATTCTTAATAATAAAACGTCTATTTTCAGGTTTTTAATTCCTTAGTATGCACAGTGAACGCAAGGGCGAATCCAGGCTTCAGCAAAAACGACTGCTTCTAGATTGACAGACTCATCATCAACTTCAAATCGTGTTTTAAGCGAATTGATCACCTGTGGGCTCTTTTACTTGTCACATGAATAAATTAAAATGAGTTGAATTTACCAGCGCTTCGGACAAGCCCAAAGAGTATTGTAATATAACTGAAAGGACAGGCCCATCATTACCTACTGAGAAGCGCCGCAAGAAACTCGGCAGAAAAAAACCCAAAACAATTATATAGAAACATTACAAATGAATAGAGCAATAAATGATAATTATTACGTCTAATAAAAATTAAACAGATTGTCAAATCAACAAATATGAATAGTATAGAGAATCTTTGTATAGAGAACACTATGAAGTCTCTCTAGTCAGGTTCAGATATCATCATTATCAATCTATATACGTCCCAGCTGGGCACAGGCCTCCTCTCATAGTGCGAGGGACTGGGCAGTAGTCCCTACGCGGGCCCAGTGTCTGGGGACTTGCAATTTCCTCCCGATGTTTTGCTTCACCGCAATGCGTTTGGTAAATATCAAATTCAATGCCGCACATCAGATCCCAAAAACTCGGCGGTACAGCATTAGACCACTAGGCTACTGCACTAACAGCTTACATGCCCACAATTAGATAGTGCTGTGGCCATGACACGGCCGATAGAGATCTTCACCCTTGAGCACGTCCCGGACAATCAATGTTTGAGACAATGGCGCCCAAATGAACTGATTCGGTTGCGCCATGTTGCAATAAGTATTCATTAGTCATATCAATAATGTTGTGCAGCAATGGGCTTTTAGGATTCCGTACCTCAAAAGGAAAATACGGAACCCTTATAGGATCACTCGTGAGCCTGTCTGTCTGTCTGTCCGTCTGTCACAGCCAATTCGCTCCGAAACTACTGGACCGACTGATTTGTGGTACACATTGGTAAGTCGATGACCGCAACACGGATGTGTAACATAAATAAATGAATTGTAGACATGGTGGCGACATAGGAAATTAAAAAAATAGTTTTGCAAACTATATTGTGTGACATATCAAATGAAAGGCCTTGTTGTGAGAATCTTAAATATATATTTGTTTGAATTTTAGGATAAATCGTTTGGAAGTTATTTAGGAAAATAGGTGAATATTTACCATTCCCTCCCCCCCTTATCTCCGAAACTACTGGGACTAACATTTTGAAAAAAAATGAAGAAAATAGTTCTTCACCTATAGATTACAGGAAAACCTATAAGAAGTCTATGGTATTTAAAGTAATCTATGAACGGAACCCTCTCCATGCGAGTTTAACTCGCACTTGTCCGGGTTTTTGGTTTATTTTTCCATACAAATTGGAGATATGGATGAAAAGACTGAAGATGAGACTTTTGTCAAATATTTGAAAAGCGTTATTTATAAAGCATAGATAACTAGGTGGACAAATAACGTGTCTTTGGTCTTGCTCCCTTTATGAACAAGATTGTCTTATATTAAAACAAATAAAGTGTGTTGTGTGTGAAGTGATGTTTTATTGCGAAGGAATTAAATAACAACACCCTTGCTTCTGTTAGAGTTTAAACAAGACTTGTAGCGCCATCTAGTGTACTCGTGTAAAACCTCATCAAAACATTGTGTGCGAACAAAATTTTAAATGTATAAATAAATATTATAGTTGAGGAATTTCTACGTGTTTTCGGACATCATTATAATAGTAGTCCGAATAGGTGAAAATATGACATACCTAATCACTTCGCGTTTTTCATAAGTGATAATAAGCTATTGGGTGCATTTTGGGTGCGCAAAAAGTAGAATTTGCAAAATTTCTTTAAAAATTATAGTATATTGATTAAGAATTTTACTCTATAAATAATGCATGCAATGTATAGTTATGTGCATAGCGCAATTTTCATAAACAACCGCGTGAAATGGTGCTGTAAACATGTCGTGTCATATGCGCGCACGCATGGCTGTCGCAAGCACATTTTGATTGTGGGCATTACCTGACAGATAGTGCTATAAGTTCATATCCGCTATAAGTCCAGCATAAGTTAAATGAATGTTGTCAGGGGAAGATTGTCGGTTCAAATCCCAACCTGGGGCTTAACCACTATGTCTTAATGCGATTCTCTTTAGGCCCTAAACTTAAATACGACGCTATTTCGTACCACGACATTGTATTTATTACATTATTATAATTTGTGAGGTATGAATAGCGACACAGTACAGCTTAAAATAACCTAAAAGAATCGCATTTTTTAGATCGTGGTAACCCTCCAGGATATTATTGTTATTAATATGAAAAATTATGGTCAGTTATGTTAGTTATTTATTTGATGATGATAATAGTTGTTTTCTAATATAATATTATTATCAATTACTTACACGAGTAGACTATTGCCCGGTTGTAGGATATCGGTTCAAGACGCAGAGTAACTAATAAATAATAAGTATTTATTTGCCACCACCACACAGAACGAATACATGTCCATCATTTCATAAATATCTCCTATTCATAAAGTTCTTGTTCTATCAGTTTATAATATAGCACACTCGCTTTTTGTGTGTTTACGTTGTTCCCCCGGGAAAAGTAGTCTTTGCCACACAAGGGTACCGTAGCTTTATATTAATGAAAGATTTTTTTGAATAGGCGTGTTTTTCCAAATATTATCCCCTATATACAAACACAATGAAACAAATTTTACTTCTTTATTATATGAGTGTAGATATACACTATCACAAGATCAATACAAGTTAAACTGTATTGATCTCATCTCTATATATTAATGAATAATATTAATTCACATTATTATGTTGCACCATACTCGAAAGACAATGGGCAGCGGTTACTAGAGCGGCCGGGGCGGGTCACGAAGCCATTTGGCCCAGTTTTGGGGTCACCGGCTACCTACACTCTCACGTGTGGGTCATAATCATAAGGTTTGAAGGGAATTTGCATTTCTGTGCAATGCTGTGTTCTGCAATGACATACTTATCGGGCAGCGTATGATAGTGATATGAGATCATTCAAAAGAAAGGTAATTCTTAAGGATGTGATCCAATTTCTTTGCTCGTGTTTATAAAAGGTGGATGATCAGGAGGTTGCTATATGAAACTTAACCTGAAAAGCGGATTTACTAATTTTGTATAGGTACGCTACTACCTAGAAAACGACCCTATTTCCTGAATGCCTATCATAAATTAAAATTAAATAAGGAAGTGCAGAAAAGTTTAACTAGATGGCAGCACAAACGGTTGGAGGCTGGGATTAAGTATATTTCTTTTCTAGAGCCCTTTGTTAAATAATTAATACTTGCGGTGATACAATTAGTCAACGGTGGTATTATATCAAATAATTTAAAAAAAAATCTAGTGAAACGAGTTACCCATTAACAAAATGAATAAACCAACACATGCACAGAACGCTGGCAATGTGTTTTCGATTTGTGAACGCTTAGCTTAGAAATATGTCAAGTAAACCACTGAAATTTTTAATTCATAGTTGAACAGCTAACGCCATCTAGTGAGTAAAGTCGGGGTTATAAGTAGACTAGCAAAGTATTAGCATCATGTTAATGCTAAAAAAAATATAGCACGCTGAATTATTGGCCTATGTAATGATTTGTATTATAGTCACCAAGTTTTGTACCGTTAAATTATAAAAGTTAAAAAAAGAACAATTTGTACGCGCGCGAAGTTGCGGACAAAAGTTAGTACGAGTAAGTATACTTTTTCACAGAATATCGAAGTAGTTGAGTTGTGAATGAATGTTAAATTCGAACTACTAGCGCCATCTCGTCAGATGTAACAGTAAACTGCGCCAGAATGAGTACGAAATAAAAAAGACCACCTTTATCTATATCAAAGCTCTTAAATGGTACAAAATTAAGATGTCTCCATTAAGCGTACACAGAGCACTCAGACAGAGGGTAACAATAGTAAAATAGAGATTTAATGAATTCCCAATCGAAACAGTAGATAAAGTATGACATGTAAATGGGAACTTTTGTAATAATAGTATAACATTTCAATGATTATCAGTAAATAATTATCATAAAAGTGCCAATGTAAACACTAATACTCGCTCCACTTTCGTATCGTGATCAATGGATATATATATCAGTAATTTCTATCCGGTTTGTACGTCTGTCCGAGCGCCATTGTTCTTAGAGCGCAATCGATCACAATTACGGATGTGGTATAATCACGTTTATACAATTAATCGATTTTAATACTTTCAAGGTTAATTTGTGATCTTATGATCTATTTCAGTAGATCCGTGACCGTCCGGGAATGCTTTTGCTTGACCAATCAACGGCAAGGACATTAATCAAATTGCTAAATAGTTTTCAAGAATAGGCATAAATCAATCATTTACAAGAACAGGTCAATGGCTTCTACACACCGAAACGCGGAACAAAAGCGGAGCGCAGTGTCACAGAAATTAAAACGGAAGATTTCACATCAATCCACGCGGCTGCCACGCGGTCATTGGTGTGAAGCCCTGCGTTTTAGTTCTTGTGACACTGCTTATGTGGGCCCGCTTCCGTTCCGCGTTTCAGTGTGGAGGCCTTAATGAAAGGTATTTATAGTTGGCCCTTTTGTAAAAGGCATAAGTAATTAGCTCATCTGCTGCACTGGGAGTGAAGAAATAGCATAGAATGCGTGCAGATGCTTATCATCCTGGCATGTCGTAAAAGTCGACTAAGGGACGGGTCCTTTCCAACATGGTAGACTATCTGTATGGGCGATGGGCTGATCACCTGTCACCATACGGTTCATCATACCATCTTAGGACTAATTAATCGAACGTGGCCACAAGTAGTCTTGTGGCTCTGCCGACCCCATTAGGGATTTCGGGCGTGATGCTATGTATGTATGTATGTATAAAGAATTAGTAGGTACTATAATCGTGAGTTATGTTATGGTTTTCCTTGCACTTTCGGCAATATTCCGATTTCCACTAAGTCTAAGTCCACTAGAGTCATTTTTATCCCACAGTGAGCCGTTACGGGGCTAGGTAGTAACAAACATACTGACACAAACTTTCGCATTTATAATATTAGTACAATAGGATTGGTAGCCCAATAAACAACAAAGTTACAATGCGCCATTTTCTTAGACCAGTTTTAATACTTGATTTCTTAGCAAATGCTATCCCGAAGGGCATCGAGCAATGTAAAACGAAATAAATAACATCCGACACAATTAGGAGGCACTATTGGTCCGTAACAGTTACAGAATAGTACAGGCGAAAGGGTAAGAGTACAGCCCGAGGGCATTAACGATCGGGGAAAAGATTTGAAAACAATTTAAAATTATATTCTATTAAAGTTTACAGTGACCAGTGTCATGGTTGCCTCTTTGAAAATAGTCAAGTAAATTTTCTTCCTCAGTGATAAGTATCTGCGGTTATATCTGCAATTCACAATGCCCAACTAAGCATAGGCAATAGTTTAACACGTTCATTGTCGAAAACCCGAAAGTCGGGTTTTCTATGACTTTGTCGCTACGCCGAACGACTCGCTGGTCGGGTTCTTGCTGTAGCAATTTTGTATGGCGATTTTTTGGCGCCTGGGATGGGACTTGATTTTTGGGCTGGCACTGAAAGTGATATTATTGTCATCGTAGAATTATGAGAAAAAGCTAGTATTCTTTTGCCTGTGACTTCGTCCTCATGGAATTTGGTTATAGCAGTTCTTTTGGGTACTTTTTTCTGTGCAAATAATCACTTGGAGCTGTTGCTCCGCTTTGGCGTTAAATGACGTCAAACAAACAGACAGACTTTAGCCTTTAAAGATAAAGATAAAGATAATTTATTTGTCAAACATGAGTTAATGTTTTATGCAGGTACTTTATAATATAAGTAAGGCTAGTTAGTACTATTCGATCGAACTAACTTAAAGGATACATTTAAAGTTTTCTTGTGGTTTATATTTTGTTATAAAGTACAGCCACTTTGATTTAATTTGGCTTGATAACATAATATTTGTGACTATTATGAGCTAGTAAAATACAGATTCACAGCATTAGAGTTGCCTGCTCCACATTTAACCACGTTGGGTCCGTGATATAATATAAACTCGAAAAGAGAACATGGAAGTTGGAACATTATTTCATCATTTTGCACACACAAAAACACATTTTGCGCACAGACAAAGATACAGTCAAGAACGGCAAATCATTAATAAACTTACTCAATGTAACACGTCCTTTTACAAATAAACGCAACACGAGTGACGGCTAACAAAACGCAGCAGAGTGTCACACACAAGCGAAATAAATTGAGCCGGGAAATAATGCATTTCGCTCGTCCCCATTTTCGAGGCCTCGGTGTTAGGGCGCTGCATCTTGATACGGTTTCGTGGGAACACTCGAGCAGGTCTAATTTATTACCTAGCCCTGTACATGCGACTGACGACTCTATCCAGGGCGTGTACTCTGAAAAACTAACTTCGAACTTCGTCTATCGCCATCCCTCCTGCTCTCGGCACGTGACACGTTCGCGAGAAAGAGACGGGACATCCGAAGTTTCGAATTATGTGCTTCGGAGTAGACCCCAAGCGCGGTCGTGTATGAGAAATGAAAACGCCTTAATCTAGTGCAGCGTTGTGTGTATGGCATGACGCGGTAGGAATGTCAACTGTATTTTCAGCGTAAGACCAATGGCAGTCAAAGTTAGTTAAGGTAAGTGATTTTATTATAAAAATTGCAAAAACGATTAGAGACGATAGTTATACAAAACTTTCTGAGCTTTTTTTCTATAATAGGTTTGATAGGTATTATTTCTATTTACTTTATTATTTATTTAATAAGAAATAGTCATAGTAATCCATCCGCATTAGTTATATTCCTCTGTCATAAGTTTAATCGTTGTGTAAGTAAAAAGAAACAGCCAATCCCGCGACATTGTTCATTTTATGAGGAGTGTGAACCTACGGCTTTTCATACAAAAGGCGATAACGATTTCCACCCCTTAAACTGATGTTGACCAATTTTTGATAGCTTCTCTGCCAGAACAAAATCTAGGTCTATAGGTTTTGGTGTTTTCACTATAATCAATAAATTCAGTTTTATTGTTGTTTTAGTATTCTCATACAAAACTAATTTCAGCCATTTGTTGAGTTTGTTGATCTTTAATCAATATTCAAAAACGAATAGACCTAGATTTTGTTCTGACTGACAACCTATCCAAACATGGTGAAAATCGGTGGTGAAAATCGTTATCGCCTTTTGTATGTGTGTTTTGGTGATTTTTGCCATCGCTTCACAGTCCTCTTAAATTGTTATGTTATTGATTGCAAATATTATAGCTTTCTGACCTGCCTCCTTTTTACCTGACTAATGGTCAAATTCAGAAAGGCCATTCAAATTGATCTTTAATTAAAGTGACGTTTGGGCGACGTTTTTGTATAGGATGACAACTGGTTGACGGACATTTAACTATTTAATCTGTAACACTAGTTTACAAAGTTTTTGTCCTTTGAATGAAACGTTTTTTTTCTTAACAATCGAGGTGCACTGAGGTTTAGAAAAAATAAAAAAAAAATCTAACACGTCATGTTTCCAAGATATTTATTATTTTTGATAATTTTTTACAAAAAATAATGCTTACAAAAATATCAAACAAAAAATTAAAAGTGAATTGCCTTAGCTTTTTTCTTGTATATATTCGTGTCTTTATCTCTAATAACAGACCAGCAATAATCACCTAGCATGGCCTGGTTCCAGTAATTTTAAAATAAAATCGAAACCAACTTATGGGTAGTTTGAAAATAAGATGTTATAAAAATTTGATTTATAGACGTGATAGAAATAAAACAAATATATGTTTGCGTTTAGTTATTACTACTAAATACATCGATATGGAATTCATTGAAAGGACGTGACTTTCATTTTAATTTGTAAACTAAATCAAATGCTTCGCCACTTAAGCATTTCTGAATTCGGCCATAAGGTCTTATGATTTCAGAGTGATGGCGCAACTACACAATATCGTGTCATTCACTTCATTCACACGGTGTGCATCAGTAAATCAGATTACTAAACCATCCCCGTTACATCCAACTGGTGGCATAAATAAATACGAACGTGGTAAATGCAGCACGAACTGCAGCTACACTAGTTAATTTAAACGACAGTTGCATGGTTGCATCGTCAAAAACATACATATCAGTGAACCTTATTGGAATGGCATAAGAGCTGCGTTTAAATGTTTTTATTAAGGTACGCTTCCCTTGTTGGGTAAGATATATATGACACTTTACAAGTGTTTAGTAACTTATCTTATTGTGACGGTAGTGCGATAGGAAGCAATTTGGTCATCATTTAACTACATGGCCTCAAAGAAGACTTTACATCGGGAATTGGATGTAGGTAAACTAAACATGAATCTCCGAACTTTAAGAAGCGTGTTTTTAAAAATTTTAACCCAGATCTGCTCCAATTTACTATCCAATTACTTTTAATTTAGGAGACTTCAGCTTCTTCGAAAGACTTACGAGTTAATTTAACTCGCCGCAGTTCATAATCATTTTTTCGAAAATTAAATTATCATTACAAATCCCTATTAATATTATAAATGCGAAAGTGTGTTTGTTTGTTTCTCTTTCTTTAACGCAGCAACGGAGCAACGGAGGGGTCTTCGTGCTTTTTTGCATAGATTTTAGCTTTTGCGCCGGAGTGAGACATTTATTATTATTAGTATTATTTACCCCGAAAAAGTGCACGTTCCTCAGTAGCGGGCAAATCCTAGTACTTATGTAAATACAAAACATACCTCCCAACATAAGATATGCGATCATCACAACAAAACACAAATTGATTCGTCGACTAGTACCCGACAAGGAACGTTCGTATTCGCAACTCAAGCATTCGTTGTTGCAAATGTAAGACATTCGCACTTGACCGGTTGATTCATGGTTCATTCAGCGTGTGCCATTCATGTCCGACATACACCGATACTCTTGGATTCTATACATTATGTAAGGTACAGTCGTCTGCGCAAATATTGGATTAAGAAAAAATGAATACCGATTTGAAAAAATGATACCTCACCGAGTTTCTTGCCGGCTCTTCTCAGTAGAGGATTTTTTCCGAACCGGTGGTAATTTCATTTCTTGACCTTCATAAGAGCTTGTTAAAGGCTAAATTGAATAAAGATAGTTTGACTTTGACTTTGATGGAGCCAAATGTGAAATATGACTTCCTTAATATATGGCGTCAGAGTCTGTCAGAGATCAATAGAGAGAAGTATGCTTCGGCATCAAAATCAAAGACAGAATAAAGGCAACACAAATAAGAAAAAAGACAAAACTTATTGACGCTGTAGAGTTTATAACAAAAATGAAACTCCAATGGGCAGGACGTGTGGCTCGGATGAGCAGTGCAAGATGGACAAACAGGGTAACAAAATGGATACCTACCTCTGGGAAACGAAAAGTTGTGAAACCAAAAACAAGATGGGAACAGGACATAAGAAACAATGGGAAATGAATGGAAGGATCGTGCACAACATAGAAAAACCTGGATCAAAGAAATAAACACACATTTTGTGAAAATAAACAAACCGGAAGAGGTCTAAAGCTTGAAGCTCTCCAGGAAACTGGAAAGAAGAGCCTTATATATATATAATATATGGCGAAGAAGTAGTCGGAGTAGAGCTACATCCAAGCACGTTTATGACTGACGGTAAATTGCCTTGGAAGGAAGTTATTTCAACGTTAGTTAATGTGTCTTTAAGCTTCAACTGAGCTATTTTGATTGCGACGTATTTTGTACAACATGCATATAATAATCAAGAAATGATTTAAAAGACCTTACCTCGTTGTATTTGATCTAGTGCGACCCGTCATAAACATACACACGCGATTGCGTAATTAAAATATGAATTTATATTCCAGATATAACGATATATCCTGAATGGTGTAAATGTCAACATTATGGATATCTTCATGGAACTACGCCACCGATTCAATCAGTAATATTATTGAAGGAAGTCGTATATTATATAGTACGATTTGCTGCCGATATAGGTATAATTTCTAGAGGGACATAAGTGATTTATCATTTGATAAAGTTAGTGTTAACTCGCAAGTCGCTGTTGTAGGGGTAAAAGCCATTTATCAGGAACCCTTATACTACAGTTTAACGAGTTAGAAATTTCTATTACAAGCTGGAAGGCTGTATTAAGGTATCTGATTGAGAGGAGTAGATTCAATATATCTTTCCGGGCGTTAATAGCGTGGAAGTATCGACTCCCCTATTATTTTGTCAAGTCGCGAATTTATAGATGGCAGCGGTAACGGTAAACCGTGTTGGTGCTAAAGGAACCTGCGCGGTGTGTTATATAGGGCGTCTGTTCATACGACAGTGTCTGGCCGATACTATCGGATCAGAGGAGGTTTGGATAAGCAGGGAACCCATACTTTATAGAGCTGTTGCAATACATTAGAAAACGCATTAACTGATAGCAATAACAATAGGAGTCTTCAGCATTGTGCTGAAACGGCGATAAGCATCATGAAAACCAGTACTCAGACACACTTGGTTGGTTTAGAAACGAAAGCATTCACTGTGGCCGCGTTTCTAAAGCAAATATGTTTAAAAAGACCCATTGAAGTGTTACCGAGTGTTAATCAAACATCGAGTTCCGCCGACCGCATCTCATAAGTTTTCTTCGCATTGCTACAAGACCCTAACGAGCGATTTCACGGCCCGCGCATCCTTTCGCCACGGCTGTCGGCCCTCGATCACGCCGCCATCTTGCCTGCGCATGCGACAGATTTGTTGCGTCACACGACCAACAATATGGCGGATCGTGTTACACTGCCCTAAATCTCTTTGTTCTTTGATTTGTATGTTGCATGGGGAGAATAGTGTTTGTAAATATTATTGGATTAAGTTGGTTGCATCTTTGATCGTGATTTGTTGCTGTAAGAGGCAGTTAGAAGTGTCGGGGTGGATGTAAAGATCTAGTTACTATAAACAGCTATAAGCTAAATTGCTGACAGATTTTTAAACCTTAACCATAATATGATCAATATGAATCATCAGTCGCTGATTAACATCAGTTACTAATACTATTTATCTATACTGCTAAATGCTGAACTCATTAAAGTCTATTCAATTTGATAAGACACCTATATTTCTTTCGAAACGTTAACCCGTTTAACGTGTAAAATATGGCTGAGAACAGTTTTGCCTTTATTTATTATCGTAATAATATATCGACATCATAATAATGAAGGCTGTACTATTAAAATAGGAATTTAGGTTAGGACATGTAAAACATGGATTTATGTCGATACTGGCTGTGTTAGGCAACACCTTCAAAGAGAACATCCCCGATGTTTATATAGATGACATGGTTGCTCACGTCTTCATATAAGAGATAATTTTGCCCACGATTAACTTACTTTATTAACGCATTAACACTTCGGTATTTAAAATACATGTATGAAAATCCATGTTAGAGATAGATCTAAACTGTGGCGAAATGGTAACTTTACGAGATACTATACTTAAACAAACGTCAAAAGATCAAATTCTGCATGTTATTTTTAATTCTAATTATCTATAGCATGTTTTGATGATTTTGTTAAAAACTGTGATGAGATTTTATTACAAGTTATTTATCATTATCCGACTGTCAAAGTCAAGTCAAAGTCAAACTATCTTTATTCAATTTAGGCTTTTACAAGCTCTTATGAAGGTCAAGGAATGAATCTACCATCTGAAGTGCGATGCGATGCTCAGTTGGGTGCGAGCAGCACAGCTTCGGTATTGTGACGATCATTGGGGGAAGTCTATGCCCACAAGTGGATGTGTTTTGGGTGAATTGATGATGATGATGACTGAAATGCTGTAGAGTTTAACAATAGAAATCAATTATAGCAACACGCTACTTATCGTGAGTCATCTATCGAAAGTCTCCCATCTTTCAAATTCAAAATTCCTTAATCTTCACTCTTTCACTTAATTTACAATGAACACTATAGTGCGAGAGGGACAACAATGGTCAAATTTAGCCTGATATAAAAGAACCATCTATATAAGTCACGCATCAAATTTCTTACGTCGTTAACAATAAAGGCGGTTTCTGCTCGAATCAAGTGACTTATTAAAGTGGCCATACACGACGGGCGCGATGTTTGGACACGCACCGACGCGACAATGCGCGATAACATCTGCGCACGCGCCGCGTTAGCTTGTACAGTTACCGGCTTAATGGCCACTGAATTAATTTATAGGAATTATGGGTTGATTGAGAGTTATTTGTGTGACATTGGACTCTGATTAATCGTACACCATTGTAATTACTGCAGTGAAGTGTAGTAGTAGCTCAGTGGTTGAACGCGTCCCGAGAAGACAGTCGCGGGTTCAAATCCTGACCCAGGCAGCACACAAGCTGCATATGAGCTTATACAGCCATTATAACGCTAAAACTATAGTTATAATGGCTGTATAAGCTTTTATACAGCTTGTGTGCTGCTTGGGGACTTAATAATAATAATATAGCCTTTATTTCCATGCCTTTCAAATATAAAAAAAACCTGACTTAAACCTCTGATATTTTTAAATCTCATATGCGAAACTAGGTACATTTGATATTTACCATAAGCATTCAGTATGTTTTTGTGAAGGGAAAATCTTGAGGAAATTTGCACATATCTACAAAGTGATCGATGCGTGTGAAGTCCCAACCTCCTCACTTGGCTCAACCTCACTTGGCCCACGTGGGGACTACTGCTCAGTCTCTCTCACTAGAAGAGGACGCCTGTGCCCAGCAATGGGACGTATAGGCTGGTGATGACGATGATCTCAGCAAAGGAAAATATCGTGAGGAAATCTGTACTTATCTAGCAGTTGAAGCTGGAATTCGGACAAGACTCACCTGGGGACCGCTGCCCAGTCTAAAATTACCGAAATGGGAGCAAGCCACCTAGCAGTGGGAAGTATATAGGTTGATGATGGTCCGATGATTACGGATCTATAGACTTAGGGCACGGAGGGATGGGGCCGGAAGTTATAAGCTGAGAAGAGGAACCGGCCCACATGTTCCTCTTTTAGACTATTCAGACGAACTCTTCAAACCTGACTCGAGGGTTCTTTTATTATTATAAACTATCTAGTTTCAGAGCAAGAGCAGTTTACGAGGTCGTGTAACGAAATGGTAACAAGGTTAAGTTTACTATCCGATGACATAGTGCATTGTGGTAATGCTCCTGATTAGTTAAAAGCTTAATATTTCTGAAGGTCTATATAAATAACAGCTCTGCTACACAGGCAGGACGATAGCCTGACAGAGATCAATTGATCAGGTCGATCGAAATCGCCTTTGGTTATACACGGTCTGGCAATTGGCTGCCGTACCGTTCAAGGTCGTTGGAAGCCGACTGATTTTCAATGGTCGATCGTCTTCTACGCGCAGTTTTGTACCTCGACCTGATCAAAATGACCTGTCGGGCTGTCGTCCTGACCATGTCTTGCTACACGCCCTTCGGCCTTCTAACAACATCAAAATCCAAATAAAGATATTGCCAGTGACAACTTTTTGAATTATCTCTGTGCTGGTATCACTCTAAACCTTCAGTAAACTGCCATGACTGGCCATTGTCAGGCTAAGTGACAGCAGATGCGATAGAATCATTTCAATTGCACTATCGATCGACGAATCTAGCTGGATCTATTGATTCCTGTGGAACTACGGATTCGGAGAGGTCAATAGTTTTAATTTGGAGTGACAGTGGCTACGATATTGTCATAGGATGAAGCTGCGTTATATAAATCAGATTAATAGAAAAAAACGGGACTCCAATGGATGGGAGCAGCACGGGCTAGGTCGTTGTGGCCATCATTGGGAGAGGCCTATGTCTAGCAGTGGACGTCGTTCGGCTTAAAAAAATCGGATCCTTGATAAAAGTTGAACATGACTTTCTTTAGGCGGTTTTCGGAAAAGAATACCTAAATGGTTAACCGTCAGGCCTCAAAAACGGCCTTTACTTACGATTTATTGTCAGAAATGCTTTTATAATATCTTGGTGATATAGTTGGGATTAAAGTCACAGCATGTGCAATTATATCGAACACTCAATGACAATAATGACTGAAAATAAAGATTAATGACAGAAAATAAACTGATTAAAGATATATCGAAAAGTTGCATATACTCCTATATGAATCGAGTTTCTCGTTGATTTAAACATTAGCATAAAATTAGGTCTGTGCACGCCCTAAAAGCACTAAGGTTAACTAGATTTGGAGCAGACAGAAACATACCTACGTAATGAAAGCATAATTGTCACATAAAATAAGGCTCAGTTTATATAGCATACTTCAAGTCAAACGTCAAACGTGAGATACTGTGGCAAATTTTTTCTTGCATTTTTTGTAACTTCACGCGCCAAATTAACAACCAATATGCACATGATTGTATGAGATGATATTGAAAGGTTTTCGTCTCGTATTTAATTTAATATTTTTTACCTAACATGTTTTAATAGGCTTTCTTCGTTACGAGGAAACGCGTAAAATAACTTGATAAATCTGAATTAAAACAAGTGCGAGTTAAACTCGCGTGGAGAGGGTTCCGTTCGTTACATGATTATCTGAAATTAACTATGTTACTTTAAATACCATAGACTTCTAATAGGTTTTCCTGTAATCTATAGGTAAAGGACTATTTTATGTATTTTTTTTCAAAATTTTAGGCCCAGTAGTTTCGGATATAAGGGGGGGGGAATGGTCAATTTTCGCCTATTTTCCTAAATAACTTCCAAACTATTTACCTTAAAATTACAATAAAAATATATTAAAGATCCTCACAATAAGCCCTTTCACTTGCTATGTCACACGATGTGGTTTGCATAACTTTTTTATTTTATTTTCTAATTTACCCCCCAAAAGTGGCCCCCAAGTTTTAAATTCATTAATTTACTTACGCGTCCATGTTGCGGTCACCGACTTACACATGTACACCAAATTTCAACTCAATCGATCCAGTAGTTTCGGAGCAAATTGGCTGTGACAGACGGACAGACAGACAGACAGACAGACAGACACACGAGTGATCCTATAAGGGTTCGTTTTATCCTTTTGAGGTACGGAACCCTAAAAAAGCTACAAAAAGCTACAATAATTAAGATTTTGAACAGCTTATTGTGAAAACTTATACCAAGTGACTAGTCTTAAGTCATTTCGATAAGTAATGTGGGAATGCGCGCACGCGGCTTTGTCCCGCGCAGCTGCGTCGCCGCACGATATAAATCATTTTCATAACTATAATGGACGATCTAAATTAGGACAGATGCTCGTTTAGATCGTAATTAAGAAACGGTGTTACATTTTTGACACCAGACGATGTACTGCTTGGCATTCTTTTAGTTTCTGAAAAATAGAGGTATATTTATTGTACTCTAGCTAAATATTTCTGTAATTTAATACATGTAACTGCAGCCCGAAGGAGGCACCACAACTTTTAAAACAAAATTTATTATTATTATTCTCTTTATTCATCTTGAATCTTAAGCTAGGTTTTATAATATTTGTATAAAAAGTAAAATACAATATCACTATAAAAATACAGACACTATAAAAACCTAGCCTAGGGTGCCGCCGGTAGCGGGGCAGGGCTCAAGCTACCGGTGGTTAGGGTCGTTAGGGTTATTATTATTATTATTGTCGCATCCGCAACAAAAAGCATAGCTCGTTAGCAAATCAAATCATTTATTTTTTGCTATGCGAGGATGAAGTATGTTTTGGTAGGCTGGGGCGTAGAACTGTTATTTATTCTATGGCCGGGGGTCTCTAAGTTAAAATGCTAGTGGCTCCGTAGGCTGTAGATCTCGCGACAAACTTAACTTTGCCGTTAGAAACTGCTATCCCCATACATCGACATAGGTCGCGGTTAGTTTACCAACACCGCAAATAAGTTAGCAATCGCAAAAACCATTTTTAACAAATTCGAAAAAACGATTCGACATAAAATTCCATATCATTATTGAACCTGGTGCCTCATTCGGGAACGCTAAGTGATTCTGTAGCGACTCGTAAGCCAGATCTCTCATCTCGCCCTTACGCATTACGCGTCGTGCGGAAGAGTGGGATGATAAATCTGGCTTATGAGTCGCTACAGAATCACTTAGCGTTCCCGAATGAGGCGCCTGCTCACAAAATTAGACGAGAATCGGTTCAGAAATGCGAACTGTAGAGTAACGGAACATCCGGCCATCCACACATACGAAAGCACATACATTCATCTCAATACCCTGCCTTGGCTTCTCGAACTCGCGGAATACTTCGCCATATGGGTCAAAAATATTCAAATGTATCCACCGCAGTAGCAACCGAACCGGATTTGGCACACACCAGCTCATACACTACGCCGCTACAAGCCACCTTTCCCATAACTGTGACAGCACTATTAGCTGCTCGTTATGATTTGCGGCAGGCTGAACTTAGGCCCGCGAATGGTCCGAGTGAGCCTTATTCGGTCACTTAATGTCTTGATAGAGGTTGCTTTTGTAATTAGATTGCCTGTTTGATATTCAAGTGCATGTTGTTAAAAGCTAATGCGTAAGGGTTTGTTGAATTGTTAACTTATGCTTTACATGTTTGAGTTTCTCTGTTAATGATACAAGTACGTATGTATAAAGTTTCTCGCATTTTTAGGGTTCCGTACCAAAAGGGTAAAACGGGACCCTATTACTAAGACTCTGCTGTCCGTCCGTCTGTCTGTCTGCCCGTCTGTCACCAGGCTGTATCTCATGAACCGTGATAGTTAGACAGTTGAAATTAAAAAAAAAAACAGAATAAAATAAATATTTAAGGGGGCTCCCATACAACAAACGTAATTTTTTGCAGTTTTATAGATAATGGTACGGAACCCTTCGTGCGAGAGTCCGACTCGCACTTGGCCGGTTTTCCTAAAAGTTTAGCTAGCTCATGTGTCAGATTTGTCGTGATTTGTTTCTATAAATCTGTAAACTCAAAACACGAATGTATCGTTAGATATTTCCGAGTATTTTTTTTTTCTATGCAAAATATTGAATATCTGTCTTTGAGACCAGGTAATGTAAATGGAAATAGGCATAAGGAGATAAAAGCAATATTTATTTGAAAGCAGGTGAGGTTCACAGCAAGTTTAGATCAGAATCCACTCCGGAGATGAAGTTTTGAGATGTTTGAGCGAAATACAGCCGCGGCTGAGAAAACCGTACACCACAGGTTGTTGAAAATCCATTTGCCATAGTTCATGGATAGCACTAATGGCTTCAATTTATGAAATGCAACGGTAGAGCAGGGCCGACGTGTGATTTAGGAAGCGTATGCTAATCAAGGACAATGCCAGTGAGGACATACTTCCTCCCTTAATCGATATCGATTGGCCACACTGTAAGTTTTCACCGGCAGACTTTTTATGGTAAATCGTGTGCATCAGCAATTTCACTGACCAACAAGAAGATTTGATTTTGTATTTAGGAGATAAGGTATTCTTTTGTTTTATGACTATTTTGGTCAGGGATCCCCCACACTGCGCGAGCGTTGCGCGGGCGCTGGTAAGACGCCAACGGTCAAAAGACGCTAGTGTGGGGGAAGTCTAATTGTTTAGTTTTACTTTGGAGATATCTTGAAATAGTTAGACTAGGTAAGAGTTTTCTCACGTTGCGCTACCTAAACTATAAATTTAAAATAATGCAAGCGGATAATCTATTAATGGATATTATGAGTGCGGGCAAACCAGGGTTGGCTTTTAGATTTTAAGAAGCCTGCAATTTTCCCACGGGCATGGCTTTGTTCTAGGCATGTGCCTTATACAGTCTATCGATACTGCATGTCGCCATATTTTATTAATAAATGTATTTGAGGCATAACTTGAGACTTTTATCCAAAACGGGTTGGAAGGTTTGCGTAAGATTCGCTGAGTAAGAATTTAATGGTACTCTGGTCAGGGCAAACATGGCAAGGAAACTATATACTAACTAGTGGACACGCCACAGCTTCGCCCGCTGTATTTTCCATACAAACTTTATCACCCCATTTCACCACTTTAGGGATGGAATTTCAAAAAATCCCTACTTAATGCACCTCTAGGGTACTCGAGGAATGTCTCCTCCAAAAACCTAGACCGCCCGTTTAGGCTGTGCGTTGTCTATAAGTGAGTCACGGTACTGTTTTATATGTATTGATATGAAGAAAAATATGGTTTCATCTGAGGATTATCAGTGCGAAGTGAGGATCGGCGTTTTGAATCTTAGAATAGTGGGTAAAATAATGAAAAAATTCTCCATCATTACTATTACTAAATGGGTATCTAAAATGAGGTACCTTTCTATTACTATGATAGCCAATTACTCTGCAAGGCAGGCGGGCGCGCTGTTCACACTATAAACATAGTATAAAGAGGGGGAAGTAAGTTATCTTCATACAAACGCACTGCGCGCGGCTTGTATGTGTGCGCCAAAGTATCTATGCGTCGCCGCACGCACACTTAAACAAAATCTCGACCCGTTTCTCATTGCGCCAGTCGGGGCTAACACCGCACGAGGTTCGCGCGTCACGGCTTTTCGGCACCGCTAAATGAATGAAAAATGTGTGATAATCGCAGGAGAACGTATTGCTGTGTGTTTGGGTGTCCTAATAATTCATCGATTCCAGAATTGTCTCTGTTCAGATTACCTATTGAACAGAGACAACCCTGAGACAGTAGGCAATTATATCGCGGATTGGCCCGGAAATAGCCTACTTTCCCTCTTTATACTATGCTATAAACAGGTGTAAAGAGGCGTACAGGCGCCCCCAAAATTAACATAGTGAGGAATATGGTGCAGTCTTGATATGTATATTTTTCTAGCTTTATGTATATATCTTACAGTTACGCGGTAATAAGAAACAATAAATATCGCGACACACAGGTCAGTGCATTCGTTTACCATGTTTCCTTGTAATAAGGACCGGAAACAGAGAAAGCTTGAAGCTCAAACACGACATGAGCCAATTGATTGTTTAACTATAACTATACATTTCAGAAGAGATTTGCTACAATTCTCTAGTATCTTCTATCTACTTTTATTAAGAGTAGGTTCTATTAAGTAACTACGGGATGAAATGGCATGCTTTTAATTGGCAGCATATAATTACCATAAAGTTAATAAGACAGGTTATATGCACTGAAACGTGACATCCGACATCAAGGTTTTTTATTTACAAAAATATATTTATTAAAAGCAAGAATCCAAGACATATTCAAGGAGTGCCAAACTAAGCCAGGTCAGAGTAGGTTAAAAATATACCGTTTTTAGAATAATTTAGTATTAAGTGCTCTTGACAAAATAGATCTTCTATTAACAATAATAATAATTTATATCAGACTTATAGTTTAGTGTTTAGTTTCACAAACAAATATGATGCTGAAAAAGGATTAACTCAGTTAAGTGAGATATGAGTAAAAACGCAAGCGCTTTGTGTCTTTTCGAAAGAAATTCTGATGCCGTAAATTCTACCTGAAAATGTCGGTACATCCACAATTTTTATGCATCACAGTAATCGACTTAACTTATCGATAAATATTTTTAATCAAGTATTGACGTCTCTTCATCGGCTACTGGTTTCGTGACCGCCCGCGACAAACGGCGCGCGTGACGTTTCAAAACTCGGACCGATATGTCGCCGATATCGATACTATAATAGCACAAGCGAATTTGCACTTTATTGTTGGTCGCTTAAATGATGTTACTGCTTGGATTTACAGTACGGGTTGCTGTATTTTTATGAACGGTACTATCTTTATTGAAAAACTATTCAGTTGGAAGTTTACGTAGCAGACAAAGTTAGTTTGATAGGACGGATTTTGACATTTATTTTAAGAGGACTGTGAACCAACGGCAAAGAACACCTTTTTCAAACAAAAGGCGATACAACTACCACCCTTCAAATGTTACCCGTTTTTCTTAATTTTTTGATAGGTTGTCAGTCAGAAAAAATTTAGGTCTATACGTTTTTTAATATTGATTAAAGATCAACAAAGTCTTATAATAGCCGAAATTGGTTTTGTATGAGAATACTGAAACAACAATAAAACTGAAATTATTAATTATAATGAAAAAAAAAAAAACAAAACGTAAAGACGTGGATTTTGTTCTGACTGACAACCTATCAAAAATTGGTCAAAATCGGTTAACATTTAAGGGGTGAAAATGTTATCGCCCTTTTTTGTAAATTCGTAGTTTCACACTCCTCTCAATACCTTTCATTCAAGTGTAACATAATGATTTTAATTTTAAAAGTTCGAAGTTTATGTCACTACTTCATCATCATCACCCTTTGCTGTTGCGTCTGTTGCAGACGCTTTAAAAAGTGGTGGTGGTGATATAATGTCTGATGATTGTGTAATCCAAAGCGAGATAAATTCGATTTCATAATTATTTACATAACACAAGCCGTTTTTAAGATTCATTCCAATAACTACCTTATATTTTCCTTGGTAAGCTCTCCTGCAACAAAGTTGTGCTCCACTTCAATAACCGTTTCACTATTTTCTCACGCTCAATATCAAATCAATCAATCCATCCTATTTAATTCTTGCTGCGCACCAATCACCGATGGCCGCTTTAGTACCCCATACGCTTCAAGTTACTACAACGTATGCTTCAATCTACGTCACTCCGTCGACGAGAGGTACGGCGTATTCACGTACCTCAGGTGCGCACAGGGTGTCCAATTTCTGAGAAGTCAGAGGCTGTTAAGGATAGTTTGAGAAACTTAACAGCTTCAGAACTCGATATAGTCCTGAGTGATACTATATTTTTGGAGTAAGACAGTTGCGCGCGCTTTTGACCGTTAAACCGGGCAAAAAGAGGACATCAGAAGTGATTTGGACAATAGATCACTTGTTTAAGTTTGAGGGACAGTCACGTTTTAGGTTATAGTTTCCATCATGAAAGAAGAGGCGGTTAAATTACTTGGGCAATTCGGACGGGATATTTGGATTTTTTTCTTTTCGGTTTGGACACCCTTGTGCAGTCCCAATTACCAGGATCGGGTATAGTTCGATACGGCCATTCATACTCGTGGCCCATTCATAGTTTGACGTGAGGACGTGTGCTCTTTGAAGGTGGGTTTTCACTTAGAGCTTTTAGATTACACCTTCAGTTATTTAAAACATGAACAGCTTGTGTTTCTGACACGTTAAGGCATATTGAAGATTTCTTCCACCGTCACATCATCATCTATATATGTATCGATGTTAGCATGTTTGTTCCCTACAACAAGGCTTGAGCGATTTTGATCAAAAATTCAGGCAATCTTCAGATTTGCCTAGCGGGTGATCGTGCGGAGTTTGGTAGCATCTGGCTATAGATAGATAATTACTGCTACCAGTACGAAGCCGGGTCGCTAGTAGACATATAAATGCTTATGCATAATCAAGTCTATTTATTAATTCTTTCTTTTTATAATATGCATCAAATAATTTTATTACGAATAAAGACATAACATCAAAGAGAGCCTTCACAAGTAAATACATGATAGATCATGATCAAATAATTATTACTTGAGCGACTAGCAGTATATGCTCTAGTAAAGGGTCATTGGTATTGATGTCAGATATTCTTTTTTAAAGCCAAATAAGAAATAAGTTCAAATCTGCAAGTCCCACGAGGAGCGTATGGGGTGGTCCTTCGCAATCATTCGGAACGTACCGAATCGGGCAATTAGGTACAAACGATGTGGTCCCGCAGTGATTTATTGCTTGTCGATAGCCTCAGTTTAAGTATACGACACGTATTCGAGATTTATGTGAGCCAGCCGAGACATTATATTGCAATCAAAATCATTGCAATTTATAAACTACATTATTGTAATTTGACGGTTTGTACGAGGTTACTTACCGTAAAAGAAGAATTTAATATGGTATAGATTTTTAAAACTTTGCAGTGTAAATTGATTCCGCTCATTTTTGTACGTTACAAGGAATAGGTCAAAAGGAAAAAAGGAACCCTTATAGGATCACTTGTTTGTCCGTCCGTCTGTCTGTCTGTCTGTCTGTCTGTCAAGACCTTTTTCTCAGGAACGCGTGGAGGTATCAAGTTGAAATTAATATCAAATAGGCTGCAATCTCTTGAAGCTGTGAAAAAATCAACCTTCTATGTCACCGCAATCAAAAGATACGGCCGTTTATGTCACATATTTTGATACTTTCAAGAAAATCCAAAGGGAATCAAAACCTATAGGACACTTCCCGTTGACCTAGAATCATGAAATTTGGCAAGATGCAGTGTCTTACAGCACAAATAAAGGAAAAAGTCCGAAAACAGTAAATTCGTAATTAAATCACATAAAAAAATAGTTAAACGGAATAACCTTTGCGAGGTCGTATCACACTCGAAATTGCACGGAGATAGGAGCTTGCGAAAGTTATTTTTTTCTTATTTCATAGGTAGGTTGTAAATGGTTACCCCGTAGCTAAAAGCAATTTTTTTTCTTTTTTAGAGTTTCGTACCTACAAAGTACTGTTTATTTTTCATAGATAATTACGGAACCCTCGGCGCGCGAGTCAGACTCGCACTTGATCGGCGTTTTGCTTCTTAGTCCAGTGGCGTGTTATGTGTGTCCTTCAAAATCATTTTCTTTTATGAGACGTTATGCTACATAGACAAAAAGAAATGAAGGCGTATTGCAAACTTTGGTAAACCGTTTTAGAGGTATTGATTTGAGGCATTTTGCTTTATAGCCGTTATAAATGTAAGATATTTTGCTTCTTAGTCATAAAGCGTTTTAGGCGTAATCCTTCAAAGTTGTTTTGCGGCGTAGGCATTGTGATCAATACGGATATTGAAGGAGGTAATAAAATATGTAATCCGCCATTTTGTGGCTGCGGCCATAATGATAATGAATTATGTAATTGTATTGTCACCAAAACTAAACATGTTTATCGAACTTTAGAACAATCGGTTAACATGAAGGGAGTAGAATTACAGTTACAAAATTTGACCCACACAAGACACAACCACGGTAAGCTAAATAAAACCGATAAAAAAAAACATTTATTATTTCATTTTAACAGGCATGCCTTCAGAGCACTGTAATCGCAATCACAGTTAAACAAGAGACTAGAAACATCAGACTCGACTTAGATTAGACTAGAATAGACATAATAAAAAAAATATTCAACTGAATAGATTGCCAGGTTACTAGTAACTTACGATTTAAAAAATCCGCTGTAAAAAATCCAAACATCAACCCAACGACCAATCATCAGTGCGTGCTGTATAGCCATTCTGAAGTCATCCGTATTACAAACTCCGGAGCAACTCGAATGATTCAACCATTACAACATCCACTTAATTTGGATCATCTATGCATGAGCAACATATGTCGCAAGCATGCATCGTAAGTATTCTGTCAATTACCGGCTGGGATTGATCCGCGTCGAGCCTTCCACAGCCTTCCACGGTACCTATAAGTTAGTTAACTTAATGTGTCAGTCGCAGAGGTCAGCTCAATGGCCCACATTCGCTCACTTTCTTAATTAGGAGCAATTGGAACGAGCCGAAGATATATTGCCGTTTATGGTATAGGGAATATCGGCTTTCGAATTTAATTTGAAGTTGTCAGTGATGAGCAGAAACTATAAATGGTACGAAAAGGAGTGCGGAGTGAGGAGGAGTACGAAAAGTAAAATAACAGAGATGTAGAAGTAAAATATACTTAAACGGATTTTGATAAATGTTTGCGGACTTCATCGCAGCCTATTCTGTACTATCCAAATTTGCGTTCCGATGGAAACGCTTCTTAACTCAAGACCGAAGCGTTGCATAAACTTTACTTAATACTTCTAAAGTATGTAGCATAATTAAGGTGGCTGTTTCTGGAAAAACTTGAGATCGGCATCCCTCCATGACATTACTATAGAAAAAAACGTGATCTAATTATTTAATTTACCTTGTGTTTCAAAAACGACAGGTCCCTTACGGGGATGGTTCTCCTGGCGACCTTGATCTCAGTCTGCAGTACTTCCATGGTCGCCAGCTCTTGGAACCCGTGGTCTTTAAGCGCCAAGCACGTGCGCTGGACTTGCTCGATGCACGGCGAGAAGGAGCAGAAACGTCCTCCTGATGAAAGTAATTAATAATAATAATAAGAGGACAATCTTTACGCAAATCTAGTCCCAAAGTAAGCTCTAAAAGCTTGTGTTATGGGTACTAGACGACGATATACATACTTATATAGATCAATAAATACTTAAATACATAGGAAACATCCAAGACTCAGGAACAAACATTCGTGCTCATCACACAAATATGTGCCCTTACCGGGGATCGAACCCGGGACTGCTAGCTTCGGAGGCAGGGTCACTACCAACTAGGCTAACCGCGTCGTCAATTGTGATGATATTATCGTTAAGGTGTTCGAACTAACCGAGTGCAAGTTCAAGTTAAAGTTCATGTATCTTATCTACTCGCAGTGGCTGAATTTGTCTTAACACTTTTCTTATCTCTTGCGTTAATTCCCTCTACAATAGGACCCTCTTATTCTCAGGTGAGCCTGAAAGTCATCTCTGTTACTCGATAAGTGTTCTATTGCTAATTTAGGTAAGGGATACTAAAATTGAAATCAACCATAATGCTAGAAGGCTGAATTAGTCTTCTCTTATACGGATTTGTATTTTAAAATCCTGTTGAGTTTATTCGACAAAATCTTAAATAAAAGCCAATGAGTATGCCGTTACGTACCTATACGAGTTTTTCATATTTTAAATAAGAAATTGCCAGGCAGATTTCCTCCGGCCTTCATACAGAGCCCAGCAAGTCATTGACTTTATTTTGAAAGCAAGTTTGCGGACCAAGTGCCCTATCATAAGGGCCGATAATGACCGAAGGGCCCTCGTCTCGCGACGGACCCGTTCGGGCCGGTAACAATGTTTGACACGCGCCGGCGGCGATCGACCTCGCTATTACACAATCCAAACAAAACTACGACGTCTTACCACTTCATAATGCGCTCGCGCACGTAAAAAACGATCCAGACATAACAAAACGTCGACAGATGTTTTCATTCCCATGTGATATGCCCCGCCGGACCGTAGATAGAATACTTTTTTGTTACCGCGATACCGTTTTGAAATTTTTACAACTCCAAAATGCCCGGGAAACGACACATCGTCTTTTATGTGGGCCGCCGGATTTTATCTGTCATATCTTATCGACCAATAAGGACAGCGTACGTCACTCACTCTGCCAATCAGAGTCGTCTGAAGCGGGCGCGTCACGGCGGGGGGCGAATTTAAAAATGTTTTACTTTTAAATGCGTATCGCGTGCCTGGATGATATAATAACCCGGAGCGGGTTCTATTAGCATAATGTAGTCGGTCGTGTAATGAAGCCATTAAAGGGGATAATATGAGAACGACGTACGCGTATAGGTGGCGAAATATGTAATGCTATCTTAATACATCGCAAGTCACGTCGTGGGACTGTCTGGTGTCGATCAGAGTAGAATCGGTGCCTTAACAAGGTTTGCTTCAAGTTATCAACAGCACTGACGCCTTTAACGTTTAATTAAAGTTAATTAATCATAGATGAACATTTGATACCGCGCAGCTAGAGGATATACAGCTAATAAACATTGCCGATTGGAATCTAATATTCTAATGTGTTTAATAACACTGACATTTATAAGTAAAGAATCTTATTGGAACATCTTATTCGCTTTGTTTATAACGTTGCTGTTGCGGATATATTTACACCTACGTCACCTTGCGAAATACTGACTGTATAATAAGTGTTTTGTTTCATTTTGTCTTCGAATTTACGAGAAAAAACACTAGTATTATTAGGCTAATATGCTTTGAGAAACGGACCCCTGCTATCTTGGACTATTGTTACGCCCGAAAGCTTGAAGTTTTAACGAGGAAGTAACATCTTCAAAAATGTGGAACGCTTCACGATTTTGCGTGTCATCCTTAGTAGCAAGGGCCTTGCTAATTTTTTCTGTATCGTTCCAATTTTAGTATATGTACTGCCTATATATTTTTCAGAAGTTTCAGATCACAGAGACCTTTTACAAAACACATTCATTACCAATCGAATTTGCAAATTCGCTACATTTATATATTAGCTCATATAACACAAATCTTACTGGAAAATATCCACATACATAATTGAATAGAATACCTTTTAAATTAAAATGGATGTTTCTTCGCTCATCTAATCAGCGTATAGCGGAGAATTTACAGGTTCATGGTCAAAGTTTTTATTGCGTGAATAACTTTGAAAGTCCATAGAAAATTTAGTAGACCTATAAAGCCTGCAAGGACAATAGTTAGTCATCCTCGGTTGCACCAGGTCACGGGACAGGAATGCTGGCTAATTGACAGATTAGTGAGGAGACGGCAACTATGCGGGACCTTGTTCCGACTCGCTGAATGGTTTCCTAACGCTAGGGTTAAAGACTAAGGTGTTGTAAATGTTGCTTGCTAGTTATGTATAGCTTTAGTCTATACTATATTTGTATTTACGAGTAAGCTCTGGTTTTCTACCGCTGCCGCTAATAATGACGATTGCTGGAATAATTAATCTCACCATCCACATTTTGCCACCGGACTACCAGACGTCGGGAGGGTTTTCCTAGGAGCCGTAGTAAACGGTGTGCGAAATCGTTTTTGGTTCGCACCGCTATGGTGTGGAACACTCTCCCAGCGTCTGTATTTCCTGAATTATACAATCTTGGTGTCTTCAAGGTAAGAGTGAATAGGCATATTCTGGGCAAGCGTGTTCTATCCTAGACCCTATCTTCGCTTTCCATCAGGTGAGACTAGGGTCAAACGCATGTCCAGAACTTCATACAAAAAAGAATTGTCCATGAAAGGAAGATCGCATGCTAGTTTCGTATTTTTAAATATTAAGAGGCAAAAGAGCACAAGTGATTACACTCAGGCGTCTCCTGTATGCACAATCGCACAGACCAAATATCCTAAAGATACACTTTAGCCTAACTTTTATTTGCAAATAAAGCTGCCAAACTTGCGAGGCGAGGGGTTTTAAAGAGCGCTGTGATTGGTGCGTTCAAGTTTATGCGCTTCTCTCTAGCCTCACCGCTTATGGCTTTTTGCCTGTATAATGGCAGCGAGGGTCGCACGGCTATGCGGAGTCTATTCGATATATGGTCTTTGCCATATTACTTCTAATGTAAACAGGGCCTTCGACATTGTTCTAAGTGATAGTTACCTACATAACCCGATCGTCTATATAAACTGTCACTTTCTTCTCAATTTAAACTTCGTTAAGTAAGATAAAGCAAAACGTTATAATATACCGTGCAATATCGAAGGTTATGTACAAAGTGTACTATTTTGTGTACATGGAGCCTTCAGATATACAACTATTATGCAGGATAAAGTCGGCTTGCTTATAATTTTAAAGAAAATAGCTTTATAAGATCATTATTAATTAAATTTAAAAGCCATGCTCTCGGTGGAGTAACCGGCTTTCTTCTACAGGTTATTAAATAAATAAATAAATAAAATCAGTGGACAATCTTTACACAAATCGATCTAGTCCCAAAGTAAGCTCTAAAGACTTGCGTTATGAGTACTAGACGACGGTATACATACTTATATAGAGAAATAAATACTTAAATACATAGGAAACATCCAAGACTCAGGAACAAACATTCATGCTTATCACACAAATATTTGCCCTTACCGCGGATCGAACCCGGGACACTAGCTTCGGAGGCAGGGTCACTACCAACTAGGCTATCCGCGTCGTCATTATACTGCCTAAGTTAGTTACCTAATATTTTTGACATTTGTAATCAAATTTGAATCAATTTGATTTTACGTCTTAAACTATTATAAAAATGTACCTCATTTTGAACGTTTCCTAAAACAAAATCGATTTAATCCTCAATTCGACTCGGTCCCATTCAGATTAGCGATGTGTGCAATGTGCTCGTTGCCAAGCTCTAAGAGCTATCGGTAATCCTGCGGTATATTTTGTAACTGTTTAGCTTAAAGTTATGTAACGAAAGCTTTGTGCTATAAGTACTTCATTCACTCACAATGAGTAGTGATGTGAAAGTACAATCGATACAGTTTTGACTGGATAATACCAGGGGGGTCTCACTCCGCACTTTACGTACGCTCGGCAGTCGGACAGCTTGGAGCTGTAAATCGCAGTAGGTTGGTTGCCGCCCGTTCGCTCGCTGGTCGATTCACGCGTCATTAGTAGCCTAGATGTTCCGTTTTGATGGGTGACGCAGATAAAATACTGACAACCCTAGCGTACAACCCCACCTCACTCCCTCACACCCCCAATCACTCCACAACATCCCACTCACCACTCAACAACAACACACACCTGGTCACTCACACACACACCAACTACCCAAAACACTGGGACGCAAAGTGTATCCCGATAGCACGGCGCGTCCTGAGTAGCACACTACACAGAGGGTGGAGTTTAGTCCGTAGGCGTCTGGGCCCTCTTCCCAGATGAGTCGGGCATACTGTCAGGATGGCCTGGCAGTATACATGAGTATTCTCCACCTCCCCCGAAATAGTAGTTTATTCAACGGTTGCATAATGATAGGCCTTAAAACACTAGTGCGGTTTTCATGAAACGAGCTTTAACGAGTTTCATAATAAGATCGCACGTGTGTATTAAGGCCAAATTATGTAGAGTTGCATACATAACTTTATCTACACACATATTATAAATCCTCCATGATGGGTTCAGAAACAATATTTTCTGGCAACAAGTTATTTCTTGCAATCGTGGCTGCATATTTCCGATATTCGGCGCATTTTCACATCACACACACTCCGAGAAGACTACTATTCATATTTTCAACTAAAATGTAAATTACAAACAACTTTTTCTATTTAATTCAACAACAATTCTACTTTCGTTCAGCAAAACACAACATAATGGCGGCAATTCGATCCTCCGTCAAGACCATTTTCTTTTTAAATCATATACAAACGAATGAAGTCTCTATTCTCATGTCACTCGAGATCAAATGTTGTGCAGTTTATATTAAAAAAACATACTGAATTGACGTTTCGTAACAATAACTGTTTTAATATCTATGGATACGAGAATAGAGACCCACTTGAGGTTTGACAGCTGTTCCAAATTTAATCTCATTTCTATACTAAAAACGATACGGGAATAACATTGCAGCACTGGTTTTTCCTAATTGGTTGTCAAAATGGTGGTCATTTCCTACGGTTTTTGATTACACTATGGAGGTTTTATGATATGGGTGTAGATAAAAAATATTTTCGTACCTAAACATAGGTTTCGTTAGACTGTGATTCTTCTGTACGTTATTACTATTCTGTGATAATACTGCTAGTCGAATTCTAGTTATGTCTTCAAAAATAATGGTTGTGGACTACAATGATGCATCTAGATCAGGCGGAGAATTGGCAAAGAGGTTATGAATATTAGTAATGATCTGTTCATTGCCTGTCTCTGGTCAGTCTAGAGAGGTTGGTATCATAACGACTACATTGTCAAAACGACCTAATCATCATATGGTCCAGATCTCAGAAGGACCATCTCCGTAGAAAGCCTACCTCCGAATGACTAGGTAGCAAAACGACTGGTTCTTGAAAAGGTCAAATCGTTAATAGACCATATATCTCAAAAAGACAAGGTAGCAAAACGACTAGATCGCAAAATGTTGGTATAATCAGGGCTATTTTCTGCGTAACATTTTAACATCAAAATATAATACGTACTAACTTTTACCCATGCCTTCGCATCGATGTGTACAGAACAAAAGATTCCTATGAACTTGCACAGAAACAAATTCAGTTAGTTAATTTACTACCTGGTCTTTTTGAGAAGTGGTCAATTAAAGATGAGGTATTTTCGAGAACCAGTCGTTTTGCTACCAAGTAATTCGGAGATATAGGCTTTCTACGGAGATGGTCCTTCTGAGATCTGGACCTTATGATGGTTTGGTCGCTTTGACAATGTAGTCGTTATTATACCAACATATTATATTATGATATCAACCCGAGTTTGTTTTCCAACTCAAATGAAGAATCCAAAAACCGTATCAATCTCTCCGATCCATTTCTAAAGACGAATGGGCTCATCACTACGGACGCAGCGCAACGTAATCACAATGGATCCGACTGTTGCTAACAATACTGGACAAGCCATTGATGTATTAGGCGAGATAACACGGTGAAATCACATGTGAGCCCTATCACAGAATAGGAGGCAGTAGATGCAAATACAACTGCCATGATTCTTTAATACATAAAGCGCGCTCGCTAATGAGTTAGTTTCTTCTGCCTAGAAAACCGGTTTGTGCTAGATTTAGGACTAGGGAACGCTAAGTGATGTTGTAGCGACTCGCGAGCGAGATTTCTCATCTCACTCTTCCGCACGACGCGTAACGCGTAAGAGCGAGATGCGAGTCGGAGTGTTTCAGTAGTTAAAAATACTATCTAGCACTCTATTAACCAAATGTACAGCGAATAAACTTCTGCACTGAACTGTATTTTAGTTCGTGTCAATAGTCTACATGGACTATAAAATGTAACCACTGCGGCAACATAGTATGCGGCGCATACGCAACGTAATGAGGTCGCACTCGCGCGCAGACGGTATTGTTCCGCGATCTGATTGGAAATTAATTATTGATATGGTAACTGTTCTATTTTTAGCTTATACCTCCAGGGGTTGAAACAGTCTTTCTTACAATGTAAAGAATATTGTTTGGCAAGAATATCTGTTTTACATTTTTGCTATGTACAGTCGGCGTCATATATAATTTACTGCACAAGGTGTCAAAGAACATAACTGTATTTCAAGACCCATATAAGACAATACAGATTATTTGGAACACGATAATCGCTTCACTGTTTGGTACAGACAATTGAGTAAAAGATAGACTCCATTTTTATACAAAAAAGGAGTCTAGTCTATCATTAGGAGGATGTGTATATCAATAAAATTAACATTCAGTCAAGCTCTTTCCGATAACAATAGACTGCAACATCAAAAATATTGTACAAATCCGAACGTATGGGTAATATTTCCGTTGACCCCCACAACATTCAGTCAGCATAGCAAAGGTACGCATAGGTACTTACTACCCAATGCCTGAGTACTGCAGGACTTCGGTAAGACCTCCACGAGTACGTGTCATATCACAGTCAGTTTTAAGTATAAATTACTTTGTTTTATCTCCATTAAAGCTTTGTCAGACAATGAAGTCGTCTAAATATAGGTAAGAAGCGTCTGGCGTGGGGCGGCGTCGCCGGGGTGGCCGCGCATGCGTCGGCCCCGCCCCCGCCGCGGGCCGCGCGAGCGCACAAGCCAGACCTGGCTCCACTTGTGCCTACATATTTGCAAATATGTCTTTAATATTACCTTAAAAGTACCCGTAACTGGCGTGTATGAAAAGAGGGATTGTCTGAATTGCTGGAGCAGTGATAGTGCAACTGTCGTCTTGAGCAGGAGATCGCAGGTTCGAGTCCTGCTAAAACTTCTGTGTGATGAGTACTAATCCTTGTACCTGAGTCATGGATGTTTAGTATCTATATAACTATTCGCGATGACGAAGTGAGGAAAGTGTGCCAATATAGGAAGTGGTCACCTTTGGTCTCTGCCGACCCGCAAGAGAAACAGGAGTAAGCTTTAGTCACCGACCAAATATCCTTAAGACACCCCTTAGGCCAACTTTTGCTAGCAAATAAAGCTGCCAGTTTTTTATGCCAATTGACTGACAAACCGGCAGGCGGGCCAGTGGTCACCGCCGCCCATGGACATCTGCAACACCAGAGGTGCTGCCAATGCTTTGCCAGTCTAGGGAGGATGGGGTATTGGGATGGGATGGGAATGAGGGAATAGGCCTCCGGATCTCGTCACTCACCGTACGAAACGCAATAGCAAGCTAATACTTTACGCCGATATTCTGCGAGAGTGTGGTATTACCCCGGTCGAGCCGGCCCATTCGAACAGTACATCTAGTGAGCATTACTGTTTGGCTCTACCACTACAAACTACTACTATATTACTTGCGGGGTGCGCGGGGTTTCTAGAGCGCTGTGATTGGCGCGAACGCGGAAATGCGCTTTCCGCGTCTGCCTTAGCTAGCTGCGCGTCGCCGCTTATGGCTTGTTGCCTCTAATTCTGCTAGCGGGGGTCACCCGGCTAAGCGGACTCTATTGTATATATGGTCTGTAGCTTAAGCTTATTGCCTTCTATAATCTTATAGACACTAGTCTATGTAGCGCCACCAGGTTTCTCGATTGATGTAACAAAGGCCTGAGACTGACGAAAACTTAGAACGAAGCTAGAACTACTGATACACTGTATGTCCTTTTCAAGAGACAACTGAGCCACAGATCTGAGCAGGGCATCATCTTTGCACAATATTTCACAATTAACATGAACCAGTGGATTCATGTGATAAAAAGATGAGACTAAAGTAGGTTTAAACATCTCAAGAAATTATCACTATGAGCCTAGTAAAGTAAGGGATCATCAGTTATTTTAATACAGGAATAATTGGGACACTAACTCTAATTACTAAACTTTTTGAATACGAGTACATCACCATCTTCTATCAATACTTATAAAACAGTACCGTGACTCACTTATAGACAACGCACAGCCTAAACGGGTGGTCCTAGAGGTTTGAAATTTGGAGGCGACATTCCTCGAGTACCCTAGAGGGGCACTGAGGAGGGATTTTTAAAATTCCACCCCTAAAGGGGTGAAAAGAGGTGAAAACACCACGGGCGAAGCTTTAGCAGTTCCACTAGTCCTTAATGAAATCACTGGCAATGACAGAGGGTCCTAAAGTAAACAGCTATGTTCGTTTATTAAAATCGGTCCTTTAGTTCAGGAGGTAAAGAAGAATATCCGTTTTTTTCTCACATACATTATATGCATACATACATATATAAACATACACTGTTAAAATCTATACTGTTAACTCCTCCGTTTGGCTTCGTGCAGTCAGGTAAATGAAAATGAAAATATTTATTTTGCAAGTAGCGCTTCGAAAGGTGACATCTGCTGAGAAGAAACGCCGCAAGAAACACAGCAGTAAGATTTTCTTTTCTAACTTTTACATAAGAGTTTTAACTAAAACTAACACATAGACAGGGCGGCAAACAAACCTAATGGGACAATATAATTATGATAAATAACTAATAAGGGAGATGTTAGTCTCCGCGTCTGGACGATTTAAGTTACTAAGAGATGTATAAAGCCTCTAAGGGTCACAATAATAATAATAAAAATAAGGAAATATCTATAAATATATTGATTACCTAATCTAGGTTAAATGGAGATGTAGACAGTCTCCACGGTCAAGGAAATGATACCTCATCAAGAGAAAGTTCCAAACATAATCAGACGGATAAAATCAATAGGGCGCAAGAAGAACAATCAAATACGACTATTATGAAATACTACCCACAAACGAATGTAGTAATTTAATGTAAACAATCCTGGGAAATGGCGAGGATTGCGCTGTGTGTTTGTTTTACCATACGTTTGAAATTCATAAGCCGAGCCATGAATACCGATACTGCAACTATGTGGGATAAGGAAATGTTTGATCTCATTGAAATACATGTAGCTGAGACGTGTTACCAGGAAGGGTATTTTTTGCTAGAGTGCTAGGTGGAAATCTTTAGCCGCTTGCGAAATACTCCCAAGATGAATACAGTCGCTGAAAATATCTTGTTTGGGTAATGGATCTATTATAAGTCAAAGGCTCTTATATCTTCTATCCTCTATCTTCTTCTTCTATTCTTGGTATCTTTAGGCAAAGGCTGATATTATGCTGTCACCCGGCTGAGCACGGCTGATACACCCCTGTCGTTATACAAAAGTATCTACTTTTCATAATGTGTATCATAATTTTGGAACCAAAACAAAGATTCCCAATATAACAATATTGTGATAAGATGCTACTAAAAAGGAAGGTCAAGTGCCACAGCTGTCCTATAGAATACATATTCTTGGTACCACCAATATTCTATGAGAACATCCAATGTGGAAATTGGATCGAATCACACCGTGGCGATAAAGCCTAGATTTTTCTACTGGTGGTCCGCTTCGTAATAAATATTTTCGCAAAATACCAGGAAGAAATCTGATACGGGATAACAGTTTCCCAGTAAGACGGGTTCAATTAATTTAAAAAGCATTCGTTAATTTTATTAATGCGCGAACCAGAATCTACGATCGGCGATGCGATCGGCGCCTTCTCATTTTCGAAATTAGCAAATGAATAAAAAACAAACTGTTGGTAACCGCCAACAGAGCGGACAAGATAAAGAAATATACGGAGAGGTGCTGCGTTCGAGGAGCAAGATAACACCATTAACGCCGGGGAGGCTGGTGAACAAAACAATAGAAGGAGACGGGCGTAATCCCGTTAAACCTAAAACAATACAACAACCAAACGATGACAAGGCAAATGAAACTCTATCCTTAATACAATTCAGTCGAAACTCTAACAAAAAACACAAGGCTTTCGCAGGATTTTTTTGCACGCGTTCTTCGCCAGTAGTGGCAGTGTGACAAGGACGGTGCATGATTGTAATGATAGCGAAATGAGTGGAGTAAGTTTTTCTCAGCCACCCAGCCAGCAACATAATTAATGATGCTCGTGTTGGAGACGAATTTATAAATTGGCTTTATTCCGTTTTAACAAAGGACACGCGTGATAGTATAGATAGTGTGCGCTAACTGGCCACATCCAGGTCAAACATACTGTCAGGCAGGGGAAACATTTGTCATTTATCAAAAAATAGATCAAGCAAAAGATTAAGAGGCCACATATGCTAAGGTTGCGACGTTTGGCGATCTAGATTTCAATACTGAGAGGGACTACGTGTTTGTTCTTTGAACATATTAAACTTGAACATTTGTTCTTGAAATGCTTAAACGTGAAAACACGATTGGTAATAAAAACCTCGATACTTTTATTTTTCAAACATAACCCTTTTTTAACATATTTTTGGTTGAATCTTCGAAACCCTATGGTCTTTAACGATGATTTTTGGTTAAACAGTTGAGTAACAACAACTTCTCAATTCACTAAAAAGGATTTTTTAATAGATGTTATGGTTCTCTAATAAACAGCAAAAAACTCAGATTTTCGTGAACGCGTGCGCGCGCGGTGGTTGTAACAGCCACGGCTAAGGGCGAGCTATTTTAAAATGAAACCCAACGTCATAGAGTTCAGGTCTGATTGATGCAAAATGAGGTGCTTAATCTAGTCATATGTAGGCTCTTAAGTCGCGGAGTCAAGAACAGAAAAAAAACCAGGTGTTTTAGTAAATAGGAATGAGATTTAAAGCGACCCAAATGTAATTCCGAAACAAACAAGTAAATCCTACGAAAGTGAAAGCAGTCAACCAGGACTGAGCCAAGCTCTGAAACGTACTTACACCCTTACGGCGCGTGCACATGCGTAAGCAATCTCGATCCAAATTCCTTTCTCAGAAATAAATAAAAACAATAAACAACCGCGGCTCGTAATCGTTACTGTGAGAGTATTTGTTTCACATATAATAATGGCATATTTAGTAGGTATTATCAGTTAATATGGAGAGGTTGGCATAAATCGGCGCGCGCGCAATCTAGCATCGCGGCGGCCCTCGCCCCGCCCCCCGCGGTAACTCACTGCTATCGGCCCCGAATATTGTTAATCAGTGTATCATTAGCCTGGGATCCATGCACACTGGATGCATTTTTTTACTATTGTTTTTGGGAAAGAGTGGTAAAACACTTTTACTGTGTAGGTACTACAACAGAATATTCCAGCAATGCAACGAGTTTTCCAAAAAAATATGCTATTTTTGATGATTTTTTTGCTGATTTTTTTTTTAATGAAGTCTGTTGTCGATGTGTTTTTTTCAAATTAAGAGATTAAATTAAATACTAATCATGGCGTATTTAGACATAAATTTAACCTTGTTTATTTGATAACACAGTACATCTGTTACTTGTTAGCATGCCCGCTCTTTGCTCAAGCAATCGCATTGATTACAAATACATCACGTTACAGACATCTCGTTGTGCATCAAAAGTTTAAAAAAGTCATATAATTAAACGAAAGCTTTCTTCATCGTTCATAAGGTGGGTTTCATTTAAACAACAGAAATGGATCCTAACCTTTTCCAGGACCTTACTAAGTAAAAGTTCTCCAGGATTTAAAGTCTTACCCCGTTGAGATATTTAGTTCCCATGGAAATTATAAGGTACCACCTCGTGTGAGCCAGGCGAGCTAAGCCGAGCAGATGGTGACTCGCTTACGCGATAACTCCATAGCGCACCGAGCGATACAGATAAAACTAACGGGGAGGCGTTGCTATAAATCCAAAAACGAAGAAACGATCACTCTGTCCCTCTCGCGCACGGGAAAAAACTAACCCCTTCCGCCGTGTCTCTCTCGTTTAATATAGCGAGTTTGCTGTGAGTTGGTTGGGCTGATTAATTTAGCAATATAATTTGATTAATTGACTAGGAGATTTAAGAAAAATTTCAACATTCTAGATAATATAAACACGTTGAAAAAAACGTCACAAAAATTCTCAGTTATTTCTCATGTTTTTGTAGCAATAGCGGATCGGGCTTCATAATCATAACACTCGTATAGGTTAATCGTCACCAAGGCCAAATTATACATCTTGTTGCTGTAAGCTTTTGAGGTCCTTAGTGAGTTGCATTTCTCCTTATACCTTTTAGTGCGCCCAGGCATTCGGCCGCGCTCAATCTGTAGGACCCCAGAACCTTTGCATCACTAAGTTTAGCAAGCAGTCAACAGTTGAGATTCAGTTGCCTTGGTTATTACTATTATTTTATTATTATTATTTATATCTTTGTTTTTCTCGGCTTTCACCGGTATACTGGTATGCACGGGCCTAGGCCAAGCGCATACCAGGCGACTTACTTACTACTAAGTTGTTTGTGAGTATCGTGTAGTGTCGGATAGTATTTGTTGTCTGTGTAGCAAGGTGCTCAGAGGTTCGCATGGTGGTGAGGTATGAGGGTCTGTGTCGTTGAGTGTGATGCGCGTTTTGAGGGTGCGGGTGGTGTGGACAAGGAAGGCAGGCTCCTGTTCAGTTTGTAGGAATTTTCTAACTATTCTGCATGTATTTTTATTATTATTATATCAGTAACCAGGCCTACCTGCGGCCCTAGCAAGGTTGACAAGAGGATAAATTAACACCGTCTATCTCTAAATGAGTCTCTCACACTAGTGCTGGCGGAAGATATGTAGAGATAAGACTGGGTTAAGTTATCCCCGAGTTAACCTTGTTATTTGCTGATGGTAATTAAAAACCGGACAAGTGCGAGTTAAACTCGCGTGGAGAGGGTTCCGTTCCGTACATGATTATCTGCAATTTACTAGGTTACTTTAAATACCATAGACTTCTTATAGGTTTTCCTGTAATCTATAGGTAAAAAACAATTTTCTGTATTTTTTTCAAAATGTTAGCCCCAGTAGTTTCGGAAATAAGGGGGGGGAATGGTCAATTTTCGCCTATTTTCCTAAATAACTTCCAAACTATTTTACTTAAAATTCAGAAAAAAATATATTTAAAGTCCTCACAATAAGCCATTTCATTATGTCACACAATATAGATTGCATAACTTTTTTTTTTAATTTTCTGATTTACCCCCCAAAAGTGGCCCCCATGTTTAAAATTCATATATTTACGTCACGCGTCCGTGTTGTGGTCACCGACTTACATATGTATACCAAATTTCAGCTCAATCGATCCAGTAGTTTCGGAGCAAATTGGCTGTGACAGACGGACAGACAGACAGACAGACAGACAGACGCACGAGTGATCCTATAAGGGTTTCGTTTTTTCCTTTTGAGGTACGGAACCCTAAAAAGACCGAATCTTAAGACAATGCAGCTTTATCTCTAATTTTCACCCATTCGCATACATTTTTTATCTATAAAGCTTTTAAATTTTGCTATAAACGCAAGTGGCCAGTTCAAATCGCACCGACTGCATAGCAATAAAGTATTTTACAAGTGATACAAGAATGTACTGCTATCGGCGCGCCGGATCTCGCTCGTTTCTTTAGGTTTATAAATACTGCGCTATTTATTTCTGGAAATCAGCCGTCTCATCAATACGGGTTCGGGTGTTCGATGCTCGAATATACTAAGTTCGATATAGAATTGTGGTTTCTAAATGTCAGAGTGAATTCTATGTTCTAGGTAAAGAGAGAGCGTAGCGAAGTTTAAGCGTTTTTTTGTAGTGGTAGAGCCAAACAGTAATCCTCACTAGATGGTTACTGTTCGAATGGGCCGGCTCGACCGGGGCAGTACCACACTCTCACAGAATATCGGCGTAAAGTAATAGCTTGCTATTGCGTTTCGTACGGTGAGTGACGAGATCCGGAGGCCTATTCTCTCATCTCCATCCCATCCCCATTCCCCATCCTCCCTAGACTGGCAACGCATAGGCAGCACCTCTGGTGTTGCAGATATCCATGGGCGGCGGTGACCACTTTCCATCAGGTGGGCCGTCAGCTCGTTTGTCAGTCAGACATAAAAAAATAACTCTGGCTTTGTGCATCCTTATTTGTGATTATTGACTTTCATATTTATGGTTACCTATTTGCCACATCATATCTGGACCGCATGTTTAACGTTTACGAGCTATCCACCTAAGTAGGATCTTGTACCTAAGTATTTTGACGACAACTGGTACTTAAAGTCGACTAAGGGACGGGTCCTCTCCAACATGGTGGACTATCTGTATGGGTTATGGGCTGATCACCTGTCACCATACGGTTCATCATAGCATCTGACTAATTAATTAATCGAACGTGGCCACAAGTAGTCTTCTGGCTCTGCCCACCTCGTTAGGGATTTCTGGCGCGATGCTATGTATGTATGTAGGTACTTAAGGTTTGCGAGCGGTATGTTTAATATTGGAACATAATTGATGTATAAGTAGAGCGCATTTTGGTGAAATACTACTTATATTGCCAATAAACTTACGAAGTTAAATTAGATATTAATATAGTCGTTTGGTTAAAAAAGGGTTTAGTAAATATTCATACAGATGTCGCCACACGCTTTTATAACCAGTTAAGAGGAGTGTGAACCTACGGTTTTTCATACAAAATGCAATAAAGATTTCCACTCCTTAAATGTTAATTGATGTTCACCAATTTTTGATAGGTTGACAGTACGAACAAAATGTAGGTCTATAAGTCTTCTCGATAAATTCAGTTTTATTGTTGTTTTAATATTTTAATACATACATACATACATATTATCACGCCCGAAATCCCTAATGGGGTGAGCAGAGCCACAAGACTACTTGTGGCCACGTTCGATTAATTAGTCCTAAGATGGTATGATGAACCGTATAGTGACAGGTGATCAGCCCATCGCCAATACAGATAGTCCACCATGTTGGAGCGGACCCGTCCCTTAGTCGACTTTTACGACATATATTTTAATACAATTCTAATTTCGGTGATTTTTTGATTTCGTTGATCTTTAATCAATATTCAATAAACCTAGACCTAGATTTAGTTCTGACTGACAACCTATCAAAAATTGGTCAAAAACTGTTAACATTTAAGGGGTGGAAATCGTTATCGCGTTCTGTATGAAAAGCGTGATTCTTGCCGTTGGTTCAGTCTTCTTAATATTAATAAATTACTGTAATAAGTGATATAATAGAATCAAAAATCGTGACCAGCGCCTGTATTCGGGAACGCTAAGTGATTCTGTAGCGATTCGTGAGTGAGATTTCGAATCTCGGTCTTACGCATTACGCGTCATGCGGAAGAGTGAGATGAAAAATCTCGCTTACGAGTCGCTACAGAATCACTTAGCGTTCCCGAATAGAGGCGCTGAGAGAACCCTGCATTAACACATAGGATACTATTCATCCCAATCCCCCGCGAGTACAAGTAGTGTAAGCATAATTTGCCAATCCGAAGAGCGGCAAATGTCAAATTCATTATAGCCAGCGATAATGTTTTATTTTACGATAGAATTTATACCTAGTAAAATTCAAATACGGAATGAAATCCTACGCGCACTGTTCGATGAATCGATTTCCTTATAACGTTAAAATCCCAGGCTACCTGAACTGAACACGGCTTGCCGATGTCGCGCGACACGGCCTGCCCTTATACGCAATGAATGGACGCACATGCGCGCCCGCATGCGTGTCGTCAATAGTGATGTACCGAAAAATTTGGGAATATTCTTAGCACAGGAATGATAAAAGGCAAATATTGATAAGACATTTATTTTTCAATGTACACAAATAAGCCTACGGCTATTTTCCTTGGGGATAGGCAGAGACGAGAGAATGCATAATTAAGCCTAACACAAAATATAAATAAATAAATAAATAAATCAGGGGACAATCTTTACACAAATCAATCTAGTCCCAAAGTAAGCTCTAAAGGCTTGTGTTTCGGGTACTACACGACGATATACATAATTATATAGAGAAATAAATACTTAAATACATAGGAAACATTCAAGACTCAGAAACAAACATTCGTGCTCGTCATACAAATATTTGCCCTCACCGGGGATCAAACCCGGGACGCTAGCTTCGGAGGCAGGGTCAACAAGGCTAACCGTGTCGTCAAGGCGAAGGCAGTGTGAACGTTTTAAATACAAAGTTTGACAACCGTGACATGTCGTCTAAAATGTGGTTCAAACCGCAATTAGATGAACGGTTTTTGAAGATGTTGGCGACGCGTTCATGTCTTTTCCCTTGCAATTATGCAGTGATATTTCATGTGGGAGAAGGAGGCGGTAAATCCATTATTATACGCTTTTTTTCAATACAATACAATACAATACTCTTTATTGAACACCACAAAAAGAACAAAAAAGCATACACTAACAAAATAAAGTAAGGGAACAATAGGCGGTCTTATCGCTAGATAGCGATCTCTTCCAGACAACCACAACAGAGAAAATAATGAGCAAATAGTTTAACTTTGGCAGGTGGTGCAAAAATTTAAGTTAAAACATTTTCTAAATTTACAAGCACTCACAAATACGAATATATAAATATATATATACATTAAAAAAATACATATCTACATACATACATATATACAGCCAGATACATATACCTACATTATTTATGGATATGCAAATAATTCAGCCATAGTAGAGAATGAGAGATAAGTTACAGGAAAATAAAAAAATAAAAAAATATTACAGCGGAAGGGACAGATAATGCTCCTTAAGTCTATTTTTAAAGATACAGAGAGATTTAGCTTGCCTTAAATCTAAAGGCAGAGTATTCCACAGCCGGATAGCGCGAAAAGTAAAGGAGTTTGAGAAGAATTTAGAAGAAGATAAGGGTACAGTTAGAAGAAAGTTAATCTATAAAGCTGTCGTACATAGGTCTTGCTAGTTTTTTTATTGTGTGGTTTTCAATAAATATGTATTTGTATTGTATTTTTATTATATTATCTGCAATGTCCCAACACTAGCCACTAAGTGGGCGCGTGTGATATACGACGCATTGGAAATGTTCTCGTTAATTGATCTATATTTTGGTTAATTTGTTTGGTGTTTAGCTCGTCTACTGCACTGGGAGTGAAGAAATAGCATAGAATGCGTGCAGATGCTTATCATCCTGGCATGTCGTAAAAGTCGACTAAGGGACGGGTCCTCTCCAACATGGTGGACTATCTGTATGGGCGATGGGCTGATCACCTGTCACCATACGGTTCATCATACCATCTTAGGACTAATTAATCGAACGTGGCCACAAGTAGTCTTGTGACTCTGCCCACCCCATTAGGGATTTCGGGCGTGATGCTATGTATGTATGTATGTTTAATGGACGAAATCTTGAACACTAAAGGACCATCCAACTTGGAACTTGAAATTTACACCAGTAAAACATTTACACCAGAAATTATGTTTCTAAATTTCGCTGTGAAACGAAAGCAAAAAGTTGGTAGGAATGGGAATTCTGTCGGCTAAGCGGAGGCTAGGATCGCCAGTATATTAGGTCTAAAAAATATGAAATAACAAATGTGATCCAAACATAGAACCATTGTTTTAGTACGCTGTATTTTATTTAAAAAAACAATAGTCGGTACATTATTTTTAGTACCATTTAAGAGGACTGGAGGACTGTGAAGCAAATGTTAACCGATTTTGACCAATTTTGGATAGGTTGCCAGTGAGTACAAAATCTAGGTCTTTACGTTTTTAAAATATTGATTAAAGATCAACATTCAAATAACGCCGAAATTAGTTTTAGTTTTTTAATAAAACTATGAATTTATTAATTATAGTGAAAAAACCAAAACGTACAGACCTAGATTTTGTTATTACTGACAACATGTTAAAAATTGGTCAAAAGTTAAGGGATGGAAATCGTTATCGCCTTCTGTATGCAAACCCGTAGGTTCACACTGCTCTTAAAGTACATGTAATCTCGCTTAATTTCTCGTTTAATTCACCCGCTAACCATTAACGCCTAATAAAATCAAAGTGGGCCAACTTCATTACGCATTTCAAATGTCACATTGTCGATAAGAACATTTAAACAGTATGCGCAGAACTAGAGGTAGCGGCTCGCTCTTAGGTAAATCACCGGGGACGTGCCAATGCGCACCGCCCCGCGCCCGAAACGCATAAGGCAATAACACTCATTCACACGTTCGTCAACTTAATAGATGCCTTATTAAAAACGCAGCAGCGACACTATTCACGGCACGCATAGCGGCCATTCGCAAATTAATATTGGCAGTCGCGTTTACGCGCCTTGAAATTGATTCAGTTCAGTTTCAACTGTTTATAGTTAATATTCCTGTTCTAGTTTGTGACTGCATAATGCTGGCTTACGTTTGCATATGATTTATCTTTGATACGGTGTAGGTAATTGACTAATATAGTACGTAATTGTAATTGCAGTTAGTAACTTAATTACGTGAATAATTATAACGGGTTGGTCACGGCTTTTTGAATGCTTTTCCTAAACTCAGTTGTAGACAAAAACTGTTGTCATTTTGTATATATAGGCAAAAATAAGGGCTTAAACAGACTTCACAGTCCCTCAGTCATTAGGGATGCATATCGCTTATAAGTAAGGGCCTCTTTGCGGCTCTGTAATATGTAGAACGAATTTTTCTCGAACAGGTACGATCATATATGTATTTACAATTAATTACTCACAGTATACGTTTTGTCTCATGCTATACTGATGTTATATTCTGAATTTATATAATGTTTAATTGGAGTCCTGTCTGTGGTTTTGGTGGATTAGTTAATTTATGTACCACTTCCGTAAAAAATTACTGCTTGCAATAATAACTAATATGCATTTCCACATACCAACAAGCCAACCCTACACGATTTATGCAATAGATAGATCTTACTTTTTTAAACCTTTTGTCAAAGGTTGATATTTTCAGGGTTGAGAAAACATAAGTCTTATCATATATCATAGACTCATAGCATCATTTCGTTCATCACATTTGAAAATCTAGCTAGAATTGCAACATTCTGTGACAAAAGAATGCATTCCATATACTGGGCATGTGGTGCTTCACTCGTCGGTGAGTTAGTTCCAGCCCCACGGAAAACCGGTGCCAGTTCCATTATGAACTCGCTATAAAGCCCTCACGAATCACATCCCCTGAGTAGCAGCGTGTGGAAACGAGCCCTAATTCCCGCGACAAATAAAGAGTCTAATTCATAACATGCCATTGATTAAAATTTGTGTGTTAATCAAATTGAAAATGCTCCAAAACGTTAAGTATTGTACCCCGCAATACAAGGGTGCAACTTTCCGCGAAGTGTTATAAGAATGCAGTCCACCTGTCCGGGGTAGCGCGTGGGAACGTTCCCTAATTACCGCGGCACATAACGAGTCTAATTCGCGGGCTGCGTGCCCGGCGCCCGGCTCTCACGCACGCATTGTCTTCGGTAATTGCCGATCCTGTTCAATTTGTTGGATTTGTTGCCTCTCCGCACTGTGATTCCTTTAAGTGGCCACTTTCAATTGCTTAGTAAATCGTATGCGTGCTTAGTTTGCGCGTTTTAAGGGTTGGGTGTTTTAAGCACACATTGTAAAGATCCTAATCGTCTGATCATCAGTGGCGAGCGATATCGAATATAAAGGAGTCGTCCACAAATTACGTAACGCAAAATTCTAAAATTATTGACCCCCCCCTCCCCCATTTAACAGGACCGTAACGCTTAGCCGGGACCCCCCCTCCCTCTCCATTCCGTTACATAACAGGTGCTTTGTAAAAAGTTTTATAATTATAATTTCTTGAGTTTAAATTAATTGTGCAATATTATAAAATCGTGACGTAGCACCAACCTTGAACCCCCCCCCCCCCCTCCCCCTCCCCCATCGTAACAGGACCGTAACGCTTGGCCAGACCCCCCTCCCTCCAAATTGCGTTACGTAATTTGTGGACGACCCCCAAGGATTAATCCGCGACTTTCCATCTTTTAGGCATATTAATGTCACACCACCTATTTCTATTAGCCCTAATCTGCGAGTCACTAAGCTCCATCATTTTGACTACCTTGACGTGGATTCCTTAATTTCTTCTCAACTTGTTTCTACTGTTTCTAGTACAGGTAAGGATATTAACACCTACATATTTATGAGCATTTGTTCGCTCTTTTTACCCAAGCCTTTATTGTAGCAAACATGCAAATTCCCCATATGCAAATTCTCACAATAGAACTTTCTCGCGCAAAAGCACAAGTTTAGGTGTGCAAGCGCAGGGCGTTACGCCCCCGGGCGGCTGATGAAGACATCACGTCGCGCGCCAATTGATTAGTCGCGCGACGACCCGCGAGCGAGGCGGACGTGTTATTATGCGACGTTAGACACGCGTCCCGGGGTATACTACTAATACGCTGAGAACTAGTCTTGGAAATGTCTATTTATGCTCAGGGATCCATAAAACTTACGTTTTCTGGTTTGCAAAATATTTGACCATGAAGATCAGGTTAACCTCTGCCTTTTAGAATTTTTTTATCTACACCCATATCATAAAACCTCCATAGTGTAATCAAAAATCGTAGGAAATGACCACCATTTTGACAACCAATTAGGAAAAACCAGTGCTGCTATGTTATTCCCGTATCGATTTTAGTATAGAAATGAGATTAAATTTGGAACAGCTGTCAAAACTCAAGTGGGTCTCTATTCTAGTATCCATAGATATTAAAACAGTTATTGATACGAAACGTCAATTCAGTATGTTTTTTTAATATAAACTGCACAACATTTGATCTCGAGTGACATGAAAATAGACACTTCTTTCGTTTGTCTATGATTTAAAAAAAAATGGTCTTGACGGAGGATCGAATTGCCGCCATTATGTTGGTGTTTTGCTGAACGAACGTAGAATTGTTGTTGAATTTAAGAGAAAAAGTTGTTTGTAATTTACATTTTAATTGAAAATATGAATAGTAGTCTTCTCGGAGTGTGTGTGATGTGAAAATGCGCCGGATATCGGAAATATGCAGCCACGATTGCAACAAATAACTTGTTGCCAGAAAATATTGTTTCTGAACCCATCATGGAGGATTTATAATATGTGTGTAGATAAAGTTATGTATGCAACTCTACATAATTTGGCCTTAAAACACACGTGCGATCTTATTATGAAACTCGCTAAAAGCTCGTTTCATAAAATCGCACTAGTGTTTTAAGGCCTATCATTATGCAACCGTTGCATAAACTACTATCTCCTTCCGTAAAATGTGAACGTGGGAAGTAGCAATAATAATTTACTTCCCATCTCCTATGCAAGGCGTTCACTTATCCCTCCTCATGAAAAGCTCAAAGACAACGATATAAATTTGAGAAAGTTTTCGATAATGTAGAAAAGCGGAGCTTAAGTAAATCTTAATAATCCATACTTTTTATTTGGATTGATAAAATAATATTTATGACACTAAAATTCTTACTATCGTTTTGAACCCACCATACTCCATCTACAACTAAACAAATCATAAAGCAATAGCTTTCATGTATCGAGCATTGAATTTAACTTAAATATAAACGTAAGCCTAAATGTCAGTGACAAATAAACACCTGACAAATATGGGCATGAGCCAAGACGCAATGTGCAGATTCTGCCAAGAGACAGAAGAAACAGCCATGCACATCCTCTGCTCATGTGGGCCACTCATGCGCAAAAGAAGTATCCACCTGGGGCGACACGTTGTGCTCCCCGCAGAGATACAAGATCTCACTGCCCAAAGCATCTGGAACTTCCTGGATGAACTATAAGAAAGGGCTGCCACAATAGATCAGCAATGGTCGAGGCGGCACATATATGGCCCAATAATAAATAATAATAAATGTCAGTGTAAAAGCCTAAATTCTGTAGCTGGTAAACTAAAGATCTATCCAGACACTTGCACTAAATCTCCATAGCAATGCTTTTAACCTGCATATGCATAATTTACTTACGTAATACCCAAGTAACTAAATACAGGGGCTTTGCGTCAAACGCTGTATAGTTTAGCAAACTAAGTACCGATAGAAACTCATTTCTCACTCATTGAAAACAATGTCAGGTATAGGTGATCGTAATACTTTGAAGACCATATATTATGCAAATATAGAAAGTATCATACGATATGGTATAGAAGTCTGGGGCAATAGCACGTTTGTTAATAAGATTCTGCTAATTCAAAAGAAATGTATTAGGTTTATAGAAGGATACTTCCCAAAAACCCATAGACACTTATTTGTAAAGCATAACATCCTTACTGTTACATCCCTGTACATTTACCAAATATGCACATATGTATTTATAAATAAAAAGACATATAAAACTATAGGTGATATGCAAAGGTACCCCTCACGACGAAATCTAGATCTTGCGCTGCCTAAACCGCAATTTACCTATTATAAAAAAAGCATCAATTACATACCAATTAAAATATTTAATAGTCTTGACATCGAAATAAGAAAATCAAATAATTTAAGAGAATTCACTAGAAAGCTGAAATCGTTCTTGATATCGAGGCCTTTTTATAAGTTGGACGAGTATTTTAGTAAAGTATTTGAGTGACATTATTATTATTAATTACATCATGACATTTATTTAAAAATTTGATTTATAATTTAATTTTAATGTGATTATTTTAATTTTAACCTTATATCTATGTTTATATTCATTGATTAATGTAATTTCTATTGAGTACTGTTAATTAATTATAAATGTGATTAACTATAAGTTTTTGCATGGATTGACTGGAATCTTTAAAGCAAATAAATGAAAAATGAAATGAAAATTTAACTCGGCCAAAGCAACAGGTCAATAGGGAATTATTGCTCGAATTAACTTCTCTAATCGATGCCCGCGCGCATTCACGCGATCCCAATAGAAATGTTACGACTTCGCTGGTATTCCCATGAACATAATTAGGCTTTTACGGATGTTGTCTATCGTAGTCGTAATTAAGATGCGTAGAAGTCGACGGAAGTATGAATTTAGTTGTTAATTCGCGTAATTATTAGATGTTGTTTACTCGATGATAATTCGATGGCTTATACAAATAGGCCACAGTCTCTTACTACAAACAAACGTACATTTTGTTCTTGAATCCGTGACACCGCCGTGTTACGAAAATGTCCGTTGTTTTCGCGTCGCGTAATCCGTTTCATTCCAGTTTTCCAGTTTATTTCACATGGATTTTATACGCAACGGACGATTGAATTTCGCACCATATAATGGAGGATATTGAAATCAATTTAGGGAAATTCTAGCAGCTATGTTTTTTTTTATGTTAATAGCGTGGCAAACGAGCAGGCGGGTTACCTGATGGTAAGCAATCACCGCCGCCCATGGACACCCGCAACACCAGGGGAACCACGGTTGCGTTGCCGACCCTTTGAGAAAGGAGTAGGCTGACAAACAGGCAGACGGCCCACCTGATGGAAAGTGGTCACCGCCGCCTATGGACATCTGCAACAGCAGAAGTGCTGCAAATGCGTAGCCAGTCTAGGAAGGATGGGGAATGGGGATGGGATGTGGATGAGGGAATAGATCTCCGGATCTCGTCACTCACCGTACGAAACGCAATAACAAGCTAATACTCTGTGAGACGATATTCTGCGAGAGTGTGGTACTACCCCGGTTGAGCCGGCCCATTCGAACAGGTATCATCTAGTGAGGATTACTGTTTGGCTCTACCACTACCTAAAGAGTTTTAAGAGTGAAATGACACCATACGACGCCTAACGTAGGTTCATAATCCTCGTGGTAAATTGTAGTTACCTATGACCATGCCAAATGGGTGTAGCAAGTAACATTTACGATTAGTACACGCAGATCCCCATATAAATGGGTTATAATTTTATACTTAGAATAGCGTGCCTTCATCCATTTAACATGGAGAACCACACTGCGCATATAGCCCGGGGGGCGCTTTCGGAATTGTTTAAAAACATCCGCCGCTCTCTATTAATTGCCAGCATAAATGATTTTAATGTGCAACATTTGTTGCTATATTGAATAAAATTACGCTTCGTTGTTGTGCCCTTTTACGTTTTTTTTTTTTTATGTCATTGACTGACAAACGAGCTGACGGCCCACCTGATGGAAAGTGGTCACCGCCGCCCATGGACATCTGCAACACCAAAGGTGCTGCCAATGCGTTGCCAGTCTAGGGAATGGGGAATGGGGATGGGATGGGGATGAGGGAATAGGCCTCCGGATCTCGTCACTCACCGTACGAAACGCAATAGCAAGCTATTACTTTACGCCGATATTCTGTGTGAGTTACGTAGACGAAACAAGCGTACACGCTGATTATATCGACGACTTCATCAGAGACAGAAATCAATGAATACGCATTTCGTTTCTATCATTACATACATTTTCAAGGAAGTATACATTCGAAGTTTGAACTATATATATACAGCGAATTTATTAAGCCGATTATAGTGTTAAAATCTATCTGCGAAATTGCTGCAAATTTCATTGTCGGTACGAGTTGATTTTATCTTTCTGATTGGTCGATTACCAATGTAATGGATACAGTAAGATAAGTTCTTTCTTGTTTCGGTGCGTAAAAATCTATAATAATTCCAATAATTAAAAAAAATATATGTAAAAACACAAATTGGTCTATCGCAAATTAGGATTTCCTGTATAAAGGGTACCACGTACAACGAAAAGTATAATTATTTATGCAGATAAATATACATCGATTTATAATAACTAGTTAAACATGACTCAGGTTCAGACGCGATCAGATTCGTGTTACGCATTGTGTCCTTAAATTTGAATTGCAATCTTGAAATATTTATATTAGGTGAAGCTCATTTCGTTATTCGACTTAAACATGCGTTGTTCCAATTTTGATGATATTCAATAATTTATATTTTTCGATGAATATTAAACACCATAAGGAATAGTTTTAATTTAATTTATTCCAATGCAAAACCGAGTTTTATTATATAACCAGCACAATAATAAACAAGGGGCAATAGGTATAAATTATTGCGGGCCGACAGCCGCATTTACGGCGACGTCTGCGCATATTGAAACTAAATCATACCAGCGTGACCCGGACCGGAGCAAAATACAAATAACGGCGCTAATGAAGTTTGATTAAAAATTGATTTATTATTTTTTACTGAGCTCGCCCCGGGGTATGTATTTATTTATAAATCTATCAGAATTTCGCGCGTGCGTGTTACGGCTGTCATAAACAGCTGATTGAATTGTCAGGTACATGACTGCGCACTCATTTAAACGCTTAAGGCTATAAAGCCCTGCTTAAACCGATCCATCTGAGGTTGAACGAATTTATTCGCGTTGTTAATATGGATGGCCTTTAAGACTTAAACTTTTGGCCGAATTCACAAAGGCCACTTAAGCATTTGATTAGAGATTAAATAGTTAAATGTCCCTCGGCTAGTTGTCAACCTATACATAATCGTCACTTTAATTAAAGATCAATTTGAGTGGCCTTTGTGAATTTGGCCAGACTGCCAGCGTAAAAATTAAGTTACTCCTCAAAAGCCATAGAATTTCCAGTTTCTAAATTCTCCGAATACTCGTGAGCTGGGTTCATGGCAGCAAAAGTGTTAATAGAAAATATCAGCTCATAAAATATTACTTGAACTTTAATACATTTTATCTACACCCATATCATAAAACCTCCATTGGTTAATCATAAACCATAGGAAATGACCACCATTTTGACAACCAATTAGGAAAAACCAGTGCTGCGATAAAGAAATAACATGACTTCTTTATCGTTTTTAGTAAAGAAATGAGATTAAATTTGGAACAGCTGTCAAAACTCAAGTGGGTCTCTATTCTAGTATCCATAGATAGATATTAAAAAGTTATTGATACAAAACGTCAATTCAGTATGTTTTTTTAATATAAACTGCACAATATTTGATCTCGAGTGACGTGAGAATAGAGACTTCATCCGTTTGTCTTTGATTTAAAAAAAATGGTCTTGACGGAAGATCGTATTTGCCGCCATGTTGACGTTTTGCTGAACGAAAGTAGAATTGTTGTTGAATTGAATAGAAAAAGTTGTTTGTAATTTACATTTTAGTTGAAAATATGAATAGTAAGTAGTCTTCTCGGAGTGTGTGTGATGTGAAAATGCGCCGGATATCGGAAATACGCAGCCACGATTGCAACAAATAACTTGTTGCCAGAAAATATTGTTTCTGACCCCATCATGGGGGATTTATAATATGTGTGTAGATAAAGTTATGTATGCAACTCTGCATAATTTGGCCTTAAAACACACGTGCGATCTTATTATGAAACTCGCCTGCGGCTCGTTTCATGAAAACCGCACTAGTGTTTTAAGGCCTATCATTATGCAACCGTTGCATAAACTACTATTGTTGCATGACGAATAAGTGTAGCCTAAAAATTAGATAAGGCTGGTCATACACCCGACATACGCGAGAAAGTTTCCGCGGCTAGAAAAATAACTGATTTTATTGGTGATTTCTCTTACCTTGTCTGTGGCTATATACTCGTATCTGCAGCGTACAAGCCACCGGCTCTTAATTTTTTCATCTTACCTAACGGCAAGTCAATCTGAAGGTTGCCAGTAACAATTAACAAGTACAAACTCCTTGAATCCTACGGAACATGAGGCTGGTATGTCACTGACGTATGCGCAGCGCGGTATGCGAGCAGGGCGCGGCGAGTCAAGGCGAGAGGTCACCGAGAGAAAGGGAGCCTAATGTCTGTATTAATTTTATGCTTTACTTATTAACTGGGCAAGATTATTAGTATCAAGTTCGCGATAATATCGGCTGTCTCACAAGTGCGAATCGTTGACGAACATTCCTGAAATACGAGACGCGAATCTTCCAAGTACGAATAATTGGCAATTCCTTATGTGATTACATTGCATACTAACTTCTCCCTGCAACTTCGTTCGCGTGTAATTCGGTTATAGTTAGCACTTCCTTACACCGAAACGCGATCGGAAGTAGCGTCAGTTTATGTGAAAGATAAGATAAGATTAATTCGTTGATTCAAAACACATTGTGCTCCTTGAAAAAGGACAAAATATGATTGAGTGTCACAGAAAGGACTCCCGCTCAGCATATTGTTGTGCCTGGTAAAAGGCTTAGGTATTACACCTTCCTAAATAAGTCACTTACGAGAGGGATGCCGCAACACGTTGGAATGATATGGAGATATATCCATACGTATCTAACGCATTGCGGCGTCCCTCTCGTAAGTGACTTATTTAGGAAGGTGTAATAAGCCCATTAGCCACAACGCTGATTTTCAACGGAAACCAATTCAGAGTGACGCACGACAGTCTAACAGTACAAAGATAAATTAACTAAACAATTTAAACAACCAACAATTTTAACAGAAATAGAAAATAAAAGTAAGTAATAATGCAAACGATATGAAAGTTTTTATTTTACTTTCTGTGACATTGCTTGCATGAGCCCTCTTCCAATTCGCTCCACTGCCGTGCCACGTTTGGTGTGTGGAAACCTTTACCCCTTGGGAACTTTTAAAAGTAGCCTATTGTTAATCCAGGATATAAGCCACACATTCCAAATGTCACTGAAATCCGTTGAGCTCTTTCAGCGTGAAGAAGTAACAAATACACACTCGCAAGCATTTATAATTTTAGTGTGATGATCATCGCTATTGTTATGCATTTTATCTATTATCCAATCAAACTTAAAATAACTAGCATTGCCTGTATAACTTTTACGCACAACTTTTGCCTGGACGTTATTTCGGATTCTGCGATTTCAGGTAAGCTGATATTATGCAGCTTCATCTACAAAATAGTGCGTTGTTTTAAAACACTGTTTTAAAACTTTAAACGAAATGCTCATGCATGATCCGGATGCTGACATCTTTGTTGATGGGTTGGGCACATTTATAAATCGCGCTAAGTTGTACCTGAACTCGACCGTATAATTATAACTTTTTTGACATTTAGCTATATTTCTTGCTATATTTTTATTGTTGTTGTTTTTGTTTTAATTTTTCTTCTATATTCTATATTCGTTGACATGTAATTATGAATTTAATGTACTATTAATAAAAAATATGTCTTGTATTATATAACTTGTCATAAATGTCTGTTCTCGTATATGTATTTCTGTCGTGTGAGTGTTTTGGTTTTTTACTGTAAACTTGCATGTGTGAATAAATAAATAAATAAATAGTAAATAAAAAGCATACGGTCAAGAAACAACACATCAATATTTAATCGACGAAATTTGGTCAAAATATACATAAGTTAAAGTTCAAGTATAAGATAATTAACTTACCGTTGCAGCCCAAAGCTCTGCCAGCTGTTGACATTGTGCTTTGATCCAGATTGCGACCAGTTACAGCGAGCTTATATCTTATCTATCAATCTAATACTAAACTGGGTTAGGTTAGGTCAAAAGTACAATTAATTGCATTAGTGCTCGAGCAAACGGTGGCTTGTGTATTTAACGGTCACGTCTTAATTTAACTGTGATGTCATGTGCCCCCTGGAGTAGATAATATTGTTATATAAATAAGCTTCTCTTAATAAAAAGGTATTTTTTTACATGTTTTTATGTCAATTGACTGACAAACAGGCAGACGGCCCACCTGATGGAAAGTGGTCACCGCCGCCTATGGACATCTGCAACACCAGAGGTGCTGCCAATGCGTTGCCAGTCTAGGAAGGATGGGGAATGGGGATGGGATGTGGACGAGGGAATAGGCCTCCGGATCTCGTCACTCACCTTACGAAACGCAATAGCAAGCTATTAATTTACGCCGATATTCTGTTTACGTTTGTGGTTATGTTTTTAATTAGTATAATTAAATTTAAAGACCATACAGCGGTCATAAATGAATATTTTATAAACTCTAAGATTTCGTGACGTTCTTGAGAAAAAGAATAACACAGATAATTTGTCTAGTTTTTTTTTTATTTCGTTGCTTAGGCTAATGTCAGATGCCATCATTAGAAATGTGTTATTAAATGAAAAATATTTAATCGATAGATCTACGTTAGTCTACGTTTTAGGAATAAGATATGCACGATACCCTCTAAAACCGCTCTATTTCGGAAAAGTATACTCGGAATGGCTCCTAAAATGTATAATAATGTACCGAAAGAAATAATAAAAATAGAAAGTATGGCCGATTAAAAAAAAAAAAAAAAATGTAACTTTCTATTAAAAAAAAGCTTAGTATACAGTCAACGAATTTTTGTCTGACTGCAGTTAAGTTGAGCGGTGCATATGCATGCTGCACCTCATTAACTGCACTTACAATTTTTGTATGCCTAGCGGCGCAACATAGTGATACCTCCTCAATAGACCAAGATCTTATGTGTATATTTTTTGTACCCACCTGTGTTGAACAAATAAACTATTTCTATTTCTGTTAGAAGTAAATTAAATGTCGTGTTTCCAGCCCTTGAGCCACATAAAGCGAATGAAGATTTTGACACATTAATTAAATCTCACAATTTATTCACCACGGATATCTCTGATAAGATAACATCAATCTAAACTACGCAATGCCATTTATCTCACTAAATCATTGGCATCGATTTATCACAATATTCTTGGCTTATCTAAATTCGAAAGAGTGGAATTCAATTAATCTTACTCGTGAGTACTAATTAAACTGAGATTAAAAGGGAAAATGAAATTTGTTAAAATTGTCAGCGGCTGAAATATTGATGTTATTTGTTATGTTAAAATTATTCTAGTCGCGGACAGGACTTGTTAATTCAGTGACGAAGTTAACTCAACTATTTTGAATCTGTCGAGTTCTTGCTTTGTGCAATGTACAGACTGATTAAAAACTTTACTTCTGACGGCTATAATAAAAAAAATCTGTAGTTTACTCGTTGGTAAAGTAGTTCTTAAACAAAACAAAGAAAACGACAGTTATTGCAATTACCTCGATGTTGTTTCAAATTGTGCAACATAAATAGAAAGTCAAACAGACACTCAAAATTCAAAACTTTAATTCAGCCAGTTGGCTCCCGTGAGCTCTTTTACACATCACAATCCGCTCGTTTAAAAATAAAAATTAATAATGTGAAATACAGATCCACTCCAAATTCAATTTTAACGCGTTTGAGTAACGTTTAAAACAATAGTGAGTTTCATTTTGACTCGTTGCCTTTTATTTTTAAACGTGTGAATAGGTTGAATCTACCCGCGCTTCGGACAGAACCAGTACTGAAAAGAAATGCCAAATAAATACAGTAATAGTAGTTTATGCAACGGTTGCATAATGATAGGCCTTAAAACACTAGTGCGGTTTTCATGAAACGAGCCGATAGGCGAGTTTCATAATAAGATCGCACGAGTGTTTTAAGGCCAAATTATGCAGAGTTGCATACATAACTTTATCTACACACATATTATAAATCCTCCATGATGGGTTCAGAAACAATATTTTCTGGCAACAAGTTATTTGTTGCAATCGTGGCTGCATATTTCCGATATCCGGCGCATTTTCACATCACACACATTCCGAGAAGACTACTATTCATATTTTCAACTAAAATGTAAATTACAAACAACTTTTTCTATTCAATTCGACAAGAATTCTACTTTCGTTCAGCAAAACACCAACATAATGGCGCCAATTCGATCCTCTGTCAAGACCATTTTTTTTTAAATCATAGACAAACGAATGAAGTCTCTATTCTCATGTCACTCGAGATCAAATGTTGTGCAGTTTATATTAAAAAAACATACTGAATTGACGTTTCGTATCAATAACTGTTTTAATATCTATGGATACTAGAATAGAGACCCACTTGAGTTTTGACAGCTGTTCCAAATTAATCTCATTTCTATACCTACTAAAAACGATACGGGAATAACATTGCATCACTCGTTTTACCTAATTGGTTGTCAAAATGGTGGTCATTTCCTACGATTTTTGATTATTCTTTGGAGGTTTTATGTTATGGGTGTAGATAAATTTAGTTTAATAACACAAACTAAATTTGAGGAACTTCAGTTTTCAAAACATGCTCTCATCTTCGGGCGATCGCTAGATTCGCCAGCGCCATTTACAACAGAAATACGAAGAGCTTATTTCATTGGGAATTCAAGGGATTTGTAAAACACTTGAAAAACACACGGCTTTACTCACGATTTATTGTCAGAAATGGTCCGACGTGTTTCGAATAAATCGTGAGTAAAGCCGTGTTTTTAAAATTATTCATAATTTCTCACGAAAGTTTTAATTTTATTTGTAAAATCTTTAATTTCAAGATAGATATAAGTACTGTGTTAAATGTTATGAAAACCATAAACGTGAATCTAGTAAGTGACACTCGCCTCTTGCCTCGTTTTTCTGCTAACATAGGCAGCTGCTTTGAATAAAGTCTGCGTTTTGTTAGATAAAGCAACATTGAGCGAATTAAATATTAATAGGAATTCTATTCACTCCCCGGCCGGTTGTTACTCGGTTAGCTGAACAAACCGTTGGTAAGTCATATGGTGCCACCGTTCACCAAACTCACCTAACTTCAATATACAAATATTTGCAATTAATTCGGAAAAGAGATTCCATTCACATACAAGCTAACGTATTGCTCTTAGATTACCTGTTACTTACCTCTAACGGGGTTAGCACATGCCCTGCGAGGCGTATGTCGCTCAGTAGGTCACTGTCAAAATATGTAAGGGATGCACTGAGCGACAAATGACTCGCGGGTAGATCGTGCTAAACGTGCAGTGCGTCACTGTTAAACTAGTCAAATATGTAAGGGATGCACTGAGCGACAAATGACTCGCGGGTAGGTCGTGCTAGACGTGCAGTGCGTCACTATCGAACTAGTCAAATATGTAAGGGATGCACTGAGCGACAAATGACTCGTGGGTAGGTCGTGCTAGACGTGCAGTGCGTCACTATCAAACTAGTCAAATATGTAAGGGATGCACTGAGCGACAAATGACTCGCGGGTAGGTCGTGCTAGACGTGCAGTGCGTCACTATCAAACTAGTCAAATATGTAAGGGATGCACTGAGCGACAAATGACTCGTGGGTAGGTCGTGCTAGACGTGCAGTGCGTCACTATCAAACTAGTCGAATATGTAAGGGATGCACTGAGCGACAAATGACTCGTGGGTAGGTCGTGCTAGACGTGCAGTGCGTCACTATCAAACTAGCCAAATATGTAGGGGATGCACTGAGCGACAAATGACTCGCGGGTAGGTCGTGGTACACGTGCAGTGCGTCACTTTCAAACTAGTCAAATATGTAAGGGTTGCACTGAGCGACAAATGACTCATGGGTAGGTCGTGCTAGACGTGCAGTGCGTCACTATCAAACTAGTCAAATATGTAAGGGATGCTGTTAAACACCAGCTGAGGGCGTCCCTTACTTTTCTATTAAAAAATATATTAAAAGAAGCAGTTCATTGAAACACACTTTTATTTCAGCTTTTCGTCTTCTTTCTTAGACATAAGTCAATATAAAACAAAATCTTAGAAAAGCAAAACATAAAAAAGTATAAAGGAGGTTGTCTGTCGCCAACATGGCGCCCCGCGGTGTGTAGCACCCATCACATGGCGACAGTTGGCAGGGGCACCAGTTTTCTCACGGGCCTACGCAGAATCCCCCCTTTTGTAGTTACGTCTACGCATCTAATAATTCCCCTTGATCCGGGCCAAACCGCGGCTACCCTGCCTCGCGGCCAAGTTCCTCTGGGAAGGGATCCATCGGCAATCAAAACAAGATCTCCTACTTTCAGTTGGACTTTTGGTTGTGGAGGTATGCTGCGCCTGGGTATCAAAGTTGGGAGGTATTCATCTACCCAACGCTTCCAAAAGAAGTCGGCTAGTCTAAGGCCCTTCTTCCACTGAGTACGTCCACACAGGTCGGTATCAGATACTGGACGCAGAGGTGGTTCGTTGGTAGCTGAACCAATCAAAAAATGATACGGCGTCAAAGCCTCTTCTTCATGCGGTTCTACTGACACATGTGTAAGAGGTCGAGAGTTGATTAAGGCTTCGGCTTCCAATAAGAGCGTATGTAAAGTCTCCTCACGCGGTGACCGTTCTTTTAAAGTTACAGATAGCGCGGTCTTCACTGATCTTACTAATCTTTCCCATGCTCCTCCCATTGATGGTGACACTGGAGGAATAAACTTCCAGAGGATCTTTTGGTTAGCCACAAAATCGTATATCTCACTGAGCTTGTTGTTGGCTCCAATGAACGCAGTTCCATTGTCTGACATAATGACTGAAGGGCAACCACGTCTAGCTATAAATCGTTTTAGCGCCATTATAGCTGAGTCAGTTGTCAGGCTTGCTACGATTTCGAGATGTATCGCTCGGATCGTTAGACATGTAAACAATGCGACGTAACGTTTTTCAGACCTTCGACCGATAGTGATAGTGACGGGACCGAAGTAATCGAGGCCGACATTAGTGAAGGGTCTCTGATGATGGGCGAGTCTTGCTTCAGGAAGGTCACCGGTCAAGGGTGTTAGCGGTTGGGCCTTTCTAATACGACAGAAGAGACAGGATTTGGCAGCTTTCTTTACGGATGGTCTCAAGTTGACGATAAAGAATCTGCGTCTCAGTTGGTTCACAACCGTCTCATTATGCGCGTGTGCGGCTTTTTTGTGAATGCTGTGCATGTTTAGAAGTTTGTTCCCACGTAGATAGCAGCTCGGCCGAGGTAGGTAGAGGTCTCGCAGGTGTCGTTGGCTCCAGCCCCACGGTAGCCGCGGCGGCAACGCATTTCGTTACCTCAATAGGCGGCGGCAGTCCTTGGTGTGGCTTTTCACTGACTGGATGCGGTGGTGGTATAACCGTGGCTGCAGTGTCGGGTAATAGTACCCCCTTGGGTACCGACACTGACGGAAAATGTCCACACTCATCAACATCATCATTATTAGGCCTGAACACCTGAAAATTAGGAACAGTGTTATCACATGAATCTACCCAGTCGGCTGTTCTACTATACCGACTACTAGAACCACTGCGCGCTTCGATCGTAGCCAACTCCGCTTTTAGTTCTAAAACCGCTGCTTCTCGCTCCTTCTCAGCGACGCGGTGGGCTGCCGCTCGCTCTATCTCGGCGACGCGGAGGGCCGCCGCCGCTCGCTCCATCTCGGCGACGCGGTGGGCTGCCGCTTGCTCCTTGTCCATCGCGGCGCTCTCCAGCTTGGCGATGCGGCGAGCGTGCTCAGCTTGAGCTGCAAGCTTTTGCGCTACGACAGTTGCACTGGAGCGACTTGAGTGAGCGGAGCGACCCGACACAGATGACCGTTGTGTACTTTGGGGTTCCTGCGGCTGTGCCGACGAAGTATAAGCGGTCGGCTTTAGGGCGGTAGCGGTTTGCTCCGCTGATTGTTGTGCACCGCTTTTGCTTCTAGTAAGCATTGTACTTAAGGGAAAAAAGGCAGTATGACGCTACAGAAAAATTAAAAAATTTACGATAGTAGGACACAACACAAAATGTAATTAATTAAGTAGTTCAGTACTTACGAAGGATCATTTGTTTAGCTCGAAGGACCATTTGTTGAACACCAGCTGAGGGCGTCCCTTACTTTTCTATTAAAAAATATATTAAAAGAAGCAGTTCATTGAAACACACTTTTATTTCAGATTTTCGTCTTCTTTCTTAGACATAAGTCAATATAAAACAAAATCTTAGAAAAGCAAAACATAAAAAAGTATAAAGGAGGTTGTCTGTCGCCAACACATGCACTGAGCGACAAATGACTCGTGGGTAGGTCGTGCTAGACGTGCAGTGCGTCACTATCAAACTAGTCAAATATGTAAGGGATGCACTGAGCGACAAATGACTCGTGGGTAGGTCGTGCTAGACGTGCAGTGCGTCACTATCAAACTAGTCAAATATGTAAGGGTTGCACTGAGCGACAAATGACTCATGGGTAGGTCGTGCTAGACGTGCAGTGCGTCACTATCAAACTAGTCAAATATGTAAGGGATGCACTGAGCGACAAATGACTCGTGGGTAGGTCGCGCTAGACGTGCAGTGCGTCACTATCAAACTAGTCAAATATGTAAGGGTTGCACTGAGCGACAAATGACTCACGGGTAGGTCGTGCTAGACGTGCAGTGCGTCACTATCAAACTAGTCAAATATGTAAGGGATGCACTGAGCGACAAATGACTTGTGGGTAGGTCGTGCTAGACGTGCAGTGCGTCACTATGAAACTAGTCAAATATGTAAGGGATGCACTGCGCGACAAATTACTCGCGGGTAGGTCGTGCTAGACGTGCAGTGCGTCACTATCAAACTAGTCAAATATGTAAGGGATGCACTGAGAGACAAATTACTCGCGCGTAGGTCGTGCTAGAGGTGCATTGCGTCACTGTCAAACTAGTCAAAAAGGGATGCACTGAGCGACAAATGACTCGCGGGTAGGTCGTGCTAGACGTGCAGTGCGTCACTGTCAAACTAGTCGAATATGTAAGGGATGCACTGAGCGACAAATGATTCGCGGGTAGGGCGTGCTAACCGTGTTGGCCTAGGGTAGGGTCTAATGTTGAATAAGTTCAGATAATTAGGAACGGTCCCTTTGGAAGTCGCAGCTAATACTACTGACAGTCGTGGTTGCCGGTTTCGGAAGTTGAATTTAGAAATAAATATTTTATCCCATCTCTTATTGGAAATCAGGCTGATTAAAATCTAATTAAAGAAGAGAATTATTTCCAATAGCAAAACTCAAAAAAGCTACTTACGTAGTTTTCTTTGTAATCCAATCACATGGTCTATTGTCCACGGTTGTCGTTGTCCGAGCTTTATCTTAATTGACTGCGTTTTGATTTAGTAGTGCACTCTCACCAATTTAAATGTGCCGCGCCACGACACTTATTATCACTCTACGCCTCAGAAAATAGAACCCATAATAATTCAAATTCGTTTTCTTTAGTCGCATTCGTAACTTTGCTTTCATAAGTGCGGATTAATTTTAAAATACATTCCGATAACTAGATCGCATAGCCACATTCGTTCTTATTTTTATAGCGATAAGCGTGAACTTTATTTAGAGCAATGGTAATTTTAAATTGGTGTTATAGTATTGTGAGAGTAACGCCTAAAGGGACATGTTATGTCATGCTATTTCTTATACGACATGTTGAGTAAAAGTAACAAGGATATTAGATTGCCATCTAGCGGTGCCATATGGAATGTGATTGGAGTTCAGTTGTCATAACGCTGCCGGGGAAGGTATTTGATTTCCTTGATTGATATCTAAAATCTGACAGCAGACTGATAAGCAAGAATTCTTTAGTCTGGTTCTAAAAATATTTATTTTTGAATATTTAAATTACCAATAGCCTACTAAAGAGACTCCTCTGCTGCACTGGGAGTGAAGAAATAGCAAAGAATGCGTGCAGATGCTTATCATCCTGGCATGTCGTAAAAGTCGACTAAGGGACGGGTCCTCTCCAACATGGTGGACTATCTGTATGGGCGATGGGCTGATCACCTGTCACGATACGGTTCATCATACCATCTTAGGACTAATTAATCGAACGTGGCCACAGGTAGTATTTTGGCTCTGCCCACCCCATTAGGGATTTCGGGCGTGATAATATATATATGTACTATGTGTGGAATAAGGTGAAAGTTCAACATAATGTAGTTTATGTTGAAATTTCTTGCTCAGTCCAGAATTGGTCGCATTGTGTTAAGCCCATAGTATAAAATAATATAAAAAGCTAAATATACAAAGTTAATTAATTAAAACAACATTCATATTGCAAATCCTTGAAAGCGCCGACTACGCTCATAACCCATTGAAATAAGGTGAAGGTTCAGCCTAAACTTGTAACTATTGAATGGTCAACATACTTAATAGCTGAGTTACGAATATACTCATAAGTAATACATAATTAAAGCAAACGTCCGTATTGCAAATCCTTGATACCACTTATAACACTTTGAATACAAAAAAAAAACAACCTACAATTGAAAATTCGGCAGCTATTTACCATATAGTGGCATCGTCTTAAGTCCATCTCGTACATAAATAACTAGTGGCTACGTGTAGACCTCGCGACAAACTTAACTTTACCGTTGGAAAACGGTTATCCCCATACATCGACATAGGTCGCGATCAGTTTACCAACACCGCAAATAAGTTTGTAATTGCAAAAAATCCCATATCTCCGTCGTTTTGTAACCTTTCGAAAAACTGAATCGACAAATATATTCCATATAATTATTGAACCTGCTCACAAAATTTCAACAGAATCGGTCGAGAAATGCGACCTGTAGAGGAGAACAGCGGGAAATTCGGACAGACATACGAAAGCATTTTTGCCCAAGCTGAAACGGAGACGCTTTGCTTGCTTCGCTCGCTCGGTCAACTATGCGAAAGCGTATTTGGGTCAATCAAATTTTTTGTGCACATCATTCTACTAGTTGGCTTAAGTACAAAATTACAAACAATTAGACCTTTCGTGCTGCTGATTGTGGTAGCATTTATTAGTAAATTAGTAAATGTATGAAACATTGAGGAAGCTGTATTAAAAATATACTAGTGGCTCCGTTAGCTGTAGACCTCGCGACAAACATAACTTTGCCGTTGGAAAATTGATATCCCAATACATCGACCTAGGTCTGGTCAGTTTACCAATACTGAAAATAAGTTTGTAATTGCAAAACACCCCCCATAACTCCGTCATTATGAAAAATTACCTAAAACTGAATCGACAAAAAAAATCTATATAATTATCGAACCTGCTCACATTTCACGAGAATCGGTTGAGAACTGCGACCTGCAGACGAGAACAAATGGACAGACGCTGGACATACGAAAACATTTTTACCCAAGCTGAAACGGAAACGCTTCGCTCGCTACGCTCACTCGGTCGAAAAGACCAATTTTGTCGATTGTCCAAGAGAAGTAATGTTATACATAATTTGTATGAAGACATTGGTTTGTCCCATGTTTGTCCAGGTTCGTACCAAGGTTGACACGGGGATAACTTAATCCCGTCTTATCTTTCTAACTATCTCTTTCCACGACTTTTTTTGAGAGAGACACACTTAGAGATAAGATGGTGTTAACTTATCCACATGTCAACCTTACTAGGACCGCTGGGAAACCTATATTCGTGTTCTCAGTGGATGACGTATACCCATATTCAAATTAACTGTTTATTTGGTTATGAAAATAGATAGGTTTTTTTGTGTGCAGATGATGAAGTAAGAACTTGTGGCAAATAAATGTTGATTCACCCTTTTTTATTTGGACTTTTATGTCAAAACGGAGCAACGGGACAACGATTTTTGCTAAAGAGATAGTCGGAGAATCGGAGAGTAATTTGTAGTACCTACATAAATTAACGTGTAGTTTATAACTGTATTATTAAGTTTGTATTCTTAATTAAAGCAACATCTTTATTGCATATCCTTGATAACACTGACGCTGATCACTAAACCATTGATTAAGGTGAAGGTTCAACCTAAACCTTTACGAGTAGGTATGTATTGAATAACGCCTGCGTTGCGTTAATTAGGGGGCAGCGCTAATGCTAATCAAGTTAAACGCTTCGTTAAGTGCGAGATAACCGTTAAGCTGTTAGTTGTTACACACCACATTCAAATTTTGATCAATTATCGTAACCAGGTCCGATCGCAGCCAGAAATTTGTAATTTGGGGGGGGGGTCACTAATGATAAAATATGTCGAGTAAATTAGACTTTACTTTTAGACTTTATTTTTCAATTTAACGTTTACGAATTTAGGGGGAGGGGGGGGGGGGTCATGTTCCCTGTGAGCTCCCCCCCTGGGTTCAATGCGAAAAGTTAATATTTAACAAAATTCATTAGACACCCAGTGTGTCGGATAGGGACACTGGGACAGAGTCACTGGAACAGAGTCCCTGGGACAGAGTCCCTGGGACTCCAATGACAAACGCTGGAGCAGACCGAAAAAGTAGGAAAACCAAGAAAAGTAAAAAAATCAATTCCAACAACGGAAAAGTTCTGTCACCTTTGTGTAGGAGTGGGACACAAATAATGAGTTATCTTTATCTACCTATGGTGAAAGCATATTCTTCCCTTATCTCCTGGGCAGGTACTACTAATTCCCCTAAGGGTCCTGCGATTTCTTTGTAATATTATTGACAGTACGGCGTCGCTCTGTGCACCGGCTGGGTCTTTTATTTCTGCTATAGCTCTAATAATACTCATAAAAGATTTCAGAGTTCGACAGAACTGACTTATCTGATTTTTCAATTTGTACCGACGTGTGGATCAGCCTTTACAACTGCGCGCGCGCATGTTTTGAGCGGAGTGACACGCGCGCGCGAGTCGATAATATTGTCAGCTGTCGATACAATGTCGATGCGCCTCTGATTGATCACGGGGCCGTTACGAAATCGACTCCTGATTCGAATATTCGTCTCGAAAAGGTTATGAAAGGCTGGAAAAAGTTAAGTAATTTAACAGTTACATTGATTCACGCCGATGTAAAAAATGTACACTGCTCGGCTCCGGTTTTGTTGTAATGAACACCATTAAGGCGCTGACAAGACCTAAATTGGCTTTACTTAAACACCTTTTTAACAAAAACCGTATGATTTGGCAAAGCAACAAAAATATACGTTGTATTATTGAAAAAAATTTCTATTTCCAAAATACGATTTGATGAAATCGATACGATAGAAAAAAATCGTGAGGTTACGTCTGAAATCCTCTTTAAACAGTTCTATGTCTTAATTTTTTTAACTTATGGATGTATAAATAATACCAATATTACATCACGCCCATACTCAAAAAACGATAAATTTATACTTTACGTGTAGTGTGTTTATTTATATAAAATCCGTTTATGATTTTCCCCATACAATAAACCGCACAGTGCTTCTCGTTCACTCCGGTGCAAACAGACAGTGACCGATCACTCAAGGTCATTGGGTCTGGTCAGCGTCTTAAATTTGAGTTCTGAGTTTATACCTAAGTACGCCTTGCAACAGTAATTATCTCGCTTCACACATTGCTGAAAATACAATATTTTTGACCACGAGTGATTGTGATTTTATGGCACAAAAAAAAATCTAGCGTTCTTTTGACCACTGCCCAATACAAGCATGACTAAGTACCACGAGAAAGCAGCATATTCGTGCTTCACACAGGACAAATTAAACTCTTAATGATACGTCAGCCTTTCTATCCCATTTCGCACTGTGGCATAAAGGCCGCTATTTTTCACACTCAGATAACGTCCCAAACCAGACAGCTGAGCTTAGGGACTGTCCTATTAGAGTTCCGTGGGACCACCGTGGGAGGGCTTTTGTTACATGTCATGCCACGAGAGCATTTGTTAGGTAGTGCGATTAAGGCAGTTTAGTGGTTGGTGTTTTGTCTATAAAGCAGATGAGAATATTTAACTGTCGCATGTTTGAATTTGTGGGACTGTTTTTAGAATATACCAGAGACAATTAGCTCTACATATTATTGATGACATAACAGAGTCTAAGGACATAACAGTGCCCGAGACAATACAAAAGAAGGAAAGACAGCGTCGTAGACGAGATTAAAAAAAATCAGGACATACTTGGAACAGACAAGCGCAGAATCGCATTCGATGGCGAAGTCTAGGGGACGCCTATGTTGGACAGCAAGACAATCTTCACGTACCGGTGTCAAACAATTAAATAAGATTATGATAACTATATTTTAAGAGAGATTGTTAAATAAAGGCTATTATTATTATTATTATTATTGATGCAATACCATCATCATGAGCATTCCTGTCACGACCAGTTGCATTTTGGATGCAAGAAATATTGCCTGCCACTTGGTCTGCATGGAATTCGGTTATAGTTATTCCATGGGAAACTTTCGAATTTTCCGGGAACTATCAATACCAACTACCAATATACCAAGTTTCATGAAAGTCCGAGAAACCTGTAATAAATAGACAGACACACAAACTCTCGCATTTATAATATTGGTAGGATTTTCCAGGATAAAAGGTAGGATTATCCTATTGGTTTTCGACAGAGCTCGAACCTATGTCGACGTACCTCATTTTTACCTCTTTCTGAGAATCCAAGCCACTGCAGAGAAGTATAGTCGCGATATGAAAAGGATCATCGCTAATCAACTTTATTCCCTTGACATATCGATAAGTGACGAACCTTATCGTTCCGCGACTACTACAGATATAGTGAATAATATTTTTCCATCGGTAAAACTCGGATCTCAATCGGAAGACGACGGGACCCGAAGTGTCAATTAATTATTGTATTAAACATGTTTATATTCATTAATATGAAACTTTATTATTTAGTGTCAAATGTCAAAATGACAGGTGGTATGATGGGTACTGAAGCTAATTGAGAGAGCACGATAAATACGAACTTTTCCGATAAAACACGATGGAAACTAATTATGCACTACATCTGTCCACCGTAGAGGAATGTTTCTGAACACATAGTGTCAAATCTTTTCCAATCAGTTTTAAACCTAGGAGGGGAAGTGAAATCTAAGTTTTACAATGCTGTCGAAAAGTATCCAGAATAACTCAACACAATAGCAACAATGCTAGGCTACAGTTAAAGAATCGTACTGCATTAGTGGCAGTTCACAAGGAGATAATAGTTCAAGCATTTCTCATACATTTATAACATCCATTGTGGCCTGCTTCATAGAGTCCGCTGACCATTTATTAATAGGACATATTTGGACAGACACCGACAAGCAATAAATAAGGGTATAGAGGCTTACGCTCCAACAGAACGGGTCGTTAGTTACGCTTGGCTCGATTTTAAGGGGTATTAGGAGTAAGACATATTTTACAGTTCAAAGTAGTTCGTCAAGAAGTTTTGTTACAATATACCAGTTGAAATAGGGCGAAAAAAAATTACAAATTATACTTATTTCCAAAACAGTCAAAAAAGTCTAGACACTACAATTAGTACCGTTGAATATAGTTACGGTTGAAGGCAAAATATTTTAAAGTAATTCCATGTGAAAAGATGCCAATCTATCCTTAGAAGTAGACAGGAGTCAGCTATTAAGTGCCTGTGATACGAAAAAACTTAAACAAATTAAATTAAAGGAGGGTTTTTTAAACCCAATGAAAAATGCAGTCTCAATTATTGTCGCAAACTAGTACAAAATCGACATACCTTGTGTAACAAACAAAGCCGTTAGCGCAAATTATATTGAACGCATATGCCTTGCGTCACAACTTAGTATAAATACTTCCACTCATCCTTGCGCAGCGCGCTATGTGCGCGTGAGTTTCAGAGGCGAAGCGTGAGGGTAAGCCGGTGTATCAGTTCTATTTTTAAACCTTATATTATTACTCATTAAATATTGTAATTGCCTAAAACAATTATGCAATATGCAATTTTTATGTTAATACAAGAAGTAATTAATAATATTATAATGTTTGAGTTAAGAAATTATGCACCGGCTTACCCTCACGCTTCGCCTCTGGTGAGTTTACATCGCCCTAACATGTAAGACACAAAGATAAGTTAAACCCGTTTATCTCTATGACTATCTCTTTCGTCGGCACTAGTGTGAGAGAGACGCACTTAGAGATAAAACAGTTTAAGTTATCCTTGTGTCTTGCATGTAAGGGCCGCTGCCGCGCCACTGCCACACAAATCAATACCATTACCATGCACAAGTTTATGCAAACCGTTCTGCCGAAACAAGTAAAAGGGACCAAGTTATAGTTTTACATTATGAGAACGGTTTGCATAAACTGATGGTAATGGTACAAAGTTGCATATTTATAAAGCCGCGTACAGATTTGCGAAACGTATCATGAAATATAACATGCAATGAAATAATTTGCCGTCCACATTGATTGTCGCAATGTGTCATGCAATGTAACAGAATTCCCATAGTGTGGACGGCTTGCGCGCACGAACCGTGCTCAATACGCGCACGAACAGAGCATTTCAACTCGTGCGCGCCGCGATCCGCCATTTGTCGGTTTTTTCGCCGAACACAAAGGGGCGCGCAGTGTGCACGGAGCGTCAATGTGGACGGGACGGGACGGGAACGCGCGCGGACCATGGAAGAAAACACAGCTACTATGTTCGCCGCGCGCATGCTGGAAACAGATGTGAGTACGTACATGCTCGGTTCGTGCGCACCCTGCGTCCACACTTATGAAATGCTCCTTTCATGTTACATTGCATGCTACGTTTTGCGAATCTGTACGCAGCTTAAGCTCACGCGCACGTAGCGCTGCGCGCAAAAATGAGTTGAAGCATCTGTACGCCATATATTATCTCCATCTTCGATGCGGCACATAATATTATAATTGCAGCACAAATATTACGTCAACCGCACATTACGTTTATTTGCCCGCATATAGCACAACGAACGTAATTATATGTTCGTTGTATGTTACGGAGATGCCAATAAGTGTTTACCAAAATTGACCATAACGAGGAAACTTTCTGAGAGGAACGCTATGAGTGGAGGAATATAATAATAGGAAAGTAGGTCGGCTTAGATATTATGTATAAAGTCATACAAGAAACATATAGTAGTGAGCTCTTTAATTTACCTCGGAAACTTTCAGGTTTCTATATAAATTATTTACCTACTTACCTTTTTGAATTTTGTATTAACTTCAGCAAGTATACATTCCTGAAGTATACCTATTCTAAACCCCTACAGACCGTAGTTATGCAACTTTTTACGAAAAACATACTGAAAAAAGGTAGATACTTTAATCCATTCCCCGTCAGGGCATTTCCAGCAGCCGCAGATACGTAGTGGGGGTCAAATGACCCCTTCCCCCTGACTCACGACCGAAGCACCTCATTTTGACCCCCTCGGACGATAACTCGTAGAATGCTTCAGAGAGTTGTATTATGAAGCTTCGTGAACGTCAGCTGCGTTTCCGTGGGTGAGTTGAGCCGCGGTAACTTCCCAAGAACGTAGTTTTTTTTCTACGCGCTATGGATGATATTGATACTGCTCAACCCACCCACGGGATCACAGCTAAGCTTTTGATACAACTCTGAAGCATTTTACGAGTAGTTATAGCCCGAGAGGAAATTATTGACCAAATTTCTTGGAGTAGTCCAAGAAATTTGGACTACTCCAAGAAAGGTTTACCTACGGAGCCCCACCAGCAAAACGCCTGATAAAAGTTCATCCCCTTTTAACCTTTTTGCCGCCGTTTTCGACTGCGTGACAGCGTATACAGGGTAAAATAGTCGTTCATTACCTTGACTTAACGTTGAAATTCGTGTTATTCTCAGACATGCTTGGCGGCCAAAAGGTTAAGAGGGCACCGACCGTCCAGTGGCGCCCTCATCACTGTTTTTGTGTTTTCTATTAAAGGAAAGTATTTTATTAAAATTGAAGCCGTATAAGTTGTTAAGCAACTTAATACACAACGTATATGCTATGTAATATAGCTTTGCTAAGTATAACCATCATCTAATCAATTTAATAGAAAATAGTGGCCGCTTTATTCTGTTAAATTGATTAGATGATGGTTATACTTTGCAAAGCTATATTACATAGCATATACGTTGTGTATTAAGTTGCTTAACAACTTATACGGCTTCAATTTTAATAAAATACTTTCCTTTAATAGAAATCACAAAAACAGTGATGAGGGCGCCACTGGACGGTCGGTGCCCTCTTAATCGACTTGGGTGTTCTCTCAACCTTAGATTTTGCTTAAAGTAATTATTTTGATTAGAATGTTATCTTAGGGGTGAGGACACATTTTCCGTTATCACCCTGGCGGTTAAAGGAATCGAGCAGGTTTCTTCAATTAAGCATATGCCAGTAATGATATCAGCATAGCGACAATAGCATAGGTTCTATTGGTAGAATCTCTTGACGAAAGGAAGATTCGTGATACTAAATAAAGTATATTTAATAAATATTTAAATAACACTGCGCACGCGCATATTGTCATTGATGGTTGCGAACTTGATCTAGACATTACGGATCTACGGTAAGTGAATGTCCAACCTCCACGTTATCGATCTGTTATCGGTATCACTGTATCTTTATCTTAACGAGATTGTTAAGAGTTAAGGTTCATGGTCACAAGTTGGCTTAGATTCGACATTATGCGTGTTAAATGTTGCCACATTTTTGTTTCTTAATTTACTTATTTTGAGTCTAACAATACAGTTGTGAATGCATCCTAGTTCGTAGCTTTAGGTTCTTCAAAAAATGTGTACAAGCCAGTTCCTTATGATGAAAAAGGATAAACTGAATCGATCCAAAAGAAGATTTTTACAGTTTAGATAAATTAAACTTTCAATTAGATTTCGATTATTCAGTCATCCCACTTCTGATAGTCTATTTAAATGCGATCGCGCCGCAACAATAGAGCAACTAAGAATAATTTCAAGGATAACTAACAACTGATTGTGTCGTTTGTCGCTGGTGACTGGATCACTGCACTGCCGATGCGTATCGCGATATAACGAGGACCAATTAGGGAAATCAAATTAGGGTTGGCACGATTGAGCTTTCTTATGATCTATTGGTATAAGTGAGCGGGATCAATATCGCCTGGAAATACTCTCTATTTGGATGCCCGAATTTTTATTCAGAAACCTGATTGCCGATAGCGAAGCTTGCGGCAAAAGAAATTCGTGCTACGAAACAACTTCACTGCCCCATTGAAGTTATTTCGTAGAAGGGAAATTAAATCGAGTAAGGAATAAAGTTTTTGTATGTGGTGTATCCAATCACGAGTTGCTGATAGAAGTTTCTGTTCAGTTCAGGGCTTTGCATGAGGCAGAATACTTAAACTCCACGGAAGCTACTTACTACTATGTTATTATATCAATTATGTAATTATATGTAGGTGGTATTGTGCTTCGAATGTCAATAGTATCTATCTATCTATGGTGGCTACACACGATCACTTTTAACTGTCAGTCAAAACTGTTAAGTGAAAACTGACACTTAAAAGTGATCGTGTGAAGCCTGCTTAACCTATCCCTTTCTGCTAGAAGAAAGAACCGATTACTTATCGTTCTGATATTAAGAGACTACGAATGTGAATCTGTTTAGCATGGTCCACTTCTCTCTCTTAACGAAATCGTAGTGCACGGCTCACGAATATATATATATATGTTTATTTTCAACTAAATAAAATAGGAGTTCTAGTTATTAATTAACGTCATCAAACAACCCTATTAACACAAGATTTAAACCACTTTCAAATCGAACACAAATCGATGAATCGATTCTGAACTCGTTATCTAGTTCGGCACCAAGCTAAATGAATAGAATCGAATAACTTACAAGGAGATCTGAATAATCGACGCCGGGTAATCGGATAGCAATCTGTTTAGTCGATTTATAAGGATCTGCGGGTTTCCTGCATATGCGATGCTATCTGTTGTTGGTGAGCATTAGTTATAGTGATTTGTTTCAACAGTTGACTTTTAAATTAACTAAGTAGTTTGATTATTATCTTTTTAGTGTTAATTGTTTCACAGAATTATATTAATGACCGAATCCACTAGGAAAAGGAAGAAGAAGAACATTTATTCACTAACACAGAAGACACACAGAGTAATGTAGAATAAGAGAATAATACAACAGAAAATGGTGGTGTGTGTGTCTTCGCGGCAGTGAATAAGACACTGGCTCAGGATATGCTGAAGTGTTAGACATCTGCAACGGCCAAATTGATCTTTGATGTACCTCTTGTACAGTTTATTGGCTGACAACTGTTTGACGGAAACTTAACTATTTAATCTCAGATCAAATACTTAACGCCGTTCGTGAATTCGGTCATAAGACAATATTGCATAGGCAATGAAGTGCGAAATAATTTGTTATTTGCAACTTCCTACTAGAAGTTTGGCGTGGTCTGTTACTGAACCAAAAATTATATGACAATTTTGAACTGTAAAGGTGCTCGTAAACGAGATAGATATTTAGCACTTTATTGCTGCAATTCGGGCTATCCCAAAAATGATTACATATTATATCATTAATGGGGACAAAAGGTTGAATGTTAACTTTTGAGAATAGCCCGAATTGCAGCAATAAATTGCCGAAAAACTAGCCCGTTTACGAGCACATTAACCTTTTGACCGCCAAGCATGTCTGAGAAGTAACACGAATTTCAACTTTAAGTAAAGGTAATGAAGGACTTTTTTACCCTGTAACCGCTGACGGCTACAGCCGACTATGGCGGTCAAGAGGTTAAGCCACGTGACGTGCAATTCACTGCCGCGAAGACACGCACCACTATTTTGTGTTTGTATTGTTTTCTTCTTCTGTGTATGCGGTGTTAGTGAAACAATGTTTTCTTTTTTTCTTTTTAGGGTTGCGTACCTCAAAAGGAAAAAACGAAACCCTTATAGGATCACTCGTGTGTCTGTCTGTCTGTCCGTCTGTCACAGCCAATTTGCTCCGAAACTACTGGACCGATTGAGCTGAAATTTGGTATACATATGTAAATCGGTGACCGCAACACGGACGCATGACGTAATTAAATAGTATTTTATTTTATATACGCATTAACATTTAGTATAAGATTTCTATAATAAGTAGGTAATTACTAACATATATGAGTCATGTAAAAAGTTACACGAAATAAATGAATTAATAATAATTAAAATAAATATATGAATTTTAAACATGGGCGCCACTTTTGGGGGTAAATTAGAAAATAAAAAAAAAGTTATTCAGCCTATATCGTGTTACATATCAAATGAAAGGGCTTATTGTGAGTATCTTAAATTTATTTTGTTTTGAATTTCAAGTAAAATTGTTTAGAAGTTATTTAGGAAAATAGGCGAAAATTGACCATTTCAAACCCCCTCCTTTATTTCCGAAACTACTAGGGCTAAAATTTTGAAAAAAAAATACAGAAAAGACATCTTTACCTATAGATTACAGGAAAACCTATAAGAAGTTTATAGTATTTAAAGTAACGTAGTAAATTCAGATAATCATGTACGGAACGGAACCCTCTCCAGGCGAGTTTAACTCACACTTGTCCAGTTTTTTAATTCTCAAAATAATTACAAGATACTAAGCAGTTACGTTCAGTTGTATGAGCTCCTTAGTTTTCTATCTCCCTCTGGTCTCCATATTACAGGCCTAGAGTACACTTGCGAAGGCCCCTGCCTCAGTTTCTAATTTTAGACAATCTTACGTTGTTAATTTGTGATTGTAAAATTTACTTTAATTTTTTTATGGTTAAATTTTAATTTTAATTTTTATTCTTACCTTCTTCTTTCATAGCAGCGACAGCGTGAGGCACTCCAGCCCACGGACTGGGCAGATCCAGGAATACTGCATCGGCTTTACCATTGAGATCTTCACCGAATCCTTGTTCAAGGACGTCTCTGTGTTTGGCCTGAAAGTGTTTGTTAGCTGTAGTTCAAAAGAAATTGAAAAATAGTAATATATCAAGCTATGTAGTTTTCTGAAAAATTCTAATTAATCCGTCATTTACACTATAAAAAATATTGAACACATATTTTTTCTTTTGTCAACTAAACAAAAAATGACGAAGATATAGCGCGTTGTAATTCCGCGTGACGTCATGACTTTGTACACTTTTTGCCATTAGGATGAATTTCAAAAAATTATATAATTGTATGGTTAATTTTCGTAACACAGAGGAACTTTTTAAACTTTTTCTTAACAACGCCTTAATTACGTACAATTTTTTTGAAATTCTCCCATTAAGTGATGTCAATTACTCCCGAACTTTGATGCGCGTTATCTTTGTCAATTTTGATTGATTTGATAAAGCTAAAAATATGTGTTATTTTTTTTTTGATATTCTGACTGACGGACTAATTAGAATCCAATCTGCACCTCAGAATTAGGACGTCAAGTAGACATATAGTATACGTTATCACTGACTGAGAGATGCCACAAAAAACTCAGCGTGTCGGAGAGATTCTAGTTACTCAAAATAACTTACAGTAACAAACTCTGCTACACCATGAGCTTCAAATTCATCGCAGGCGATCTTCGCGCGGTGCTCATGGAAGTCAAAAGTGTGGACGTGACCGTGCGGCCGCACGCGCCGTGTAAGGGCGTGGGTTAGTGAGCCACTGCCGGTGCCTGTGGACAGATTTATACCTTATCAAATAGTAGTGTTTTATTTTCTGTGCAATTATTAATTCTGTATGCCAGAATCCCAAATTCATCAACGGGTTCTATTAGTATTTCGTCTAACAAATATGTACTGTTAGGCTTTTTGTGCTTTTTTAGGGTTCCGTGCCTCAAAAGGAAAAAAGGAACCCTTATAGGATCACTTGTGTGTCTGTCTGTCTGTCTGTCCGTCTGTCACAGCCAATTTGCTCCGAAACTACTGGACCAATTGATTTGAAATTTGGTACACATATGTAAGTCTGTGACCGCAACACAGATGCGTAACGTACACAAATAAATTTTAAACATAGGGGCCACTTACGGGGGCAAATTAGAAAATTAAAAAAAAAGTTACGCTAACTATATCATGTGACATATCAAATGAAAGGGCGTATTGTGAGAATTTTAAATATGTTTTTTTTGGAATTTTAAGATGAATGGTTTGGATGTTATTTAGGAAAATAGGCGAAAATTTACCATTCCCACCCTTATCTCCGAAACTACCAGGCCTAAAATTTTGAAATAAATGCAGAAAATAGTTCTTTACTTATAAATTACAGGAAAACCTATGAGAAGTCTATGATATTTAAAGTAACATAGGAAATTTCAGATAATCATGTATGGAACAGAACCCTCTCCATGCAGGTTTAAGTCACACTTGCCCGGTTTTTTGTGAGCAAATCCTAAAAGTATGAATTAAAATTTTCTTTTTCCACATAAAGCAGGCTAGCTTATAAAAGAAAACATATCGAGATTTTCAGCCTTCTGGCTCCCAAGAGTGATACAAATCATTTGTATATATGTATCGTTAAATAATAACTTGAATAAATAAAACTCTCAGCTGCGGTATTAAGGGCATATTTTTATGAATTACTAGCTTCGGCCCATGGCTTCATCCGTGAGGCATCCAAATAATTCACTTACCTACTCATAACCATGCCTGACAATATACAAATATTATTGTTTTTAAATTAACCTTACCAGCTTCAATAACAACACAGCCAGGGACCAAGTCAAGTTGCAATAATATCATACTGATATCAGGCGTGTAGATAATCTGTGTGCGATGAGGCAGTGTGACAGACCATAACTCGGGAGTTGGCTGCAAGACATGACCCCAGCCTTTTGACAACTCCACCTTTTTAAAAATAAAATACAGCCTGTTAGTAGGAACCATTGCTAGCGAAAATATATCCACTCATGTAAATAACAATATTAAGCAGCATTTTTATGTTTTAAACACAACATCCTAGGCTGTATGGACTTCAGCCCTTTGCCTTTCCTTGTGTGAATAATGAAAGGAAAAAAGTATGTTACTTAATTTTACATAAGAGTGAATTAAGATAATGATGTAAACACACTAGGAACCAACCCCGAGCTTATTTTCACATTGGCTAGTATTAACCCCACAACTCTTCGCCTTCAAAGTGTGATCACTATGCCAATAACTGTAAAACTCGTTAATTCCATACAATTTATGTTGTTGTAGTTGTTTAGGGTATATTGATATAAACTGGCTAAGGAAAACACTTACCCGGCTTCCGTATTCCACTCCGATAAGATTTTTAACCTTCAAAGCACCAAATGTTGTTTGATAAACATTTTCTACCATGTCTCCTTTCTTATTTTTTATTTCACGCTTTACATCTATAGCGTGAACATTATTACTTAAATATAATATCACTGTATCTCCTTCGTCAATTTTTTCTTTGTAATTTCGGAAACTCATTTTAAGTAATACCGCTGATTTTCCTACAAACTTACAAGTTTGTAAACAATAAGTACTTATTTATTGATTTGACTGACACTGAACTGACCATGTGGTTTTGACGTTTATTAACACTTGGGAGAATATCGAGCAGAGTCGATATTATAAAGTCGAAAATTGCTGTGTATTTTAAAAAGGTTAGTTAGTTTAATGCCAAGTATATTTTAATACTTATTGCATTTCCATTACCTTTTACAACCTATTTACTGATGGCTTTTGCGTATTACAAGTATTGGTTACATTTTAAAAAACGCCCCAGGTGTCATCGGCTCATGTTACACACTTCATTTTACATAAAAGTTTACATTTCAGATCAATTTTTTTATTTTATTTTATTGTGTAAGATGATTATAAATTGCTTGCTACTCAAGCGTACAGCCGTTACGAATTTTAGTAAAAAATGTACATCTAACGAATAAATCGACTACTCGAAATAGCTGAGTACCTACTACTCATTTTGTGATAGCTGTGGCTGCCCGGTTTTGACATAAAGGTAATGAAACGAAACGAACTTCGTAGAAATATCACATCGCAACGTCAGACGTCACGTCAGTCAGACAGATGTCAGTGCGCTTTGTCAGATTAGCTTGCTTTGCTCTCTTTATTTTTCACTAATTCTTAGTAAAAGTATTTATCTATCCAATTTTACAAGTCTTTCTCATAAAAAAATGAACAGTGTACAAGGCGTGACTAAACTAAGTCATATTTAGTGCCCTTTTTCTTTCAAATATGGTGAAAATGGAGACGTCCAAGAATAACAGCAAAACGAGTTCATTAAAGGCTCTAATACTCAAAGCCTGGCGAGAGCGGTGGACCGACATCCAATGGGGTATTAACATCAAGACTATAATCCCTAGAGGAGTAAGCGGCGACTTATACAATTTAGCTGAGTGTATACTTCAACAAGCGATGGTGGGATGCGGAGCCAACCAGTTAGTAATATCATATCTTAAGCATTCTTTGGCGTCACATTTGGTTTCCTACGCCGCTGTATTACAGAGAATAGCCAAATTTGATGCATTCCACAAACCTCACTGCATTCTAAGTCTTCTGGAGTTCATAGAAAGCTTTCTGGAAAGCATAACTTGCCGTGGGAAACTAGAAGAAGAAGTTCTGGCGAATGCCGTGTCATCAATAATTTTGTGGCTTTTGCAAGTCTATCATTATTCTTTGAGCAAATATCCATCATCAAATCCAATTCAGAGTCAAGAACTTCTGGAGAAATCAACAGCATTGCTAAATTCAATTGTCAGCACAGATTTTCTACTGGCTATGTTTTATTTAGCCAAGCAAAATGATCCAGATGAATATAATGAAGTTACAAAAAAGTGCCAAGAGATAACAGCTTTTATGATGATGAACACACAGTTCAAAGCCCCTGTTGCTATACATGACACTTTACAAAAGATTTGCAATATGGATATTGATAAAATAGCCTCATTGAATCTTAAACCTGAACCTGTGACCCATTGTTTGCAAGCATTAGTTGCAATAATTATTTTGTCCAACCCTAGTGTGGACATGCAGCAACTTTCAACGCAATTACTTGTGATAAAGAGAATTAAAGGTTACTCCTTAGGGCGTCTCTACTGCGAACTCATCAGAGCTTGCTTCATATCATTGAATGATTCTAGTAAGGATGCGTCTAAGCAGGCACTCTGGGCAGCCTTCACTTTTCTTAAAGTACCACAGGTTATACATTACCTCCATAACACATCTGGAACAACCAACAAGGACGAAGAATATTCTGTTGAAGCGGTTGAAGCGTTCGAGAAGCTGCTGCAATCAACTCCTCTATTGGACATTGTTGATACCAAAAATTCTTGTAACAGTGTTGTGTCGTTGCTAAAGCCGTTGGTCAAGTTAAACATAATGACTGAACAACACTTGGCCTACTTTAGCCAAAAGCGGGAAAATAAGGAGATTCAACTACAGAATTTAGAACCCACTGGATTAAAGGGTTCAGTTCCTAGTTTCATCACTCAAGCAGAACCAACTTTGGCTGGGATTCTAAAAACAATGAGTGGAGACTTCCATAAAATGCAGGAGCTATATGCTATGCTTTGCCAAATTGTAGCGGGCACGACCTTGATTACTATCTTGGCTGTTGCAGCGGTAGAAGGAAAGTTGAAGTTATTTGTGTCAAGACTAATTAGGTTCAATGAGTTTGCCTTACTCGCTGCCAGTGAAAAGGGTGCATCTCAATCCAAAGTGTACATTTTCGACATATCATTTCTAATTCTCTGCTCAATTGTGCAAGACTATGGGGTTGAAGCAGTTTTGGAAGAAAACGGAGAATCTTTCTTTGAGCAGTGGGTTAGAGAGTGCATGCCCCATAAGGGAGCCCATAAGTCACCTGACCAAATCCTTCAAAAGTGTGACTCTTCCACTGTAGATATCTTTATTCATCATTTGAGTGCTCCTGATTTCGATTTCAAGAATACTAATTTGAAACCTCATGAACTTTGCATGAATGTGAGTCGGACAGTGAAAGAGGTATTATTTGCTTGGGAACAGGGTTCTTTATCTGCTGTTGATGTAAAGAGGATGTTAGATTCCTTGAGGCAGAAAATGGCATCATTAGCTGTGTGTGCCACAGTGTGGCTCTGTGCATACATTGATGTTGTTCACCAAGATGCCTTTTTGAAGCCCATAAATATGATTCAACAGTTCTTAACACCTCCAACAGAAATGGAATTGGCACAAATCGATAATTTCAAGGAGCGCGCTTTTTTGATGTGCCAAATTATTAGAAAGATGCAATACGACATCCACCCTCCATCAGTACCAAAAAGTAAAACAATGACCCTGCCGCATACGATTATATCGCGCCAGCCAATTTTAGAGCAGTTGCAAACTACGTGGGAGGATGTTAAAACTAGGGGCTATCTGCATATTGATGCAACGCATGTTATTGAAAGTCTGTTAAATACAGCGGGTCCTGTGTGGTTTGTCACCAACTTGGTAAAAGAGACTCTCAAATTCAGGTATCAGGAAGACCTTGATAGATCAGTAGATATAGTTTTTGCCATGTTCCATTTGGATATTGAAAAGTGCACTGAAGCTATGTTGCTGCATGTGTTACCTCAGTATTTGTATAATGCTAAGTTGAGCGAGGAGCTGGTCGAGCCTCAATCGGCAACGTTAGCCAAGTTGGCAGTGTATTGCGTCTACGCTGCTTTAGAGCAGAGTAATTCCAATAAATCACAGACTTCTAGAAAACGTCGTCATGATGATACAGATGACTTGGATTCTATGGTCTCTGCTAGCAAAGTAAGAAGACTAAATGATAACAGTGCCGATGTAAGTGCTATGTATTATTCTCAAAATCAGAGCGTTACTGGATTAATTTTAAAGGAATCATTAGCATCTGCTTTGGATACAATGTACAAGACTTTTTCTCAACTGGCTGGCAAGAATGGTGATGTGACTCCTCAAACTCAGTTTATCTTGGAGTTTTTGGTTTATGTAGTGCAGTGTGGCCAAGAAAGGGCACAGTTGGTTTTGCAAAAAATGCCCAGTGAATTAGTCCCTACACTAATTAAAGCCCTACCTGACAGTTTCAACATTAATTTAATTTTAAGACTGCACGATTTGTCTACTCCGTATGGCAGGAAGGATACTGCTAGAGATCTGTGTTTGTTGCGTAATATGAGATTGAGACCAGAGTAGGTTATTTATGTCTCAAAATGTTAGTTTAAGTATTTTTAAGTACTTATCAATATAAGAACTAGGGATTAATTAATGTAATGTGGGAGTAAAAAATAAAGCGTTTAAAATAGTAAAAATCTTTACTTTTCCAAACTCAATTCAACAACATAGCGATTAAAAATTAAGAACTAGATTCCATATTTTTACAATTTAAAAATTTCTTCCGTCTTCTAAGAAGACTCAACATTTCTAGCTTTTTATAATTAAATAATTGTATACTTTACACACCTAATTCTGGACGGATTTGGATAACGTATTGGCATTCACCAGGGCCCAATTATGAACAAAATATTGGTCTCTATTAAAAAAGATGACCTCAAATTTAAAGACTAAACATGGACAAAATAAAATCAATAATTAATTACGATTAAATTAACGCAATATGTACATCGTATACACACTTATCACATTGCATGTGAAGGAATTTATATTAAACTTAATAGTATGAGAGTAATTTGTACAAGTTCCTTATGCTAATGGAATATACAGTCTGCCTAGCATTGTACAAAATTCTTAATGCTATAAAGATCACAGGAGAGTTCCAGAGCTTTTTGTCTAAATAAAATAAAATATATTAAAATAGGGTAACAGTATTTAACTATTTTATAGAAATAAAACAAGTGACACTAGTTATAAAGCAGGCTTCTTAGCATCCGGAGAATCAGGATGTGGACGATCTGAAACAAGAAAAAAACAAAGTTAGGAAATCAAGAATCAATTAATTTAATGTTTACAGTCGAGGTCATAAATATATATACGTTAACAAAGAGGCAAAACTATCTGAGCGCTCTTACGCCCTTGACAATAAAGTCGTTTTCATATGTTTTCGACCACTTTGTCCGCGTTGATATTTTTGATCTCGGCTGTACCCACGTGTGAGCAATGGACTTAAGCAATTATTTAATACTAGCTGTGCCGTGGCTTTTTAAAAAAAATATATGATTGAGGAAGAGGACGTTTCCAAAAAAATATCCACTTTATTTCAAAATTTGGAAATTTTATGTTATTCTTACTCGAAATAATAATACTATTCGTTCTAATTTATTAATTGAAAAAGGTGCCCCTGATTTTCTTCCATTCCAATAAGTAGGTAGGTATGTCAGTTTTTAGGGTTTCGTACCCAAAGGGTAAAAACTGGACCCTATTACTAAGGCTCCGCTGTCCGTCTGTCCGTCTGTCCATCAGTCTCCAGGCTGTATCTCATGAACCGTGATAGTTAGACAGTTGAAATTTTCACAGATGATGTATTTCTACTAAACAAACAAATACTAAAAAAACAGAATAAAACAAATATTTAAGGAGCCCCAAACAAAAAACGTGATTATTTTGCCGTTTTTATAGTTACTGGTAAGCAACCCTTCGTGCGCGAGTCCGACTCGCACTTGTTTCATACAGCCACAAAACGGAAACATGACATTACCTACTACGTAAAACTAGGGACACTTGTTTTGATCAATAAATAGTAAGTATTAATCTGAAGAGTCTGACTAGATATAACATACAAATCCAAATTCTGAAAAAAGTAAACCAAGTGATAAAATTGCCTTCCAAATTCTTATACTCACCCATTTGCCTTCTAAGAACGTCTCCTTCCCTCGTTGCGTTATACGCCGGCGGTGGATTACTGACCCTCATTTGTAAACTTAGTCTATTAGGATTGCAGTTCTCATCGACCGTGTCAGCGGCGAACGCCCTCTGACTCCTGTTCCACGTCTGCTGATAGGAACTTTCGGTTGTTACTGTGTTACATCTATTGTTAGTGTGAGGAACATATTGCTCCGGCGACCAGTCGAACACGAACGTATGACTGTAGTTTTGCGTGTAAGCGGACGGAGTGCCGGACGGCGTCGGAGGGGTTGTCGTTACGTAAGGACTCAAGTCTTGATGACAGACGTCCGGTACTTTCTGGAGCGCCGACTCGGACCACGTCGGACTCGGATTCCACTGATCAACCATCTCTGTTTCTGATATATTAAAATTCTTCGACCCTGGTCTTCTGCTCGCTATTGACCCTGTTACGGCTACTAAAGTATCGCCACCTGAAGTGACTGTGGACGGCGTGCATCGAGGTGACAGGCTCGAAACGGGAGTGTTTAGTTTCTCTTCAGAATTCTTTGCTTTCCGCTTTGCATTCGATTGGATTCTAGGGTCTTCTATCCTGATATTGTGGAATCTAAAACAAGAAACTAATGTTAAACATGCGATAAAGTTATCAGACAAACAAGGGAAGTGAGATACCAAAACGAATAAGTTTAATGAATTACAGCAGCCCTACCAAGATTAACACGAGGATGACCTATCCCCATCCTATCCCTCAGTGTGTCTCTCTCATAATTCAAGAAAGAGATCCCCTGAGAGAAGAGATGTGGATAACTTATCCTCTTGCCAATCATGCTAGTTGGCTGTTGATTGGAAACGAGTGGTGTGACATATTTGCAAGTCGTAATATAATACCTGTTATCTTGTAATGACACAGAATAATCCACTGGGCCGTTGTCAGTCCTTTCATAGGCGTAGTGCATCGGCGCTATATGAGGAGGCACATGCGGTATGTGAGGCTGCAGGCCAGGGTTCGGCATCATCACTTGGGTCCCGTTTATACAGACGGGAGGAGTGGGCGTGTACTGCATGGCTGGGGGGTAAACTTGGAGATCAGGAGGTGGTGGCCCGTACATTCTCGTCGCCGCTTCATAGGCCAGGCCGTAATGCAGTTTGGACTGTACTGCGTAGTAGTGATAAAGCCACGGATTGGCTTTCATTACTGCTGCTTCTTCCTCACTGTGGAAGAAATTACGCCATAAATAACATCGAAAGCATTCTGTGCCGTAGGTAGGTACTCAGTTGTAATAACGATATTGCTTTGTAGTAACTTCAAGCTCAAAAGCGTTCCCAAAGCAATGACAATCTTTATAATTGTAATTAAGGCCATTTATGCAGGACATAGAGCGAAATGCGTAAGGATATAATAAAGCTATTTAATGTGTTGAAGTAATTTCATCTAAGTGTGTGTATGTGGGAAAGAATTCCTCCATCAGTGCGCTGTTACATGGTTCTGCCATTAGTGGGGACTGGGAATGGGGGCCACTAAAGTTTAATGTTTATATCAGAGTACCTACTTAGGGTTTAATAAGAAATTTCTTATTATACTAAATTTAAAACATTGTAATTTCTTTTATACGGACTTATCTAAATAGCCTACATATTCTTGCTTATTTTCTGCGAAATTCATTGAATACAAAGTTCTTATGACAGTTTCAAAATCCTAATTTACAATATGGTGTCAGACTTGCTACGTTGCACCAGACCTATTCTCGGTTAAAAAGTCCGACTGTACCCTTACCATGAGTTTACGCAAACCGTTCTTTTTATCGAAGATTTCGATAACAAGAACGGTTTGCGTTAAACTCATGGTAATGGTACCGGTAGGTAAGTTAGCTGGTACCTGTACCATGCATGTATTCTTTACTTATTTTGGCTGACTGGTTCGCCTAGTGGTTTTAAGGTTTGACTCCGAAGTTAGAGGTCACAGGTACCATTCCCGCCCCACGCGTATCAGAACATATTTGTATTTGGATGGACTCTGATCATTTGTGCGTCTTTGTGTCTGGTTTACGGGCCCAGATACAGGTTAACCTAGTTCGGGCCGTTGCAAGTGATGTTATACTTATATTTTATTTTAATCTGGGCGTCTATTCGGGAACATCTAAGTGATACTGCAGCGACCCTCGCATCTCGCTCTTACGCATTACGCGTCGTGCGGAAGAGTGGGATGAGAAATCTCACAAGTCGCTACAATATCACTTAGCGTTCTCGGATAGAGGCGCTGTTCATCACCACGGGTTTAAAATAACTGCATAGTAGAGGCGCGAGTTCACTGCAGAATTAGTTTGCTCCACGAGTTTTGATTTAGAAAATTGTATTTAATTTTGTATGTATCCTAAAAGCTCTACTACCTCTATATGTCGATATCTTACAGCATTGTCTCGAAACCTGGTCCAACACCTGTGTAAGAAGACAGCACGAAAACTATTCGAATAAAACAAAACAGAAGCTCAACAAAAACCGCGATAACCCCGCAATTGTATAGGCAATGAATTAAAATCAAACAAACGACAATAATACTCAATGTTCCCGCCGGCAAGGTAGTATTAAATTTGTAGGGACCTCTGTTAACCTTTAGCGCGCTGAACCAGCGTTTGAGTAAGCCAACCTTTAAGATAGTGGTTGCAAGGAAATGTCACATAGTTGGACTCAGTCCTGGACCTATATAAGTACTGTTGCCGCGAAAAGAGTTGAGGAGAAAACGTTGAATTATACAATTTATGCTTGTTGATTTGAATCATTGAGAAAGGAAGCTACATTCCTGCTAAGAATGATCGCAATTTATCAAACTAATCTATTAGAGTATACTTCGAACAATTTGAATAAAAATCTATGGTGATTGAATTTATTAAATTGAATAATGATTATAGATATTTCCAATGGTGGCACAGCTACACCTACGTCTGACTCCACTAATTAACGCGTTAATTAATGATGTTAGCCTCTAGCTATCAAGTTGGAACAGAACTTGACCACTATAATTACCTGAACCATACCTATGTAATGTAACATTAAAAATATGGAATTTTAGATCTTTTGTTTATAGTTGTTAAACTTATCTGCATAAGTGCTGTTGCATTACTTTAGTTACATATTTATAAAAATAAATATTAAATATCGTAACCAGTAAAGCATCGACAGTAGAAAGATTTTATTTTTAAATAAAGACCCTATTTTATTTGCAACTTATTATATGATTGACATTGAAATAGCATAAGAATGACACGATACATACATACATACATATAATCACGCCTGTTTCCCGTAGGGGTAGACAGAGACCACTTCTTTCCACTTGCTACGATCCTTACATACTTGTTTCGCTTCGTCCACTTTCATTATTCCCTTCATACATGCTCTTCGGTTTAGGGTACTCTTGACCTGGCCTTTTTTCAAGACGTCCCCGATTTGGTCTCGAAACGTCCGCCTAGGTCTACCCCTTCCAACCCTTTCATTCACACTCGCCTTATACACTTTTTTCGTCAATCGTTCTTCATTCATTCTCTCGACATGGCCAAACCATCTCAGCATACCTTTCTCAATTTTTGTCACTACATCTTCTTTCAGACCACAACGTTTCCTTATCTCACTATTTCTTATAAATTATTATTGACATTATTAATGACACGATGCAGACACCTTACATTAAATCAATGACAGTTAACAGTTTACATAATTCTAACTTCTGCCATTGACAGTACATCAAAGTTAGATATGTGTTGGACGGCGACAAATCGCTTTAGCATTCGCATTGGGAAAGAGATAGCCGAATCAAAGGGCGCAGATAAACGGGATGTAAACACACGTTCTGCATTAATGAACCTGACCTTACGATTGGGTGATTTATTACTTGGTTCTTATCTGTGGGGTTTTCACGGTGGTAGCAATTTTTCCTCGAGGGTTTGATTGCGTATTTTTTAACCGACTTCAAAAAATCGAAGGAGGAGGTTCTCAATTTGACGCGTATATTTGCTTTTTTTTACCTAGTGCGAAAGTTTGGATGGATGTATGTTTGTTACTCAATCACGCCAGAACTGATCGGATCTGGATGATACGAGTATTTGGCACAGAGATAGATTATAGTCTGGAATAGCATATAGGCTACTATTTATCCCGGAAAATTTAAAGTTCCAGAAGGATTAACTATAACCGAAATCCACACGAAAGAAGTCGCGGGCACATCTAGTATGATATACATATATAGTACCTATCTATATGTAGATACCAAAGTGTCAAAAAGCAACTTAAATTATTTGAAAATTTTAATAATTCTGGGCATCTATTCGGGAACGTCTAAGTGACACTGCAGCGACCCGCGAGTGAGACTCGCATCTTGTTCTTACGCATTACGGGTCGTGCGGAAGAGTGAGATCAGAAATCTCGCTTGCGAGTCGCTACAACATCACTTAGCGTTCCCAAATAGAGGCGCTGATGTTCAATCCTAATTACATAAATAGGTTACTGAAAAAAAGGTTACGTATCAGTTGCGTTAAATGTTATTAATCACGAGTGTGAGACCATCCTTAGGCGATTAAAGCAGTATTTAATAGTAATTACACTTTTAACCAGTTTATTCGAGTGCAATTACTTAGGCTAAGGGACTTAGATACGTAAGTACATACCAATTTTTCAAATATTTAAAAATTGGTATTTTTTAAATATTTTTCAATGTTATTAAGCATACTTATTGTATATTATTAGAATTACTTAAGAGGACTATGAACCAATGGCAAAAATCACCCTTTTCATACAAACGGCGTTAACGATTTCCACACCTTAAATGTTAACCGATTTTGACCAATTTTTTATAGGTTTTCAGGCCGAAGAAAATCCTGGTCTATAAGTTTTTTGAATATTGATTAAACATCAACAAAGTCAAATAATTGCCAAAATTTGATTTGTATCAGACTACTAAAACAACAATAAAACTGAATTTATTGATTATAGTGAAAAAACCAAAACGTATAAACTTAGATTTGGTTCCGACTGATAATCTATCAAAAATTGGTCAACATCGGTTTACATTTAAGGGGTGGAAATCGTTATCAAAAGGCGATAACGATTTCCACCCCTTTGAAAAGCTGTAGGTCCACACTCCTCTTAAGCACCTTACATACAGATAATATCTTTGATCACGTGACATAGATAGCGTGTGCACGTAGAGTTTATATATATTACCTACAAGCAAGATTTCCTTGTGCTTTCATTATTCAAAAAAACACCTTTTACTTCGTTATAATCTGCGTATGCATGTAGTTTTTCAAGATAATGCAACTTGTTATGCATAACCGATTTAATGGAATGTTGGAAATCAACGTATCCGCCGTCTTCCCGCCATGCGCCAATTTGTGCGTCCGCGCAGCTAACGCATAAATCTGCGCGACATGACGTAGGCGGTCGACATGTTGACAATTTGTTGTCGTTCACTGTATTTGTAAGGGGACGCGTCCATTGGGGTTGACGCATTTCCCGAGTGACTCCTTGACTATAGACATAATTAATTTGCTTATTTGAAAACAATGGTAAACAATGTACGCGTACAAAAAGCAGGCTTATGCTTTAAATACTAGTGGACCCGTCACAGTTTCGCCCGTGGTATTTTCCATACAAACTTTATCACCCCTGTTGTGACTGAATTTCAAAAAATTCTTCCTTAGTGCACCTCTACAAGGTACTCGAGGAATGTCTCCTCCAAATTTAAAACCTCTAGGACCACCCGTTTAGGCTGTGCGTTGTCTATAAGTGAGTCACGGTACTGTTTTATATGTATTGATTGATGATAGTCAGTAGCTATCCCACTGAACTAAGTCGAATTTTGAATAATGGAAAATTTGACTGAAAAACGATAAAAAGGCAGTGGTGGCTCAACAAGATGAAATTTTAGGAATCAAAAGAACTTAAGTACCTACGGCATTGTCTTGTATTTCTGGTACGAGTCTGAACTTCGTTCAGGCTACGCAGCTTAATCCGAGCAAGGTCCTAATTTCATACTGCTAAGTGATTTACTATATCGTCCCTGAAATGCCAAAACCGCGAATGTGTCGTTTTGCGTTCACATTAGAGGCCCTGGTATATACCTAATTACACTGTAACGTGATTGTTGGTGGAAGTGAAAACTTTATTTGACGGATGCAAAAAGGCATTGGGATGTCTAACTAATTCGATCTGATAAAGACTATTCAAGTCATCTTCGGGATTTACACATTTTTTCAAAAGACGTACTAAAACATGTGATGCCATCGCTTCGCATATTTAATGGACGCAAGCTCTAAGCCGCGCCCGCCAACTTTATAATCCCATTGGAGTAATATGTACGTCCCTAACTAGGTGTATTATTTATTGCACTAAATCAAAACTGATAGAACGTGTCGCGCAAAACCTTAATGGGCAGCTAAGTATAGTGCAACAAAGTAGCCCCCATTAAATTCAGTATCCACATAATCCCGGCTCATTATTGAAGGCAAGTATTTGTCAGTGGAAAGCACGAAGTAACATGAGTAGGTTGCGCAAGAGCATCTGCGCAGGAACGTGACAAATGACGCAATCGCGCGAACAATGCGCGCGCGACGGACTTATAAGCTTTAGGGTGAATTTTGGGGCACAAAATTATAAGAGCCAGCGAGTTGTGTATTTCAGATATCATATGCTGTGTTTGTTTTTTTTTTAATAGTAAGACGGGGGCAAACGAGCAGGCGGGTTACCTGTTGGAAAGTGTTCACCGCCGCCTATGGACATCTGCAACACCAGAGGAGTTGCCAATGCGTTGCCAGTCTAGGGATGATGGGGAATGGGGATGGGATGGAGATGAGGGAATAGGCCTCCGGATCTTGTCACTCACCGTACGAAACGCAATAGCATGCTATTACTTTACGCCGATATTCTGTGAGAGTGTGGTACTACCCCGGTCGAGCCGGTCCATTCGAACAGTAATATCTAGTGAGAATTGTAGTTATTGTAAATCTTTTGCATTCGCTTGTAAAAATAGCACAATTGACTGTGACAGATGTTAAATGAGACATCTAGACGTCATCTATATTATCCTCGCCAAAGGATAAACATAAAGACATTATTCAGGGCTCTATTCGAGAACATCCAAGCGGTATTGTTGCGGCTCGCAAGCGAGACTCGCATCCCACTCTGACACATTACACATCGTGCGAAAGAGTAGGATGAGAATCTCGCTAGCGCGCCGCTACAATACCGCTCGGACTTTCCTGAATAGAGACGCAGTATACATTTTCTCTAGAGTAAATCATCTCTCCATCATCAATTTACATACATACATATTATCACGCCCGAAATCCCTATTGGGGTGGGCAGAGCCACAAGAGTACTTGTGGCCACGTTCGATTAATTAGTCCTAAGATGGTATGATGAACGGTATGATGAACAATTTGACCACCTCTATTTAGGTTTGTACCATCTATTATCATCATTTAAGTCTTTCAAATTAAGTTGATTCATTTTGTTTTAGGTACTCTAAATTAAACTAGTAAACTTCTATGCTCTGCAATGTTTTTTTTTTTGTATTAAAATTCACTGAATTATCTAACGAATCAGACTTCATAGCATTATGCAGTTTGGTCAAGATTTACAATGAACAACGCCAAAATGGTTTAAAGCAGAATGCAACCTCTTTACGACCCTGCAAACTTTATCTTGCTGAATATCAACAAAGGTTTACGAGTCACTAAACCTTTACACAGGACCGATATGTAGGATAGTTACTTTGTAATATAAGGTTAAACATCACCCTCGATTTAGACTCGCGATTAAATAATTGAGGTTATTTGGGTTATAGTATCCGTAACAGCAAATGCAGGAAATGCAAAACTCAGAAAAAAACTTGCGGGGCAGTCTTTAGGGACTGCCGATAGAAGTGAAAACCCAACTCGGCCAAAAAGTACACATATAAACACAGTATAAATATAGCTCATGGAAAGCATTCGGTGACGATGACGCGAGTTCCATGATTTTTGTTCACCGAAATAGTACACATATATACACAGTACAGATACAGTGAATAATATGTTTCCATCGGTAAAACTCGGATCTCAATCGGAAGACGACGGGACCCGAAGTGTCAATTAATTATTGTATTAAATGTATATATTCATGAATATGAAACTTTATTATTTAGTGTCAAATGTCAAAATGAAAAATGACAGCATGGTATGATGGGTGCTGGCCCCCAATTCTCGATGCATTCGAGATAATGTCGATTGCGAGATTAAACGTCAGATTCATACAGTTGTGTCAAATTACTGTATGCACTGACGTTTAATCTCGATTGTGAGATTATCTCGAATGCTCCGAGAATTGGGGGCATGCTGAAGCTAATTGAGAGAGCACGATAATACGAACTTTTCCGATAAAACACGATGGAAACTAACTATGCACTACATCTGTATACATATAGCTCAAGGAAAGCGTTCGGTGACGATGACGCGAGTTCCATGATTTTTGTTCACTCAAAAAGTACACATATATACACAGTATATATATAGCAAATGGAAAGCGTTCGGTGACGATGACGCGAGTTCCATGATTTTTGTTCACTCAAAAAGTACACATATATACACAGTATATATATAGCAAATGGAAAGCGTTCGGTGACGATGACGCGAGTTCCATGATTTTTGTTCACTCAAAAAGTACACATATATACACAGTATATATATAGCAAATGGAAAGCGTTCGGTGACGATGACGCGAGTTCCATGATTTTTGTTCACTCAAAAAGTACACATATATACACAGTATATATATAGCAAATGGAAAGCGTTCGGTGACGATGACGCGAGTTCCATGATTTTTGTTCACTCAAAAAGTACACATATATACACAGTATATATATAGCAAATGGAAAGCGTTCGGTGACGATGACGCGAGTTCCATGATTTTTGTTCACCCAAAAAGTGCTCAACGCGCCTAGAGAAGTTTTAACTTCAAAAATTACTCGGGTGTTGCGGCATCCCTTTCAGTTACCTTTTTTTTTTTTAATTTTATTACTTAACAATATTAGGGCCAATTCGAAAGTATGTTCGCTAAATTTAAAATTCATAAAACTTAAAATAAGATGCGTCAAACTTGATCTTGATAGCTTTGAGCTATATAAAATCGAATATGACGTTTCTTATTCACTGATTCTGTTTCTTAGTTTAGGAAATTTTAAATTCAGAAGACACCGCTTCGAATTGGACCCATCATGCATTAGACATAAACGCGTTCACTCATTGTTTTAAACTTCAAATTGTTCTCAGACAGCTTTTGCCTCAAATTGTACCACAGTTGAAGCTTAAGCCTTAGGGCCACATAGTCACCGCCCTTTGTGCCTGATTGTTTAGGTCAGCTGGGCTGTCACCCACTCGTGCATTGAAATTAATTTAGATTTACAATCTCCCTAGCGCCTACTGGCGTTTCAGATGAATTGCCTCTTAGTCATACTGGTTGGGGATAATATTGTTAGTACAAAGTGCGCCCCGTTAATGAGTAAGGCTTGCTTGTAATCGTGCTAGTTATTGATTTAATTGGCGGTAGCGAAATTAGCCCCTTTATTAATCAATAATACATTTTGAAAGGTAGGTGGCGGTACTTATCGTGAAATGTTAGGACTGCGATGTAGACATTTTACTCGTAATTAGTGGGATTAATTTTTTGAGCGCAGACAAAATTAAGCCTTCCCCTCACCAGAAGTAAATCGTGTGCGTGGCGGGTTGACTGCGGTAAAAATAACCATATTGGAAGCTTTCAAACCGCGCTCCTCGCTCACTGAAGTGAAGCCTTCCAATTTAGTTTCTGTGACACTGCTTACAGAGGCTCGACTCACGCACGACCTGCGTTGCGGTGTGTGGAGGGCTTTATGAACGCAATTAAATGCAAAAACTGAAATCATAACTCCACCCAACATTTGATGCACAATGTTTTCGTCACAAAATGTGTTGGTGCGGGCATCTCTTGAAAGTATCTTCGTAGTGCAATCAATAAAACTGCTGCCCGCGGAATTAGTCAGGTTTTCGTGTATTTTGCGGCTATGAATTACGGTTGGAATTAAAGTTCTCGGCGCCATCGATCAGGCTGGTGCTTGTTAAACACAGTTTCTCACATCACAACAATAGCCCTCTGCGGGCATATTTCAAACCATCCGATAGCTACATCGGCGCACCGATCGCTCCGCGAGCCGCACTCTAACTCAATAAATCACCTCCTTACAATATTTATTCGCCGGGAACACCAACTATGGGTGCGCGATGCTATTTCGCTTTTAAATTTAACACGGATGTGAAGCGATAACGCGCGGGCCTCGTATCGCATTTATGTAGATATGAGACGACTTTTAAACAAAAAAAAACGTAGTACTACTTAGTACGTTTTTTTACATATTTTATTTTTGCAAAAATAATAATGTAGTCCGTAGGTATTTATGTCGGTTTTTATTCACATTGTAAAGTAGTATGTACTCAAGACCCTTTGAACGCCACGGCCAAATGTGAAACAATGTGCCACGGACGCCAACGACGGCACAAACCGACGCAAATGTATGGAAAACGCCGTATCCTGGCGTCAGTGGTACGAAAATCCGCTGTACTATATAGCAGACTACGCTGTACTATAAGGTCTAAAATATTATCTTGTTTTGTACTTGTTTTTTCCCTTCCTTATTTGGCTATGTATATGTATTTACCATTAGAGGTTAACGCGTAGACAGACTGTTAGTTCGGTCTCAGGTAGATCTTTCAGCCTTAAGCCAATTATATCAACCCTACGATAGTAAGGGCTGTATTTACGCCCGTACGTCTCTCGTCATCTACTATTGATATCTCAATAGGGAAGTTTGTAAGTGACCGCGTTAAGTTATAGCGGCCGTTTTTCAAAGTCTGCCTCGCTGTGGGCTGGACGTCGGCTTAATGGCTCGGCGTTTAAGCCAATTAGTTCACAAAGGGTTTAAACGTACTAGTTTTTGAGGTGCGGACTAAGGCTTTACCTATGCTGTAAGTATATTAGGCTGAGTCTATACTGTGTTTTTTGGTTTGACATTCGACGAAGTAAAACGGAAAATGGTGTAATCGAATTAGGAGATCCTGTGTTTGTATAGTTTTATTATGCTCTCCTTCGCACGTTTAGAACAAATGTATTAAAAGTTAGTGTGACTGGTATTTTTGGAACCTAGTGGATTTAATGTGACCACAAAATGACGATAGAATATTATGTGTTCTGTTCTCTATGCTCGAATAGTTCTGTCCGGGTATTCACTAAGTCGGTGAGCTTGCCAAATCTGAGGGGGGCTAGGAAAATGTTAAAAACGCGTCACGTAATCATATGTCCCCTTAATCAGTAATAGTACATTGCGCATAACGAGAGTCTATTAGAAGCCCGACGCCGAAGGCAGAGGGCTTTTAATGACTCGAGTTTGTTATCCCCTTGCTTCCCGTGATACACACAATGTTTATTATTATTTTATTCCCATTGTACACCGTGAAATACCATCAGGTGGGTAGAATAAACTGTATGTCGCATCGGTTGCGGGCTACTTCTATAAGCCCCGCTGTCATCAAGTTACTCGCTGATTTTTGTTTTGAATTATCTGTTCTAGTGTAACTCATAAATCCCTTGGGAGTTATAAACCATACCAAATCCATGACACCTGCGGGTGGTGAATCGGCTATAACTGCTCTATACGCCTCCGTATAATAACATTCTTTCCGAGCAAGTGTAATGAACAATATTTTGCCTACTAGTATACGTTAATATCCATAAGGATGTCTTCTACTTAAATATAATACAGAAATTAAAAAATTAACACTTTTATGTACTTCGTATCGTTTATTCTTAACTTGTTCAACTTAGTGCAAATTCCCGTCCTTCGTGAACACCAAGAATTCCACAAGTATTTTAACTTCGTTAAGTAAACAAAATTCCTTTTGTTAACGTATAAAATTATCTCCAATTATTGGTTAATTCATAATTACTGTTTGCCGTACACACAAGTACCATTATAGCCCGTGGTCCCAGAGGTAAAAAACTGTAGTATATGAATTCGGATAGAGACCTATACAGAGGTGATGCAATAGACCCACAATTTGAATACCTATTTCTTTCTGCGCCGGTCAGCGCCTCTATTCGGGAACGCTAAGTGATTCTGTAGCGATTTGTGAGCGAGATTTCTCATCTCGCTCTTACGCATTACACGACGTGCGGAAGAGTGGGATGAGGAATCTCGCTTACGAATCGCTACAGAATCACTTAGCGTTCCCGAATAGAGGCGCAGGGCGCTTTTAACAGATAGGGGATAGGGGTGGCTCGGAATTCAAAAAAACGGAAAATACGTGTTATTCGCAACATTGCTATTCCACGCTGGGGCCTAAAATTTCCACTTTCCCAAAGCCAAAAGGTCTATTTTTTAAGAAGTTTTTATGAAGCATACAGTATCAAAATTTTGAGTTGTCTGGTTTCGTGCATGCTTCCCAAGAACTTTGTAAAATGTTTTTTGTGATGTTAAAGGCCCTAACTATGACATAATGAATAGCAATTTTTATGGATTTCAGATACTACAGTTTGTTTTTGCATTTTGTTGAATTCTCGGACCTGCCTATCTTTCAAGTGTGTCCTAGCCGGCGCGTAAGAAATAGGTATTCGAGCCCTGAGAGTCTAGAACATGTGAATTCGGATAGAGATCTATATAAGGGTGTGCCTTATATAGATCTCTATCTGAATTCATATACTACAGTTTTTTACCCCTGGGACGACGAACTATTGAGGCCGTAATCATAATTGGTTGTTGGGGGAACCTCGCGCACTGAAGGTAAATCTCATACTCTTAGTCTGGGCTTACATGATATTCTAATATTAATATTAAATACACATATATTACAATATTGTGTAAACATGAATTTATTTGTCAGGATAAAATGTTTAAATATAATATACAACATGTTTTAAGCTTTTTCTGTACCTACTTTTTTGTGCTGAATAAATTCCTAATTGACGACTAAAAAATATACAACATAATAATAATACTAAATAAAATTAATTAAATCTAAGTAAAAACTAAATTAAATCTAAAAAGGTCCCCGTGGCATTGTGCCGAATATGCTGGCAGCGTTTCCTCGCTGTATCGCAATACTGATGCGTTGTGCGAGGAAGCTGCCAGCTCTTCGGTCCCCGGTTGTCTCAACCAATATTGTGTTGTTATTGTATATTAATATTTATATTAAAGGTATCGCCGGATAGATCCATTAACTCTGTTGGAAAATAAAGCAAAGAGAATTTTATTATGGTAACAAAACCGGTTGATTATTAAAATGGCGATTTTTGAAATTATGGTGTTACTAAAGTGTTGGAATTTCTTGAACTTACGAGTATTTTTGCGTACATTGCCTTTTGCACAGAATTCATTTATCAGATTAATCCATTCCAATTTCCGAGATCATAAGTCAAAAGTAAGTTCACACTGACTAAAATTATATAGAATTTCCATTAAATCTTCAAGATAAATCGATACCGCGCTCGTAAAATCAATCATTCACATGATCACGTTAGATTGATTTGACAGAATAACACGTTACAATTATGCAAAAAGGTCTACGTTTAATCAATTTATTACTGGCCATACAAATAAATGCAATATTCGAGAGAATAACGCGTCGAGAGGCCGCGAGGATTATCGCCAGTAACCAGCCCGCATTACAAATATTAGAGACATTGAGTTAAATGAAAAGCAATTCCACGATTCGATACGATTTGTCGATCGGAATATAATTATTGTGCCGGCTCGCATTTCACGAGATTTAATACAGGCAATTTAAACGGATACATTATTGGTGTCAATAATATTGATTTTATTGTGCGCTAGGTTGAACTTTAAACTAGTTTGGCAGTTTTAGGAAATGTATACGTAACTTTCGAATAATTTTGACCGCTTTATCATAGCTGGGAACGCCTTGGTTGTGTTGCCCGAAGGCGGTTATCTGTTAAAGGAAACAACAATATTGCTGGAGAGAATAATATCTCTTAAAATTTACATAGTTTAGAACAGTATTCCATACTCGTATAATCATCATAATATATATTATTTGTAAAAGGTATTTTTGTGAAGACGCTCCATATCTCCGTTAATTCTTTACCAAAATTAATGATTTTGACTTCATTTTAAAACTTATGTTCGTCGTTTTAGTTAAAAAATAAATAAAAAACCACGCAATTTGCAAGCGCCATCTATTGACGGTCTGTTTAACTAACATGTGTGTTGGCTATTTGCACATGCAGAATGTGAACCGATGGCGCCACTATCTTTGTGTCATTCATGTTAGGGCCGATGGAGGGTACTGCGTTAATTATTATCTGTGTCAAAATTATCCGTCACTATATAGGTATTATAATAATACGTATTAAGACTTTCAATTATAAAACAGCGCGTGGCCCACAGCCGCGTACGTAAATAAAAATCACCCGCATTGCAAGCACCATCTATTGTCAGTCTGTTTGACTAAAATGTGTCTTGGCTATTTGCATACCAATATGTCAATAGATGGCACACCCGCAAGTACTCCGTTAACTATTATCTTTGTCAAAATTATCTACTATTGACGAAAAATAGACAAATATACACTGAGAAAAATTTTGATGCTATACCTGCATTACCGTAATGTATTCGCAGCCAAGTCCAAATAATGTCGAAGCATCCGATATAATGTTGATTGCTACGTGGCGTTTGTAATCCGCAACATTATCTATGTAGCCCGCAACATTATCTATGTAGCCGAGTCTCTACTTACGTTAGGTACGTTTTTCTCCAGAATTACGTACGTGGCATCCAGAATTACGTATGTCGGTACAGTAATTTTTTGTCAGTGTTGTACTAATAATACTTGCATTTACTTATTCTCACTTTATTATATTATTATTATCCGGTGTTTGATCACGATACTGTGCGAAAATTCGCACGGGTCAGCTAATATTTATAAATGAACGTAAAAATCTAGTTCGAATTCACTTCGATGATTTAATGACAGACTCGTAAATATACCCATGTTACCAACCTATAAATATAATAATAATTTGTACCTATAATTTCTGTACTGTCGGACTGTCGTGCGTCACTCCAAATTGGTTCCCGCTAAAAATCAGCGTTGTGGCTAACGAGCCACAACATTATGCTGAGCGGGAGTCCTTTCGGTGACACTCGGTCGTATTGTGTCCTTTGTTAAAGGGCACAATGCTTTCAGAGTCATCGATTAAATCATATCTTTATCTTTATCTTTTTTATCTTTATAAAGCACTCTACTAAGCTCCGTAAACACTGCGCGCGTATGTTACCCGGACATTTTGACGGATGGTCTCAGTTGATTTTCCGAGTCAGTTAGTTCGCAATTTCATTTATTTATGCCTGAATAATGACCGCGCATGTGACCCCGACGCGAGATTAGTATGTCGTATAAAACTCTACATTTGACGTTTGTTCACGTCGTAATTGCGCGGGCGCGGGGCGGTCATGATGAAGTGATTTCACCCTTGATCGCCGCTCGATTGGCGGTTGTTTTGATATATTAATGGGTATTAAGTTCTCTCAGGGGAAGGACGATTAAGTTGAATGTTTGCAAGGGGTCAGATAATTCAACGGTCATAAGTTAGAGCGGTTCTTATTAGGAGGAGTGAGACTTAACCTGCCATGGCAGGCTACGGGCTATACTTAACTTATGAATGCGGGCTATAATGGGGATATGAGCGTTATGGGAAATATTTCACTTTGAAATTGTTGTGTGGGCTGTAGGAGTTTTAGTTTGTATTACACTCTAAAGAAACTTCGCCAGCAAAGTCCCGGGTGTTATGTAGGGCGGGCCTTATAAGGACATATGTAGCAAGACTTGGAACCAGCATTCTGAGTCTTCAGTAATTAAAGTGACGTTTGAGTGTCGTTTTTGTATGGGATGACAACTTGTTGAGGGACATTTAACTATTACTGCACTACATACAACATACTGATTCGATTCTTTTCTGCTACTTAGTATACTAAGTCGAATCAGTGATACTATGATGTCAATAATTTGATATATCATGGTCATGAAAATAAGGCGTTTTAAAACTCGTGCTAAATATCTTCACATCTAACGATCACTTAAGGCTTTTTGTTTAAATTATATGTATAAAGTGAATTGTTTGGTAAGGTTTTTTCGCGCCGTGAAAAGCATTATCCAACGTCATAACGAATAACAACACATCTTGCTGAATTTCTCAGCCAGTGATACAATTTACTAGGTTTTGCCCGTGACTGCGTTTGTATGAAATCCTTATTGCTTTTTTTCTTGTGAACCGTGCATTTTTCGATACGTTGTTCCGATACTGCGTGAAATAAGGACAAACCAACAAACACTTTTGCATTTATAATATGGATTTTGAACAACTGCGCGAGTGGTTACCTCAAGACCTGGTTGGTGCACACGATGACAGGCCGCTGCGAGTTGTCCAGGTTGTCCTTCAGCTGCAGAACTGCATGCACCCACAGGAACTGCCCCGAGCGCCGTTGGAGCCGGAGGAGCGCTATGCAGGAGCGCTCCTGCTCCGACTGGGTTACTGCAAGAGAAATGTATCTTTAGATATGGGTAGCTTTCCTAGGGAAAGAGAGGAATGGTACTGCAATGGGTTGCGTTGCGATTCTCCAGCTCGCTGCTCTAGCGCGGTGGTCACTGGCCGTCGAGCCCCAAGCCAGCACGTTATAGTTTTTAACTTTAATTTTGGCAGCCTGATTATGTCAATCCATAGGATATTATAGTCTGTATCAGTCTTCCAGCCCCATGAATTTTTGAAAGGTTACTTTTGGCCTAAGTGCCGCAATAAGTAATAATGACGAAACTTAATGAAATAGTCATGCATTTAAAGATATATTAAAAGATATAAGTAGTCCAATGATTTTGAGCATTTCATAATAATTTAAGTAAAAAGAACATTGTTGTAAAGGTTTAAATACGCTAATAGATTTAGGGTGGGTTTTATAATTAGGTACAATTTCGTTCGGATATGTCAAAAATTTTACTGATTTACTAAAATTTCATGCGACATACACTGACGGACTTATAAAACCCAGCTATACCTAGTTGCATTTATAAACTTCCGCAATCCGAAACAAAGCCTACCGCAACACAAGGTATTCAACTGAAGTCAATACAACACTTAATTATTTAACAAATCCAAAACCAACAGAGCGTGAATTGTACTAATCGAACGAATCTGAAATTGGACTATTGTTAATGAACAGATTATCACGCCATAGCTAAATAATATACCGCTTAACAAGTTCCCTTAACACCTGCTTACAACGTTATAACCACATCGCCACTGCCATTTCATTTTAAACTTTGATACGTTGTTACTGAGTCGGTAATTTAATGCGGCAGTTTTCAAAGGCGTTGATATAATTAGAGGGTCAGCAAGCATTGACAATGTTATGATAGTAATTTACATAGGCCAGGAATGGTCAGGCCGATGATGGTGCGTATGCGCATGCCTATATATGGCGCTCGATTCATCCATCGGCATCGTAAAAGGTTCGGTTTGTTTGTTGATCGAATTAGCCGATAAGATTTGAGTTTGGTATGTTTTGATTGGGCCTTTATTGTTGCTTGAACTGCTGTTATGACGGATATTAAAAAAAAACGAAGATTTGTGGGAATTGTTTTGGTCACCGGCTACTTTTTGACCTGCTGTCTATAAATGGCGTGTTTTGCTCTTATTGTAAAGAAGCGGAGAAGAAAGGAGAAGAGAAGTGAAGTGGAGAGGTAAAGAGGAGAGGAGGAGTGAGCACCACTTATCCTTTTCAGTAGAAGCTTATTAAATTGTTGAAATCCAAAAGATACTTTATTGAATTTGTCTACAGAGAAATATGCCTCAAGCGATAACAGTCACTAATAACATAGAATATGAATATCTAATCAATTTAAAGTGAGATTTCAGCAACCAAAAAACGATGCCCTCATCTCCTATCAGCTGAGGTCTGCGTACTTACGTGCCAAAATGCCGTAAATCAACATCTACTGGAACTACTACTACTAACTACTTTCTTTTTGGCTTAATAGCCAATAATATTTGTATTATTAGGACATGAAATGTTATATTTCAGATTGTTTTTGATATTTGGAGACTTTACATCTCCATCTTTATACTTGACCATGGAGACTGTCTACATCTCCATGTAACCTAGATTAATCAATTTAGATGTTTTCTTTGTTTTAATATTATTCTGATTATTATGACCCTTAGAGACTTTATACATCTCTAAGGCACTTAAATTTACTTGTTCAGACGCGGAGACTATACATCTCCCTTATTAGTTGTATACGATAATTAATTTGTGCCCATTAGGTTTATTTGTTGCACTTTTTTTAGTTTTAGTTATATGTAATTTTAAAGTGGAAAAAAGACTTACTGCTGAGTTTCTTGCGGCGTTTCTTCTCAGCACATGTCACCTTTCGAAGCGCTGGTAGATTCAGACATGTAAAAGAGCCCGTGAGGCCTACTTGCAAAATAAATATTTTCATTTTCATTTTCATTTTCAAATAGACCTGGTTATAATGTACAAACAGGGTCAGAGTGGCAAATAAACCCTTCAGAGCCATAAACATAACAAACAAGGTTGTAATGAGCTTCGGTCTACCGGTAATTATTCCACGCTAATGAGAACGAAGGTCTGGTGATTGTAACTGCGCGAATAATTGTATTATGTACTATGCTGTTGTTTGAAAACTAGCGTTTTGAGCTAGATCCATCGAGTTTACAGTTTTGAAAGATCTGTATTTTAAAGAATAATGGGTGTTATTATACGCAGGCGTATAGAGCAGCTATAGCCGATTTAACTCCTCTACGGGCCCCGCCTTCAGCGGGAGTTATAAACCATACAAAATCCATAACTCCCTAGGGAGTTATGGATTTTGTATGGTTTCGAACTCCCGCGGGCAGTTAAGTGCGCCAGGTCGGCGGAGCTGCTCGGGAGCCGCAGCCGGCGGGGCGCGCGACCGCAAGCCGGCGGAGCTGCCCCGCGCCGATCGCAAAGTACGCTCAGTTTATGAACCTGATGGTAATTCACGATGTAAAATGGGAATAAAATTAATATATATACTTTTTTTGTCCAATTTTTATTTCATTTCCTCGCAAATGTGATGAAAAACATTGTGTGTATCACGGGCAGTAAGGGGATAACAAACTCGAGTCATAAAAGCCCTCGCCTATCGGCGTCGGGCTTCTAACAGACTCTCGTTAGTTATCCCCTTCTTACGGCCCTAGATGCACAATGTACTATTGATGTAAATTGAAGGCACAATATGAAGTAGGCACACGGTAAGTTACAACTCACGTTTAAATTTAACTGTTCCGTACTTTCATACAGATTTTGTTGTAAGAGAACTTTTTTCATCTCATATCGGTTAGCACATGCAATTTCTGATCCTTTTTCCAAATTCTAACTGGAATGATGCATATCTGATTTCTAAACGCAACGCGACCGTGCTGCCACCAAGCGGCAGTATTGAGAACACTTTCTTCTCTATGATTTCGAATGGGCGCACATACGCTCTTCATACAATTTTCATATTTCACCATCAACTTGGTTACGCGAGTTCTATTAGCACCCAGTGTTGAGAGTCAGTGTCCAGCAGCAGCCAAAAACCTATGGATATACAGACGGGGGCCCCCGGAGCACCGAAGCAGGCGAATCCCGGTGAGTCAGATATTGCTTGATTCCAGTCCCCACTATTTCTTCCCTACATAATTTTGGTCCATCGAACCGAATTCTGATCAGTCGAACCGAATTGGCTTGATATATTGTGCGTGCTAACAAGTTAACTTCTATTTCATTACGTATTACGATACATTTTTCAAGAAAGTACCGGCATGCATACGTCGTAAATGTATGTTTCCTAAGTGAATTTCGATTTAATCAACGATATTTCACCTAAGACTCTTGTAATAAGTGTTTAGGTAGTTAATTAAATCATTATTTCCGAGTTTTACATCGTATATCTCGATTTGCACTTTTATTTCCGTAAAAGTGCAGGTAAGTCGCGCGGCCCGCCATTGCGGCGCCACGACACCTCGAGTCGGCGTACCTATAAGCGCGCCACCCGGGTTTTGCTTACGTATTTCGGTATTCTTGCATTTTCGTGCTTAATACTATTTCATTTCGGTATTATAATAATTTAGTGTTTCTTTCGAACATTATTTGTATTTACGCACTACGTGGTAAATAAGTTTATTGTAATACAATAATTCCTTTCACTTTCCAATTTCAAATTTCTTTCTTTTCAATTTGTGCAGAAATACGTTACGTCAATAAAATTATTCTATCTACGTACTGCGTACTAGTTAATTCCGATTTTCGACGTAACAGTAATTTCTACAAACATAAACATATTTTATACGTTTTCGTATTAGACAATCTCACAAGATGGAGATTGAGCAGTTATGTTTCGAGCGAGACATTCTATTGAATTCTTTGCAAAAAATGGTAGATTGTTCCGAATCTGATGAAATGCAATTTCGTTGCAGAATTAAAGAATTAAATTCTGTCAAAAAGGATTTCCTTAAGGTACAGGTCAAAATTGAAAAAACATTAGCTAAAAATAATACTTTTTCTAAAAGCGAACAGCTGACAATACGAACTCAGTTTGATGAATTATACTATCAGGTACAAGTAGCTGCCGATACCTACAAGGTTTTACAGCGGCGTAACAGTCAAATCAGTAATAATAATGATAATTCCGGTTCGCATTGTCATCGCGGGGCGAATTTACCTCCGCTACCGCTGCCCTCATTTAGTGGACAGTCCACCGAGTGGGCCGCGTACTTCGAGCTGTTCAAGTCACTTGTTCATGAAAATGTCGACCTCATGGATGTGCAAAAGTTTAGGTACTTGTTGTTAACCTTAAAAGGTGAACCATATAATTTGATAAAATCACTTCCAATTACGGACGCGAATTATAACAACGCTGTTATGATTTTAAGCAGTAGATACGAAAATAAGCGTATAATTGCAACAAAACATTTAGATAACATTTTAGACCTGGAACCGCTTACTGACAAAAATACTTACATCGGTTTACGTAACCTTTTAAATATTTTTCAAGAAAACTTAACGGCACTCAACGCCTTAAATCTACCAATTTCGGAATGGAGTTTCATTCTTCTTAATATTTTACTACGTAAAATGTCTTCCAATATTCGTCGACGTTTCGAACTTTCGTTGTCATCTCCTACGGAGATGCCCGACTATCGTGAGCTACTCGAGTTCCTAAACCGAGAGCTTGCGGCTTCGGAGGTGATGTTGTGCACGGCCGGCGGCGTGCGCGCCGAGCCCGCGCGCTCGCCCGGCGTCGACGCGCCGCCGCCCGCGCGCCGCCCGCCGCCGCGACATCCGTTCATGCGCGCTGCGTCGGACAATCAAAACTGGTCCACGCGCAATCGTACCTTTTCAAATGTTTCCACGGCTCAAAATGCGCCGCGTTCGGTAAGATTTAACGTCGAGTCTACGATTGTTGATCCTATGAAGTCGAACAAAGTATGCATATATTGCAAATCGGTTTCACATGTTTTAAATAGATGTGAAGATTTTCTTAATCAATGCGTTACTGACCGTAGGCGTTTCATTAATGAACACAATGTGTGTTTCAACTGTCTTCATGTCGGGCACGACGTTAAAAACTGTATTTCTAGATTTTCTTGTAAAGTTTGTTCAAAACGTCATCATTCCTCTTTGCACGAAGCGGAGCCGATTCCCGCGCCACATGTGTCTTCATGCCCGGCGCCTCCGGCCCCGCCGTCTGCCTCGTCCGCTCCCGTTGCGCCCACCGTGACGCACTGCGGTACGCGCGCGCAATCTCCGTGCAACGTGTTACTAACCACGGCCGTCGTGGACGTCCGCTCTGCTGCACCTGCACCGGTGCCCCGCACACCTAACTCCGTGCGTGTTCTTGTAGACCAAGGTTCCCAGGCTACTCTGATCACCGAATCGTGTGTCCAGCGCCTTAATTTACGTCGCTTTCATGCAGAATCGGACCTGACGGTGACAGGAATCGGTGACAAGGATGAAAAATCTCGTGGTTACGTTATAGTTGAGATCACGCCTCACGGTAAACTCGAACCTAAATTAGTAATTGAAGCGCATATCCTGCCTAAGATTACTAGTTACGTTCCGAACATTAAGTGTTCATTAGAAAACCTTTCGCATTTGCATAACCTAACCCTTGCAGACCCCGAGCTCCGCTCGTCGCGGCCTGTTGAGCTTTTGTTAGGGTCAGACTACACTGGTAGTATTTTACTTCATGACAACGTGGTAGGACCTCCAGGTACTCCAGTTGCTATGAATAGCATTTTTGGCTATTTACTCAACGGTCGGCTTCCAGCTAGCGACACAAAGGTCCAGTTGCATGCAAGCTTCAATTCAAGTCAAAATGACTGCCAACTTCAGAAGTTCTGGGAATTAGAATCTTTACCGGAAACAAAACCGTTGACCAAAGATGAGGCCTTGTGTGAGAGGATTTTCGTCCAAACTCATACAAGGAATGCCGACGGTAAATACGTCGTTGCCCTTCCTTTCAAACCCGACGCCCCGCCCCTAGGCGAGTCTCGAGACATTGCTTTTTCGCGTTTAATCAAGTTAGAACAGAGGCTTGAGCGCAATCCGCAATTGAAGTCGGAGTATGTTACATGTCTCCAAGAATATATTGACCTTGGTCACATGGAGCAAGTGGACGAATCTGCCACTACGATGTCGAAGCCTTACTATATTCCTCACCACTGCGTGGTGAAATCCTCGAGTACTACAACAAAGGTTCGCGTGGTTTTCGACGCTTCGTGCAAAACCACAAGCGGTCGTTCCTTAAATGACAACCTTTTAATAGGACCTAAGTTGCACCAAGATATAGTGCAGGTTCTTTTGAAATTTCGTCTGCATGAAGTCGTGTTTACAGCAGACATTAAAATGATGTATCGTTTCATTTCTCTTAGGCATGAAGACTGCGATAACCAGCGTATTCTCTGGCGCACCAGCCCTGACTTACCTGTGCAAGAATTTCGGTTGTGCACAGTGACCTTCGGTGTGGCATCTTCGCCTTTTCTGGCCTTACGAACCCTTCGTCAACTTGCGTTTGACGAAAGTGCTTCATTTCCAAAAGCTTCTAATATTTTACTTAATGATGTCTTCGTCGATGACGTCATTTCCGGTGCAAGTTCTGTTGATGAGGCTCTGCTTTTTCAAGAAGAGCTTATTTCTCTGTGCAAGAAAGGGTCTTTTGACCTTCGAAAATGGAACAGCAACCGTCCCGAGTTAACGTCAGCGGTGACTAGTGCGGAACCCAACGAAGCGCTAGCGATTTCTAACCTCGATGGTGACACTTCCGTCAAAGTGTTGGGCCTTAAATGGTATCCAAGGTCAGATACTTTCAGTTATGAGGTTAAACCTTGTCCGTCAACTTGCACAAAAAGAATAATATTAGCGGAAATTTCTAAAATTTTTGATCCCCTTGGATTTCTCGCCCCAATAACATTATTCGCGAAGCACTTAATTCAATTGCTTTGGATTTCGGGAATATCATGGGATGAAGTCCCACCAAGTTCAATTTCTGACGCTTGGTTTAAATTTCTTTCAGAGTTGCCTCTGCTCGAGTCAATTTCAATTCCGCGTCACGCATTTCCAGAGGGCAAAAGCTTACAAATTCATGGATTTTCCGATGCTTCCGAAAAGGCATTTTCAGCGGCAGTGTTTGTACGTGTCACTGATAAACACGATAACATTCACGTTCATCTCGTGTTGGCAAAAACCAAAGTTGCGCCTCTAAAACGAATTTCATTGCCCCGCTTAGAGCTGTGTGGGGCCGTTCTTCTTTCCAAACTGATTGAGACTGTACTCAGTACATATTCCGATGTAATTTCTGTAGACGACGTCTACGCATGGAGTGATTCTTCGATCACTTTGGCCTGGTTAAGGTCTTCGTCGCATCAATGGCGTACATTCGTGTCAAATCGTATCACGGAAGTAACGAGTCGCGTCCCAGCGTCACAATGGCGACACGTGCGCTCAGCTGACAATCCCGCGGACCCGGCATCGCGCGGCGTCTTGCCATCTGAGCTCGACAAAGAGCTGTGGTTCCACGGTCCCTCTTGGCTTAAACGCCCGGAGGCCGACTGGCCCCTGTCTCATATAGATTTCGTTACTGACGAAGAAAAACGGAATAACGTGTTGGTTTCAACCATAGTCGCGACCGATCACACTGACACGGAATTTATTTCCCGCTTTTCATCTCTTTCCAAACTCTTACGCGTAGTAAGCTATATTTTTCGCTTCATTAATAAATGTCGCAAAAATAAAACACCTGAAAAGTATATTACAGTCCACGAAACTAAATTCGCACTCTCGCGTATAATTTTACTAGTTCAAAGTGAACAATTTTCCGATGATCTTTCAAACATAAAAAACAATAAGAATTGTTCCGATCGGTTACAAAAACTTAAACCATTCGTTGACAGTTCGGGTCTTCTGAGGGTAGGCGGCAGGATTGAACGGGCTCATACGTCATATGATGCCAAACATCAAATTCTACTGTCAAAGGGACATCACTTAACGAGTTTAATAATTGATCATTATCATAGGGTCAGTGTACACGTAGGACCACAGACATTACAATTCATTATTTCCCAAGTCTATTGGATAATTTCCGCGCGTGACGCAGTACGCATGCGCACAAGCCGCTGCATTCCGTGTTTCCGCGCTCGGCCCCGTGCCACTCCACAACCACAGATGGCGGCACTGCCTGCAGCACGCGTAAGAGCATTGCGCCCTTTCTTACACGTTGGGGTAGACTTCGCGGGCTTTTTTCTATTAAAATCAAACCATTTTCGTAACGCGAAAACGTTCAAGGCCTACGTATCGGTTATGATCTGCATGTCTACAAAGGCATGTCATTTGGAATTAGTTCCAAATTTGTCCACTGAAGCGTTTCTAAACGCTTTAAGACGTTTCGTGTCGCGACGGGGACTGTGCTCGGATATATATTCAGACTGCGGTCGAAACTTTATAGGATGCGACCGATATCTTAAGGAACTTTTTGAGTTCTTGAAAACAGACTCAATTCAGCAAGACCTTAATAAAGGTCTAATCGATTCCGGTATAACCTGGCATTTCAATCCTCCTTACGCCAGCCATTTCGGGGGTATCTGGGAGGCTTGCGTAAAGAGTTTCAAAACACATCTTTATCGTGTGATAGGTTCACAGATTCTTACCTATGACGAGTTCAATACCATCTTGTGTCAGATTGAGTCGGTACTCAACTCCCGACCACTCTGTGTTTTGAGCAGCGATCCGTGTGATCCGTTGCCACTTACACCCGCGCATTTCCTCGTCGGGGAGCCATTGACCTCGCTTCCTGAGTATGACTACAGTGATGAACGACCCAGCCGTCTTCAACGCTGGCAGATCATACAACAGGCTGTTCGTCATTTCTGGAAACGGTGGAGTTCCGATTATCTTTCGCAATTGCAACAGCGTGGTCGCTGGTTTCGCGACAGAGGCGCGTCTCCGGTGACTGAGGGATCCCTGGTCGTTGTGCGTGACGAGTCGCTGCCGCCCATGCAGTGGCGACTGGCACGTGTGCACCAGTTGCACCCGGGTGCCGATGGCGTTACCCGCGTAGTTACCTTACGTATGGGTAACTCTTATGTAAAAAGACCTATTATAAAGGTCTGTCCGTTACCTATCAACTAAGAGTTTAAATTAACAAATAGTTAAGTTTCTTAGGTGTAGTATTAGTTAAAATAATTAGCTTATTTCAAGGCCGGCGGCATGTTCCGTACTTTCATACAGATTTTGTTGTAAGAGAACTTTTTTCATCTCATATCGGTTAGCACATGCAATTTCTGATCCTTTTTCCAAATTCTAACTGGAATGATGCATATCTGATTTCTAAACGCAACGCGACCGTGCTGCCACCAAGCGGCAGTATTGAGAACACTTTCTTCTCTATGATTTCGAATGGGCGCACATACGCTCTTCATACAATTTTCATATTTCACCATCAACTTGGTTACGCGAGTTCTATTAGCACCCAGTGTTGAGAGTCAGTGTCCAGCAGCAGCCAAAAACCTATGGATATACAGACGGGGGCCCCCGGAGCACCGAAGCAGGCGAATCCCGGTGAGTCAGATATTGCTTGATTCCAGTCCCCACTATTTCTTCCCTACATTAACTAAATGACTATATTTGACTTGAAAAGATTTTATTTATTTATTTATTTCGCTTACAGATACTCGGTAACATCAGATAGGTACATAGTAGAAAATTACAAAAATATTACGCAAATTTAGTTAAAAAGATGCGCGAGTAACTCTAAGCAACCCTCCGTACTAGTTTAAAACTGTATGACGGCAGGTGAAGCCCCTCCTCCTCAAGCACAATTTCACAGATGAATTTCAGCTGAGTTTCTTACGGCGCTCCTTCAGAGTAAAGATGTTCCGATGTGACAAGTAAAAGAGTCCACAGGTGGCCAATTTGCTGAATAAACGATTTGAGTTTAAAAAAAGTAGCCTATGTTCTTTTGCAGGGCTCTAACTATGTCCATACCAAATTTCATCAATATCAGTTCAATGGTTTAACCGTGTAATGTAACAGATAGACAACTAGAATTACTTTCGCATTTAGATGATTATTATGAATATGGATGTGATGTGGATCTAATTATTAAATAAATACAATAAATACTACTCAAATAGTCCAGGGATATTTTACAATCCATGTACTAAGATTCACTCCCAGCCACTAAGATTGTTCATGTAATTAATACTCTAATTGGCAGCTAGGACATCAGGAGAAACAGCGGTAGCTTAATAGTAACTTATTGATTGGCTTGACGGGTTATACGTAGGTGTTTGGTTGTCCGTGTTTTCATTTCAATTAAGAAGTTTACTCTTGTAGGATTTAAAACCTACTTAGCTAGAAATTAATGATGACAAAATAACGTAAATAACGTTATTGTTGCCATGATAATGATGTACTCGTAAATCGTATCCCACAATATTTCAACCATAAAGAACGTGCCACCGAAGTTTCGAAGGATACCCTTCAAAATTAAAATTTAGAAATCCATTTCGTAACGATATTGGTCCTTTTATTATAATATAATTATTAATAAAACATGGTTCAATAGACATGAACAATAGTACTTCACGGCATATCATTTACAAAGGTCACCGCACACGGACCCGTCCTTGTCGCTCTCGATTATCGAATCATTCGAATGATGACTCGAGCTACGATGCATCGATTGCAAACCACATTAACTTTTTAACAAGTTTATTTCCTACCGGCGTATCAACGATTAACGACCTTATGAAAGTGGTGAGTAGGTATAAGCAAAACGCATGTGTGTAAGAGCGTTTGTCGAAGAATAATGAGGGTTAATGCCAGACGGTTATTTGTGCAATCTCAACTGTTGGTTTTAGAGTCAAGAAGAGATTGACGACTGCTATGATTGTGGTCGGGTCTAACTGCCAGCTTGTTTATCTTCGACCACTTATTTTGCTCGCGAATGTACATATTGCTAAAGTGTATTTGATTTGCTGTTTTCTGAGACCAACCTACGCGGTACATGGAACTAATGGTGTAATGATATGGAAAGACATCGTAATAACTAATTGTTATTCTTAGCACTTGACAGCAGCACCTACGGGTTCACTGAAATGGGATTGGTTTGGCGAATTAAATTAAATTTTAAATGTAATTTTAGTGTAACTAATGTCTATTTTGCGCTTGTAGACTATCTTGTTTGTTGAAGTTATTGCTTGGCTTAGAAGTCAGATTAAGTATATCTTGTATTGGCCGTAAGTTTGTGAATTAAGTTAAAATATAAATAACTGTTAAGGAAACCTGACCTCCGCCTCCTACCGCTCGACCTCGGAAGAACATCTTCACGTTCAACGTAAGAAAGTGTTCCAATTTTGAATTTGCTCCCAGCTGCGAGCTTTCCGTCAAGCGACGGGTCACGAATCCTGCGCAACCGTTTCTCGGATACATGTCAATTAACACTTATAATATACAGCGTAGGGTTGAATTTTGTTTGTTTTTAATTTGACAGTTCGTTCGAGTTGTCGATTTATTCGATTTAATCGCTCACGTAGTGTAAGGTAAGCGTTCACACACGATTGTCACGCGCGGTTTGAGCCTCATCTCGCTTTCACTGGAGCGTGTGAGGTTGCCTTAAGTGGTTATGGATACCTTTTATTATAAACGTTGCTATATTGTCGTAGGTTATCGATAATGATCATGAGATTGGTATTAAGATATTATATCGCTTGTGTTTTCTCTTTACTGCGAAGTTATTATTGCAAGTAAGTAAGATAAAACATGCTATTGTTTTAGTAATTTTGCCTTGTGTTTTGCAAGGTTTAGCTTGCTACATTCTACAGGCTTTAGCATGTTTTGGATAATAATTGCAATACATGTGATACTATAATATTTGTGTGATATTGTTATTTTGAAGAAAATAGTTAGTAAATATACCAGTGGCAGCCTGCCTACAAGCCGATTTCTGACGGCTTTACCAAGCTAGAAAGCTACAGCTAGCTGTCAGTGAAGTCCATGGCACTACTAAATGGTAGACTCGCACGTATGGTTCTAATTCTTCCAGCTTCCCTTAGGAAATATTTGACGCTTCGCCACTGAAATATACTATGGTGTTTGCTCGTAAGAGATTTTCAACTTCATAACTCCATCGTCTACCCGTACGAACCTGGGGATGCATCCACATACCGCGGCGCGGGTGTAATTCCTGCGCCTACGCAAAAATATTGCAGACAGTTCTACTAAAAATTTGAAATGCTCTCTCTTACGTTCCTTCTTCTAACCAAAGCGCCTTCAAAATAATCATGAAGAAGCATCTCCTGAGCTGTCATAGTGATGGTGACAGACGCCGTACTTAATTTTGGTTAAGCGCCTGTCGCCTGCACTCGTGGACTCCACTTGCTGCTTACCATCAGGGTGAAGAGGAGTAACATGTCGTGCTCCAATAAAGAAACGTGTATTTATATAATGAATTTAGCAGTCTCAGAAGGCTTTTAAGAAGGAACCTAGACCTTTAACTCTTTGAGAAGTATTTAAGTTTAAGCCAAAGATTAAGCACAAAACATTATCATGGGGACCTGACATACATCGTTGAATTACTTCACATGACTTTGACATTCGACTTGTAAAAAATGTGTATTTTGAATATAAGTATAGGTGTTAGTTACTCACTTAACCGATGTTTTCCTTGCGCCTCCTTACAGCATTCAGGATGCAAAAGGTGGTACCAGCTCACGCCGTGCAGCGAACTGCGCTCCCAACCCAGATGCCACTCGCTACTGGACGACAAACAAATTACAAAATTATTACTACTAATTATACAGACATACATAGCATCACGCCCGAAATCCCTAATGGGGTGGGCAGAGCCACAAGACTACTTGTGGCCACGTTCGATTAATTAGTCCTAAGATGGTATGATGAACCGTATGGTGACAGGTGATCAGCCCATCGCCCATACAGAAAGTCCACCATGTTGGAGAGGACCCGTCCCTTAGTCGACTTTTACGACTAATTATGGTATGTAATATTAAATAGTAATTGATTAGAGAATCTGTAGCGGAGGACGAACCAATTACAGTCTTATAAAGTAATTACAGAGTAGGAAAAACAAATTCTCTTCGTAAAAGTTATATTGGATTGGATTAGTGTTGTAGAGAGAAATGTTTACAGACAAATTATGATATGTATTATTATGATTATTATGTCACAAACTCGTAGCAAAGGGTGATAACTTCTGCAATATAATTGGTGCCGAATAGCTTCCATTGATATTATTTACATTTTCAAGTTGACATTAGTGTCGATAGTTACGTCGACCGAAAGCCCGCAATGTGTTTAAGACCAAGGTCTTTGACCAGTGTATGTTGCCAGTGACCTTTCGAGCAGAAACATGGGCCACTGTGGGCTTTTGAACAAGCTCATAGTCACTCAACGTGCTATGGAGAGAGCGATGTTTTGAGTAACGTGATAGAATCAGAAAAGAGGAAATCCGTAGAAGAACCAGAGTTACCGACACAGCTCTCAGAGCTCGCAAATTGAAGTGGCAATTGAAGAACTGATGGCCGATGAGGCGTAAAGGTGTGGACTCGAGTGGACCAAGCGGACTGGAAGATGCAGACACAGTCGGCCCCCCACAAGATCACAAGATGGACTGAGAATGCTGGAAGCCATTGGATACAGAAAGCGTGCGATCGTTCATTGTGGAAGTCTTTGGGGGAGCCCTACGTCAAGCAGTAGATATCCCCGAGTTCAAATAATGATGATGATCAGTTAAACACTGAACCCTACAAATAACGACTCAATAATAATTAAAGTATAAAGATAACGATGCTTTACTCAAATAAAAGATCTATTCAAAATTGATTGCTGTAGGTAAAACCTTCAATGAGAAAAAATTACAACCAAACTACTTCGGTTATTTCAGTTTTAACCATAATTTGGTAAGGCGTAACTGAAGTTATTTGTATGTAACCAAATGGTTTATCTATAAATAACAAAACTGAACGTAAGGTATGACTTAAGTTATGTAGTCACTTTTTTTAAGTTACAGATAAACCAAAGTTCGGTTTCATTTAACAAACCATTTTTTTCAGTGTTCGTTCAATAATAGAATAACTAACCCGAACATCAAAATTCAAAGTAAAATTAAATATGAACTTATTATGCAAACACTGTCAATTGAAATTAAACTTATTGTAGAACAGAGCAAGGTCCCGAGTGATTGATCACAGCGATGACCCCATAGATATTTGTTTGCTATGTCAAGTTCACTTTAATTACATTTGATCAAAATTATAATGAACTGTCTTACTTAATATCTGTTTCATTTTGATAAACCATCAACACCGGAGTCAATGTTTACATCTGAAGGCCAAGATTAATAAATATTCGATTGGCGAAGAATCAATAGAAATCCTAAATTTTAATGGTTGATTCATTACATTCAGTCACCGTAAAAATATAGATATACATATGTCTATTTACATGAATCCACGAATAATGTGGAGTGGAGACCACGGACCCTCCCGGTCCGGAGCGTGGTTCAGCCCCCCACAAGATGGATTGACGACATTGTTAAAGTCGCTAGAGACCGTTGGACACGGAAGGTATGTGATCGTTCATTGTGGAAGTCTTTCTTCTTCGGCCTATATCCAGCAAATATGACGAATGTATACCCGCAAAAACGGCTAATCATTAAAAACTGTTACGAAAGAAGCAATGGTCTTCCTTGAATTCTGGCGTTCAAACAATGAATTTATTTAGGCTTAATAATGACTGACATTTAGAGTTACGTAAGCCTTAAACCTGTCATGATTAAAATTTAAGGCATAACTCGATGGTATTAACACCGTTGTTTATTATAAGGTATTCTAAAAGGATCTCAAACATATATTTATCTACACCCATATCATAAAACCTCCATTGGTTAATCAAAAACCGTATGAAATGACCACCATTTTGACAACCAATTAGGAAAAACCAGTGCTGCGATAAAGAAATAACATGACTTCTTTATCGTTTTTAGTAAAGAAATGAGATTAAATTTGGAACAGCTGTCAAAACTCAAGTGGGTCTCTATTCTAGTATCCATAGATATTAAAACAGTTATTGATACGAAACGTCAATTCAGTATGTTTTTTTAATATAAACTGCACAATATTTGATCTCGAGTGACGTGAGAATAGAGACTTCATCTGTTTGTCTATGATTTAAAAAAAAATGGTCTTGACGGAGGATCGAATTGCCGCCACGTTGACGTTTTGCTGAACGAAAGTAGAATTGTTGTTGAATTGAATAGAAAAAGTTGTTTGTAATTTACATTTTAGTTGAAAATATGAATAGTAAGTAGTCTTCTCGGAGTGTGTGTGATGTGAAAATGCGCCGGATATCGGAAATATGCAGCCACGATTGCAACAAATAACTTGTTGCCAGAAAATACTGTTTCTGAACCCATCATGGAGGATTTATAATATGTGTGTAGATAAAGTTATGTATGCAACTCTGCATAATTTGGCCTTAAAACACACGTGCGATCTATTATGAAACTCGCCTATCGGCTCGTTTCATGAAAACCGCACTAGTGTTTTAAGGCCTATCATTATGCAACCATTGCATAAACTACTATTCTCTTGCGATGTAACAAGCGAGTGCTTTAAAAATTTCAAAACAACAATAAAAGATTTGTGCACCCTTGACCTCCTTTGTAAGAATATTCATACTGAAGTTGAAGCACCATTGATGCCAGTTGAGACAAACGCAAACAGCTAACTACTTATCAAATCATACATTGCGTCGATTTGATATATCTAATCATAAGACACTTCAAATATCAAAGCAACTGTATAAAATCAACATAATTTAAGGACAGTAGCTGATAATTATTCCCAATCACAGCACTCGAAGCGATCCAACAAGGTTGGAGCTCAATTTTAAAACATATTAAGCAAATTGTATGTCTCTGTCGACAGACATAACAAAGAAATCGACGTTATCGATAAAAACCTTATTGTAAAAACCGTGAGATTGCATCGAAGACGTCATACGTGGATCGAAAGAACGCTCGTTATGCATAATGGCGAGTATTGACTTGTTGACACGTGTGAGTCATACTATGTGAGGTTTTTAGGATTCCGTACCCGAAGAGATCAAACCGACCCTATTACCGAGCCTAGGACATACCTACGTTCGTCCGTCAGAGCCCTCTTAGCAACGGTAGGGGTAGAAACTTGGAATTTTTACAGATTGTGTTGTTGTGTATGTATTCATGCAGGCAAATAAGAAGAAATTAAATCTTTAAAACCAGCGAAGCTCCCCATACATTAATATTAAAAAAAATTACTTACTTATAGTTTGCTTCCGAATTCAGCCTAATTATAATTTATAATTAATTCCAAGTCAAACAACAAATAGCAATATCAGGGCATACTCTTTAAAATACGCGAAAAAGGATGAAATATCGCCTGCTCACGAAAGTTGCAATTTCATCATTCAATAACAAAATTGGCGTTATACGGAACCCTCGTTGCGTAAGTCCGACTCGCATTTAACCGGTTTTTATAATATTGTATCATTCTTTATGTAGTAAAACTGCGATTGGATGTGAAAGATTTTTTATTAGTTTCCGTATTATCCTCCCATTTATGTTTTTATAGTACTCTTCGACGTTAACTTGTTTTCTTCCACCACTGCAGTGCATTTTAATGACATCATCATCATCATCATCAGCCATAAAACATCCACTGCAGGACATAGGCCTCCCCCAAAAATGGGGGGATTTGCCATAGTCGCCACGCTTGGCAGGCGGGTTGGCGACCGCAGTTGGTCGTGATAGTGCTCGATGGACGCTGCTGCCCATCCTTCGGTTGGTCCCTCTGTCGCCTTTTACGACACCCACGGGAGGAGATGGGGTGATGCTATTCTTAGCCGGCGCCACACGGCCCATGACTGATGATTTAATGACATGTCACCATATAAAACGAAATAGCAAAACAGCTCTTTTTGAGGATTCCGTACCTAAAGGGTAAAACAGGACCCTATTACTAAGACTCCTCTGTCCGTCTGTCACCAGGCTGTATCTCATGAACCGTGATAGTTAGACAGTTGACATTTTCACAGATGATGTATTTCTGTTGCGGCTATAACAACAAATACTAAAAAACGGAATAAAATAAATATTTAAGGGGGCACCCATACAACAAACGTGATTTTATTGCTTGTTTTTGCTCGATATTGATAACGGCAACAGGTAGACATTTGAAATATTCACAGAATATTTAGTTGTATATTCACTTTAAAAATAAATAATTAAATTAAAATAAAACGAATATTTAAGGGAGCTCCCATACAACAAACGTGTTTTTTCTTATAGATAATGGTACGGAACCCTTCCTGCGCGAGTCCGACTTGCTCTTGACCGGTTTTTTATTAGACATAACTATGCACCGCATACGAAGTTGTGGTCACCTTATTTATTTAAAAACTGAGCTAAAAATCTCAAGTTCTTGTCTCCTATGTATTTTTAAGTGGGATTTATATTAGGGTGGTGAGTCTGACTTGAAGGCGCCCGGCCATATAAGGCTACAGGGCGTTGTCTATTCAACTAATCGGCTCTTTAAAAGGCAAAATGTGAATAAATTTGTATCAATTACATAAGTCAAACAAAGACAATAACTAACGTCGGCTTATAATGAGGTAGCTGGAAATCAACATAACGTCTGAAAGAGACAGCTAAATCATTGTTTACGATGCATGCTGCGTTAAGGTGATCACTGACGAGCAATTTTGTGCAACATCGATCGATATTATTGCGTGCCAACTATTAAGTATTACGTGCACTATTTTCTGTAAGATACCTACATAATGGTATACTTTATTAACATTAATAGGAAATAATTATTTAATCATATAACGACACAATAATAATACTTTTATGTCAATTGACTGACAAACGAGCTGACGGCCCACCTGATGGAAAGTGGTCACCGCCGCCCATGGACATCTGCAATACCAGAGGTGCTGCCAATGCGTTGCCAGTCTAGGGAGGATGGGGAATGGGGATGGGATGGGGATGAGGGAATAGGCCTTCGGATCTCGTCACTCACAGTACGAAACGCAATAGCAAGCTATTACTTTACGCCGAAGAAGCTAAATAAGAAGATTCTTTTTTTTAACAGGGGACAATCTTTACGCAAATCGATCTAGTCCCAAATTAAGCTCTAAAGGATTGTGTTATGGGTACTAGACGATGATATACATACTTATATAGATAAATAAATACTTAAATATATAGGAAATATTCAAGACTCAAGAACAAACATTCGTGCTCATCACACAAATATTTGCCCTTAACGGGGTTCGAACCCGGGACCGCTAACTTCGGAGGCAGGGTCACTACCAACTAGGCTAACCGCGTCGTCCAAACGCTTTTCCAACTTCCGAAAGTTCTGGCTATAAGTGCGAGTTGACAGAAGTAAGGTCTCAGTTTGACACAAGCTACGACTCCTTTGCGACCAGATCGCGGACGTAAACGTTTTTATAGAGAGGCCACATTAAACCAATACTTTTTAATTAAGCCACAACATACACTCTCGGCCTCAAACTCGATTACTAACATACATACATACATAGCATCACGCCTGAAATCCCTAATGGAGTGGGCAGAGCCACAAGACTACTTGTGGCCACGTTCGATTAATTAGTCCTAAGATGGTATGATGAACCGTATGGTGACAGGTGATCAGCCCATCGCCCATACAGATAGTCCACCATGTTGGAGAGGACCCGTCCCTTAGTCGACTTTTATGACATGCCAGGATGATAAGCATCTGCACGCATTCTATGCTATTTCTTCACTCCCAGTGCAGCAGAGGAGTGCAGAGTGAGGAGTGGGGTGTGGAGTATATATCAATATACCCTAAACAACTGCAACAACATAATACCACATAAATTATATGGAATATTTGAAGTTTTTGGCATAGTGATCACACTTTCTCACTTTCAAGTATCTGCACACATTCTATGCTATTTCTTCACTCCCAGTACAGCAGAGGAGTTACTCGATTACTCGAAACTCGATTACTAAACTCTATTAAAATGCCATTATTTTCACGCGTGAACAACTTTTCGACTTTTTACATTCAAGGCCGTTAAGTGTATATTTTTCTCTTTTACACATAGGGTAATAAAGTAGATGGATATGCGTTGACAGGGCTTCGCGGCCTGAATGAAGCACGTCCATTTAACGCAATATTTCCAGCCAGTGACATTATAGCCCAAGAAAATGGCTCGTGATTTGCTGAGCCATCTGTGAGCCATAAATCGAAGTGTAGCCATAAGCAAACATCATTTACTTCTAATGCAAGATGACACGCTCGTTACTGGTTGCATATTTAATTGAGTGCCGTCATGTTGGTACACCTGCTCGATAACGTAATAAATACAGTTTTAAAGTGGTAATTGAAAGGTTTAACGTGACTAGTGGGCCAAGATTTACGAGATATCAGCCTTTCTCTTTGAAACGTAATGCAATGGGAATGGAAACACTCTTATTATTTTGATAGGGTGGAATATATAATTGAAGCTGAGTTTTAAATGAATTAAAATTAGAGGAAAGTAATATTATTTATGGTAACTAATTTTCTTTTGTAATTAAGATGTTGCTTCCTGGATCCTGTTCAAATAGAGGCGTTATTATAAATTGTTCAACATTGAACCAACCCGCGATCTTGAGACTTGAAGTAACTCGTTTCTCAAAGCAAACAAAACGCTTGTCATGTCGCTTATACAGTTTCACGGTAGCTTGTAACTCTGTCATTGTATGCAAAGTTACACTTCCGAGCAGGTGACACGCTTAATGTTTACATTTCATAAACAAAAGGTGACGAGACACCTCATAGGTACTTTAGATTTTATAACATTACCATGATATTTAAACTCTAAGGAATAGATTTTGTAAAGTAGGAGTTTGCAAAAACAGCGATTCGATTGAAAACTTATTTAAAGGGGCTCGTAAACGGGCTAGTTTTTCCCCAATTTATTGCTGTTTTTTTTTTTAAATCTCAATTGACTGACAAACGAGCTGACGGCCCACCTTATGGAAAGTGGTCACCGCCGCCCATGGACATCTGCAACACCAGAGGTGCTGCCAATGCGTTGCCAGTCTAGGGAGGATGGGGAATGGGGATGGGATGGGGGATAAGGGAATAGGTAGATGATTACTGTTTGGCTTTACTACTGCAGGCTTCGGGCTACTTATACCCAAAAAGATTACATATTACGTCACTAATGGTGACAAAAGTTTGAATGTAAACTTCTGGGGATTACCCGAATTGCAGCAATAAATTGCCTAAAAACTAGCCCTATTACAAGTCCCTTAAGGATCTTAATGTATGGATCAAGAATTAATGATTCTAGTTTCGAAGGAAAACAATAAACTACGAATTAATTTTAAAAGAACAATTTAAAGCAGATTTGGGTACCAAAATGCAACCATAACAAATTACATGGCAAAACATAGACAACTCAATTCTATCTGAAATTTCAATCTCCTAGTATACTTATTCAATTCATACCACCCTTTTTGCGCCTTCAACGGGTGACAAAGTCTGACCACTGTTTGCCATTGCATATCATTTCAACTGGTATTATTTCATGCCATTGAGCGCAAGCGGTGACGCGGCTCATGCATATGAAACGACTTCAATAGATATGTTGTCATACATCTGCCTGCCTTTGATGGACAGAAGCACTGACTTACGCATCAATAACCTTTGTTTGTTGTGTTTGTGGAACCTTGAACCAGTGTGTAGAATGTAAGTCGACAGTTAAGGAGGAGCTGACGAGAAACTGGATTATTAAATTTTCGGATAAACAAAATTGATTGATGGGTACAGAGACTTATAAACAATTCAACAACAACTCGTACCTCAAAATACTCAACTATGTTAAGACTGAAGATCTATTTCGTATCATAAAGTAGGTGGACAACACATTTAAAAAAACTAGGTAACTGATTTGTAACTAGGTATGTTATAAATAAACAACTCACTAAGTTCCAACTCATGTCTCCGTCAAGGATACTTTTACAGATTTTCACGGATATATATATTTATACTCACCACTTCCATAACACATAAATACATAATCAACACACACGAAATTTGTATCTACACTGTACACATTTATCCAGACACTCTTACTTTTATTTTACTGATGCAGGTTTTATGCTTACATACTAAATCTCTCAGATTTGGATTTTTGTGTTGGCTACGGTCTCCTTGCCTCCTACCATCTCTCTAGGATACTTTTACAGATTTACACGGATATATATAATACTCACCCACTTCCATAACACATAAATACATAATCATCACACACGAAATTTGTATCTACACTGTACACATTTATCCAGACACTCTTACTTTTATTTTACTGATGCAGGTTTTATGCTTACATACTAAATCTCTCAGATTTGGATTTTTGTGTTGGCTACGGTCTCCTTGCCTCCTACCATCTCTCTAGGATACTTTTACAGATTTACACGGATATATACAATACTCACCCACTTCCATAACACATAAATACATAATCAACACACACGAAATTTGTATCTACACTGTACACATTTGTCCAGACACTCTTACTTTTATTTTACTGATGCAGGTTTTATGCCTACATACTAAATCTCTCAGATTTAGATTGTTATAACTACAATGGACTACTTTAGTTACGGTGTTTTAATTTTTTATTCTTCATTCTAGTTATTTTTCTATAAGACACATTTGCTGTGAAATTGTGCTTGGGGAGGAGAGGCATTACCTGCCGTCATACAGTTTTAAACTATGCCGGAGGGTTGCTTACTGTTACTCGCGCATCTTTTTAACTACAATTGCGTAATATTTTTTGTAATATTTTACTATGTACCTATCTGATGTTACCGAGTATCTGTAATCTAAATAAATAAAAATTAAATAAAATGAGCCTTTTCAACGGGATTCGTTTTTTTTTTGTATCAATTGACTGGCAACCGAGCTGACCGTCCACCTGATGGAAAGTGGGCACCACCGCCCATGGACATCTGCAACACCAGAGGTGCTGCCAATGCGATGCCAGTCTAGGGAGGATGGGGAATGGGGATGGGATAGGGATGAGGGAATAGGCCTTCGGATCTCGTCACTCACCGTACGAAACGCAATAGCAAGCTACTACTTTACGCCGATATTCTGTGAGAGTTTGGTACTACCCCGGTCGAGCCGGCCCATTCGAACAGTAATCATCTAGTGAGGATTACCGTTTGGCTCTACCACTACGAGTGATAGATAGTCTCACATTTTCTACTTACTTGGTGTCGATATGCAGTATCTTCATGTCCATGCCGTGAACAGTGGTGAACACGTTGGTGGCGCCGTGCACGACGCACTCGCGCGTCTCCGGCATCGCGAGCGGCGTGCACACTGCCAAGAACACAGGCTCGTTGCGGCTACACAGCGGCAGGTACGACACGTAGTGACCCCTCACTAACACCACCTGCAATAGAACATATTTTGAGTGATATCATCATCGTATCATTTTCGCATCCGGGCGAAATACATAGTGTTTGAACCCCTTGCCCTTACCGTCGTATGATAAATGACGGAAAGGATGATACAGTAGCGAATCCTAATGGCCTGGCCAGTGGCGGACTAAATCCGCCAGAGGCCCGGGGCAGCGAAGCTGAATGAGGCCCCCCCCCTCTTCAAGACTAATTATAATTTGTTCGAGTTGAGACCCCATGATCAGGGAAACGCGGAGGCATTTGGGGACCCCCCAAAACTGGAGGCCCAGGGCGAGTCGCCCCTTCTGCCCCCCTGGGCCTGGCCACAACACGACGTCGTGCCGTGGAGATGTGGCCAGGCCCTAAGTAGATTTTAGCAGAATTGATGCTCAATGCATCTTATAGATAATAATATTCAGGTGACGGTAAGAACGAGAGGGATAAACCCCACGAGCGTAACTTAAATGATGTTTGATGTATATTCCAAAGCCAATGCTGCTCCATACTTCAGCTGCGTATTTTCAAGAGAAGGTAAGGTTTTACCGCATTCATACGAATTAAAAAATTGCTAAACATAGATCCCAGAAAAAACAGATAATTCCAATTTATATGGGATACGACACAGATTCAGCGTCCCACATTCATTATAGACAAATGAGATGGTACAAAAACTTTAATCCGTATGATATCATTTGCAATGAACCGGATACATTTTGTTTTCAATGGCCTCGCGTTGAAATAGGCCATCGTGTTCAAGATCTTTTATAACGAGGAGCAATATGGTTTTAATGATCCGTATTTAAAATGGTAGCTAGTATAATGCAGTAACCTATATATATTAGGTAATGTCGTCGTCGAGAAAATGTCGGAAAACTTTAAAAATTATGTGAGAAAAAATCTTAACATGGTGAACTATTTTTATCTACATGTCCAGTGACTTTTTAGGGTACCGTACCCAAAGGGTAAAACGGGACCCTATTACTAAGGCTTCGCTGTCCGTCCGTCCATCTGTCTGTCCGTCAGTCACCAGGCTGTATCTCATGAACCGTGATAGTTAGTTGAATTTTTCACAGATGATGTATTTTTTGCCGCTATAACAACAAATACTAAAAAACAGAATAACATAAATATTTAAAGGGGCTTACAACAGACGTGATTTATTTGCTCGTTTTTGCTCGATATAGATAACGCCAACAGGTAAACGCTTGAAATATTCATAGAATATTTACTTGAAAAATAAATAATTAAATTAAAATAAAACAAATATTCAAGGGAGGCTCCCATACAAAAACGTGATTTTTTGCCGTTTTTATAGATAATGGTACGGAACCCTTCGTGCGCGAGTCCGACTTGCACTTGGCCGCTTTTTTATCGTAAAACCGGTGACTATGCCTATTAATCTTTTAGTCAAAGCTACTAAACGATTAAACCAAGTTCAAATTAAATTCTCTAATTATATAGTAGTTCAACTTTAACCCGTTAAAAAGGCTTGAAGGCGTGGCCCTGTGACATTCTCCGCCGACAAGACACCCGAGGCACTCGACACAATACTTCACAAATATAATAATGGTACCTACTCACAGATCGACCGCTCACCGAATGATCCGGATTCACTCGGCCTTGGGCAATACCGACTTTATTGAATTGAGATCAAATAATTTATATAAATTAGTCCATTATTTTGGAATGGTACTATTGATTCTTGCTTACTGAATTCATGATCTTGGTGTATGGAGATAAACGGTTTATTTAGTTACCTTTAAGCTAAATAACTTACAATAATAAGTCGCTAGTTTAATTATGTAAAATATATCGAGACGAAAAATTTAATGTTATATTCTATTACCATTTCCGTTGCATAAATAAATAGCACGGTAAATCATAAATGTTCTGTACTGGTATGCTTTCAAATATGTCATTAGATCAGGACACGTACTTATACAACACTGTGATAGTGAATGGTTTATTATTAAAACGTCATGTTTAGTATTCTTCATAGCTCTATAGGTACCTATATTGCCTATCGGAAGCATTTGAGGTTTAATGCAGGTGTCTGTATCGAAATAAATAACGCAATTGTTGCATAAAATGTAATCTATTTTACAAGACGCATTTAAATCGTTCGACTGTAGGCCAGATTATATCAAGGCTTTAAATAGAGCAAGCTATTGTATGACAGCGTTTATAAAAAGTGTCTGCCTGTTTTAAAGTTCAAAGTGCGCGTGTCTGAAAGTTGTATGAATATTTTATGTCAAGTTCAACAACACAATTTTGAGTTAGACTGGTGTCGTTATAATAAACATAACCTAAGTTTATGATGTGTATTATAAATCTGTAATAGGTACATGTTTCATCTGAACCAAGAATCATCAAGATTCAATTATACTTTATTAACCTTTATTAAGCTTTTGCATTCTTCCCAATGCAAAACCAACCTTGTTGATTCGGTTCAGAAAGCTCAGGCGAATAGTGACAAAAAGTTATGAATATATATTTTTATGACTTTCGACAAATATAACCAGCGAACCCTCCGGAACCATCGGTCTACTTTCCCGATCGGTCCACTTTTGCAAACCGTCTACTTTCCCGATCGGTCAACTTGTACAAACCGTCTACATTCCCGATCGGTCAACTTGTACAAACCGTCTACTTTCCCGATCGGTTAACTTATCCAAACCGTCTACTTTCCCGATCCGTCCACAGGAGTAAACGAGCGAAACTTTTACATGAGGCGTTGATCCTCCCTAGAAATTATAACACGCAAATCTTTATTTGCGTTTTTCTCAAAAGTACGTTTCATGTGGTTAAGCGGTTTTGGCTCCCAAGGAACGATATAGACTTAAACCACAGAACTAAAGGGTATTTTTTAATGCAATGCTCAGTATATGAAAATTAGTAGTATTTGGTTATCATAATTTCGGAATTCCAAATACCTTTTAAAATTACGACTAACACTAATTATTATGAAAACCATTATGAACTGTAAAAATCGGAACTACTTTATGGAACACGATATAGACTCATAGCACCCACTACCGTTTTAAAACAGCTCCATATTACTCATAATTGAGTAACGCATAGGATCGTGACACTTTATCTTCTGGACCCGAATCCATCAACAAAACCTACACGAGTCATGAGTGAGGTGAACAATGAACAGCTTTCTAATGACTGATAAATCCGAGTGACCCGTGTCGTGTAGGTAGAGACAGAAGCTGACGGACCGATTGGTATTGGGCCATAGATATCTTGATTACTGGGCTCTATATTACAGTGGCTCCGTGAGCTGTAGACCTCGCGACAAACTTAACTTTACCGTTGGAAAACTGTTATCCCCATACATCGATATAGGTCGGGTCAGTTTATCGACACCGCAAATAAGTTTCTAATTGCAAAAACCCCCAGATCTCCGCCATTTTGAAAAAAATCGAATATCTGAATCGAAAAAAAAAAACTATTTCATTATCGAACCTACTCACATAATTTCACGAGAATCGGTTGAGAACTGCGACCTGTAGACGAGAACAAATGGACAGACGCCGGACAGCCGACGGACATACGAAAGCATTTTTGCCCAAGCTGAAACGGAGACACTTCGCTCGCTCGGTCGATAACGCATGCAGTGGCACAGGGCAAGGAAAAGTGGCGTATCTCTCGTGGTGTCAGAGGACAAGGGGTCGTATTGTGACCTCTTAATTCCAGGCAGTTTACGCCGTAAACTTAACTGCATGGAAAATTCGTATTATGAGCGCGGTAAAGAGGCTGACTTAAGCGCGCTCATAACACGATTTTCTAGGCAGTTCAGTTTACGGCGGAGCTCATAATATGACCCAAGATCCTCTTTGGGTTGCTGGCCAGCGAAGTAAGTAATAACTGGGAATACTGCTAGACCTGTTAATAAGTAACTTATCCAAACACAGGATTGAAGGGGGCAAATCTGTACTGAGGTTAAATAGTGCGTAATTTTATTACTTGATATCGATAAGAATGACGTACAACCGTTGTGTAATTCTAATAATTTGGATTAAGACGAAAATGACATACACAAATATAAAATTTTGAGGAATTAACTTCTTTAATATTTTATATAATTTTCATAATATACGATCATCATTTTTTCCACATTCCACATAATTAAAAGTATTCAAACTTAGGCTTTAGTTATGATAATGATGGTTAAAAATTTCTTTTTATTGATGTCGATAAACTTAGTCGATTTTTAATTAATCACTAGGACTGGTACATTTTTGCCCCCGTCAATCCGGTGTTTGCTTATAACTTCGATTTATTCGCCCGCAGACCATATATCCAATAGGCTCCGCATAGCGGGGCGACCTCCGCCCTCAGCATAAGAGGCAAAAATCCGTAAGCAGCAGTACTGGCAGGCACGGGGTGCGTATTTTCGCAAACGCAGCAATCACAGTTCTCTAAAAACCCCGCACGCCCTGCATGTTTGGCACCTTTATTTGCTAGTACCTACAAGTTAGCCAAAGCAGTGGTTTTCGGCTATTTGTTCTGAGTATAACCACAGTAGATGGTTCTAATTTATTTCAACGCTGCTTAAAATGGTGTAGTTAAAGCTTTTATCTACACCCATATCATAAAACCTTATTGGTTAATCAAAAACCGTATGAAATGACCACCATTTTGACAACCAATTAGGAAAAACCAGTGCTGCGATGAAGAAATAACATGACTTCTTTATCGTTTTTAGTAAAGAAATGAGATTAAATTTGGAACAGCTGTCAAACTCAAGTGGGTCTCTATTCTAGTATCCATAGATATTAAAACAGTTATTGATACAAAACGTCAATTCAGTATATTTTTTAAATATAAACTGCACAATATTTGATCTCGAGTGACGTGAGAATAGAGACTTCATCCGTTTCTCTATGATTTAAAAAAAATAATGGTCTTGACGGACGTCCGCCATTATGTTACCATTGACGTTTTGCTGAACGTAAGTAGAATTTTGTTGAATTGAATAGAAAAAGTTGTTTGTAATTTACATTTTAGTTGAAAATATGAATAGTAAGTAGCCTTCTCGGAGTGTGTGTGATATGAAAATGCGCCGGATATCGGAAATATGCAGCCACGATTGCAACAAATAACTTGTTGCCAGAAAATATTGTTTCTGAACCCATCATGGAGGATTTATAATATGTGTGTAGATAAAGTTACGTATGCAACTCTGCATAATTTGGCCTTAAAACACACGTGCGATCTTATTATGAAACTCGCTAAAAGCTCGTTTCATAAAACCGCACTAGTGTTTTGAGGCCTATCATTATGCAACCGTTGCATAAACTACTAATCCATAATTGTATGTCTATTACATAAAAAGATGAAACCTATAGCGAAAACTTACAAAGTGTAGGTACTAGTCGGTTTTTAGAGTACCGAAAACGGTGCGATTTCAAATGCATATCGCACACTGAAAGCTGCCTTTACAATAAATTTCACTCGTTCTGTAATGGTGACCATAAACCAGATTATCATTAAATACAATAACACGAACGTAACGTGAATTTGATGAGCTAATATTGATGGTTCAACGCTCAATTGAAAAATAATGAAAATAACACCTTTAAGTAACGGTAGAACCAAAAGCCTCGGGCTAAGCCAGCCAATTAATCAATCACACAACCCAACAATTTTACACCCATACAAATCACTTAGCCATTTTCAAATAAAAATGCGAGTGCAAAATGTAGATTTACTTTTAAATACGAAGGTTGAGTCAAGTCTGGTCAGAAGAGTCACGAGAATCGGTCACGAAAAGTTACGTCAGGACACACCTCCCATCTTGTACTATGTTCCATTTTTTTTAAATCCTTTGTAACGGTTTGTGGAGTTTACTGGCCCGCGTGTGCGCCGGTCAATCACGATCGAGTCCCATAGATACATTGTTGAGTGTTAATTAAGTTTTATGACGGCTATTGTTTGTTGCGCAAGACATGGAAATAGATTTAAGCGTATCAGAGAATTTCACCTTGTCTATGGGGTTTTTGATTGCGATATAACCATATCGCATTTAGTAGTGGTAGAGCCTAACAGTAATCCTCACTATATGATTACTGTTCGAATGGGCCGGCTCGACCGGGGTAGTACCACACTCTCACAGAATATCGGCGTAAAGTAATAGCTTGCTATTGCGTTTCGTACGGTGAGTGACGAGATCCGGAGGCCTATTACCTCATCCCTATCCCATCCCCATTCCCCATCCTCCCTAGACTGGCAACGCATTGGCAGCACCTTTGGTGTTGCAGATGTCCATGGGCGGCGGTGACCACTTTCCATCAGGTGGGCCGTCAGCTCGTTTGCCAGTCAATTGACATAAAAAAAAAAAAAAATCTAAAAGCAAGATATGTAATTTACTACGTTTAAAGTTTTGAACAATCAAATAGAACAATTATTGTAAAAAAATATCCTCTTTGAACAACTTTGAATGATTTAAAACCGTTAAAAAAGGCACCATCGTTTGCATACATAACTGAAAAACACCTGTCCAAAAGTGTACCTACAGCATTTTTTTTAGTTCTAGAGAGATTATGAATATATTGCTGAAATCCTACATTCGATAGGATCATTCTTGGAACTCTGAAAAATATTTCCAAGTATAGTGAATGGTTGGATTGAAACAAAACTGTCATCGATCGATCGGTCGTGGGTTGAATTCGGCTTAGCGGCGCACGCGTCTCACGACGCTCGTGACGTCACTTACACGTCACGACCGATCCACGATCCTTTCACTACCAATTATCGATTCATTATTTGTAATAAGTTCTAAATTAAGTTTTATGCTGATTTTATCATTAATGTTTGTGGTTTAGTTAATATAATAATTAGTTTGACAGAATCGTCTATGATACCAACGCTTTACTAAATACCATAATTATCTCTCTTACTTTCTGTATTTGTTAATTTGCTTTTTTAACTACCGTGACATACAGTGCTAACTATGAGTTTATAATTGAACAGCGGACTTCCAAAACAGAGTTAAACGAGCAAAACTGGTAATAAATACCAATTATCCTCAAAGATGCAGACCACCCTTGATTACCCCTTGGTAGGTACTCGTAAACTCAATATCAGATTTGCCACCCGTATCCTTGGTCACACTCTTACAATAGTATGCAGTATGCAAATAATACATCTTAATATAGAGAGCACTGCCTCGGAGTTTTGTTATTACAATCAGTGCATTTACATTTCATAAATAAATGCATCTCCTGCAGGCTAACGACGCCACACTGAATGTTGCACATGAACCTTTATTTAAATCTACCTTTATCGTATGCAGTGTGAATTTCAGATTCTCCGTAGTTTTATATCGGTTTAGCATTAAAATGGTTTGGTATTTACATTGGCATTAAAATTGTTTTTGCCACGTGTATGTTAATGTTGATTGTCTATCTCGTTCGTTGCGTGAGAAGTCTTTGGTGAAACTGGAGATGAAATTTTAGAGGCAAAATTCAGAAATATCTTAGCACGGCTTACACTCTCTATCCCCCAAGATGCTTCTCCCCAGGTTATAATAATGCATTTATAATCTAACTTCCTACCTCGGACATATTTGAAACTTATTTCCTTAAGTTTATTATAGAAAAATAAACCGCCAACCTTCTCAACTACAGAACTTATGAGGCGACTGGTAACTATTAAATAGATAATCATGTCAAGTAATTACGCCCAGTGTTGCCAGCTCAATAGATATTGACTAAGGATTCACGCATGGCAACACTTTAGTTAATAATTCATTATGCAGATTGAGTGACAAGTGGAGTCGATTCTAACATCTAACTTTCAACTTTGATTGACGCCTGCACTTACTTGTTGAGGTAATAGGATTGAGTACTAATTTATGCTACCTCTATTTACTCCATAGACCTGTCAAAAGGTATTTAAAACGATTGGTTTTAACAGTCGTAAACGGTGATTTTATTGAAGTATTTAATGCATAGAGGTATTATACATAGAGGAGGTGAGCCAGCCAGAAACGCGTTATCATGGTAGAAAGAGAAAGAGCATAGGAATAGTATTCGCTTCCTTGTCTGTCCTAGAACATTTCGTATTGCGTCGTCAACGGACGGCGCGCAGCATGTTACCATTGCGCATGCGGCAAGACAAGGACAGTGCCACTATTTCTAGTTTCTGTCTCTCTTTACCGTGATACGCTTCCACTTACAGGCAGTCCTATGGCTCACCTCCTCTAGTATAATACCTCTATGATTTAATGCTTCACTAGGGGAGTCCGTCCATTATGTTTTTGTTGTTATAACATTGGATGACGCAAGTACCATTCATCACTTGACTCAGAGTAAATTATGAAATTTCTTTCCAGAAAAAGGGCAATTTTTAGTTGAATAGGATCCGCGTGTGGTTTTCATTGGGTTTTCCTTGTAACGTTTGACTTTTTAAAATTATCAGTATGTGCATAATTTTGGTTAAAAATACTCCTTATTAGTCAATTCAAGAATGCCACAGCAACGCACTAGGCCCTAAACTTTAGTCTTGTTACTTTTAGGATGCGCATCTTATGTATAATCTTTTATAAGTGGTAATATTTTGATACAGTTTCCGAACTATTCAGGGAACGCGACGGAATACGTCACTCGTGAAATGAGCGAAGTCGCTCATTTACAATTATGAAAAATGGCGTATGCATGAAAGAGAACGTAAGTGTTATAGTAGGAGAAAAGGAGATGACACTCTTCTCTCGGTTCACGAACATATTTATAAATATGACGACAGATTGGTTTAAATCTAGGATTTCAGCTTATTAATTTTTACCCTAGCAAAATTCAGAAAGATTTTCAACGCCATCGACAATGGATCTCAGGCCTTACCCGAAGCATGAACTCTAACATCAATTTTGTTGCACATTAGCGGCCATATCAATTACAAAGGGAAACCCGATTGAATGCTACATGAAACAAATTAACCTATTGAGCAAAAAGTTTCATACAGAGACATATCATTTGGTCGTGTTCTCACGGGCTCTAAAAATCGAGTACCAATCATTACATGGACCTCTCGAACTGACACGTAGGTATATTAATTCCGTAATGACCGACCGAATGAGGCTTCTTTCGTCACAGCGTATAGAAAATATCAAATACATATAATTAGAGGTATCTATAAACTACGGTAATTGTGATTCGTCTTCTTTAATTACGAAGGCCGGTATCGAAGGTTGCGAGTTGGGAAATATCTATTGATTCCGTTCGAAGGTGATGTGATCAATCAGCGGCCATTTATGTTTGGGTGGTGCTCCGACAGATGTACAAAGCATACGCATACTTTTGTGCAAAAGACAAGCTATTTCACTTCCTTGAATGTGAAAATATTTACACAGGATATCTTTATCTTCTTTCTTAAATAAATATTTTTATTTTATTTTTATAAGCGTTGTATTCAGACTAAGTTTATATATTGTCCTCAAGTAACTGTCTAGTATTTAGGCAAGGATGTCAGTCAAGGCTCTTATAATTTAACTAGCAATTACGATCTTGTTAGTGGCAAAATACTCCAAAGATTATCTTAAAGGTAAGTTTTTATGTTTATAAATAAAGTGGATACGTCACGTCCACAAAGATCTCTTCTCATGTGATACTTTTAAAGAAGAAACCTCGCGTTGTCTTCATTATACAAAATATATCACACGATTTCTGTCATAATCCCCACAATTTCATAGCACTTGTGGTATAAATGCTACAAAACTTGGATTCCATTAAACATACAATGGAACGCTTGCCTATTGCAGTATCGCATCTAGAAAAAGAAAGACTGACCTTGTCATCTAGTTTCTCGTTTGCAATAAAATACAGTACCTAACAAATAAAAGCAAGATGACGAATCACTGAATACGTGGCTAATATTATCGACCTTTTCTTATTATTGTTATATCAACATGAAGGTCAAAATACAAAAACTAAGGCATTCTTATGTCAATGTACTCAAGTATTACTTGCAAGTACGTTTTGTTATAGTCAAAGTAAATTTGTAAATGGATCTATGCAACACAGTGACATGTAAATTAAGTACTATAAGAGTTAGGTGCCCCCGCTTCAATGAAGCTATTGTAGATTCGTTGAAAGGTGTGGAAGTAATGCTGTCTGGTAACGCAAAAACGGTTTCAGTTTGTCTATCCGTATCACGTACAGAAAAACTTGGCAATGGTTACAAAATTTTAGCGTTGTTTGCTAAAAAATTACAAAGTATAGGGACACGTAAAGATTTAGCTATCATTGAAAATCATTTTCAAGATCAGCTAAGTGTTTTGGTTGTTACTAGTGGACCCGCCACAGCTTCGCCCGCGGTATTTTCCTTTATCACCCCTTTTCACCTCATTAGGGATAGAATTTCAAAAACCCCAAATTTTACACCTCTGGGACCACCGTTTAGGCTGAGCGTTGTCTATAACTGAGTCACGGTACTGTTTTATATGTATAGTTGTAGGCAGGCTTTGCTCGGGTTGCTAAAATATTATACGCAACTGATAAGAAAATTTCAGCAAAACGAGTTTAGCAACTATTTCTAAATATTTTTTTCTTTGCTTGTTTATCCTTAAATCAAGAAGTGTAATGTCGGATCATCGGATGAAAACGATTGAACGATGAAGGCCATAAGAGATACAAAATCATTCCTTTAGGAACTTTGCATTTTCCGGTACCATTAATAGCTGTTGCTCTCTGGCCTCCCATCTATAGTAGTGCAAAAATCACGTGGTTCTATTGCACCGTATTGACGTCAAAGAGAAACAGACACCTGAACTAATTGTCACATTGACAACGTTAGTAAAGTCTGTTCGCCGAGAGTTGATAAATATTATGATATATAGCGACTGTCGCTTACCTATCGCAAAATGTATGACGGACGTCGCTTATCGCCGCGCGCACTGAGTTTCGTGGTACGAGGAACGCAGTTGTTGTCAAGCGCGGCGACGCGCCCGCCGTGCCATTCCGTTCTTGAATATGATTCGAGTGTATCGTTTGGGTGTTCGTGTGTTGTTTTAGACGAAGCAATTGAACGTTTCATAATAAACGTCACCGACTCTGATTCTTCCCCTGACTCTGAGACTTCGTCATGGTCGTCAATAATAATATTCTAAGATGAAAATATAGTTCTTCCCTTTAATTTTTTATTATCATCAGAAAAAAATAATAGCGGGCCGCTATTTGTAATGAGTTAAGAAGAAGCCATGTTTTTTTTATCAACTCTCAGCGAACAGACTTTAAGGATTATTAATTTGCAGGCCTCATTTACGAAGATGGAGCGAATCGGGCTTCGCGTCGCCTTTTGCGTCGAGTGGCGCATCGTGCGCCAAATTAAAACGTATGGCGATGTATAAGAGCGTTCACGCAGTAGCGTTTTGGTTGATATGACGCGTTGCTAGCGATGAAGTACGCGGCGGGCGTCACTGCCTGTAAACGAGAACTGTAAATCGCCATATGTTTGAATTTGGGCGGGCATCACCACACTGCTCCACGTAACGCCTCTCCGTGAACGAAGAAATGCGTGACTCCGTAAACAAGCCTTAATCTAACGTTATAGAAACCGGCCGTAGAACTAGTGAGAGTACCTTTCATGACCAAGTTGTACCATTCATTGTAGTATTAATGCATGCAGTACGATTGCAGGAATGCCGCGTATAGAAATGATCTACGCTATTATTGTAATGTGGGATAAGGTCAGCTTGGATCCTACGTAGGTACAGATAGCAGCAAAATATCGAGCAAACTGCGTCTAGGTATCTTTTACGAGATATGTTATTAAAGACTGTACATTTTTTTACGTGTTTATTTATTGTGTGTCGGTGGGAAAAATTACTTAAATACGTAATATTATTATATCTACTTAGTTTTTAATTAATTTAATAAGTTAGCTAGCTAATTAGTAGAATACCTTTGATATTGAAGAACTTTCTATATAGTCTGCTATAAGCATTTCATACATTTCTCGACGACTGCTATTTGCTACAAAGTTCGAGTGTAGCTGTGAGGCTACAAAATACTATAAATAGCAAATTATATAATAATTATCAGTTAGATAAGATAAGATAAGATAATCGTTTATTTGCGTGAAATGTGTTAATTACAGTTGGAGCAGACATCATGTCTTTAAATCTTCATCAATTAAAAAGTAGATGAAAGATGGCTCTTAAAAACTAACCAACTTTCTGAAAAAGCAATATCTCTAATTAGTTGTATGTGAGTATAATTTCACTTGTGACTATGATCTAAATCTACTCGCTTCACTTTTCTTCAACCAGTACCCACAAGAATGTATATTTTAAGTAGTTGCACAAGTTTCTTTTGTCATTGTATAATAATGATGCTCAGCGTTTGTGATGTTTTGTGGTTTGGAATGTGCTACGATTAGACTTATGTTATGCGCACAAGCACGGATAACTCCGTTACCGGTGCAGTTTCAAAAGTGAAACACACATTAACCCTCAAGCAATTGGGTCTAAAATTGATTGTAATGCATCTAATTACGTTGAGACTTATGTTTTTTAAGATAGTGTGATCGATGGTTTTGGTGACGCTATATAGACGTAATGGGAGTCAAATTTTTTGTGTAATTGATGAGGAGAAAGCCTTTGGTTTGATTAATTGGAGTTGGGTACGAGTGTTTTCTGCAATCCGTGGCTGTGTGGTCGACCACCGACATAGCGCTGTTATAGATAAGTTGGTTGTTATATAAAATTTCTCAGCGGTTGAAAGGTCGATTGTGAGCAATGGCTGCGGTTTGCGAATTGCGATAGATATTCATTTATTTATGAAAAGTCTATTGTTGCTTAATAAGTGTTCGGTTGATTTTGTAGCAAGAGAAACTAAATCTGAATTAAGTTGATATGCCATAAGCAGAATGAAAATATAAAGGCAACGGGTATACTTAGTATGCTTCAGTCGATTTTGTCTTCAAATATTTCATACAATTGTTTTCTTATTCAGTACAGATAGGCGAACATCATCCAGCGATATGCCACTGTTTTTTTTTAAATTTAAACCAACTTGTTTGTGTGTTACTCCTACTCCTATCGTGCTACTCCTACTCCTATCATAATAGTTACCATTCATTTTTAGGGTTCCGTACCTAAAGGGTAAAAACGGGACCCTATTACTAAGGCTCTGCTGTCCGTCTGTCCGTCTGTCCGTCTGTCTCCAAGCTGTATCTCATAAACCGTGATAGTTAGAAAGTTTCCGCTTTAACAACAAATACTAAAAAACAGAATAGAATAAAGATTTAAGGGGGTTCCCATACAACAAACGTGATTTTATTGCTCATTTTTGCTCGATATCGATAACGGCAACAGGTAGACGCTTGAAATATTCACAGAATATTTAGATATATATTTTAGATATAGTTTTTATACATAATGGTACGGAACCCTTCGTGCGCGAGTCCGACTCGCATTTGTGGCCGGTTTTTTATATTTAAGAGTTGGTATATCTATACTTCTCATTGACAAAGATAGATGGGTAACTTATGATCATTCGAAAATCTATTAAGTACGATTAGAAAACCATAGTACGTCTACTGGGATTTATGAAATATTTCGTCTAGAAGAGATACTATAGGATTTAGTGTGTCAGTTTCGTGACCGCATACCCATTAGTGCTAAGAGGCGCTTGCGCAAGGCACACTTTAGTTTAGCAGTTAGGCGAGTTAATCTGGGAAAATGTTCCTGTATCAAGCTCTATCTAAATGTCTATAAAATATTAAACGTTTTAAGCTTGTGTTTCGACTGAACTTTGATCGCACGTATTTATGATACGAGTCTTTTTATGTCCGATAATCAAACGCCGATAAAATCTGAATTTAAAAAGAAAAAGCTATCGTTTAGGCCCGCCGCATACATTCGTTTTCTATTACCCATCGCCAAACGGAATTCAAACAAACGTGTGTGCCATGCAGAACTATTCATATGAAACGCATGCGTTCGGGTTGTCCGAATCGGGAAAACGAATACATGTGGCGGGTTTTATCGTTACATACGATTTAGGGGACAAAAGTTGTGGTTAAAGCTATGGAGTAAATTTTGGGGGAGCCTATGTCCAGCAGTGGTCACATTTGGGTTCACAAAATTTCCAACTTTCATTCGGGTAGTACGTAAAACTACGTGCCGAATTCAAATGAAGCCAATTTAAACAAGCCAGAATGCAAAAGGTAAGCCTAAGGTTCACATATTTTACTCTTCTAGTAAGCTCTGGACCTTTAGTTGACTGGCAACCATACATATTCTGATGCCGATATGACAGCCCTCATATATTTTAAACTCTAACTCAGCTAATCCTTTAAACAAACGCTTTCCGTGAACCAGGTAGTAAAGCATGGCACGCCGTTTTAAAGTCATATTTCCTATGACCTATGCTCAGTGTTTATCTCTTTACAAACGAGTGACATGTTCGATAGAGTCTTTGCACTTTACACTAAACGAAGCTGTGAACACTGATAGTGTTAAATACGAGGCTTTAATAAAGTGCTGTTAAGTGGTTAAGCGATTGGCGATAATTTAGTGACAGTTTCCTGCAAATAATGGCGCACTACTTGATTTATAATACCTATAGTGCATGGCATGTTTAAACATCGAAGGACATTATATGACGAAGATTTTTGAGATGACCCATTCGTATATTTAGTTTAATTATTACAGAACTTTGGTTTGGGAGAGCCTCAAATAATAAACAACAATAAAGTCGAGATGTGCAGATACAATTGTTACATTTACTTAGTGCCCTCAACAGAATGCAGGGATAAAAATCAGACCGCTAACTATGCTCCAGCCCGCCAAATTATTTATTCATAACACTTATTTTATTTTAATAAAGTATTTAAAATAATAACTTAATTGAGAACCAGTAATTATTATAGAAATTGATCATGCATGATACAGTGCAACTCGGAGTTATGTATTATCAAGGCTGTTTCGATATGGCATCTCTAAATCGCTCCTCTACAGATTCAGTGTGAATTGGGGATTTCAAATGCAACTAGGATGACCTCAATTTATTCTGGTGCTGCTAACCGCTAACAGTATGTAAGGCATATTTTAAGTACTTTTATTATGTAAAAACGTATGTTAGATTAATATTTAAAATCAAAATAGTGTTAGCTCATGTTAGGGAATATCTATGCTCAACTTTTAACTGAAACCAATGTCCAATAGTATTATTCATTCAACATCAGCCGCAAGTATTTATTTATGTATAATAAAAAATATGCAATGCTTCCGCAAGCATGCAGTGGGTGGCAAGAACTGCGACGAACTGCATTCGATTTGCTTTGCAGTTTTTGCAGGCGATCGTTGACGGGCTGTTTACAATCATGCGCCGGTATTCCGAGAATTTGCGACTAAAAAACGTAACTAACGCCGATTCAGTGTGAGCAAAAAGCGGGTCAAAGATCAGTTCAAATTACCTAGAAAATACTGTACTTATAACAGAATTTTGTAAAATACTTCTTTTATTTTTAAGACTGCATGCAACCTATTCTTTTTAATGAAACTGAAGAAATTCGCGGAAGATGTCAGTAGATAATTGTCATATTTAGACATTAGAATAAGCACCGTAATAAATTGCATTTTGACATGTCCTGAAGTAAATAAACTTCTTAATCTGCTATGAATGATAACTTGACGGCGTGGCTAGTGTCCTGTATTTATTATCTTCTTTTTTCCTCTGTGCAAGGTATTATTGACATGGCATTAGCACAATTTTCCTACATCGCGGACCATTTAACATTAAAAGACTGTCGAAAACTCGTTGGATCTCTATACTTCCTGGACTATGAACTGCCTAAAGTTTTACCAGACGCAGAGAGCAAGATACCTAAAGATATCCCCTGTATTCACCTACTTTTAAACTGGGCAGGTGGGGAGGAAAAATGGGAAGGCAAAGGTAAGAGCCATGTTGATGTAGCTCGTAGATTACGTCAGCTCAATCATAAAGTATTAGCAGACTGGCTCAGCAAAACTGTATTCCAACAGTTAGCAGTTGATATCAATAAGACGCTGAGTAGTTATCCGTTTCAAGAGAAAGCTAATAAACCAGCTGCGTTAAAAAAATCCAAGTATTACAAGGATAAAACTGAGGTTCAAGATTGGACGACGTATGATTCTGTTAGGTGGGCAGTTACGACCTGTGTTTTGGCAGCTGTTATATTCGCGTTTTATCAACTAATTAATCGCACTTGTAGAAGAAAAAATAATTTAGCAGACGAAGAAGATGAACTGCAAGATTTGCTATCAACTCGTAAACGATTTGATAGCAACGAGGATCTTACGAATGAAAAATTGTATGTGCGCGATGACTGTAAAGAATAACAAGACTTAGGATATTGTGGTAAAGATAATAAATACTAAAAAAAGCCGATCAAGTGCGAGTCTGACTCGCGCGCCGAGGGTCCCGTACTTACTAATGCAAAACAGACAGTACCCTGTAGCTCCTATCTCCGTGCAACCGTTGAGTGTGATATGACTTTGCAAAGGTTATTCCGTTACACTAATATTTTTTGCGATGTAACTACTTATTTACAGTTTTCGGACCTTTTCCTTTACTTCTGCTGTAAGACACTGCTTCCTCCCAAATTTTATGATTCTAGATCAACGGGAAGTACCCTAAAGGTTTTGATTCCCTTTGGATTCCCTGGAAAGTATCAAAATATGTGGCATAAACGGCCGTATCTTTTGATTGCGTTGACCTAGAAGGTTGATTTTTTCACAGCTCCAGGAAAATGCAGATTTGAGTATTTGATATTATTTTCAACTTGATACCTCCACGTGTCCTTGAGAAAAAGGTCTTGACACACAGACAAGCGGACAGGCGGACAGACGGACAGACAGACAGACAGACGGACAAAGAACTGATCCTATAAGTAAGGGTTCCTTTTTTCCTTTTGAGGTACGGAACCCTAAAACGGAAGCACAAAGATATTTTTTTCGCTTTCCCTCTGAATTCAAAACTGTACAATATACCACAATATACTTAGATTGGAAACATTACAGCAGTATAACTGAGCAAAACAAATTGGGAGTAAGTTCATTTACGCGAAACTTGATTCATGAACATAAGGTAACTTCACATTTCGTATATTTCTATTCAAAAACTGACATGACACTGACGTGGCTGTTATAAGCTGCTGTCACACTGACTGTCCACTAACAAGGGTCGTGTATACATGCACCAACTTTTCTATGAATTGTCAAAGTTCATATCGAAGCAGAACTATACTTTATTCCAACGCAATAAGAGCTTAGACAGTTCAGTGGAGTCCCCAGACAAGTTGCGAGCCCTATACCTGCGCACACGCAGCCATCGGCCGTGTCATCGGCGCGCGCGTCGATAAGCCTCATTAGCGGACGTTCTTAACTTCATCAGCCGATACCGGCCCGGGATAACTGCGCTGATTGAGTGAATTTTGTTGAGCTCTGTAACGTCGGGTTAAACTTAATAGTTTCAGACGTATTATGTCAAGGAAAAATCGATTGTATAATGACAAAGACAATACGAACTTTAGTTCGAGTAGTTATTACCACGCGTTTAAAAAAAATGCCTGTAAGTAAAATCCCTAAATCCATATCAGAAAAGGTTGCAACGGGGCCAATTCGAAAAAGTCAAACTGGATTTTGACAGCTTGTTGCTATACAGTATTGAGCTTGCCGTTTCTTATTTTGAGTTAGCGTACCACCGGTCGGTTTCCTTACTCGTCAATTTCCCCAATTCACCAGTTTACTCATTAAACAGTTTCTGAATTCGCCAATTTCCTTATTTACCAGTTTCACTAAGTTGTCAATTTCCCTATTAAGTTGGTTTCCTGGTTCGCAAGTTTCCTGGTTCGTCAGTTAGTTCATATTGTCAGTTTTGCTATTTCGTCATGTTCCTAACCCGTTACTTTTCTTGTTCGCAAGTTTCCTTGTTCGTCATTTAGTTTAGATTGTCACGAGCGAGCGGCAATCAAAAAGCGAACATGCATAAATAGTCTGATGAATAAGAATTCGTCAGACATCTTTACATCCTGGCAACCAGTGAAACAGACGAATATGGAAACTAGTGCAGATGAAGCCTAGCAAAACTAGTGAACGAGGAAACTGAAGGATTACGAAAACAGCAAACTGGCAAAATTGTCTAACCGCCGAATAAGTAAACCGTTCGATTAGCGAAGCTGACAAACAACGAAACTAGCGGATCGCAGTACTGACAATTTCACGAAACTGACATCGTAGCAAAACTAGCGAAGGAGGAAACTGAAGAATCAGGAAAATGCCTAACTAGCGAAATTGTCAACCTACCGAAACTGTCTAATTAGTAAACTGGTGAATTGGGGAAATTGACGACTAAGGAAACCGACCGGTGGTACGCTAACCCCTTATTTTAAGTTTAGACACGGCGAATGCGACACCGTTTCTAATTTGCCCCAATATTCAGTTTAACTTGCGTCCAAATATAAGAGCAAAATCAGCAGTGAAGTACCTACACAATATCTTTTATCTACTGATTTGTAACCAAATTAAGTTTAGAAGGATATATGTAACCAAATCTTGAATGAATGTATGAGAAATATGAAACCTTAAAAATGTTATAGCTATGTTTGTTGCTCTTAGATTTTAATTATAATTAAATCAACAAAATATAGGCAAATAGTCCGATACGAGTGTTTAAATTTCTAATTTATTTATTGTCAAGAAACTATTACTCAGGGCCTTATTATCATAAACAATGTACAGATATTTCCTCGTTGCTTAGCAAAGTGCTAAATTATATCGTTTTGTTATTTATTGACCAATTTATAATAATGTCAATATAAATTTGAAATAAATTCAATATGTATCTTGTCAATAATCTATTCTACTTTCCCCCTTCACAAACGGCTCAAATATTCATTAAAAATAGACCCTGATTTTATTTCTTTTCTGTACCGCTAATAAGGTTATTATTATGAACAACATAATATTTATCGAGCTCTTGCATTCGGACACCAGATACGTAGTATTCCCTACGCCTATATAGAGTTAGTTTGTGGCATGTGATTTATATTAACACGTCATTACCATACGGCCACACAACCTCACCGCGCAGGCGTGGCGGCGATAGTATTTTCATTATACTCGATAAAACAGCCTGCGGGGACGACTCACCGAATAGTAAGGATAAAAAGACTTAAATTTATACGCAAAGTTACAGAGAGTTTGAATGCCGCTTCGACGATTAAAATTGGCTATACATTTGAAGTTTTTGAACTACAGTCTTTTATTTACGCTGGATTAACGAAATATCAAGTATATAGAGTTGTATTTCCCGAAATATACCTTCACGTAAAAACTTTGCACCAGATTTTATTCTCTACCAAGATTTATATATGTATATATACATACAAATAAATAAAAGTGAAGTGTCTGTTTGTTATGTCAAAATAACAGCTTTTTACTGAATGCATATGAAAGTATATACGGTACAATAACAAAAAAAAAACAAATTTTAAAATGTTTGTCTGTCTGCCTGTTTGTTCCGGCTAATCTCCAAAACGGCCGGATCTATTTTGACGGGTTTTTCACTGATAGGTAGCTTATGTTATAAGGACTAACTTAGGCTACTTTTATTTAAAAAAAGAAATGGAATTAGGGTTCCGTGCAAAAAAAACAATCCCACGCGAACAAAGTCGGGCACACCTAGAATTTTCCAATTCCAAGTGAAACTCTTATAGATAATTTCGGTTCACTTTGAAAAGAAGACAATTTGTATGTTATTGTCGTATATTAATGGTAAAAATGAGTCTGTAGTTTGTGCAGTTTCGCACGCTGCCCAGGTAGGACCCGCACGTGCGCAGGAGTTATTAATCGCCTACCACGCCGCCGCGGATTGCGGGCATTTGTTACTAACTAATGTTTTATGCCCCAACTTCTACAAAACGTGGGAGCCTGAAGAAATATTATGCTTATAAACAGACATACACTCTGTGCACTCGGTACAGATGTAGTGCATAATTAGTTTCCATCGTGTTTTATCGGAAAAGTTCGTATTTATCGTGCTCTCTCAATTAGCTTCGGCAGGCCCCCAATTCTCGGCACATTCGAGATAATCTAACTATAGAGATAAAACGTCAGTGCATACAGTTATTTGACGCAACTGTATGAATCTGACGTTTAATCTTGCAATCGACATTATCTCGAAAACAACGAGAATTGGGGGCCAGTAGCCATCATACCATGCTGTCATTTTTCGTTTTGACATTTGGCAATAAATAATAAAGTTTCATATTAATGAATATAAACATGTCACTCATTTAATACAATGATTAATTGACACTTCGGGTCCCGTCGTCTTCCGATTGAGATCCGAGTTTTACCGATGGAAACATATTATTCACTATATCTGTACACACCGTCAGATTGTAGAACTAGTTACCAACTGATAATGTCAATCTATAGCCTCTTTTAAAACGAACTTGAGGAAGTACTGGCTTGACTGTTACTCATAAATATATATGTCTGTCATTTAATTTTTCCTTATTGACGTGTATTTATGTTTATAATATAGTTTTTATACTACGTTCGTATATATGTATGCTTAACAGCTTATGCTTAAAGCTAGCACTTGATTAAGTACATATTTAACTATCCGTTAATGTATCAATCGCCCGAAGGTTAACTGGAAGAGATGGCTTAGGTATAAGTTCGCGTGAGTACGTGTCTTCTGTCATCATTTTTATTGCTTTTTATGTAATTGTATCCTTTAGTACGATAAAGTGTTTTTACATAGTTACATATTTAGTTTAACAAAAAATTCTGTTAAAGAATGTAAAATTTGAATTCATAACTAATACAATATTTTCACTCTTGTACTCGCTGTTTTATTTTGACTACCATCGCACGGAAAAATTCTTTGTCCTGTGTGTAAATATTATTTATTTATTCTAGGAAGGCATACAAAACATCCAAACACAAACATCTGACACCGTGCAGTCCGTACGTCAGTCAGTTTTTAAAGTGTATCAATATTTCAAACTCCATTAGATACATACATTAAACAAAACTGCTGTAGATCACAACTCAATGCACTTCGAATTACTTAATTACCGACTGCTTCAAGGATTTTAAAATATAAGGTGTCGTTACAATCATCTTGTTTTCGTTTATCGTTCGTTCGTCGTTCGTCGTCGTTCGTTTCGTTTAATGTATGTATCTAATGGAGTTTGAAATATTGATAAACTTTAAAAACTGACTGACGTACGGACTGCACGGTGTCAGATGTTTGTGTTTGGATGTTTTGTATGCCTTCCTAGAATAAATAAATAATATTTACACACAAGACAAAGAATTTTTCCGTGCGATGGTAGTCAAAATAAAATAAAAGGGTAAATAATTCAACAAAAGTATGAAGAAAATAATTAATAATAATAAAAAACCCGACTGCATAATCTTTAAAAAAGAGAGAAACTAGAAATTGAATCTGCCGGAAGCACCTATTGAGGTCGATATGGAAATAGCAGTCGGTGACACACATAAAATCCTATATTACTCGTAGCACGAGTACAATGTGTTTGGCAGAATCAATTTCTTCTTCCTCTCTTTTTTAAAGTTATGTACTCGGGTTTTTGTTTTTTATGGATAATTAATGTTTTACTAGTTACTACTTACTTTTTGTACTATAAATTTTAATACACAATATTCACTACCCAAACGCATGAGTCAAACTATAAACCTAAGTTAATATACATTAAAAATTTTAAGTTTATCAAAAATCTCAGTCTCATCACGCTTACCCAGAAAATGCCTATTTGCTCTAGCCTTAAAAACAAAGGTTATACGATTAGGTGTAGTGGTAGAGCCAAACAGTAATCCTCACTAGATGATTACTGTTCGAATGGGCCGGCTCGACCGGGGTAGTACCACACTCTCACAGAATATCGGCGTAAAGTAATAGCTTGCTATTGCGTTTCGTACGGTGCGTGACGAGATCCGGAGGCCTATTCCCTAATCCCCATCCCATCCCCATTCCTCATCCTCCCTAGACTGGCAACGCATTGGCAGCACCTCTGGTGTTGCGGATGTCCATGGGCGGCGGTGACAACTTTCCATCAGGTGGGCCGTCTGCCGGTTTGTCAGTCAATTGACATTAAAAAAAAACGATTCCACGAATACATACGCAGGGAGAGCATTCCACTCCTCGGCTTCCATTGTATGTATGTAAGAAGGAGCGAATACCTCCTAACACAGCTTTAGACTTAAAATGATGATTCGACGGCAAAATTTGTGTAACAATGTTATAAATAAATAATTTTGAATTTTGACCGTTGTTTTTTTTTTTATACCAAATCCTCTTTAATTCAACGTGGGAAACAGCATGTAAACATCGATATACACAGCTAGCAGTAATGTCGATAAGTAAATAGCAGTTATAAATACAGACTTAACTTTCATCATAAACGTGTCCGAAAAGGTAACCTTTACCGACACTAAATCAAACGGTAATCGATAAAATATAGACTGCAGTCGTAAAAGAGCAAAAGTTTTATGGTTCTAAAACACCACTAATGATTATCATCGGAGCGCCTTCCCATCAATTATTTTACAAGAACTATGACCACTTACGTGTGAAGTGTGGACTGGTTGCTATCCATCATCAAAGTATGTGGTATTGTCATGAGACTGATAAAACGAAGGGGTTACGAAATCTCATTAAAAATTGTATCCATAATTCAATAATTAACAATACATCACTATAAGTTTAGAAACATGTAGCTATCGTGTAAATTTAGAATCCTGATTCTATATAACTTATTCGCTATCTGGATTAGAGTGTTTTCGTTAATTTATTTACTATTTTAAATGCGAAAGTGTTTGTTTGTTTCTCTTTCGCGTTAAAACGGTGCAACGCATTAACTTGATTTTTTGTATGCAAATTATTGAAAGGTCGGAGAAGAACATAGATTAAGTTTTATCAGCGATAAACAAATTCCACGCGGACGAAGTCGAATGCCAAAGCTAGTACAGAGAAATATTTATTAATCGGAAACACGTAAATTATTATTGAAATAATGATAGAGTTTACTTTTGCAGCGCAAGTGCGAACACGTTTATAATACTTATTAAACCCGGGCCATCAGATAAGCTGATTACGTGTGAGTTTTATTACCCACAAGAAAATAATTACTTACTGGATTTTCAACGTCGGCTAATGCGTGATTTCAATTACGTGTAAAAACCTAAATGTATTGATGATGCGCGTTTTGAAAGCGTTGTTCGATTCGCATTTGAACGGGATGCCGAGCACAGTTTAACGACAGACTCTTGGTAATCCATACTAATATTATAAATGCGAAAGTGAGTTTGTCTATTTGTACCTACGGCTTTACAGCCAAACTACGGTATCAAATTAAATTGTCCTGAAATGTACCATGGACGTAGCCTAGATCATGGAAACGGATATACGATACTTTTTATCCCGGGAAAATGCAGTGTTCTGGAGGGAATCGCGGTAAACGAATTATATGCTGATGGAGTCGCAGGCAAAAACTAGTATTATATATTTTCTGGGGCTCATATCTAATCTATACATATAAAACAGTACCATGACTCACTTATAGACAACGCACAGCCTACACGGGTGGTCCTAGAGGTTTGAAGTTTGGAGGAAACACACCTCGAGTACCCTAGAGATGCACTAAGGAGGGTTTTTTTTTTTAAATTCCATCCCTAAAGGGGTTAAAAGGGGTGATAAAGTTTGTATGGAAAATACCGCGGGCGAAGCTGTGGCGGGTCCTCTAGTAGTATCATCATATACAGAGTTAAATATTTCCGCATATAGAGTAGAAGATATTTAAATCTCTTTCTTATTTGACCGACTGCCGAAATGTGGCTGGTTTCCACCGTTTAATGACAAAACCTACTTTATTCAGGCGTAATCGCAATTTGAAGTTACGCTTCAAAGATGAGTTCATCTTCTGACCTTTTTTATACGAGCACTTCATATTCACTTAAATGATTTGAAAGTGAACTCGTTAATTATGCTCTCATGAATTTTGTATGTAATATTTCAAAATTGAACTCTCACATCGTTAGGTCATGCTTTAATAAACTGATTATTAAAAAAGGCTGATATTAAGTTGGAAGTTATGGGTTCTGGTACGGGATTCGGTACTGTTAAGTGATTTACCATGTTGTCGCTAAAATGGCAAAACCACGAATGTGTCGTTATTTTGTTCGCGTTTGACGTACACATTCGCGGTTTTGGCATTTTAGTGACGATCTAGTAAATCACCTAGTAGTAACGATTGGCCCTGTCTGGTATATTGATCTTTAAGAAAATAGATCAGCGCCTCTATTCGGAAACGCTTAGTGATTCTGTAGCGATTCGCGAGCGAGATTTCTCATCTCGCTCTTACGCGTTACCCGTCGTGCGGAAGAGTAGGATGAGAAATCTGGCTTACGAGTTGCTACAGAATCACTTAGCGTTCCCGAATAGAGGCGCTGGGCCGCAGTTAAGTTCCTAGGATAGAACTTAGTACGATTTTTACCTACCATTTTTAAAGAGCTTGTTTGAATAGCAAAATACTGGGTCCAATTCGAAACGATGTTCGCTAAATTTAAACTTGCCTAAATTTAAAATAAGAAACGTCAACCTCGATTTTGTATAGCTCCAAGGTTCAAAATCGTGTCTGACGATTCTTATTTCAAATTTAGCGACTTCTAAATTTAACGAAAACACGTTCGAATTGGCCCCACTAATATAATAAATATTTAGTTCAGTGAAAGAGCGTACCTTGTTGCGTTTAGTTTTTATTCACGGAACCCTAATGTGAGATTTCTAATAAATAACTATACCAGTACTATATTAATTAACTTTTGAGATGATAGCAACTTTTAATTACTTTTTTTTAAATTGCTAGCTTGTATTTAGCCGTCAAAGTAATGTAAAAATAACACGATGGGAAGGCGGTGATTTCAATAGTGGCAAAAAAATATATAAAATTAAACTATCAAATAGAAGATGATCCACTTGCTACGGATGGTAATTTTTCAAATTTCAACTTGTCTAAGTAATTATGAATAACGTGTAGCATTAAGTTCTATGAATTACAGTTTAATTGAAATTAATCTCAGTAACCCAAATCTTTCAGTCCGTCCAGAGCACTTGTATATATCTACTCGTATCTAAGTATTTGATGCAAAACACCGTTATCATGCCGCAAATATTGAAAAAATTCTATTCCATTGGGTTATGTTTTATACATGTTTTGATTTGGAATTTGTATATTGTATATGATTTAATGAGTTTAAGAACTGCGCGTGTCCACAAAAGTATTTGAGTCGTTATTAATTAAATACGAATTAATACCTAAATTCAGGTGGGTTACTGTGATCTTGTTATGCGAAAGTTAGATCTTAAACTGAATTGAACCGCTTTTTCGTACTTAGACATTATTTTGTATGGTAGTGTTGGAACGTAGACGGGTTGCAGGTAAGGGTGGATGAAGGAAAACAGCTGGATATGGTATGGTGGTTTATTATTTGAAATATGAGGCACTAATTAAGTGCCTCACTGGTAAATCCTTGGTTTGTAACAGGATAACGGGTAATTATAAATTGTGCTTCTTTTTTAAAACGCACTGCACTTTTGTTTTATTATATGATATGGTTCTAGTTAGTATTTTACAGTAAGTCATGAAATAACGCTTTATTTGTATATCAAGGCAAGACCTTCCTAGGCCAAGATCTCATATGAAGTCGATTCAATTGTCCAAATCGATCTATCTATCTCAATTTGGAATTGGAAAAGAAATTGAAATAAGAAGTAGAAGTTGTCAGTCGAATGAGTTTTGTACGAGTCGCGATAGCGCCACGTTACAGCGTTTCTGTTTCACGGTTATCTGAAATAACTAAACTGCTCTGCAAATAGTTTTGACCATGCTAACTACCCAGAATCATACTCGTAGGTAGTGACCAAAAACCATACATTCAGGCAGGCAAAACACCGCTCTTTGTCAATAGGTTTCTAGGGGATTATTGGGATATATAAGGGTACTAGTACTAGGTACTTATATATTACATTATGGAACGCATTATAAGATTGAATATTGAGTATTGAGGGCATTATGCTTACCTTCTGGTCTCCAAACCGCATCTGCCTCCTAGCATTCCTGGCCACGTTCATCCGGCATAGGAACACCCGATCTTCGCCATCTGCAGGCGCTCGCGACAGCTCGCCCCGCACTGCCTGCTGGTCTTGTTTGTCGATCACGTCGTACACGCTGTCTCCGTGTATTAGAAGGTCTTCCTGTTGAGAGACAGAATAATGATGTAGACCAGCTAGGGTGTGATTTTCCGAGCCAGCAAACGCTTGACGAGTCCCATACTGGCCTGATGGCCAATGGGATGTAAAGGTTCTCGAGTGGACATGACGAACGGAAGACGCAGCGTGGCTCGCCCCCCTACAAGATGGATGGTGGATGGATGGATGGAAGCAGAAGGCGGTGCGATAGTTGTTTGTTGCAAGTCTTTGAGGAAGCAGTGGACGTCTCCGGGTTGAAATTATTAAGATGATGAAGCGTGTGTTCGTCGGCCAGTGAAACGTATTGCTCGTTAAACTTTACAGTCTTGGAGTACATCAAACAGGACCTAATTCGATATTGTAGCTGGTCAGTTTGCTTATTGCTGTGTATAGGGTTTTTTTAAAGGTCCACCAAACCGTATGTCAGATCAGTAACGTCAAATTGATTTGATGAGATAATTTCTTAAACCCGCTTTTGTCTCGTTATTCCTGGCAAAGGTCGTAGAGACAAAATGTAGTGATAAAGAAATCTATCGGTTACAATGTCGAGCACATTCTAATCAAAGTCCTAGGTTATTTGTGATCACAGGCCAAACTGCACACATTTATAAGCACACACGCACACATCTCAAATGACACTAGATAGAGCTGGGCATCGTCAATCAAATAGTTAACTTCGTTAATCACTAATACGTTACTAAAAAAGTTAACTTCGTTAAACGTTAAAGCGTTACATTTCGGGAGATATAACGGAAGTTAACGTTAATCGTTAACTCGTGATAGAGATTGCATTTATATGTCGTTGCGATAGTTATTTAGTTATAAAAAAATGTCGATAGTGGTTATGGAAGTTAAGGCAGGACGTATGAAAAGTTAATAAAATAAAAGTGTATATTAGAGTTTGTAATAATGCTTAATTAATTAGAGATCCAATTCAAATCAAAAGCTATGTGACATAAGCCGCGTGTTGTCCTGTTGGCAAATAGTAGTTACTTAATTAACGTTAAGTGCACTTTAATTGTTTTAACGGAAGTTAATGAGTCCGTTAACAATTTTTAAAGTTGACTCAAAAGTTAATCCGTTTTTCGAAATGTTAACTTCGTTAATTAACGATTAAAGGATTAACGGTCTTGTACCCAACTATGACTAGAACAAAAGTCATAACCATGAAGCCAAGTAGGATGCTCTACGGCTAAGAACTTTACTACCATTCAAAACTTAGATTATAGAAGTAAAAGATACGCTGTAAATTAATTGAACCTACGACTGTAATGCTACGCTGCTCCCGCATACATCAGCGCCCTAATGAAAAAACAAGATGGCTGTATTTTATTAATACGTTGATTTCAAATATGTTTTTTCGCCTTACGTCAGCCAGTGACAGTATGACCAAATTAAGAAGATTGTAATAATGCTGTCACAAATAAACACTTAATTGCCAATATTATTTAGTATCATAATCTTACAGGCCAAACAAATGCGCATATGTTTTGTATGAATCCGTGGCCTGTATAGTTGACGTTTTAGGCGGCATGGCTTAACGGTTTCAACGTTTACTCTATTAGTATTCTATACTCTAAGATTCAAAAACTCTTCCTACGTCTGAAACAAAAGAAATTCTAGCGTGGAATGGTAATTGCGGAACCCGCGATGCCGCAGAGTTGGTTAAACGCTTCTATTTTTAAACAGCCGTATACTTAGCGGAGATTGCGTCGACATTTTCATCAGGGAGAGACCGCAACGTATTATTTTAATCGCGGTCCCGGCACCTTTGTACCGTTGCTAGACCGAGTGCGAGTTTTGAGGATCAAGTGTGCTGGGTGAATAGAGTGTATGCATGACTTTGCACTCGACCCATTCAGAAAAGATTACTGAGCACTGACGCGCGGGTTCTTTTGACCGCGACCACACTCAACTCCTGAAGAACGAGTCCGAATCATGTCGGCCCATTTCTGAGTAAAGCCGTGTGTATTACAAGTAGTTATAATGCTTCGCGAAAGTTTTAATTTGACTATTACTTTGATCCCTTAAAAGAGGGATCAAAGTAAGAAATCAATTTCTGTTTAAGTGATTCAATGTTCTTTCACAGTGGTTTAAGGCCCTTATTGTAATTAAAAGACTGCGTTCAAAACTGTATATCAATCCACATCTATTCGGGAACGCTAAGAGATTCTGTAGCGACTCGTAAGCCAGATTTCCCATCCCACTCTTCCGCACGACGCGTAATGCGTAAGAGCAAGATGAGTAATCACTTAGCGTTCCCGAATCAGGTTTTAAGTATGGGAAAACACCTACTTGAGTTCGATAGCAGTTCAGCACGGGCACTAGAAATCTCTATTATACAATTGATACGCTGACTATTATATTTAACTTTCAGCATTCGATGCTGTACCTACTCGGCATGCGTTGGTCACAAACCTTCCCACGCATGCGCACGTCAACTCACCAAAGTGTCTTTTTATGTCGGATGAATGGTAGATCGCAAAGGAATAGAACCAAAAAGCAAACAAACAAACAAACACCCATTTTTATATGTATAATTTCAAGAGTTTAGGGAAATTTGTTACTTTTCTCATACTAACCTTAGCTTCCTCTTTTACCTACCCCCTTTCCTGTTTTATTTCCAAAAGTTTATATAGTCTATGTCCTGCCTGAAACTACCCGTAATATAATATCGGAAACCGCATTCAAAATGTAAGTGCAGTATATAACACACTACTTAAGACTTAACCTTTTATGGATAAAGTTAATATCCAAGAATAATTATTATTTTCAAGCTCGACTCCCCGTGAACTTTTGCCGGGTCAAATATAAATTATACGTACAATTTCTTTCCTTTCTGAGTAAACTTTCAATTAGTCTGCGACAGCTTAAATAACTTTAATTAAATCATAGCGCAGCGAGTCAAAGAAAATTTCCTGTAGATTGCAGGGATTGTCATGTTTTAGGGTTGTACAAAAGGTTGTTATGCTATTTTAAGCTTTTTTTTTATGAACTTTGTTTGGATAGTAGTAAGTTTAATTTTAATACAAGTACACTTTTGTAAGAAATGGTCTTAGTTTCGACCACCCCAGTTGTAAATTACATCTTTATAGTCTAGAAAAATTTGAAATTATTTGTATTCAAAATGAGGATCTTATTTCATTTTTATCCATAATTTTTGATATATAGTTGGCAACCCTAGCGAGGTCACGCGTCACGCCCCGCCCACCTGTCGCGCGCGCGCGTTAAGACATAATTGTGCGCGAGCGCAGGCCCACGCGCTTTGTGTGGGGCGGCTTGTGAAAACTTGGGGGATGGTTTTAGTTCATTTGTTACCAATATTACCTTCAAGTATCAAAATTACCCAATTGCAGAGCATTTTAATAATGACCGAAGACAGCTATACAAAATAAATAAAGAGAGAAATATATTTATTTGCCATGAAAACATAAAAAGTACATGGTGTAAAAATTAAAACAGCATGCTTGCAAATACATATCGTCAATACTAAATGTCTCATTTATGAAGTCTTTTTGAATGACATAATTAGGTCGTTGTAGCCCCTTTTTTTTCTAAGCATTACGAATCCAACTATCATTCCTTTTATCACCAAGAAATAGATGGAATGTAAATTCAAGGCTAACACATTTAAGTATAAACCGAAGTTTAATTATTGTCCAATTTAATATCATTATCATTAAATACAGTATAAACACTTTCATGCAATATAGTCAAGTCAGAATCGCGAGTAAATTATAACATTTGAAGTACTTTTACCAAGAGGAAATCCGAGACGTATAATTATGAAAATATGTACAAAACAACCATACATTCTTCCTTGGATCACAGACCACCAGCACTGGATCTAACCTCCTTACAGCATAATGCACTAAGTGAAAATAATTTAATTGTGTACAAATAAACTAATTCTTGTGGGCGGATCTGCCTGGGGCCAGTGATGGGCCTACATGTGAACAATGCAATTTATGCATACTAGAGATGCAATGCACTCAGATGTATGCAGGGATTGACGCTGTTGCTTAATTATGGGATGAAAGTTAAATAAATAAAGTTAAAATAGTACTCTACTCGCTCTAGATTTGCTAGGGTACTTATTTAATTTGTTGTAACTACTTCAAATAACCTTAAGCTAATTAGTGAAAAGACATCATTGGTTTAATGGACAACAATTTACAAAAATTGCTAAATATCCGTAGATACAAAGTCACTTATTTATAAACGGTTATACTAAATGCAGAAGATACTGCCTTTAAAACACTAAAAAATATATTGAAAAGTTGGAACAAACATAACGCAACCATTAAAAAAAACAGCCGGGTTTGTAAACACGTACACTGAAAAATGGAAGGACTATACTATACTATACTAAACAAATTATTGCTAAATATCAACCATGTGACTAATTTCAGCAGAGCTTGCAAAGCTGTTTGCTAAAATTAAACAAGTCAAAGCAATCACATGTCTATAATTTACAAAGCTGTTATTTATTTTCAAATAAGTCTCGGTTGTATGTAGCCGTAAAATTTTAGTCAAGCCAAATTGTTACTTTGTTGGCGTTTTTTTCGTGTAGATATTTCCTGGATGGTCTCAAACAGAGATGCTCGTTACTGGCCTAAACTTTATTATTAAAGTATATTTTAAGTATATCTCAACTTCGATAGTAAACTACAGTTATTCAACAGTAAACCAATATAGAGACTTGTGCGAAATAATAGGCAGAAATGAATCCAGTGTGGTCGGCTCATTACTCACTGATTCTGTTTGTTTTAAAGTCTCCGCGGTGGCCCATTGAATTTATCTTTATATCTTTGAAATTATTTTCTGCTTTCACCGTACTTCGGGTTTCGTTGTTTTCGATTGATTCTAGCTATGGATCGATACCGTTACTCAACATTAAGATTGGCCGGTGATACGGCAAATGATCGGTCCAGTTACGTCTGATTGTGAGATTTTTGGATTTGATCTTGTAATGCGTATTCTATTATTGATTGATTCCGTTATTCGTATCATCTTCCATTAGAACAGGGTTTATCAGATAGTTTGTTTTGATATCTTTTGAAAGAGTTGAAAAGCGTTTTTTCAAAGTTATTTCCAAGAGTATTATGTTTTAATTTATTTATCAGCGGTCTTTCATTGTTTTGTTATTTTATAAAATATTGATTCAAGAAAATGTATAACCATTACAATAAATAAAATGCAGTATGTTCATATCTGTTAGGTATCTTTAAATCTATAACTGATACTATATCTAGACTAAAACTGTTACGAATGTGTTTTTAATTTATTCAACAGGTAATTCATTTTTACCATCACGTGTACAGACAAAATATAATTATGTAAAAAATATGATAGGAAGCTCTAAGTGATTAAGATTAAGATGACACGCTAAAAGTATTTCTGAAAACACATTTGAAGCTCTCGCTCTCCCAAGCAACAAGTTGTGTCAAATGATTTTTCACTGCTGTCTGTACTGCTAATGCTTATATTAATAGTCAATGAGCAAAACAATATCATGCTCAAGTACGCATCTTGTTTCTTTAGTAAGATATCAGTCTTGAAAATAAGAATAGGCTATTAATACGGACATAAGACAGCGGGCTTACCGTTACACCCAGATCTTGTCATTCAAATAATACAATTACTTAGTTATCGAAGTTTTGTAGTAGTTGAAAGGCAATAGCGTCAGATATTATATAACCTCAGCTCCGCTTAACCTAAGATGCTGGCTGTACCTATTCTCACACCTAATAAATCATGTCTGGTCTACATTTGTAATCCATATTATGGTCCACTTCAATTACTATCATCGCTCCACTGCCAACAAGTGTACAGACAAATATACAAGCCTCCGGATATGTAGATTAATGATAGACAGACGAAAATACTGATTATAAATGCGTTATAAATTAGTGTTTGTTTTATGTTGATTGGTAACAGGTAACATTATATTAATCGTTGCAGGTTACTTCGGTTTCGACACGGTATTGTGATGTACAGAAGCGAAAGCTTTGTTGTTTATCAATAAAATATTGAATACATCGAAATGTACAGTCAGACTACTTACCTACTTCTCTTGGTATTTTTTTTTAATATAACCATGCTCCTTTGCTGCACTGGGAGTGAAGAAATAGCATAGAATGCGTGCAGATGCTTATCATCTTGGCATGTCGTAAAAGTCGACTAAGGGACGGGTCCTCTCCAGCATGGTGGACTATCTGCATGGGCGATGGGCTGATCACCTGTCACCATACGGTTCACTATACCAGCTTAGGACTAATTAATCGAACGGGGCCACAAGTAGTCTTGTGGCTCTGCTCACCCCATTAGGGCTTTCGGGCGTGATGCTATGTGTGTGTGTGTAACCATGCAAATAAGATGTAGGTAAAGCAGATTGCGGCATCTTGTTGCAATAATACTGTCCAAAATCGATGGACGTTATTAAACGAATGATATCATATTACAAGCAAGGGCAAACCGATAACAATTGACATTACGAACAATCGTACATCTCCATGTGAAAAGTCATTTCAGTTCCTTCAGCGAAAGGGCATAGTCACACAATAGCAATGATAAATACCACATTGCGCAAAGCATAGGCGCGGAACGAACCACGCCAAAATAAAAAGACCCTCTTCGCGATCCCCAAAAACAGGGCAGTTGCTGCAATTGAACAGGTCTTTTTAAGTTGGTTGGTTTTATTACAAAGGTATTAATGGTTGATCAATAAATCGGCACGGTGGTTAGCGCGACGAAAGAGCATTGTCTATAGTCTACGGCATTATCATTACATTGTTCGGTTTGCATATTGAATTGTGCGTTCTATTGTCTAGTCGGGCCGCTTCTACGTGTGTGGCTCATACGTTTTAGCACTCCGACTTGCTTTATGGGTGTTAACTTTATGCTAAGTTAATTCCTTATCAAGCGTTAAGACGATCGTAAATGCTAATGCCTCGTTAAAATTTGATTGCGGAGCATCAAGCTTATGCGAGCTAGAGTAAAATATTTATAAAGCACTATATTTTTTGAAGTTTCAATCAAGATTCTGGACTCTATAATTAAACTGTGAAATTCTTTAGTTCTAATTAAGATGTAGCCATAAACTTTGCTTTTTTTTAACGATATTTCAATAATTTACAAGCGTTCGGTACAGTTAGGGACACTCCCTCTCAGCAATTTGCGTTTATAAACGGCGTATTATCAAGCTTGCATTCTTTTTAACTAGATATTTGAATTAAGTACTTAATGCCTCTAAAATCTTATCATTAATCTTAATTGTAAAATAACATTAAAATATTGCTCGGAGGTTAAGGTCAGCCCGTTAGAGTTTGATCTTTATTAGTGTATAATTAAAGTTGACTATGGCGTTTTCGTAGATAATAATAGTTGGTATCGATCATTACATTATGGAGCTCATAAGAATGGTATCGTGGGAATCCAGTCTGTGGTTGAGTTATGGCGACCGAGAGAGATGGACTTCGGATAAACATTATCTATCTTACACTATAATTGTTAGAAATGATATAGCTGCGCTGTAATGATTGTGTAAATAATAAAAGTTAGTAATTACGTTGTTGCTAACATGTTGTGCCCTTAGGGTGTTTCGTAACACATTTCAGAGTGATCTACTCGATCGAGAAATTATAATCTATTATAATGTATGAGACGAGCTTTTGAACAAATAAAATGAAGTCTACGTAAATAAACCTTTAAAAGATCCTCACGGAAATTCAACGCGATATGTTATTGTATGGATAGTTCAATCCTTAAAAAGGTCCCTGACCACTAAATTTTAAGTAATTTTACGCAATCGTGCGACGGAAAATTAAGTGGTGGTGCGCGTCTTCGTGGTTTGAAATATCTATAATAATTTATGTATTTTATTACTAACTTTCTAAAAAACATATTTCTCTAAATTACCTATCCAATTTTGATTTCAGAAAATACAAATTACATTAATGTATTTAATAAATCAAAACTTACGATAAAAAATAAGTTCAAAATGCGAATAAAACATATTTTTTCATTAACTGCACTAATTTCTGACTATAATTTTTATTTATGTAAAATCCTCACTCACAGTGCTCCCCCTGTTTGGATGATCGCTTAGTTTACAGTGTAGTAATGATGCAAGACAATAATGATGATGATGAAGCAAACATTGGTCATGACAAGCACCTGGACGGAATATGCAGATTCTGCTGAGGAGAGTGGATGACCATTTTTAGTGGATGGCAGAGTATCTACCAAAGGAAATACAAGACCTCCTGAGACGGGGGGCACTTCAGCTTACACACGCAGCAGCAAAGCATACGGTTCAGTTTTCTGTCAAAACCAATTTTTTTATGTCAATTGACTGACACACCGGCAGACGGCTCACCTGATGGAAAGTGGTCACCGCCGCCCATGGACATCTGCAACACCAAAGGTGCTGCCAACGCGTTGCCAGTCTAGGGAGGATGGGGAATGGGGATGGGATGGGGATGAGGGAATAGGCCTCCGGATCTCGTCACTCACAGTACGAAACGCAATAGCAAGCTATTTCTTTACGCCAATATTCTGTGAGAGTGTGGTACTACCCCGGTCGAGCGGGCCCATTCCAACAGTAATCATCTAGTGAGGCTCTACCACTACCCATTTTAAGACTGTGCTATATCCATAGCCGCTGCATAAGTAATTTATAGCCAAATAATTATATATTCTGCCATTATATATGTTGGAAATATGTGTTCTAGTTAAAACCCAACAAATATATTTTGTAAAGCGAGGTAATATTAGGGTCATACACACGTTTAGGTTCAGATCTGTCCCCTCCTGTTCCCGAAAGTTAAGGAACCTGAGGCCTAATTTTTTGCTTGAACTATATCCGCATGTAGGTCATCAGGTATAGTTTTGGCCTATATGAAGAAAACGTAAAATTAAGCAGTCGTTTTCGTTGCATTTCGTTAACTTTTGGTCACAGGAGGGACAATTTTTGTTTCTTGAAGTGTGTATTACCCATTTTGCAACGTCAGACAAGAGTTAACTCTCTATTAAAACTCCTTGCTACAAAGCTATTTATTCTATATATCTAAAAATGTATTGAACATGTATGTGTATCAGTATTTATAACGGCACACTTGACCACAAAGATGCTCCAGGGAAATCGGTTTAGAAATAAATTGAAAATTTGGCTTCAAGATAAGTGCTTCTATACCTAGTGTTAAGGATTTTCTCGAGCAAAATAATGATTTGTAATTATAATTTAGTATTTACTGACATTCATTATAATTGTATTTTTTTACTTTTTTTGTAATTCATATTATTATTTTTCTTACATTTTATAGTTTGACATTCGCACTGCATACAGGCTGAGTGCACAGGACATAAATTTAATTAATATCTTAATGTAAACTGTATTCAGCAAAAAGACGATTTGATCGATTGATTGATTGAATATTTTTCCTATTTCATAGGCCAATACGAAAACATTAGCTATTTGTCTACCTTGAATGTATGGGACGGTGTAGTGACGGTAACATAGTGCCGACACTTGGTAGTCCATTAATCACAATTTGAACATATTGACTGGCTATCATTACATGTACATCTGTGGTAGCGCCGGCTCACACGGGCCGCCAAAATATATACATAGGCTGATGCTAAAGTCAATTTAAATTGCTATGTCTTTTTTCATCCGCTCTGTTTTAGGCATTAAATATTTAGCCAATATTCTGTAGTATTATATCACAAGGCAATTTAAATATTGATTGGCTTTGAGTAATTGTCAACAAAAAATAATAAATACTAGGGCAACAAAGAAAAACGCAAGCTGGAATTTGAATCCAAACTGATTTCTTAGCCGGAGGAAACTTTGTGCCCATCAGTGGCGAAGCCTGCCTACAAACCGATTCCTGACGGCTTTACCAAGCTAGCTGTCAGTGAAGTCCACGTTACTCTTACTAAATGCACAGACTCGCACGGACGGTTCTAATTCTTCCGGCTTCCCTTAGGAAATATTTGACGCTTCGTCACTGGTGCCCATCTTCTGTCCCATAAATCAATGTCCATAAACTAGTAGATGTGTCTTATAAGACAAAAAAATAGATAATGTATCATTATAAATATATTCTCTATACCTAATAGCCCGTATTATTTTTTAAACTCGTAGCTCGTATCAATACACCAAGTGGAGAAGGATAAATTCCCTCTACAGGTAACGTACGGTAAACAAATAAATTTCGCACAATTGCAAATAAACCAGCGCAATTTCCTCATAAATAGCTAATTTACAAAATTCAATTAACTTGGTTAGAAATAATTGAATCGAACTGGATCAACCTGTGGCTCACATGCGGCGAACAATAAACTGAGGTGATTAATTTATCGACGCGGGCGCAGCTAACGAGGAACTATTTGGGGTCAGGCCCCTTAAAAACGAAAGCCAATGCTTCATCATTCTATCCCTCTCTTTCTTGAGTCACTATTGCAACGAGAGAAAAAGACAAACCTGACGTTATTTTGAATTTGAAATTTGGGTGGAAGGCCCCAGGTTTCCAGACCCACCGGGGCGATGGAGAATCTTAACTGATATTGATTTTGATTGACTGTGATAAGAGGATCGCGAACTCATTTTGGGTGGGATTTTTTATCGGGCTGTTATGACCTGTTTTTCTACGAGTCAGAGCTGAGAATTGCCTGCAATACATCTCATATTTGAACGTCGTAGCGGGAAGAATGGTGCAACTCGTTAGGTAATATAACATTATTGGAACTTACCATGGAGTGTCCAAGATATTCAGCGGCGTTGTCGGATATATAGAGCAGCTTGCCGTTTTGCGTCATCATCATCAGGAAGCCGTTCATTGCCTGTCAAAGAGATGGACTTGTATATTTTCTTATCTAAAAAACCTTTGTATTCTCCTGAACTGCGCGGCTCTCAAACTCACTCAAACATGACTCTGTAGGGCGCATATTAGAATGAAAGAAACACAGTACATAAATTTACTTCATGATACTGGTACATCGGATGCATGTGACAATGCCCACTAAGTGTTATTTTGTAAAAACAATATAATTTTTGTACGGTATTGTACAGACTCTACAAAGGAACTTGTAAGCGCTCGTTCTCATCGACGTTCGTATGTCCGATTCAGCAGCCTTGCAGTTACATTGATATGGACAGGGCCTTATGCCGGGAAATATGCTACTCATAGCAAGCCTAATTGTTACAAACATTTTAAAGCAACTTTAAATTAAAATAATGAATTATATTTTACTCTTACTCTTGTCACTCCCGCATTTAATTTATGACAAATTTGAGAAAAAGAGGTAGAATCAACGTAAAATTCAAATTCTACTTCAGGTAGTCTTTTTTTGTAAATGTTCTCTAATCTTTTCATTCGCGTTTCATTCATTCGTCTAGTCTTTGCTTGTTTTTGCTTATTTTGCATAATGACATTTTGTTCAATAAATTATAAAATAAATATCATCTTTTAATTTTACAAAGCGAACCTAGACTCTCAAATCCATTGCAGCCGCGACCGCTAAGTTATGGTGCGAATAAATTAAACAGGCACACAATCGAATAGCCAATCGCAACGCACCACAATCGAGTATTTGTCACATAAAGTATTCGGCGCTGTTATCGTTTCCTAAAGGGAAATTAACGCTCTGTTCGCGAAACTTTATGGGTGCGCCATTGACAGTGTACTATTAATTTGTAGAGGTTTGACTGAGTTAGTTTTTCGTGAGAGCATGACAGGCAAATGAAAGAATTGGGTTTTACATTTGGCGCATTTACTTGTTATTTTTCAAATCAGTAATATAAAAACTGCAAAATTTTACAATGTCGACTAATCCTCGTTATCCTATTTATTTTAGTGTTTGCCATTTGACCACTTTTATTCTTTGGCACGTAATATTGCAAAATTACCACGCAAATACGTGAGACGTTAACGTGACACTAAAAAGTTAACCCAAAGATTTAAATCGTTATTTATGACTAGCTGGTGCCCGCGACTTCGTCTGCGAAGAATAATAATTTAAGTAACCTATGTACTTTTAAACCTTCCCTAGACCTCCACGAACATTTCAAGACTAAGATAAGATAAATCCGTTCAGCCGTTCTCGAGTTTTAGTGAGACTAACGAACAGCAATTCATTTATATATATATAGATAATGACAACGAAATACTTGTTATCAGTTTTTCCAACAGTTTGCATAAATGTCTTAAATATTTGTGTAAATTGAGAAACTAAACGAATAATTCATCTTTAATTATTTAATAAAAATGTATTTAATAATACGATTGGACAATCGGTTAACAAACGGACGAAATGATTAAATTTAAAGTTGCTGACGTAGGCACGTTAACTATATACAAACTTTTTGAGATCAAATATCAAAATAACAGACAGACGGCAACTTCAAAACCTTGTTCTGATTTATAATCTGTACAAATAAAACGTTATCAAACAGCGGCTGGTATGAAAAATTGCTTCTGAGTTATGATTAAAACCAACCAAATTAAAGTTAATAAGAGGGTACTGTCCACTACTCCCCCTTAATACGTAAAAATTTGTTTCCACGTATATACTTGTCTCCTTTTGTCAAATGACGGAGTACTTATGAAAGAAAGTGATGGTGAGAGTATCAAAGAATCTAGTATGGAATTACGAAGCGTGGGAATTTTCAAATATTATTTGAGTTTAAACCACAAGTGTTAATTATAGATTAGTTTGTATGATAATTAATATTTTACAAGAACTACTGACCGAAAAGGAGGCGGCGAGATAACTAAAAAACCGGCTAAGTGTGAGTCGGACTCGCGCATGAAGGGTTCCGTACCATTATAATCAAGCAAAAAAATAATACTTTTGTTGTATGGGAGCCCCCCTTAGGTATTTATTTTATTTTAATTTAATTATTTAGTTTTGAAGTTAATATATATCTAAATATTTTGTGAATATTTCAAGCGTCTACCTGTTGTCGTTATCAATATTGAGCAAAAACGAGCAAAATAATCACGTTTGTTCTATGGGAGCACCCTTAAATATTTATTTTATTCTGTTTTTTAGTATTTGTTGTTATAGCAGCAACAGAAATACATCATCTATGAACATTTCTACTGTCTAACTATCAAGGTTCATGAGATACAGCCTGGAGACAGACGGACAGACGGACAGCGGAGCCTTAGTAATAGGGTCCCGTTTTTACTGTTTGGGTACGGAACCCTAAAAACATGGACATTTCCATACGAGCGTTAACATTTATTTTCTTACTTTTATGGCCAAATTCAGAAAAGGCCACTCTAATTGATGTTTAATTAAAGTGACGTTTGAATGACGTTTTTGCATAGGATGTCAACTAGCTGAGGGACGTTTAACAATTTAATCTCTAATCAAAGGTTAAGCGGCGTTTCTGAATTCGGTCAATGGTCATCTTTAATCATTTAAGATTTTTCGTAAGTAGGACTTTTTTTATAAATAATCGGCAGCCTGAATTCTACTCAACCGAGTAGAATGGCGAAAAGGGGGTCAATAGAATAAAATAAAAAAAAAGATTATACTCACTTTAGAAAAACCAAAATTAGGAGCAGGAACTTGTTGTTGATTGATGTCAAAGCGCTTGAAAACTGCAACAAAAGAGATAGAAAATGTCATTCTCATTGCATACTCATATTTCTGGAAGAGATCCCTTAATTAATAAATATCGTAACTTAATATCCCCTTCTGTACTCCTGCATTAAATTTGTCTCTTGAATGCTTTTTGTGAAATAAAACATTAACATACATTATGTGCTGTACATACATACATTATACGTATATTATATTATAGTATACTGGGTTTCAAACGTCTACGTAGCGATATGATAGTTACTTCATTGTTTTTAGCCTGAGAGAGAAAAATACATGGCAATGAGAGACGGACCAACTTAGAAATTAAATGAATCTTATTCTATCACAATAAGAACTTTTAGAGAGCCAACGGTTGGATTGTGAAAATACACTTTTAAGACGAATTGCACTTTTATAGACGAATTGCACTTTTATAGACGAATTGCACTGTATTAACTATTGATGTGCCGTCCCGGCAACATTGCCCGAAATGGTAATATTGCCGGCCAATATATCAAAATTACCGGCAAATTGGTAATATTCCCGGTATAATTCCAGGTAAGCAATATTGCCGGAAATGGGAATACCGCAACGGCACATTTTTAAGCGAAACCGACATAAGTTCCGGTACTACCGGATATCGATTATAAACTTTATCTACATCGAAACATCCTCCTTTTTAGGGTTACGTACCTCAAAAGGAAAAAAGGAACCCTTATAGGATCACTCGTGTGTCTGTCTGTCTGTCTGTCTGTCTGTCCGTCTGTCACAGTCAATTTGCTCCGAAACTACGGGACCGATTGATTTGAAATTGGGTATACATATGTAAATTGGTGACCGCAACAGGGATGCGTAACGTAAATTAATTAATTTTGAACATGGGGCCCACTTTTAAAGTATAAATTAGAAAACTAAAAAAAAAAGTTGTGCAACTGAAATCGTGTGACATATCAAATGAAAGGGCTTATTGTGAGGATCTTAAATGTATTTTTTTTTTAATTTTAAGTAAAATAGTTTAGAAGTTATTTAGGAAAATAGATGAAAATTAACCATTCCCCCCCCTTATCTCCGAAACTACCGGGCCTAAAATTTTGAAAAAATACAGAAAATAGTTCTTTACCTATAGATTACAGGAAAACTTATAAGAAGTCTATGGCATTTAAAGTAACATAGGAAATTTCAGTTTATCATGTATGGAACGGAACCCTCTCCACGCGGGTTTCACTCGCACTTGACCGGTTTTTAACACTTCGATTGCTTCCATTCCGGTCTAAATGCCAATACTCCAAAACAGTTACATACTCCTACGCTCTACTATTGTACTGCAACTGTAAACTGTCATTTAGCGAGAGATTACACTGCGGAGCCATAAAACAGTTAATATGAGTGTAATGTGTTGCGACAAGAAGTCATAGCTTTCAGCTGCGATGTGAAATGCGATGAGTAAGGCTCGGGACACACTGGTAGCGCAATTCGTTATCCAGTTCTACGATATTTTGATTCTTTGTTAGGGTTCCGTACCTCAAAAGGAGAAATGGACCCCTTATTGGATCACTCGTGTGTCTGTCTGTCTGTCTGTATATCTGTCTGTCCGTCTGTCACAGCCAATTAGCTCCGAAACTACTATACCGATTGAGTCGAAATTTGGTACAGACATGTAAATCGGTGACCGCAACACAGACGCGTAACGTAAATAAATGAATTTTATAAATGGGAGCTATATTCGGGGCGTAAATTAGAAAATTAAAAAAAAAAGTTTTATAAACTATATCATGTGACATATTAAATGAAAGGGCTTATTGTGAAAATCTTAAATAATTTTGTTTAGAATTTTAAATAAATAGATTGGAAGTTATTCAGGAAAATAGGGGAAAATTGACCATTCCTCCCATTCCTTTATTTCCGAAACTAATACTGGGGCTACTTACCATGTGTGAGCCTGATTTATCTGGTCACTTTCTTGTTGCCGTAGCATGGTAATTATATGAGTCGGGGCGGCCATCAGGGCGTGTTGGGATTTGAAAAAGATTTATTAATGCTCCGAATATTTCGGTTACACTGTAGGAAAAGGTGCGCACCGAAGGCAGGGCCGGGGATAAGCCTAACCTAACCTAAATCTAAGGTGGGAACCCCTTTGCTACAGCCCCCCAATATTTTATATACACTAATATAAAACATACTGTTTCCCAATTCATTGCGATTTTTTTATGTGCATCACTCCTTATATCTTAAGATAAAGACTTCGTTCTACACGGAAAGAAAAATGTGGCAATGGTTACTAAATTTTAGCGTTGTTTGTTAAAAAAGTTACAAATTATAGGGACAGCTAAAGATTTAGCTAGTTATCATAGCAAAGCATTTTCAAGATCAGCTAAGTGTCTTATTAGGGTTCCGTACCTCAAAACGAAAAAAGGAACCCTTATAGGATCACTCGTGTGTCTGTCTGTCTGTCTGTCTGTCCGTCTGCCACAGCCAATTTGCTTTGAAACTACTGGACCGATTGATTTGAAATTTGGTATACATATGTAAGTCGTTGACCGCAATACGGATACGTAACGTAAACAAATTAATTTTAAACATGGGGGCCACTTTTTGGGGGTAAATTAGAAAATTAAAAAAAAAGTTACGCTAACTATATCATGTGACATATCAAATGAAAGGGCTTATTGTGAGGTACTTAAATATGTTTTTTTTTAGAATTTTTAGATGAATGGTTTGGAAGTTATTTAGGAAAATAGGTGAAAATTGACCATTCCCCCACCCCCACCCCCCCCCCCCTTATCTCCGAAACTACCGGGCCTAAAATTTTGAAAAAAATACAGAAAATAGTTCTTTACCTGTAGATTACAGGAAAACCTATGAGAAGTCTATGGTACTTAAAGTAACATAGGAAATTTTAGATAATCATGTATGGAACGGAACCCTCGTCACGCGGGTTTAACTCGCACTGGCCCGGTTCTTTTTTGTTATAGGCAATGCTTCGCTCAGATTGCTAAGATATTATACGCAACGGATAAGAAAATTTCAGCAAAACGAGCTTAGCAAGTATTTCTAAATCGTTTATTTCCGTGTACGCTAGCAGACCAAAGAAGATTTAGAGCATATTACAAAAACTTGAAATAAAAACGGCTTTACTAAGGATTTATTGTCACAACTTGTTGCATAGGGTTGCTTTGACTGCGACCGCACTCAACCCCTGAAGAAGGACTCCATACGAATCCGAAACATGGCGGACCAATACTGACAACAAATCGCGAGTAAAGCCGTGTTTATTTCAAGTTTCCATAATGTCTCCAACTTGGTTGAAAATATCGCTTTGCTATTTACCAGTATACCACCGGCACATGAGAATCAGAACGCATGGAATCCGAACAATCGATGATTTGGAGCGCCTCGAACGATACATATCTCATGACTGCATTACGTTCTTGCTCAATATTCTCCTCCGATGTGCTCTGAGGCAATAATCGGAGACATTCTGTAGGTTAAGGCCTTATAATTTTTAAAAGTAGTATTTAAATAAATATGTAAGATTAGTGGACCCGCCACAGCTTCGCCCGCGGTATGTTTCATACAAAATGTATCCCTATAAATCCTTCCTTAGTGCACCTCTAGGGTACTCGAGGAATGTCTCCTCCAAATTTCAAACCTCTAGGACCACCCGTTTAGGTTGTGCGTTGTCTATAAGTGAGTCACGGTAGTTTTATATGTATAGATAAAGTACAGCATTTTTAATTTAGGTTGCAGCCCTTGATAAAATATGCCCAGTCAGTGAGTCAGTTTGTATGAAACAGATTTGTTATTAAATCTAGTAAATCTATGTCTTAGCTTTATAACAAATCTGACGAAGACATGACTTATTGTATCGAGAATCTTCTTTGATATCTATCTCAGTAAAAAATACTCGCATCACCCCACACTAAGGCTAAGGCGACACCCAATGTAGCTCGGTTAGCGGCAAGCGATTCCCTGAGTGCTGAGATGGCATATCCTATTGAAGAAATTTACGAGAATCTGTGGCCCTGGCCACACCGCGTGCTTAGTGACATGCTATGCGCGCTCCGACTAAGTCATGTTGCGTCCAGCGTGCCATGTTCGGTATGGCTTTGGCCTAAGTGCAAAGCCCTTACAGATGTAATGCATAATTAGTTTCCATCGTGTTGTTTTATCGGAAAAGTTCGTATTCATCGTGCTCTCTCAATTAGCTTCAGCAGGCCCCCAATTCTCGGTGCATTCGAGATAATCTCACAATCGAGATTAAACGTCAGTACATACAGTCATTTGACACAACTGTATGAATCTGACATCGAGAATTGGGGGCCAGTAGCCATCATACCATGCTGTCATTTTTCATTTTGACATTTGACAGTAAATAATAAAGTTTCATATTCATGAATTTAAACATGTCACTCATTTAATACAATAATTAATTGACACTTCGGGTTCCGTCGTCTTCCGATTGAGATCCGAGTTTTACCGGTGGAAACATATTATTCACTATATCTGTACCATTTCCGTACCAGATAAATCTCAAGACCACAATCCTAACGATTCCGACGGATCCGTAATCACTCCATGTCACTAAACAATTAGACATCGCCCACGGCGAAAACACCCGAAACCGCACTTATGCGACAATCGATTAATTAATCGAATCAACCGATCGATACTTTCTCAACCGGCGGCATAGGGAACGATAAACAATAACTAGCCGTACGATTAAATCGATAAGATATCGAATAATTCTGAGTCTAATGGGCCCGCCACGGTGTATAAGGGGATTTACACTTTCTAAACTATCTCAAAAGGGTACGGAGGATGGATTAGAATATTGATAAGTCGGGCGAAATCATAGTAGCTAGTTTTGATTAGGAATGGGAATAATATATAATTTATCTCTTGTGCAAGTGGAATTTACTAGCGATTGGGTAGCGGTGAAAGGAATGTGATTTCATGGTAGTATTTAATATTATCATAAAATTCGATAGTATGAGCTGTCAGCGAATTCTGACAAACTACTTAGATTAGAAAAAAACTGTTTTGTCCTACAAAAGTCGCTATTGTTAAGTTAATACTTTGATAAGCATTTAGCATGGGAAAGCCGGCACCTTATCAAAAGTTAAAACTCATAATGGGTCCAATTCGAAAGTGTGTTAGCTTAATTTAAAAGTGACTAGACTTAAAATAAGAAATGTTAAACTTGATTCTCACAGCTTTGTGCTATACAAAACCGAGATTGAAGTTTCTTATTTCGGAATTTAAAGTTTAGGAATATTTAAATTAAGAAGTTTTTGTTTCGAATTGGACCCCACGTTTTAAATACAAACCCATTCTTATTAAAACTAAATTTGAATCTAACGACAAAACTAGAAACTCTGTTAGGAATAAAAAAATATATCAAAATTACACTACCAAATAACGTGCTTGTAAAAGTAATGAAAAAGAATATACCATATGTTTTAATAAATACCATTGCTATCTTCGTAAGGGTACTGTAGAGCAACCTCTTTTTGCTCTAGTATTTTATTGTAACTGGACAGGCGTATTGCCGATGTATTTGTTTTTCATATTTTTAAATTTAAATATTATTAGAACATCGGATGCGAATGTCCAGATGCTCATTCCAACTGGTGCCGTCGAAGAGGCTCCTCCTATGTCCTTCCGATAAGAAATATAGTACAAGTCGCTATGAAAGTGTTTTTAATTCCGAAAGTCAAGATCAGCAGTATATCCCCGTCTTCTCTGCCTGCCATCGAGTTACACCACAACAGTACCTAAACACTGTACAGTCAAGATCAAAACTATCTACGCGGACAAAGTCTCCAAAAATATGTGATGTGAACACGACTTTTTGTTAAGGGCGTAAGAGCGCTCCGATTTTTTTGCTCCTTTGGTAACGTGTATAATATTAATTAATGACCTCGACTGTACAGTGGCACTTGTGAGTTGGGTCGATGCCAAAGATCTCAAGAGAAGGACATGCCTATCAGTACAATTTCGTGTGATGAGTCTCATAGAAGGTTGTCAAACGCCAACGCCATGGCTTAACGACACTCTATTGCTGATGTCTTAGTTCTTACGACATACATACAAAAGTCTAATATTGCTTGATATCATTGTGGACGGTGGGTTCGGTGGTGCGGTTTCACAGGTTGTGGAATTGTACTGGATGCTTAATTATAATAGTGTCACTTAAACGGGTGTCGAGGACTGTGGTTGCCTTGCGACTGAACGTGCAAATGGTGTCAGATATGCGTTCTGACACCTCAATAGTAAGTATCGCGCGAATTGCTTTTAGCAGTTCCATACTATTTATTTCAATGATCGCTGCGGAATTCCTTATACCTACTAGATACATATCTCACAACCGCCAGACCCCCAGCACTTGCTCCAGCTGTCCATTGCAAATATTAAAATAAATCATTATATAATTTATCTTGTTAAAGTTATGACGACAATTTTCTTAATCTGTTCTGCGTTGTTCATAGGAATATCTTTAATGGTAGGTAATGTTAAGAGGCACTATCAAGCTTAGCTATCTGCTCACGGAGCTAAAATTTGATAAGAGGGACTGATAGATATTAAATGCGTTAACATTTTCCTTATAACTGGGTTGTGCCCGCGACTTTATTCGCAAGAGATTCGGTTCGGATTTTTCTGGATATAAATAGCCTATACAGATATACAGATACAGACTATAATATGTTTCCATTGGTAAAACTTGGATCTTAATCGGAAGACGACGGGACCCGAAGTGTCAATTAATTATTGTATTCAATGAGTGCGTGTTTATATTCATTAATATGAAACTTTATTATTTACTGTCGAATGTCTAAATGAAAAATGACACGTTGGTATGATGAGTACTGAAGCTAATTGAGAGAGCACGATAAATACGAACTTTTCCGATAAAACACGATGGAAACTAATTATGCACTACATCTGTACCTATAATAGTCTCCGGCTCATAAACTATCACTATGAAAAAAAACATGGCGATCTGTTACTCCCCGTTTCTGCGTGAAAGAAGCACAAACCGACAAATCAACAAACACATTTTCTCATATAATATTAGTAGGGATTAATATCGATAGCCTATCACATGAATTTAGGTTAAATTAAGCACATTTAAATAAGAAAGAGACAAAACACACGGATAAATAAGCCAATCGGTGGCAATATCGCTTAGACAATGTTGAATAGAGGCGAACAGGTGAATATCATTAATAATATATGATATTCCCAATTTACCCAGTTTGACGTATGGTGATTTGCAACGATTTACGCAGGCTTACCAACTTAGGGGTTTTACACCTAAATTGAAGGACAAAATATGCGTATTGGGATTTTCTTAGGGGCAGAACATTCTTAGGGGGTTTTAGGGGTATAAAAAACTTACTTAAAATGAGTGCAAAATTGATTAAATAAGCATAAAAATGACAGCACTAATTGCAACGTTCATGCATGCGTGAACAAATCGTGCTTTTTCAGAATACTTATCATCCGTACTTGACCTTTTGATTACACTGACAAGAGTATGTTGATTAGTGATTTAGGGGTTTTTTTGACTTGCCTTTAAGGGTGAACTACGTAAAAAATCATTTTCTGAGCCCATTATCATTATAGTACTTAAATCTAGCTTAACTTACAACGCACTTATTTACATGTACAGTTCATGATAACTGGGCAAGTATTAGTCTCACTTACGGCAAGAGCGATGCGCCACATCCTCGCCTAATGCGCACGATTGCAGACGAGTGCCGCACTGCATCACCCTGACTTATTGATACCAATGTCGGACGAATGGTGATTTAGAAAAGATTTACGGAAATAATGCCAGCTTGGAACACTTTTCTTCATTTTCTGTTTAACAGTGAAAACCCTTTAATTCAAGAATAATCAGCCGCTTCGAAACGTCCGAGGTTTTCCCATATTTAATAGGTACAAATCAAAGATCTCAAAAGAAGGATATGGCGTTCAATACAACTGATTTGAACAACATGACTTAGTTCGTCATGGTAACGCCATCTATTTACAAGTTTATGAACTACGACGCTCTATTGGCGACGTCTTAGCTCTTATGACATTTACACAGTCTTATTTTTCCTGATTCATCGCTTTCATTGCTCGCTAGGAGTTAGGAACTACAAAAACAAAACGCATGAATCAGCCAATAATGGACCTTCAATGTTATAAGAACGCCGATTTCGGCAATATTTACCGAGTATGCAATGGTGTCATTTTACACCAAAAAAGTGAACACCGCGAAAATCGCGTTAGGCAGTTCCTTACTATATATTTCTATGGTACAAATATAATAGTGTGCTCGCCTCAAACATTTGTCCGAGTCGCGGCAAATGGCTCACGAACGAACTAACAGATTTTAATGAGTGCCCCATTTGTCTCAACGCCGTCCAGCAGTTTCACAAATTATTTTGTTACATTAAATTTAATGACGCGCAGGAACACGTAATTATAAAGACAAACGATTTAAATATTCTATTATCAATAGGGAACTTGCATGATTTCCATCTTTTATTGGAAAGTACTGAGTAGAAACCAAACTGTGTACGCAAAACATTATTGTATTGTTTATTTTTTGAGATACGAATCTTTAAAACGTCATAGTTCATACCACTCGCAAAAACGCTCCATACAAAAACGGATCTGAACTATGACGTCACAGCACACGTTGGAGTGTACAAAATACGCCATTTACAAAAAATTTGCAATTATTTACGAAAATTAGTAGATTTTTGGCCAATATCGTAAAAAAAATGACATTCATTTTGATGAGGATGTCAAAAACTAGTTATTCAAAACTAAACACCAATATTTATTATTCACTAATTTTAAAAAGGAACAATCAAAATGATCTTGTCTTCTTCTACATGCATATTTACATTTTCTCTCATATTATATAATTTAAACCTTATTTTGATCATCATGCATATCACCTACTGATGTAGTATTCTTCTAATTACAAGATAACGGTTATTAAAATTAGCCTACATCGATCTATACAAATTAAAATTAATTATCAGTGCAAACGCACTTTAAGTGTAGCAGATCAACACACAGTTGAGGTAATTCATTAACGCGTCCGCTATCGTTTACAATGCGCGCGCGCAGCTTAATCAATTCTAAAATGGCGCCCATTTGTCTGTGTTGCTTTTGAGAATCATCCTTTGATTTCGCTTCTAAACTTAATCTATCAATTCTGGAATCATTTTTAAAGCATAATTTAATTTGGCTAGTAATACTCTCTTGCTAGCAAATTTTTGCATTAGAAAGTTACTCCACCCAAAAAAGTTAATAAAGTGAAATAGATCAAATTTTACAAACATAAAACCCGAAAATGCTATATAAATAAGCTTCAAATGAAAACAAACGCTTAACTTAATTACCTTAAAAATTACAACTGACAGAATAAAACACCCACGACTTAGTCAAATTCCATTCCAACTAGACTTTATTTAAGCCTGCAGGTGGGTAGCTAAATTGAGATGTTCGTTAGTCTCCTAATGTATGTATCTCGTCAATCTGTGGCCAGTTATTCCAGCCGCCCGCGAAACATCACCCAGCTCGCTGCTTTTTATTTTTAATAAGTACCTACCTTGGTGTATATGGCCAGTATAGACGGGAATTTGAAAAAAAGATTTTTTAAGCAGTGATTTTTGAATTAGGAATGGAATTTTGTATTTAGAAAGGGGTTTTTCTTTGGTTAATATTCCATTGAAACCTGTATTTTATTTTATTTTTAATAAGTACCTTGGTGTATGTGACCAGAATAGACGGGTATTTGAAAACACAAGAATTTTTAAACAGTGATTTTTGAATAAGGAATGGAATTTTGTATTTAGAAAGGGGTTTTTCTTTGGTTAATATTCCATTGAAACCTGTATATAAAAGTTATTTATAACTAGTGGCTCTATGAGCTGTAGACCTCGCGTGTAAATATGATTCTTTTACGTTTTCCATCCCCAAACCTCCGCCATTTTGAAAAATTTCAAAAACCTGAATTGACAAAAAACATGATTAGCGAACCTATTCACAAAATTTCACGAGAAACGGTTGAGAAATACGAACTATAGAGGAGAATAACCGGACTTCCGGAAATCTGGACGTGCGAAAGCATTTTTGCCCAAGCTGAAACAGAGACGCTTTGCTCGCTTCAATTATGATATGTAATGTATTACTGGCGCCTCATTCGGGAACGCTAAGAGATTCTGTAGCGACTCGTAAGCCAGATTTCTCATTCCACTCTTCCGCACGACGCGAAATGCGTAAGAGCAAGATGAGAGATCTGGCTTACGAGTCGCTACAGAATCACTTAGCGTTCCCGAATGAGGCGCCTGGTAATGGTTACTTTTATTTGTTTAAAAAGGCTCAACATGCACAGTTCTTTTATTTTTTGCAATTTCATTATTTTTTTTCCATAACGGTTTTTTTTAATGTCAATTGACTGACAAACGAGCTGACGGCCCACCTGATGGAAAGTGGTCACCGCCGCACATGGACATCTGCAACATCAGAGGTGCTGCCAATCCGTTGCCAGTCTAGGGAGGATGGGAATGGGGATGGGATGGGGATGAGGGAATAGGCCTCCGGATCTCGTCACTCACCGTACGAAACGCATCAGGAAGCTATTACTTTACGCCGATATTCTGTGAGAGTGTGGTACTACCCCGGTCGAGCCGGCCCATTCGAACAGTAATCATCTAGTGAGGATTACTGTTTGGCTCTACCACTGCAAATCAAATAACATTCAATTTCAACCACAATTTCAACAGTCCAATCGTTATAACTTATTCACTTACATTGACTTCACTCCTATCCAATACCCCAGCTTACATTTACCCGCCACTGGAATAACAACCAAGCATCGAATTCCGTACATTCGAACATCGGTAATAACATAAACATGACTGCCAAATAAACCGCTGGGTAGGAATTCTGTGCGCTATGAGAACCCGAGACAATGAGGCATAAAATTCCTGCGCCTGGGACAAATACCTGTGCGAGAGCAGCGGTTTAGCGGCTGAAAATAGATTTTGGTGCAGATATTATTTTGAATCAATTTGGTAGAGCGATTTATGATAAAACACTTTAAGGCAACGTACAAAAAAACAGCTTATTGATAATTGAACTATAAAGGTAGTTGTACAAACTATGTGAGTCTATTTTCGCTTCCAGAAAGTATAGGGCCTGGCCATAAAACCACGGCATGACATCGTGAACGTGAACCGGCGCGGCGCCGTGGCACGGCACCTAACGAAACAAAAATTGTCCCTCCTGTCACCAAAAGTTAACGAAAACTACTACTTAAATGTATGTTTTCTTCATACATTCCAAAACTATACCTGATGTCCTACATGCGGATATAGTCCAAGCAAAAACATCAGGCCTCAGGGTCCTTAACTTTCGGGAACAGGAGGGGACAGTTCTGAACCTAAACGTGTATGACCCGAATGCACGGTGCGGTGCCGCGTCGTTCCACGGCGACGCTACATAACCATGGAACGGCGCCGTGTCGTAAAAAATTCCGTTGCACGTCGCCTTTATTTCTATACCTATAAAGGTGATGTGCTACGGAATTTTTCACGGTTTCACGTTCACGACGTCGTGCCGTGGAGTTGTGGTTAGGCCCTTAGTAAACTAGTGGCTCCGTGAGCTGTACACCCCGTGACAAACTTAACTTTGCCGTTAGAAAACTGTTATCCCCATACATCGATATAGGTTGAGTCAGTTTATCAACACCACAAATAAGTTTGTAATTGTGAAAAACCCCCATATCTCCGCCATTTTGAAAAATTTCGAAAAACTGAAACGACATAAAAATCTATATAATTATCGAACCTGGTCACAAAATTTCACGAGAATTGATTGAGAACTCGGTAGACGAGAACAAATGTACAGACGCCGGACAGCCGACGGACATCCGCTGGACATACGAAATCATTTTTGCCCAAGCTGAAACGGAGACGCTTCGCGCGCTTCGCTCGCTCAGTCGAAAACCTATATGAACATTTTTAACTACCTTCAGTTACAGATTTTAGCCAATAGGGTAAGTGCTTGGAGGGTGGAAAGGGATGTGTGTTCGCAATATAAATTCGTGTGCTAAGGGGATTGCTATAATGCATGATTCTGAGGTTCACTTCAATATGGATTGTATTCCAAACGTGGCCCAGTAACGCTTACTACCAAGTTTATAAACAAGGTCAAATTATTACACATGAAATCATTAAATTTAAACCAAAAGTCGATCCGTTCACACATGCTCTCACAATTACAGACCGACGGACTGACAGACAATAGTCTTATTTAAGACTAAGCCCGAAAAGGGCTCGCACGACTAACTTAAGTGCTCGTGAGAGGCTAGAACAATTTCTTTTATAGTAATTGCCTATAGGATTTGCATAAGTAGGGTCCTGGTAGCTGCTATATGTCTCTTAAGTTGAGAAAAGTAGGCTTAAGTGCGTATAAATAGCACGGTAGCGTTTAGTTTGATTTGGATTTATTTAAATAAGTTTCGAGTAGGTATTTTTATAAGGGATATTTTATTATTAGGCCATTACACTGAATCTACCCCTAGAGGTGCTCTACCTCTGTAGCTCCACTTGACACAATTTCCTGGGACATCCTGTATACATATATATTTTGTATGGCGACGTTTTACTCTGTCATCCGTTATAATGAAACTGCTCTACAAATAGACAGTTTAGATCGTGGTAGGTGATGTCTAATTTTTACTCAATTATAAATTATCTTTATTCTGTTTATGATTTAATTACGTCAATTGGTTCTTATTGGTTCTTGTTGGTTATATTAGTAGTAAGAAGGAGTTTGTTATGTAGAGTGCAAAATGAAGCTCGACATAAACATTGAAGTACCTAGTTTGTAAATGCTAAGTTCTCGCGGGAAAATCGTAACGCTGCACGCTGCGGGCGAAGTGGCGAGGCAGAAGCATAAAGTACTTAAATTAAGTCAGTTACATTGGAGCCTAAGTTTTCAGGTTAGAAAATTTAAGGAGTTCACTTAAAGAGGCTTATTTTTTATCATTATACAGGGTGACTTTGAAGACGTAATGAAAAACCAATATTTCCGGCTTAGTTGAAGACGGCCAATATAACGTAATAACTCCGACGTTAAATTATCTTTTAAAATAATAAATCAGATGACAATCTTTACGCAAATCGATCTAGTCCCAAAGGAAGCTTTAAAGCTTGTGTTAGGGGTACTAGGCAACAAACACACCCAGGGACTCAGGACCAAACATTCGTGTGATCACACAAATATTTGCCCTTACCGGGGAGCAACCCAGGACCGCTAGTTTCGTAGACAGGGTCACTACCAACTAGGCTAACCGCGTCGTTGTTTATTTAGGTCTAGCTAAAATAACTAATAAAAAAAAAAAGTTAATATATATAAAAGGGTAATTTAGAAAATTAAAAAAAAGTTACGCAAACTATATCATGTGACATCAAATGAAAGGGATTATTGTGAGAATCTTAACTATGTTTTTTTTGGAATTTTTAAATGAATGGTTCTGAAGTTATTTAGGAAAATAGGCGAAAATTGACCATTCCCCCCCCCCTTATCTCCGAACCTACCGGGCCTAAAATTTTGAAAAAAATACCGAAAATAGTTCTTTACCTATAGATTACAGGAAAGCCTATGAGAAGTCTATGGTATTTAAAGTAAAATAGGAAATTTCAGATAACCATGCACGGAACGGAACCCTCTCCACGCGGGTTTAACTCGCACTTGCCCGGTTTTTATACAAAACCTGGTAACACTGCAATGCAGATGTATAGGATCTGTCGTAATTGTCGCCAGTTTTTGTTTGTAATATTGTAATTTGTAGCTTGGTGACCCGAGCTACAGTAGTTGATTGTCATACTTGCTCAATTTAACCAATTGTATCTGTCAAAGTTAATAATTAAGACATCAATGAGCAAGGTTGATTATTCTTAAGGAAATATATCAGGATAATGTAAAGACAGTTGAAAGTGGATTCCTAATTCTAGCACTGAAAAAACGTTAACCTAGGTGAGATGTATATAAAACAATGGTTTTGCATTCCGTCTTCAACGTCATCCTGTATTATTATATAATTTCATGTAGAAATACGAAAGTTACTTCTATATGTTTTTAAATACCAGGGAAATTGATTGTTGTACTCCTCTGCTGCACTGGGAGTGAAGAAATAGCATAGAATGCGTGCAGATGCTTATCATCCTGGCATGTCGTAAAAGTCGACTAAAGGACGGGTCCTCTCCAACATGGTGGACTATCTGTATGGGCGATGGGCTGATCACCTGTCACCATACGGTTCATCATACCATCTTAGGACTAATAAATCGAACGTGGCCACAAGTAGTCTTGTGGCTCTGCCCACCCCATTAGGGATTTCGGGCGTGATGCTATGTATGTATGTATGTATGAAATTGATTGTTTATAGTAAACCTTAGAAAACAAATACACAAATAAATTTAGCATCTCTATTCGGGAACGCTAAGTGATTCTGTAGCGACTCGTGAGCGAGATTTCTCATCCCACTCTTCCGTACGACGCGTAATGCGAAAGAGTAGGATGAGAAATCTCGCTCACGGGTCGCTACAGAATCACTAAGCGTTCCCGAATAGAGGCGCAGTTTTGCATTTATAATAATTAGTGAATTCCAACCGATCAGTTACAAAATCACCAAAAACAACCACTTGAATTTCGAAACTTGTAAGGTCGTCTTCACAACGTCCAACTCGACAGCTTACCGCAATTAACGTTTCACACGCGTCAACGAAATTAGCTTGTCATGGCAACACGTTAGCGCGTGTGAAGCAGCCATTAGGTACGTACATTAGCAGTGGTCTTAGGATTGACAGTGGTATTATAGGCTAAGAGTCAGTGTCGTAAGAATATCGACTGATAATCGCAATTTTCATTAACTACCTATAGAATTATATATTAGTAATAGACTCTAAATGACATTTATTATAGTTTATTACAAATATATATTTTTATGAATAATAAAGGAAAAGTAGTACCGATCCTAATACGACCTGCGGGTCGAGTATAAAATTAGGTAATTAAACCATATTTTTTGCGTGGCTACAGCGCCTATAAATGAAGAAATGCGATTTATATTTTAATATCATAGTATCAGTTAAGTAACAGTCCCCTAGATTATAAGACCATTTACCGTATTTTTCATAATTTTAGAATTTATAATTCTAACCTAATAGTTGGTAGATAAATAATATTATTTCAAAATTAATGGCTTAAAAAGACGTTTGCTCTTGGTGCTGATAATAGGGAGATTAGTTACATTCACCACTATCATTATAAAAGCATGCAATTATTTTACGAAACCGTTTAAATATATGTCAAGTTGTTTAATTATATTAGAATTAAACTTAATGCAAGTCACTCTTTCACTGGAGTTTTTTAGTTGGATTTTGTATACATTTGCTGACTAATACTGTAATAAAATTATTTATAAATAAAAGGATTTTTGGAATGCGTGCAGATGCTTATCATCCTGGCATGTCGTAAAAGTCGACTAAGGGACGGGTCGTCTCCAACATGGTGGACTATCTGTATGGGCGATGGGCTGATCACCTGTCACCATACGGTTCATCGTACCATCTTAGGACTAAATAATCGAACGTGGCCGCAAGTAGTCTTGTGGCTCTGCCCACCCCATTAGGGATTTCGGGCGTGATGCTATGTATGTATGTATGTATTTTTGTATACTTACGTACATATTTAACATAATTACAGTTCTGAATTACATTACGTGTCGACCTAATTGGCTGACGATCGTACGAGCAAACGATGCGATTTCGTCGCACGTTGAGATTAAATACACAAACACAAATCTCTTTAGAGTGTTCTAATTGAAGCTCGAAGTCATCGCGCGAGAACAGCTCCTCTATTCGGGAAAATAAGTGATGTTGTAGCGACTCGCGAGCGAGATTTCTCATCTCACTCTTCCACACGACGCGTAATACGTAAGAGCGAGATGCGAGTCTCACTCGCGGGTTTCTGCAGTATCACTTAGACGTTCCCAAATAGACGGCCTGGAAATTATTTCCATCGCGCGGCGAAATCGCATCGTCTGCTCGCACGATCGTTAGCCAATCAGGATGACGCCTTAAACCTAATTGACACAATCAATTTCGAAACAACATAATCATACACTAAATTTTATCATGTTCGTCATTAAAATATGAAACTTGATTTCCTCTATACATGTTAAAAGCATCGTAAATATTTAGTAAATTATAAGTTAGAGTTATCTTAATTATTTTCTTAAGTGCTAAGGAAGTTACAACAAAATTAAATTAACGTAATAATTACCGTTGAATTTCCTTGACATTTCGCTTTGAATAAAAAAACGTGAAGTTTTTATAGGAAATCTGATAACAAGTGTCCAAACAAATCATAAAAGACAGCGATGGGTGCGAGTTTTTAATCGATACGATAAATTCGAATCGTTTTGCTAAATACAGGTCATTCGATTTATAAATCAAGTTGAAAATCGATTTCAACAAGTGGCTATTAATTAAGTTGTAGTTAGATTAGAAATAAGATAGAATAACGATGTCGACTGATGTATGGGCCGTCGGCCCGATGCGTACGCGTATACTTGAGAAACAAAAGTGTTAGTGTCAGTATGTTGCATGGAAAAATACAACATAAGGTGTGATAATAGCCCTATGACGATTGTACCCGTAAATAAGCAAAGCTACTAAAACCCACTTAAACTAGATGGCGCCACAATCGTAGCCAGGATATGCAATCAAATACAATTAAATCAAAACATTTATGGCACGTGCAGTGCGTCTTTACACGTTGTTTGTGACTACCGGCTTTCTGAAGAAAACCATTATTGTTTGCCGAATTACCGCAATTTTAGAAATTCACCGATAGATGGCGTTACAAGTTCCGAGGAACACTTGATTGTAAGGCGATTGACGGTCCTCTTACTTTACTCCATGGTATGGTTGCCACCAGCTTTCCATATAAAAGGACTTGTAACTTTGCACTATCCTCAATTAGTGTTCCTTTGTTATTGGGTTTTGGTAACGATCATCATCATCGTCAGCCTTAATACGTCCCACTGCTGGGCACAGGCCTTCTCTCATATTGAGAGGAACTTGGCGGTAGTCCCCACACGGATTCACACACGTCGTTGAACTAATAGAAATTGGTAACGATCATGTATGGCTAAAAAATCACCTCAGAAAATGCCCTTATAATAATCAAAAGGGCAAATAGTTGAAAGAAAAAGATAAGCGTGTAAAGTCGCGGGTAAACAGCTAGCAGAATCGTAAATATCAAAGGCGTTGCAACAGTAAATAGGTGTTGAAAAGTGAAACTCGGGCGTTACTCTTTCGGAGATGCAATTAAAGGCATTCAGTAAGTGGAAATAATGAGTTATGAATCATTACAAAATTGTGGTGGAGCGGCCGGTAATCAGCATAGTTCAACACTTTGCGCGCGGCGATATGTACTCCTCTGCTGCACTGGGAGTGAAGAAATAGCATAGAATGTGTGCAGATGCTTATCATCCTGGCATGTCGTAAAAGTCGACTAAGGGACGGGTCCTCTCCAACATGGTGGACTATCTGTATGGGCGATGGGCTGATCACCTGTCACCATACGGTTCATCATACCATCTTAGGACTAATTAATCGAACGTGGCCACAAGTAGTCTTGTGGCTCTGCCCACCCCATTAGGGATTTCGGGCGTGATAATATGTATGTATGTATGTATGATATGTGTGCGTGAGCTTGTAAATATGCAGCTTTGATTTGTGTGGCAGTGACGCGGCAGGCTTTCGTATGAGCAACACAAACTCACGCGCACTTAGTGCGGCTCGCAAAGATGAGGAAGTATATATAACCTCCGCGCGTTAAGAGAACTGTGAACCAACGGCAAAAATCACCCTTATCATACAAAAGGTGATAACGATTTCCACCCCTTAAAGGTTAACCGATTTTGACCAATTTTTGATAGGTCGTCAGTCAGATAAACGTCTAGGTCTGTATAATAAAAATTTAGATAGGGGTTAAAAACGTATGTGCCTGGGTTTGTTCTCCTCATTTTTAATATAATTATCATAATTTAAGAAAATAAGGTAATTCTAAATGGGTACGTTTTATCACTAAAACTATCATAAACATTTTTTTTTATGTCAATTGACTGATAAACGAGCTGACGGCCCACTTGATGGAAAGTGGTCACCGCCGCCCATGGACATCTGCAACACCGGAGGTGCTGCCAATGCGTTGTCAGTCTAGGGAGGATGGGAATGGGGATGGGATGGGGACGAGGGAATAGGCCTCCGGATCTCGTCACTCACCGTACGAAACGCAATAGCAAGCTATTACTTTACGCCGATATTCTGTGAGAGTGTTGTACTACCCCGGTCGAGCCGGCCCATTCGAACAGTAATCATCTAGTGAGGATTACTGTTTGGCTCTACCACTACAAAACATTCCTCATTGGTGATAAAAATTGTTAACTAATTTAGAAGTTTTATTTGAATACATGGACAAACATGAATGATATTTTTTCATACTTTTATGGATAGCTTGTCTCCGCTTCCGCTGGTGCCCTTAATTAACAACGGGCTGTCAGGTATGTCGACACAAAAGACATAAATACATATTTTTTCAATGATAATATGGCAAACACACGTACTGTAATTCCAATTAATCATTTTCATTCAAATAAATCATCCATATTTCTATAAAATTGGCTGTCAACAGTTGACTATCAAAAACTGCATATGATTATTGGACACGAATGAATTATTGCGTTCATTTTATATAATTTTATTCTGAAATATGATTATTCTTGGTAGGAGCTGTGAGTGAGATATTAATTATTACGAAAAAAAATTAACTATCTGTCTTGTTTTATATTTATAACTGTAAGTGTTTAAGTATAGTAGAGATAATATTACAATGACATTAAAAATAACCTGTTGATTTAAAATTCTAAATTCATAAACGGCATGTTGGGATTAAATAGTGAAGTCTCCCTCAACTAGCTTTCAATTTAAGGATAAACGTCAATTTAAAAAAATAAAATAATAATATTTTAAATAATTGAGTGGTTTTTGATAGTTCAGCTATAAGTCTATGAGTTTGTTGGTGGCATAAATGTTAAATAAATAATATATCCTCTTATATAATTACAATTAGTGGACCCGCCACAGCTTCGCCCGCGGTATTTTCCATACAATCTTTATCACCCCCTTTCACCCCTTTAGGGATGGAATTTCAAAACATCCCTCTTGAGTGCAGCTCAAGGGTACTCGAGGAATGTCTTCTTCAAATTTCAAATCCGTAGGACCACCCGTTTAGGCTGTGCGTTGTCAATAAGTGCGTCACGGTACTGTTTTATATGGATTGATATTTTCATGTCCGTGAATATGATATAGTTGTACAGCGAACAAGTAAAAACTGCATTTACTAGCAGGTAACTACTGCTTCTGTCATAGGCGAAGCGTGAGGGTAAGCCAGTGTATCATTTCTATTTTTAAACATTATATTATTTATCATTAAATATTGTATTTACATAAAAAAAATATGTAATATGCAATTTTTATGTTAATACAAGAAATAATTAATAATATTGTAATGTTAGTTATGAAAGTATTTATTTATTTATTTATTTATTTATAGACACACCAACAGTAACATAAACAAATACTTAAGAAGTATTTGTTTATGTAATTTAAAGTGACAGTTTCAGTCCTATTTATGTATCAATTACAGGCGTACAGCAGCATTTGTACGGTCTTAAGGACACACAGATAAATTCATTTTAAAGTTTATGTCAAAAGATGAAATCAAGAATAAGAATATTAAAATAATTAAATTTACATTTAAATAAAAACGCTACGAACTAAAGTTAAAATTAAAAAATTGCATTAACGATATAATAATAGTATAATATAATATTAGCATTAGAATTAAGAGACTTATGTGACTTGAACGCAAGATGATGATAGGGGCAGCATTTTATGCATCGGCTTACCCTCACGCTTCGCCACTGGCCGCTGCTGTATATTTTCAATAAATAATATAATTATCATTGGTTCCCATACAATTGACTGTTGATGAAATCATCAATACTCCTCGGCCGAGGTGACCTTTGTTTCGCAACTAATAAGTATTTTTTATTAAAACAATTGAAAGCGAGACTTAAGTTGAAGGTATGTTACTTGGTCTAAAGGTCAATGGTGTCACTCTATGAATGAAGAATCAATTCAACGTACGGGTTTTTTTTTAGTTCAATTGTATATGTATGTCTTCAATCGTAGTTACAATGATTAATTTTTGTATTTACTTGAGATATCACTAAAGTACCTGTTTTTAGGGTTCCGTACCTCAAAAGGAAAAACGAAACCCTTATAGGATCACTCGTGTGTCTGTCTGTCGCTCTGTCTGTCCGTCTGTCACAGCCAATTTGCTCCGAAACTACTGGACCGATTAAGTTGAAATTTGGTATACATATATAAGTCGGTGACCGCAACACGGACACGTGACGTCAATATATAAATTTAAAACATGGGGGCCACTTTTGGGGGGTAAATTAGAAAATAAAAATAAAAACATATGCTACCTATATCGTGTGACATATCAAATGAAAGGGCTTATTGTGAGGATCTTAAATATATTTTCTTTTGAATTTTAATAAATATAGTTTAGAAGTTATTTAGGAAAATAGGCGACAATTGACCATTCCCCCCCCCCCCCCCCTTATTTCCGAAACTACTGGGGCTACAATTTTGAAAAAAATACAGTAAATAGTTCTTTACCTATAGATTACAGGAAAACCTATAAGAAGTCTATGGTATTTAAAGTAACATAGAAAATTTCAGATAATCATGTACGGAACGGAACCCTCTCCACGCGAATTTAACTCGCACTTGTCCGGTTTTTTATGGTACAAAAGGCATCCACTAAAGTTCCAAGCAGGTAAGCTTACGTTTCTAGCATGCTGCAAGAGACACAAGTCTCAAATACGACTTTTCACGACATCTGACTTAAATTAGGCTAATATATTCCATGATTAATACTGAAATTTCATTTATTTACAAACAGCCAGTCGCAAATGAACATAAAATTTTAAATTAAGAATCTCACGAGAAAATAAATAAGGGCATTTTCCGTATGATTTTTTATTTACTTCATTTTATTTTTTAGGAATACAAATACTATTGGGACGGCTTGTGTTGCTCTTTCTGAAGCGCCCCATAGCATTTTTCATTGTTATCTTCAATGTGCAGACTTATTCCACTCTACAATTTTATTTTATGCATAGATTGTATGCGCAAAATGAGACGCGGTCTGTGTAGTTTTTATTTAAATCATCATTTTTCAAGTTTTATGTAAAGTATTTATAGAACCAAGTATAATTAATTCAATTGACGTATTTAGCAAGTACCCACGCACAAAGACAACGCAAGTAACGTGTTCACATTTTAATTAAAAACGTTTAACATCTCTCATAGATTCGAATCGGTCATTGTATCTAATCACAATCGTGTCGTAATCGATTGTATGTATCGATACGAAAAAATAATTATTTCCGACCTTACCCAAGGAATTAATTGTTGTTAGAATAGGCCAAGAGTGGACTTGCTGACAATTAATTTAATTAAGAGTATTGCTGTAATGCGGTCGTTAGTTACATAAAGTGGCACTACCAACCTAATAAAACCATAAAAAATATATCGAATTCGCTTTGGTACTGTTTTAGAGCAGTAGACGTTCCAATATTGGTAAGAGCGATGGTTGATGTTTGGTTTCTTAATGGTTATATATGGTTTGCGAAAGAGCAACGTTACCATTTAGGTTTGACCGGGCCATCGCGAGGTATAATAGACACTTTGGATATGTCGAAATGGTTGTTTTAGAAACCGATTTTTACCGTGGGAGACTTGGACATAACTGTTGAAAAAGAAAGCAATAAATACTTCAATTTTGTATAAGCTGTTTCAATTATAACTTTTATAAAATCAATGCACATTTATTGCAAACAAAAAGACAAAATGTTTTATTTATTTTTATTTTATACGGAACAATAAATCATATTATTACTATTTAATAACGCATCTATTGTTTGATTTTATGAATAATAATACATTGTATATCTCAGATTATGGTAATGCAAATTCAGTGCCGGAGGATAAAGTAGGTAAGTAATAATTTTAGTTTGCAGCGTCATGAGTTGTAGTCATCGCAATGAGCTGTTATTTTATTGCGAAATTTATATTTATTGTTACTATATTAGCTACTACTTTTATTAGTTATAATATACCACCTAACTGAGAGCTCTTATAAAACTAGGATGTTAAGAATTCAAATGCAAGTCTCCAGTAGGTAGACACCCGTAAAGAGGTTATATTAATATGGTATTTTAAATGTTAAAATAGCTATAAAGCGGGTGCCACCAAAGGCGCTGATGGTTAAGTTAGGTATGAATTATCCCTGCCTTCCCAAGCAGCACACAAGCTGTATAAGACATACTTTGTATGTAGGCTTATACAGCCATTATAACTCTATTTTGAGCGTTATAAGGGCTGTATAAGCTCTTATACCTACAGCTTGTGTGCTGCTTGGGTTTGCTGCATCCCTTGACGCATTTACCTGAGAACAACCAGCATAAATCAGACACCTTTCAGTTCCAAATGAAATACCATGCCCAACCTCATATTACATACCTATGAGCTCTACAAAAGAGTTACTATGAGCAATGCTAATACTACAATGGCACTAAAACATTGGAACTCTAAATAGCATACCTGCCACACTGGTTGGGTAACGGCTTCCATTAGAACTGTCCACACAAAATAAAAAAACATAGATACTAACAAACGTTACACCTGTTCGATGCTGATATATAGATAATTTAATAGCGAAACAAGTAATAACAGTGGGCTCAAAGCAATAAATCTCAGCGAGGCGTGTACAGGAGTTATAAATAAGACCTATCAGAGTCTACCTTGACCCACACCCTTGCATATGTTATTGCAACTGTGTGCTAAAAGCCTATGGCTAAATTTATTATAGTTTCAGTAATATTGATACGATAACACGTTATATAAATGAGCAATTGCATTCGTTTGATGAGGTAATACGCGCCTAGTATAGTAATGCGCTTGATGGACGCAGTTTGTTTAATAGTTTTATGGGATGCATTTGTAACATTTCGGTTTCATTTTAATAATTATCATTAGATTATGAATTTTGTCGTTTTTAGAGTTACGTACCTCAGAAATAAATCGAACCCTTATAGGATCACTCGTGTGTCTGTCTGTCTGTCTGTCTGTCCGTCTGTCACGCCCAATTTGCTCCGAAAGGAATGGATTGATTGAGTTGAAATTTGGTACATATATGTAAGTCGGTTGACTTGGTGATTTTTTTTATAGAATTTTAAGATACATAGTTTGGAAGTTATTTAGGAAAAAGGCGAAAATTTACCATTCCCCCCCCCCCCCCCCCCTATCTCCGAAACTACTGGGCCTAAAATTGTGAAAAAAATACAGATTATAGTTCTTTACCTATACCTCTAGATTACAGGAAAACCCATAAGAAGTCTATGTTATTTAAAATAACATGAAATTTCAGATAATCATGTACGGAACCACGCGAGTTTAACTCGCACTTGTCCGGTTTTGTTAGGGTTCCATACCCGAAAGGATCAATGGGCCCTATAACCGACCCTACGACGTCCGTCTGTCTGTCCGTTAAATCATCAATAATTTCGCAAGAAAGTTACAATTTCTCTACGATTAAGTAATATTTGCATAACAAAATATGCGTGGTACGGAGCCCTCGGTGCGCAAATACGATTAGCATTTGTGATCGCGCCAGTATCTTTGTATATGTATGGGAATTGGGAACTTACGAAAACAATTACAGTATTTATGTCGGTAAATAATAAACTTGCCCCGCCAATTTTCACAAAAAAAAAAATTAAAAAAAATTGCAGTAATTATATCGAATACAAGCAAGTTCATAATACAGCATTTATCGCCAACTTAACACTAATATGCATGCATATGTATTTGTAAACGATAATGTACATACATAATTAGTAGGTATGGTACGTTAATCCAATTAGAGCGTGGTGCCGTGTCACATTAGCATTTATTTGAATTTAAAATAAGGCAGAAAATTACTTGGCTCCTTCTAGGAGACAGGTGTGGATAGAAGCGTTTATCAATTTAAATATGTGCTTTATATTGCGTTGGTGTTACTTGAAATACTTTAATGGGCCGATGTTATAAGCTGACTGTTAATATTAATGGTACCAATACATCCCACTTTGTGCGTTAATATGATGCTGGTTAAGAGGATTTATACACAAATAAGTGTACGTAGAATTAAATTAATTAATACATTTTTATTTAAAAATCAATAATTTTAATCGGAATCTTTAATAAAAAACTGTGTTTTATTAGATAAAAAAAATGTAGGCTTTGCGCGTTAATATGATGCTGGTTAAGAGGATTTATACACAAATAAGTTTACGTAGAATTAAATTAATTAATACATTTTTATTTAAAAATCAATAATTTTAATCGGAATCTTTAATAAAAAACTGTGTTTTATTAGATAAAAAAAATGTAGGCCACATTGGGCTCTTTTACATGTCTGAAGCTACCAGCGCATCGAAAGGTGACATCTGCTGAGAAGAAACGCCGCAAGAAACTCAGCAGTAAGACTTTTTTTCCCCCAACTTTTACATTAGAGTTTTAACTAAAACTAACACATGAAAAGGGCAGCAAACAATCCTAATGGGTAAAATTAATTATAATAAATAACTAATAAGGGAGATGTATAGTCTCCGCGTTTGGACAAGTTACGTGACTTAGAGATGTATAAAGTCTCTAAGGGTCATAATAATAATAATTAAAATAAAGAAATAAAGAAACATCTAAATTGATTACCTAAATTGATACTTTTATGATTAAGAATTAGTTTCAGCCTCGCTTACTACTTTCTTATTTCCTTTATTAAGGAGAAAAAACGACCAAGTACATGTCGGGCCATGCACAATGTACGGTTCCCACCCCAAGTGCCTAACATATATGCCATAATTTATGCTGTGGACGTGGGACGGCTTAAAAAGAAATGATAAAATCCCACTTTTCCGATAAGAACGACGCAAAACTCATTTTCACAGACCGGCTAACGTAAAAATGGCGCCCTCGAATGTACAACTGTCAAAGCTCCACACATATATCGAAATAGATTAAATGAATGTTCACAAGTTAATAGGCTACAGTTTGAAATACTTCCAATAGAAACAGCATCAGAATCAAATTCACCTCGCTTTATAGGTACGAGATACTACTGAAGCTTACGATGGCACACCTTTAAACTATTAAAACCATTGACTTATGAGATTTGTCTTGTACCATTTGGCATTAACAGACAACCCATTCAACTAGTAGGTTAAGCCTAGAGCGTTTTCTAGTCAGAATCATGGTATGTTTATGTGATAATTAATACCTTTATAGTTAAATAATGTTGTCTGTAAATACTTAAACACAGTGGTACATTGTTTATAGTGACTTTATTCCACTTGCACACCCAGTTGTTTGAACTGTAGATATGCTTATGTATTCAAAAGGTTTTTGATGAATTGCATAAATTCGAAGCTAGGGATTTGGGAACGAACTTCATCTCCTTGTAACTTATATGTATTAGAAAGTAGGGTAGAGAATAGGGTAGTCAATATTTTCCAAACTGTAAATGTAGTTCTGAAGCCCTATTTTTTCGTTATTAAAATATCAACTTGGCGCATACCTCGTTGCAACTACGATAAGAAAATGAATACGGCGTTTGACATTTCAATTTTAGACACCTCTGCTCTTTATGCGGGGCCCATTCAACCTTGTCGGGCCCTCTAGGCAATGCAATTCTTTATGCGGGCCCTTTTAAACTTCCTAAAATATATTTTTTGCGTGGCCTCTAGCCGATGCAGAGCCCCTAGGTAATTGCCTACACTGCCTAATGGCTAATCCGGCCCTGTCCTTATGGTTCAATAAATATTGGAAGGTTTTCATCAAAATCGTTAAGAGGCGCGGAGCTTAATGGTATTTGGGATTGTGGAAGAAGCTGGCAAGGACTCAGTTAAATCGCCCAGCATTCTTGTAGTAGTAGAGCCAAACAGTAATTCTCACTAGATGATTACTGTTCGTATGGGCCGGCTCAACCGGGGTAGTACCACACTCTCACAGAATATCGGCGTAAAGTAATACCTTGCTATTGCATTTCGTACGGTGAGTGACATGATCCGGAGGCCTATTCCCTCATCCCCATCCCATCTCCATTCCCCATCCTCCCAAGTCTGGCAACGCATTGGCAGCACCTCTGGTGTTGCAGATGTCCGTCTGCCGGTTTGTCAGTCTATTGACATAAAAAAAAGCTATACAACTAAAAACAGTACCAGTTGTTTTTTTAGCTAAAAATCAATGGATATAAGTAATTTCAGAAGATTTAAACCAACACGGCACATGTAATTGCAGCTACTAAACGGGCGATCCACCGATAATGGTGCTAAGTGTGCGCGTAATGATACGACGCGCGCGCATGTCACGATCTGTGGATCTAGGCTAAATGTTCGATAAGATATGCACTATGAATGTTTTAGGTTTGATTATTAATGTTACCCTTGATGCATTTTGGGTTTGCAATGGTGTCTATGGTTGTGAGAAAAATTGACACTATTTCTATCCTGACGCTATGGTTCAGTGGTAGATTAGTTTCATCTGCAAGAAGTCCCTGGTTCTATTTCCAGAAAAAAAAGCAGTATTTAAAAATTGTGGCGATGTGCTAAGGAAAGAGATTTCGAAAAATAATACCTAAGAAGGCGATATGGAGTTTAGTTTTTACAGAAAACATGAAACTTTGTGTAAATACTCTTTAAAATGGAGCACAGTGTAAAATCCGCATAAACTAATCATATACAAAGCCATAACATTACAAATGAAAAAGAACCTACAATACGTACCAATCCACTTACAAGTTAATTAGGGTCGGGGATAGTTCCCAGGGTGGTATGCAAAAATTGTTGAGAACATACCAAAGAGGCTGTGCGTGCCTGCTAATTCTCCACATACGCGAGTAATATTGGCATTTACGGCCACAAATTAGGCGAATATCAACCTTGTATCTCTGTAATAAGATCCCGTAATGGTAATGAACGCCCTGAATGGGGATGAAAGTGTAATTATTCATTTGCTTCACAGATTATTATTTGAATGCAATGCGTTTCGAGTTTCTCAATCGGTATGTCAGGTTTTTATCATTTATGTAAAATGGCGGATGTTTTTGATGTTTCACACTATTTATGTAAATTACTTTTTCAACGTGTAATGTATAATATATAATTCTGTTTATTGTATACTTACTAATTGACGAGCATTTAATATTTTGTGTTTACGAACGTTTAATATTCTTATTTATGTTACTTTTGTTTTTGTATCTAGTATTGCGCATGTATTCCGCGCTAGAAAAAGATACTAAAATTATGTTTTAACAAACTATACTATGTAAATATATCTAAACATTCAATTGATTCGATCGTCAATTCACCAATAAACTTCGATTTAAAATTCAAACGAGCATCGTTGTTTCTCACGATCGGGACAATCGCGCTATCTTCGTGCGATACGGGGGAAGTCGGTAGTCCCCGGGGAATGTTCGCGAAATGTGCCCGGGGAAGGGCTACATGGCGTCCGAAAACAAATGGGCATGGGGAAGATTGTACAATTTATGGACCAAAAATAATTTTAAGTCTTCAAGACAATGCAATGTTAGTGCATTGGAAGAATAGTTAACATCTATTTTTACCTAGGTCATTCAAGTTCACTTAAAAAAAAGTTTTGTCTGTCCTTAACTTAAAAAAGTGACTACATAACTAAGGCAATAACTCCACGTTTAGTTTTGTTCTTTATAGATAAACAGTTTGTTAAATTCTAATTAACTTTAATAACGCCTTACCAAATTATGGTTAATGCTGAAATAATCCAAGTAGTTTGGTTAAATCTTTTTTTCAGTGTTATTAGAAAAAGAGCGTCACTTAATTTTGTGTGCTCAATAAGCCATGTATTGCCATATTTATTTAATGGGAATGCTTAACACCTATGGCAAATTAATTCCATACTTTTTAGGGTTCCGTACCTCAAATGGAAAAAACGAAACCCTTATAGGATCACTCGTGCGTCTGTCTGTCTGTCTGTCTGTCCGTCTGTCACAGCCAATTTGCTCCGAAACTACTGGAGCGATTGAGCGGAAATTTGGTATACATATGTAAGTTGGTGACCGCAACACGGACGCGTGACGTAAATATATGAATTTGAAACATGGGGGCCACTTGTTGGGAGTAAATCAGTTTTTTTTTTTTTTTTAAGTTATGCAATCTATATTGTGTGCCATATCAAATGAAAGGGCTTATTGTGAGGACTATAAATATATTTTTTTCTGAATTTTAAGTAAAATAGTTTGGAAGTTATTTTGGAAAATAGGCGAAAATTGACCATCCCCCCCCCTTATTTCCGAAACTACTTGGGCTACAATTTTGAAAAAAATACAGATAATAGTTCTTTACCTATAGATTACAGGAAAACCTATAAGAAGTCTATGGTGTTTAAAGTAACCTAGTAAATTGCAGATAATCATGTACGGAACGGAACCCTCTCCACGCGAGTTTAACTCACACTTGTCCGGTTTTTGTTTTACCAAGAATTTAAACCAAAATACGTTTTTCCTTTTGTAAATCAGTCGTATAAGTTTGTAAAACATATTTTTACAAGAAAGTATAAACAAATCTTGATTTTGTGTTGATATTGAATTAATGTGACCTTAATGTAAAAGTATATTGTTCTAAACTTTTGTGCGTCAGTAGGTTAGAGATAACATTTTTATTAACTAGTTATTTTCGAAATGTGTATTTATCAAAGCACTTAAAAATGATTGTTCAAATCTGCAATTTTTTACAGTAAAGATAATTTGATTGAAATGCAATTACGATTGACCAATGTTGATTATGCATTTAATTCACTGAACAAACTCAAGATTACTGCAATATTAAGTTAAAATTTTTATTTAATAAAAAAAAATGCTTTCTGGTAAGGCGGCGGTGGCGCAACTTGTACAGACTCTTGCGCGTATTGGTCTTAGTTCATCTAACTAACAAAAAAAGAAAAATACATTTATCAAATATAAATCATGAATATAATCACGCATAAATAAAATTCACTTACTAGTGTTAACTTTTGAGTTTTTTTAAAGAAGTTTACGTCACTTTTTTGTAACAGGGTTAAAGCCAGAGCTCATTTTTGCCTCGTCTCCATGTAAGCCGTGAAGGCGGCGTGCGTGGCGGGCGTGACACGGCCGCGGCCCGCGGGCACCATTAGGCCCAATAACCATCAGCCGGTAGCTGGCCGGGCTCGCTAATTTTCTCTAATTTTCATATCAAAATCGAGCGTTTTTAAATTTAAACAGTAGCATAACTGTTTGGGATCGTGGGAACGGAGTGATTTGGTGGCAGTATTGGGTTGTGATAGAATTGTAAATTAGACGTCAATTACATGCTGAATTATACGATAACTTTGGATTACTATTGTTTTGTTTACTGGAAGTGCTGAGAAATGTGATGCAATGTTTCCTTTAACGGTTCCCAAAGAGTAAAAGACGTATTTAACGGAAGAAGTAACGAGCTATAGTTAGTTGCATCTAAGTATGACGTTATCAAACGTACAACCAGAAACTGCGACTATCCAAGTTGTTTCAACTATGGTATAGTCTGTCATCATAATATGATATTTTTCGCATTCAATCATTTCGACAAATGCGTTTTGCACAAGCATTCGCGTGACTATTCGACCTTGCCGTAATATGTGATTGACCGTGACGGTATGGAATTTCTATGTGCCAACACATTTACTATGGTTTTGGATCGGTTGGACTTCTTTCTGATACTTTAGAAGATACAATAGCCCTTTAAGGAATGCATAGCTTGATCTCTGAATTAAATCTTTCCATTCCTTTTTAGCAATTTTGTCATAAGCCTATCCAATTCCATCTGGTATATATAGGCCTCGCCTAATATGCACTATTGAGTGCTAATCTCTGTTAGTCGTCAATCCATGTAGCTACTGGACATCCTCAAGTCGTTGTCTCGGCGTGAGAATGCGTCTGCCCATAAACTTTTAGCCGATAAAGGGAAGTTTCCGGAGTAAAACAAAAAAAAACTAATTAGTAGGTACGTCAGTTAGATTATCAAAAAATATTGAACATGTATTTTTTGCTTTATCAAATCAATCAAAATTGACAAAGATAACACGCATCAAAGTTCGGGAGTGGGCACTTATGACGTCACTTATTGGTACAAAGTGTGAGAACTCGTGACGTCACGCGGAACTTCAACGCACTATATCTTCGTTATTTTTTGTTTAATTTTCAAAAGAAAAAAAATATGTGTTCAATATTTTTTTATAATGTAAATGACAGACTAATTAGAAACTTCCCTATTGTAACCTAGCAAAAGTCACTCAACACTAACTATTATCATAGAAATAATAAACTCGCGGGTAATAGTATTAAAGTATTGACCAACTTTTCAAGGTGTTACCAGATCTCACGGTCACGGGTAGACTAAGACACGTGGCTATCATTTCAATGTACAATCGCGCAAACCTAAAGGCCACTTACCATGTTGGTCCAACGTACGGGACGTACCTATCGATGTGTTAGAATGAGAAAGATCTTTATCTACCTACGTAAGAAAACGTCCCGTGCGTTGGCCGACTAATTCGTCAAATATAGATACTATACCAGCTCACAATTAACAATTAATCGCACTCTTGCGCAGCAGGCGTGGCGTATCGAATGTGCGTGTTGACGCGTTGACGGCGCGTGCGCAGCTTTTAAGCGCTCGCGCGGAAATAGCACTTTTCATACTTAATTGAAGTGCGGATTGGATTAGTTAGTAGTAACTAATTAGTAGATTTAGCATGCTTATTTTTTGCTGCTTGATATTTTATGGGGTTATGAGCGAGTTGCCTACAAAGCAAGATGCCTACCAAAGTAAGATGCCTTAGTATTATGCCTACAAAGCAAAATGTCTAAGTGATTAAATGCCATCTAGGCAAATCGCCTACTAGCTAAAACGACTACCAAGCAAAATGTCTAAGTAGTTGAATTTCTTGAAGACAAATTGCTTGGTAATTAAAAAAGCCTCCAAAGCAAGACACCTAAAATGGTATTTATTGTAGGTAAACGTAACAAATAAAATAAACATAGAAACAAATAATAAGGGTGTCAAGGTCCTGCTTTTTGGCTATCTTGCTTCTGAGACATCTTGCTTTTGAGACATCCAGCTTGTTAGGCATCTTGCTTTTTAGCCATCTTGCTTCTGAGGCATCTTGCTTCTGAGACATCTTGCTTTTTGGCCATCTTGCTTTTGAGACATCCTGCCTGTAGGGCAACTTGCTTTGTAGGCAACTCGCACATAATCGGTTCTTAAGAAATCTTCCTTCTAAACAGAAAGTGAAGAATACCAAAACCATGTCATTTTTTTTTATCCTACATTTTAGTTAAAGAGAATTAGAGCAGAGATACCAGATTTTTCACTGTATATATCTGTGGGCATATGAAGCTACAATCCAGCTATTGTCAATATCTCAAGGTTCCAACATCTGATGAAAAAACGCATCCAGTATAGGATTACCTTTGTGTCTCTTTGTCTGTCTGTCTGTCCGCCAGTCACAGAAAATTTCAACTTTTTTCGTCTAGTTGATTCGGAGAAAATGGGCTGTCGATGGTTTAAAGTAGGGTACCCTCTCTATACGAGTCCGACTCGCACTGAATCTGTTCCTAACCTTTTGGCCACCAAGCATGTCTGAGAAGTAACACAAATTTCAACTTTAAGTCAAGGTGATGAAGGACTTTTTTACCCTGTATACGCTGTCACGCATAGTCGACAATGGCGTCGAAAATGTTAATATTATATATCAGATACATTTCTAAATTTCGATACAATTTAATAAAATCCAGTTGTCACCTTGTTGGAAGTAGTTGGACTTTCTCACGTACACGCAGACCAGCGCCATGAGTTGGAGCTGCGAGAGCCGCTGGCGGGTTGACGCAGGCAGGGGCAGGAGGTCCCGGAGGTTCGCGATCTCTGCGTTGATCAGGTCGCGTCGGAGTTTGCTCGCGCCTTTTGTTGATTTGCCTTGGTCGAACCTGGAGAAGAAAGAGAGATTTTTAAATATTTATTGCCTTCATAAGAGAAGAAGAAGAAGGTTTTATCCAGTAAAGAATTTGCCTTAGTCTTAAAGGGCTCGTTAAAGGGCTAGTTGCTGGGGAATTTATTGCTGCAATTCGGGCTATCCCCAAAAATATTACTGCCCTAACATGCATGCCACAGAGATAATTTAAACCGGTTTATATCTATAACTATCACTTTCGTCGGCACTAGTATGAGAGAGGCACTTAGAGATAAGACGGTCTATCTTATCTTTGTGTCATGCATGTTAGGGCCGCAGATTACATCACTAATGGGGACAAAAAGATTGAATATAAACTTTTGGGGATAGCCCGAATTGCAGCAATAAATTGCCAAAAAACTAGCCCGTTAAGAGCCCCTTTAGTACAGTTATAATTATCATTTATTGTTTTTTAGGGTTCCGTACTGAGGAAAAAAGGAACCCTTATAGTGTACTCGTGTGTCTGTCTGTCTGTCTGTCTGTCTGTATGTCCGACTGTCACAGCCAATTTGCTCCGAAACTACTGGACCGATTGATTTGAAATTTGGTATAAATATGTAAGTCGTTGACCGCAACACGGATGCGTAACGTTAACAAATTAATTTTAAACATGGGGGCCACTTTTGGGGGGTAAATTAGAAAATTAAAAAATTAAGTTACGCTAACTATATCATGTGACATATAAAATGAAAGGGCTTATTGTAAGGAACTTAAATATATATTTTTTGGAATTTTTTAATGAATGGTTTGGAAGTTATTTATGAAAATAGGCGAAAATTTACCATTCCCCCCCTTTTCTCCGAAACTAACGGGCCTAAAATTTTGAAAAAAATACAGAAATTCGTTCTTAACCTATAGATTACAGGAAAACCTATGAGAAGTCTATGGTATTTAAAGTAACATAGGAAATTGCAGATAATCATGTATGGAACGGAACCCTCTCCACGCGGGTTTAACTCGCACTTGTTTACTGTGTAATGTTTCTATTTAATTTTATTTGAGTTTGTATATAATATGAATGATGTAAAATCAATGTTTCACTTGAAAGGTGACTTTCTAAGTTTCTTGCAGCGCTTCTTTTCAGTAATAATAGTCCTGTCCAAAGCGCTGATAGATTTAATTTATACATGTGACAAGTAAAAGAGCCTACGGGTAGCCTATTTGCTGAACAAGCGGTTTGGTTTTGTTTTGGTATATCTAAATCTCGGTTCATACATATACATACATATTATCACGCCTGAAATCCCTAATGGGGTGGGCAGAGCCACAAGACTATTTGTGGCCACGTTCGATTAATTAGTCCCAAGATGGTATGATGAACCGTATGGTGACAGGTGATCAGCCCATCGCCCATACAGATAGTCCACCATGTAGGATAGGACCCGTCCCTTAGTCGACTTTTACGACATGCCAGGATGATAAGCATCTGCACGCATTCTATGCTATTTCTTCACTCCCAGTGCAGCAGAGGAGTATCTCGGAATCTCGGAGGAATCTCGGTTCGGTGGCACAATATGCAAGCCTACATTGATTTTCATGTCATCTTAGTATATTATTTGCGTAGGTTATAGATTATAGTTAGTGACATGATATTTCTCATCCGCACCATGCTCCAGCCATAAAGATAACCATTTTCCATGAACCATCTATAGGCTAAGCAATACCTTTTCCATTTTAAAGCCTATTTAATTGAATAAGTTAATTTATGTAAATTTACAAATACACAACGATAATTAACAAACCTACAACCTATACCATTTTAACGAACAATAATATTGCATTAACTTTGTAGTGACATTAAAGTTAGTTTAGCTTTTTATTAGAATCAGAGCACTTTGCCATAAAATGGCCATTATCGCTCGACATTATATTAAATGTATCAATAAATGTTGAAGGCCCTCCACACAGCGTTTTAAAAGCTTGCTTCTTTATTCCGAACATAACTATGATTATAGATAGCTATTTAAAATTCATCTTATATGACAAATTTAGTGAAACAAGCATACATGTTGAATTAGAGAGCTGGGTTTAGTTGTAGGGTACTTATAAATATTACATTGATCAGAGCCTTAAGTGTAAGTTTGAGTCATAGCCAGAGGCGAAGCGTGAGGGTAAGCCGGTGTATCATTTCTCTTTATAAACATTATATTTTTACTCATTAAATTTTGTATTTACATAAAAAAATATATAAAATGCATTTTTTATGTTAATACAAGAAGTAATTAATAATAAGATAATGTTTGAGTAAGGAAATTATGCACCGGCTTACCCTCACGCTTCGCCTCTGGTCATAGCAAACGTCTCGAAAGTGGTTTTGGGTAGAAGGTTCTATTTCTTTATGGACGCAACTGTTAACGCATTAGAGACGTTTTATGATTCAAACTTTCACCAAGGGCACTGGTATAGTGAGCTGAGCTGATTCATATTTTTTCCAGCCATTCCATAACATCGCTGAGACTAAAGGATAACAATTTACATTTAAAACCCTTTTTGCATAGGTATAGATAATAATTACAGATAGCTGGTTTCAATATTTCTATGCCAAAATCGGCTAAATATGCTGTTTATAATGTATATTTTCTGATAATTGTACCATAATCGAACAAATTAATATTTTCCTATTCTATCTTTGTAATAGCATTTTTAGTGTTCCATACCTCAAAAGGAAAAAACGGAACCCTTATAGGATCAATTGTTTGTCGGTCTGTCTGTCTGTCTGTCTGTCTGTATGTGTGTCAAGACCTTTTTCTCAGGAACACGTGGAGGTATCAAGTTGAAATTAATATCAAATACTCAAGTCTGCAATCTCCTGAAGCTGTGAAAAAATCAACCTTCTAAGTGAACGTAATCAAAAGATACGGCCGTTTATGCCACATATTTTGAAACTTTCAAGGGAATCCAAAGGGAATCAAAACCTATAGGGTATTTCCCGTTGACCTAGAATCATAAATTTGGGAAGAAGCAGTGTCTTATAGCACAAGTAAAGGAAAAAGTACGAAAACAAATAAATAAATAATTACAACACAAAAAAAAATAGTTTAACGGAATAACCTTTGCAAAGTCGTACTCCCTCGACGGTTGCACGGAGATAAGGTCTTGCGAAAGTAATTTTTTGTCTTATTTCATAGGTAGGTTGTAAATGGTTACCCGATAGTTAAAAGCCTAATTTTTATTTTTTGGGTTCCGTACCAACAAGTACAAGGTATTGTCTGTTTTTCATAAGTAAGTACGGGACCCTCGGCGCGCGAGTCAGACTTGCACTTGACCGACTTCTTTATACCTAGTGAAAATCACAAAGGTATTGTTCCAAATAAGAATGATTAAAACTTTGTCTAGAAATTGACAGTTCAGCCGCCGCGTTTACACTCGTGTGAATGGGTCTTAAGACCAATATGGTGGTAGATGCTAAAATTGCGCTTCGACCTTGACTTACTATAGAAATATCGCTTGCCAAAAAGCTGTGTAAGGTAAAGGCTGCCATTTGTACCAATAGGCTGTAATATAGTTTTATTACTTTAATTATTTTATTTGTCAAGGCCAATTATATTGCATTATATTAAAGCATTAGCGTTGATTGAGATCTCAATAGTGAAATATATTTTATCTACACCCATATAATAAAACCTCCAAAGTGTAATCAAAAACCGTAGGAAATGACCACCATTTTGACAACCAATTAGGAAAAACCAGTGCTGCAATGTTACTCCCGTATCGTTTTTAGTATAGAAATGAGATTAAATTTGGAACAGCTGTCAAAACTCAAGTGGGTCTCTATTCTAGTATCCATAGATATTAAAACAGTTATGGATACGAAACGTCAATTCAGTATGTTTTTTTTTAAATATAAACTGCACAACATTTGATCTCGAGTGACATGAGAATAGAGACTTCATTCGTTTGTCTATGATTTAAAAAAAAATGGTCTTGACGGAGGATCGAATTGCCGCCATTATGTTGGTGTTTTGCTGAACGAAAGTGGAATTGTTGTTGAATTGAATAGAAAAAGTTGTTTGTAATTTACATTTTAGTTGAAAATATGAATAGTAGTCTTCTCGGAGTGTGTGTGATGTGAAAATGCGCCGGATATCGGAAATATGAAGCCACGATTGCAAAAAATAACTTGTTGCCGGAAAATATTGTTTCTGAACCCATCATGGAGGATTTATAATATGTGTGTAGATAAAGTTATGTATGCAACTCTGCATAATTCGGCCTTAAAACACACGTGCGATCTTATTATGCAACTCGCTAAAAGCTCGTTTCATAAAACCGCACTAGTGTTTTAAGGCCTATCATTATGCAACCGTTGCATAAACTACTAATGAAACCCCTATGTAAAAATGACGGTACGAAAAAACCTGAGCATTTAGATTTTTTTGAGATTTAATTATATACTATGTAGAGCAGTCAAATTCAAATATTTTTTTTGAATAATAGGTTTTTTAAATATTTTACCAGCGGTAAAACACAAAGTATAGCCCTTTTTAAATATATTCAAACACAGGATGGTGATCAAAAAGTTACAAAAATAGTAATAATAGTAGGTAAGTAATTAATAAATATTTCTTTTAAATAATACCAGAAATTTTTCGATTATAAAGAGTAATTATTTTGTTAAACTGTAACCTTAATAAAATTCAACTATAACCTAAAATTTGCCGGCATTGGCTAAATATTGTGATATTATTATTTTTTATATTTTCAACTGAACCGCGTTTATGCAAATAAATTATTTCTATTTCTATTGCAATGATACAGGAACGTTTATGTCACCGCTATAATATTTCTGACATTGCACATTAGAAGTCAGTGTAATGTATGAACATTTCAAGAAAATCTAGACTTCAACGTGTCATATTAATCCGTAGTAAAGGTAAGGACCAGAGGTCAATGCTCCCTGGGCCTGCCATCAGAGCTAAGGGCCGTGCAATATTGAACCGGACAGGGTCGCAGGTTCAAGCCTTGTTTTGTGATGTTTAGTGAAATGGTTATAAATATTGTACCTACATATACTCGTACGGCATAATAGTAATAATAGTAATAGTAATAAAATGTATTTCTCTCCAACAACAAAAGTAATTACAGGATGCACACAAGCAGAAAGGAATGGACCATATAATTTTTAAACTTATTGCATACAATATTTTAACTTATAACATATAATTTTTAAGCATGTAGAGGGTAAAAACATTGTGTGCAAAGAGATGTCTTACAAAGAAGTAACAGTAGTTGGGAGTTCTCTCGTGAGCTTTCCAGAAAAAAAAAACAATTAACACAAATTCGGATCTCAGGAGGATAATTAATGATTTTAAAAATGTCGCATTTCCATTGTACCGAACCTTACTTTATCTATGCGATTCTGTGCGACTATTGATAATTTAATGTATGCACAATTTAATTTTGATTTTAATAATGTTGACAATAGATGACTATTGAAAATAAAAAATATTTATTTTGCAAGTAGGCCACACGGTCTCTTTCACATGTCTGAAGCTACCAGCGCTTCGAAAGGTGACATCTGCTGAGAAGAAACCCCGCAAAAAACTCAACAGTAAGTCATTTTTCAACTTTAAAATTAGAGTTTTATCTAAAACTAACATAAAAGTGCAACAAACATATAATAACTAATATGGGAGATGTATAGTCTCCGCGTCTGGACAAGTCATGTGACTTAGAGATGTATAAAGCCCCTAAGGGTCATGATAATAAAATGAATAATTGAAACAAAGAAACATCTAAATTGATTAATCTAGGTTAAATGGAGGTGTAGTATTAGGTACTGAATAATAAAAAGGAATATTATCTATGCCATATCCATTTCATTAAAAAAAAAAAACAGTCAACGTATCTATTTTTTCTCTTTCTGCCTTTGCCGATTGCTGTTATTTAATTTGGAAGAGAAAGTCAAAACAGATTCCAACTCAATAAGTTTTTGATACATAAGTGGGTCAGTAATTTGCCTCCGTACTTTCCCATATGTAATACAAATCACACTTCCATTATATTTTGCACGCCATACATTCCTCGGAGTAAACTCCCACAAATGTCCAAAAGGAACCCTCAATCAGGAGCACAAAGGAGCGAAATCAATGAGCGCTCGATCTCTTATGAGCTAATATAGCGCCGCACGCGAGGTTCGAACTGGTGGGCTCCACTTGGGACCAAGTAACGATTGCAAGACATTCAGAGCCCTTACCATGAGTTTGCGCAAACCGTTCTCGCTATCGAAATCTATCGGAAATGCTGCTTTTTGCCGATACAAGTAAAAGGGACTGAGCGATAGTTTACGCTAGCGAGAGCGGTTTGCGCAACTCATAATGGTACTGTTTGCACTTCAGAGGAGCAGCGACGGCTGACGTAAAAGGAGCTGCTTTCTATTTACTCCTTACCCAATAACTTTTAAGCAATCTGCTACAATACAATGACATTATTCATAACAAGTTTTTGAATAGTATGGAAATAACACATTTTATTTTGGATTTGTCGCAAAAGTCAGTTTATAGATATAACAAAATTAGTTAACCGCACGCCTACTTCATGACAGATGGTTCAGACTTTGGGAGGGGTCAGCTTTTAAGATTGTCGGTCCCAAATGTTCGTAGGATAGCTCTCAGAGCGCGGCGACGTGATCTGCTGGCGGTCCCGGCTGCGCGCACTGTATCCCACAGGAACTCACCATTGCTTCACGCTCTCACACTGCTTCACGCGTTGTTGGCTGTGTGTTGTGAATGCCTGAGATTCTGCGAGATGATGGATGTTAGAGAATCGAGTGTTTTAATGTAATTTAATTCTTTTATCATATTATTTTGAGTAAAAGACAGCATAGGTATTACTCATAATGATCGTAGAAATGATGACCCCAAGGAGTTAAACAAACACTAGAGTGTATCTAGCTCAAAATCAAGATCACCTTCCTTTAGTTGGAAGTCATTAAATCGTGGTTATTAAAGAAGATCGGACGCAAGTGGCATACAGCAGTCGCGGGCGCATGTATATCGTGGGAACTGGATACATTACTTCAGCTGCAGCCAAACTGAGTCTGAATAAGCGCACGTTTCCGTATTGAAGGAAAACCCTATGGCAAAAGAATCCCGTTTGATTATGTGTAGATTTTTTCTGGAAGTTAAACGAGGAGTAACACGGGCGATGGGAAAAAAATATTTTATGGTTAATTTTGCAGAATGTTTTTACTTTAGATATGTTTTAGTATTTTGTTTATTATCAAACTAACCTATTATTTTCCTAATTTAATAGGCTAGTTTCCTAAAAAATTCTAATTAGTCCGTCATTTACATTATAAAAAAATATTGAACACATATTTTTTCTTTTGCAATTAAACCAAAAATGACGAAGATACAGTGCGTTGAAATTCCGTGTGACTTCACGACTTTGTACACTTTTCACCGTTAAGTGACGTCATGAGCCCCCACTCCCGAACTTTGGTGCGCATTATCTTTGTCAATTTTGATTGATTTGATAAAGCAAAAAATACGTGTACAATATTTTTTGAATATCTAACAGACGGACTAATTATAATTACATTTTTTTTTTACCCTGTCAACAATACAACAACAATAGGGATTAGGTATCTTTTATACAGTTATCCCTTTAATAGTAATTTTTTAATTTAGTTATTTTAGTTGTCACGGCGCATTTATTTTTCATATATTTAAAACAAAGAGTTTCAATCAGCAATATTGAACATTCAAGGAATACATTCTAATAAAAAAATTGTCCTTATAATATGCTAGCAAAACATAGCTGAAACCTTTACGTGACGTGGCCAAATTTTGATATTGAGAACTTAGGAAGTTTTCGTCCCCTAGACGGTTTGCTGTGAGCTAGGTTATATGAACTCCTAGATGAAATTCTGAATAAAGAAAAGCTACAGTACATTCCTGGACATCTAGATATATTAACTAAGCCTGCTTAGTACACAATACTTGACACAATATTCATCAGGCGCAATGCCGGATTAAGCCAGCGCGGGGCCCGTAGCAAATTCTATCAAGAGGCCCTTGGCGTGCTTTAGTAAGTTTAAATTATCTTTGTGTATCTTGTATCTTTCCATGGGCCTCTTGTATCTTAATTAAAAAATATATATTTACGCTACTATCTTAATTTTTTTTTAAATACGCTCCTTCAAGCGTGTGTACTCGGGGCCCGTAGCATTTGCGACTACGTGGCTAATCCGGTACTGCGCCTCTATTCGGGAACGCTAAGTGATTCTATAGCGACTCATTAGCCACATTTCCCATCCCACTCATCCGCACGACGCGTAATGCGTAAGAGCGAGGTGAGAAATCTGGCTTACGAGTCGCTACAGAATCACTTAGCGTTCCCGAATAGAGGCACTAGTCAGGCGTTTATATGCTGTTCGGTTTAGTTATAATTTCGCTGAAAATTCCCTTGTTTTCCCACGCTGCGAGCCGTTACAAAAGCAACCAATAATTTAGACAATTTTCCAATATACAGGTTCACTTTGTGCTTAGTTTAAAGCATAAGTGGTAGCGGGTAGCAAAAAAAGGATTTGTTTACAATTTCAAAGTACATTTCTATTGTGTTGTAAATTCCTTTATCTACACCCATATCATAAAACCTCCATTGTTTAATCAAAAACCATAGGAAATGACCACCATTTTGATAACCAATTAGGAAAAACCAGTGCTGCAATGTTATTTCTTTATCGTTTTTAGTAAAGAAATGAGATTAAATTTGGAACAGCTGTCAAAACTCAAGTGGGTCTTTATTCTAGTATCCATAGATATTAAACAGTTATTGATACGAAACATCAATTCAGTATGTTTTTTTAATATAAACCGAACGACATTTGATCTCGAGTGACATGAGAATAGAGATTTCATTCGCTTGTCTAAGATTTAAAAAAAAAATGGTCTTGACGGAGGATCGAATTGCTGCCATGTTGGTGTTTTGCTGAACGAAAGTAGAATTGTTGTTGAATTAAATATAAAAAGTTATTTGTAATTTACATTTTAGTTGAAAATATGAATAGTAAGTAGTCTTCTCGGAATGTGTGTGATGTGAAAATGCGCCGGATATCGGAAATATGCAGCCACGATTCCAACAAATAACTTGTTGCCAGAAAATATTGTTTCTGAACCCATCATGGAGGATTTATAATATGTGTGTAGATAAAGTTATGTATGCAACTCTGCATAATTTGGCCTTAAAACACACGTGCGATCTTATTATGAAACTCGCCTATCAGCTCGTTTCATGAAAACCGCACTAGTGTTTTAAGGCCTATCATTATGCAACCGTTGCACAAACTACTATTACTTTTTTGGCGAGCGAAGTACGTTTAAGGTTGTCAATTCGGAGCGCTGTAGCTAGGTTATTAATGATTCCATTATTCTATAACTAATACCTAACCCGGTGTAAATATGTACTTGTTAATTGATCACTTTTAATAATTTATAACACCATAAACAATAACCGTTAGGTATATAATGATTGAGCATCTTGATCACAAACTAGGTAAGCAATTGTACGCGTCGCGTACCTATTGTAAGCAACTTTTGCGACTTTATTGGCTACTTTGACTGCCCGGTATATTGCATATACTGGGATAATTATGTAGCCTTCTTATAAAATACGCAATTACCACTATTAATAATAATATAATTTTATTTCAGAATGTCTTTGAGTTCGACTTGACTTTGACTTATGTTAGTAACATATTACGTTACACTTAATTTTATTGGACCATTTGACATTTGTATTAACTATTCTTGGCTACTTTATTGAATGTGCTCTTTATTCTTAACTCTCGTTATTTTTCTAAAACATGACACATTTTCTGTAAAATTGTGCTTGAGGAGGAGGGGCATCACCTGCCATCATACAGTTTTAAACTAGTTCGCAAGCAATCCTCCGTTTGCTTACTGTTGGTCGTGCATAATTTTGACTACAAATGTGTAATAATGTTGTACTATGTTATCTGATAGTACCAAATCTCTGTAAGCGAAATAAATTTAAAACAATTTGGTAGAACGCCTTAGCGCTTGTTTCTCATCCCATGTGCCACACATCCAGGGCAGCGCTTAGAAACCGCAACAACGTATCGGCCCCGCTACATACCATTACGCGCCCGCTCCTAATACCGCGGTATTGCTCGACTTCATTACTACATTTTCATTATGCATGTTTAGGCGTATTTGGTTACCTTACGTGTTAACTTAACATCCTTTCAAATATGATAAATGCTAAACTAACTCTGTCTGTTACGTTTTCACGGCCGCACCACCCAAATTCGGCAAGGATCTTCTTAGGTGTGCGGAAGGATATAGGATAATTTTTATCCCGGACCATTGCACAGTCGCGGTAAATTAATTCTATGTGAACGAAATTGCGAGGGGAAGCTAGCTTTTGGTTATATTTGCATTCCGGGCATTATATAAAGTTATGTAAAGTAATGTACGTGACAAAACTTAACAAACTTGGAAGAGCAAATTTTCAAAACAACTGATACAGGTAGCTTAATCTGCCGTTAAAAAAATCGCCAGTTTTTGATATCCTGTTATGAGTTTTAAAAACCGGACAAGTGCGAGTTAAACTCGCGTGGAGAGGGTTCCGTTCCGTACATGATTATCTGAAATTTATTACATTACTTTAAATACCCTAGACTTCTTTTAGGTTTTCTTGTAATCTATATTTAAAGCACTATTTTCTGTATTTTTTTCAAAATTGTAGCCCCAGTATTTTCGGAAATAAGGGTCAATTTTCGCCTATTTTCCTAAATAACTTCTAAAGTATATAACTTGAAATTCAAAAGAAAATATATTTAAGATCATCACAATATCGATCGCCCTTTCATTTTATATGTCACACGGTTGCATAACTTTTTTTTTTAATTTTATAATTTGGCCCAAAAGTGGCCCCCATATTTAAAATTCATATATTTACGTCACGTGTCCGTATTGCGGTCACCGACTTACACATGTATACCAAATTTCAACTCAATCGGTCGAGTAGTTTCGGAGCAAATTGGCTGTGACAGACGGACAGACAGACAGAAAGACAGACCGATAGACAGACCGACAGACAGACAGACACACGAGTGGTCCTATAAGGGTTTTGTTTTTTCTTTTTGAGGTACGGAACCCTAAAAGTATCAATAACGTCTAAATAGTTTCTGATATCCCAAGTTACTCCTCTGCTGCACTGGGAGTGAAGGAATAGCATAGAATGCGTGCAGATGCTTATCATCCTGGCATGTCGTAAAAGTCGACTAAGGGACGGGTCCTCTCCAACATGGTGGACTATCTGTATGGGCGATGGGCTGATCACCTGTCACCATACAGTTCATCATACCATCTTAGGACTAATTAATCGAACGTGGCCACAAGTAGGCTTGTGGCTCTGTCCACCCCATTAGGGATTTCGGGCGTGATTGTATGTATGTATGTATGTATCCCAAGTTAATCCAAAACCACTTAACCACAGTCAAAATTTTAACAAAGAAAAGATGATCATATTCGCCCAATGCACACAATACAAACTATCATGTTCCCCCTGAAATTGTTCCCAGTAACGAGTTGATTGTGATAGCGCAATCATGGCTGACCCCAGCCCGACGAAAGTGCGCTAAATGGGGCCCTGAAGCGGCCAATTACCTCATATCACACGCTAGGAGGACTAACCTGTGTCTTTAGTGTGAAGCTGCATTTCCACCAGAGCTATACTACGAGTACTTACCATGGGGTACCAACCTTAGCTTATAAGAATGTTACAGGAACGAATAAACTATTGTCATTTTTCTTTTTCACTGAGCGTCTAGAGCAGGGGTCACCAATTATTTTCGCTAGGGGTCCGTTTTAAGAAATGAAATAACCATCGCGGCCCGCACAACAGTTTAAAGAAAGATTTTTTTTTACATATCAATGAGAAAAATGGCGTTTTGTGTTGCGGACTATCTGTGTGAAGTTTGGAGTAAAATTGGTGCAAGCTATTGACATTCAATCCTTGCATTCTGAAGTGCAAGTTGCTGTGTTCTCGCGGTCCGCACAAAATGGGTCGGCGGTCCGCCATTTGGTGACCCCTGGACTAGGGCAGTGTTTTCCTGTGGATGGACTCTAAGCCTGCATGCCGCAGCTTATTACCATAATTATTTCGGCAAACATGGTTTATAGTTAACACTAGAAATAAACTCGGGCCGAAACATGTCGGACCATTTCTGACAATAATTCGTGAGTAAAGCCGAGTTTATTTCTAGTTTTAATAATGAAATTTTCACAAGATATCTGTTATTATAGCTTGAATACTAGCAAATAATAAAAATACCAAAAAGTTTTAAACCTGAGAAGCTCCCCATACATTGATACCCTAAACATTTACTAATTTACACCAATTTTTTTCCAGCTGTTTTTCCATAACGGCTTAATTTTCAGCTATCAGATTTGGCCTAATTTAAGTTTATACACAATAGTCTAACAACAAATATCAAATCGATGCTATTCGGTTATAGAAATGTGAAAAATATATTGAAAGAAATCAAACCATAAAGTTACCGCTGCAACGAAACAATCTGCCAACTTAGTTGCAACGGTCAAAGTTCTTATATCATTAGCATAAATTGTATTATCGTTTGGTTGAGACCGTGCCAAATTGGAGTAGTACGGAACCCTCGATGCGCTAATCCAACTCACACTTAACCGGTTTTGTTTATTAGCAATGCATTTTCTATTTGTGCCTTTTGTGTGTTTAATGTTTAAGTTTAAGGATCAAGGGTTGTAGAGTTATCAAAGACCCACCTCACCATCTTCCTAAGGCCGCATATTATCAATGTATATGGCTCTAAAATGATGCGAAACGTCCCTATGGTTATTACTACAGAGAAACAATAATTTCCAACGTGGGCACTCATATTTCCTTAAACCTGGACGAACCCAACAGAAAATCTTACTACGTGCGCTTATGTTTATCGTACGCAATGGTTATATATCACCTCATATAACGGGTGGCTGGGAAATAGATACAAATCCATTGACAGACTTTTATAGTATAGTTGGTCATAAAACCTGCTAAAGTAAGTATCTTTTTAGGGTTTCGTAGCCAAATGGCAGAAAACGGAACCCTTATAGATTCATCATGTCTGTCTGTCTGTCTGTCTGTCCGTCTGTCCGTCCGTATGACACAGCCACTTTTTTCCGAAACTATAAGAACTATGCTATTGAAACTTGGTAAGTAGATGTATTCTGTGGACCGCATTGAGATTTTTATACAAAAATAGAAAAAAAATAAAAGTTTGGGGGTTCTCCATACTTAGAACTAAAACTGAAAATTTTTTTTCATCAAACCTGTGTGGCGTATCTTTGGATAAGTCTTCAAAAATGATTTAGAGGTTTCTAATATAATTTTTTTTTTACTGAGTAGTTTTCGCGAGAGACACTTCCAAAGTGGTAAAATGTGTCGCCCCCCTGTAACTTCTAAAATAACAGAATGATAAAACTAAAAAATATATATGATGTACATTACCATGTAAACTTCAACCGAAAATTGGTTTGAACGAGATCTAGAAGTTTTTTTTAATACGTCATAAATCACGGAACCCTTCATGGGCGAGTCCGACTCGCACTTGGCCGCTTTTTATTTATGTTTAAATGACACTTATGTAACTATTAGAAATCCTTTACTTTTTTAACATCATTGTCTAGAATATAATATTCTAGACAATGATTAAAATCATGATACACAGATAAATGTAAAAAAATCGAACTCTCAATAAATATATGAATCCGATAACCGATCAGCCGATCACCCCGTATTTGTGCAAGGTTTATAATAATTTAATATCAGCCTGTATATCTTTTGTCGCAACCACGGTAACCGATCAATATTTTAACGTAGTAACTTATGAAACTTTCATATTACGAGCTTTAGCGTAGCCTCGATTTGTACACGTGTACCTATTTTACGTTACAGCGAAATTATAAATAACAGCGCACAAACAACCTCTCTAAGAAACATGCAAGTACACATAACGGATAATTTAATTTGTCCTAAAAATTAAGCAGACTTACAGTTTCTTTTTAAGTCAATTGACTGACAAACGAGCTGACGGCCCACCTGATGGAGAGTGGTCACCGCCGCCCATGGACATCTGCAACACCAGAGGTGCTGCCAATGCGTTGCCAGTCTAGGGAGGATGGGGAATGGGGATGGGATGGGGATGAAGGAATAGGCCTCCGGATCTCGCCACTCGCCGTACAAAATGCAATAGCAGGCTATTACTTTACGCCGATATTCTGTGAGAGTGTGGTACTGCCCCGGTCGAGCCGGCCCATTCGAACAGTAATCATGTAGTGAGGATTACTCTTTGGCTCTACCACTACAACAACATTTGTCAGTAGTGTCGTTTCATGATATATATTTTTTTAGAATAGCACTATTATAGGCATCTCATTTCAATATTCATGGTGGCTTTTCTATTTATAGTCAACCAAATGTGACTTTTGAAGGCGTAGCACAATATTCTCCCGTAATATTTTGTTGCAAAACGGAAGAACGCTTTATTATCTACTTCATCATCATTATCATTTCGGCTGAAGGACTGCTGGTCATAGGCTTCCCCACTAATGGTTACAACGACCTTTACTGTGCTGCACACATCCAGCCGAGTCCCGCATTATCGACCGAGCGAGCGAAGCGAGCGAAGCGTCTCCGTTTCAGCTTGGGCAAAAATGCTTTTGTGTGTCCAGCGGCCCTAACATGCATGCCACAAAGATAAATTAAACCCGTTTATCTCTATGACTATCTCTTTCGTCGGCACTAGTGTGCGAGAGACGCATTTAGAGATAAGACGGTCTAGCTTATCTTTGTGTCATGCATGTTAGGGCCGCAGCAGATGTCCGGCGTCTGTCCATTTGTTCTCTCTACAGGTCGCAGTTCTCAACCGATTCTCGTAAAATTTTGTGAGCAGGTTCGATAATTACACCTTTAGTTTTTTTGTCGATTCAGTTTTTCGAAGATTTTCCAAATGGCGGACATATGGGGTTTTTCGTAATCACAGACTTATTTGCTGTGTTGGTAAATTGACCCGACCTATATCGATGTATAGGGATAACAGTTTTCCAACGGCAAAGTTAAGATTGTTGCGAGGTCTACAGCTCACAGAGTCACTAGTTTAACAAGTCGTCAGTGCCCCGCCTGCCACTAAGTTTAGCAATTATTTGGGCTATTTCGGTTACTCTAGGTCTTCTGCGGATCTCCACATTTCCAATTCGATCTAGCAGTGAAACTCCAAGCACAGCTCTCTAGAATGCTTTGTGTATGCAATAAACACTGATTCGCTTTTCACAGTGCGTCATCAATTCATTTAGATTTTTTTCAAATAGTTAAATACCAAACATATATATATCTATACAATGCGTATTAAACCTCAATGCCATTGTTCGTTTACATTATATTGGTTTATTAAATTGATCCGGGCTTCACCGCAGTGTCCTGTTGTAACATTTACTCTTATCCCCACTATCACCAGTCTTAACCTACGTCCCAGTTTATAATGAGAAACTAAACCCCTCATTGTCCATTAAGATACCGTGAACATTGAACGCGTTAAACTTTCCTAGGAACTTTTCATCTGTGCCCTCGGTGCAGTGTCGAGGACGGTGTCCGCGCGTGTCGCAATAATTAGTGCATGCAAATGCACTGCTAATGAGTGCACTATTGTGCCTGCGCGGCCGTTGACCCCGGCTCAAGACTGGAGATGCGAAATAAGATTTTTGATGACTACTAGCTTACAAATGAAAAACAAAGAACTAAGCGTAGACATAGATGAGGACTGCAAAATAATCTTTGTTTAGGTAATAGTATTTATTAAGCTCATTACCATTGTATTCGTTAACGTAAGCGGCTGTACTCCTCTGCTGCACTGGGAGTGAAGAAATAGCATAGAATGCGTGCAGATGCTTATCATCCTGGCATGTCGTAAAAGTCGACTAAGGGACGGGTCCTCCCCAACATGGTGGACTATCTGTATGGGCGATGGGCTGATCACCTGTCACCGTACGGTTCATCATACCATCTTAGGACTAATTAATCGAACGTGGCCACAAGTACTCTTGTGGCTTTGCCCACCCCAATAGGGATTTCGGGCGTGATAATATGTATGTATGTATGTATGTAAGCGGCTGTCCGCGACTTCGAGGATTTGAGAAACTTCTTTAGTACACCCTTCTTTGTTGACATTATTTGTATCTTTTAGGAATTGTGCAGCAAATCAATAAAAGTGATCCATATTCTACTGTTAGGCATGTAAAATGGATAGTATTTTATTTACTTATATAGGTTTTAATTACATTTAATTTAACAATTTATTGGTGACAGTCGTATCAGATATGTCATCGAAAGAGTAGTACGCTCGATAACGCTTTGTTTAAGCTAATAATATCCTCCTTGTTAATAGTTAGGCAGCTTTGTATAAAGCTTTGGGCCATTCTTAGTATACTTTTTGCAAGCAAGCATTTTTTCTCGAAGTCGATAGTTCATTGACAATCATTGTTTCATTGTTACCTTCGAAAAAATTTGCTGTACATAGACTAAGCCTGACAAAGATGAAAGAAGAGTTTTATCAACTTAGTGTAGTGGTCAAAAACTGACCTACATTTTCTTAATGTAAGCAAGGATTATTTTTGGCCATTCCTGAGCCGCTAACGCCATGAAATTTCACTTTATTCCTTAAAATAACGTTTGATTATTGTATGAAAAATGACGATGTCAATTGTAATTCGGCGTCAAGTGAACTTTAAAGGATTTCCTTATGGACTAATGACATTAGTGATAGATAAGGGAAGCAAAAAAGGCGGATGGTACCATTGTTAAGTTTTTTCGACATGCGCTGTATAATTGCCGACAGTTGACGACGCGGATAGCCTAGTTGGGAGTGACCCTGCCTCCGAAGCTAGCGTCCCGGGTTCGATCCCCGGTACGGGCAAATATTTGTGTGATGAGCACGATGTTTGTTCCTGAGTCTTGGATGTTTCCTATGTATTAAAGTATTTATTTCTTTATATATGTATTTATATCATCGTCTAGTACCCATAACACAAGTCTTTAGAGCTTACTTTGGGAAAGGATCGATTTGTGTAAAGATTGTCTCCTGATTTATTTTATTTATTTATTTAATGTGCTTCAAGTTTTTTGGTATTAACCCAGCATTTGCCATGATAAATAAAAATGAGCAATAAATTAACAACATAATACCCAACTGCCCAAACTGGGATTACATTCGGTCCGCACAAGGATATGATCTGTTTCAAGCGTCCGACTCGAATCCACGACCCAACGCTGCCAACAGATAAATTCAATATAAAACAAAAAAACGCATATGATACGAAACAAAATATTAATTACCAACTTATTGCAGTTTAATCTAACCATGATTTAGCAGTGACAGAACAAAGTTACGATTTAAACGTTTAAACCCGCAACAAAAACAAACACACGGACGACAGATGAAGACTAATTGTCTGTTAATATCTTGCCATTATTGTATACAACAAAAACACTACACATTCTAAACTTTATGTGCAAGGGTTTAAGATTCAAATTATAAAGGCCTTGGTGGATTAGCCTCGGTTCCCATACATTGTCAAAAGTGATCATTAGTCATTGAGGCATACACGGAAAAGATTTTCGTGTTATAACTTAGTATATTAAATTCGTATTGTAAATATTGACTGTCATGTTGGAATCATGATGTACTCTGAATAATTGATATTAATTATTGTTTTAATAGACATGTCTAGAATGACGAAGTCTCAGAAAACCGGGAACCGTTAACCAGCAAAGTGAAGAAATTATAATTTGACATTGATGATGAATGTGACAAATCAAGACTACAGAAACATGGAACGTTAATTTCAAAGCTAATTCAAAAGTTGACAGCGAATTTGATTTTTAATCAGTTTTCCAAAATTCTTCTGCAGAAAACTTTAAAATTGATTCTTGTGAAAATATCGGAGGCATTTGTAAAACATTGTGATGTATATGAAATCAGACAAGTATTGCAATGAAACTGATTTGAATAGCGCCAAAGTCGTCCTATGTTATATTTATCTTTCTGAAAATTCCAAATATCCTTTTTTTCATCTAATTACCAGGGTAATTGTCTTCTATTCTAGATCGTATTTTGTGCAAAGGTGCAGACTTCGCTCATCGACCAGCCAGCGGCTGCCGCATGGCACTGCCACTACAGGACTCAACGGAGAGTGGCACGCTAGCGGGTTAGAGAATCAGATCCTACCCTGCCCGTTCAGGCTCATTACTCGTCAATGGAAGCCTAGTCTTTAATCGAAGATTAAAATTAGCTGTCAGGTAATGAACGCTGGCGCCGAGCGTGTTATTTAAAGCTCGCCTCAGCGTACAATCGTATTATAATTGTTTTCACGCTTATTCTCCTTTAATTGAAATAAATTCCTTCCTTAACATTTATTATTAATTTTATTGTTTATTGATTCGCTTTGTTTTGTTTTTGAGAGTTATGCTGTTTGGTAATTGTGTTTTTGTAATGGAATAACAATTAATGTTGGCGGACTTGATAGAAGATGGTTTTATAACTTAACAAAGGTTTATGATGGCTTTAAACGCTTTAAATTAAATGTTTACATTGTAAGTTAATCTAAACTAAATAATAAATATATATTTCACTTGTGTGTACATTGTAACTAACAAACTAAATAAGTATGTAAGCAAATCTAGGAAGTTGAGTTTAACCTACTTATAATTGTCGTATCGATTTGAGACTTTGCATGTGTATATAATTCAGATGACAATCCAATAATTTGGCCCCATCAAGCTGATCTAACCATGGAGCCAGGTAGTGGAAGTTTGCCGAAGCATTACTTTTGATATCTTAGGCCTATATACGACAATGGTCTAAGGCATACACAAAACGATCATTACTATGGTTACAAAATGCCGATCTGTCACTTTCCTTTCATTTTAAACTTCGAAAAGTGAGATTTAGACACAGCAGAGCGATGTGATATACCATAACGGTTAGTCAATATCGACCAGAGACCCTGTGCATACTCTTTGCCTTTACATATGTCATGTCAATAGTCAGTCCTATTATGGGCAAGACGTGCAACGTGGCCATAATAGTTAAAGCTGCGGCACTTGACCTTGTGACGAGACGCTACTAATGATGCTTTATCGCTTTGTACAGGGTGATAAAATGAGGAAGTTTAATGTGAAGTCGCGTCATCTTTTTTTTTAAGAATCAATATGGAGAATTGGGAAGAAAATATTTATTTCATAGATTAAGCATTGTGGTAATTTATCTAAACCATTTTAGATAGATACTAAACTTACATCTCTCTCTCTTTCAAAGGTTAAAAAAGTGAAAGCGAAAACAGGCGCTAAAAAACTTGGCATTATCTCTTAGTTGTGGCGTTACTTAACACCGGCACAGTTGCTCCAATGAAAATGAAAATACCTATTTATTTTGCAAGTAGGCCACACGGGCTCTTTCACATGTCTGAATCTACCAGCGCTTCGAAAGGTGACATCTGCTGAGAAGAAACGCCGCAACAAACTCAGCAATATCTTTTTTTCCATCTTTAAGATTACAGTTTTAACTTAATCTAACATAATAAGAAACGTATAGTCTCCGCGTCAGTAGAAATGCTTCAACTAAAAGTCGCAGAGAAAGGTCCATGTTTACTAAACACAAGTGACGCCACGCTCGATGGAATCCAACTCCAATCTTTGGATCATCGGCGTAAAGTTGCCAGTCTTTTGGTTTTTTATAAGGTGTAGGTCAGAAGAGTGTGCACCGGGATTACATCACCTAATCCTATTATCCACGTTTTGCCATCAGATTACCAGACGTCGGGAGTGTTTTCATCCTCATGTCCTATGAGTCGTACTAAGCGGTACAAACGGTGCGTTCACATCTGATGAACGCGCCGCAAATGCGCCGCTCGTGCGCAGCACGCGTGCTGCACACGTGTATTTATTGTAACTGTTTGCGCGCCTATGTAGCGCAACTAGCGCGCGTGCCGCGCGCGCGCTGTTCACGCGCGGCGCGTAGCTTGCGCGGGAGCGACGCGCGAGCGGCGTAAGATTGGCACGCGAACTGCTCGTACTACGTAATGCACGCGCGCAGTTAGCGAGCCTTCCGCAAACAAACAGATGTGGACGCACCATTACGTCTTTGTTTCCTGAATCATGCAGTCTTTGTATCTTCAAGGTAACAATGAATATACATTTTCTCGGCAAGCGTGTTACATTCTAGACCCTGTATTTGCTTTCCATCAGGAGAGAATAGGGCTAAACGCCAATTCTTTCACGAAAAAAATATCTTGTTGTGTCCATGGCATCAGATGAGATTAATGGTGTGTGTCTACGAACGCTAACGCGGTGCGAAATGAAAGTGGTGGTTTGTGTAATGGCTTACGCAAAACCACTACATTTGACTAACTCGACGGCTCAGTGGTAGCGTAACTGCCATTTGCGCCGGCATTTGTGGATTCGAGTCCCGTAGGGGCAAACTTTTTGTGATGAGCACGAATTGCTTGTACCCACTAGAAATATTGAATTACTTTGCTATTCCGCGAAAACAGTACGGTAAAATCGTGCAAATAGCGGCGCTTGTGTTGAATATTTTTTGTTCATGCAATATTCCCACCCTCCCTCCGCATATAATAAAATAAGCAACACAAACGCTCAAAACGCGCGGTATTTTTGGTGGTGGCGGTGGTGGTGGTTGTAGTAGCGTTTGTGTTGCTTATTTTATTATATGCGGAGGGAGGGTGGGAATATTGCATGAACAAAAAATATTCAACACAAGCGCCGCTATTTGCACGATTTTACCGTACTGTTTTCGCGGAATAGCAAAGTAATTCAATATTTCTAGTATAATATGGATTTCCGCAAAGTAACGCCTGAATCTGTTAACTGTTTGTACCTAAGTAATAGTGCGTAGTAGTTCGGTACTAGATCAAAGTGTGTCAAGGTCCAAGATATTATTATTATCGACCGAGCGAGCGAAGCGTCTCCGTTTCAGCTTAGGCAAAAATGCTTTCGTATGCCCAGCGGATGTCCGGCGTGTGTCCATTTGTTCTCGTCTACAGGTCGCAGTTCTCAAGCGATACTCGTGATGGTGAGCAGGTTCGATAATCATATAGTTTTTTTTTGTCGATTCAGTTTTTCGACATTTTTCAAAATGGCGGAGATATGGGGATTTTGCAATTACAAACTTATTTGCGGTGTTGGTAAACTGACCCGACGTATGTTGATGTATGGAGTTATCAATTAGCCAACGGCAAAGTTAAGTTTGTCTCAGGGAGCCAGTAGTTATTTAAACTATTCGTGTAGTAAACTGAGTACAACATACATTAAGTCTTTTTACTCTATTGCCAGCATGTGCTGTTCATTGCGCGCATACGCAGCGATTAGCGATCTTGCGCAACCTCATTATTCGTAAGGTTAATTTTATATCCCATTTTAATCTCATGGCTACGGCCGTCTGTCAACTATTATGATTTTTATAAGACATATCTCATATTGGTGTTGTAAGTGTTGCATTGAATTGAAGTATTGTGATAGGAACGTTGTAACATTGAAATGATCACCGAAGAAGTCAGTCTGAGACATATTGAATTATATCTGTCTATACCGACTGACATCAATGCAGACGTTTACATGCTGAAACTAGATAGACATTTTAAATTGTTATCTTCTATCGACGGTTACAACAAGCACTTCTAATAGTCCGTCGTCCCAGAAATAAGACACTTTAGTATACAAATTCGGAGACCTATATGTATAGGATTATGGCACTAGAACGACATTGCTTGAATACCTATTTTTTACACACCGGCTGACACGCTTTTGGAAAAAAGGGGGTCTGGAATAAGTACAAAATAATGCTAAAAAACTGTAGTATTTGAAATTTGCAAAATTGTTATTAGACGTTATAGTTGGGCTAAAACATGACAAAAAACAAAGTGCACAGCAAAGGGTGCGTGTGCAAAAATCACACCCAGTGTTACCAATTTAGCGACTTTGTCACTAGAAATGGCGACTTTTGGGTTAGTCTTAACGACAAAAAAAGATTTGCCGACAAAAATGTTTCAGCGACTTATCTGGTGACTTTTGGAGTACAAATCAGAACAGTTTTAGGGCCAGTATTTTTTTTTTATTTACTCGACACAGAATTATACAGCGCCAAGAGATATTATATGCAAACACAAACGCGCTTGGACGCCAAATTCAAACTTTATTGAGTTGCGTTCGTATACGATCTAACTTTAACTATTTCAAAAAATATTCAAATCTAAACATCTAATTCTTTTCAAATTTAAATTTTACATTTAATTAAATATTCAGTAACAGTATTTTTGTTATGTATTCAAATTAAAATTAAATTACCGCCAGTAGCGTATTGTGCCTCTCACATACCAAAATCCTGAGACAGCTCCTGGTAGAATCACTTTTTAGCGACTTTCTACGACTTTTGATATTGAGTCTAGGGAATAGAATTTATAGAAGTTGGCAACACTGATCAGACCACTTAAAATTATAATACTCGTCCTGTATGCTCCCTAAAAACTATGTATGAAATAGGCCTATTGATTTTTAATGGAACTTTTAGGGCCCAGCTGTTTATTATTACGTCTAATAGCAATTAAGAAGAATAATAGAATAAGAATAATTTATTTACACAAATCACATGGTTACAGACACTGGCATTATCCGGTGGATACCAAACTAGGCTGAGCCTGAATCTTGGGATCCATGGAGTCGATTGACATATAGCACCGAGAGATCACAAATGGAGTACAGTTTTTTTTTTACAGTTAGATATTAAAAATGTATGAAGGTATAAACTAACATGCTTGTGGCAGTGTTAAGGGATTCAAAGGAGTTTGCTTGCTGGTGTGTGTGTGTGTGTGTGTGTGTGCGTGCGTGTGAGAGTGTGTATGTCTGTGAGTGTGGGTGTGTGCGAGCAAGAATGATTATATACTAATTATGAGATTGTGTATGGGATACAAGAGGGAACCCTAAGCCCTAATTTTACGAATAGTTTGCTTTTTTTTTCGTATTCCTGTTGGGAGGATAAGAAACAGATTTTATATTCGAGCACAGCGGCCCTAAAATGCATGCCACAAAGATAAATTAGAACCGTTTATCTCTATGACTATTTCTTTCGTCAGCACTAGTGTGAGAGAGACGCACTTAGAGATAAACGGTTCTAATTTATCTTTGTGCCATGCATGTTAGGGCCGCAGTGGGTCTAGTGGCACACTCCTATATATGTCTGTATCCGAATTCATATACTACAGTTTTTTACCTATGGTACGACCATAAGGGACTGAAAACCAAATCCAAGCCGACTGTCTGAACAAGCTACTCAACCACACAGCTACACCTAAATGTAAAATATATGGATTGTAAGACGGTGCCCCAGTCTACATTACAAGTACGTGAAATTACAAAATACCATAGATCAATTAAACAAGACACTTAAATGTATGCTGTAATGCACTATTTCGCAAACACAAAACGAAAATCGATCTAAAGTGTAAGACTCATTTCAAAGTGACTGACAACGCATTAAACTTTTGGATTCATTCAATAATTTTTAGCATTTGACATGTACAATTAAAGATGAGTGTAACTTTTAGAGTGAGATCGAATGAGGTGATGGAGGTCAGTATTTCGTATTAGGTATACATATACATTATGATGGTCTTAGAGGTACACATAACATAATTATGGCCGGGAGAAACCCGCTGCTAAAATTAGAGGCAAAAAACTGTAAGCAATTGGCTACGAGCAGGCAAGGGAACGCATAACCTCAAACGTAACAAGAACAGCAAGATTGGCGACTTTATTTGCTAGTCAAAGTTAGGCTAAGCAGTGTCGAATATTATGGTGGTGGTATTTTATTCATTACTAAAATATGAAAAATTTTCAAGCAGTCAATTATACATTTAATGGCTTAATAGGACTTAACTTTTAAAAATTCGTGTTCTGTTAACATAATCCTATTAAAATGTATTAAGTTGCAGAGAACAGTATTGTATACATGATGGGAATCTTCATACAAAAACTACGGTTTTATGGTATGGAAATGCGCAGTTCAATGTGGGACCTGAATGTAATCGCTTTTAATTAATGAATCCGCGACGAGTTTCCCTCAAACTTCAAATGTAACTTATAGTAAAAAACCGGACAAGTGCGAGTTAAACTCGCGTGGAGAGGGTTCCGTTCCGTACATGATTATCTGAAATTTACTAGGCTACTTTAAATACCATAGACTTCTTATAGGTTTTCCTGTAATCTATAGGTAAAGAACAATTTTTTGTATTTTTTCAAAATTTTAAGCCCGGTAGTTTCGGAGATATGGGGGGAATGGTCAATTTTCGCCTATTTTCCTAAATAACTTCCAAACTATTTTACTTAAAATTCAATAGAAAATATATTTAAGATCTTCTAAATAAGCCCTTTCATTTGATATGTCACACGATATAGGTTGCATAACTTTTTTTTTTTATTTACTTATTAACCCCCCAAAAGTGGCTCCCATGTTTACAATTTATATATTTAAGTCACGCGTCCGTGTTGCGGTCACCGACTTACATATGTATACCAAATTTCAACTCAATCGGTCCAGTAGTTTCGGAGCAAATTGGCTGTGGCAGGCGGATAGACAGACACACGAGTGATCCTATAAGGGTTCCTTTTTTCTTTTGAGGTACGGAACCCTAATAAAGTAAGTACCGCTAGGTACAAAGCCATTGACGTTAAAACACGCAATTAAAATCAAAGCTCACCGATAAACAGAGTGCATTAAATATGATCCAGTGTTTCAGCGATCCGGATCCTGGTTTAATGTAGTCACTGTTATTGGATCCTGATAATTTATGTGCGCGCGCGCGTGGGAACGACTCGGCCGCCGGCGCGCGTCACACCGTCGTGTAATCCAACTTCTTAAGAGGAGTGTGAACCTACGGTTTTTCATACAAAAGGCGATAACGATTTCCACCCCTTAAATGTTTACCGATGTTGACCAATTTTGGATAGGTTGTCAGTCAGAACCAAATCTAGGTCTATATGTTTTTTCACTATAATCAATACATTCAGTTTTATTGTTGTTTTAGTATTGCCATACAAAACAAATTTCGGCCATTATATGACTTTGTTGACCTTTAATCACTATTCAAAAACGTATAGACCTAGATTTTATTCTGATTGACAACATATCAAAAATTGGTCAAAATCAGTTAACATTTAAGGGGTGGAAATCGTTATCGCCTTTTGTATGAAAGGGGTGCTTTTTGCCGTTAGTTCACAGTCCTCTTAATAAATCTGTGCGCCCTTAACTAAATTTAAAATGCAATAAAAAACTTTCTATTGGGTTTTACATTTCTCTGCATACACCAGCTTTCAACGATCCTCAAGCTGGCAGAAAAATTTGTGTGCGAGGTAGAAAACCATATCACATCTTTTTTGTTTTATTTTTTCTCGCTGACAATTGGAACATCGGTCCAGCATTAAGAGGACCGATCTACGCTGCCATTGCAAGTGCCGAATTTACTAAAGAACATGTATGCGTCCTCAACCATCAGTTCTACGTACCGGAGTGCGTCGCCTAGTAAGTCTTGCAATATCTAAGAGTCCTACAACTAACTCAATTATTTCACAGATTTAGTTATTTTTAGAGACCCCAATGCATATGAGACTTGAATTGAAGCCTAATAATGGTAAAGTATTCGAGCGCTTTAATTGCTAAGGGTGTATTTCAAGAATCGTGTCCAATTTAATTAATATTTCGTCCTCATTATCTTATACTTGCTTATAAGTACACTTATTTTAGATTTTCATTTAAAATCTTTGAATGTTTTATTTTGTGTGCAAATTGGTACATTTTCAGAATCTGGTGTGATAGACGGCTATTAAGGCATAGCTAGGAAGGTAACGTCATTAGACTGTTAGCAATGGTATCGGTGCAAGGCCGAATGTTAAATAAAGTAATCGTAAAAAACTATTAATTATTAGTGGTTACGTTTATATTTTATTAATTCCTTGCTTTATTACTTGATTTATCAAAGGAATTCTTTTCATGAGCAATTACATCCGTATAATAGGCTAGTTTCCTGAAAAATTCTAATTAGTCCGTCATTTACATTATAAAAAAAAATTGAACACTTATTTTTTCTTTTGTTAATTAAATAAAATATTACGAAGATATAGTGCATCGAAGTTCCGCGTGACGTCAGGACTTTGTACACTTTTTACCATTAAGTGACGTCATTAGCCCCCAATCCCGAACTTTGATGCGCGTTATCTTTTCCAATGTTGATTGATTTGATAAAGCAAAAAATACGAGTTCAATATTTTTTGATAATCTAACTAACGGATTAATTAGAATTACTATTTTTTACCCAGGAAACATCCCATCAACATTATAATGATACTACGAAGATTAAAATGATTTGTTATTTATTAAGCATATATTAGATCTTGAATATTAATGTAAATGAATCACCAATTGGTTGATTGTTAGATTTAATCTAGACTCCGTACTTCCCCGATTAAAGTAATGTAATAAATTAATAATCAATACAGCCTGAACCAAATCAACTGCAATCTATTCTAATATTAATAAATACACTATCTATTAACCACAAAAACAAAAGTCGGCGAGACAAAAGCGCATGCGCACTAGAAACAGATCCATCAATTAAGCCGGATCAGGCGTGAGCGGACTTTTGATTGATCCATCAATAAGTACATAAATCCATTACGGTTATATGCGCGTACGCATGCGTCTGTTAATTGTGTTGCTATGCGGCGTGCGTGAGGCCATAGCCTTATTCAGTTTATGGGAATGCTAATTTATTTTAGTATAAAGTCAGGGATAAATTTCATAGCCTTTTACGACGGTTTACCTAGGCAAAAATGGATGCAATCACTAAACTTAGGACGCGGGTGGAATAAGATCGGCAGTCCGGAGTTGTTCGGGAAAAAGAGGGTTGAGGGAATAAAATCCACTTTAGAACCGATGAGTACAGTGCGACAGCTCTTAAAATGACTTTCGGGTTCGGGTAACGTCGGTTAGATTCGCATAAGAGCGAACGAGAGAGCATTATAAGCCCGAAGGCTGAGTTGAGAATTTTTGCACTGTATGTAGTATTTTTTCCATAGCACACCTCTCATCTTTGTCACAAATCACTGGCGGAACACGTCGTATATAATAGCTAGGAAGCTGGGTGCCAAAATTTATATCTATGACTTGTTCGCTTGACAGACCTGAATTGTTCGATTAATGACAACCAAAGAAAAATAGTCTGCCACCATGGTAGCGCTGCGTTTTCAATTGACAGCGTTTCAAAAATTAAAAGAAAAAACGGGTTGCTAAATCATTTGTTCGTGTCTGCCTCTTGGACTACTAGTCAGAATCATCCTCAAAATGATGAACATCGAAGAGGCAGACGTGCTGGGCTCTGTTTTATAACGGAAGTTAACGGAACGTTGTTACAAAAATGTAAATGAAAAAAGCTATACTAAAGCATTTGTTCATCGTTCTCGTTGCGTCCATTCGATTCATTAGGACTCCCAGAATAGAAAAAAAAAACTTGGCAGACGTCTAGGTGGCTGATTTTTTTAAGTACGATTTTTTAAGGTTGTAATTCAAAAACACAGGGACATACGACTTTCATTTACTAGACCAAATCGATTTGTATTGATATAAATTTTCATCCCTATCAATATGAAAGGCGAACAAATTATATACCAAAATGGCACCCAGCTCCCTAACTATAAGTAGAAATATCAGGCAAGGATTTTTTTGACGTAGTTTACTTACAACAAAAGGGAGAGAGAATAAGAGTTAAATTTCTGCTCTGACATAAAGATGAGTGTTTCACTATTATTTTCAGGAAAGTCAACACAGAGGATCTTGTGATTACATCTCCAATCGCAATGCCTTATTTATTTCAATGTCGCAAATTGTACTGTAATATAATTTAAATAATATCATTATAATAATTTCAATCATAAAAGAAACCAGTTGATCCCTTTCACAGATTAACCAAATCCAATGAGCCATGCATACAAGTATAATGATCGACAATGATCTAATTAGGACAACACGTATCGCTGTCACAACATCCACGTGTCTAACCGACTGTCAACTAAATGTCAAAGCTGACAGTACAGTCGGGGAGAAAATTGGTAAAATTTTCTGAGTAGAAATTGATTCAATCACAATCCACTAAGTTGCATGTTATGTCTAAAATAGTACCTATAAAATGCGGTTAATTGTATCCGATGGTTGATTGGTCTTTAGAATCACGGGCCTTGTGTCACTATGATGTAGCATGACATTTCCTCTTTACCAATTTTCAGTACCTACGGTTTTTAAATTGATCTGCTCTACAGCTCAATAGACGGATTTAGATCACACTAGAATATTGCCATGGGCAAATCCGTCTAACATTACATTTTCATTCTGAAACCCATCCACAAACCAAGTTATGTCTTCTGACTCATATAATAGTTTATCTTCTATTATGATCATATATAACTCACATATCTATTTTTATTATTATTTATTACTATTTATTATAATCAACTTATTTCTTTCTATTAAACCACAGTACGCTGTCCCGAACAACTCGCTCTGGCTCCACAGAAAACCAGCGTTGTTAGCACTACCATGCTAGCAACATTGATGAGTGTAGACTATTTCGGCTCACATCACACTCTTGTGTAAATATCATTGTTGTATATCTTTCATTAAGTTGTTGTGTTGATGTTTTCGCCGAATAAATGTTCTTCTATTCTATTCTATTCTATATTATATAACATACCGTGCCCAAGGTTAATCTTGTTATTCCATTGTTGGGCACATGAGCAAAGTATAAATTTATTATGACGGTGTATAAGTACTACTCAATTCTTAACAACAAGGCAGCACAGTTACCGTCGTTTTAAAAAAGATCCCCTTAATAACATATTTCATATCAAAATCTAAGTTCCAGAATCACTCGTATACCTAATCGTTTTTATAATACTTTCGGTCAAACGAACCTGTCAAACATTTAATTCCAAACCCTTCAAATCTTGCTATCTCACTTTCAATCGACGTGTTAGTAAAAGATAGCAGCGCATCTGATTCTGTTGTCATAAGTTTTTTAAGTCTGGTGCTATCTCAGCTCTGATCTCGGCGTTAGTGAGAGATAGCGACAGCGCCGGCCTGATACTGTTGTCGAATGATTTTGAATAGGGCTTGATCGGCTTACGTTTTATCAAATGGTACATCGGGTAACACGTGCCCGGATTATACGCGGTTGTATGAGTCTATACATTGGATTGTATACGTCGTTGGAATGTAGGTTGCAATATGTTTACATGTTAAATTTATTATATGAAAATATTTTATAAGGAACAATTTTTCCCATTTATTATGATCATTCATTATTAAAAAATATTAACCTCCCGTTTGCTTTATTGCGGGTAGATGAAAGAAGTTTTTATTAATTGCACCATTATTTTAAAATACAATGGAGCCAATTCGTAACGATATCGCCTAAATTGAAAATACCATAAACTTAAAAGAAGAAACGTCAAACTCTTTCGTTTAGCACCAAGCTATCAAAACTGACATTTGTTATTTTAACTAGTTATATCGACTTTTAAATTAACGACAACAGTTTCGAATTCGCCCCAATATTGCTAGTTTATTAAACTAAAAAAAAAACGCTGAAACTTAAAAACCAGTCATAAAACATTAAAATACAATTCAATTTTAGAACCACTTTCCTTAATGGTTGTCGTCCACTATTATTTTGTTAAAAATAAATAATTTGGGAATAACTCGGGGCGCTTTTAGCCGCGTAAGCGCAAGTCATCCGCTGGCCTAATATAAATAGCTTACATTAAACGAAGGGTTAGGGCGGTATGCACACTGGAGAGCTTTATAGCATGTTAAGTCTGCGCTAAAGATTTATCCCAGTTGACATTTGATTATACTAGTGGCTCCGTGAGCTATAGACCTCGCGACAAAAGACTTCAAAAAACTGAATCTAAAACAAGAAACCTTTGAAAAAGTAAGAAATAATGATTGGCCTTGCAACAAACTTAACTTTGCCGTTGAAAAACTGATAATCTCTATGAATCGAGTCAATTTACCAACACCGCCAGTAAGTTTGTAATTGCAAAAACCTCCATATCTCCGCCATTTTCAAATATTTCGAAAAATTGAATTGACAAAAAAAAATACATTTACTGAACCTTCTCACAAAATTTCACGTGAATCCGTTGAGAACTGCAAGCTGTGTAGACGAGAACAAATGGACATCCGCTGGACATTGGACATACGAAAACATTTTTGCCCAAGCTGAAACGGAGACGCTTCGCTCGCTCGGTCGATTAACACTTTACTCGAGTGCTTTATTAGGCCTAGAAGCACTAAACACATTAAAAATTAATGTAGCTTTATAACCAAGCCAAGCAAGCATTTATAGCCAAGCCGCTTTGCGTTGTGTCTGCTTAAGTGAGGTGATGTGACAAGTGGATTTACTGGAACTGTTGAACTGTTGGTGTGGTCTACTAACAGTTTTGATTCAAAATTAATTTGAAGCATGAGAATTCAGCCATAGTTGACCACTATACTCGTGTTGTGAACGTCAGCTCTAATTTCAAAATACCTTTTCTTTTAAGACTTGTTCCAACAACAAAATGGTAGGTATCCTAATCATGTCAAATCGTTTAGAATTATTGGTACTTCTAGTTAAACCAGACATATTTCTTTTTAAATGCCACCCAAGTTTTAAATAGCTTTTTTATATTAATAGTCAGAGTCCATAACTCTTTAGCTGTAATACTGTTTAGCGGTTTTTCAACTAAGAATGCTGGCGTGCACGCCCCCTTATTGCCGTAATGGTCTTACGCGCATTACGTTATTTTTAGTGGTTGTGACGAACAAAAAATAGTCAAGACAATTTGAGTTATGTAGGGACCGCTGGCCTTGTCGACAAGTTGAAATATCTCGAAATTTATAAACTTCACAACCTGGTTAAAATAAATCTTGACATCATTAGTTGAATAAAATGTAAAATTCGACAGGAGGTTGTATTTTGTACTATACATTTCAGTATTGTAAATATTTTAAGTAAAAAGCTAATTTGTACAAGTATGTTATCGATTACAGAAAGCCTAAAAACAGAAGAAGCACAAACACATACAAATAAACCACGTCACTTAAGAGGATTGTGAACCTCCGGCAAAAATCACCCTTTTCATACAAAAGGCGATAACGATTTTGATAGGTAGTCAGTCAGAAAAAATCTAGGTATACACGTTTTTTGAATTTTGATTAAAAATCAACAAGTCAAATAATCACCGAAATTGGTTTTGTATGAGAATACTGAAACAGCAATAAAATTGAATTTAATGATTATAGTGAAAAACCCTAAACGTCTGTACGTACATTTAGAGTTTTTCACTATAATCATGATTGTGTTCTGACTGACAACCTATCAAAAATTGGTCAAGATCGGTTAACATTTATGTGGTGGAAATCGTTATCGCCTTTTGTATGAAAAACCGTAGGTTCACACTCCTCTTAATACGATAGGAAACCATCCCAATCAAACGAGTTGAAGCTTAGATTCGGGATAGCACTATACTTTTCAATATAGAATAAATTCCATATTTACTGTAAACCTCGTGCGTGTCAAATACGTAGCAGACAGTAAGTCAACAAAACTACGTACCGACACACTACAGGCGATTTCATAAACTTGAAATGTGATAACAGCCCTAATTGATGACGGAGTTTATTGTCGTTTGGTCACGGGTTACGTAACGACTTCGGCACGTGAAACTTGAAAAAAATCACAATTTTCTTCAGTTTATATATCAAGTATGTGTAGGTGTTTAAGAGCGTCGGTGGCCTAATGGCTAAGGATGTCGACTAGTGATCGTAAGGTCCGGGTTCGAATCCAAGCGGTTGCCATGTACCAATGAGTTTTTTTAACTTATGTACATTATCTGCGTGTGAACTGCGGTAACCGATGCTCTTACGGTAAGGGTCTGAGCACACGGTGAAAAGGGCCGCTAGCGGACCAGCCCTGCCGAGGTCAGCACTAGCCAAACCAAAGGGCTGCCACAATAGATCAGCAATGGTCGAAGCGGCACATATATGGCCCAATTAACCTCCAATAATAATAATGTGTTGGTAAAGTTAAGATGCTTGGATGCTTTAAAGCAGTCAGTGTATCATGCAACTTAATTAATTCTGGGAAAATATCGAGGGATAACGAAAGAATTTTGGCCAATGGTAGTGACGAAACAAATGCAGCTAGCTACCTGCTACGAGTAACATGTGTTCGCGTAATTGGTTTTTATACAGCGACAAATGGAATTTAACGACGAGCGATCGCCGAAAAGTTAGAAATCATACCCCCCCTGATTCAGAAAATCATTAACAGAGCAAAGCAACCACGATAATATTAAGAATTTCAAGAAAATGTCTTTAAACGTCTGTCGCCCTGGTGTTAAAATGACGTGAAGGTGTAAATTAATATAAAATATTGGCACTATGTAGGTGGCAAAATCACAATACAAAATCGTGACAATACTCTTGATTTTTGTATTTCACAATAATATTCGAGTGTCTGTTGGCATACTAACGGAGAATCGAACTAATTGTGTAAATCTGCCCAATTGACAGAAAATTGAAAATGATTAGGATCATACGTCACGTCACCTTTTTACTAGAATGGTGATCTTTTCGCAACGTATACAACTACATATTTTGCTACGTATTGTGACGAAAAGCTTTGGCAAACTGTGACATTGTCCAAACTTCGTCACTTATCACTTAGTCGTATTTAAGGGCATGCACATTTAAGAAGTAAGCTGCATCTATTTAAATTTTATTTTAAACATCATTTTCGTAAACGTTATCATTGCGCAAAGTGACTTAATAGTCATTTTTAAAGTCTAACAAAGACAAAATTTTACAGATGTCATTTACAGGTGTGAATGCCACCTTTACTTACAAGTAGTACACAATAATACATTTGCATGCTTATACCTATATTTATGGTTAAAAATGTTAAACCTGCCATGTCCTTTGACGCCATTTTGTTGTACCATGTTTTAAGCAAACACGTGATTATTATTATTATTACTATTATTAAAAAAATACAGTGTGTGAAGCCTTGATCTATTGATTGTATACTGCCAACATGCATACGTTCATGTGGTTTCAAATTAGAAAACTTTCAATCATGGAATCTCAGCACCCGTGTATCTTGCTTCCTGTATTCGCAGTATGAATCCGTCTCTGTCATACAAGAAGGATGTGAGACGGACAGAAAGTTCGCAAGTTTTTGGTGAAGAGCGAGCATAACAAGAACCATAATGATTCACTGATATGCAAGCGACTTTGCTAGATGAGGATAATAACTACGTACTGTAAAAAATCTCGTTTGTGCCAATGTGGTATTCGACTTTGAGTGAATCGCTGACAAGTTAGAGAATCACAACCCAGCGCCTCTATCTCATATTGGCTAAATGCTATGATATATCATATATCATATCGCTCTGTTTTGTCTTTATCTTATTTTGGAAAATTTACATTGAAAAGAAAGTGACAAAACGAAGTTACGTTTCGTTACCATAACAACCGTCAGTTCCTGGTATCATTTAAATCAAAGTGGAATACAGGATCTTAAGGTGTGATTCTCTTAACTCGCCAACAATACCTTAACAAACTGCTAGTTCAATACTTTAACAAACTGGGCTTCTATTCGACATTGGTCTAAGTGTTGCAGAAACGAATAGTTACTATGGTAAGAAAATGTCACTATTTTGTCACCTTCTTTTTAAGGTAAACTTCGCCGAGTAAGAGAAAGACATAACAAAGCGGTATGATATAACAAATCATTTAGTCATTGTCAAATAGAGGCCCAGGTAGCTGAATCAGTTGTATCGTGACCCGCTATATTGGCTCATATACCTATTAATCCGTCACTTCTAGGTTCTATGGAGAGCCAGGTTGAGCTATAGCTTATTGGTGAGGAAACCACGATGGAGAAACACAAGGTAGAAACAGAAATTCAGTCTTCTAGGACTTAAAGCGGGTTGGTATCATAACGACTACATTGTCAAAACGACCAAATCATCATAAGGTCCAGATCTCAGAACGACCATCTCCGTAGAAAGCCAATATCTCCGAATTACTTGGTAGAAAAACGGCTGGTTCTCGAAAATACCACATCTCAAAAAGACCAGGTAGCAAATTAACTTACTGAATTTGTTTCTGTGCAAGTTCATAGGAATCTTTTGTTCTGTACACATCTATGCGAAGGCGTGGGTAAAAGCTATAACGTATTATATTTTGATGTTAAAATGTTACACAGAAAATAGCTCTGATTATACCAAGATTTTGCGATCTAGTCGTTTTGCTACCTGGTCTTTTTGAGATAAGGTCTATTAACGATTTCATCTTTTCGAGAGCTAGTCGTTTTGTTACCAAGTCATTCGGAGATATAGGCTTTCTACGGAGATGGTCCTTCTGAGATCTGGACCTTATGATGATTTGGTCGTTTTGACAATGTAGTCGTTATGATACCAACTCCTTAGAGCACCATAACCATATAACAAACCTGGTGAACATGTTGTGTGCGTTGCTCATGAGTGTGCGCGCTCGTGTCAGCGTCCCCCCGCGCCCGCGCTCGCATCATTAACGGAGCCGGGCCAGCTGTCACCTGTCCACAGAAGGATAACCTTGAAAACAGCGGCCCTAACACGCATGACACAAAGATAAGATAGACCGTGCGTCTCTCTCACACTAGTGCCACCGAAAGAGATAGTCATAGAGATAAACGGGTTTAATTTATCTTTGTGGCATGCATTTTAGGGCTGCTGTGCTCTTAGCAACATAGCATGCCCTCTATAATATTCTACATCGACTAAATTGATATCAAATCCGATCGGTGAAAATAGCCTAACGATTTATTGCTTTATTTCGTCACTGTTTAAAATGCTTTGCAAAGTAAGCTTAAAGGAAAAGAAAATATGGTAGCCGATCGGTTTCTTAATCACTAAGCCAGTGTTTAATGCAGGCCCTAATATGCTATTGCTCATTTACTCCATGATCGTACTGAGCATAGCACCATGTCATTACAAGGTCTTAATCATGTTCTGTATTCTTAATTAAAATATTAGTCAGTGTAACGTGCTTGTAGGTTTCTAAGACAACGTCCTCAAGTGATAAATATTATAGTTGAGTATCCTTATTATACGTAAAATACCTGTAAAATTGGAGGCTGTCTAGTTTATCTTCAAATTTATTAAGAATAACAGTTAAAAATGTCAAACGCAGAGCTATGAATGTGCGCAGCAGTCAAATAAATTGTAGCTACACTAGTATAGTAAAGTAGGAGTAGCAATATTTCTAAGTCGCAGTCACTGTAATTGTGATTATAGCAAAAATTGCGTTTTTCACTTTTCCTATACCAAATCTTAAAATTTTGAAAGTTAAAAAGCGTCTTAAAGTTATTATCTACAAAAATATCCATCACAAAACGAATTGCTAAATATAGCGTTTCATACACACTCATACGATTGGTCTATTATTATAATTTTACTTAAATTATAAACTGGCAGCACTTTAATGAAAGGTATGCAAAGCTACCTGTACCCAGTTATAACTCATTGGTTATTCTTAAAACGGTTCTGGAGCGCCCGTTCCGTATATGGAACGCTAAATATTTCTTCATTAGCATTGCAATGGTTGGACCAATCATTGTACGGCGATGCTTCAGATATGGGCATAGGAGGAGTGTTATGACTTCTGTTTATTAAAGCAATAACACATGTTGGCTACAAATGATGGTCAATTATTATGACTTTTATGACTGCCAACAAGTTTTTTCCTTATTCGTTAGCAAAGCAGAAGGTATAAGTTGTATAGACGTATAAGTCAAGTGTGAAGAGGTATAAGAACAGCAAGTGGGGATCGTCATTTATTTTCTACAAAATTGTAGAACGTTGTATACAAGCTGTTTTGTTACAGTTTCAGCCTCTAAGTTTGCGATGTTGTTAGAATATAAAACGAGTTCCAAATAGACTTGATTAACCTGACATGATAATATAGATAAATCGGGCAATTTATCACAAAAGCGTGGCGCAGAACAAATTTTAAATAACTGTGTTGCTATATAAGAACGAGCAATATGTAAACATAACGCGTCATCGAATACGTATGAAATTCTTAAGTGCTCCAAAATGAAACTCTGCTAATTTGATTAGACTGTTACGTTCGAGTACATAACAGGTTAATATGTGGCATATAAATATGAAATCATTTTGGATCGTCAGGTGTCAACTGCCAATATTATAAATGCTAGCCCAAACTAATACATTTGTGAGGACTGGAAATTCTTTACTAAAACTAAGGAGTATGTAAAAACTAGTGAGTAATATTGTTCTAGGATAAACATACCGACAAATAACTATATCATGAATATACTTATACCTTAAATAGTAATCAAATGATCTGGATAAAATGTAAAGAATTCATAATTAAATAAATTGTGGATCCAGCATACATCTTTTTTATCATAATATAAATATAAGTTTTCGAAGAAAAGGACATCTAACACCGTTCGAAGATAAGACTTGAAATGTTTTTAAAGTTTATTAGAGATAGATTTGAGATTGATCTATGTATAAAATTACATCCCTCCACTGCTGCACTGGGAGTGAAGAAATAGCATAGAATGCGTGCAGATGCTTATCATCCTGGCATGTCGTAAAAGTCGACTAAGGGACGGGTCCTCTCCAACATGGTGGACTATCTGTATGGGCGATGGGCTGATCACCTGTCACCATACGGTTCATCATACCATCTTAGGACTAATAAATCGAACGTGGCCACAAGTAGTCTTGTGGCTCTGCCCCCCCATTAGGGATTTCGGGCGTGATAATATGTATGTGTATGTATAAAATTACAGTAAAATGCACACAGTGCAAGAAACAATTTATAATTCATAAAAATGTCGATTGCGTCAACATGTATGCAATAAAGAATGTACACTGTGTGCGTACCCAAAATACAATTTTAAGTCATCACAAATTTGGGTCTGGATTGTGCCGAAGTCTCGTAATAAGTATGATTACGTCCACTTTCGTCGGATGATTGGACACTTTTGGGTTCTACTGCTTTTATTTTCTAAAGCTAAGTAATTGATGTCACGTAAATAAAGCACCTTGCGATGACTCATAACAAAAATGCAGGTTTTTCAAATTTAATAAATTTAAAAAAAATGTTGTTTGTGCTAAGCGTGTTCGACCAAACGGTATTTAATCACGTTAATTTAATGTTCAAATGTTAAGAGGGTGTGATCACATTCTTACAAATGTACCTATTGTACAATGTAAAAGTGACTTAAAAACTAACATATAGTCATTCAAACCAAAACTCATTTACAGATCATTAATTAGCTAAAATGAACTAAAACATGATGCTTTTGAATGTGGTCAGGCATTTTTCCGAATTATAGATCAAAATTAGACCCTGATCGCCTTCATACGTATTTATATATGACAATATATGTAGTTCAAACAAGACAAAGTCCACAAAGTACTTAATTTTCGAGAACAGCGGCTCTAGCATTTTATTTCTAAAATAGTCTAACCATAATATGGATAAGCAAGTTCGCTAGGCATTCTAAGCAAAGCCTTTCTACTTTACGCAATCCCTTTATCAGTACACAATTAACTTCTTATCAGAGTCATCGAAGTCCAACTTCTACGCATTCAGCTTAAATATTATACCCAATAACCTATTGTTCCTGCCTGCAGTCACGGCTGGTACCATATTGGCATATTGCAATCCCTACATGGCTCGGACCTGATGACCTACGACATTTCAACCAGCACTATCCTTTTCTAACGCTCCTAGTGAGACAAAGATAGCCGATCACCATAATAGAATATCGGATTGTTTGTTTTATTCGATTTGCGCAGTCTACTGTTTTATATTGTTTCGAACGTCAGTGTAATTCGGAGTTCCCATGAGATTCGTAAGAATGTTGTGTTGATGCTGTGTTAGTTATTATTCATTCAAGACGTACATGTAAAAGCTCTTAAGGTCATCATCGTATGGATCTTTGAAACAATGTGTCGCTCATGACTAGAATAGGGATGAGCGCAAAAACAATACAATATTCCTTTTTTAAACTTAACTTTTATCACAATGTAACAGGTTGAAACTATAGTGTAATCTAATATATCGTCATTTGGTAGGGATTATACAGGAAAACAAAAGTGAAAGAGAAAATGAAACAGAAAATATTTATTTTGCAAGAAGGCCACATGGGCTCTTTCACATGTCTGAATCTACCAGCGCTTCGAAAGGTGACATCTGCTGAGAAGAAACGCCGCGAGAAACTCAGCAGTAAGCATTTTTCAACACTGACATTAGAGTTTTATCTTAAACTAACGCATAAAAAGTGCAACAAACAAACCTAATGGGTACAAATTAATTCCAATAAATAACATAAGGGACATGTATAGTCTCCGCGTCTGGACAATTTAAGTGACTAATGGCCGAATTCAGAAACTCCACTTAAGCATTTGACTAGATATTAAGTGGTTAAATATCCCTCAACTAGTTGTCAACCTATACAGAAACGTCACTGAAACGTCACTTTAATTAAAGCTCAATTTAAGTGGCCTTTGTGAATTCAGCTATTAGAGTCGTGAACATCACAACCGGGCGGACATCAGTGGTTCAGTAAAACTCCAGCCCTGAGTACATGACCGGATTTAAGCACTCATTGTTTCCAACCACTAACCTCCAAATATCTTAACAATATTTACCCCCCAGTTTGACCACATTAACAGCTCGGGTCTGTTTGCAAAGGGTGTGTGGTAAGCAGTCGAATTAACACTACCATTTAGCAGTTACTTACAGGGTTGACGCAGGTGGTCTTTGTTTAACGAGGCCTTTCGGGCGCATTTTTAACAGCTACGAGTATATAGGCTGAAGATGCACATGAGTTAAACTTGCTACATACTCACGTCCTGCGATAAGGTTAATAGTCCTTTTAGACTACCCTATTACTACTAAGACTCGGTAGAAACTTAACACACGTTATTTCTTCCGATTTGATGGTAAAGCTACAATTATATGACAATAATGGACAACAAGAACATTTAAAAATATCAATAATCCTATACCCATTTCTTCTGAGAATGTAATTCCCGAAATAGAAAGTCAAGTTAGTCAATAATAAAGTTATCTACTAAATATCGCCGGTTCCTATATTCGCAATCGAATCTTTTTACAACAGATTGTTATAATTTGACATATTTTGTATGAGGAAAATGTCAAATATTCGTTACCAAAACGATTCCTTTTCTGTATAGTAACGTGGCATTAGCCAATCGATAGTAAAATAAATTTTATATAATGCCATTTCGTAATGTAAAGCATGCAGCATTCAAGCATGTTCAATTATAAAATAACTTAAATATCTGTATCCTATAGTTTTGTTTAGATATTAGTGTTTAGTGTATTGTTACAGCGCTCCGATTGCCACAGACGGTGCTGGCTGAAAATCAGCGCTGCAAGTGTCCGACACCACAGCATTATGCGAAGCCAGTGACCAATTCACTGCCGCGATGACACACGTCCTTCGTTTTTCTGTATTATTTTTGTTTTTAATTTGGTGTCTTGAATGGTGCATAAATGTCTTCGCTCTTTCTTTCTTTCTTACTATAGAAGTTAAGCTACTGGCAAATAAAAGTCCCAAGTTAAATCTAAACTATAAAGACTACCCTCATTTCACCAGACGCCATTCTCCACGTCTCCGTAACCTAATCGCCGGCCATTACGCTGCCAGAACTAATGCACCATCTTATCATAATTTGAATCGCCTCCGAAGATGAGTTCTGTATGACAAAACTCGGGTTTCGTATACGGTTATTAATTTCTAACGCATAGCTGTCCTAAGAAATGTCATTACAACGGTTAGTTCAGTCAACTTTTGGATGTTTAAAATAAACTTATGGTTTTATTGAAATACGCCCGCGTCGAATTTGGTTATAGTTATTCTCTGGGGAACTTTTGATTTTTCCGGAATATTCAGGACCTAAGGAACTATACACCAAGTTACGTGAACCCGTTCTGCTGTTACAGAGCTGAATGGTAACAAACACACACACAAACCTTTGCATTTAAAATATTAGTGAGATAGAAAGATTACATCAAGAAATATTTTATTATTTTTAATTGCACTTTAGCATAAGTTAACCTAAACGAATCATTGCTTGGGATGTTTGTTAAAAGTAATAGGAAAGTTTCCTGAAAAATTCTAAGAAGTCCGTCGTTTACATTATAAAAAAAAAATTGAACACTTATTTTTTGTTTTATCAAATAAACAAAAATGACGAAGATATAGTGCGTTGAAGTTCCGCGTGACGTCACGACTTCTTACACTTTGTACCAATAACGTCAATTGTGACGTCATAAGTCTCCACTCCCGAACTTTCATGCGCTTTGTCAATTTTAATTGATTTGATAAAGCAAAACATACGCGTTCAATATTATTTGAAAATCTAACTGACGGACTAATTAGAATTTTTTTTTTTGCCTATGAAACTTCCCTATTGTCATAAATCGTTTCTCTCGCAAATATAATGTCAAAATAGTAGTTTATGCAACGGTTGCATAATGATAGGCCTTAAAACACTAGTGCGGTTTTCATGAAACGAGCCGATAGGCGAGTTTCATAATAAGATCGCACGTGTGTTTTAAGGCCAAATTATGCAGAGTTGCATACATAACTTTATCTACACACATATTATAAATCCTCCATGATGGGTTCAGAAACAATATTTTCTGGCAACAAGTTATTTGTTGCAATCGTGGCTGCATATTTCCGATATCCGGGCATTTTCATATCACACACACTCCGAGAAGACTACTTACTATTCATATGTTCAACTAAAATGTAAATTACACACAACTTTTTCTATTCAATTCAACAACAATTCTACTTTCGTTCAGCAAAACGTCAACATGGCGGCAATTCGATCGTCCGTCAAGACCATTTTTTTTATATCATAGACAAACGGATGAAGTCTCTATTCTCACGTCACTCGAGATCAAATATTGTACAGTTTATATTAAAAAAACATACTGAATTGACGTTTCGTATCAATAACTGTTTTAATATCTATGGATACTAGAATAGAGACCCACTTGAGTTTTGACAGCTGTTCCAAATTTAATCTCATTTCTTTACTAAAAACGATAAAGAAGTCATGTTATTTCTTTATCGCAGCACTGGTTTTTCCCAATTGGTTGTCAAAATGGTGGTCATTTCATACGGTTTTTGATTAACCAATGGAGGTTTTATGATATGGGTGTAGATAAAGTAGTTTTAAAGGAGACCAAATTCGAAATGTCAGACGAAATGACTGACGAGATTTATTAGAAAATAACATAGCTGTTGTGCCTAATTTGATTTATAAACAAATCAAACATCGACATCCTACATCTATGTAAATGAGAGCCTAATGTAAACGATCCATAAAAAAACTTCTTAACAGATTTCGACTGTTCATTATCGCTGTTTCTTTTTTACTGTGTGACTCTAATTAGTTGTAATGGGATTCATTTGTTTCTGTGTCAACGCACAGTACTCATTATAAAACAGTAAGGTAACACTTTTAAAGCTACACACTTTGGTGTAAGTCATCGAATACCTCTCTATTTCAATACAAAGGATTGACTGTTGAAGTAATATCGTTGACCATCAATATGCATATTTTTTTTGTTTAACATGAAGTCGTAACAGAAAAGTTATTCATTTTTACATAATGATCTTGATCTGTATACTATGACTTTATATTACAGATATGAATTAATTATATTACTCACTTTTAAAGCATGACTAACATATATATCCTGGACGGAATCAAATCCTGCCTGAGTAATCATTTTCCCATATACCAATTAATTTATGCAGAGATGATCTTATAGTTAACGCACAAACAAGAACTTACGTGGTTATTACTTTAATTTGAATGGATTTCATAGAATCATTTACATACAGACATGGTAGAATATGACGTCATTTTACTTGACCTAACTAGGTTTTTCGGATCTTACGAATTAATATTTGCGAGTAAAATAAAAATAAATCATATATCTGGAAGAACAATTTTTTTATAACATTATTTTTATTCACTCTGTATTCAAATTAAAAAGTCATAATTTAACGACAGCCCGGTTAAATTCGTCGAAAATTAAGTGAACATTAAATAGAAATCTCAAAAGCTTTCAAGCGTTGATTATGTAGACGTACCAAATTGTCCGAACGTACGTACAATCATTACAAAAATAGCTATTGTCGTTCGATAGACTGTCTCATTGTGATGCATCAGGGAAAAGAAATCTCGTGGAACGGAGCGTAAAAAGGGCAAATAAACAAGTAAAAAAGATGCGCCCGAGTACGCTAAGATCTCGGTCAGGCGGGAGCCGACTTCTTTTGTTTCCAGCCTCGAATCAGCCAGTGCTTCGAATCTAGATGCTGTTTTCGAATTGTTGTTTTCTTTTTCCCCCTATGGATTTTTCTTTATTGTCTCTGGCAACATAAAAAAAATAAAAGCCCGGTGGCTTATGGCTCCCCATTGATATGCGACGTTCGAATTGAAATTTAAATATTTGCTCGCGGATACTGGACGGGCTTCATCTTGAGTATTTTGTTTTTAAAAGACGGCTGTGCTGCCATCTTCATATTTATTATGTTATTCGGAAAGCGGCGATGCGTCGAGATACGACCAGATTATAAACATTTATGTTTGGTTGGTGCTATCTAGTCATTCAGCGATGTTTAATACATTTAGTGAATCCCTTTGAATATATTTAGTTAGTAACATGTATTACTAGATAGAACCTTGATTTGGCACAAAATCCGTTATTAACTTGCAATGTTTAACTAATGTGGCAGTGAGAGCTTTAAGTTTCACGGACGCCTTCACACCAAACGTAAAGTATCTATCGTATTAATTGTCTGTGCTCAAGACTGAGCCAATGCCTACTTGAGTACGATATCATTTGAGCACAAAATACTATTTACTATTTGTTGGTTATTATACTGTCCTGGGTTAGTTGGTTTGTATTATTTTTTATGTTTCTGTCGTTCGAGTTGTCACCTAGGGGCCACTGAAACTCAGGCTCCGAGGCTCGCCACGGCATAACGTTGCGGCCCTAACATGTATGACACAAAGATAAGATAGACCGCCTTACCTCTAAGTCCGTCTCTCTCACACTAGTGCCGAAGAAAGAGATAGTCATATAGATAAACGGGTTTAATTTATCTTTGTGGCATGTATGTCAGGGCCGCTGTGCCACTCTTCTTGGCACCGTTCAGCACTGTTTAGGTTTGCTTTTCCCGTACTTTGATGTCTTGCTATATGTGTGTCGAATGTGTGTTAAATTAAAGTCAATTATTATTATTTCTTAATGGAAAAATGCTCGTTCGTTGTTGATTATTAGGCCATCGGATCATAATATTTAAGTAACGAAAATACTCGTTTCTCATCGAGCAGCGCTCACAACGCCCCCTGACCTCAGGTCCGTGGATCATAATTAAATTCTTAGTAACAAATATATTGAGACTTTGAAGAAAACGGGTTTCAAACATGTCAATTAATATTTAAATTGTAGGACCCATTTTGGTTAAGTTCTTGATATGGCATAGGCGTAGGTATCTTCCCAAGAGGGTCATAATAGCAGTGTAAGAGAACACCAGTGGCGCAGCCTGCCTACAAGCCGATTCCTGACGGCTTTACCAAGCTAGAAAGCTACTGCTAGCTGTCAGTGAAGTCCATGTTACTCTAACTAAATGTCAGACCTGCACGTACGGTTCTAGTTCTTCCGGCTTCCCTTAGAAAATATTTGACGCTTCGCCACTGGAGTACACTTCAACTGAATCAGCAATCCAACTTTCGTATCGTTTAAGTGACAATATAATAACAATCGGGCATTGTGCAAAGTTGAATAGAGGTCCAGGGCATCTATTCGGGAACGTCTAAGTGATATTGTAACGACTCGCGAGCGAGATTCGCGTCCCGCTCTTACGCATTACGCAACGTGCGGATGATTAGGATGAGAATCTCGCTCGCGAGTCGCAACAATATCACTTAGCGTTCCCGAATAGAGGCGGTGAACTGTGATTTTCTACCGAGCATGTGTGTGATTCCATAACTTGAGTGTCATATTTATTATTAAGCTATCCGACATAAGAGTTTTATATTATTTTGGTTTTAACATAGGTAGTAACTTAATCCATTTTCCTGTGTACGATATTCATTGGATTATTAGTGTGGCAGATTGATTGAATTATATTGAAATTGTTAATTACTCTATTCTCGTTGAAATTTTTACAATAACGGTCCGTTACGGAGACACAATTATATTTAATCTTTATATTGTATGACTTATTAATGATGTTGAATTTGTTACTTTATTAAATTTTCATTGTATTTGAATTAATTTGCTGACGATATCAATTTAAATCCAAGGAATATAATAGCGCAACTTATAATGTAGATTTTTTTATTTAGGAATACAAATTTACGAGCTGGTGACGATTTCGGGACGCTGGATGCGAGCAGCACAGAATAGGTCGTTGTGGTGATCATTGGGGGGAGGCCTGTCCAGCAGTGGACGTCTTTCGCCATTTGTGGCATCTCGCCTAGTACTTTGACACCTGGCGAAGTCTCGGGAAATAAGAATGCAAATGCACCGTTGCTAATACCAAATTAAATTCCACTCGTAAAATTTCAAAAGCTCCACCGTAATAGTTACAACAGTGGTCTACTTGCTACCCGTAACCACATAAAAGTAACACTCGACCGGCAATCGAACCCGTGACCTTTAACTCGGCTAACTCGATTATAACTTTCAATAATCGACGGTATACTTTTACTCCATTCCGACTTTTCTTACATGCCGCCGGTCACAGCTTATAATGACCACAGTTAGTTGTTTACAGAGAACGCGGGATCTTGAAAAATATCTCAAAGACATCCGAATTTTTATGAAATTACGTTTCTTTTTTTAATTTTGTTCACAAAAAAATTTCACTACTTATAAAAGTGCGATTGCCCTCAATTTTTTGATTCGTAACGAGTCATTTCATCACACACGCATAATAGTCGTTTGCATATTTTTTCCCACCAAAGCTGTATGTTTTTCAGAATTAAAACATCCTTAGAAATTATTTGTAATTAAAAATTTCGGTGCAGATAAAAAACAAAATCACGCTTCAATTTAATATTTATAAAGTGTACACCAAAGACTTTGATAGAGCAAAAAAGAGAATGCAGTTAAGTTCATAATAACTTTTACCATTTATTTGTAGTTTTAAAAGGAGTGATCAAATTAAAAATGTTTAACAAAAGTGATAAATTGAAAGACCCTCTCACATGATACTGAGCTGGGCTTAAGCAAAAATTTGACAAGCACCTGTCATCTTCGCATTACTTACTGCAAAAAGTGATCTCACTGTTCTTGCGCTATGGCGCCGCGGTTCAAAAAAACTATATCCGGTTAGCGACCGGTTCGCTCTAGGTTTTTATTTTCTATCTAGAGCCTATCAATTAAAATTGATCGCCACCTATTACTGAACTGCTTGTATTATATTTATATTTGAGGCAGTTATTTGTATAAATATTTTGGTTAAAACCTGAGGTTAGGTTTTTATAAATATAACGTTTATTTCATGCCGAAAATTAACCCATAGATTGTTGATAAGCACAAGAAAATACATACTTAATGTTAGTAGACAAATTTGATTCAATAATGGGGCCAATTCGAAAATGTGTTCGCCAATTTAGAAGTCACTAAACGTAAAATAAGGAACGTCAAACTCAAATTTGGAAAGCTTTTTTTTTAAGAAATCGAGTTTGACGTTTATTTTTAAAATTTACGATTTTTTTAATTAAGAAGACACCGTTTCAAATTGGTCCCAATATCAGGGCGTCTATTCGGGAACGTCTAAGTGTAGCGACTCGCGAGCGAAATTCGCATCGCGCTCTTACGCATTACGCATCGTGCGGAAAATTGGGATGCTACAATAATCATTAGGCGTTTTCAATAACTACGGATATGTACATTTTCAGCTTCACTCATAGAGATTATGAAGCATGGTAAAACTATAAAGCTTAGTAGTATAGCTACGAAGGACTAATTCATCATCATTTCATCCGACAAACGTCCACTGCTGGACATAGCCTTCCCCGGTAATCGCCACAACGACCGATTCTGTGCTCGCATCCAGTAGAGTCCCACAATCTTCAACAGGTCGTCAGTCCACCGTGTGAGTGGATTAAATACTTTGTATAAATCTAACTTGAAACCAGCAACTATTTACTACATTAAGGCAAATATCCATTTATTGGGAACAAAATAAAATATAATAACATCTAATTAAAAATAACTTAATAAGCCAAGTCCTGGCATGTCGTAAAAGGCGACTAAGGGACGGGTCCTCTCCAACATGGTGGACTATCTGTATGGGCGATGGGCTGATCACCTGTCACCATACGGTTCATCATACTTTACTACATACTATTAATCGAACGTGGCCACAAGTAGTCTTGTGGCTCTACCCACCCCATTAGGGATTTCGGGGGTGATGCTATTGTATGTGTGTATATATGTTATTAAGCCTAAGTTGTAATAAAACTAAATAATATACAAAATAAACTAGGACTAATTTAAAACTATTTATAAATAAAATACTTGATCCAAATCAAAGCCAGGGCGGCAGGGTGCTCAGAAGGCTGGCAGCGTTACCACGCTGTATGGCTAGGCTGATTCGTTGTGCCAAATATGACCCAGCCCTCTGGTCACCAGTCGATTCGGTAAGGTGCTTCGACAGCTCAAAAAGTACATTAATCAGTCCCATTTTTAGGGTTCCGTACCTCAAAAGGAAAAAAGGAACCCTTATAGGATCGCTCGGTTGTCCGTCTGTCTGTCTGTCTGTCTGTCAAGACCTTTTTCTCAGGAACGCGTGGAGGTATCAAGTTGAAATTAATAACAAATACTCAGGTCTGCTATCTCTTGAAGCTATGAAAAAATCAACCTTCTAAGTCACCGCAATCAAAAGATATGGCCGTTTATGTCTCATATTTTGATACTTTCAAGAGAATCCAAAGGGAATCAAAAACTATAGGGTACCTCCCGTTGACCTAGAATCATGAAATTTGGCAAGAAGCAGTGTCTTATAGCACAAGTAAAGAAAAAAGTCCGAAAACCGTGAATTTGTAATTACATTACATGAAAAAAAAAAGTTAAACGGAATAACCTTTGCAAAGTCGTATCACACTCTACGATTGAACGGAGGAGCTTGCGAAAGTTCTTTATTGTCTTATTTCATAGGTAGGTTGTAAATGGTTACCCCGTTGTTGAAAGCAATTTTTTTTTCTATTTTAGGGTTTCGTACTTACAAGGTACTGTTTCTTTTTCATAAGTAATTACGGAACCCTCGGCGCGCGAGTCAGACTCGCACTTGACCGGTTTTGATATAACGGATCCCACATTATTGTACACGGATCCTTCAAACTATGCCTCTTCTACGCTTGGAATTTGTGAATTGTTGCCTTCGACACGATAGTTTCTTGTGTCCTGTTAACGCATTCATTGCCTTTTGAATTTAATTACGAAAACAGGCGGGTTCTTAAGTCGGGAAATCACAAACGTGAAATAAAAATTGTGTCCTGTTCAACAGAGCAGTGATATACATTTCCTGTAATAGGTATCTATATATAGGTACTTTAGTCTCCGCCTGTATCATTTGAAGTGAATCATTTTATAACAGAAGCCTTTTTTTTAGTATCTATACCTACTTGTATATAGAAACGTGAAATGTCACATACTGAGTCATGAAGTAACAATAAATATAAATCTTTAATATTAGTGGAATGAGGGTTCAAGATGTTTCTTTTATTTCACATAAACCATGTTTGTACATTATGATTATTTAATTTGATTCTTCTTCTTCCAGTGCCTCTCCAACTAGTGAAGGTTGGCAGTCAGCTCCGCATATTTCACCCGGTCTTTGGCGAGGTTAAATAGCTCCGCGACACTTGTGATCCCGGTCCATTCCCGGATATAAATTTGATTGGTATATTCCATTACTAGTCTACATAATTAAAGAAATTAAAGTAGCGCATAGGTACATCGGCCCTTGTTATATTAAAATAGTGCCTTAAAAATTAATTGGATTATTTGATTCCGACTATATTTTAACGTAAAAAATTGAATTGAGATTCATCAAATATTTAAACAATCTTTCCATTGAGTGCGAGAGCATATTTGCCAGCTTTGACAAGCATTTATAAACGCAAACGTACATAGCAAACAGTTAAATCTTGACGTGTTTACAAAAACCGAGCCGCAGTTCGGGTAAGTGGCCACGCGTCATTTGTTTGACCTATAAAAGGAGGACAAAAAGAAGGATTCGAATCACTTTTAGCCTGGGTTTTTATAAATACTTTAGTAATAATAACGAATAAAACTTTATCTACACCCATATCATAAAACCTCCATTGGTTAATCAAAAACCGTAGGAAATGACCACCATTTTGACAACCAATTAGGAAAAACCAGTGCTGCGATAAAGAAATAACATGACTTCCTTATCGTTTTTAGTAAAGAAATGAGATTAAATTTGGAACAGCTGTCAAAACTCAAGTGGTCTCTATTCTAATATCCATAGATATTAAAACAGTTATTGATACGAAACGTCAATTCAGTATGTTTTTTTAAATATAAACTGCACAATATTTGATCTCGAGTGACGTGAGAATAGAGACTTCATCCGTTTGTCCATGATTTTAAAAAAAAATGGTCTTGACGGAGGATCGCCATGTTGGCGTTTTGCTGAACGAAAGTCGAATTGTTTTTGAATTGAATAGAAAAAGTTGTTTGTAATTTACATTTTAGTTGAAAATATGAATAGTAAGTAGTCTTCTCGGAGTGTGTGTGATGTGAAAATGCGCCGGATATCGGAAATATGCAGCCATGATTGCAACAAATAACTTGTTGCCAGAAAATATTGTTTCTGAACCCATCATGGAGGATTTATAATATGTGTGTAGATAAAGTTATGTATGCAACTCTGCATAATTTCGCCTTAAAACACACGTGCGATCTTATTATGAAACTCGCCTATCGGCTCGTTTCATGAAAACCGCACTAGTGTTTTAAGGCCTATCATTATGCAACCGTTGCATAAACTACTATTAATATACAGTACAATTTTTGTCATTACTGGACGAAATGTTGTCTAATGTACCAAAACCCAAGCTTAGAATATTACCTTGCGTTTGATAAAGTTCATCACTAAATCCATGAAATGCTCACCATTCAAAGGAATTAAGGATAGAACAGCCACAAAGCATAACTTTCTTTTTAGGTATTATTGGAGACGGATAAAATAAACATCACAATCAACGGCCCATACTAGGATAACCAATACATGTTTTCATTTTCATTTCACGAAGATACAAATGACCAGAGGCCAAGACAAACACAAATCATGATGTGTAATTATTTGTTTATCTAAATAAACAAGTATGATATATGAATATCGGCCTCTATTTGACATTTATCTAAGTGAAACAGAGACGATCGTTGCTCTGGCAACGAGATGTCGCTTTGTTTTGTCACTTTTTAGGGTTCCGTACCTCACTCATGTGTCTGTCTGTCCGACTGTCACGGTCAATTTGTTCCAAATTTACTGGACCAATTGAGTTCAAATTTGGTACACATAATGTAAGTGAGCGACCGCAATACGGACGTGTGACGCAAATAAATGAATATTAAACATGGGGGCCACATTTGGGGGGTAAATTAGAAAATTTAAAAAAAAAATAAGATTTGCAAGCAATACTGTGTGACATATCAAATGAAAGGACTCGTTGTGAGAATCCTAAATATATATTTTTTTTAATTTTGCGTAAATAGTTTGGAAGTTATTTAGGAAAATAGGCGAAAATTCACAATTCCCCCCATTATCTTTGAAACTACGAGGATTAAAATTTTGAAAAAAATGCAGAAAATAGTTCTTTACCTACAGATTACAGTAAAACCTATAAGAAGTCTATGGTATTTAAAGTGACCTAGGAAATTTCAAATAATCATGTACGGAACGGAACCCTTTACACGCGAGTTTAACTCGCACGTCCGGTTTGCCTAAAGCGCCTTTATATGATGAAATGTCATAAAGTTCCGACGAGAATCCTAATATACAAAGAGAAGTTATGTACCTATCAGCCAGGAATCAGAAGTAGCTATGGGCATGTGTCCTCATTCAACTTTAATAAAGGTGAACAGATGTTGAATACCGGATAGTTATACTAAATAACTATTTAAGCATTAGCCAAAAGTTGTATTTATACGTTTTTATTGCTTATTTATATGAAGCACGATGTTAAATTGTTATCATTTTGGCATCTGCATCTGCGCCAAATTTTCCGCTTAAATTTTTTAGGCTTCGAATTTGCTTTTAGTAAACAATAGCTACTCGTCCAACGTTTTAAGCTGCAGTAAACAACACTATAATTTTGACCATATAAAACTGTTTCTTGACTTCAGTCTCACTCTTTCCGATTTTCACCATCATAAAAGCTTGTACAAGCCTAAATTGAGTAAAGATTATCTTGACTTCGACTTTGATTAGTTAGGCTTAGAACTTCCAACGAGTAATACTTTACTGACCGAATCCACAGAGGTAACTCAAATGGATCTTTGATTAAAGTGACGTTTATGTATAGGTTGACCGCTGGTTACCCAGATCAAATAGTTAAGTCTGTTTCATTGCCATATACTATTTAATTATAACCAAGAATACTAGATAATAGGCTAGCTACCATCGTCTCATCTATACGTATAAGTATTCGATACCTAGTTTGTTTAACATAGATAAAAACATTTACACAAAAATAAATACACATGTAATATCAATCAAAGGCGAACTTATTCCTTTAAGGAATCTCTTCCAGTTAACATTGAAGTCAATGAGAAAAACAGTGCATGAGAATAGACAAAAAATTCCAAAAGCAATATAGTGAAAGAACATACTTAGTAAATAAATGTACTGCACCTACAGATTTAGTATACATAATTAAATAAAAAAAGATATATACGTCTTTTTTTTACTACCTCAATGTTTTTATTTAAACAAAAGTACGTTAGTACTATTATCTTATTCTGTGCCAAACGTTTCTTATAGACGTGTTTACAGTGAAATGTGATGGAATTAAACCGTATAAATGCTCATATAGATCGGTTTGTCGATAAGGGTCTTTTTACTTATTCAAATGAACCATATTCTTCTCTGAAACTGAGGAATAATCTTTCCAGTTACGTGAAATTTTTCTTACCGTTTTTATTAGTCCAACAATCCTTTACTACAACCATCTACACTCAACTAATTCAAATAATTTCCAAAGTCCACACCTTATCAGTTCACACTTCGAAGTCAAACCGCCCTTGTAATCACTAAAAAAAATTAGCCAGACCTAGACAACTGTTAGCACCAGGGAACACACGCATTTCCAGTCATAATTGCTAAACAATGTCACAAACTGGCCAGCAACTAAACCTTATTTGTGTTCGAAAAATAAAAAAACCGCCGTTCGGCGTTCCGAATTCGAATTCGGAACTGTCAACGCGTTTGACAGGTCACGTGCGCAGACACGGGCGAGCGGGCGTGCTGTGCGCACGGGCATCGGCGCTACACTGAGTTCGCGCGCTTTTCGATACAGCCTCTCATAGTATGGGATGCATTAGATGGAAAACGTATGGATGTGATTTCACGTATACCTATGACATGCGCTCACTGATTTCGTTTTATCTGATGAATGGCTTAGATGGTGTGATGTGTGATTCACTATCACATTTTATATCGTATGAGTATGTTATGACAGTGTTATATTGAGAGCTTTTAACAGAGAAAATTATTACAAGCAAATAGTAGCTAACTTATGGCCAACTAAGAAGTTATTTCCTGATAAAGGTACACGTCTAAATGAGATAGGTATCACTAGTGAGGTAATGAAACATTGTGCACAAATGATCAGTGAGAGTGACTATGTTGTTACTTATACACCGAAATTGTAGGTTTTTTTATGAAGGACTGGGCATGCGTTTGACCCTAGTCTCATCTGATGGAAAGCGAAGACAGGGTCTAGGATAGAACACGCATGCCGAGAAGATGCCTATTCACTCTTACCTTGAAGACACTAAGATTGTATCATAATGGTCGTTGATTGTTGCTCCCGACAAATGCTCAAATACAATAATGATTCTAACAGTGTGTTTTGGTGGTATGTTATACCTGGGACAAAATAAACAGAGCATTTTACAAAACAAAAAAACAAAACAAAAACAGAACAGTAAGCATATGGCAAATTTCGATACTTCGTCAAAAAAAAATAGCGTTAGTGCAGTCGCGGAACGAAGAGGTTCGTCACTATTCGAACTTATAACAAGGGAATAAAGTTCTTAAGTGGCGAACCTTTTCATTACGTGTCTATACAAAATCGGTTTAAAGTTGCTCCTAAGTTTCAGCCCAAATGAAAACACACGTTGGATAACGGTCGATATCTTCGTTGACTGATGATGACTCGGCTTACGTTATGTTCGTCCATTTTGACGTGTCGGGTCCGGTTAGGGAAGAAGCGGGAGCGAGAGAGTCAGCGGGAGAGGACGCGAGAGCGGAGAATGTATGTGGAAGAAAATTTAGGAGCACGGAAATGACAGCAGCGATGTTTAAAGGGTTATAGTACACTTTAGTAACTGATTATACCGCCTGTTGAGCTTATCATTCTGAAATTGGTAGTGGTTTTAGATATTTTTTGGCTAAATTCAGAAAGGCCACTCAAATTGATCTTTAATTAGAGTGACGTTTCAGTGACGTTTCCGTATAGGCTTATAACTACTTGAAGGAGATTTAACTACTTAATATCTAGTCAAATGCTTAATGGCTTTTCTGAATTTGGCCATTAGACTGTGGTGATACGTTGGCATACTGTGTGTAATAACATTTTAATTAAATGTAGTATTGCTGTGTATTATTTTAGTAAAAATAATTTAATTATAGAGCGAAAGAGTCACTCCCGTGATTTGTGCTTGTCAGAAGCTTCAACTGATCACTTATTCTAATCAATATTTTCATCCATAATGATACATTGGCATGCAGAAAAGATTTAAATGTGGAGTTTATGCTGCCTATAATTAATTTATTATCTTGTCATAAATACGTATATAAATTCATGAAAGTCGAATCGCTTAGATCATTACTATACCATCACCCTTCCAGCATTCGAAGTGGTTCGTTTATTTTTTTAAACGGGATTATTGGGTTATGAATGCCCGAGTTTTATGAACCGAAGCTAATCGTGATGCCTTTTTGTGTTCAAAACTAGATCTGTCAATAAGAAATGTATTAAAATAACTATTAGTGGTGTGAATGTGGCTTTGAATTAATAAAGACGGGGTTTTAAGTATAGACATATCGTGATTATTGTGTTAAATGACGATAATCACATTGTGCTTTCAAATCTTCATTCTGTAACCGAAATTGTGTTATTGGGGTATGTAATTTTTTTACATTTGCTTACTATTTTCATAATGTGCACAGCTCTGGAGTGTTTTTGAGAAAAAGAGGTTTATTAAGTTTGTCGTTAAGGAAAAGATTCATAAAATTGCCATAAAATCGAAGCATTCATTTACCGTCATTGCCTAAAGAGATCTGTCAGCTGCAAAAATGTAAAAATTAATAAAACATTTATTCACTAATTTAAAGTTATTAATAAAATAAATTAATAAATCAAGGGACAATCTTTACACAAATCGATCTAGTCCCAAAGTAAGCTCTAAAGGCTTTTGTTATGAGTAATAGACGACGATATAGATACTTATATAGAGGAATAAATTAATACTTAAATACATAGGAAATATCCAAGACTCAGGAACAAACAGTCGTGCTCATCACGCAAATATTTGCCCTTACCGGGGATCGAACCCGGGACGCTAGCTTCAGAGGCCGGGTCACTCCCAACTAGGCTAACCGCGTCGTCAAAAACGTATTAATAAAAAAAAATAAGTATACGGTTAGTACTTAGTATTAAGCTTTTTTCCTTTTGAGGTTATTACTGACTTTGTACCTATAAATTTTTTTAAATATAAAAAGGCTACTGTTTAAAAAAAATAAGGTTATACTTATATATGTTTTTTCTCATAATTAAGCATTAATGTTATCTCTTTAATTAGTTTTCTTGTTAAAGACCAACTAATTCATAAGTTAGCGTCAACATTTTAACACTCATGCAAAAGACGTCAACGCGATCCACGGCCCTAACGTTGACCAATAAGCAAATAGATTACATGTGTAGTGGTATTGTATAATGGCCGCTCCAAATATTCAATCCGCGGATTTTGTATTTATATCGTCGTCTAGTACCCATAACACAAGCCTTTAGAGCTTACTTTGGGACTAGATCGATTTGTGTGAAGATTGTCCCCTGATTTATTTATTTATTTATTTTGGTTACAACGGGTTATAATCTGACATTTGCCAATTATGGCCGTCACCAATAAGCAAACCGCGGATAGATTTGGTTACAACGGGTTAAAATTTGACATTTGCCGAATACAAAATATATCCACGGATTCAATATTTTTTTATGTATAAATACACGGATTCAATATTTTATTTTAGACGACGCGGATAGCCTAGTTGGTAGTGACCCTGCCTCCGACGCAAGCGTCCCGGGTTCGATCCCCGGTAAGGGCAAATATTTGTGTGATGAGCACCAATGTTTGTTCCTGAGTCTTGGATGTTTCCTATGTATTTAAGTATTTATTTCTCTATATAAGTATGTATATCGTCGTCTAGTACCCATAACACAAGCCTTTAGAGCTTACTTTGGGACTAGATCGATTTGTGTAAAGATTGTGTTGTATTATTATTATTATTAATATTGGGAACGAGCGGAAAACGTATCGCATTATCGAAGTTCTTTTCTGAAAATCATGAGTATTTTTTAAAATGTGATGTGTATTTTGAGAAAAACTTTTTAAAAATATAAATGTGCAAAATACTTTTCTTGCTCAGCAACTCTTTAGTCACCTCTAACATAAGGATGTTGCTTCACTCTATATATATTTTATTTTAGTGATCTATTATAATTATTTTCTACATTTATTTTAAGTAGATTTAGTTTAGTTTTAATTTTTATCTAGTTTCGTTTTTATTTAAGTTTGTGAGTTACTGTTTACTATTGTATGTTAATAATTGTTTTATAAAATAAAAATGTAAATTTTATTATAAGTATATAAATGGAGTCAATAGTCCAAAATAGTAAAGTTTAAGACTTGGGTTCACGAACCGCGACCGTGATAAGAAATGTGTAACTTTTATAAAGATCATTGAAGTTAAATATTCTTGAGAAAAATAGAAAGAGCTTGTAAAATAGGAATAATAATAGACAAAGTTTTCCTAAAGTAAATACAAAATGTAATTTTAATTGTAAAAACTTAATTATTTTACAGCTAAACAAAGCATCGAATTTCATGCAAATGCCGTGAAAGTCTCCGCGCGGCGCGAAAATTGCCTCATCAGTTATCATTGAAAATATGACAACATTGCATCACGCGAACGGTAAAAAAAGAGTGAGCGGGACGACACTAAGACCTCCGTTTGTCATTCCCGCTTCAAACCGAACAGTCGTCACGGATCACCGCGAAAGACTGCCCACTTTAAAAACACACTTACAAACTATACCCATCTTACTCGCACGTGCACAATTCTTTGCGCGCGCTGTTGAAAAAAGAGATGGCGATAGTGATATAGTTTTTTTTTAGATTGATGTTTTTTTTGTCAAAAATATAGATCAGGCTGGAAAAAAATTGTGTCGTTGACCCCGGCTTGTGCGAAATGGTTCTAATTGTGGAGTGTTTGCGTTGTTCTGGATTCTTGCTAACATTAGTTTTAAACCATTATCATTGATGCATTCAGACAATTTATTGTTTTACTAAAAAAGTTGATAGCATAGTAAGTTCACTATTGGAATTAACAATTATCTGCTTACATTTGATTTCTACGCAAATTAACGATATAATAGGGATAATTCGAAAGTGTGTTCGCCAAATTTAAATGTCGCTAAACTTGAAATAAGGAAAGTCAAAGTCGATTTTGACAGCTTGGTGCTATACAACATTGAGTTTGACGTTTCATAGTTTAAGTTTAGCAAATTTAAAATTTAGGCGATATGGTTTCGAATTGAACCCAATGTCACTGATAAAAAAACTGTAATTTAAAAATTTCCATTGCTGAAGTGAAATTCTAATTGTAATTCCACACGATTTGCTTTGCCAAGTGAGTGTAATTAATGTAGACCCAAAAAATATTGAATTTGATTTGGTTGAATTTAGTGTACATAATTTTAAAGCGGATTCATTTAACTAAGTCTATTACGAGTGAGAATAACTAACCCTCTGACGTTCTATCGTCAGACAGAATTTAACAGAGATTAGGTTCTATTTTAATAAATTTTTGAATACATAGTGTTTTCAACAGTTTGTATTCAAATTCAAACTCTTTAAAATCTTGTAGACTAACCATCAATTGTACAAATTACAATTTATAACAAATACTTATAATAAACTTTCAGAGGAGCTTCACTTCTTGAAGTCTAAAATCTAATTGCAGAATTCTCAAATGCCACATAAATTGATCTTTGATTAAAATGAGAGCTGCTTGAGGGTTAAATTTAAATCGTTTATTCAACAAGTTGGACACCCGTGGGTGCTTTTACTCATCACTTTAATGAAATAAAATGAATCTATCACCGCTCCGGACTGAAACATCATTATTTGGAAGAAGCTCCGCAAGAATCCCAGCAGAAATTCATCTCTTCAAATCATACGTGCGGCTAAAAACTTAAATTAAATTAAAATATTACAAAGCAATAAATGATAATTATTAATACTAAAAAAAATATATTCTAATAGGTTGTTGAATATTCAACAAAAAAATAAAAAAAATAACATAGTAGTAAGTTAGATTCAGATATCACACAAAACGAATAAATTAATAAAACGAATCCTAACATTGGTCCTTGCGAGCATGAACAGTCCAGATACGAAACACAAGACCTGTAACTAATCATGTATGTTAGAACTATAAGGCAACCAAAAACCTCACAGTCAGTTCAAACCCAAAACAATCCATTTGCTACCCAAAGGTCAGTAACCAAAGCACCGACCCTTTCCCACGCCAGTTGCCACGGGAACTGATACTCTATCACCATTGCCTGGCAACTGATACTCTATCACCGGCGCGGGCGCACGTAATTTGTAGCCTCGCGCAAATTTACCGCGCAGGATACAAAAGTGGAGCATTCCGTGAAAACTACACTAGATTCTTACTTGCTTTAATTCAACTCTAGCTACGGGCCGTGGAGTCGTATTATGAGCTCTTTCCGCCGTCAACTGAACTGACTGTAAAACTCGTTAATACGAATTTTCAAGGTTGTTTACGGCGGCAACTGCCTGGAATTAAGAGCTTATAATACGAGCTTATATTCCTCTGCTGCACTGGGAGTGAAGAAATAGCATAGAATGCATGCAGATGCTTATCATCCTGGCATGTCGTAAAAGTCGACTAAGGGACGGGTCCTCTCCAACATGGTGGACTATCTGTATAGGCGATGGGCTGATCACCTGTCACCATACGGTTCATCAAACCATCTTAGGACTAATTAATCGAACGTGGACACAAGTAGTCTTGTGGCTCTGCCCCATTCGGGATTTCGCGCGTGGATGCTATGTATGTAAGTATGTATGTAATACGACCCCGACCTTCCTTGAGCTGAAGGTATAGTCTTCAGCTCAAGGAAGGTCGGGGTCTTCTTTACTTATAATTAATGTGTGCTCATTAGGTTCCTCTGTTATACTTTGTCTTAGTTTTATTGTGTTGGTATTGTAGCGCAACTATTATAGGTTGATAGATATTATATCTGGTTGAATGCTGATATCGGCTTAAGTGTCACATTTGCTTTTAAATTCAAATTTTAAATATAATCGAACGTCATCAGCATTCAAAAAAGGCATCAGTTCAAGTAAACCTGAACCAATATTTCCGGACTTCATCGCCATCGGAGCTGCATCCGCCGTACAGTATCATTAAAATCATTATTTGGTTGAGTAGACTTACTGCATCTTCTCAACAGATGTGACCATTCGAAACGCTGTAAGATTCAGACGGACAGACAGATATTTGTTAGAGAGTAACATGAACTGAGGCGCTATTTCGTATTACAGCATGTACAATTTATTGACAGCATAGTCAAACTGCAAATGGAAGGTTTGTATCGTGCTATTCAAAGATAAATTCAAATTTAATTAGACGCAATGTTAAGTTACTCTATTGTTACTGATATTTAAATAATAAAAATACTAACTACGACTAAATCAAATCAAATTTCACAGTAAAAGTATAATAATAATAAAGATAATGCGATGCCTCAACCCGAAGTCAAACAGTGTTTGTAATGTACAAGAAGTAAATTGTTTGTTGCTACACATTGGGTGTTACATCAAAGTTATAATAATTTAACATAAATAGCATCAATTAAGAAATCAAACCTAATTAAACCACAAAAACCATCATCATCAAATTCTAGTAAAAACCAATCACAATAAAGTGTGAAATGAATGAGTGAACGTTTCTTTCTCACTAGTCTACATTGCTGGTGACTAGTCGCCTGTGACCGACGTGTTTGGGACGCCTGGCGTGCCAGACGTGCCAGACGGTCTTTACAACTATAGGTAATTTCTAGCTGCGTCCCTAGCATGAAACAAGGATTTCACTTCATCTTATCTCTCAGTGCAAGGAAAAAACACTGACGGATCATTCGTTTATATTGGTGACATTTATGCTAGAGCCACTCAGGTACAGTTTTATTTATAAGTGTTTAAAAAAAAACTGTAAGTCGACTTTAGTTCCTTGAAGAACTTCAAATAATATCTTTGCACGTCTGTAACAATTTATAAAAAAACGGTGGGAAGGAACCCGATTCAGAGACTTTCAGAAGAGTATTTTTATTTTTTTGATTTTAAGAGGGGGGCAAACGAGCAGGCGGGTTGCCTGATGGTAAGCAATCACCGCCGCCCATGGACACCCGCAACACCAGGGGAATCACGGATGCGTTGCCGGCCCTTAGAGAAAGGAGTAGGCTCGTTTTTTGAAGATCCCTAGGTTGTATCGGTCCGGGAACGTTGCTGCTGCAAGCTCGTTCCAAGTATTCGGAATTGTTCGCATATTTACTCTGCAGTTTGTAAGAACACGTTCAGTTAAAACAATATGTATATTAATACCGTTAAGAGCGTTAATACCAATGTCAAAATGAATAAATATATGAATAAATTCAGATAACTGTTCTCCAATTCGGGAACGCTAAGTGATGTTGTAGCGACTGACGAGCGCGATTTCTCGTCCCACTCTTTCGCACCAATTATGAGCGAGTTGTCTACAAAGCAAGATGCCCTACAGGCAGGATGTCTCAAAAGTAAGATGGCCAAAAAGCAAGATGTCTCAGAAGCAAAATGCCTCAGAAGCAAGATGGCTAAAATGCAAGATTCCTAACAAGCTTCCGCGGAGACATCCATGTCTCAAAAGCAACATGTCTCAGAAGCAAGTTAGCCAAAAAGCAGGACCTTGACCCGGTATATTTGTTTCTATCTTTATTTTACTTGTTACGTTTACCTACAATTAAAACCATATTAGGTGTCTTGCTTTGTAGGCTTTTCATTATCAAGCAATTTGTCTTCAAGACATTCAACTACTTAGACATTATGCTTGGTAGTCGTTTTAGCAAGTAGGCCATTTGCCTAGACGGCATTCAACCACTTAGACATTTTGCTTTGTAGGCATAATACTTAGGCATCTTACTTTGTTAGGCATCTTGCTTTGTAGGCAACTCGCTCATAACCCTTCCGCACGACGCGCAATGCGTAAGAGCGAGATGCGAGTCTCCGCCTTGGTCTATAGTTTATTAAGTCGGTTAGGGCAGAGATTGACTTGAAGACTTATTTATTTGGCTAGTGCGATGCCTGTTTTAGCAGCATACCAGTAGTAGATTCACTCCTTGACCTTCATAAGAGCTTGTAAAGACGTAAATTGAATAAAGATATTTTTACTTTGACTTTGAGTATGTTTATGTCAGATGATTTAAACTCTGACTTGATGGAAATAGATAGAGCGATAAGCGACGCGAAAAATTATGCTAATTCAATTGTGCAAATCCTCAACTTTTAATTTATGTTAATACATTTTTATCTTTTCTTATATTTATTGTAAACAATAGGGAAGATGAAAATTTTTTCATCTTGTATTGGAAAGTGCTGAGTAATAGAAACTGATTTGTGTACCCAAAACATTTTGATGTTGATTATTTTATGAGTTATAAAGCTTTTAAAAGTCATTGTTCATACCACTCGCAAATACACTCCATACAAAATGGACAACAGGCGCCTCATTCGGGAACGCTAAGTGATTCTGTAGCGACTCGTAAGCCAGATCTCTCATCTCGCTCTTACGCATTTGGCGTCGTGCGGAAGAGTGGAATGAGAAATCTGGCTTACGAGTCGCTACAGAATCACTTAGCGTTCCCGAATGAGGCGCCAGCTATGACGTCACTGCTGTCTTTAGACTGTACAAAATGTATGGCGTTTAAACGAAATCTGCAATTATTTCCGAAAATACTGTTTTTAGACCAACATCTTAGAAATACAACATGACATAAATTTGATGAGATTTTGCAAAAAACTAAAATCAGAACCAAAAACCAATATATATTCTTCACTAATTTTGACCCTTAATCAAATAAAAATGAATAATCAAAATGATCTGCTTTTTTCTGTAATATGATTTTGTTTACATTTACTTTCATAATATATCATTTAAACCTCTTTTTGATTTTCATGCATCTTCCCCATTCAGTCTAGTAACACGCATAAGAGTTATCTGTCATCACATAAATAAAAAAGTTGAATTTAAAATAGTAAACGTTCCAGCATGATTAAGACTTGGGATGCCTTCACACCATTGTGTCGGCCACGGCAATTACTCCGAGAATCCACAGAAAAAGCGAACTTCCGAAAATTCTCGGCATGCCGCGCCTACCGATTCGTTCTGACAAAAACCGGTAACAAACGAAATGGGATCCCGAAAGACCTCGATGTCTATTTTTACGTGACCTTTAGGGTTCCTTGAATGTTTATTGAACGCTAAACCAGGTGCCGGTTCTTTGCATATTTTTTTTGCTGATAACGAGACATTTCTTATATTGTTGTTTAATATAATTTTGAATATTCGAAAACCATAAGTTTTTCAGACAATGTAACACTGTCGTATAGGTTAGGTTAACAGGTTAGCTTTGTTTAAGAACTAATCTGCACGTTTATAATAATAATATAATAAAACCATTTATTGCAGGCATCAGTGGCCCATACATAAATACCTTACAGACTAACATACATATTAATATAACTTAAACTAGATGGTTAAAACTATTTAGGGGACGAAAAGGCGTGGCTCCTTAGCGTCGTCCCACCTGGAGTCGTGTCCTGGACAGGCAAGCTGTCCCGGAAGCGCCTGAACACAACACCCTTCGGCCAGAAGTCCGGACACGTGACTGTCTCCAGCAGCGGCCGCGGCACGCGCACCACAAACGAGCTGAAGTGCACGTATTGGCGCGATCGCAGCTGGAATACCCTCAGGGAGTAGCCGGACTTCTTGGGGACATACTCCACCACGTCGTGTTTCATTTAGTTTAGCACGATTCCTTACATATTTGACTAGTTTGACAGAGACGCACTGAGCGACAAACGACTCGCAGGCATGTCATGCTAACCCTCCTGAGAGGTAAATAGTTTCAGCGGAAATAGAATCATGCGTAAATGATTATGATACAAAAGGAGTTTTGAGCCTTAGCATAGCGTTCAAAATTCGACTTCCTTTGCCCCCTTTATTTTTTTTTACTCTACATACAAATTAAACTAAATTAAATACAACTAAACTAAATCTAATAATACCCGGGCGGCATTGTCTGGAAGATGCTGGCAGCGTTTCCTTTATTAGTAAAATTTTTGTTATATTTAAACATTTTATTCATGGAATAAGTATATGGGAGCACGCAAATTCCATAACTCTTCCAAATTTCAAGTTCATAACATTAGGAATTGCTGAATGGCTGTGATATACAGGCAAATAGACAGAAAGGCAGTGAAGTCACCAGACGGGTTCTTTCTTCACATTCTAGATACGGAACCCTAAAAATGAGCAGGTGAACTCATTTTATTCTCTCCACCAACCCTTCGCAACAGTATTGAAATCGTTCCGATCATAATTCAATAAAGTACCGCGCTGAAATTGGTATATCACAACAATGTACGCCAGAAGGCAAAGAGGCCACGTGCGTTGAAATATGGAATCCGGTGAAGTATTCGACGCACATGCGCGCGCGCAACAAAACAGCGTGAAATAAAACTAAGGATGGGATTTTTACATTTTTAGACAACAATTTTCATCAAATCGATATTGCGAAGCCGAGATGTTTAAATATGACATAAATTAAAAAAGCTGCCTACGGCTTTTCATACTAAAGGCAATAACTATTTCCACCCCTTAAATATTAATCGATGTTCATCAATTTTTGATAGGTTCTCAGTCAGAACAATATCTAGGTCTATAAGTTTTGATTTTTTCACTATAATCAATAAATTCAGTTTTATTATGGTTTCAGTATTTTCATACAAAACAAATTTCGACATTATTTGACTTTCTTGATCTTTAATCAAAACTCAAAAAACGTATAGACCTAGATTTTATTCTGACTGACAACCTGTCAAAAATTGGTCAAAATCGGTTAACATTTAAGGGGTGGACATCGTTATCGCCTTTTATATGAAAAGGGTGATTTTTGCCGGAGGTTCACAGTCCTCTTAAACTTGCTACAGAAATATGGTCAAAGTAATGGTTTATTTACTCTTAATTTGTTATTTAACACATAATGAAGCGAGAACAGGGACAACTAGGTAATGTTCAATTTAACCTTCATTATAAGTCACTTTTGAGCATATTTGTGTGACGGTTATAATTACAAACTTACCACGACATGTGAGTCTCCTTCACTTGAAGACCAGATTGACAGGTAACAGTTAATAGTCTCTAAATATAAATATTAGAGATGCAACCGATATCCGGTCACTATCCGGTATCCGGCCTATCCGGCCATGGTTTTATTATCCGGCCGGATACCGGATAGTGAGTCAGTATCCGGCCGGATACCGGATAGTATAAATAGGATCAGAAATACGATAAAACAAATAAAAGCCATCAGAAATAAACAAAATTAACATAAGTTTTTAAATTAAAACTTAGTTTCCTCTTATTTAAGTATAAAACTAACTTCTAACATTACGTCGTGCACGTTCAAATATTCCCAACTGACGTAATAAGGCGCGTATTTAACTTCAAAGGGTCTCCCGGGCACTTACAATTCGTAACAAGTTGAAACTTGCTCGCCGCGCGACGGCCGCGCAAGTTAACACAGCTATAGAGATAGCTCGTGTGCGTCCGGATATCCGGTTGCCGGATAGCCGGCTATCCGGCCAATGACCATGCCGGATATCCGGTATCCGGCCAAACCACTATCCGTTGCATCTCTAATAAATATAATTCAGACACTCGTCACTAATGCTATTTAGTAAAGACAAAGTACAATTATAAAGTATCAAGATAAAAAAAGAATACATTTCCAGCTGAATGTGTATCGATATCATCACATGCCTAGCAGTGCGAATCGCATAGCTACGCGACTGCTTGGGAATCTCGCGTTACGCAGGCCCAGGGTCGGGGCGCAGGCGCAGTATACAGAGTGTAAAATATAAACTTTTATAGCAGTTTATAATACAAGTGTGTTAAATAGGTAATTCCTAATGAGGTGACGATTGAAGACACGAGGGTAGCGAGTGTTTTCTACGGCACGAGTTAAGAATGACTTTCGCTGACTCCAAAACCCCACTGAGAAGTAAGACATAATAATTGGCTTTTGTAAGTCATTTACCTAGAAATGGGAGATATATTATTGGTTAAGTGACGTCATAAATTAAATATATCGAATATCGAAATATATCGTTTTGGAGTCGGTTTTTTTATTTGTTAAATTATTATTTTATTTTATACTTTTTAGTGCTTATCGTATAAAACACCTTTATTACATCAAGCAACAACAGCATAATGCTAATTGCTCATCACCATTTACAAAATTTTGCTATCCAGGGTGCAAGGGCATCAATCTTTGAGGAGTTCTCCTGGTTCTTCAAACCCAGTTCTATTTTACCACATGCATTTTCATGACCATAAATTGCTTCACAAACTTATAAAGAAATTTAATCGCCAACTGTGAAATACTTATCATTCAGGAGTTCCGGTGATCATCTATGGTCTTCATCAACAGGTCCACTTCACCAAATAATGCTTTTGGAACGTAACTGCTTGAGTTAATACAGATTATACTAAAATTGCTATATGCGTGCCTATAATATTTGAAGAGTTCCATCGATTCCTCATAGATCCTCTCATCACACGTCGACTTTGACTACAACGGGACCAAACTGGAAGTATACCCTACCGATTAAAAAAAGAATTTTTCAAATCGGTTTATAAATGACGGAGTTCTGAAGTAACAAACATAAAAAAAAAATACAACCGAATTGATAACCTCCTCCTTTTTTTTGAAGTCGGTTAAAAATAGATAACCTTGTTAACGCTTCAAGAAGTTACTCTAAATGTGTATTCCTAGAACATTATATACGGACGTTAAATCCATTTGCTCGAAACTTAATCTCGCCATTTTCCCGACATAAAATAACATAAATGGCGGGCATTTTTACTAATGCGCGTGAGATAAATGTTCAGATTCATACAGTTGTATCAATAAGCTGTATGCACTGACGTTTAATCTCACTTGTAAACTAATGCATGCACCGAGAATTGTGAACCACTCAAGTACGCATGTGCAAAGGTATCCAGTATCCGGCCATACTGTCTTTAAATTAGGCATAGATAAAAACACAAACATATTTAACGTATTTATTCTTATCACAGGACGTCTATTCTACATCCGCGGCGATCTGTATCTTTTTTGAATCTTGGACCCTCATGTATAATCGGATACAAACCTGATGATGCTTCATAATAAAAAATCTGGACAAGTGCGAGTTAAACTCGCGTGGAGAGGGTTCCGTACATGATTATCTGAAATTTCCTATGTTACTTTAGATACCATAGACTTCTTATAGGTTTTCCTGTAATGTATTGGTAAAGAACTATTTTCTGTATTATTTTCAAAACTATAGCCCCAGTAGTTTCGGAGAGTGGTACAATTTCGCCTATTTTACCGAATAACTCTACAACTATTTATATATTTATATATATATTTAAGATTCTCACAACGAGCCCTTTCATTTGATATATCGCACAATATAGTTTGCAAAACGTTTACTTTGAATTTTCATAATTACCCCCAAAAAGATGCGGTTACCGACTTAGATAAGGAACGTACAAAAACTCTAAAAATTAAATATTTTCAAGAGATGAATCAAGGTATACGATTTTTTAACCCTTGTTTGTATCCTGTCTTACTTTGATTTCAACCGTCGCTCTACTGTTTACTCTACTGTGTACTGCGACCAGGCCATCCCACTTTCCATTTCCTGACTACATTACAAAGGCTTTTTATATCGATGCTTATTCGATGGAAACAATGCACCTCCCGTATAGGATCAAGAATGTTATCTTTATAAAATATGCCTTTATACCTATCGGTATTGGTGGATTGTATTGCGGTGGAAAATTCTTAGGTAATGCGACATATTTGCTAGTGTAATGTAATGACCATTATTTAGACATATTAATTAATGATGAAAGAGTTTTGGCCGAAGGATGTCATATCCTGTCATATATTTCTTAAGTTATAGTTAATTATACGATACTGATTAACATGTTTGGCTAGACCGTAAGTGTTAATTGTAATATTTAATAAATAAATAAATAAATATTTATTTCGGCGATTCTGCGGACGGCGCGCTGAATATGACTCCGTGAAATTGCGTCACACATCGCACAACTACAGATATATAGGTATATATATAATGTGTTCGTTTTAAGTTATTTTGTTTACTTATGCATGTTTGTCTTTAAGATATTTATGTTATAAGCCTTGTTGCCTGAATTAAAAGGCTCGACAGCCTAAACTAGGATAACTGCGGTACGCATATTGCAGTAATAATATATAACATGATAATAATATATCTAGGACACTAACGCACTTTTCAATAACAAGGATTTCTATGCTATGGGATGGATACACAACGATACGAATATTTATATACATAAATACATACAAATAAAGATACATCATACATAACATCCTTGACGTAGGTTAAAAAAATTCGTGCTCAGTTCGCAATGTTTGCCCCTACCGGGACTGGAATCCGTGAATTCTTGCACAGTAAGTAGTCAGTCAAATAAAAATAGGATTTCCTTTCTCATAATTTATAAATAACCATGTTTTTATTTAATTTAACGTACCATAATACTTACTTTACGTCTTTATTTTCGTGAAATTGACGGTCATAATTCTATGAATTTCAAATTTTGTCATCAATTGAAGACAGTTTAATTGAACAATATCATTAAGTTATCCACTTAAGCCATGTTTAAAGTGATTCAAAGCGCCACGTTAGATAGCATTCTAATTTAAAACAACAATGACCTAAGCCATAAATAGAATTCTTGCGATATTAAACTGAATTGAGACTCGTTAAGATTGAAATTAAAACAGGATCAATTTTCCACTTAGGCCGTTATTCTAAAGCTGGAAATTATCTTGAGCATCGTAATTTACTTATCGATGCTGTACGCCCCCATTTTCTCTCCTACGAGATAAGATGAAATTACTGATATTATTGAAGAACCACCTACGAGTCAACGTCGTCAGAATACAGGGTTGAGACAGATGTCGAGCATTATCTTTAAATTCGGAAAGCGATAGGGATGCAAAAATGTCGCGAATTCAGTAAGTTTCTGATTTATTTTAAGAGGAGTGTGAACTGAACCTACGGCTTTTCATACAAAAGGCGATAACGATTTCCACCCCTTAAATGTTTAGACCAATTTTTGATAGGTTGTCAGTCAGAACAAAATCTAGGTCTATACTTTTTGGTTTTTTTCACAATAATCAATGAATTCATATTTATTGTTGTTTCAGTATTGTAATACAAAACTAATTTCATCGATTATTTGACTTCGTTGATCTTTAATCTATATTCAAAAAACCTGTAGACTTAGATTTAGTTTTGACTGACAACCTATTAAAAATTGATCTTAATTGTTTATCATTTAAAGGGTGGAAATCGCCTTTTGTATGAAAAGGGTGATTCTTGCCGTTGGTTCACAGTCCTCTTAATGAAATATAACATTTTAAAAAATCTGACACCAAAGCCGCTTTGATTATGATTATGATTACCATGTAGCAATTTTTTTTTATTAAAAAAGGGTTTCTCTGTCAGTTTCTATCTATATTCCTTTATTAAAAAAGTTTGCAGCTCTGATGAATATTAAGGATACTGAGATAAACTCAGCAGCTAAAAATATCCCAGTTTCGTAACAAAATTAAACTTACCCTAGTTGATGACGATAAATGATGGAACGAAGTTAAAAAATAATCCCAAAAAATTGGGTAACCGTTTCCGCAGGTCCGATGACATTTTGACCTGGCACGGCGGTAAACATGTTGCACAATAGACTTGTACGTTTTTCTTTTAATAGATTTCCTGTGACTACGCAAAAAAGTGTGAAATTTAGGTCAGTCAACGTACTAAATAGTGCGTGTATATTTTTTTTTCTAGATTACATTAAGCAGGATTTTTTGCGAGACACAGCGTTGCAAGGCGTCACCTCTGGGCAGCAGCACATACTGACGCCAAATCTATTGCAATCACTTTTTTGTAATCTATTGAAGTTTATGTACATGGATAACAAAACAAGCAAAGGGGAATATTTAATTTAAAAGCTTAACAGAATTGCAATTAACATTTTTTTTACATCGATGTGATAAATTATTTCAACGGCTAGAAAATATGCTTCTATTTATTCTAGTTGTCAATTCAAAGTCAAAGTCGAATTATAAGTATTTTACGAAGTATAAGTATAATTTTTTTTATTTTTTAGTTAAGATAAAATATCTTCATTGAATTTAAGCCTTTAAAAGCTCTTTTAAAGGTTCGGAAATACTTATATTGAAAAGAGCTGGCAAGAAAATCGGCTAGATCATCATTCTTATTAGACTTTTCAACTTAAGTCGTTGTATTTCCAAACTGGGATTAATTACATGTAACTTACTCATAAGCTCTTTGCAGCCGCCCTAGCAAGGATGATACGGGGATAATTTAACCCTGTCTTATCTCTCTGACTATCTCTTTCGTCGGCACAAGTGTGAGAGAGACGCACTTACAGATAAGACGGTGTTAACTTATACTCGTGTCAAGCTTGCTAGAGCCGCTGAAGTTCAATATTCAATCTCAATACTCAATCTTTATTGCGTTCCATAATGTTAATAATTAGATTAGTAGGTACATAAATTAACTTACAAGTTAAACAGATCATTATGGACCCTGTAGGGCACAGCAATTATCTATTATTTAGTACTAGCAAACCCGGCGAACTCCGTTTCGCCACCAGATGGCTTCGTTTTATGTAACATTTCGTTTGGTATAGCTATGTATCAGAGATGGCGCTGTATGTGAAAAACGATTTTCCCGCTTTTCTGTTGAAATTTTTGCTGATTTTTCTTCGCTATAAACCTCACGGAGCCCGAGACCTTTCCAACGAATGCAAAACCGTGGAAATCGGTTCGTGCGTTCTGGAGTTATAGCGTCAGGAAGGAAAACCCGACTTATTTTTATATAGTAGATTTACATATATATCTATATCAATTATACTGTCAAAGAATGTCTTCTAGATATTCTTTGACAGTATAATAGCATTTATTACTTAGTTAATAAATGCTTTAATTGTTTTGTAAATTGTTTCTCATCTGTTTCTTTTCTTAATGAATTTGGTAGTTTCTTATACAATTTTATTGACATGACAAAAGGACTGGTGGAGTGTATTCTCAAGTTAGAGGTTGGAAAAGTCTGTATTATTTCTTTTATCCCAAGTTATATTATGTTCATCAACCTTCGAGCGCGTATGTAGCCTGGAGGACAGGCGAGGCGTCGAGACGTATTGTTTAGCTCAGATTATTTAGCGCGATTGAAATTTCAACCCGTCTAATGCCAGTGCTTACGTATGAACCTAGTAATATGACGTGCTTTAGGTGGTTAGAACGTCTTGCTTGGTAAATAAAATAATTACATGTGTGTATTTTTTATTTTAGGAGGTTAAAAAAGTCTAATTTCGAAATAGTTTAATCAGCAATACCCTTGTCATTGCTAGATTTCAAAAATATGTCATCCTGTTTTCCTTATTATGGGCTAGGACTTGTCAAATTTAGGGTTGTGCCCAAGAAACCAGTGCGGATCTGCACCGACTGGACCGAAACATCTGTTGCGTCCAGCTACACCGACGACGCTGCTGTACGTGTCCCGACTACACCACTCTACACAGGCGGAAGACATTGTAGAGTATGTGCGGATCAAGAGCAAGCTAAACCTGAGGGTCGAGCGGTTGGAATCCCGCCACAAGGTGAATTTCAACTCCTTCGTGGTGAGCGTACCGATAAAAGATCTATCGGCCTTCATGTTACAAGAGTTTTGGCCGAAGGGTGTCATATTTCGGCGATTCCACGGCCGGCTGATTGAATATGACACCATGAAATTGCGTCACACACAGCAGAAATAGTGTGTTAGTTTTAAGTTATTTTGTTTGTATTTTAATATGTATGTTAGTCTGTAAGGTATTTATGTATGGGCCACTAGATGCCTGAAAATAAATGATTTATTATTATTATTCTCTTTATTAATCTTGAATCTTAAGCTAGGTTTTATAATATTTGTATAAAAAGTAAAATACAATATCACTATAAAAATACAGACACTATAAAAACCTAGCCTAGGGTGCCGCCGGTAGCGGGGCGGGGCTCAAGCTACCGGCGGTTAGGGCCGCAGAGAGAGGAACCTCCTGACGATGCGCGCCGTGTCCAGGAGTACCGCCTTCTGTATCCGACCCTTGATCCAGCCATCAAGCGAGAGTCTCTTGAGGTGTTGGTCGAGACTCTTCGCTATGAGCCCGTTCGCAGAAACAACTATCGGCACAATGATCGTCGAGTCAACATCCCACATGGCGGTCACCTCGTGAGCCAAGTCAAGGTACTTGCTGAGTTTGTCCTTCTCGGCCTTCACGAGGTTCTCGTCATGGGGGATGGTGATGTCGACGAGCACTGCCCGGCGCTGCGATCGATCTGTCAGCACGATATCAGGCTTATTGGTAATAATAGTCCTGTCCGTGATGACAGATCGATCCCAGTAGAGCGTAGCACGACCATTTTCGAGAACCGGCGCCGGTGCGTACTTGTAGTACGGCACTTCCGACGCCACAAGGCCGTATCGAAGAGCAAGTTGCTGGTGAATAATTCTGGCTACGAGGTTATGTCTGTGCAAGTACTCGCCGTTAGCAAGATGAGAACAACCGGAGATAATATGCCTGAGTGACTCTCCGGGACGGCGGCATGCCCGACAGATGTCGACCGTACCATCCTTCAGGATATATCTCCGGTAGTTATTCGTCTTGATAACTTCGTCGGCAATTGCACAGACAAAACCTTCGGTTTCCCCAAACAGGTCACCGAAGCGTAGCCAGTTCACCGACGCGAGCAGATCCACATCGGGCCCTGTTAGGGCCTTGTAGAACCGCCCGTGTAGCTCCTTGCTCTTCCATACGTCCCTGCGGTCATCGGTGCTCAGCACCTTTGGTCTGCGCCAGTTCTCGCTTGCCAAGGAGAGTGGGGTGAGGCCCCTGTCTGCTGCCACCACGTCACGATGCATCCCACACTCGTTGTTAAGGAAATACTCCCTAAGACTGCACACCTCGCGGTTGTGTAGGTTTTTGGCATTTAAAAAGCCACGGCCTCCACACTTCCGCGGGATGTACAGTCTCATAACAGACGAGCGCGGGTGTAGCATGCGATGTTTCGTGAGCAGGAGACGGACCCTCCTGTCCAGGGCGTCCAGCTCAGTCTGAGTCCACCTTAGTATGCCAAAGGAGTATGTGAGTAGGGGCATCACCCAGGCGTTGAAGGCGCGCACCTTGTTGCCACCCGACAAAAGACTATTAAGTACTTTTGTCAGGCGACAGCAGAAGCGCTCCTTCACCGCCCGCTTTATGTCCCCGTCCACAATACCCAAAGCCTGTGACATACCAAGGTATTTGTATGTTTCTGCTTCGGAGAGAGATCTGAGGGATATTGTCTCAGAAAGCTGTAAATTCATCGAATTTACGACTTTCCCCCGCTGTACATGCATGACCGCACACTTGTCTAAACCGAACTCCATTTTGATGGCACTACTGAAAACCTCTGTTGTTTTCAGTAGCTCCATCAATTCTGGACGTTTTGGTGCAAACAACTTCAGGTCATCCATGTACAGCAGGTGAGAAATTATCTCACCCTCTCTTCGAAGACGGCAGCCTAGCCCTGAATCCTTCAGCAGAGTGCTGAGCGGATTCAGAGCTAAGCAGAACCACAAAGGACTCAAACTGTCACCCTGGAAAATTCCCCGCTCAATCCTTATAAAGTCCTGCGGGCCAGGGGGGCCATCCCCGCCATCTGGTTGACGAAGGACTGTGGTCCACTGCCTCACACACGCACCTAAGAAGGATCTTAAAGTTGCATCTACTTTGTACAGCTCCAAGACCCTCCCCAGCCATGAGTGAGGCACCGAATCATAGGCCTTCTTGTAGTCAATCCAGGCAGCCGAGAGAGACCCCCTGTTCCGCCGGACCTGTTGGCAAATGGTCATGTCCATGAGGAGGAGCTCTTTAGTACCACGGGACCCAATCCTACATCCATTTTGAGAGGAGGCCAAGATGTTGTTCGCAACTATGTGCGTATTAATTTTTGCTCTCAAAATAGATGTAAGGAGCTTGTACAGCGTGGGCAAGCACGTGATGGGTCGGTAGTTTTTCGCTTCCGTGGTACTACCGGATTTGAAGAGCAGGAAGGTAACACCAGTTGTTAAGAAAGTAGGTAGGGAACCAAGCTCGAGGGCTTGTTGAAATTGTGTTGCCAGCCGTTCATGTGAGCATCGAAACCACTTTATCCAGAAGTTGTGTAATCCATCCGGTCCAGGGCTTTTCCAGTTCTGGGCCGCATGGATCGCACAACTTATGTCATCGCGGCTGATAGTAACTGCCCCCATGGCCTCGATAGACACACACTCGCGTTCGACAACACTCATCCACTCACCCTCAGTGTGCTCGACGGGCACCGACCAGATACTACGCCAGAAATTAATCATGGCATCAGTATCCGGCAGCCGCCCGTCAGGCTCACGTTGGTCAGTTCCCTCCCATTTTCGGTATACCTTCCTCTGGTCGCTCTGGAAGAGGCGATTCTGGTGGAATCGATCCACACGCTCTCTGTAGCGGCGAATACGGCTTGCCCACGCATAGACCTTCTGCTTCAGAAAGTCAATGCGCTCCGTGACACAGGCCATGTAGTCGCCGGGTCTGATGCCAGTCCCCGCGAAGGCACGGTTCACGAAGCGCATGACTCGGGGGCGCTCGTTACCCCCTCTGAAGCAGATCAGCTTTGCAATGAGAGTCCTGAACGTGTTGATACGCCGCTCGATCCGCACTTGCCATGCGGGGACATCCCCGGCGGTCCGCGGTGCTCGGTCAGCATCGAGGAGCTTGACACGAGCAACGCGGCACGCCGCGATGGCCCCACAGTACATAATCGAGTGAGTATCAACTAAATCTTCACTAGCCCGTATATACGGGTCTAGCAAAGCGTTCAGGGCTCCCATTAGCGCTAGGTTGTGTCTATTAGTGGGCAAACGTGGTAATCTCGGCCTAGAGTTTGGTGCGGACCGATACCGCACAATCGCCTCCTCCAGAGCCCTCCTCATTTGCTCATTAGTCTGGGGACTCACACTCATGTTCACACTGTCCCCCTCGTCGACACTGGGATCCACCCGCGGCGCCCTCGGTGCCAGATCGGGTGCCGGCACCGGAGCCGGCGACGTGACGGGTGGATACCGCGCCGAAGTTGAGGCAGCGCGAACAGACAGAGCCTCCAGACGTAGCCGATCAAGTATCGAGTCATCCAGGCGTTTAAGGCGCTGAATGGCCCGCACCTGATCCGCTAATCGCTGCGCAGTCACATTGATGGCTGGCTCAAGGATCCGAAACAGAGGCAGCATCCGGTCACGGTACGCGGACAGGTTGGTTCCCCCCTCTGTAGCCCCGTAGTAGGCGCGCATGCAGTTCTCGTTCATAGTTTGAGTCCATCGCATGCGGCGCACTACACCACCGGTAGCGGGAGCCGAGGGCGGGGCGGATTGCCCCGCAGGCCCCAAGCGTGCCGGCAGCGGTCGCCTTCCTCGTCGCGCAGGTGGTCGTGGCGGCGGGGGCGAAGGCCCGCGCTCGTCGCTGCTCGACTCGCTGCTAGAGTCAGCTGCGGTGGCGTATTCGTCACCTGACGATGTCGATGTTGAGGAGCTGGGCGAGGCGGGCAGGGGTGGTTGGTGTGCGCTTGTGACCGCTTGTTTCCGCCTTGATCTCGTAATCATTTTCTTGTATTTTTACTCAAGTTTCGTAGTGACGATAATATGTCAGCTGTCTGTCACTCACGTACAACATATTTAATTTTGAAATTTTCAATTGTACGTAAAAGGTGGTAAAATGCGTAAACGTCGTATAATGCCGAAATAAAATGATACAAAATTATAGGAGCAGACGCGAAAACTCAATAAAAATAAAATTTTCCAAGAAAATAAAGATAGAAGGCGTCTGTCATTGTCAGCGGTTTTTTTTTATTTTTTTATTTTTATTTTATTATTATTATTATTATAATAATAGGTACACCTTTCTTCTACAGGGAGGTTAGGTGCCCTTGTTACAGAGAAACCAGACCGATTTAATCAATGTTACATGTTCTGTTACCTGTGGCTTTTTTACAAACGCGACAGGTGTTTATAAACTGCCATAATTATTTCTCGATTTTTCTATACAAAAAGCCAGTCAATTACGAGCCTGTAAAAAACAGACAGTACCTTGTAGGTGCGGGACCCTAAAAATGTATAAAATAGCTTTTAACAACCGGGTAACCATTTATAACCTAACGAAGTAAGACAAAATAATTTTCACAAGCTCCTATCTCCGTGCAATCGTCGTGAACTACAAATTTCTTGTTTTCGGACTTTTTCCTTTACTTGTGGTATAAGACATTGCTTTTTATACCAAATTTCATGAATATAGGTCAACGGGAAGTACCCTATAGGTTTTGTTTCCTTGCGAGTATCCAAATACATACATACATACATACATAGCATCACGCCCGAAATATCTAATGGGATGGGCAGAGCCACAAGACTACTTGTGGCCACGTTCGATTAATTAGTCCTAAGATGGTATGATGAACCGTATGGTGACAGGTGATCAGCCCATCGCCCATACAGATAGTCCACCATGTTGGAGAGGACCCGTCCCTTAGTCGACTTTTACGACATGCCAGGATGATATGCATCTGCACGAATTCTATGCTATTTCTTCACTCCCAGTGCAGCAGAGGAGGGAACGAGTATCCAAATATGTGGCATTAACGGCGGGTTTTGAGTGCGGTGACTTAGAAGGCTGATATTTTCACAGCTCCAGGAGATTGCAGATTTCTGTATTTGATATTAATTTCAACTTGATACCTCCAAGCGTTCTTGAGGAAAATGTCTTGACACACAGACAGACGGACAAAGAAGTGATCCTATAAGGGTTCCTTTTTAGGTACGGAACTCTAAAAGTGACAATTATGTCGGATTGTCAGCACATATCGCATGTTTGGTGATGGAAGTTGCTCATAAGTTGTCCATAGGTTTTACAAGTGATCCTCAGTGGCCCTAACATGCATAACACAAAGATAAGATAGACCGTCTTATCTCTAAGTGCGTCTCTCTCACACTAGTGCCGACGAAAGAGATAGTCATAGTGATAAACGGATTTAATTTATCTTTGTGGCATGCATGTTAGGGCCGCAGGTAGTGCAAAACAAACAATATACTACCAATCATCCAATAGCGTCAAAATAAGTGTCATATGGCTTTGTCTAAACATATCAAAACAATTATTATGCTTTTTCTGTCAGCATGTTTTTATTAATAATTTACAAAACAAACTCCCCCTTATTTCCGAAATTATCCCGCCCAAGAGTCCATATTACAAAAAATAAAAAAAAGTTCTGAATACTTACGCTTTTTGAGAAATCAATATAAAACGGGATAACTTTGGCAAGGTCGTATCACAGTCAACGGTTGCATAGTTGAACCTTTTAATTTTTAAGTGTCCGTGTCTAACAGGTACTGTGTATTTTATAGGTAAGTAAGTACGGGAGTCAGACTGGTATTTGACCGGTTGGCTTGTTGGCAACACAACATTAGTCAAACTTAATAAATTATAAACTTAGTAACTTAATTAATTACTGCCTTAATCATAACTCTCACAATTCTCACATAACACACAAACAACTTTTTACCACATACCAACAAGGCATCGCAATTTATAGCTTAGCAGGAAATCCCGTATCTCCATATATAACATCTAAAATCCCGCCTGTTCCATCTATCCCTACCGCCATATCCCCCCTAATAGAGATATGTGGAATACTTTTCCATTCTTCTCCACCGGTAGGGATACATGGAAATAATATGTCCATTTATCCACCCTAGCCCCCAGTGAGTAGGGACAAGTGGAATATTTTCCAACGATCCATACTAGCTTGCCCCCTGGTGGGGATAAGTGGAACTTATTCCACCTATCCATACTAGCTTGCCCTTTGGTAGGGATAGCTGGAATTTATTCCACCTATCCATACTAGTTTGCCCCCTGGTTGGAATAGATGGAACTTGTTCCGCATAGCCCTACTACCTTGTTCACTTGGTGGGGATAGATGGAATTTATTCCACATAGCCTAACCAGCTTGTCACCGGGTGGGGATAGATCGATTTTATTCCACATAGCCCTACTAGCTTGTTCACCTGGCGGGGATATATGGAACTTGTTCCACATAGCCCTACTAGCTTGTTCTCTTAGTAGTCTGTTGGCTTTTTCCAAAGACCCAAACCGACTTCCAACTGACTCTCGATTTCCAGAACACACCAATATTGTAAATGAGAGTGTTTGCGTTAAGAGTGTGTGTTTTACTAGGCGTTTGTAGGCGTGTGTATACAGTAATAATAACATTCTGAAACATTTAATCCTAGCTTGTAAGGATAATATGGAGAAAAAAAATCCTTGAGTCTCTACCAAGAGAACAACCTAATATCGATAGGTGGAATAAATTCCAGCTATCCCTACCAAAGAGCAAGCTGGTATGGATAGGTGGAATAAATTCCAGCTATCCCTACCAAAGGGCAAGCTTGTATGGCTAGGTGGAATAAATTCCAGCTATCCCTACCAAAGAGCAAGCTAGTATGGATAGGTGGAGTAAGTTCCACTTGTCCCCACCAGGGGGCAAAGTGGTATAGATAAATGGAAAACTTTCCACTTATCCCCACCAGGGGGCAAGCTGGTATGGATAGATGGAAAAATTTCCACAAGTCCCTACCGCAGTGGTTTTTAGTAGGGATATATGGAATAATATCCCTACCGGTGGCGAAAAATGGAAAAGTATTCCACATATCTCTATTAGGGGGGATATGGCGGTAGGGATAGATGGAACAGGCGTAAAATCCTTACTCATCTCACAATTTCCACTAAAAACATACAATGTATGGACATGTGAGTTTTTAAGTGAAGTCCTCGAGCGGGAATCGAACCCGCGCTCGTTACCCGCGGTCTAATGAACCGCCACTTCATTAGCGCCACAAAAACGCCGCGCGCGCATCGCCTCTATGCATCTTGTATGAGACACCCAACGTGAGAGAGTAGTATTCTGCAACTGGTGAAACTGACTTTATATTACAATGGAAAATTCATTTAGTAAGAAAATGCATCTTAGTAATAGGGTCCCGTTTTACTCATTGTGTACGGAACCCTAAAAACAGAATAAAATAAATATTTAAGGGGACTCCCTAACAAGAGACATGATTTTTTGGCCGGTTTTTATTATTTGTTGTTATAGCGGCAACAAAAATACATCATCTGTGAAAATTACAACTGTCTAACTATCACGGTTCATGAGTACAACCTGGTGACAGACGGACAGTCGGACGGACAGCGGAGTCTTAGTAATAGGGTCCCGTTTTATTCTTTGGATACAGAACCTTAAAAAATGTAATCCATAAAAATATGACCAATCGCAAACGTTCACTGGGATAAATTATTTATTGAGGATAAATTGTACTAAAAAGCTTTGAGCCGTAGAAATTTCTTGAAACATGTCATCCGATCAACACTCATCAGTATCATTTCAATGGTCGTATTATGAGCTCTTAGGTCCAGGCAGTATCCACCATAAACTGAACTGCTTGGAAATTTCGTATTATGAGCGGGCTAAACAAGCCAGCTTTAGTGCGCTCATAATACGATTTTTCAACAGCCTGGAATTAAGAGCTCATGATACGACTCCAGATTTGCGAAAATCAGACAAGCGACACTTTTTCTTTATGTCAATTGACTGACAAACGAGCTGACGGCCCACCTGATAGAAAGTGGTCACCGCCGCCCATGGACATCTGCAACACCAGAGGTGCTGCCAATGCGTTGCCAGTCTAGGGAGGATGGGGAATGGGGATGGGATGGGATGGGGATGAGGGAATAGGCCTCCGGATCTCGTCACTCACCGTACGAAACGCAATAGCAAGCTATTACTTTACGCCGATATTCTGTGAGAGTGTGGTACTACCCCGGTCGAGCCGGCCCATTCGAACAGTAATCATCTAGTGAGGATTACTGTTTGGCTCTACCACTACAAAATTATTATAACAATAGCGAATGGATCTTTAGCATAAGCTATTTTAGCTTGGCTTCCAATTAGCGTTACGGTATTTTCCGACATGAAAACCTTTTGCATTTTATGCAGAATTAGGTGACAAATGCAATCGACATAAGTCTTCAAAAGTGGCTTCGTAGAATACCCCACGCAGTGAGCCAGTTAGTTCGACGATGTATTGCGTATTGTGCGCAACAAATTGATTGGCGCATCACAGACGCCGCCGCCTTCGCGCCTGTCACTTCGTCACTCCATGCGCGTAAACCATGCCCATATTACTTTATGCACCCAACCAAATCCAAATACCACCTTACGTAAACTACACAGAGTCGAAAAAATCGAAATTAACTGCAGGCTTAACTTTGTGTGAAATGCATTCTGGAGCAACAGGGTACGATTGATTTTGAATTGTATACGCATGTGGTAAAGTTGGATTTGGGTTGATGAAGATAATGAAATTAATGTTGGTGTAAAAATATGTCAAGCGAAACACAGAAGTGTCAATTGTAAGGGATCTCTGCTGATCGGCGTATAATTTTATCGAGGGAACCAGCGTTATTTTACTGACATAGTCCGATCTTGGATGAAGTTGAACGGTTTGAAAACCTTTGCAAATGGTCAGACAAATTCCTCGATAGTGCAAGAAAATACAGTGAAAATTCCAAATTGATTATTTTTCATTATCGTCATCACCAACGTTTAAGCTGAAAAGGCGTCCAATGCCTCCCTCGATGGTCGCCACAGACGACCGGTCCTGTCCTGTGCTGCTCGCATACACAACACATCTTATAATGTTTTTTAGTTAAATCTTTACAATTATTGTTGCAAAAGGGCGTTTGTTTGTTAATTTGTTTACTTATCCTTCTTTCACATCAAAAAGAAGCAACGGAATAGTCTGTAATTGTTCGTGTTAAAAGTTTGCAGAGTGGCTGAGTTAAAAAGTAACCCATACTTTTTATCTCAGAATTTATCATTTTTGAAATTCCGATAAGTGATTTCTAATCGTACGAAGTTGCGGTAAAAGCCAGTTTCATTTAAAATAAACATTTGATAATCTTTAATTTGGCCTGCATTTCTGCAACTATCGGTCGTAAGAAAACACACGTAAGTATTAATTTCTAAACGAGGCAAAATATTAAATAGCACATTCCCATAAATTCCTCGATATTCCCTTAACAAATAAAACCAGCCGTAATGAACTCGAAAAGATCGTATATTCAATAACAATGGTAGCACAGGTTCAATAAATTCAAAGACATGCCCGGACAAAAATGTTCTGAATTGTTGTAGATACAATATTTATGCGCGGGTACGAACCCGCGACCCCGGGCTACCGTGTCGGCGCCGGTGGTCTGCGCGAGTGCATCCATTGATATCATTTAATTTAGCTGGATTTTTATCCCACAGCTGGGCGCCTTCGTCGTCGAATCGACGAATTTATCGTCGTTCCTATTGACTAAAAACAAATTTTTTGGAGTGCCAATAATTTCACATATTCTTTTTTATCGAATGGTACTTTGTAATCCTATTTATACTTATATAAATAAATACACACATACATAACTGAACCACGCCATAACGGCTGAGCGGATCTGGATGAAATTTGGATAAAGATAGATTATAGTCTGGGGCCCATAGCATAACTACTTGTAACTTGTAGTACAAGCGGAAGTCTCTTTCTAGTAAAAGAAGTTGAGAAGAGACTTCCGCTTGTATTACAGGAAGTTATGCAATGGGTCCCTGAAATAGCACATTGGCTACTTTTATCCCGGCAAATTTAAAAGTTCCCGAGGGAATAACACCGAATTCCACGCGAACGAAGTCGCGGGCAGAAGAAGATGCTGTATAGTCTAAAGTGTGCTAGTGTTAATCGGTAAAATCTTGACGTTTAGTCTATTCTTTTTATGAAATGAATAGGTAATTAAAAAAATTACTAAGGGTACGCGTAACACCATAGCATTGAGAAAATAAATATATTTCTAAAACACCTTTTTTTCGTGGCTTTGTCCTTATCTTACTTTGCGATGTTTACATTTATACGAACGTGACAAAAAAACCGACATTTCTTTACCATAGTAACGAACCCTCAGTTTCTGGACCAATATCGACGAATCTGAATTTTGCATATACTTTTTTTTCTTAAAGTAATGTATCAAATGGTGAATATTTTAGGCCAGTAATGTACTGCACGCATTCAAAGCTATGAACAAGTGCATATCCATTGTGGTAGCTTTTCAATACGATTCCATAATTTCGAAGGCAGGCTGTATGAAGCGCAGGTCGGAGGTCGCCATTTTATTACATGTTTTTCGACGTCCACTCTAGAAAACACTAAAGTGAGCTTCTTTTAACGCAAAAGCAATGTTCCATTAAATAGGTCCAAGTCTCAAAAGCGTTTAATTCTTGTAATGTCAGCATTTTTTTGGCAAATCGACGAGGTCGCTACTACAACACTTAACTAGTTACACTATTATTATTATTATTAATGGTTAACTGGAAGAGATTCCTTAAAGGGATGTATATTGTCTTTGTACAGTAATAATGCGTGATAATTTTGCTACTGTTATGATTATAATAAAGAGTTTTAAAGTGCTGTAGCATACGGGCAATAAACAAAAAACTAGTAGTCAATTTATTTATATGCTTTTGATTACATTTACTTTCATAATATATCATTTAAACATAAAGAAAAACATGTAATTTAACTTTCATTCCGCAACCCATATTCGAACTTATATATTCTGACTCACATTGTTTATTTTCTATTATTATTATTTATATTCTGCAAACATTTTTATTATTCCAAACTTATTTCTTTCTCTAAACCACAGTACGCTGTCCCGAACAACCCGCTCTGGCTCCACAGAAAACCAGCGCCGTTAGCACCACCATGCTAGCTGCATTGCTGAGTGGAGACCATTTCGGCTCACATCACACTTGTGTCATCACCGTGTTATATTTTACCATTTATTACTAAGTTGCTGTGTTGATGTTTTCGCCGAATAAATATTTTAGTATTCTATTCTATTTTTTACATGCATACTATTTTGAATCCACCTTATATAATACTTTATTGTATTTGAGTAGTAAGATTCCAATTTGAGATAGGAATGTAGATGCACAACAAATAACCGTACCTATTGCAATTTCTCAAATAACCTTTAATTAATAATCAATTCTCAACGTCTTATAAATCACAATAGCAAAGGATATACATTAGTAATAATAATTTATGATCTCGCTGCCTCCCTGGGGCTATCTGTGCGATACGCACCTAATCTTATCTATCTTATGTTATGTTATCTAACACTAGTGAGTGCAATAATAAATATGGCCTGAGTTATGCGGTGAGCGTTGATAGCAAAGCAGTTTTTAGTTTTAGCTGCGCATGCGCATTAGAATTTGTTTTAGGAGAGCTACTTAGGTAGGGGGCCGTCCATTAATCACGGGATCTTTTTTTAAGCATTTTTTAATCCCCCCTCCCCCTTGGTGATACATGGTGAGGTTTATGACTATCCCCCCACCCCCCCACCCAACATCACGTGTATTTTTAGTATCTACAAAAATCCTAATTTTTTTAGAATATTTTAGAATATTATCTTAAATTCAGGCATAAAGGATAATCTTATTTTATTCGCCGCTTGTCGATTTAAAACCGCGCGTTTGAAAAAATAATGAAAAAATAAATACACGTGATATCTTACTACACCCCCCTCCCCCCTTGTGACATTTCGTGATTTTTGTCAAACCCCTCCCCCCCCCCCTTTCAAGCCTCACGTGATTAATGGACGGCCCTGGGCATTAGGTGCCTGCTTATTGTGGAAGTTTTCAGAATGATTAATACAATAATAATATCTTAGAATCTAGCCCATATTAACAACGTATTAAAGTACTGTATTAAAATATAATTGTAGAGCGTCGGTGGACTAATGGCTAAGGATTGACTCGTGATCGTGAGGTCCGGGTTCAAATCCAAGCGGTTGCCATGTACCAATGAGTTTTTCTAACTTATGTACATTATCTGCCTACGAATTGCGGTAACCGATGCTCTTACGGTGAGGGAAAACATCGTGAGGAAACCTGCACATTTGGGTAACTAAATGTGTAACCATGATTCAATTGGTCTGGTTCCCCTGTCATAAGGGTTCCGGAGGTCAGACGGCAGTCGCTCCACTGTAATAACCCGACCTGCCGAATCCGGGATCATGGTCAAAGCGTACCCCGTAGCGTAAGCGTAGACGGGAAAAAGCGCTAGGATGAGATGAGATTAAAATATAATTGTAAATATAGGTAAACTGGATTTAAATGAATAATGCGTATATCGACAAGGACGATTTATTAGCTAATAGGAGAAAACAAAACGACACGCACGCCGTGCATAGTAAAAAATAAAAACCTTGACAACGTCCCAATCAAGATCTGTGCTATATAGATAATTATTATATGAATACCTTGATTCAAACATCCATAACTCGGATAGAAACATTAGTGCTCATTGCACAAAGTTTGCCCTGGCGCCTCATTCGGGAACGCTAAGTGATTCTGTAGCGACTCATAAGCCAGATTTCTCATCCCACTCTTCCGCACGACGCGTAATGAGTAAGAGCGAGATGAGAAATCTGGCTTACGAGTCGCTACAGAATCACTTAGCGTTCCCGAATGAGGCGCCTGGTAGGCTTTGAACTCACGACCGGCACAATAATCGGTTACGCTACCACGTAGCCATCGAGTCACTCATGCCTATGTTTAGAGGGTTCATCTGAAGTTTCTTGTCAATTAGACGGGACAAAAAATATCCTAGTCTTATCATTATGATTATGAGTTGATGAGATTCAACTGTTTCAAAGTAGGAACATATACAGGATGGGCCAAAAGTTTTTGCACTTTTAGAAACATGATAGAGGCAAAACTACAAATGCTATTTTGTTAGGTATTTATTATAAGTAATAAGCATAAAATATATTTTTTATTTCTATAAACACTGTCGCCAAAATGAGCTCCGTCTTGTTGCTGGCACTCCTGCAACCTACTATGCAATTGTATGGAAAGATACTGACAATCATCTTTTCGGGTACGTACGTTTTGCAAAATATGGCGTGTGACATATCAAATGAAAGGGCTCGTTATGAGGATCTTAAATTATTTTTTTATAATTTTATAATAAACTGTTTTGAAGTTATTTACGAAAATAGGCAAACATTTTCCATTCCCCCCTCCCCCTCCTTATCACCGAAACTACTGGACCTAAAATTTTGAAATATATACAAAAAAAGTTCTTTGCCTAAAGATTACAGAAAAACCTTCAGGAAGTGTATGGTATTTAAAGTAACATAGTAAATTTCATATAATCACGGAACCCTCTCCACGGGTGTTTAACTCGCACTTTTTCCGGTTTTTTAAAAGTGTTTATCACAATAACCACGTTTCTTTCCTGTGAAACGGTGTATCGTAGTCAAAAAAATACAAAATGGCGTTTAATTTCCGATCATCCTTTGTACCGCAAAATTAATAGTTAAGAAAAAAATCTGTGTTGCTATTTGCAAAAACTTATGGCCCAGCCTGTATAATACTATTAAATGCTTCAGATACATACATACATACATAGCATCACGCCCGAAATCCCTAATGGGGTGGGCAGAGCCACAAGACTACTTGTGGTCACGTTCGATTAATTAGTCCTAAGATGGTATGATGAACCGTATGGTGACAGGTGATCAGCCCGTCGCCCATACAAGTTAGTCTACCATGTTGGAGAGGACCCCTCCCTTAGTCGACATATAGCTTCAGATATACCGTGGGAAAACGAAACCACAATATGTTATTTAGATTGACATTAGAACTTAGACTTAGTCGTTCGTAACATTGTATATCAAGTGAAATAACTAATGGAATCATGGAATAAATCTGCATTTGTTTCTTGCCTTCCTCGTTATTGTTTAATCTATAGCTAATAGTCCAGTCAACGGGTAATTATTTTGTATGTATACAAAGACATGAACACAATTCAAGGTTATTTTTTATTCTATTCACTGGTATTTCTTTTCAATTAAATTTGTATCCTTTGAATCTATTTTTTTTTATTCTAAAATAGATTATAAATCTATGTACAAATTATAATAAAAACATTTTTTTTTGCTTTTATTTAAAACTAGTATTTGCCTCGCGATTCATCGATGTGGAAATAGTTTATCGCGAGCAGCGTCATCTACCGAGAAGGAGCATTTCTCATATTATCCATTAATAAAAAATTCTGAAAATCCTTCCAGGATATTGAGATAAAAAGTATTCTATGCCCATATTTACGTATTGGTGTATATATTTATGACATTCTGTTAAACCGTTTGCCGTGAAAATGGAACAAACAAGCAAACACACTTTCGCATTTCTAATATTAGTATGAATTGGTTTCATCAGACAAACTTTTGACCAGCAAAAAGGGCATATATATATATATATATATATTCATGAGCAACCTGTCCTTGGAGCTAATAACGGGTCGACTGTTAGCTCGAATTAATTATGCGATACCGATCGACGGCGCACACTGCATTGTGCGATTAACGATTTCTCGATATAAATTAGTATTCATGATTTGTGTAGGTTTTACTGGAAATGCCTTAAAATAATAGCAATTATAAGAATAGCAAAAATGTATTAAACGCGATTAAAATACGCGCCGGCGATTACCGTCTGCGTTAATTTGGATTTAGCCTCTTTAGGGCTGGATTTCAGAATATGTTTCCTTAGCTTACTTACTCCAAAGAACATAATCTATCTAAACTTTTAGCTGCAGTTATTTGAGCTGGGGCCTATTGCATAACTACTTGTAACTTGTAATACAAGCGGAAGTCTCTTTCTAGTAAAAGAAGTTGAAAAGAGGCTTCCGCTTGTATTAAAAGTTACAAGTAGTTATGCAATGGGCTCCTGGGGTGTGATTCTCTTAAATAAAACTTTGTTTGTGAACTCCTCGGCGAGCCTAACTTGACCCAGCAGTATGTATACATTACATTTTCATTCGTATCTTCGTCCATGGTCGTATTACGACGCAAACGGCCACAGACGTAGGCACCTAACTCCGCTTAATGCCTAGGAGCGCGGAGGTGAATTTATGATTGTCAGACGATGTGAAAAACGAAATACGCGACGAAGTTTATTAGAGAATGACATTAGCAGATATTCCATTAGATTAGTGATTTGATTATGTACAAATGTATCTACTATTTATGCACTAGTTATAGTGTTTTATTAGCATGGCGTTAGACCTATCGAGGGTATCAATTTATGCAACACTTTTCTTAGTAACGAACCTATTCCAGTAAGTATTCATCTATTTCACGTATATCTCGTTTTATGGAAGTGTTCACAGGCATACGTGTAACTCGCTGATTTACGCACTAACCTTTCTGAATCCATAATGTGTGTCGGTTTGTCTTCACTGTACGACTTCGATAAATTTGATTTTTAAACAATGGGTGCTCACGATACCATGTTGGTATTGTTATGTACTGCGAGGCCGGGTAAGTAGGTTCTTTTACCCATTTAGTATTTCCCATAGCAGGATAAACAGCACCCTTTTGAGAGTTTCTTTAATCCACACAGACATATTTACGTGCTAATGATTTGTACACAATATGGAACAGAGCACGCCAAGTTTTACGCTCAGAAGAAGTGCAAATTATGGTTTTAATGAGGGCAGGACAAAACAGGTAATGACCTGTTCTTCTGTAGCAAGTACAACACTATTCACTTCAGAGCAAAAATCTTAAAAGAAGGACATGCAGTACAATTTCGTCTAACAAGTCTCATAGAAGGTTGTCAAACGCCAGCGCAATGGCTTACCCGCACCCTATTGCTGATGTCTTAGTTGTCACGACATACATACAAAAGTCTAATATTGCTTGATTCACACGCTATCATAATCATTGTTTGTGGACGGTGTGGTCGGTGGTGCTGCGGTCTCGCACCGCACGATGCGGGAGGGCATTTTTTTCAATTATAACAGTGTCACTTACATGAGTGTCATGGATGGTGGTTGACTGAACCTGCGATGGTGTCAAATTCGCGTTCTGACACCTCAAAAGTAAGCATCGCAAAAATTGCTTTAAGCAGTTCCTTAATATATATTTCAATGCTACAGAGCCACTATGAGTTTGGCGTGAGTTTCAGATGTAAGTGTACTACTCAGTTTAAGATGACCCTTCAAATTCGATCAATGAAAATGAAATGAAAATGTTTATTTTGCAAGTAGGCCACATGGGCTCTTTTACATGTCTGAAGCTACCAGCGCTTCGAAAGGCGACATCTGCTGAGAAGAAACGCCGCAAGAAACTCAGCAGTAAGTCTTTTATTTTCAATATTGACATCATTTGTGAATTAAAAAAAGCAGCTATAACATATTTTTTTAAAGTATTGCTAACATTCGAGTTTCTTAGAACAATACTTCCTGTGATTAACCGGCCCAAGAAAAACCATATATTCCTCTAAATGATACCCATCGTCTTGAGTGAGATAAAACCAAGCAATAAATAAGGAAAATGTACTGCAATCATTTTCTTAGAACATTATATGCGTTATGATTGTATGCAGATTGTTACATGTAATCATATCATTACGCCAATCCACATCCTCTTTTATTAACCTTTTGACCGCCAAGCATGTCTGAGAAGTAACACGAATTTCAACTTTAAGTCATAGCATCGAAGGACTTTTTTACCCTGTATCCGCTGACGGCGGCAGCCGACTGTGGCGGTCAAAAGGTTAAATACCTCACTTGATTAGTCCTCTAAAAACCTTATCTATTATCATAATAATTAAAAGTAACATGACACTTTTAGCCATAATGAACTAAAAATTAAATTTACCTTGCGTTTTAACTTTAGTTATGAAAGTAAAAATACAACTTTAAAATGTACGCTTCGAAATCGATCAAATATTTTAATTTAGCTCTTATTTTCAATATTCGCTAACTTACAATTTATTATTTAATGTAAAAGGGTAAACATAGCTAAATAAAGCTGCTTAAGCAACACTCGATCTCAACTTAGCCCAACGGACGACGGAATCGTACATCTGGCAGCATTCTCAGCAAACATGCACAAATGAAAAATTGTATCGGAAACTAACAAAATAAAACTGAACCGCAGAGATCGCCCAGATTGAAACGTCCCGCAATAAATTTACCACGTGCCTTTAAAGGCTTTCAAAGCATAAAAACACCGCTCGGAGCCATAAATTATAACTACATAAACACCCAATAAGTATTGAGCCGCGAGCGGCCGCAAAAAAGACCTATTGAGTATTACTTTTATTATTAAAGGGGTTCCGTTAATTCAATTTACCTAAACTAGACTGAATTTGTTACAACGGCAAAGTATGTATGTATGTATGTAAACTCTTCATTGCACATAAATTAAAACAAATACATTCTGCATTTTGACATAAACCGTGTACAAAGGCGAGCTTATCTCTAATGGGATCTCTTCCAGCTAACCTTGGAGTTGACGAGAGAAGACAATGCGTGGATAGACAAAAATTACAAACAGCCAAAACAAAAACAAACAAATAATAATAATAATAAAACGAATAAACAATATAAATAAGTGCTATATATAAATATATATTTTAAAACTACCTAAATATTACTTAAAATAAAAAGTTAAAGAAGAACAGCTAATTCAAATTCCAGTAATCAGGCGCCTCATTCGGGAACGCTAAGTGATTCTGTAGCGACTCGTAAGCCAGATTTCTCATTCCACTCTTCCGCACGACGCCAAATGCGTAAGAGCGAGATGAGAGATCTGGCTTACGAGTCGCTACAGAATCACTTAGCGTTCCCGAATGAGGCGCCAGAAATCTTCATCTAGCCACATCTTACTCAGTCCCCTTTTGAACGAGGCTACGGAAGGACATTCTCTCAACGCCAAAGGAAGCTTGTTCCATAATTTAGCAGAGTGCACCGTGAAAGATTTGGCATATATGCGTGTCTTATTGCTCGGAATAGCAACAGAAAGATTGGTGCCAGATCGTAGGCGGTGACCACTACCAGCTGCCAAATAGCTAAATCTTTCAACGAGGTAGGGAGGAGAAGAAGTATGTCTAATGTCTAATCATAATGAACTGCTAATCAACTATAAGGCCAGCGAAAGAACACATAAATAAAAACTCAGCTTGCGCAGAATATAACGCGAAATCTTAATCACTGTCTTTATTGAGAACAAAACTAGAACAAGCTAACGCAACAGATTTCTATGTAGTTTTAAGATGATAAGACGACTTCCCTTATTTGGCTAATAACAAAAGAGATTATAACCACAAGTAAGTATATATACTCGTGAAAGTAAAAAAAAAATCTCTATTTTAAAGACCAGCTTTTAAAGAAGATAAATCATTCCAATCTGTCTTTTAATTACTTTATCTACACCCATATCATAAAACCTCCATTGGTTAATCAAAAACCGTATGAAATGACCACCATTTTGACAACCAATTAGGAAAAACCAGTGCTGCGATAAAGAAATAACATGACTTCTTTATCGTTTTTAGTAAAGAAATGAGATTAAATTTGGAACAGCTGTCAAAACTCAAGTGGGTCTCTATTCTAGTATCCATAGATATTAAAACAGTTATTGATACGAAACGTCAATTCAGTATGTTTTTTTAATATAAACTGCACAATATTTGATCTCGAGTGATGTCAGAATAGAGACTTCATCCGTTTGTCTATGATTTAAAAAAATGGTCTTGATGGAGGATTGAATTGCCGCCATGTTGACGTTTTGCTGAACGAAAGTAGAATTGTTGTTGACCTGAATAGAAAAAGTTGTTTGTAATTTACATTTTAGTTGAAAATATGAATAGTGAGTAGTCTTCTCGGAGTGTGTGTGATGTAAAAATGCGCCGGATATCGGAAATATGCAGCCACGATTGCAACAAATAACTTGTTGCCAGAAAATATTGTTTCTGAACCCATCATGGAGGATTTATAATATGTGTGTAGATAAAGTTATGTATGCAACTCTGCATAATTTGGCTTTAAAACATACGTGCGATCTTATTATGAAACTCGCCTATCGGCTCGTTTCATGAAAACCGCACTAGTGTTTTAAGGCCTATCATTATGCAACCGTTGCATAAACTACTATTGTAGTTTCGCACGTAAGATGACTATAAATTGCCTAAAATTTATTTTTCTGTCGGTCTTTACGTTAATCTAATTGTTGATGATGTTTTAGATAATATTAAAGAGATGATCCCCAATACACCGCCACTTAAACCATGTAATGACCAACAAAAGTACATCATAAATATAAACTTAAAGAGGTGTTATAATTAATGTACGGTGCGTAAAAGGATGACTGTAAATGCTCGGTTAATTTCTTATCCCTTTGTGCGGTCAAAATGTCATAATTTGTATGAAATCAACACAAATAATTACACGCTTAAGCATCTGCAGGCGATAGGCTTTAAAGTGTATTTTTTATTTACTGACTGTTTTTGATGAACGAACCGGTGTTTTTTTGTTGCTTTGAAATTAATTACACTAGTTATTTGTCGCTTTATATAACAAATAATTTACCTCATGAAGGGTCCTTTATGTCAATTTTGACAATATATAATAGTTTTCTTTTGACTTGAAAGTTATTATGGAAATCAAAAGTTTTTGCCTTCTGAACAGTCATTATATTGACATAAAAATCATGTAATATTTATTAATTTATTTTCCAATCTTAAAAAAAATACACGAAAATTAAATATCCAACTTAATTTTCCCCTTTTTATGGCATAATAGATAAATATCTTTGCTCTTTTCACATCCACAATTTTTTTCGATTTTGACATCATCAAACTCGAGTCATTGGGCTTCGTTTTACCCGACTGCCCGAACTGGTTATTCGAGCATATGTATATATGTATGTCTATTTCTTTGTCGCCCTCTATAGCCTAAACGGCGAAACGGATTTCAACATATGAGGTATCATTGGATTTTTCTTAACTGTCGGAGTGACATGGGGTATGTAATATTTCAATATGGCGACCGCGAATAAAAAAATGGAGGTAGATTTACAAAATATTTTTTTAATTTAGCAATATGGGTATCGAATGAAAGCTAATAATTAGCCAATTCTAAATATGTATATATTATAACACTTATAAGCTACCATTTTCACAGTAACATAAAAAATACTATAAAAGTATGAAATAAAACTAACAGTCCAAGCGGTGGTCTTAAATGAAAATTCTTGTCCCCGCCTGCAACACTTTCCAATATTTAAGTTATTGTTTTTAGCTTTTTCAAATAACATCTTTTAAAACAGGCGGGTTTTTTTATTTATTAATTAATTGGGTCAATCAACTTTTTTGTGTTCTTATTTTATCCCCGGTTGTCCAAGTGACACTTACATACTGTTTCATAGAAAAATGCTAAGGTTCTCCAAGGGACAAAATTTGTGTAACCATAGCAACGGGTGGCACTAAAAAGTTGCTCCCCCAATTATTTAATAGAGACCTGCCCTTAGAAATTGCATTAGGTATTGTGTCGTACAATTGGAGCTACGTCTTTTTAGAATGAGTAAGTTTTAATAAATTAATAATAAAATAAACAACAGCAAAGTTTGAGCAATCTCACAAAATGAACACGACAATAAACTCGGCACGAGCGTGGAAACCATAAAACTGTGTGTCGCAGAACATCTTAGTTAGACACTTGTTTATGTGTGCAATAGAAAAAGTTACTTGGCGCAACGTGGCCACGAGGCTTCGTAACTCACTCGTTTGCTTTGCGCATTTAGAATGGTATTTGAATGGATTTGTAACTGGTACGAGTAACAATGCGTCCAATTCGAAACGTTGTCGCCTAAATTTAAAATCCCTTTAACTTAAAATAAGAAACGTCAATCTCAATATTGTATAGCACCAAGCAGTCAAAATCTAATTTGACGTTTCTAATATCAAGTTTTGCGACATTTAAATTTAGCGAAGACACTTTGTAATTGGCCTCAATACTGATGATTATTCCTTTAAATTTTTATAGAGAAAACTGAACCATCTTTAAAGAACCACTATTAATTCTAACCGAGATCTTTGAGACGCAGCTGAACTAGCTGAATATCTCAATAGACTATATTTTTCAGGCTCTAGTCAGTGAGTTTATGGTTTTATGTTCCATCAATATGTATTACTTATTTTTTTCATTCCTATTAATAAGATTTGATAACAAAATAAACAACGAGAAAAGTTTCTCTCATCATCATCCTTTAAGCAATATTTCACTAAAATTATCGACACCTTTACTTCTGTTACTGAAACGAGATCTCTTCCGAGAATCAAAAATGAATAAAAATGCATAAAAGCAAGTAAATTGCCTATTTGTTTTCAATTCTGTCTTGGAATGGTTAGAGAAAGAAGAAAGGGATAAAGAGTTCAAATGGGAATAAACGCGATAGAAATAATGACTGAAGAATACCGAATGTGAACAAATGAAGTTGTATGGAATTCATATTGTGCAGAATTACGGATAGAAAAAAACGGGATTGTATAAAAATAATGACTGTTAAGAATACCGAATGTGATCAAATGAAGTTGTGTGGAATTGATATTGTGCAGAATCGCGAATAGGAAAAAACGGGATTGTATAAAAATAATGACTGTGAAGAATACCGAATGTTATCAATGAAGTTGTGTGAAATTGATATTGTGCAGAATCGCGAATAGGAGGAAACAAAAATGGCATAAACTTCCATTAATCCATTTGTATCAACCATCGTCGATATGTATTATTGATTAATTTCTTCAAATTATTCGCTCTGGCTTTACGACTGACTGCCTCAGTTACCCAGTAAAATAAATAAATAAATAAATCAGGGGACAATCTTTACACAAATCGATCTAGTCTCAAAGTAAGCTCTAAAGGCTTGTGTTATGGGTACTAGACGACGATATACATACTTATATAGAGAAATAAATACTTAAATACTTAGGAAACATCCAAGACTCAGGAAAAAATATTCGTGCTTATCACACAAATATTTTCCCTTACTAGGGATCGAACCCGGGACGCTAGCTTCGGAGGCAGGGTCACTACCAACTAGGCTAACCGCGTCGTCAAGTAAAGCCTGTGTATTAACTTCTAGTGCCAACCGACAAGGTTTTTACAAATTCCAGGATCCATATTAAACATACGAGAGGTCTTGAGGAATTAAAACATATCTGGTAATCCCTACCACAGTAAAGAAGTCAACATGTTTCAACAAGCTCTTGCAATATGTTCATTAGCTTATTACAAATGAAATCCCCAAACAACCATTTCGTCAAGCAATTCAATATCAGTACAAGACGTTTATCTACCAACACACCTTAGCATGAAGTTATTTCTCCCACAGATACCAGAGTGCTGAGTCGGTTAATTAGTATAGTTGGTTTACGAGCTGCCCAGTGAATCAACTATATAAACGTGTTTACAACCAAACTGATGTGATACCGTGTTCTATTCGCCACTCACTGATAAGTGTTATCTAGTTTTATTTCGTTTCGTGTCGAAGCAATGTAGCTGTTGTAAAGTATGGTTAATGGTTTGGATACTGCGATTGACTGTGTTGGGTACAACGTTTTGTCAAACGTGGTGTGAAACATTATATTGTAATCATTATCATTTGACTAAACCGCGTATTTTTTTTATGTCAATTGACTGACAAAGCGGCAGACGGCACACCTGATGGAAAGTGGTCACCGCCGCCCATGGACATCTGCAACACCAGAGGTGCTGCCAATGCGTTGTCAGTGTAGCGAGGATGGGAAATAGGGATGGGATGGGGATGAGGGAATCGGCCTCCGGATCTCGTCACTCACCGTACGAAACGCAATAGCAAGCTATTACTTTACGCCGATATTCTGCGAGAGTGTGGTACTACCCCGGTCGAGCCGGCCCATTCGAATAGTAATCATCTAGTGAGGATTACTGTTCTAACTCTTTAGTAAAAATTTAATTTCCTAAAAGTTTTAGCTCTCCAGCCATACACAGTTTTACAATGAGACAAACAACATTCAGAATTACTGATGAATAGTTTAAATTTGTTCCCATTAATTTCAGCCTTGTAGACTTATTCGCCTACAACATTTTAGATGATCAGTGACCCCTTTAGTATTGTCGGTGTTTATATGCGGTGGTGATCCACTGACTGTCAAATGACACGCAAGCTCGCTTGCCTTCCTTTTTTATGAAAAAAACACGGTGTTCGAGCGAACTGTTTTCCAATATCCAACCTTTATTACTTAAGCTTGTTACGTCGAACATTTATTATGAATGCTCACGGATTGCCCAAGCCATTTTCTCGGGCTATTATCCTAAATACAAGCAGTAAAACATAACGACTCAATTGCACTTTGCCCCGAGCTACTCTAAATTTGGTTGACACTAAAATCCGTTGATTAACAACACCCAGGTGTAAATCTTAATTACTGGCTGCCCCACATAAATTCTAAACGACGTTCATGAATTCTAACTTCATATAACTTAAGACCTTTTTAAGATGAAATGTACTAGAGCAATTACTGGACATTGTCATTATGCCACAACCGCCGCCCCGTTTTAGATTGAACGATATATCTTACGTTTATCGACATTTGTGTCCAGTGAGTGTCCCAGATATCATCGATTACCAGTTTGAATGGATTAGAGATTCTTAATCCGCACTGACAAATTAGACTCGATACAATCGAATTGAAAAGCTGAATCGAATGAGTCACAGTTAAATCCAGATTCTCAGTTCGATTGAGATTATTGGACTATGCACGTAATATTGTACAAGGATTAAGGTTAGGTCAAACAATTTATGTTGTTTATTGTGTGCACGTGTAATAGGTAAATTGGGTTTACCACGTGCACCATTAATAATAATGTATTAAACTCTATTCAATTTTTAAAAACGGTGTGTCAACGCAACTGCATTCTTTTGCTTAATTGCATTTAGTGTAAGTTTAGTGCCACGAAATAATAATTTATTGGAGTTTACTCCTTAAGAATCGATTTTCATATATAAGCCCGGAGTATGAAAAATTATGTGGAGTAAAATCAAACTACGATGTCACACAAAGTCACACAATGTTAGCCCAAGATGCGTCGGTCGCTTCGCATTGCATGCAGATATAGTGAATAATATGTTTCCATCGGTAAAACTCGGATCTCAATCGGAAGACGACGGCACCCGAAGTGTCAATTAATTATTGTATTCAATGAGTGGCATGTTTATATTCATTAATATGAAACTTTATTATTTTCTGTCAAATGTCAAAATGAAAAATGACAGTATGGTATGATGGGTACTGGTTTATTTTATAATCGTTCGTAAGGAGTAAACTCCTATCGTGCGTCGGAGTGACACACAAACACACTTTTTTATATTCCCACTCCATTTATATAACTAAGATGCCTTGCGAAATCCTATCAAACGGTTTCCGAAAACGTACCGCATCTCATACCTTAAATTGCTTTTATAATTACATTTATAGTAGAAGTTGTTACGAAACATATTATGATCATCGAAATAGTTACAATTTCTTTTGATTTACAATGCGTCAGGCTTAGAACCGTTAGTATTGGAACAAAATAGCATAACAATGATTTATGTTCGGGTTACATAAACATGAAGTAAAGCCCGCAATATGTCAACTATCGTTCCAGAACGAATTATATGTCATTATACACATTATAGTTATAATGATAGCGAACGCGCCACAGTTATTGCGTATGGCCGTTCAAGTAAATTAAGATCCACAGATTAAGTTTCAGATATGGTTGATCCGACTGGATCTTAGATAGTGCTTAATAAATAACTTATTGCTGTTATGTTGACGACATTACATTGAACTAATTCCGAGGAGTTTAATCGTTATCTTGTGGGAAAGCTCCGAACAGGTCATACTCAATGCCGAACCTCGAGGTTTTTGTAGGAAAATCAACAGTCAAGTAGTGAGTTCGTGTATCGATAAATACACTTATCGATACTCGTCTCCTAAAATAGTAGGTAATCGCTCTCAGTTTGGTTTGTAAAATATATATTTATTATAAGAACTAAAATTAAAAAAGTATTATTACTTAGACAAATCTCAAAAAGGGGCACAGTATATCTAAGTATTTTTCAGATTCGTCTAGAATGTTACTATCGTATGAGTTGCAATCCAGTCGGCGTTTGAAATAGGCATACATAAATCGTATATAGCATATCAATGTCTGTTTAAAAGAATGAACAAATACGTTACTCTAACTGTCAGTTGCAAATAAACTACCAATGAGTCATTAAATCTATTTGATACACTTGCATTGGACTCTACAAATCGCATTATACGAGTATGCGTATGCTTGCGTACCACACCTTGGTCTAGTAAGGTTTAAGTCATCGATCGGCATTTATTGACCTTTTTAGGGCTCCGTAGCCAAATGGCAAAAAACGGAACCCTTATAGATTCGTCATGTTTGTCTGTCTATCTGTCCATTTGTCCGTCCGTATGTCACAGCCACTTTTTTCCGAAACTATAAGAACTATGCTGCTGAAACTTGCTAAGTAGATTTATTCTGTGAACCACATTAAGATTTTCACACAAAAATAGAAAAAAAAAAAACAATAAATTTTGGGGGTTCCCCATACTTAGCACTGAAACTCCAAAAATATTTTTCATCAATCCCATACGTGTGGGGTATCTATGGATAGGTCTTTAAAAATGATATGGAGGTTTCTAATATATATTTTTTAAAACTGAATAGTTTGCGCGAGAGACACTTCCAAAGTGGTAAAATGTGAGTCCCCCCTTGTAACTTCTCAAATAAGAGAATGATAAAACCAAAAAAAATATGATGTACATTATCATGTAAACTTCCACTGAAAATTGGTTTGAACGAGATCTAGTAAGTAGTTTTTTTTTATACGTCATAAATCACGGAACCCTTCATGGGCGAGTCCGACTCGCACTTTTAACATCAATCGATTACATTGATGAACATTAATTTAAAGATTGTTCAAGGTTGATTTCACACGCTTACTTCGCTGTGCAGCAAAAGCTGCAATGATACTGAAACGGCATTAATCACATCACTATTTAATTCCATCGATACCTGGCAACACTTTCATGTGTCAATTTAGTTCGCCGAATTATGGATCCTAGTTTAGTGTATTTTACGTATCCCTTTACAAAAGGTATATACAATATACTCATGTTCATTGCCTCTTCCTTAAATTTAATACATGCATTCAAAAGCGACATCCTTTTGTTCCTCTAATCGGGTATTGTACGAAAGCGTAAGGTTATCTCCATCGACGTGTAAGCAATTAACGCGTACACGAAGGAGGTGTGAGCCCATAGAATTATGACCCTAATGGTTATTTCGAAAGTCAGTTAATAAGCTTCCTGGTTTACGCAACCTTATAAGGTTTAGATTAGTTGTTACAATTATAATATTATGCCATAGGTACGTCTTCCTTCCGAGTTCCTTTTGTTTCTGTATGTTGGTGTGGCAAGAACTTAACAATGTTGAGGGGACGGTGGTAGATTCATTCCTTGACCTTCATAAGAGCTTGTAAAAGCCTAAATTGAATAAAGATAGTTTGACTTTGACTTTGACTTTGAAAAGTAGTAATGAATGGCCAAATATCTGTTACTTATATACACATTTAGTATCGACTTGACCAAAATTCACCAGTGATGTGATTAGAAATATTTAGGCATTTAGATTTGCACGAAGGTATTTTTTATGCTTTTTATAAAAATATTTTTTTTTTCTTTTGAAACTCTACTTTTTGGCGTCTTTCACGTTAACATGCGGGCGCGGTGGCGGGCGCGGTCCCGAAATATCAAACATTAATATGGCGTTGTATGCAAGTGTTCACATACGAAACGCACGTGCGTGCCAAGACAAGTCAGCGCGCCCGCCACCGCGCCCGCGCTCGCTAGTTGTACGTGAAAGACGCCTTTGTGCTTCTCCGACTTGCAAAGTTTAGCAGTTAGCTCTGCTAATTTCTTTCTATCTCTCGCCAAAAAGACAGACTCAAATCATTTTGTTAACCGCTTCTTTCTTTTGAACAAAGTGAAAAATCCTACAGTAATAGCTTGGACAAATAAGATAAATTCAGTATTTACTGTAACGATGTGACTATTAGCCCTAAGTGCCCCCTGTTCCCGCGGTACATGTCACATAGTATGGGTACCAGTTCAATGCCGATGTCTCATACAAATATGAAAGTGCATCTCCCATTAGTAATTTACCATCCATTCCGTCAATTTCGAAATGGACTGCTTAGTGATGCATAGAAATAGCCTAAGTACTTAAATATTTTTTTCTTCTTATATATCAGCCAAAAGATCCACCGTTAGTTGTTTTGTCACTTACGCTTTAGTAATCCTATTTGCCCGCCCTTCAAAATAACTATTATGAGCGCTAGTTCCCCAATCCACGCCTTGTAAACTGATAAACAGCTACAGTGATGTGTCTGATGTTAACTTTGAATCTATTAGTAGATTTTTTTTATGGCAGTAAGAGAAAAAATATCTCATTTCGACTAATTACTCGTTTTTAGAGTTTATCGATAGTAGTTAGGATTGTTACACTCAAACTCTTATCACGTTTAGTTAAATAATGGGTCCAATTCGAAACGGTGTTTGCTTAATTTAAAATTGCCTAAATTTAAAATAAGAAACGTCAAACTCGATTTTGTATAGCTCCAAGGTTCAAAATCGAGTCTGACGGTTCTTATTTCAAATTTAGCGACTTCTAAATTTAGCAAAAACACGTTCGAATTGGCCCAAATGTGTGTTGTGATGTATTAGCTTAATTAAGCAATTGTTGGTAGACCATAATAAATAAATACCATTTTTACCAAGTATCTTTTTACTTTTTGATTTACTAACCCTTTTTTTTAGACTTGCCATGAGATGGCAATGCGTGTATATATTTTATTTTTGTAGTTCGTTTGAATTTAAATTGCCAACTACTATACCAATAGTTTACTGGGTTTCTTAGTAATGTGCAATTATTTGCATTTTTTATACCTTATCTTAAGCATATAATAAGTAGCAGTTTGTATGGCAACCGGCACCGCCCGAACAGCTCTTAAGTGGGGTATACAATAAAATTTAACTGCACAATCGACATTGTACCAGTTCACTGGCAATGGGTATAGAATTGTACTATGATTATTGCTAAAATAAAAGCTTATGGCTACTTTCCAATGTAGACAGTAGTGAGGAAAGTGTTGCGTTATTTGGTTATGGTATTTTTTAATGTGTTTAATGATAAATTACGCATCAGTTTCATATTTTTACGCTCTCGTAACATGCACTTTCTTCTTCTGGCAAAAGAGCTTTCTTGTAATATTCTTATTATTCAAGTCTCTGTGAGTAATTTCAATGCAGTTACTGCAATGAATTTATTAAGTGTTTTTCTTTTTAAATAATTTTGATTCACACAAATATAACCGGGAAAAAGGGATGTTTCCTGGTAAAAAAAAAAACTCATTTGTTCGCCAGTTACATTTAAAAAATACATATTGTACCCGTATATTTTTGCTTTATCAAACTAATCAAAATTGACAAATATAACGCACATCAAAGTTCGCGAGTGGGGGCTAATGACGTCACTTCATGGTAAAAAGTGTACAAAGTCGTGACGTCGGACGGAACTTCAACGCACTATATCTTTGTCATTTCTTGTTTAATTGACCAAAGAAAAAATATGTTCTCAATATTTTTTTATAATGTAAATAACGGACTAATTAGTATTTTTTAGGAAACTAGCCTATTGTTCTGTATAGAACAATAACGATATCAATTTGAAACTGGAATCCGAATCCATCTCGTTTTACCACATACCTGCGTGCGCGCAATGGTAGCGTTTCTGGCTTTAGGCTAAGTTCAGATGAACGCGCGACGACGCGCGGTTGGCTCGGCGCGCCGTTTAAGATTGTAACAAATCAATGTTGTTGTGTACATGACCGCGCGTTACCGGGCACGCGCGTTGACGCGCGGTCATGTACACAACAACATTGATTTGTTACAATCTTAAACCGCGCGCCGAGCCAACCGCGCGTCGTCGCGCGTTCATCTGAACTTAGCCTTAGTCATTATACATGGTTTTGTTTTTCCGTGATACGTATCCACGAGCGCGTTAAATCTTTATCAAACTTATAAATAACATAAGACTAATCAATTGTTTATAATGTTACCGGCAGTGTATAAAATGCAGGCATTCTATAGAATGTCAGGTCCGTTTAGACAATATATACTTTTATTTCTTTCTTGCCTAGTCATACCTGAAAGAGGTCAGGTAAAGTATAAAATGTGGTCTCCTTTACCATATCTAAAGAAGCTTAGTTTCACGTGGAACAATATAAAATGCATTAAAGTTCAATCTCATTACAATAACTCCTGGGATCGTTTCTCTTGTCGGCGGATCCTACGATGATTGGACCAGTAACTTGTGCGTTAGGCTTGCGTATACTGTGAGACAGTTTTAAGCTTATACATCAAAATGATTGGTGATCTGGTAACATTTGCTACATGTGGTGGCACCCCCTATGTTAAACACTCTACAGATAAATAAATAAATAAATCAGGGGACAATCTTTACACAAATCGATCTAGTCCCAAAGTAAGCGCTAAAGGCTTGTGTTATGGGTACTAGACGACGATATACATACTTATATAGATAAATAAATACTTATATACATAGGAAACATCCAAGACTCGGGAACAGAATATCGGCGTAAAGTAATAGCCTGCTATTGCATTTCGTACGGTGAGTGACGAGATCCGGAGGCCTAAGTCAAAGTCAAAGTCAAACTATCTTTATTCAATTTAGGCTTTTACAAGCTCTTATGAAGGTCAAGGAATGAATCTACCACCGGTTCGGAAAAAATCCTCTACTGAGAAAATCCTATTCCCTCGTCCCCATCCCATCCCCATTCCCCATCCTCCTTAGACTGGCAACGCATTGGCAGCACCTCTGGTGTTGCAGATGTCCATGGGCGGCGGTGACCACTTTCCATCAGGTGGGCCGTCAGCTCGTTTGCCAGTCAAATGACATAAAAAAAAAAAAAAAACAAGCATTCATGTTGATCACACAAATATTTTCCCTTACCGGGGATCGAACCCGGGACGCTAGCTTCGGAAGCAGAGTCACTACCAACTAGGCTAACCGCGTCGTCAAAACACAGTCACAGATGTAGTGAATAATCCTTTCCCATCGTATTTTCTCGGAAACGTTCTTATTTCTCATGGTACTTCAGGTAGTGTAGGGGAAGCTCGCATCGCGAAATTAATAATCGATATAGAGTGGATCATATCTAATTTAGGATTTTTTATTATTTTAAGTTTGTTTTCAGTAAAAACGTTTAGATCGACAACCCTGAAAAATTCTTATCAACATTTATATATATTTCTTAACTAAAAATGATAAAATTTAAAAATAGCCAATAATGCTGATTATTACTGTAAAGTCCAAAAACGAAGGCCAGTGGAATTTCTCCACGAATAATTGTCGGTAGATCGATTTTTGTTAACACTACATTATCTATATAATTTCATCGTGGTGGTTATAACATCTCATTGTAATATACTTTAAACGCGTGGTTTGAAATTTGTCACTGATTAAATAAAAAAAAGTACCTTATTTATTTAATATAAACATGTCATGTTATTAATACAATAATTCATAGACACGTCGGCAGCATTCGAAAGTAGTCGTGTGTTCCGAGTTTTCACGATGGGAAAGGATTGATCACTACATCTGTACCTACCAATGAGGATGTCATTTCGTATCATGTGAAGGATACTTGGCCCTTACTATTAAATTAGAGAGGTCCTATTCACAGAAGCGGGATTGGTTTATTTTATACTATGTTTTTATTTGTGTGCGTTTAATGTTTTCAATATTGACTTTCATCTACTCAAACAATGAATTAGAGCTTATGTTTAACCGGGTGCAGACACTTTCTAGAACATGATCTAGATGAACAAATAGTGAAGTTAAGTAATATAAATAACAAAAAAAATATTTATTAATTATTGTGATTCGTAAGCTTGAGCAACTAAACCTAGAGCGAAAATCTTGTACTGGTAAACAGCTTTAACACAAATTACTTTGTAAGTCTCGTAACACACTTGGTTACGAGTCTAGTTTAGTACGATATGGAACAATTTACTTAGAGAATGCTTTGTTGCCAAGATTGAAAGTGAATCGCACCATTTCTACAGAAGGAATAAGCACGTCTTGTATAAGATACAATACATTCCATGTAATAACATCAGTGGCCGTACAAAGGTTGTCACGAGGATAAGCTTACCACCTTATCCCTCAGTGCGTCCGTTTCGTACTAGTATCCAAGAAAGAGGTATTGAGAGATAAGGGCTAACTTTGCCTCGTGTCAAACTTGCTATAGGGCCGTACATATAATTTGGCAATATAAAAATGTATGCAACATTTTTATATTAAAAACCGGACAAGTGCGAGTTAAACTCGCGTGTAGAGGGTTCCGCTCCGTACATGATCATCTGAAATTTACTACGTTACTTTAAATATCATAGACTTCTTATAGGTTTTCCTGTAATCTATAGGTAAAGAATTATTTCCTGTATTTTTTTCATAATTTTAGCCCCAGTAGTTTCGGAAATAAGGGAGGGAGAATAGTCAATTTTCGAATATTTTCCTAAATAACTTCTAAACTATTTTATTTAAAATTCAAAAGAAAATATATTTAAAATCCTCACAATAAGCCCTTTCATTTGATATGTCACACGATATAGGTGGCATAACTATTTTTTTAATTTTCTAATTTACCCCCCTAAAGTGGCCCCCATGTTTAAAATTCATATATTTACGTCACGCGTCCGTGTTGCGGTCACCGACTTACATACGAATACCAAATTTCAACTCAATCGGTCCAGTAGTTTCGGAGAAAATTGGCTGTGACAGACGGACAGACAGACAGAGAGACTGACACACGAGTGATCCTATAAGGGTTTCGGTTTTTTGAGGTACACGAACAAAACGTAGCTTTATAAAACCTTTAAAAGGTTTTTCATTTTAAATAACCAAAAACCCATATCATAACTGACCATTCAAGTGATACAGTAAGGCTGGACCTGTTGATGTTTTTTTCATCAAATTCTTCGGCGGAGACATAAATATCTCAGGTATACATACTTATAAGGAATTTGTCGTTTTTATGACAGTTCTTGACCATGGTTTAGGTATTATTAAGATTCTGGATTTCATGGATTTCTCCAAACCTCCATCTTACAATATCACCCTACAAATCAATTGCTTCAAGGGACATCATGGCATAGCGTTGTACCGAGAAGTGAGTTTCAAAGTTGTAAAACTTACATGTGAAAAGTTCTCTATAACTTCTGTTAACATTTTCAAAATGTGTATGGGAGTTACATTGAAAATGAAAATGAATGAAAATGAAAATGAAAATATTTATTTTGCAAGTAGGCCACACGGGCTCTTTTAAATGTCTGAATCTACCAGCGCTTCGGAAGGTGACATGTGCTGAGAAGAAACGCCGCAACAAACTCAGAAGTAAGTCTTTTTTCAACTTTAAAATTACATTTGAACTAAAACGAACACATAAAGTGCAACAAATAAACCTAATGGGCACTAATTAATTATAGTAAACAATTAATAAGGGAGATGTATAGTCTCCGCGTCTGGACAAGTAAATTTAAGTGTCTTAGAGATGTATAAAGACTCTAAGGGTAATAATTATAAGAATAATAATAACTATTATTCTTATTATTATGACCCTGGACATTGGTCTTAATGTCTTCGAATGTTCTCGAGAAAGTTCGTAGAAATTTCCAAGAACAGTCCCACATTTTGAGGAATGTTCTGAACATTGCTAGCAAGGCTTATAAACACGTTAAAGTAGACTAAATATACCGCATAATTATATCCTATTGCTAAGGCCCAACAAAGCCTCTTTAATAGAGTAACACACGCCAGCCAGGCATTATCCGAACAGCGGTTGTGATTACAGGGAAAGTCGCGAACACCTCGTTACCCTGCGACTGCGACGTAATAATCGCAATTTGCTATTACCTACAGGGCATCTATTGGACATTGGTTAAGCGATATGGTCGCTTTGCTTCGCCTTTATCTTAGTTTGCGGATGTAAGACGAGTGTGAACCTACGGCTTTTCATACAAACGGCGATAACGATTTCTTTCGGTTCGGTTTTCTTTCGGTTGATTCACAGTCCTCTTAACATTGAAAGAAAGGGAAAATAGTACCATTTTGTTACCATAGTAACGATCGGATTCTGTATAACCATGGATGAATAAAGCAAGAGTACTGTCAATCGCCTTACAATTAAGCGTACCTCGGATTAGTACCGTCATCTATCGGCTGCAATTCGGTAAACGTCCATAGTTCCGCATCGCACGCATCGGATGCATCGCACGTAACGGATTCTAATATTCTTTGTATAGGAAAGAACTATCTTTGTGCCATGCATGTTAGGGCCGCAGTGGGCGTTTAGGCACTGTCAACGCCAGTTAGCTTAATAAATGTATTTAATTTAATTGTATTTGATTGAATCGCTGGATGTGGTTATTGCGTCATCTAGTTTAACTAGGTTTTAGCAGCTTGGGCTAATTTCCAAGGTACGATCGCCATAAAACCATTGTCAATATTCCTGTTTTATTCTTCCATAGTATTAATGGTGCCAATTCGAAAGTGTGTTCGCTAATTTTAAAGTTGCTAAACTTATAAAAATACAACCGAATTGAGAACCTCCTCCTTTTTTTGAAGTCGGTTAAAAATAATAAATGTCATCCTTGATTTTGACAGCTTGGTGCTATTAAGTTTAGTGCTATTTTAAATGTAGGCCTCAATATCAACAAATGGGTAATACACACTTCAAGATACAAAAATTGTCCCACCTGTGGCCAAAAGTTAACGAAAACGACTGCTTAATTTTACGTTTTCCTCATACAGGACAAAACTATGCCTAATGTTCTACATGCGGATATAGTTCAAGCAAAACAATCAGGCCTTAGGCTCCTTAATTTTCGGGAACAGGAGGGAACAGTTCTGAACCTAAACGTGTGTATAATAAATAATAAATATCAGGGGACAATCTTTACACAAATCGACCTAGTCCCAAAGTAAGCTCTAAAGGCTTGTGTTATGAGTACTAGACGACAATATAAATACTTGTATATATAAATAAATACTTAAATACATAGGAAACATCCAAGACTCAGGAACAAACATTCATGCTCATCACACAAATATTTGCCCTTACCGGGGATCGAACTCGGGACGCTTGCGTCGGAGGCAGGGTCACTACCAACTAGGCTACCCGCGTCGTCAAAACTCATGACTCACTCAAGCCTAAAGCCAAACCCTAGGGCACTAATGAAGGTTATTCTCTAGGGAGCGAGATAGCTCCTTACTAAATTCGTATATTTTTAACATACAGCACAATATGATGCTGAAAATCTTTAACCAAAAAAGACTACTTAATATTGTAAAGAATGCAGCGGTTAGTGCTTGAATTTCGCTGCCCATCAGCGTTTGAGCTATAAGATAGATCAATCAAACCAAATAATTTACTGATTATATATTGTACGTCGTAAATAAGCTATCGACGCCGAAAATAATATATTTTAACCTGGTTTACTTCGGTTTAACAATATATTAAAACGAATTATCAGTGATTTTAAAATTCAAATCACTTATTGTGCAATACATATATTTTGATATTTAAATACAGAAAGAGGGATACGAATTTATTGCAACGATAGTAAAACGTATAAAGTAATAGGTCCTACTTCTTTTTTATTTATAACAGTCAATCTTTCAACACCAAAGCATAATGCTCAAGCAAAGATCATGCGGGGTTGCGAGGTCAAAAAAATGTATTCATAGTAAACAGTTCGGAGAACTTGAAAATAAACAACGATATGTGCTCTTCAAACACCTGACAGTCCCATTACTGCGTACTGTCAGCGCACTTTGGTCCCACGCGCCTGTCGAGATGCACAAAAAGTAAAACATTTATTCATTTAAGCGTTACTTTATGTGGTTTTTATTCGAGTCAAAAATATACAGCAATTACTAACATGTTTAACTTAAAAACAAAAACCTCCACTTTGTACGCACTTTGATGACACAACATTAAACCATGATCGAAACATCACGAGCTACGCATACAACTTATGATTCAACAAATTCAGCAAATAAAACACTACGTTATACTACATCTGAGTCGTAAATTATAATAAGCTAATCAATAAAGTTTAGCGTATATGTTGCTCCCTTCATTATATCCGAATAAGAAATACCACTTACTCTTTTACTGATTTCTTGGGGGGGCTGGGGACAAAGGGGCTGAGTTAAAATATGAGCTTAATTTAATAATTATGTGTAATGGTATAATAGAAGACTTCTAAATACACATAGATATTATATCATTTAAAGCGATATTGGAGCGAAAATATTTAAGGTTTAAGTTCAAAAAAATACGTGCAGATAGCAATATACGAATTTATCATTTAAATTAGTTTTATAGTCTCTCTTATTACAGTGACAAATTTTGAAGGTATTAACGGGTTTTTTATCCACACAATAATACGCGAGCTGCAACCGGTCACTGTTTTATTATTTGAATACCTACCTCATTATGTCCAGGTCGTATTAAATAGGATGCACAGTGCAGCTCACTCACCGGACAGCGGCGCGCTGACACGCAATTAAATAATGCTCAAGTATTCACACTAAATTCAATATCTCCAAGCTAACTTATCCTAGAGCCTTATAATCCCGGTGAGAGTACCACTGATCTTTAGAAGAACTATTTTGAACAATTATAGGATTTACCTGAACCTTAATCATTACATACCTATTTTATTTTTGAAGAGTATGATTTTTAATGAAAATAGCATTATACATGTTTATTTCGATTCGATTCTAAACCATCGAATGTAAGTATAAATATGTACATAAATATCATTGCACACGATTGTACTAGTAGGTAGATACTGAAAAAAACAAAAGTAAAAAAAAACCACAAAGCTTTATTCGTATTACTAGGTTGCCAAGTAAAATAGACAATGTTCTCGTTTTAAAACCAACTTATAAGCGATAATTGTGATTGTGTCATCATTATATTGAGTGCGGTTTACATTCAAATATCGTTACACCCTATTCCATGATAATTATATGTTAATCTTAAATACGACGACGCGGATAGCCTAGTTGGCAGTGACCCTGCCTCAGACGCAAGCGTCCCGGGTTCGATCCCCGGTACGGGCAAATATTTGTGTGATGAGCACGAATGTTTGTTCCTGAGTCTTGGATGTTTCCTATGTATTTAAGTATTTATTTCTCTATATGAGTATTTATATCGTCGTCTAGTACTCATAACACAAGCCTTTAGAGCTTACTTTGGGACTAGATCGATTTGTGTAAAGATTGTCCCCTGATTTATTTATTTTATTTATTATTACTTTGTACTAAAATACCTAAATTATTGAATTTTAGTATAAGGTTTCGGTAACTTGGGTCGAAGTCATTAGGCAAAGTCGTTCCTAGATTCCTTTTATTTAATAATTACGTTCTGTTATTTAGAAGCACTCCTGGTTAAAATGGCAGTCTTACTGACATCGAGGGTCCTTAGTAAGCGCCTGCGCAATTCGAGAAAGGATCGTAACCCAACACGCTTTGTTTTCCAGACAGTTCCCACCGAGAAACTAATTGACTGTCCGAACGACGAAATAATGTGTTCTCGGACCATTTTTGCATCGCTTTATTGAGCTAGCTTTTGCAGACTCATTTATCGTAAATTTCTATTTTTTTGAAGAATTCTTTTATTTCCCGAAATGAAACGCGCTGGCTGTAAATTAACGTTACGGACATCTTACATCCCAAATATTTGAATATCCAATTTAATCAATTAACTAGCTTTTGATTCTACTTCGTCCGCGTGGATTTCGGTTATAGTTATTATCTCAGAAAATTTTGATTAAAAAATCAGGGCCTATGTGTGAATATAAAGAATAATCTATCTCCATTCCAAATTTCATCCAAATTCATGCAGCCATTGAAGCGTGAAGGAGTTACAAACGTCAATCCTCACAAACTTTCGCGTTTATAATATTAGTAGTATTACCTTATTAATTAAATATCAGTGAAAATTGCAAATTTTCTTTGAATTCATTTCAAAACGTAGTACTTTTTTAAAGGTATAATTTAAGAAAGCTCTTAGGAACTTGGCACCCCTTCTGATCTTTGACGTTTTTGTACCGAACTTGGCCCTTTTGCACATTTATGTTTTGATCTGATGGAGTTAACATGTATTCTTATAATGCAGTACAACAGCGAGTTTTGGTACCTATGTATAAGCATTAATCTAAAACCGAATCTAATCTAAAGAAAGTTACTCATTGTATGTACCTTATTTCCCTTTTATGCTGATAGAGAATTAATTGAACTAAACTAAAACTATTTGCAACAATGTAGCAACGATTGGTGTTAAATTACTACCACATTTACACTTAGATAAATGAAAATCCTTTCAAATATAACCTTTTAATTTACTTTGCATTAACAGTTGGATACCAACATTACTTAAGCCCTGGTACTTGGGCGCATTACTCATGTCATACCAGCCATTACTGTAAGTCAAAATGGCGGGCAACTATCAAAGAGAAAGCGCGCGAACTCTCATATCATTCTCTATGGTCTAGCCTATGAAGCGCTCACAACACTACCATCACACCAGCACAATGAATAATATATCGTAGCTGTGACGGATTACGGTAGAGTTTGGAGTGTGTGCGTTGTAGCATTTTCAGTGTGACAGGATTAAATTTATCAATTTACGAAGATTGTTCGATGTGCACTATTAACACGTTTACGGAGCGTGATTGCAGTGGGTTGCTAAATGCTAAGTTATGGAGGTTTCCCGCGCCGTACCGATAACACGTGGTAAGCTAGCGTTAATGGCAACTACGGACAATCTTGATGCATTACTTACCCGTCTCAGTAACGTATAAATGTATATTGATGATACCCTTTAAGATCCCGAGAGAAGTATGAAGCAATCCGTGTTGATTTACGCTTCATCTAGTGTAATAATTAAAACTCTGTTAAGTATAGTGCTGATTTATTTTCAATTTCCATTGACAGAATTTTTTAATCTTTTATTTATTATCCAACAAAACTTAGTATAAAAATGAGGGTACAGCTCTTAAACTAAAAATATACAAAATAAACTAAGACTAATTTAAAACTAAAAACTCTCGGGCCATGGGGTCAGAGCGCTTACCAAATCTTTTTTGAGCTATCGTAGCGTCTTGCCGAATCGACTGGTGAGCAGAGGGCTGGGTCATATTTGGCGCAACGACTCAGCTTAGCCATACAGCGTGGTAACGCCGCCAGCCTTCTGGGCACCCTGCCGCCTGGCGCTGATATGGAACCAATATTTTATCTATAGATAGTTAAATTAGTCTTAGTCTATTTTGTATATTTCTAGTTTAAGAGCTGTACCCTCATTTTTATACTAAGTTTTGTTGGATAATAAATAAAAGATTAAAAAAATTCCATTGATAATTATCAATTTATTAAACAAGGATTTTATGCATTGTGATAAATAAAAATGGCATACTGTATCAAGTTGTATACTTCAGTAAATATTGTTCTTCTATGGGCTTATAATTCTAATGAAATAACTATGGATAAATAACACTAAGTTTAAGGCGTAAAGTTTTTCTAATTTTTATATTAAAACAAATAATGCGTTTATAAATTGAAAATGAATTAATATCATACCTACTGAACACGAAAAATTCTGCGATTTCAATTTTATACCAGAGTAAGCCTTCCATTTCAGAATTTCCTCCACATCTGTTACAACACAACCCCATTATCACTATTAATGAAATTTTATTTCATTTAGTAATATCATTTAATTTCGTATATTTTTTACAGATTATATTATTATTCCATTTATAAGCCTGAAATAAATGCCTTCTACACTACACGTTTAAGTTATAACTTCGAGATCTAATGTAAGAAGATATTAAGCCCCAGTCACATTGCTCACATTGCGCTCCTTGCGCCGCCATCACGCCGCTATGTGACCGGTCCTTTAAATGCAACTCAATTTGAAATTTTATAAGTTGAAAGTATCTTTTATAGATAAATTATTTTGTCCCATTTGTAGGTGAAATATTTGTGCGATACTAGTCAGTGTCATGAGCTTTTTAATTTCGATCTAACATTCTGAGTATTTCGAGCACAACTTTTGGCATTCTCAAACTTGATTTTGTCTTAAAGCAGAGTATCACCGAACAACACTGGTGGACCAAATGGAGTACACATACCTACACACACCATAATACATACGCATACCATTAATACATAGTTAACACTTTCGTTGTCACGTAGCGCTAAGTACTAGGCTCGTAGCGAGAAGCAGTTTTCTGCTTTGTACTGCTATGAACAGAGAACCCGGCTACTGGGTCTTGGGCCCTGGGCAATGGATTTGTTAATGTATTTATTTTGAAGTATTTAGAATTTAGTCAAATTAAAACTTTCGTGAGACATTATGAACACTTGAAATACCATCGATGACCAGCGGTAGCCAGGCACGTTAGCAGCGCCGGCGCCGCCCCCCGCCGGGCCCGCGCCCTCTCCCTCTACACGGGTGCAGCGCGCGGCGCGGCGGGTAGTGCGGGGGTTGCTTTGACCGTAACCGCAGTCAACCCCTGACGAAGGACTCCATACGAGTTCGAAATATGTCGGACTATTTCTGACAATAAATCGTGAGTAATGCCGTGTGTAGAATGTGTTAGAATTTATTTACCGTTGCAGCATGAAGAAGTAACAAACTTACACACTCACAAACTTTTGCATTTATAATGTTACTCTGATAGTTTGATAACCCCAAATCGACCTAAGTCTCTATTCGATATTGCCTGAACAATATCGCTAGAGGTTTTTTACAATGCAGCCGCCGCTGCAATTTGCGATATCGCTTAAGACCCGACTACTAACTCAGTATTCATTGGTGACATTTGGTTATTAGATTAGCTATAATTTCTTTGCTCATGCGGCGAATGATAGCCAGCATCTACGTTTTGTCAAATCAATATCGCTCAATATTTTTTTATTGTCATTTTATATCACATTTTTGACAAAACGGGACGGTCTTCGTTTCACGTTAAATTGAAAGTAACTTACTAAGCCTTAGTTCTTTATATTACGTGTATTTTTATTCTTTACATTTTTAAGGCATTTCGTAGTGTTGAAAAGACAATTAATAATTGGCTACTAACTTTTATCCTCTTAATTTTCGTTTAACTGTTTTTTTTTCAACTAAGTCCCGGTTTAATATATATCTCGAGAACGACTGCTTTCTTATAATTCGATAATTTTGCGCAGTTTCCTGTAATGAGCACGTTTTGGCTACGTTTGTTGAAACAAGGCTTGTATCGGCTCCGTTTCTGAAAAGAAGAAAAATAATATTATTAAACTGAAACTCAAAAATCAAGGTACGTATTAGAAAAGGACTTAGGGCCTCACTCATAGTCAGCTAATGAACCATTATAGTATTCCATTTTTAATATACTTAGAGTCAGATATATCTGACTCTTATGTAGCGCCATTATGACTCAAAAACGAAGGAAAATTATGAGAGAGAACTTCTTTCAAATGGACATGTGTGATATTTGATGTTCACAAGTAACGATATCAATAAGAGGTTATTTATAAAAAAGAAGTCTGGAGTCGATTCTCCAATTAGCTGGCGAACGCTCGCCGTGGAGTCCCACTGGCACATACTTTTTATTCATCAGTTACCAACTCTTCGGCGAGAGAAGCGCTGTCGTAGTCAGAGAATCATATGATTCTCCATACATGCCAGCTCTCTCTCATGTGAATCATTGGCTGGCCCTTACATTTGCCAGCAGCAGGAGCCGCAGGGGCCGCCGCCGAGGCGTCAACTGGGGCGACGACGATCGGCGCCGGCGCAGCCTGCACCACCGTTGCGGCTGGAGTGTCATCGCTGAAGTATCGGACTAAGAGGAAAGATCGTATTAATTCTTAATTCACAATAGTTTTCTGAGTTACGGAAATCTTATGAAAATAAATTAAAATTTAATAATATTATACACAAAGATGTAATGACTGGGGAAACGCGATACTTATAAAGGGAAGATTGCCTTACTTATTTATAAGTGTTAGACATTTATAAGAAATATACCAACTATTTTATGACTCTATCACACTCTACGCTTAGGTAGAATCACAAATAATGAATTAGCAAGGGAACTAAATAAAATTTAACTTCAATCCATGTAATCGCGGGTAGGAAAAGTACATCTTAGAGACCTTGTTCAATCGTGTGGTAGGTAGCACTAGGTTTTTGAATGGAGGCTATGTTCTGACAGTGCCGATAAAATAAAAATAACATTAAGCACTCGGTATACAAGTCTACCTTACTCGTAAAATATAATAATAATAATAAATCAGGGGACAATCTTTACACAAATCGATCTAGTCCCAAAGTAAGCTCTAAAGGCTTGTGTTATGAGTACTAGATGACGATATAAATACTTATATAGAGAAATAAATACTTAAATACATAGGAAACATCCAAGACTCAGGAACAAACATTCGTGCTCATCACACAAATATTTGCCCTTACCGGGGATCGAACCCGGGACGCTTGCGTCGGAGGCAGGGTCACTACCAACTAGGCTATCCGCGTCGTCATAATAATAATAAATTGTAACTTATTATAATTATGATGTGATGACATTATTAGGGGATTTAAGTAGGTAAATATCGCAAAAAGAGGAGCTCCTGCTACTTGGAAATTCTACTTTGATCTTACTTAGTATCTATAATGTAGGTGTTGCATGTGAGATGTGTACAAAATATTACATTAAAACCTATAAAACAGTTGATGACAGTATTTAATTATTATATTCAATGAAGTCTACATCATTGCATACTACTTTACTGTGAAGTTCTAATAACATGAACAAAGAAAGACGTAGCATCAAAATATTGACTTTTTAATATAACTAAATTGTGGCTTCTACAAACAGTTCTGCAACGACCCATTTCAAATACCCCTAAATAAATGAAAAAAAAAACTGATACCATAATTGTGTTTAAAAAAGGAAAAAAACAATCGTTTACTTACAAAACAAATAATTATTGGTAGAGACTCACCATATATAATACCTATTATTACGAGTCCGATTACTCCCATAACTATCATCATCTGAAATATGTTATAATTGCTTACTTCACATTATTAACCACTCATCCCATCATCCCATCACAATCATCACTTTATTGCCGATTCATTTTCCTAATAGTTCAAAAGTAATAAAAGGTTGGTGTCTTTGCTTGAATTTTTCCTATCTGTAATGATTGTACCATTAACAATGAACTGTAGGGGAAAGTGGGGGAAACGCGAACGCGGGGTAATCCCGAATCCAATGGTTCTAATGTGTTAGAAAGAGATAGCCATATTTTACTTGCCGCCATTTCGGAGATCACTCCATCACTAGTGCCAGTCAACAACACGGGAGACGCGGACGCACGTACTTGTCAAGGTATGCATTTTTCAATATTTTGCATGTTTTTGATATAAGGTTTTTGGTAAATTCAAGTTGGTGTTGATTTATTTCTATCTACAATAGTAATTTAACTTTTACATAGTGGAATACTCACATATTAATCAGCTAAACTTGGTGTTCGTGTTTATCCGACTAATGTCGGGTAAAGCCAAACTTTAAGGGTTTTGATTTTTTTTCATATTTTTACCATTTATTAAAAAGATATAACTGTTGATTAGTGAATTCGTTAGACAGATAAGTAAACTTTAATAATTAAACAATAAAGAAACTCTGTGATCAAATTCCACTGTTTTATTTAAGTTTTCCCTTAGGTGTTCGTATTTCCCCTACTTTCCCCTAATTGACTAAAAACATCAGAAGTGACTGTAAACAACTCTGCCCATAAACTGATTGTTAAATTTCGCACCCCAGTCAAACTAATATTTCTTTGAGCTTTCGCTATGATCTCAAATTATAGTTCAGTGTTGACGTGGTATAATATTTTACTCAAGAGTTCTAAAGCATCTACATATATGTCTTTACCTACTAAGAGGACCACAAGCTATCATAACTTGTGGAGACTTTCTCTGTGTTTTTAATGTTATGAATTTTAAATTTCAAGAAATTTCTACTTTTTGCGAGGAAGAGTGACCTTAAGGTTAATCGGATTTTATAAATACTAAGTTTTACCTTAAGATTTTCTAGCCAGAACTTATTCTTCAAACTGGCAGCTTGACTCTTGAATGAAGATGCACCTTCTTCTAAGGCCTCTGTAATCAATAATTCACTTATACTGGCGCTGCCGTTAAATTTACAAAATAATGTAGGTATAATTTAATCCATTTCAGAGTTATAGTTAAAAATGTCCTTACCAGCTCGTTCTGTAAGATCTCCTATCAAGTGATCTCTTTCTAATACCTTATCCATATTCGCTTTCATTATATCGACGACCTGTAATTAAAAAGTCTCTCTTTTCATCTCAGTTCCTCAGTTTTATAACAGCCAATTGAAAACACAACGACAAAAATGAATACATGCAATATAAATTGCAACAAATAATATGACGTCGCGGTTAGCCTAGTTGGGAGTGACCCTGCCTCCGAAGCTAGCGTCGCGGGTTCGATCCACGGTAAGGGCATATATTTGTGTGATGAGTACGAATGTTTGTTCCTGAGTCTTGGATGTTTCCTATGCATTTAAGTATTTATTTCTCTATATAAGTATTTATATCATCGTCTAGTACCCATAACACAAGCCTTTAGAGCTTACTTTGGGACTAGATCGATTTGTGTAAAGATTGTCCCCCTGATTTTATTTATTTATTTATTATTTATAAATATGATTTGAAGTATTTCTTAAGTGCATAATAAGTAAATAATGCCAGGGGAAAAAATATGTCTACAACAACTATCTTATTTACAATTTTTTTTAACACTCCTTTAAGTACAGTTTTTGTGAAATGCTAAATGTGAAATCTAAATGACTTTACACTCGTTCTCAAATTACATTTGTTCACCATTTTATAAGAATTTCATTAAAAAATACATTCAGAATCCTTAGGTACTGATGCGCTGCAGGGCCCCATTTCACCAAACAATAAGTTTCACCCAACGGCCCGATCTAGGATAATATTCCACTCACAAACGATAAAAAAAATTTGCTTCTACACTGAGAATTTGTGTTCTTACCTCATCAACTTGCGCCTGGGTCTGTTGTAGCCGTCTCTGGGCTGACTGCTGTTGCATGGTGTGAGCGCCCCCAAGGAGCTCTCCGTCGGGCCCGTACTGAGCCTCACGTGGAGGTGGGGCCCCAGGGGCCCTTTGGGGGGCCCCAGGTACCGGAGCGGGGACTTCTGGGGGCGCTTCCACATCTTTGTCCTTTCCCCTGAGTTGTACGGATGGTTTATTATTTTTGATCTCAGTGTTATCGAAGAAATAATGTCGGAAGATAAGATGGTGATAATGTAACCCTTTCCGACCTGTTGCTGAATTTGTTAAATTGATAAAAAACTTAAAGTATTCAATTTTGATTTTATTAACATTGATTGATATTATCCTGCAAATTAATCCGAATCTGCGAGGGGAGACGTAACTTTTATCAGTAACATAGTGTGCTGGAATCATGACCAATATATTTATTTTTCAGAAGTCAGGTAATGTTTTTATATTACTCCTAATCTTGTTTTAACGCAATTACAGCCGGCGACGGCGGCGGCGTTTTATGTACTTTCTCCCAGCGCCGTGGACGCGTCTGCGCGTTCAGTACATATAGCAAGTCGCGTCTAGTGATTTCACACGGCACCTAGCAAAGTCTCGGGGAAAAGGTGCGGCAGTAAATGCATTAACAATGCCAGTATTGAAGTTTAATGTTCTAATAGAACACAGACATAGTTTAAATGGCACTGCCAATGTATACTTGTTAAAGGATACTTGCTAAATTTGGTTCTTCTGGATTTACCATTTTATACTTAGATATTTCGCTCATTCGCACGACTGAGTCATTAAAGAGAAACATGTCCAAGCGTTTGGGAGAACAAAATCCTGTTCGCTGGGGGTACCACGGTAGTACCACGGTTTGCGTGATGCGTCCCAAAACGAGGGATTCTTTTATGAATTCCCCAAAAAAAAAATACTGTTAAATTTTTTGCTGAGACCGGGAAGTAAGCAAAGTGTACTTTGCTACCGGGAAGTAAGCAAAGTGTACTTTGCTACCGGGAAGTAAGCAAAGTGTACTTTGCTGGCCAACCAGGCTGTCCAGAGATGAATACTTTTATGTTCGCAATTGGGAGCATCTATACATTTCTGAGCAGTGTTTTACAAATACATTTTAAGAAACGAATCTTTATTTAATTGCTTTTCAAAGCACTCGCTAATAGTTATCATATAACCGAGCACGTTTCTATACAAAACCTATCATGTTTATTTATTTATTTATTTACACAGGACTTAAGATCTAAGCATAGCCTGTTTGTACATTGCTATACAATAACATAATAACCTGATCTTAATTATTTTTATCAGAACAAAAATTTGGAGAGTCCTTACAACAATAGGGATGTTTCCTGGGTAAAAAAATAATAATTCTAATTAGTCCGTCAGTTAGATTATCAAAAAATATTGAACACGTATTTTGAGCTTTATCAAATCAATCAAAATTGAAAAAGATAACGCGCATCAAAGTTCGCCAGAGGAGGATCATGACGTCACTTAATGGTAAAAAGTGTCCAAAGTCGTGACGTCACGCGGAACTTCAACGCACTATATCTTCGTCATTTTTAGGGTTCCGTACCCAAAGGGTAAAAACGGGACCCTATTACTAAGGCTCCGCTGTCCGTCTGTCCGTCCGTCTATCACCATGCTGTATCTCATGAACCGTGATAGTTAGACAGTTGAAATTTTCACACATGATCTATTTCTATTGCCGCTATAACAACAAATACTAAAAAACAGAATAAAATAACTATTTAAGGGGGCTCCCATACAACAAACGTGTTTTTTTTTGCTTGATTATAGATAATGGTACGGAACCCTTCGTGCGTGAGTCCGACTCGCACTTGGCCGGTTTTTGTTTAATTTACGAAAGAAAAAAATATGTGACGGACTAATTAGAATTTTTCAGGAAACGCCTATTATAGGTTTTATTAGACTTTCAAATCCATTTTCATTACAAAACTCCATAAATCTATTATGTACGAGAATAATCGTATTATATTAGGTACGTAGGTAGCTGCGGCACGTCAATAAACATATTCGTTGCGCAGCGGAATTCTGCAGTGCTACCTACGTACCTATACCAAAACGTGTTCATTCATCCAGGTCGCCTACAACGCTACGTATGCATAAGTTACATGTTTCTACATTATACATTTTGAAACCAATAATTAATGTGATAGACTTATTTGAGTTAAAAAAAGAAAGGGCTTATTTAACAAATGAAATGAAAGTTGGTCACGGGAGACATAATTGGCATACAACGAAATGATGTCTCTGTACTACATAACGGTTTGTTCACTAATCAATACAAAAATTGGCAAAATGCCAGCTGACGTCACAGCAAGACTGGGGTAGAACACTTGGTTATGATAAAACTATAGATTAATACATACAGTTAATAGGCAAATTTGCTTTCTTAAAATACAGATTTATAAATGTCTGTAAAGCAGTCCAACGTTACAATGAAAAATGTTTATTTCAACTCTATAACACATGCAGTCGATAAGTGCATAAAAACTGAGAAAGCCTATAACAAAATATATATGCGATTTATTTTCAACTAAACTCTTTTGGGAACTGGTAAAATAGCATTAACCAAAGAAAAGTCTAACAACAGTAAAGTTTTAAAAATCATTAAGTATATACTAAATAACACTTTTGTTTAAATATGCAAAGTTATGGAACAAGACGTGAAATAAAAATCTCCTACAAGAAAATATATAATAAAACAAAGTATTTAAATTAGAAAAATTTAATGTATGCACCTTATAGGCGTGTAATGTGATAAAATACTTACATTATTCCCTTCAAATGTATCCAGAAACGATCAGATCGCAACTATAAGAAATGGGAGCAGACTGGCTGGCGGCAACGACACAGAATGACGCAGAGCGCTAAAACCTCCCTGTTTTCAACTAGTGATGTGCCACATCGATAGCAAGGGTCGGACAAAGACAACATAGTGACGATAGTTTTTCATGCCCAGTGATGTGAGGGTGCATCGATAGCGCGGTCAACTAGTACGTAAGTTGGGTGTGAGATGGCGTGGTTAATGCTATTAGGCTGGTGATGAGGTCGTACAAATATCTGATTAATCGACACAATATGTTTGAGTTTTATTTATTTTCGGCGGATCATGTTATTTGCTAAAGTGTAAAAATCATCATCTTTTTTATTTTGTACAAAATGTCTCAATCAGTTGCTTCTGCACACAGTAACGTCCAGGCGCCTCATTCGGGAACGCTAAGTGATTCTGTAGCGACTCGTAAGCCAGATCTCTCATCTCGCTCTTACACATTTCGCGTCGTGCGGAAGAGTGGAATGAGAAATCTGGCTTACGAGTCGCTACAGAATCACTTAGCGTTCCCGAATGAGGCGCCAGTTTTGTTAATCTCGTGATGACAACTGGGTAATACACACTTCAAGGAACAAAAATTGTCCCTCCTGTGACCAAATGTTAACGAAAACGGCTGCTTAATTTTACGTTTTATTCATACAGGCCAAAACTATGCCCGATGTCCTACATGCGGATATAGTCCAAGCAAACAAATCAGGCTTCAGGGTACTTAACTTTCAGGAACTGGAGGGGACAGTTCTGAAACTAAGCGTGTGTATGACCCAACTACGAATTGTTTGAGTTTAATTAATGAAATAAATTAAAATTCTACTAACTTCGTCACGTCATCAGTTAGCTTGCAAGACTTTTACTATGAAAGCAAATGTATTTCTTGATTTGACCTCGGTTCTCTGTACTGTTACTTTGATATTTTTATTACAAAGACATAAACGGCACTCACTAAAAACTGTTGTTATAAACATGAGAGCTCTTTAGTAAGACCAAATACTAAAAGTGGGGTACAAGTAAGAAAGAATATTCAATTAAAACAAAGTGTTTCACATATTTATTTTAATCGCATTGTTTTAAACCTAAAAATATTAACTTCAATTGTAAGAATTCGAAATGTAATAAATAACTATGAAAATGTCGTCAAACGACGCCCTTGCTTTGCAGATTTTAGAAAAATAACAACACTTTTCACTCATAAAAAAGTTTGTATGGTTCAGGCCGAAAAATCAATTTCTTGATCAAATATTTACAATCACCACATTATTAATATAACATTTAGTTTAAGATTATGTCTATTCGTTGAATCAAAAATATTTAAAATTTAATTATAACACTTTTAAAGTTCTTGTGTTTATTGATATGATCATTCATAATGGAAAAAAAACGTTCAAGTCAAAAAGTTACAAGTTTAAGAAAATATATACAAAGTCAAGTTCGATATTTGATATTGGGACACACTTAGACTTAATTCCACACATTTTTGTAGCTATAAAAAGTTCGTAAGATATGCATACTATTATTGTTTTTCTACGTATCTGTATAGGTAAACACGACATTGATATTTCTATTGTAAAGATTTAATTAACATGAGTGCATTTTAAGTAGGATAAAAAAACTACAAGAAGTGACGTCAATAACACCGATAATTTTTTTAGAATACCATGTCTCATTCTGTAGATACACGCATTATTCCACAGTTATTATAAAAGAACTAATATTGTCAATGGCACCATATTATAATCTATACGTACAATTTTCATTTAAATTTAAATTAAATTATTTAAGATCAAATCTACATTAAAACCTGATGTGAAATTGCAAAATAATCGAAGATAGATTTACTTTTTTGCTAATCAATGATAGGTGAAAATTTTGTATAAAATTGAAGGCACAAGTTAAATAAAAATAATCACTACTGCAACTACTACTACAATTTACACAAAAATTGTAAATACAGTTCATTTTACCAATACACATAAATTATTTAAAGTTTAATATAATTTCGGGAATCAATAGCAATTACCTTTAAATTTAATTAAACATATATCATTTAAAATAACCTCTAATTGACATTTGATATTAGCAAATTATAAGAAGCCTTAATAATATGTGACATATATATATGAATATTTGGCAAATAGTTGACTGCAAGTGGCTATAATAGCTCAAGCACATCTAGTTAAACCTTTGTCTTTTCGGTACGCCAATAGGAGGATAAACGCATTTTTACAGAATAAAATTATCTTAAACCTATTCTATTACCATAGCTACAGTATTACTTAACATTTCAATTCCATTATTTAACTATTGCTGCTAAATTTATTGGTGTCACAAATTCGAATTTCACAATCATTTATTAGAGGTCTAAATGTCATCATTTTGATTTACATATATTTTATAGATAAGATTAGATTATTTATTTCTTGCGCATTCTGGCTCATTAATTGCGCTTGTCAAATTATATGGATTTAAATACAATGGAAATTAAATTCAATAACAAATTACACACCATTAATACTTGTCATAAATTTAAATATTATATGTTAAATGTAAAATTTGCCATTATAAAGAATCGTCATACTTTATAATTTCGAATTTGGAAATTGTTTTTCACTTATATCGATAAAGTTCCACTACGTTTGGAAGATCTGGGTCACTAATATATCATTTTGAAATTCTTCAAGCGGACATAGGCCGTAAAAGTTAAAGCGAGCGAGGTTTCAAAGTTTACTAGAATCGATAAAATTAGATTAAGCACACAGTATCGTAGAACAAGGCACGCAAACAAAATGTGTACTTAGCTAAACTAAGACGATTCCATTGACTCATAGAAATATACAAAAGAAAAAAGACGTCAAGACATCAACGTCAAATCGATAAAAAATCAATTTAATTAGTACACAACTTAACAATATAAAACTGTTATATTTTATATAACGGCAATTTATACGTATGATAATCGATTCAAATACTTTTTAAGTGATATAATTTTGATAAGGTTAATATATAGCCAAATTTTGTTTCGATATTAGGTATTCTAGATTCTAGAGATACTACCTAGTTTTATCAAATAGATATTAAATTGTTTCTAGTGTCAATACGTAGAATGTGGTTTCGAAGACAGCTTCACGTTTCAAGAAGAACCAAATAGATGCGATGAATCTTACATATATTTTCCTGAAAAATAAACGTTCTTAGTGCAATCGTGTTTTTGTGATAAGTATATACAATTATATTTATGAAGTTTCCACCTTGGTAATGATATTTACCGTATACTCCTAAACATCATTCAAAAAGATACAAATCAGTATTAAATATGTGGAACCTAAGTAGCTAAAGTTTGGTCGTTTGTTTGAAAACTCCATACCATAAGAAATCAAAACAAACCAAACTTATGGATCTCTGAAGCCATATATAGCTGATGCTTACTTTCCGTACCACATTTCAAATGTACAGTGTTATACTCGTAACAATGCATTATATATAGTTGATGACGGTTTAAAAGATACATGTGGATGTCTTGTAAAGAATCTTTCTTGCATACAATGTAACAATGTAATTTGAAAAATTAAATCTTACCAGAATCCAAAGTTGATGATAGTATTGAAACTTTCAAAAACGTGTTAGAAAGCGTACTTGTGTTATGAAGGAAACGAAACAATAACTTATTTAAAAGTGTGATGTGAAGATATTAATAGTGTTTCTAACTACGAACACTGAATGTCTGAAAATGTCAGTAAAACTAAGTATGTGAAATCATTGTTACAATCAAATATTGTACAGAAATGTGTAATGTTTTACTTACCACGGAACTTACTTATGTAAATACAACAACTAATGCAGGTCTAAAGCATGCGCAAGCGTTCCAAGATAAAGAAGAAAGTAAGAGGGAAAGTCGGAAGAGCTAACGTTACTCACAATTAATAGGTTTAGCTGACATAGTGATATTGCTGGCTATACCCGATACACCCGGAGGGATGCCAGTCATGGTCGGGGTGCCACGGTATCGAACTAACCAAACATTTGTTTAATGTTATCACCTGCAAACAGCCATAAGCAGAACATACGCTTCGAAGCGACTACCTTTCTACCTTATGGTCTTCGAGTTAAAGAGCTATTTACTAGAAGAAGGTGCTGGTTTAAATGGTTGTATCTAAAATTGACAAACGAGTAAATTTTTGTAACAGTTGATATAAGCAGAAATGTTTCTGTCTTTACTTTCAGTACTCCGGTTACGATCAATGAAACATTTGTACTTGAATACTGTAAAAATAGTGCAAAGAACGGATTTTGTTCCAATAAAATCTTAATCATGATATCATCATGTTAAAAACAGAAAGAGTTGAGTTATGTTTTTAGCAAAACATTTTAAATATACTTACAACGAATACCACGAATTAGGATAGATTTTTTTTAATGCCTGAGACATTAACTAAGGAAGGAATTTGCAAGGTACAAGGTATGTAAATAGACATGGAAAAATATAATTTACAATATCTCTAAACAGCCAATTATACAGAGCAACAGAATTGAAACCGACATAGGTACAATACAGTACACTACAATCAATTTGGAAATATTGTGATTCAACTCATATTGCTCGTTTTTTCTCTAAATTTTAATTTCTCTAAGCTTTGGTCACTTGACAACATCGCTGATGTGATTGTTTTTGAATCATAACTTACCAAACAGTAGGCCTATTATGACAATTCCGATCACTCCCATTATTATCATCATCTGAAAGAAATTCCTTATTAAAGCTATACATCGGTATTTTTTTATATCTGTCATCACCTCAACCAATACTCATCTCACCTCAAGTATATTAAATTTATTAATACTGTACAATTTTAAAAATATATATTAATTTGTTGCATTCCCTTTTAAGAAAAGCTGTTAAAGCAATGCAAGTTTAATGGAAAAAATTATATAATATGTTTGAATATTACCTTGAGATTCTGTAACCAGAATTTGTTCTTTAAGCTCTTTGCCTGCTGCTCAAATTGCGACGCGCCGTACTGGAGGGCATCTGGGAAGAATACATTGTGATGACAGATTTATATTTATAGAAGGTTATATTTTATAACAACACTAATTTAAGATAATTTTAGATTAAAGTTAGGTTAGGCTGATTTTATTCTCAAACTAAAAATAATTAGTGTATATGCGAATTATTATACAGCTAATATTGCTAAATGTAAATACATTTGTTGTTCACAAATTGTTGTTCATATTAATGTGATACATTTTAGTTTTACATTAAGGAAATAAATACCGGCTCTATCATCAAGCTCTGATAACTTCGCATCTCTTTCCAGCACTTTCTCAACATTGGTCTTCATGATGTCCACAACCTGAAATTTGAAGAAATTTTTTGAAGCATTATCCAAACCGTCTACTCAATCAATAAAGTCGACTATATTGTCATTTATTTATAAGATTACATCACATCTGATCATACTATTCGATTTAAGCTAGGGGAAGTTTTAATCAAGGTCATAGCAGACAACAGGTTGACCTTGGACTTCAACTTGAACTTCATTGTACCTATTTGAACGCAACATGATACAGCTAATCGAAAATAGATTGTAATGTGTTAAGGTAAGTCTCTTGTCGTACAACAATATTTGAAAATGAAAGATGTACAACAACAAATCTAATATTGTAACATAGATACTCAAAATGTCGAGATTTTAATGATGTTTGTCTTTATAACAGGGAAATAATAACAATGTTTCACGTATTTCTACTTTAGAATAAAAATGTTGCGTGTAAATTAATGATTTTAAATTCCATAAATGAATGTGAGAACCTTATGTCATCAGTACACGTACATCATAATCTATTAAGCCAGCTCAATTTTATAAAATCAGAGTAAGAACATATATATCAAGTTAACATGCGCAAGCGTATTTTTGATCGTGAACTTGTCTACCATCTACGCTATTTGATTTGATTCTTTTATATGCACAGGAATGCATTCAACAGCGAGCACTGCCAAATACTAGTACTTTTCAGCAATCATACTGTCAAATGAAATGTGTACAAATCAAAGTGTTACCTCGTCGACTTGCGCCTGCGTTTGCTGCAGCCGACGCTGCGCGGCCACCTGCTGCACGTTCCGCGGCCCGCCAATGATCTCCCCATCCGGCCCGGTCTGGGGCTCCGAGGGCGGCATGCCGGGGGTGCCTTCTGGTGCTGCCCTGGAGTTGCAGAATCATAAGGTCAGTCTAGAAAATGCTTTAAGGGATGCTTGAATTCTAGATTGTTGTTAAATAGATGATTATACCTCGCCCAATGTAAAAACAGCGCTGATGGCTATATAAAATGTATGGCCGTCAGCGCTCTTTTGAAATTTGGCGTACTATAGAACTCTCAGAATACTTCTTATGTCGTCCTTGACTTTTTACAAAGGACCTGTTACGTAACGCAATGGGGAGGGAGGGGGGGGGGGGGGGGGGGGTCCCGGCTAAGCGTTACGGTCCTGTTACATTGGGGAGAGGGGGGTCAAAAATTTAAGAATTTTGCGTTACGTAATTTGTGGACAACCCCTAATAGTAAACATAATGCACACATAGCATGACACGAGGGCAACAAATATACTTGCAGTAATCTTAATACACTTATGGGTATGCAAAACGCACTAAAAGTAAACGTACCTACTGCACCTATGGCCTGACACATCAAACATACTTTTAGTAAACTTTACATACTTATTGGGTGCACAAGAAAAAGGGTGACAAAGCACTCTTAAAATTCATTTTACACCTTCACAATCATTTAAACGGCGTTAGGTCCGAATGATAACTAGCACAGAATAAAAATAATGAATACACCTCTTGTTATTCATCTCATAGTAGCAAGACGCAATTGGGTTTGTGGTGGCATTAATTTTTTATGGATTTTCTTGGCAATTAGCAAGAAAATAGCACTTAATAGCGGGCAAAGCGAGAGTCATGCCAATCGATTCAGACCTTGGCAGAATGCCATCACGGCACGTGTAGAAAGGTCATTAACTTTTGGCATACCTATGTATGGAAAAATCAATTAGGTTCTTTAGGAAAAAAGCAGTTAACGCGTCAACATGGACTCTATTAAACTATGGAAAAGAGGACCCAAAAGATGGAGTAATCAAATGAGCTTTAGTTACGTCAAACTCATACACAAATGTTGTCTTCAAAGTAGCTATTAGGGAAGAGTGGCAGCGCATAACGAAGCGTGTCACTCCTCAAGATGATACTTCACAACCACAACCAAGTCAAGTATACATCTTGACTTGCTAACAAGATCTTCCACTTGTTGGATTGCAACCTACAGATTTCTAGTCCACAGTAAAACCACTAGGTCAATGTGGTCTAGCCAACATTCCACTCTTTCTCCCCATGTCTGAATAGTGTTTCGAAAAGGAACATCTATTGAGGAAAAATGCCACTAGAAATTCAGCAGTAAGACTTTTTTAACCAAAACATTACAATGTATAAGATGTTAAAGAAACTAAAATGAACATAAAGTGCACCAAACATACTTAATGAGCACAAATTATTAATTAATATGGGAGGTATATAGTCTCTGGGACAGTAAAAAGGCTTAATCTCAAAGACGCAAAGATTTACAGGGTTCCTGGAAAAGTAATCATTAATAACAAATAAGATGTATCTCCTGGTAAGCTTACTTAGTAAGTCAAGTGGTAAAACGTGTTGCCCAATATTTAAAGAAATATTTCAAAACGCTGAATTAAAATGATTTAGATAAAACCTATTTAGACAAGGGTATTGAAATAACTACTCAATAACTTCATTTGCTAAAAACAACAACAGGTTGGTATAAATAAATACTTCAACAGAACTAAAAGGTAAATAATTCATATTCATGACAATATTTCACAAAGCAAATATGGTCTGAGCTGGCCTGTTGCCAGTAGATACCGGGTTTATTCACAAAAAGCTACAAGTGGTAACCCATTTAGAATCTCATTAAAATTTTGACGGCACAATAACAATTAAAATCAAACTCAAAGAGTTTCATTACGGAACTGACTTTCGTACAGAAATCAATAATTGTCCTTAGAAAACATTAAATACTGAAAAAAGCAACAGATTAAAATTCAAAATGATGGCATGCAACATCCCTATCAGTGCTTACTTCAATTTTCAAAAAAAGAACAAGCTACTTACATGTCTTTTATTTATTCTTATAAATGGATACGTCGATGTTTTTTTTCTAGCGAAGCTTTTTATTGGCGCAAGGCTTTCGCGGGGGTTTCAGGCGCGCGCTGTTGCCGCAAAGCACGACTGAAGCCGGCCGCAGTGAAGTCGCGCACACAAGTGCTTTCAAGCTTTCGAATTAGGCTTATTGTCAGTGTTATTTTTTAATATTTGGTTAAATTATAAAGTCTTCTTGACTCACTTGAAACAGGTAAAACATATTATAGAAAATTTAAAAAAGCTTCCTATCTTAAATACGAGCGGAATTGTTAATTTATAGTATTTGATATGTAGGTGTCATTGCTCTGCACAAAATCTTATAAAAGATAATTGACGATATAAAATATTATTAATAGTACAGGGGCCTCAGCCTTACATGAAATTGGCTACAAAAAACAACGGATATCTATATCAATATTTGTTCTTGCCGCCCTTTATCAAAATTTATTTAAAATAAAAATGATAACAGAGACAGGTAGCAAGGAAGCAGAGGCCTTTTCCCAGCAGTGGGACTCAAAAACCGGCTAAAAAATGTGTCACAACAAACAAAATAAACCATTTCTGTATCATTCTGACCATGTCAATTAGCCCTGGATTCATCTTTTCTCGTTTTCCTATCCCAAGTTGGTAAGCACTTTCCCGCCCGGCGCACTGGGTAGCGCGCATGCGCGTCGCTACGTCGCCATCGATCCCAGTTGTGGGGTAGGTCCGAGGAGCGCTGCACGTGTTCTGCATCAATGGACCCCATGAATGCAATGTAATTCTAGGGATCATTGATCTTGTAATTCAATCCTTAATTAAGTTACTGACTTTAGTAATTTACTGTTTATTTATTTATTTATTTATTTATTTATTTAGGATCACCAACAGATAATACATCTTACATTTTCACTTTTCTATGTTACATTCCAGACAGATGCTTACCTAATTATAAGTAACCACAGCTTTTACTTGTGTCTTCAAATCTACAGTACATACAAAATAAATATTCACCTATGTCTAATTTCTAATACAGTGCAGTTTTATTAATTAATTGATTAAGTTTGCAGAAGAATAAAGAACTACCCCACGAGATCCAACCAGCTAAAATAGTCCAAGACTTTTCTTTTGAATCCTCTTAAATTGTCATGGAATATATCAGCGTCTGTGGTTCTCGGGAGATGGTTATATAATTTAACCATTCTTGCGATGGCAGAGTTACGACCCACATTTGTTCTTTTAAACGGATCCCTAAACAGCTTGTAGGTACCTGGGCGAGGCAATCTTGTGGGCACAGTTATTTTTATCCGATCCGATCCTCAAACCCTTCGCGCTCAAATGGCAGAGCGCGAAGGGTTTGAGGATCACTACTTCAAAACCATCGCGCAGGCCAAAGATATGCTACAATCCGCTTTGCCCACGCCAAATCCACGGGGTCAGGAACAAAAACAAATAAATCCCCCGCTGGATACTAGTGAGTCATTTGTTAAATATCCTGAAATTCCATTGCCCATGTTTAAGGGAGAATTTAAGGATTGGCTGGAATTCAGGGAAACTTTCGATGCACTTATTAATCAAAGTACATTAAAACCAATTCAAAAATTTAAATATTTACGTAGCTGCCTACAGGCAGGGGCCTTAGAAGTTATCAGTTCTCTGGAATACACAAATGAAAACTATAATATTGCCTGGAAACTATTATGCGAACGATACAACAATCCAAGATTATTAGTAACAAATCATTTAAGGGCACTTTTCGATATCGAGCCGATCCAGGAAAGTCCAGATGCACTTAGATCACTCGTTGATAATATATCCAAACATTTACGATCATTAAAGTCACTTAAAATACCTACGGAACAATGGGATCTTATTATTATCCATTTAGTTTTAACCAAACTAAACCCCAGTCTACAAAGCAAGTGGGAGGAACGTAGCGGCTCAAAGGAATTGCCTTCGTTGCAGGATTTCAAAATGTTTATCAGGACGCGGGCTGACCACATGGATACTATGCAGGCCAGGACACCAGCCGGACGCGATACGCATCCGACAAGGAAGGCCATGGTAACCACGTCCTCTGAATCAAAATTAACCATACAATCCTGTCAGCAGTGTAAAGGTAAACACTATATTAACCAATGCCCTAGGTTTCTCGCCCAGCCAACAGCCGACCGCATACAAACGGTAAAAAGACTGAGACTATGCCTCAATTGTTTAAGTCCAACCCATATGATACAGAGTTGCCGCTCGTCTCATTGCAGACACTGCAACGGTAAGCATCATAGTTTATTGCATATTGCCCGCACCTCGCAGACTATACCTACGTATACACAAACACAACAACCGACTACTTTGCTTAACTCACAATCAAACGAGATTACGCAGCAGGCATCCCAGTTCCGAGCGCAAGAAAACATTGTCATGCCGCAGTCGATTCAAGGACAGCGAGCAAGCACGTCCTCGCGCGTTATAACTTCCCCTTCCCAGAGTTCACAGTTATTAGTGCAAAACAATCATAATAAGGTGGCTATTTTATCAACTGCCCTCGTTTATGTGATTGACGATTTAAATAGCAAACATGTATTGCGAGTGCTCTTAGATTCTGGTTCACAATCGAACTTTATAACGCAACGAGCATTTGATTTACTAAAAATCAGTAAATACCGCACAAATATGCAGGTAATTGGGTTTAACGATAACTCCACCGACATTGATTATCTTTGCAATATCAAGTTACAGTCAATGAATCAGTCCTTTTCTACAGAATTGTCTTGTTTGATCGTACCCACCATTTGTAACATAAAAAATCAGTGCATTAATACCGAGTTATTACGCATTCCTCAGCATTTCGCTCTGGCGGATGAAAACTTCCACCAGGCGAACGAGATTGATATTCTAATAGGAGTCGAGCTATTCTATCACTTGATGTGCAAGGGCCAACATCAACTGGGAAACGGACTACCCATTCTACAAAAAACCCGGCTGGGCTGGATAGTCGCCGGTGCACTCGACCTCGCCGCCGTAACAACTCGAGAGGTAAGGTGCAACTTATCTTTAAATTCTCAGTTACAACGATTTTGGGAAATAGAGGAATGTGAAGGTAAACCAGAGGTAGGCAGCGACAGTGCCCTATGTTTGTCACAGGATGAAAGTACATGCGAGGATGTATTTAAACAACACACTCGCTCTTCTGATGGCAACTTTGTGGTAAAATTACCACTCCAGGCTTCACCCGATGTTCTGGGGGAGTCCAAGGGCATTGCTTTGCAAAGATTTAAATCCTTAGAAAGACGTTTCGCTCGCGACGAACAATATAAACAACTATATGTCAAGTTTATGAGAGAATTTGTAAGGGCGGGTCGCATGATGAAATACGATAATAATTCTGACGCCCCCCCTAACTACCTAGCACATCACGGTATTTTGAATCCTGAAAAAATTACCACTCCTCTGAGAGTAGTATTTGATGCCAGTCAACCTACGACGACAGGCATTTCACTTAACGATATCCAATATAAAGGTACGATTAGACAAGACAAACTAATAAATATACTACTACGATTTCGATTACATAAATATGTGATTAATGCCGATATAGAAAAAATGTTTTGTAATATACTTTTATCCCCAGAACAAAGACACTTGCAATGTATTTTATGGCGCGAAGAGCCACACCTTAAAATCGAAACGTATACTTTAACAACACTCAGTTTTGGTCTTAAGGTAGCCCCACACATCGCTACGCGATGCCTGTTGCAATTATCACAAGAAACTCATGCATATTTACAAACACAATCCACAGCGACATCACTAGCGGAATCCGTGACAAGCACAGAAGCAGCTGCAAACGCACTAGCCATAAATTCGAACTGTTCTTACATTTGAAATGTATTAAGATTTTAAGACAACGAAAATGATTCGGATTTGCGATATATTGCTTAACCGAGGCAAGGGCTGTACTAATTGAGCTTCATAGATACTAGTAGTTTATGCAACGGTTGCATAATGATAGGCCTTAAAACACTAGTGCGGTTTTCATGAAACGAGCCGATAGGCGAGTTTCATAATAAGATCGCACGTGTGTTTTAAGGCCAAATTATGCAGAGTTGCATACATAACTTTATCTACACACATAATATAAATCCTCCATGATGGGTTCAGAAACAATATTTTCTGGCAACAAGTTATTTTTCTATTCAATTCAACAACAATTCTACTTTCGTTCAGCAAAACACCAACATGGCGGCAATTCGATCCTCCGTCAAGACCATTTTTTTTTAAATCATTAGCAAGCGAATGAAGTTTCTATTCTCATGTCACTCGAGATCAAATGTCGTTCGGTTTATATTAAAAAAACATACTGAATTGATGTTTCGTATCAATAACTGTTTAATATCTATGGATACTAGAATAGAGACCCACTTGAGTTTTGACAGCTGTTCCAAATTTAATCTCATTTCTTTACTAAAAACGATAAAGATATAACATTGCAGCACTAGTTTTTCCTAATTGGTTGTCAAAATGGTGGTCATTTCCTATGGTTTTTGATTAAACAATGGAGGTTTTATGATATGGGTGTAGATAAATTTATTTCGTTCATCATACATATGGATGTCGTTAAAGTTAATAGCAAAGATCTAATAAAATTGATTTTATAATAACATTTAATTATCAATTACGCTGTACGTAATAACGTAACCACGTTTAAAATGTACCCTGCTCTTTAACTGACAGCTATCCTTTTCTAATTATTGATATTAAATATATTTTTTTCGTCACATACATTTACGGCGTCCGCAAAAACTCAACAAAGTTTCTTTGTAATCGAATAAATGGTATAGGAATGCAACATAATGACACACATCTTACTTAATATTATAAACGCGAAATTTTGTTTAGATGGATGTTTGTTACTCCTTCACGCTTCAATGGATTTCGATGAAATTTGGAATGGAGATAGATTATTATTAACACATGGATACTTTTTATCCCGGAAAATTCAAAAATTCCCCAGGTAATAACTACAACCGAATTCTACGCAGACGAAGTCGCGGGCAGAAGCAAGTATATTAGAAGTGAAAGTATGCGAAGATGTTTGGATGTTTGCTCCTCAACGACGCGTAAATGGCTGAACGGATTTGGATGAAATTTGACTGACGTATAAACCATTATCCTCTCTTATATATAAAAATCAATTGCAAATAATAAAAACGCACAATTTACTAGCTTCTACCTGAGACTTCGTCAACGTAGAACTAATATTACTAATAAGGGGATCGCCCCTTGGAAACTGCAATTTTCCAAGATAAAAAGTATCCTATTTCCAGGTAGATCCTTGTCGAATTTTATCCAAATTTGTTCGGCGGTTTGGACATAAAAATAGAGTTTACTTTCGCTTTTTTAATGGAAGTATGGATTACCTATTTAACCTCTTTTGAAATAAGAATAAGGGTCACTTGTTTTATATCAGTCCACGCAGACGCAGGTCCGTAACGACGCTTAATGCGCCGCGTGCGTACGCGCCGTAAAACAATACGAATGCTCTTTGTGGTCTTTAGTGTGGACACGGCGTTATGGGATGGCGCTAATCTGAAGCTGAAGTACTAATTAATTAAAATGAAATCCCCCCTAAAAGATATTTGAAAACGGTGGTCAATTTCTTATTAAGGACGTGCGACATCGTGTCGGCTTCGCCATAAAAGGATTTTACGTTAATATGTCACTCGATTTAGGTTTTTGTTCAGTTATTGTTATGATAAAAATTGTGATTTTCTAACATCAATATAATAAGACTTATAAAGCATTAATTAATAATAAGGGCTCAGATAAATGTACATCTGTCTTGTTTGAGTTTTAATACAGGGTGTCCCAGGAAAACTGTCAAGCGGGGGTCCAGAGGAACACCCCAAGGGATATCAGATTCACTCCTATGTATGTTCCACGATTTGTCGTAGTTCAGGAGTTATAGGTTTTTTTTTCTAATTTAAATTCCATATTGTGCGAGAGGATGAAATGCGGTTGAGGCTTTGGATAACGATTAAAAAAGCGGCCAAGTGCGAGTCGGACTCGCGCACGAAGGGTTCCGTACCATTATCTATAAACAAGCAAAAAAAAAACACGTTGTTGTATGGGAGCCCTCCTTAAATATTTATTTTATTCTGTTTTTTGTATTTGTTGTTATAGCGGCAACAGAAATACATCATCTGTGAAAATTTCAGCTGTCTAACTATCACGGCTCATGAGATACAGCCTGGTGACAGACGGACGGACGGACAGACGGACAGCAGAGCCTTAGTAATAGGGTCCCGTTTTTACCCTTTGGGTACTTAACCCTAAAAATGAAAAAACATTTATGAGTGTATCCCCTTTGAGGTGCTCTAGCTGACCTCCGCTTGATACAATTTACTCGGACACCTGTACAATATTCGTTAAATTAAATGAATATGAGCTTCGGCAATACGCTTTGGGTATTATGAAACCCTCGCACTGTCACTACATGGGAAAAGTGTTTACTGTATATTTATTTTAGATTACTAGCAATGGCAATACAGCATAACTTACCGCACATCTTCGCGGGAACCATTTGTTTTTATTTCGTGCTAGGGACGCTAATTATACCTAGATAACAGTGATGAACTCTAAAGGCCTGTCCACACAACGCTCTCCGATGATAAATACATTAAATATAAATTTTATAAGGCCATTAAAATTAGGGCGGTCGGCCGCGAGCAAATTGTGAGCGGCGCGGGCGCACAAAGGGCGCCGCTAATCAATTGCCTCTGCGGCGGGCCGGCCGCGGACAAGTCTGGTAAGTGTGTTTAGACGAAATTGTATGTTCTTATTTATTTATTTATTTTACTCTCCATTGTAAGACAACTTGAGTATGCGCTTATCGAAAATATGATACTGGAATAAATTTGGATTCAATAATTCGAGGCCAAATTGAAGTGTAATTGAAGTGTATGGGCAAAAATCAAAATTTCCCAAAGTATCAAAACCTAAACTTTTTTAGTCAAATTATGATTTAGCAAACAAAACATTTAGTCAATTTTACAGTTTGAAAAATATTTTTTGACAAATAAGTTCTTACGTAAGGGACGGGACACAAGTTAACTCTAATCTAACCTACCCATAACAAAGCAAAATGATGCCAAATGATAATTTGACCAAATGAATAAAATGCGAAATGTAAATATGCTAAAGATCCATTTGGGAAATGAAACTACTGCGATAAGTTTTATGGGAAGTGAAATTTGGCGAAAAATACACCATCTTTGACATTTAATATGTTACTCCACTGGTATTTGTACGCTCGAAAACGAAACAAAGAACGTAGCTGGTGGTTATACGACATCGTCTACAACGAGGTAATACATAAGGAGATAGTCTGGTACTTATCAACGGCTACTACTCATTCAAATATCTTACAACTTTCTTCGTATGGTTGCAATCTGATGGAAATGTTAAACGTGGTCAAAATTTTTCTGACACGTTAATACGTTAAACATTATTTAACTTAAACTAGAAATAAGCACGGCTTTACTCACGATTTATTATTAAGTGCGTGGGTTGCAGTGAGCGCGACCGTACTCAACCCCTGAAGAAGGACTCCATATGAGTTCGAAACATGTCGGACTATTTCTGACAATAAATCTTGAGTAAAGCCGTGCTTATTTCTAGTCTTAGTAATGTCTCACGAAAGTTTTAATCTGATTATTATTTAACTTTAACGCAATTTCTTACTTACGCCTTTTCACCACACCCGCCCGCACTGAGGTTCTCATTGCCGGCCCTTCATTTATTTTATTAGCAGAGTTGGAGGCATCGTAAGTCACTAGCTTAATACGTTTATTTATTTGAGATATCTCTAATTACTGTGTTTAAGTAATGGCGTCAATCCGTGGGACCGGGAATGAATGGGACAGATTAGAAGTATTGTTCACTCGTTAATTTATTATGTTGTGATTGTGATCGATATAATGTAAGGCTGCAAAGTATGGTTAATCAACTGGCCAAAATTACGTACTACCGATTACGACAAATCAATAATCTAATTGTACAAGCTTTTAAATATCTTGATTAGTGCGTTTAATGAATGTGTCTGTATTTCTGGTTGAAAATGGTAACTCATTTTAAAGCATTTGCTGGTATCAGATTGAGCTGCAATCTAGCATACTTATGTAACTTCGGTGACAGTGAAATAATATGGTACCGTGGAGCTGGTCCGATGATGGAGCCGCGGTAGATCAACTCCTCGACTCAAGTAGATGGCCCCGTCGTGTTTGGGCTCGTTGGATTTCGACTGTGGAAATTTCAAATGTCGTATGGGACACTTTCACATTTCGACAAAATGTACCTTATGTCAAATTTTGTAAGGGATATTTTGAAATTTCCACAACCTGTCCTTTACGACATTTGAAATTTCCACAGTCGATTTTCTTGAAAATTACTATAATCCGAAAAAATGTAAAGTAAATTTTAAGTTTTTTTTAAAACTATTACTTAATCTGATACAAAGTGGCAAACGAAACTATTACAAATGCTTAATTACATTTCACAATATCCTTAGATTAGATTATTTATTCATGAATAATTATTAAAAAAGAACAGTACCAACTAACACTACAAAAAATAAATGAAAACTAAAACTAGGCTAAAATTACTTAAAATAAATTTAAAAAATCTGGTCCCTGCGGCAGGGTGCCCATCACGCAAGCTGCATTTCCACGCTGAATGGCTATGCTTAGCCTTTGTGCGAGGTAGCAGCCTGCGCGAGGGTCACCCGTGGCCTCCCTGAGACGCTTGCTGAGCTCCCTGAAGAGCCCATGCGCGCCCGGGCCCCACGGACCTAGTGTCTCGACCCCGAAAGCTGGGCACAATATGGTCTTTTTCCGGTTTATAATAGATGCATTTTCTACCTTCAATATACTAAAAGCGAAATCAAACAATTTCAACCTACTCGCAATGATCTAATATAAACAGTTGGCACGAACTAAGCATGAGAAGAGATTTTGGCTAAACAGTGGAATAAATATAAATCCATTGATACGTCCAGTAGAGACTGCATATAATATGCCTCCTTATCATAATGAGACACTTGGCGAGTGTAATCACGAGTGTAGTTCTCTTAAATATCACTTCGTCGCCAAACTCACAGGCCAGCCTAACTAGACCCTTCAGAGCGTATAAACTACATGTCCGTGCGTGTCGTCTTACTTGGTCGTATTCCACGCTGCTCTGCAAACGTTGTAGGTACCCGACTTCTCATGATGCATGCGAGCGCGTGGGTCAATTTATGATTGTCGGGTGGTAATGAGAGATGAAATGACCGACGTAATTTGATAAAAAAGATGATAGCATAGCTTTAGCCGTTTGGACCTAAGTTTGTATCTAAGTTTAAACCTGTGCTCGCAACTGAGTTTCAGAGATTATGTGCAGACCCATTATAGCTGGGCACAAGACCGTTAATCAGTTAATCCTTAATTAACGACGTTAACAATTCGAGTAACGGATTAACTTTTAAGTTAACTTCAAAAATTCTTAACGGACTCATTAACTTCCGTTAAAACAATTAAACGTTAATTAATTACCTTACCGGCTATATCGTATCTTTTGATTTGAATTTGATCATTAAATAATAGGTATTATTACAAACTCTAATGCAATACCCCAGTTTTACTAATCTTTCATGTTCTGCCTAAACTTTCATAGCAGATACCAACATTTTTTATAAGTAAATTACTAACGCAACGACTTATGAAATGCAGTTTCTATCACGAGTTAACGATTAACGTTCCGTTAAATCTTCCGATATGTAACGCTTAACGAAGTATACTATTATATGATTTATTAATAGATCCTCCATGACGTTTACACAGCAGGTGTACATTCTGTGAGCAATTAGGCCAGTTACTGCAACTAGGCGCAAACACGCGCCGGCTTTGTCCCGTGTGTTATCGCGGGGCAGCTAAGTGCCGGCGATCCTCGTTAACTGTTTGGGTTAACAAGCCCGTGTTTGCGTGCGCTGTTATACGCAGAGCTAGCACACGCGTGCGGGTTGCTCTATTATTTAGCCACAGAATATTTAATAGTACGCACAGCATGGCCGCGCTCCGTCTCGTTCCTAAGTCTACCTCGCCGTATCGTGGTCTGGTTGGTTCTGGCTAAGGTCTGTTCGCCGAGAGTTGATAAAAAAGTAAAAAGTCAGGGCTTCTTAACTCATTAAAAACAGCGGCCCGCTAATTATTTTTACCGATGATAATAAAAAAATTAAAGTGAAAAATTATATTTATTTATGAATATTATTATTGAATAGCCTAATGTTTTTCTTTTTCGTTTCTTTGGCCGAAACCAGTGCAGATTATTGAATTATAAGACATTAATTTGCAATATGGTGATTGTGTATATGAACAAAACAAATATATTTCTTTCGCCACCGTCCGCCCGGCGCCGCGAAACAAATGAAAACATCTGCGTCCCTCGTACCACGAAACTCGCGGCGATGAGCGACACCCGTCATACAGTTTGCGATAGTTAAGCGACAGTCGCTATTTCGAAACGATATCATAATATTTATCAATTCTCGGCGAACAGACCTTACACTGTTCTGCACCCCTCGACGAATAGAACAAGGAGAACGCCTTGAGTAATATATATATATATATCAGAATCAGCAAGTATCTATCCCTCGGTCCCTGTACGATATAGTCTCCGGCGACATCCCGCCAGTACAGGTGCCGGCACGAAAGTCTAGCGGTGACCGTTAATGCGCAGAAGTCGAAAATTGGATATCGTGGGCGAGTGAGCGGGACGGTGACTGGAGTGTGAGCAGTCGTACCCATGCGCAGTATCCCCACCACATTTCATTCACTGCTAGACTTTCGTGCCACTACCAGTATTCCCGAAAGCAAATAAAATCTGCCTACCATTTACATTGACGCCAGCCGCGCCTCGTTTGGGGAGATATTTCACGCACGTTTGAATATTTCTATGGTGATGAGTGTATTTTATGTAATCGTTTATGGAGGGTACAAATGAACGCCACTCGGGTAAACTTATCAAAGGTGAACGGATTCGATAGGCTTGAATTACATGGCAGGTGATATTTTTCGATATGCTTGAAGTAGGCACGTGCTTTCGAAGTTTATTTAAATGTGATGTTATACTCAGAATTGTATACTTACAATGAAGTAAAGATCAACACGCACTCCTGAACAGTGTTACACTTTTGACATAACCTTTCCATATTGACGCGTAAATATTTACAGACCCGTTTTAACACTTTTCGGAACTTTGTAGGTGAAGTTGCGTTCCAGACCATATTTGTGTATGAAATTAAAGTTTCTATTATGACATAGGTCGATCGCTTTCAAAAATTCCTGTGCAATACAAAAATGTTGCTTTATGCTCTGAGAGAGAACAGAAACCACATGACTGTAAATTCCAGGAATCCAAATCTGTGGCATATTATGGTTACTTTTATGTCAGTGTGGGGCCAATTCGAAACTGTGTTCGCTAAATTTTTAGTCACTAAACTTTAAATAAGAAACGTTAAAATTGATTTTGACAGGTTTGTGCTACAAAATCGAGTTTGACATGTCAAATTTTTCCAAGGGGTACATTTTAATTTAATAATAAACGTCAATTTATTTAGGTTATTAAAATGAGGGTACAGCTCTTAAACTAGAAATATACAAAATAGACTAAGACTAATTTAACTATCTATAGATAAAATATTGGTTCCATATCAGCGCCAGGCGGCAGGGTGCCCAGAATGCTGGCGGCGTTGCCACGCTGTATGGCTAAGCTGAGTCGTTGCGCCAAATATGACCCAGCCCTCTGGTCACCAGTCGATTCGGCAAGGCGCTTCGATAGCTCAAAAAAGATTTGGTGAGCGCTCTGACCCCATGGCCCGAGGGTTTCAACCCCAAACGGCGAAAATTTACTTATTATAAGTTCAGGAAATTTTAAATTTAGAAAACACCGTTTCGAGTTGGACCAAGTTTGTACTTAAATCGTATTAATTTATGATTACGAATCTATTCCGCATATGATTAAACCCGAGTAGATATTTAACCTTCAAAAGTTAAGTTCTCATCGACTTTTGCTACTGTCGTTTAACTCAAAGAAGATAACGTAGACAAATCTAAAGCTCAAACACACTAACGACACTCCAACCAACCAGTTCTTTTAACATGCCTTTGTGACATGTGGTGTCACCTTAAGTCGGCGTTAAGTCAGAATTCGGCGTCCATACGCGCATTATCACATATGCGGTAATGTGAGGCGCGGGTGCGCCTGCCCCACAAACGCGATATGTACACATACTCAATTTCATTTCCAAAAAGTCACGAATTCCGTGCCATAATTAAAATTATGGACTTTATTTCAAATGGATTTGCATTCTAAATTCCTTAGCGCGGATGGCGGCTTAGTGCATTCTGGAAGTGGGTTGTTGAAAACTGTATATGAGGGGTATTTAGTGGTGCTACCGTTTTTGGGCATCCGTTCTCATGGTAGTGTTACATCTTTAACTTGTCAAGGCCGTTTTAAGGGTTCCTTTTTAAGAAGATGCGAAAAAACTTTAGGGAAGTAAAGATTTGTTAGTTACTATACTAGCGACAAATCAAGTTATTTCCGTTGAAGATATTCGTCGTAAGGCAACCTTTTTTTTAAATTAAAAGTTTTTTATTAACTTGCAATGTTTTTATGTACGGGTCAAATCTAGCAAGATGACTTAGAACCACTTCCTATTATCCTATGGAGCTGAATTTTTACATGTTGGTTCAGTTCCGATGACAATGCATTTTTATCGTAAGCATGACCTGAATCGACTCGAACTCTTCAACGGTCAACAACACAGACACGAAATTCTGTGTACGCATTATATTGCTTGCACGCATTAAAAAAGCTTGTTATTAAAATGCAATTTTTATTAATTTATTAGGGTTCCGTACCTCAAAAGGAAAAAACGAAACCCCTATAGGATCACTCGTGTGTCTGTCTGTCTGTCTGTCCGTCTGTCACAGCCAATTTGCTCCGAAACTACTGGACCGATTGACTTGAAATTTGGTATACACATGTAAGTCAGTGACCGCAATACAGATGCGTAACGAAAATCAATTTTAAACATGGGGAGCACTTTTGGGGGGTAAACTAGAAAATTTTAAAAAAAAGTTAGGCAAACTATATCACGTGACATATCAAATGAAAGGGCTTATTGTGAGGATCTTATATATGTTTTTTTTGGAATTTTAAAATACTTGGTTTGGAAGTTATTTAGGAAAATAGGCGAAAATTGACCATGCCCCCCCCTAATCTCCGAAACTACTGGGCCTACAAATTTGAAAAAAATGCAAGAAATAGTTCTTTACCTATAGATTACAGGAAAACCTATAAGAAGTCTATGGTATTTAAAGTAACATAGGAAATTTCAGATAATCATGTATGGAACGGAACCCTCTCCACGCGGGTTTAACTCGCACTTGTCCGGTTTTTTTCATTAATTGTCAGTCCATCAAGCAATTATCGCCAGCCAATGGGCAGGCAATCGAAGTGGCATAAAAAGTCTGTGGTAAGTTTCATAAACTTGCAAACTGCTTTACTCCTCAATCCAAGCGCAGAGAATAACGCTCTATTCAATAATTTTCTTTTCATAACGTATTCACATAAATTCTCTCAATATGTTGTATCTTCATTCAATGAAATCGAATGCAGTTTTTATATACATATAACTCTAAGATGATTGCAAATCAAATGAGCTTGCGAATTTACGCAGTCTTTAAACATCATAACTTAAGCTCTACCTCCAAACAGCTCAACACCCTTCGCAATAAATAAGCTAAAGCGTTCTACAAAAATAATATACAACCTAAACTGGTAAGTCAATACATTTGTTGCAATAACAAATTAATCGCGAAACGCTTGGCGACCCGATACCGGCGCGGGCGCCGATACGTCTTGAGAAGAAAGATCGTTAGTTACGCGCCCTGGGAGGTCCAGGATGTAGATATGCAAGTGCTTTTAATAAACAAAAACTGTTTTAATAACTGTGTGGAGGAAAAACAACCGTAAGTGATCAGTGGCATGCAGTTGGCCGAAAATTGTCGAAAAGTTATAGTTAGTTAGTTATTATAAAAGGTTTTATTTTCATTTGATCTAATAAAGAAAGAAAATACATTTATTCACCACACAAGACACAATAATAAAAAAACAACAAAACAATACAGAAAAACGAGGGACGTGTGTCATCGCGGCAGTGAATCGGTCACTGGCTCATAATGGTATATTCCGTTGTATGCCACTGGATCTGCCACCTATGGCACAAAACGGAATAAAATCCGTTTAGTGCCACTGTCACCTTCTAATGATAGAGGTTAGGTTAGGTTTGTTTATTTTTTTCCGTTTTGTGCCATCGGTGGCAGATCCAGTGGCATACAACGAAATAAATCGTCATAATGCTGAGGTGTCAGACACCCGCACACCGTATGACTTAGGTTAGGTTTGATACTATGTCAAACGCATAACATTGCACCGATAAGAATGACTCGAAGTTACAAAACTTTCACTTGAAAATTTCTCTGTAACTTTTGACAATATTCAGAAATTTGTACAGGAGATAGAATGCTCTCAATGCTTTCGAATTTTCTCGAGAATGATCTCAGAAAATTCCATATTTTTTTGTATCTTATGTGCATTGCTTTGCCAAAGAGAAAAGAAATCTACTCAATAGTGGGTTTCGGAAAATCTAAATCTACGGTTGGTCAAATATAATACTCAAGAAATATATATATTGGGCTACTCGTATCTTTGCATATCTATATTGCATATTTAATACCTTTAAACGAGCAATTCTTGTATATATAGGTATATATAATCTGGATCTCGGAAATGGCTCCAGCGATTTTCATGAAATTTAGCATGCAGGGGGTTCCGGGGGCGATAAATCGATCTAGCTAGGTTTCATTTTTAGAAAACGTCGTTTTATCCGTGTTTTCAGGCAATGAAAAACTGCTACAATATTATTAGAATAAATAAGTAAACGCCACCATCAGGGGCGGGGTTTTCAGGTTATAATAGCGCAGGTGGGAAATCGGGCGGTCCCGAAACCAGAAGACCCCGGTTCGAGTGCAGATAATTATTTTTTTCCCTTATTTTTGGGGCCTTTTTTCCGAGAAGAACTATTATTTGGAGCCTTTTATCAACGCATTAAATTCGAATCTAAATATAATTTCAAAAAAACACGATTTAGCAAAAATTTTAATCGGTCTTCCAGGTACTAATGTATACATGTATTATTCTAGGTGTTGATGTTAATATGTATAGCAAGCTAGCATTTCATTGACATCTGGGAAACGGGACCCAGCCCTTCTTACAATGAGAACAGGCCTGTGCCCAACAGTGGGACTTATATAGGCCGCTGATGATGATGATGATGCAAAGCAAACTACTAATCTATCTACTAAAATCTCCATAATACATTATATCGTTACCCAGCTACACATTTCCCTCCATTCCACTTCAAATACAAAACCTCATCAAAATTTCTATTCGCCACTTTCCTTGAATTAAAATTTTAATTACATCCTGTATAAACTATTCACAATAATCTGATCACTGGCTCTCTTCAACGTGTACGCAAGTGCGAGCGATGGTTACTAAATTGAGCATTGTACCTGTGTAATGGGACCGGCACAGGACTATCTTTATGAAGATGCATGCGCAACCACTACGGTTACCACGGACGGGAAACTCGAATTTGTTACATTATCAGTTGGTCTCTGTTGATTCTCGCTCATATGGCTTTAGTAGAACTTTTAAAATAGCCAGCAAATAAGTAGGACCAAAATGTGACTGCCTACGGGTTACAATTTGAGATTATCCGTTTGTAACTGGTAGTAAGCAAATCTATCATGATTAAATATTGGGAACGACCATTAGAGGCAGTTTTGCCAACTCCTAAATTAAAAAGTTGCTATCTAGCTAGAAGATGCCAAAAAGTGCTAAAAATAAATGAGCAAAAATAAGACATGATTTTAAATTTTCTTTAATAATCAATTATCTTAAAAAAATACTCAACTGTTATTGTAATCTTAAAGTTAAGCTAGGTCTTCAGCTCATGTTAACGCATGTTTATATGAAGGCGGTTACTGGGAAAGCACTGATGACACATGAAATATTTATCTTTAGATTAGACCTCAAATCATCAACTTACCATCAGGTGAGCCTGAGGACAATTGCTGGTCAGTTTTTACAATACAAAAAAAAAACAAATGTAATATGCGACTTCTATATTAACCAAAATATACTTTAATATAAAGCGCGAATAACAAAAGTTGCTAAATCGAAATCTTAGTCACTAAATCGTCAGAAAAGATGCTTAATTTAGCCACATAGTTGGTAAATTGGCAACACTGGTTAGAGAAATAAGTTTAGCGCGACCCATGGTAGTGGTGAGATAGAACTCATGAAATGTGCTGTCGCGAACGACTTTAGATACGGCTGTCAAAGTAAGTGAGCTATAACAATGCCGTATCTGCCACTCGGTCCTTATTCCCTGTCATTGCTAGCAACTTACACAACGAGACTAAACTTCTCAATGTTTATAAGTAAGAAAGTAGTGTTTTTAAACAGATCATTTTGGGTAAAGTTTAAATTTGGAACTAAGTCAAATGGCAATGCAGCCTCATTGAGATGTAGTCCAATCGAGACTCAGTCAAATCGCGATTTAGTCGTATCGATATATAGTCGAATCGAGATCCAGGCTTATAGACACTGACCCACTAAACCAAAGTTTTTATTATATCGATGACTTAAAACTCTTATGGCCAAATTCACAAAGGACACTCAAATTGATCTTTAATTAAAGTGACGAAGTGACGTTTATGTATACGATGAAAACTAGTTGAGGGATGTTTAACTATTTAATCTCTAATCAAATGCTTAAGCGGCGTTTGTGGATTCGGCCGTTAAATACATCAATCATTCAATACTTTTTACTTAAATTATCTACAGTGCCACCAGAAAACTTGGTACGAATTGCTAATGAAAATAAATATTTGATTGTATCAGTTTGTCGTCAGTTGCTTTGTACAAAATTTTCTTAGAACAGTTTGCAATGACACTCGGCATTACCGTGACGTCAAACATTGGTATTTGCGTAAACACCTATCAAATAGAAAAAAATAATATAACTGAAATTGATTCGTCATCTTATTTTAAACCAAGAGATTATGGGATTAAAATTCAAAAACGCACGGCGTTCCTTTTCGACTTGTGCCCATTTTCTATTCATTTTGCGAAATGTTCGTCGCCCGCGCATGATTTACACGCGCTCCTGTTTGCTATCGTAAAAGTAAGGTAGTGGGCTTTGCTGGAGCGACGAATGAATAAATCAATGATTTTGTGTTAGAAATTTACCAAAAATAATCTTGTTCTGGTCTTGAAGCCACACAAATAGAAATCAAAATTATACATTTAACTGACTTAACTTTTTTTTTTTTTTATGTCAACTGACTGACAAACGAGCTGACGGCCCACCTGATGGAAAGTGGTCACCGCCACCCATGGACATCTGCAACACCAGAGGTGCTGCCAATGCGTTGCCAGTCTAGGGAGGATGGGGAATGGGGATGGGATGGGGATGAGGGAATAGGCCTCCGGATCTCGTCACTCACCGTACGAAACGCAATAGCAAGCTATTACTTTACGCCGATATTCTGTGAGAGTGTGGTACTACCCCGGTCGAGCCGGCCCATTCGAACAGTAATCATCTAGTGAGGATTACTGTTTGGCTCTACCAAACTGACCATGACTTATTCATTATTACCTCCTTTTCCATTTATTTTCAAATAATGGCTATCTGGGACACAGGATACCGCTAAACGCATTCACTACCTATAATTACACAAATAATCTAAATCTAGGTTGCCCTTAAAACTCGTCACAAAATATAAACAGTCAGTCTCATTTCTCGTTAGCTCCAGGAAATAGCTTTTCCCGGCATCTCTCCACCTCAGCGCTACAAAGAAAATTTGCCACGCAATTACTCAGTAATAGATGACTCGTAATAAAATTGAGTTTAATAAAATTATTATTGTTCTGTATTCTGTTATGGTGTTCGTGCTGGAGCGGGAAAGGCTTCGTATTTACATACGTCCAATATAACGTGACGGTATTCTGCAAATAAAGATATGTTTTACAAGCGCTGTATTAACTCTTTTACTTGCGTTAGCAGCGTTTTTCTGATTTGTATCGAAACCTCTAACCCTACAGAGAACTTTACCTTGCAAAAGGGTACGAAATAGGGATGTTTCCTGGGTAAAAAAATAGTAATTCTAATTAGTCCGTCAGTTAGATTATCAAAAAAAATTGAACACGTATTTTTTGCTTTATCAAATCAGTCAAAATTAACAAAGATAACGCGCATCAAAGTTCGGGAGTGGGGGCTAATGACGTCAATTAATGGTAAAAAGTCAACGTCACGCGGAACTTCAACGCACAATATCTTCGTTATTTTTTGTTTAATTGACAAAAGAAAAAAATATGTGTTCAATATTTTTTTATAATGTAAACTAGCTGGTGCCCGCGACTTCGTCTGCGAAGAATAATAATTTAAGTAACCTATGTACTTTTAAACCTTCCCTAGACCTCCACGAACATTTCAAGACTAAGATAAGATAAATCCGTTCAGCCGTTCTCGAGTTTTAGTGAGACTAACGAACAGCAATTCATTTTTATATATATAGATAGCTAAAATAATCTACAGCAAACGCTACACCAGATGGAGTAAAATTGGAGTAAAATTTACTCCACGTGTAAAATCTCCAAGTTTCTAGAACAATCTAGAAATTTTTCGAATTTAGAACATTGACACAAATTTTAGAATTTTCTAGATCATTCAAAAAAATTTTCTAAAGCATTCGACATTGATCAGAAAATTGGCATACATGTTAGAGCTTTCTCGATCATTCTTTAATGTTTGTGATCAATCGAGATTTTTTTTCGAATATTTAGAACATGCTCGATCGACCAGATCTTTGAATTCCAGTTTAGAGGTTTCTCGATTATTCTGGAATATTTGTTTTTACAAACAAACATTAGCATTTTCTACATATATAGATATAGATATATAGATGTCTAGATAATTTTATAATTTTCTAGAACATTCTCGTATAATTAGAATCTAGGCATATATTTTAGAACTTTCCAGATAATTCTAAAAAATCTTTAGAACAATCACGATCATTTCAGATCAATGATAGTCTCACATTTTTGAAGCTGAGTTTTTTCGAACCCTCGTATTTTTCCCACCCTTATAGATATTGACTTGCAACCACCATAGTGCACGATGGGAGCCTTGTACCTATTGCCACATACAAACACTATGCGTCTGCGATATGTAGTTTTGGCTGCAAAGTGAAATATAGGGACACACACCTCAAATTTTATATATATATATATATAGATGACGGACTAATTAGATTTTTTTAGGAAACGAGCCTATTGTCACATTTACAAATTTCAAGAACAAAGAAATTAAATACCATGTGCAGTTAACAAAATATTTGTAGCATCAGATAAAATATTTTGGATAAAATGAAATCGGAAATTAGAATAGGAAATGATTTACGTTTCTTTTCGTCGCAGTTGTATTCGTAGAGGTCGCAGTTGTCGTTGAACATCCGAGTGATTCCTAGCGAGTCCTGTCCACAAATCGGGACAAAATCATGCTGACACTCCTCAGCCATCTTGCAAAAGTTTATCACCTGGAAAATATAATTGTGTATATATTTTATAATTTTTAACAAGATACGTACATATTATCACACCCGAAATCCCTAATGGGGTGAGCAGAGCCACAAGACTACTTGTGGCCACGTTCGATTAATTAGTACTAAGATGGTATGATGAACCGTATGGTGACAGGTGATCAGCCCGTCGCCCATACAGTTAGTCTACCATGTTGGAGAGGACCCCTCCCTTAGTCGACTTTTACGACATGCCAGGATGATAAGCATCTGCACGCATTATATGCTATTTCTTCACTCCCAGTGCAGCAGAGGAGGAGGCCTATATTTTTAGGCTGCAAAAAAGGGCAGGTACGCATTTGGGAGTCTCCTCAAAATGCCCTATTTTGCAGAAGATAAGAGATACGGAAAAACTTCTTTACCGGTTCCAAAGGGAAGAAATAATCCTCAGCTTCTATTTCAACATGGCACCAGACTTCAGTTGCTAAAAGAATGAATAATAAACCTGGAAAATTATAATTTAATAGCGATACAACTTCGATAATCATGCATATTTATGTTATTTTAAAATCTTAAAAATAATTGTCTTAAATTAACTATAAAAAAATATTGGGTTCAATTCGAAACGGTGTCCGCTAAATTTAAGATTGCCTAAACTTAAAATGAGAAACGTCAAACTCGATTTTGCATAGCTCCAAGGTTCAAAATCGAGTCTAACATTTCTTATTTCAAATTTAGCGACTTCTAAATTTAGCGAAAACACGTTCGAATTGGCCCCATTATAAATTAGATCACATTATTGTTTTATTTTGGTTACAATTACTATAAATAATAACTTACTAATAATCGCGGTCCGTAATATCATAATTATTACACAAGTTGTTCTAGCAAGGCACTCTTACGATCTACTGGAACAGAAATGTCCATTGTTTACCTAACTAATTAATTGTTACGAGTTAGATGCAGGAAATTATGATTAAACATGCGCTTATGATGAAAACTAGTAGATGAGTCAAACATGGTCAGGCATTGCAAACTATTAACATATTTCTCAAATAAATTGTACATAATTAACCTGGTTACGTCACGTACTTTGACTTTTTACCATTTCTTTACAATTCTGTTAAGCGATTTTTCAACAAAATTGCATACATTTGTTACTTAATTGTATTTAATTTGAAACGAAACCAATAATAACTCATTAATTACTACAAACATTGGTAAAATTTTCTATAATATGATTGTAAAAGTCGTTAGCAAAATCGTAAGGCAATGGTGAAAATTTAAAGTTGCTAATGTAAGCACGTCAACCATATACAAACTATTTGAGAAATTTTCACTTCCGCTCGGGTCCCATAACTATTCGAAAGTAAGTACTTACTTGCAATTTTTTTGTACCGCATAACCCAAGTAAAAACTTCATTGGGGTACGTAATTTTTATCCTCCAGGAAGTGGAAACTTCGCTTAATAAATTTAATTGTTAGTTTATTTGGTTAGAATAATGTTTTTTTAAGTGACCATGTTCACTCTAAACATTTACAGTCCTTTATATATGTTGAATAATATATTTTACAACTAATAATTATGAAGCGATCCTCTGGTTCTCCACCCCTCGGTGTGTTTCTTCAGTAGTCGGACCAAAGCCTGTTATTTGATAACTAAATGTACCCGGTGACGGTATGTGGCTGACAGTGTCTATTGTTTGTGAGTATTCATTTAATCCTTATTACTTATATTATAAATGCGATTTTTTTTTTACTTTTGTTGTTCCTCTTTGACATCAAAACGGGCGGAAAAAATGCAGGGAAGTCGTAATGAACGCAGTCCACGCGGACGAAGTCGCAGGCAAAAGATTAAAATTTTTCATTATTTTAATATGCATTTATCATGACGGTTTGTAAAATTAAACGATAAGGCCTCATATAGATTTTTTTAGGACCTAACTATAATTCCTATACATCGAGACTGAACCCTCAAAGCATAATCTAGCACTCCCAAATCTATCGAGTAATTAAACCTGGAATCTCTTGCCTTTTAAATGTTATTTAAGACACAGCAGCATATACGAATATATTATACTAAAATCAATATCCTTTTTTTTACAGATAGCGTTTGGATTTTTCCCATCACCATAGTACATTGTCATCTTCCGGAATACTTGTCAACACCAGCGGTAAAAAACAGTAACAGAACTAGATTTTATGAAGGATTCTTAATTTACTTTAATTGCCAGGCAATTAAGTCACAACAACACTGATGAAAAGTTTCTGTAATCGACATTGCTTAAACGATATCGCAGATTGTTTTGCTACGATATAGTAGCTCTTATTAACTTGACAGCAAAGGCGGCCACATTGTATAACCATTGCCCTATCTATCTATCGCTTATGCAATGTCGACTAGAGATTCAGCGCGCCTCTATTCGGGAAAGTCCAAGTGATATTGTAGCGACTCGTGAGCGAGATTCTCATCCCACTCTTCCGCACGATGCGTAATGCGTAAGAGCGGGACGCGAATCTCGCTCGCGATTCGCTACAATATCACTTAGACATTCCCGAATAGACGCCCAGGCGCCTCATTCGGGAACGCTAAGTGATTCTGTAGCGACTCGTAAGCCAGATTTCTCATCTCGCTCTTACGCATTACGCGTCGTGCGGAAGAGTGGGATGAGAAATCTGGCTTATGAGTCGCTACAGAATCACTTAGCGTTCCCGAATAGAGGCGCAGTTCTCTTGATTCAGAAAATAATAACAAAATTTGTGTCTTCGGACTAAGCAGACCTTTTATAACTAAGCCTTATTATAAATGGAGCCGCATTTCAAAATCTTTCCAGTCCTTTTGAAATACTTAATTCTAGTGAAACAATTCAATATACTGTTGCCCGGCTCATCAATTGATAGTGCAAACTACGTTTTTTCAATTCAAGTACGTACATAGTGGTAGAGCCAAACAGTAATTCTCACTAGATGATTACTGTTCGCATGGGCCGGCTCAACCGGGGTAGTACCACACTCTCACAGAATATCGGCGTAAAGTAATAGCTTGCTATTGCGTTTCGTACGGTGAGTGACGAGATCCGGAGGCCTATTCCCTCATCCCCATCCCATCCCCATTCCCTCTCCTCCCTAGACGGGCAACGCATTGGCAGCACCTCTGGTGTTGCAGATGTCCATGGCAGCTCGTTTGCCATCCAATTGAAATAAAAAAAAAACCAGTATGAAGAACAGTCTTCAAAAAATGTCATACGAAGCATGGAATATATCTACCTACCCTCCCAGGTGGCTCTAAACAATGTTTTACTGAATTTAGACTATATTCAAATGTATTCGAAACACACTTTTAATTCTTTTTTGCAGAACAAAGTAGAGCAATTCTGCAGCCTAGCGGAAAAATGCATCCACGATACTATACCCATATGTGGTAGGAGTGGCGAGGAGTTAAGGACCTTTCTGGACCTCTGTGACCTACTGGAATACACTTGTGACAGTAACCATGGTAACATATTTTGTTTCTTTGTGAGTAGTAGATAAATGGTAGTAATCAGTAATGAGCCGTCGAGAGGAGCAAATAATTAGGGGACAATCTTTACACAAATCGATCTAGTCCCAAAGTAAGCTCTAAAGGTTTGTGTTATTTTAAAGCCATGAATTTATGTTAATAAATTTGGCGATCAGGTTTACCCGCAAGCCTTAGCAAAATGTAAAGTATATACTTTGTAGTTTACTAGTGTTCTGTGGTACTTGCATACTTACTCGTATTTTTTTTTCATCTACGTAGTCTGATAACGATGTAACTGAACTACACTCGCTACGCTCGGAGTCAATTAGTGAACTATTAAAAGTTCCTTGTTGATGATTTTGTATACATACATACACATCACGCCCGTAATCCCTAATGGGGTGGGCAGAGCCACAAGACTACTTGTGGCCACGTTCGATTAATTAGTCCTAAGATGGTATGATGAACCGTATGGTGACAGGTGATCAGCCCATCGCCCATACAGATAGTCCACCATGTTGGAGAGGACCCGTCCCTTAGTCGACTTTTACGACATGCCAGGATGATAAGCATCTGCACGCATTCTATGCTATTTCTTCACTCCCAGTGCAGCAGAGGAGGTTTGATGATTTTGTATGAAAGTAATATATTTCGTTTCAGTGTTCACCCACGTGGAAGACACCACTGGCTGCCCTAGCATAAAGAAGAAGACTTAAATCATGCAACAATACTAAAGCATATAATTATAAACATAACTTCCGAGAAACTACGCATAGAAAACACAGACGCATAACTTTTTTGCGCAAAAGGTATCTTTACTTAAATATGTGTTTAAGTATCATTACGGTAATGTGCTCTGGCCTGACCTGAGATCATTGGAGAGAGACGGCTTTATTGAAGGTCATATAAGAGGGAGCAAGATGGTTGTATCTCGAAGGTTGACCGGGTAACAGGTTGGGCAGACAGAATAAGTATAGCGAATGCAGTAACGTACTTTGCGGATCAGGCGCATCGCGATGCGGTTGCAACGAAAAATAAACTTGGATTAAACGCTGTTTAACTTTACCAGTCTCAAAAATATAATATATTCGGCACTATGTAGAAAACGGTCTTAGTAATGTGACACCGCACTTTTCTAGTATTCATTGTTTAAAGTAACTTATGTCACAGAAATATGATAGAGCCTTCATTTTGCTATGGGTGACTGTGAAGAGGTGCGCTACAATTTTAGTGTCAATATACTTACAACAAAGTTAAGATTAACATCTAGCTCCGTAAGCAGCTATGGCTTGAAAGTCTTCAAGTTATCTTCTTGTCATATTGTAGAACATTAAATCAAAACTCTAGACAATGCGTTCGTCGCAAATCGTCAAGACTTCGATAAATTGAACTTAACATAAGATTTAATTTTATAAGAATTAAATTTATCCTATGTAATCCCTCAGTATTATTAATGAATCTACTCCTGCACTGGATCCAAATCGATTTTTTTCAACAGTTAACCGGATCCCCGTGCAATCGGGCCGGTCCGTGAGAAAGGTACAATTTGAACAAGCCATAATTAGCGAGTGGAGTATTAAATCACGGGAGGCCCCCGCCTCGCCGGCGCAGCCGCACGGCTGACAGATAGATCAATAGCTTCGAGTTAAATTAGCTCTACTTTTACTTAGTGTTCTTCTGTGTCTTGGATGTCTCCTATGTATTTAAGTATTTATTTCTGTATGTATATCGTCGTCTAGTACCCATAACACAAGCCTTTAGAGCTAACTTTGGGACTAGATCGATTTGTGTAAAGATTGTACCCTGATTTATTTATTTATTTATTCTTGTTCACGGAAGCTACAGCAAAGTATCAGTTTCGCTTGTCTAAAATTTTACGGCCACATACAACCGAGATTTAATTGAAAATAAATTACAGCTATTATTAGATAGCTAGATTAGCTTGTATCTCCGATTCACACTACCTCAACTGATCCGTAGTTTGCATTCGAAAGCTCCCCAGCAGTTATCAGTACTTAAGCTTTGTGCAGGATATCTTCATGTACTTCCGTGCCGTAATTTTTTTATCCAGTCTTATTCAATAAGAAGAGATTGTAAGGTATTATCGTTTAAGTATATGATCTTAAATCTTTCGCTGAGATGATATATTATCTTAAAACAAAAAAATACTTTTAAAGCCATTGTGATTTTTGTTTTGAAATTGTATCTTTATTTGTTTTAGTGTACCTTTCGCTTTTTTATCCAATACTGTACCTTATTGTATGAAGGATACTTGTATATTATGCTGATTTATTACTCTCCCTGAAACAGGTTGGTGTATTGTTATTATTTTAAAAGACGTCGAGTAATTCAGCTGTCTGTACACAACTGTGTGATCGGGCTTGCAGCGATTTCGTTGATTAGAGCCATGCGAGGTTCAAGTTCGAAACAGGTGGATTTCAGGGGTCAAGGACAGGAATTGGTTTAAGCCATTAAACCCCCTTGTCTCCTCACTGTGTAAGTTTTCAGAACCCTAACTAATCGTCTTACTATAGGGCTTCGGGTTAGCAAAGTGGAAAGTTTTAGGAGTGGTAGAACCAAACAGTAATCCTCAGTAAATGATTACTGTTCGAATGGGCCGGCTCGACCGGGGCAGTACCACACTCTCACAGAATACCGGCGTAAAGTAATAGCTTGCTATTGCGTTTCGTACGGTGAGTGACGAGATCCGGAGGCCTATTCCCTCATCCCCAGCCCATCCCCAATCCCCATCCTCCCTAGACTGGCAACGCATTGGCAGCACCTCTGGTGTTGCAGATGTCCATAGGCGGCGGTGACCACTTTCCATCAGGTAACCCGCCTACTCGTTTGCCACCCTCTTACTATAAAAAAGTAACGTTTCCTCCCTTACTGTTGTGTATCACCTAAGGATCGTTTACTTTTATATTCATAAAATACAGTTATTGCTGGCTAGTATGTCCCTTTGCTCCGGAATCATTACATGTGGCATTTGTATAAAGACTTTCTTCCGTAGTTTTTTTTTATGTCAATTAACTGACAAAGCGGCAGACGGCCCACCTGATGGAAAGTGGTCACCGCCGCCCATGGACATCTGCAACACCAGAGGTACTGCCAATGCGTTGCCAGTCTACGGAGGATGGGGAATGGGGATGGGATAGGGATGAGGCCTCCGGATCTCGTCACTCACCGTACGAAACGCAATAGCAAGCTATTACTTTACGCCGATATTCTCTAAGTTACTATTATATAGGTCTGCGAAGCTTGTGCTCTGGTATGTGGCGCGGGTTGTTTGGCAAACGTGGCAGGTAAACAGCCGCGCGCATCGCGCCATCGCGCCACGCCCGCCGACCCGAGGCCTAGGGTTGCCACAAAATATATCTTTGATAGTTAGGCCTTGTAAATTAGAATTCTTGGCAATCAAACAAAAATTTGCACTTAACGTTATGAAAAAGTGTTAACCTTGTTTGTATCAGCCAGGTTTAGAGTCTGGGATATCAGAGGGGGCTAGTACAGCATGCCCGTAAGTCATTTGTTACTCAGTGCGTCACTGTCAAACTATTCAAAAAACCAAAGTGACATACTGCCGGGCAGGTTGTTTGGCAAACGTGGTAAGTATACAGCCATGTGCATAGCGCTCGCGCCACGCGACCTAGGGTTGCCAACAGTACACAGGATAATACATATTTGTATAGTTTAAAATTCTAACCCGCATGAGTTTCTGCTAGCTAGATTGCTGTTGCGGTTATTTGGCAACCGTTGCAAGTTAGGCGTCATCGCCACATTGCCGATATACAATCTAGGGTTTAAGTTAAGTTGCGTTAAATAACGCAACACTAAATAAAACAAAAAATAACTAGGTATTTATTTCTTTTAATTGTATCTATAATAGTGGTGGTTGGGAAAAATATAATAGAATCCCTCGTATTATATTATGCCGTGCTAAATTATGGGACATTATCAACGAATTCACAAAAAATTATGAATTCATGAGGCCTCCTTCTGTCACGCTTTAAAAGATGCTTAATTTAGGAACTGAGTAGGCGTAAAAATCTCGCTAATCATTCACCTTTTAAAAATATCTTAATAATTTGAAGTGAAATAGGAGCTGCTAAAGTATGGCTAAAGTGCATCTGGTATGTGTGCGGAGGCTCGCATTGACAGCTTTCAAGCCATCGTGCGCAACAGAGTCGCCTCCCTCATGCGGCGCGTGCGGGACAGCCCGAACAGCCTCCTCAACACCATTGTTGAAAATTGAACTGCCCTGTTGTACGGCACTGGAACTCTGTTCATAAGGGTTCCAGACCGGTTATTTTTAATAATAAGTAATTGTTTTTGTGTTGTTTTTTTTAAAATTATATTTTTGTAATAGAGTTTTCAATTTTCAATTTATTTCATTTCAATTTTAAATAGCTAATCTGTAAATTTGTAATTCTGTATCTGTAAATGTCACTAACAATAGATCATAAGGCTTTAATTGTATAACTAACACATAATATGGATTCTTATTATCTGAAATAAATAATAAATAATAATAATAAAGCTCTCCATCGAACCTCAGCTGCTCTTCATAATAAATGCAGACATTTTCATCCATGATTTTTACATAATAATAGACAACTACCGTATTTTTCTAAGTCCAGGTTCTAAGAACCGTTAAAAGAACGGAAACACTATAGTTTTATAATTAAGATAATAATTTAGGAAGTACAAATTATATCTGTGAGCAAAAATGATTCATCTCATTTAAACGTTTCGTCTGATTCTTTCAAAAACATAAACCTCCAATCCGGACCAATCAAACCCTAATAGTCCGCAATATTAATGCAGACGCCTTGTAATCTTTCAATTTTGGAACAACAAATAAAATTATAAAGTCCGAATCGTAGTAACCAGCCCTGTTGTTAAAAATGCATCCTAAGTGAGGTTCGCTTACTTGCCTTATAACTAACGGCTGGTTTAAGATTAAGCGTTATAAAAATATGATCCAGAAAAATAAATGAGTAACAAAAGGTCGGGATTTACGAAAAAATAAACACTGCGAGTGGTCCGGGCCGTAGTCAAGGTAAACTTGATTCGGAATTTTGATCGATGGGTTCCGTCCAAGTAGCCATGACTTTGCACAATTTGTCTCATATTGATAAAGGAAATAAGAAGAGTTATGGTTATTCTTGGCAGACAATAATGACACAAGAATTATCGAAATTATAACGGTGTATTTTAATTTTAAATGAACCAGTCTTGAGCAAAAGTATTCTATGAGCAATCATTCGTTATTTATAGTTTTAGGAAGATCGTGTACCAAATAAGTTTTGTACCAAATTTTCCATAAAAAAGGGAAAACATTTCTACCCCAGTAAATGTTAACCGATTTTGATAATATTTACTCATTATCAACCTATTAAATAATGGGCCCAATTAGAAACAGTGTAGCCTAAATTAGATACTCCCTATACTTAAAATAACTCACGTCACATTCGATTTAGTATGGCACCAAGCTGTCAAAATCGAATTTGACGTTTCTTATTTCAAGTTTAGAGACTTTTAAAAGCGAACACTTTCAAATTGGCCCCAATATCTAGGTTTAATAATAATAATAATAAATCAGGGGACAATCTTTACGCAAATCGATCTAGCCCCAAAGTAAGCTCTAAAAGCTTGTGTTATGAGTACTAGACGATGATATAAATACTTATATAGAGAAATATATACTTAAATACATAGGAAACATCCAAGACTCAGAAACAAATATTCGTGCTCATCACACAAATATTTGCCCACACCGGGAATCAAACCCGGGATGCTAGCTTCGGAGGCAGGGTCACTCCAAACTAGGCTATCCGCGTCGTCGTTAGGTTTATAGGTTGAATTTTCTTGAGTTAATAAATTGTAAAATAATGATCTATTAGTGCTTTCAGACAAATCGTAATTTGTGCCATAATCTCCTTATTTACATTCCTGACATCATATAAATAAACTGTCAAAATCGGTTAACTTTTAAAGAGGTAAAACCGATTTGACCGTTTGTATGAAAAGTGTGATTTTTGCTGTTGGTTTAACAGTCCTCTTAGAAAAATTGGTTTTTAATTAAACCCATATATGTGTAAACGCGGGTATTTTTATTAATACACGAAACCCTAAAATTAATGTTAACACTTTAGTAAAACAGGTAATGTAAGTTTTAATAACAAAATTATAGCCTGGTAAAATATTACTAGGTATACAAAGATACGGGTGGCTCTTTAAGAAAATACCTTTCGCAACTGCTTCGTTAACTTACTTAAATAAGAGTGTTTCTGCATTTATTTTAGAATAGTTAACTGTCTTACTTTTAAAAATATAGTGAGAGGGACTGGGCAGTAGTCCCCACGTGGAACCAGTGCGGATTAGGGTCTTATCTTATCTGATCTTGACGTGAGTTGAGCGTGGCGCCATTACGGATACACTTCGACCTTATGGAATCTTTTGCGTAATTACCCCTCTCCTTCATTCTACACCACTTCAATGAAGTGGTTTGTGGAGCGCAGTGGTAGTGCCTTGAATGCCCCTGGTTCTGGATATCCATTGCCGAGGATTTTCATTCTTAGTCTGACGAGGATGTCACATTCACACATGATGTGTTTCATTGTTTCTTCCTCTTCGCCACACATTCTACAGACCGTTGTCAGAAAGTCCCATCTGGGCTAAGATATACTTAACCCCGAAGTGACCCGTGAATACTCCAATTATATAGGTATCGGATTTGTTTTCGGCTGAGCTACCAAAGTTTATTGGTCCAGCGGCCCTAACATAAATGACACAAAGATAATTTAAACCCGTTTATCTCTATGACTATCTCTTTCGTCGGCACTAGCGTGAGAGAGACGCAATTAGAGATAAGACGGTCTATCTTATCTTTGGCATTCATGTTAGGGCCGCAGCTTGAGTCAACACTACCTGTACTCCACTCACGGTGGTGAGTGGTGACTGCCAATGGCATGGTTTGTTAGGGCTGTTTTTATGGGGTGTGTAATCATCGGTATAAAAACTTTTAATATATTTTCACTAGATATAACAACATTTGATATAATTTCATAGATTATAATCACTCAAGGGGTATAATAAACTTTTGATATAACAACAAAGTAGATATTTTCATGGTGTATAGTGTTCAATAAGTATAATACATACATACATAGCATCACGCCCGAAATCCCTAATGGGGTGGGCAGAGTCACAAGACTACGTATGGCCACGTTCGATTAATTAGTCCTAAGATGGTATGATGAACCGTATGGTGACAGGTGATCAGCCCATCGCCCATACAGATAGTCCACCATGTTGGAGAAGACCCGTCGCTTAGTCGACTTTTACGACATGCCAGGATGATAAGCATCTGCACGTATTCTATGCTATTTCTTCACTCCCAGTGCAGCAGAGGAGTGATAAGTATAATAGATGTTTGATATAATGTTTACCTAATATAATGGACGTATGTAGTATAGTATTATAAAAAAACTCGGTTCTTGCGCTTCGCCAAAATGCCCGTGGTCAAATATCAAACTCAATCCCGCACATGAGATCCGAAAATCTCGGAAGTGCGTGCCGTATTCGAACCTGCGATCCTCTGCACGCTAGACGGCGCGTTTTACCACTAGGCTACCACTGTATTTTCAAATTGTCGACCTACAGTACACCGAGAGCGTCGGTGGCCTAATGGCTAAGGATGTCGAATCGTGATCGTAAGGTCCGAGTTCGAATCCAAGCGGTTGCCATGGACCAATGAGTTTTTCTAACTGATGTGAGTACATTATCTGCCTGCGAATTGCGGTAACCGATGCTGAGGCCATCACCGTGAGGGAAAATAACGTGAGGAAACCTGCACGTTTGGGTAACTAAATGTGTAATCATGATCCAATTGGTCTGGTTCCCAAGGGTTATGAAGGTCAGACGGCAGTCGCTCCACTGTAATAACCAGAATCCGCCGAATCGAACCGAATTTGGGATCATGGTCAAAGCGTACCCCGAATTAGAGGCGGAAAAAAGCGCTGAGAAGAGAAAGACCTACAGTTAGAAATTTTCCATTTTCCATAAGAATTTATTTTTACAAGCTTTTTGATTATTAATAGTTCTTAGGATAATTATTATATATTTATCATACATTACATATTTATATTTGAATAATAGATTTTATTACAATTATACACATGTAAATGGTATAAAGCACCTCTTTTTTATATATACATACATACATAGGTATACATACACACATGTATTAGAAAAGGATGGATGCTACGTGATCAACACTACTTTGTAAAATACACAAAATAGATGCCCTTTGTTTTAATACATGAAAATACCTATATTAAAAACATGAATTTGTCACCATCAAAATGAGAGTCCTCAGAGGGGTTTTTTGGTGACCTACAACCCAGCACATAGCTTGATACCATCTCAACTACCTACTTAGGACTAAACCGTCGAAATCCGTGCACCCTATGCGATAACGTCTTCACCCAGTTAAAAGTTTCTTTGTATTGTACGGTGGGCGAAACAAGTTCACATTAAAAATTCTTACGATTCAAATGTTAGTTTTTTTTTCATTACTATGTAGAATACATTCTTATCATTAAATAGTTCTAGAGCCAGGGCTGCCGTTGCCATTGGATACTGGTTATTAAGTTTTCTTGTATTCTTTTAATTGTTTTCAGATGTACAGTACATACATACATACATAGTATCACGCCCGAAATCCCTAATGGGGTGGGCAGAGCCACAAGACTACTTGTGGCCACGTTCGATTAGTTAGTCCTAAGATGGTATGATGAACCGTATGGTGACAGGTGATCAGCCCATCGCCCATACAGATAGTCCACCATGTTGGAGAGGACCCGTCCCTTAGTCGACTTTTACGACATGCCAGGATGATAAGCATCTGCACGCATTCTGTGCTATTTCTTCACTCCCAGTGCAGCAGAGGAGAGGATGTACAGTACAATGGGAATAAACGTGTTTTTTTTTTGACACTCGCTCGTTCTACAAGAATCAATCAGTTCAGGAGATACAGTGGAACATCTGATTTTTGAACACATATTTACTGTGGTACAAAAAGGTTATTTAATTTATTTATTTGAATTTAAAATTAAAGTATAACCAAGTCAGCACTGCAATAGAGTTCGGCACAGTTTAATTTGGACGTTCAAGCCGAATAGTTTAATTTTGGAAGTCGTCCCAAGCGTCTATACTTTATATCTGCTAAATAAAAGTGATATCAAGACATTATATATTATATTATTGTTATATTTTACATTGTTGTTATCAAAAGCTAAATTCGTAGCGTTTGGTCAAAGGCATGGTTTCCCAAGGTTGCGATTCGTCTAAACATTTTTGTCACAGTAGCGTTTGGTCAAAGTCGCCAAATGTCCCGATTTGACATTGCCAGCTGTACACAAATAGACGCTGCTGCTAATGCTAATTTATCATCGGCATCCACGTAATTACTTCATACTAAAAACAACTTATACTTGTAAGCCTTAAGTGTCAAAATGGCATACGTCCTACTTATAACACCTAGAAAATTATTGTCTACGGGCTACTAGCGTAATGCAAAACACAATTTGACCAAACGCGCCTTTGACAAAAAGTGTATTTTGACCAAAAGCAGTGTTGACCAAACACAATTTGACCAAACGCGCCTTTGACAAAAAGTGTATTTTGACCAAAAGCAGTGTTGACCAAACACAATTTGACCAAACGCGCCTTTGACAAAAAGTGTATTTTGACCAAAAGCAGTGTTGACCAAACACAATTTGACCAAACGCACCTTTGACAAAAAGTGTATTTTGACCAAAAGCAGTGTTGACCAAACACAATTTGACCAAACGCGCCTTTGACAAAAAGTGTATTTTGACCAAAAGCAGTGTTGACCAAACACAATTTGACCAAACGCGCCTTTGACAAAAAGTGTATTTTGACCAAAAGCAGTGTTGACCAAACACAATTTGACCAAACGCACCTTTGACAAAAAGTGTATTTTGACCAAAAGCAGTGTTGACCAAACACAATTTGACCAAACGCGCCTTTGACAAAAAGTGTATTTTGACCAAAAGCAGTGTTGACCAAACACAATTTGACCAAACGCGCCTTTGACAAAAAGTGTATTTTGACCAAAAGCAGTGTTGACCAAACACAATTTGACCAAACGCGCCTTTGACAAAAAGTGTATTTTGACCAAAAGCAGTGTTGACCAAACACAATTTGACCAAACGCGCCTTTGACAAAAAGTGTATTTTGACCAAAAGCAGTGTTGACCAAACACAATTTGACCAAACGCGCCTTTGACAAAAAGTGTATTTTGACCAAAAGCAGTGTTGACCAAACACAATTTGACCAAACGCGCCTTTGACAAAAAGTGTATTTTGACCAAAAGCAGTGTTGACCAAACACAATTTGACCAAACGCGCCTTTGACGATAAGCGAATTTTGACGAATCGCGGTTTTGACCATAGGCAAATATCCCATGCATTAGATATGCAGTTAAACTCTGACTGTTAAACTCTATACCCTCCTTATGGCTTCGCACAGTCGGGTGCTCTTCATGAGTGAAGAGATGTACGTTGGTCATCGTGGATCAAATTCCCAGCTGTTGTCCTCCGTACAGATAACAATCGTCTATCCTAATAACCCGCGGGCCCTTTGTCTATTGTTTACATTGGGGTGGACGTGATTTCGGGAGTCATGCCGGTACCTTTGCGTAGACCTCCCCGTCGTTACGGGAACCGTTGTGACACAGGATGCTTATAAAATTATATATTATGATTATTTTTAACAAAGCTGGCTTGCGTGAATACATTGTATGAATAAGGATTATACGCCAAAAATTGGTAATTTATTACTTATATCGATTTGTATCGATGGTCGGAGCTTTGGTGTTTTTTCTAGTACTCCATTATCCGTTCAACTTACTTCCTTATTTGTGAATTAAGATATTACGAAAATGAACATAGAATAATTTTACCTTGGTATTCCAACGGCCGAATTCAGAAGCGCCACTTAAGCATTTGATTACAGAGTAAATAGTTAAATGTCCCTCAACTAGATGTCACCCTATACAAAAACCACACCCAAACGTCACTTTAATTAAAGATCAATTTGTGAGGTCTTTCTGAATTTCGCCACAAGAGTAACTTTGGGAATAATAAAACGAAACTACGGTCTCGATATTCCGAAAAACGAATGTTCTACATCGCTACAGGAAAGATCCACTTCAACTGTCAACAACTATACTCACCTTTTTGTCAGGACAGTAAAATAGAGCCCCCTATACTGTGGGGTGCGCATGAGCACGCGTGGCGGTTCGGGCGCGCGCGTGCGTCTAATGACACCGCGCCGGACGTTGCGCCTTTGATCCGCCGCACTTTCGCTCTCCGCTGGATTTGTCTTATGTCGGAAGTTATTGATTTCTCTGAGGTGGGAAAAAGAACAATATCCTCATAAAACGGATGTCACCAATTATTAATTATTTCATTATCATCATCAATATTTCATTTCTTTTAAACAAAATATACATATCATAGAAATATTTCCATATTTTATTTTATTGTTTTTCAATCGAGGTTTCTTCATTAATGGTCCTTTGAGCTGGATGATACATAGAAATGAAGAATGTTACGAACTGCTTACACTCATTATAATATACTTGTTATTCCAAAACAATTTCAAAACAGGGTGGGAATAGTAGTTTATGCAACTAGTGCGGTTTTATGAAACGAGCTTTAAGCGAGTTACATAATAAGATTGCACGTGTGTTTTAAGGCCAAATTATGCAGAGTTGCATACATAACTTTATCTACACACATATTATAAACGGCGACACGGCGACGATGGGGCCCCTCTGGCTGCGGCGACGGTGGGGCCCCTCCGGCTACGGCGACGGCGGCGCGCCGGCCTGTAGCTCATATCTGTATCGTTATGACCATTACGATACTAAAATCGAAACTGTAATAGCATTACAGTAGAGGTGGTCATAATGCTGGTCATTTCCTACGGTTTTTGATAACATTATAGAGGTTTTATGATATGGGTGTAGATAAAAAAGTTTTCAATACGGATATCGGCGTAACATTGTTCATTTAAAATTAGTGTCTAAACATACTCCAACTCTTTCTCACTACTTCCAAAACTAATTTAAAATCAATCTTGCTACTTATAAATTAAAGTTTAAATTTTAAGAACTTGATAAGGTACATTCGATACCCCTTACGCTTTAGATGCGATTATCAGCGTAACGCGGGAGCCGGCCGCGGGCGACGTGCGCCTAAACTTACGTTCTTTACCCAACCCTCGAGAGAGACGATTAAAATGTTTGCTGGTTTTCATCTGCACTTTTAAAAGAATGTGGTCAAAGAGCTACTTGGGATAAAAGCTGGATTTAATACGTTTGCCAAGCAAAGAACAATACGTTTTGACATAACTTATTTATATTGATAGCTTCTCACAAAACTCGATCTACTCGTATTTTCAACCCACTAAGGTTTCGTATCATTATAACTTGTAAAGAGCAATATACAGACAATACTTACTAATATAACAAATCGTCAAGGATAATGCAAATCCGCGCATCTGCAAAGGACCCTAGCAGGGAAATACCGTACCAAGTTCTTTGGAAATACGAACCATTATTCCCTACAAGGTTCATACCAGGTCCTTTGGTCATTTGTTTCTATTATGATGTGATTTTTTGCACAGCGATAGTTGAAGGACTGGACCATATATACATACATACATAGCATCACGCCCGAAATCCCTAATGGGGTGGGCAGAGCCACAAGACTACTTGTGGCCACGTTCGATTAATTAGTTCTAAGATGGTATGATGAACCGTATGGTGACAGGTGATCAGCGCATCGCCCATACAGATAGTCCACCATGTTGGAGAGGACCCGTCCCTTAGTCGACTTTTACGACATGCCAGGATGATTAGCATGGACCATGACATAGGCAACTTTCATCATGACTAAATCCAGTTCTTGAGGGAAACGTTATGAACCATTGCGGACAAAGTTGCGGACTAAAACTAGTAATAAAAAACTCGTCCTAAAACAAAAACTTCAAAACGGTACTTTTGAGAACAGAAGGAAAGTTGGCTCTTCAAAGACTTTTGCATTGTTCTCTCTCTCCATGTTCACATTTAAATTTAAGTCGGCTGTAAAAATGAATATTCTTATAATTTGAAGAAGGCAAAGAAAATTTTAACAAAAATTAACTTGTGATGCATCAAGGCAGACCCGCGCTGCTTGCAAATGGGTATTAACAATGAAATATTGACCACCATAACTCTCCATTTTGCTTCGCTCAAAATATACTCAAAGGTTATGTTCTTAAATAACCCTCCTTGGTTCTCAGCGTCGGGTAAAAAGGGAAACACAAATTTTTAACTCATCAAAAAGGTCAGTCTTAATAAGACACGTAACTTAATTATTAAACGTGGACGGCGTTAGGATTTTTAATTAAAATGGAGTAACGACCCAACTTTCTATACGTCTAAGCTAGCTCCAGTTGATAAGCTTTCATTAAAACATTTACAAGCATAGGTACCTACTCATCATAACACGCCTCCGCACACCTGCTAATCGATCAATTAAGACGCCATCGTCCAGCAAAAACGAATCTCGACTCAAGACAGTTGTCATTAAACTCTAATTAACGTTAATAATAAATGTGCAGGCGCACGTCCCACGCCCGCGCACAATTCGACGCGTATTATGACAATATCAATAACTGTCATTTCGCCCAATCATTATAGTTTCGTCTCGTTTACGCAAACCTGCCGTAATTACCGCGCCATTACCGACGTCTCTTTCGAACTCATTAATCTCAAGTAACGCTCATGACGAACCACTCTTTCCATTTCTTTCGCGCGAAACAACGACGGCTCTGAGGAAAAACGCGTCGGACAAACCTATACCCGTCCTTCTCCAATGCACCTCAAGCACTTGAAAATGAAGTCGAAGCCGCGTTTTTTCGCTTCAAAATTAAATGATAGTTCCTTTTTCAAAATGACAAGAAAGTTTGAACGGTTTTGAAATTGGAAGGTCCCCTCCACCCGAAGGGACTCGTTAGGCGCGAGCGCGTGTTTTTTCAACAAAAAGGAAAACAAGGCTCACGGGAAAGAGAGGTTAGGTGGAGGCTTTTTATAGTCGCGGTTCCGATGCGCTCGCGCACGGCGGTACCGGAGCTTAAGGACCGAGCCTTAATCTCATTCTAATAAAAAGCTCACGCATAAATCGCCGCGGTATCATTAAACTTGGAAATTCAAAATAGTTTTTTCACAGTTTATTATGGCATCGCGCTGTGAGGTTGTATAGGTGTTAACTATGGACGGCACGTGCGTTTTATGGTTATTTTTATGACTGGAATATGACATTTAGTGATTTTTATTTTGTGGAAAAGGGTTGATTCGTTTATTGAGCAATCATTAAGACTTGATCGTTCGGACTGAGTGGTCGTGCTTATTTGTTTTCGTTTGTTGACATTTAAAATGATTTATCTCAATTGGTGGGCATAAAAGTGTTTATTTATCGTCAATAATTTATCCGTCCACTTCAAGATGTTCCTAAGGTAAGATCATTTACGTGTATTATACTAATCGCAAACCGCAAAAATTTATTCAGGCTAGAACAATAGTTAAGTTGTCTATAATAGGAAATAAAAACGAGAAATAATAACTTGAAAATCTTTATTAGTGAAACTTTAATAAATGTAACTTAGTTCGTTTTTTATTATTCAAACAACTAATCAAATTTACAAATGAATTAAAGAAATTCAATCACTAGAATCAACCATCAATATTTATGTACCTACCTGTGAATATCATACGTTGTATTTGGTTTTCCAAAATAAGAATATCTGAAATTTCCACCGACGCTAGCCGTGCTAAAGAAGTCTGAAATTAAAATCATGAAAGTAATAGAAAATACTCATATTCCTTTTAAAAACATGAGTTTTAAAATTCACATGCAAGCAAGGAATTATAATGGTTGGCATTATTTATTATTCACTATGCGCAGGAGTCGCCACTTGAATGACAAACGCCAATCACAACTTATTAAGCAAATATGACACACACACACCGCTAAAATTTAATTGCTTAACCCTATGTATTTACAACTTATGCTTTATAAATTTTAATAATACATTGGGTCCAATACGAAACGGTGTCCGCTAAATTTAAGATTGCCTAAATTTAAAATAAGAAACGTCAAACTCGATTTTGTATAGCTCCAAGGTTCAAAATCGAGTCGAACGTTTCTTATTTCAAATTTAGCGACTTCTAAATTTAGCGAAAACACTTTCGAATTGGCCCCATTATGACAAATATTTTGGCAGAAGCTAAAGTTTTGGAGCCGAGAAAGTACGAAGACGAATGACATAATTGACTTAACTAAGGCAAACCATTAAAAAAAATATATAAGTACGAGATTGATAATCTAATAAGAACTTATAGGCTTTTCAGGAAGGGATAATTTAGTTAGGATGAATTAAGTAATAAAAATGATTTGATCGTTTGATAAAATTTGTATAGGTAACCATTTCTCTTTTTTTTCGTGTCACTACACGCAGTTCGAAATAACAATAACGTAAGATTCTACCGATATCCTTATGGAAGGCTAGATTATTTAGGAATCTATCTTATATCTAATCTATCTAGTATAATCTCTCTATCTAAATCTATCTAGATTATTTAGAAATCTTCTTATCAATACATATAAAACGGTACCGTGGCTCACTTTTAGACAACGCACAGCCTAAACGGGTGGTCCTAGAGGTTTGAAATATGTAGGAGACATTCCTCGAGTACCCTAAAGGTGCACTAAGGAGGGATTTTTTGAAATTCCGTCCCTAAAGGGGTGATAAAGTTTGTATGAAAAATACCGCGGGCGAAGCTATGGCGGGTCCACTAGTCTTTAATATAATTGTTGCTGTTGTGTTCTAATTTTAATCAAATTTAATGAAAGCTTATCTTACGCCACCGGCAATTCTCACTGTTATCCTAAAACATTATACTCATTTAAATGAAAGATTATACTGAATACCAAAAATACGACGACACATTTTAATTTTGCCGACCCGTGGAAGCTTCACGAATTTACGAGTTACAATTTTACAAGCAAAAAGTGGCAACATGATCCCATGTTTTGCCTGTAAAATTGTAACTTGCAGCTTTGAGAAACGGGCCATTGTAGTTCTGGATGAAGGCAGCAGGCAGGCAACTCAAAAGTTGATTTAGAAAATTTTGAAACCATAGACTTTATAAAAAAATTACATTACTTAAAAGGATCAAATGCCAAATGTTTTCCATGCAAAAAGACAAAAAATGTTTAGTCCCAATTGTAACATGTTATCAATCGAAAAATATCTAGGTAAGGCATATAGGTTTATAGTTATTTTTATTCAAAAAAACCCTAAGCAGAGTGCCAGCAAAGTAACAATTTGGCTTGTCTAAAATTTTACAGCGACATACAACCGAGACATATAAGAAAAAAATTGGTTAAACTTTAAAGGGGTTACAATGTTTTAGGAATTTCTATAAAAAGTATGTATATATCTCGTGGCAGCTGTATTTCGATCATAACTTTTAATTGAAACGAACTCTTCCTTTGAATTTGCGTTAAAAAACATTTAATACTGAAAACTACGCAATATATGGTCAAATGTAAATGAAACTGGTTTTATCCGAATTCAATAAAACGAAACAACTCTGAGTACTAAAATAAGATATTAGCAAGCTCGCTGTCGAAGTCGAATTACATTGTTACCTAAGTGCTAAATATATATTGCGCCTTGAGACATATAACCTTGCACGGAAATATATTTACCTAATACCTATGTACGTAACGTACTCTACATACTCAGTTCAGACATTCTTCCTATTTTCATTACTCTCAGAATTATTTTCAAAAGTTCACATTGTTTAATAACATCTGCTTTTAAACATTTCATATTCACTATTTAAAACTGTAATGATTAAGTTTTTAACGGACGAGTTATGTTTTTGTTATTTGACTCTGACTTGACTATTTGATTTTTTTGTGGTAGAAAACAGATTATATCTTACAATAAAAATAGATAGATGACATCTTGAAATTTTTTAATAATCAAATGATATAAGTCACAACAATATTGCAGCCTCTCTTATATCTAAAGCTTTTTGAAAAGGTCAGTATTAGTGACAATGCAATGATGTAAACAAATCTCAAAAACTAGCTTCTTAATCGTTAGACTGTGTCGAAAGTTGATCAATATCGTGACGAATTAACTACGTTGTTAAAACGTATAAGTTTGTCATAACTTGTAAAGAAATCCTAATGGGTTAGCCTTAGTTGTAAAGATACACTGCCGCTGGACTATCCTGCGCTCTGCTCTCCTAGGAAGCAGACCATTTTAGAAGTGTGAACCTACGGTTTTTCATACAAAAAACGATCACGATTTCCACCTCTTAAATGTTAACCGATGCTGACCAATTTTTGACAGGTTTTCAGTCAAAACAAAATCTAGGTGTATACGTTATAGTTTTTTCACTATAATCAATAAATTCAGTTTTATTGTTGTTTCAGTATTCTTATACAAAACTAATGACGGCGTTTATTTGACTTCGTTGGTCTTTAATCAATATTCTAAAAACGTATAGACCTAGATTTTGTTCTGACTGACAACCTATCAAAAATTAGTTAATATCGGTAATATATAAAGATTGGACATCGTTATCGCCTTTTGTATGAAAAGAGCTATTTTTGCCATTGGTTCACAGTCCTCTATAACAATTGAAACCTCTTTCTTTTAAAAGTTAATGTATACAATGCACCGTAACACCGTGTAGACGGACAGATGCGACGGTAAACTTAATATATAAACTTCAGTTTATAATTATAATTACCTATGTCACATTATTATTATTATTATTATTATGACCCTTAGAGGCTTTATACATCTCTGAGTCGCTTAACTTGTCCAGACGCAGAGACTATACATCTCCCTTATTAGTTATTTATTATAATTAATTTTTACCCATTAGGATTGTTTGCTGCCCTTTTCATGTGTTAGTTTTAGTTAAAACTCTAATGTAAAAGTTGGAAAAAAAAGACTTAATGCTAAGTTTCTTGCGGCGTTTCTTCTCAGCAGATGTCACCTTTCGAAGCGCTGGTAGCTTCAGACATGTGAAAGAGCCCATGTGGCCTACTTGCAAAATAAATATTTTCATTTTCATTTTCACAATAATGACCAAATACGTTTACATATTTCCGAAATTTTAATGTTGTTTTTACTCAGATCAGCATCTCTTTATATGATCAAAGGCGTAAATGATTGACGTTATTTAGATTGTTTTGTTATATTCCCAAAATAGATACGTATCTGAATTTATATTTAAATTAATCTTCGCTCAAGTGAGCGAAAAAGGATGTATTGAATTTTTTATACGATATGATTGATTAGGACATTGGTAGGTGGTATGAACTAAACTGCTACGTACTCCTGCTCTAACATGGTTAAGTAATGGAAGACAAATAACTTGAAGCTGTTATAAGATAAAATTGGCAAAAAATTATTGTTTATACGTTTTCAATTTTATTAGGAATCTTTTAGTCCCAATAGTTGGTATAATCTGCCTTTTATACATTTTAGTTAAAAAATTAAAGTAGAATACATACATTAATTAGAATATGAAACATATAGAAATACTCCTCTGCTGCACTGGGAGTGAATAGCATAGAATGCGTGCAGATGCTTATCATCCGGGCATGTCGTAAAAGTTGACTAAGGGACGGGTCCTCTCCAACATGGTGGACTATCTGTATGGGCGATGGGCTGATCACCTGTCACCATACGGTTCATCATACCATCTTAGGACTAATTAATCGAACGTGGCCACAAGTAGTATTGTGGCTCTGCCCAACCCATTAGGGATTTCGGGCGTGATGCTTTGTATGTATGTATGTAGAAATACTCACTACATGCTACGTTTCAATTAGTAATAATTGAATTTTTTTTTGTTTAGCATGTTTATTGAATGACACGCGCAAGCGATCTTTAACAGTAATTGCGTTAGTTATCGTATATTGAATGACATTGTTTTTCTTCTACAAGGATGTAAACAGAATTGTATGTTTAACATATTGGAATATTTTAACAAAAACCAAAATAACAAGTTAAAGTTCATGTAGAGTGGCAACTTACGTTGGGTTGTATTGCTTACATACATCGTATAACTAAAAAGTTAAATAAAATACCATGAAAAAATTACATTTACCGGCAGACCTGATGAAAAGTGGTCACCGCCGCCCATGGACATCTGCAACACCAACTGCCAATGCGTTGCCAGTCTAGGGAGGATGGGAATGGGGATGGGATGAGGGAATAGGCCTCCAGATCTCGTCAGTCGCCGTACGAAATGCAATAGCAAGCTATTACTTTACGCCGATATTCTGTGAGAGTGTGGTACTGCCCCGGTCGAGCCGGCCCATTCGAACAGTAATCATATAGTGAGGATTACTGTTTGGCTGTACCACTACGAAAACATACATACATATATTAATAAAATAATAGATTAGATTATATTTGATCATTTATTTCTCAAGATAAAATCGATTATAATTGCGCATGTCAAAATATATGGATTAAAATTGAGATTGTCATTAATTGAATTAAAATACAAATATATAAAAATTAAAGTTGCAGATTGAATTTGCAACTTTAATTACTTTTCCTGTTGACAGAAAATAAATGATAATTACGATTAAATATTACTGATATATCAATTTAAAAGTTCATATTACGATCGTCAGTAGGTAATACAAATAAAAAAGGTCTTAAATAAGTCGCATAAGGATCATATTCCTAATACTGATATACTGACACATTTTCGATACACAAATAAAATGAAAAAATCAAAAGTAAACCGCTTTTATAATACTTAATTTTAAGACTTTTAAGATAATTTGGTTTTTAAAAATCCTGAGCCGTGAAACCGAAGGTTAGTTATTCTATATTTCCGATGTTTTCAGACCGTCGTCTCGGCTTAGTAAATGAATGTGTCCACAAACGTCACAATAGGGTTCGAATGAGTAAGTCACGTCTGCTCACGGACGAGCCAACATACTAACAAACAGATTAATTAGTTCGTACTTACAATAAACAAATTAGGATGGTAGGTTACAAATTGAACAGGTGTGAAAATATAATATTGTCATCTAATAAACCAAATTTTTGTACTACATTTTTATGGATAGCTAAAATACAACATAAACCAGTAAATTTTTATTATATAGGGTCAAGGCGGCAACAGTGGGTCACTTTTTTTCGAGTGATGCTCACTTGATTTGGGCGAGTGTTGGAAAGATGTAGAAGGGTTAGTATTATAGTGTAACTAATGTATATTGATTATTTTAATCGATTTAGTTCAACAAGGTAATATTTTGGAAAATAAACAGTATTTAAAAAAAAACTTATTTGAGTCATTGTGTACTGGGGGTGGGATACAGTGGATCTGCCCTCAGTTCACAGTGAATCATCTTTAATTTAACTCAAATAATAATGCAATTTTCGGCTTTTCGCATTGAACAAATTACTTAATAATCAGGTAACTTAAATTTGACTACTTATTTCTCAGTCTTAAACTTTAGACGCTTTTCACACGCTCATAACATTTTTTATTTTATTTTAAGCGTTTTTTTGTCCTTATCTATCTGTTTCCGTATTTAACGGGGCCTTGCTGAACGAGAGCCATCCTAAAAGAGAAAATTAACAAAAAATATTACAATTTGTTTAATTTTCTAAATTAATATACTTGGCTCATGAACCACTGTGTACTCATGTGATTTGAGCCACTGTGTACTAAACCGCCATTTTGGATTTAACTTATACCACGCGTGATACTTTTGCTTAAATCGAAGTTCAGTATACGTCAAAATGACCTCAATTAAGTTTATTTCTCAGCAAAATTATTAATCCATTGGTAAAACAAAATGTTCGTGAAAAAATAGAAAGTACACCTTACCTTAAAATTCGCATTTTCTTTCGTCAAACCAAAAAAACATTAATTACGCGGGTTCGTTACATAGCTGACGCAACCGAACTGGTTGTAACCTGTTTCTATCGGGAGACCTTCCAAAGAGTCAGAAAGAAAGAAAGCTATCTATAATATTTCTGACACAACGGCCAGTGCACCACTGTTGTCGCTATAGCCACTGTTGCCGCCTTCACCCTACATAGCTTCTGTCCGCGACTTCGTCCGCGTGAAAATCAGTTATAGTTATTCCCGCGGGAACTTGTCAATTTTCCGGGATAAAAAATACTATGTGTTCATCCAGGGTATAAGCTATCTCCATTCCAAATTTCATACAAATCTGCCCAGCCATTGAAGTGTGAAGGAGTAAAAAATATGCTAACTCACACACACAAACTTTCGCATTTATAATATTAGTGTGATGGACACTGTTTTATTCGTCCTGGCGCTTCATTCGGGAACGCTAAGTGATTCTGTAGCGACTCATAAGCCAGATTTCTCATCCCACTCTTCCGCACGACGCGTAATGCGTAACAGCGAGATGACAAATCTGGCTTACGAGTCGCTACAGAATCACTTAACGTTCCCGAATGAAGCGCCTGATCGTTTTTTGGTGATATTAGGAAATAGGTAGATTCTAATTTTTAAGAACATAGCTAATAACTATCTACTACCTACCACTTATTTTTGCATAAGGCTATATTTTTTTATTGATTGATTGATTGATCGTTTATTTGCCTGAATGTGTCATACAAGGTCTTAAAGCTTTTGTCCAGACATTCAGACAGAGATTCAGATATTAATTTTATTCATAGGTATTATTTATTTTAGATTAATGATACTACTAGTTTTTATCTCTTCACTTAAATAAACCTAACATCATAATAATAATATGTAGAAAAAACAAATTTGAGTTATAGTGTAGGTACAGCACACTAACAATAGGTAGACGTGTTTCCTGAAAAATTCTAATTAATCCCTCATATTATTAATAAATATTGAACACATATTTTTTATTTTGTCAATTAAACAAAATATGACGAAGATATAGTGCGTTGAAGTACCGCGTGACGTCACGACTTTGCACACTTTTTACCATTAAGTGACGTCATGAGCGTTGATGCGCGTTATCTTTGTCAATTTTGATTGATTCGTGTTCAATATGTTCTGATAATCTAACTGACGAAAAAATTAGTTTTTTTTTTTACCGAGGAAACATACCTATTCAAGCATCAACTTATTTTCAGTAAAATTATGTTGTTGAGGTTTATGGATAATACTCAGTTATATACGTAAATACGGAAACTTCACATTTAAAAACATCTACTTTACATTTTTGTCATAATTTACTGAGTAGTTTCAATAAATGACCGGTTATCCTAAAAGTTGTAGGAATTTATCCGCTTAATTCTACTCTCATTTCAAGCATTCCATTAGGAACGCGCTAATGTAGAATTTACACGGTCCGACGTGGACGAGCGTGTCGTTTGACGTACGCGAGGAATGCGGCTTTTTGTAGCACAGTGCGTAAACGATTACCTATGTTACGACGCATTCTCGATTAAATATCTAAGCGGTTTAACAAAAAATTGTACCTTATACTTTTTTTCAGAAATTGGAAATTTTGTTATTTGTACGCAGAATCACTAATACTATTAAAAAAAGTGTTCCTAATTTTACTTACTGCTTACTTTGCTTTGTGACTGTGTAAAAACGCACATATTGGAATAGAAAAAAAATCAGAACAATATATGTATATATTTTTTTTCAATTAAAATCACTAGTACCTATTCATTTTTCTTAGTACGAAAAACATAAAATATAAGAAATTCTAAATAAAAAGAGCAAAAGGTGCTCCTTTTTTGTGAAGACGCCCATCTGTGTAGAAGTAAGGTTAAGGTAGGAAGCTTTTTACATTGTTCACGAGTTGCCTTTTGATAATTAATCGCTTTACCCCGCAATTTTGTTCGAGTTATCCTAATTCCCTCAGAAACTTTTGATTCTATGAGAATATTAAATAATACCTACGAATTTTTAAACAAGCTCTCATTCTAACAAATTTCTGAGATTTTCGGATGTCATTATGTGCGAAATTGAATTTAATATTTACAACGAGCATTTGGTGAAGGAAAAGCAACGTTGCATACTTGAGAAGTTGTGAAATACAAGGTGTGTAAAGTCCCCAATCTGCAAGAAGTCCGCGTGGGCACTACTGCCCAGTATCTCTCTATATCAGAGAAGGCCTGTGCCTAGCAGCGGCCCTAACATGCATGCCACAACGATAAATTAGAACCGTTTATCTCTATGACTATCTCTTTCGTCGGCACTAGTGTGAGAGAGACGCACTTAGAGATAAACCGTTCTAATTTATCTTTGTGCCATGCATGTTAGGGCCGCAGTAGGACGTATATTAGTTTAGTAATAATGATGATGATGAAACTTTCTAGCTGTCAAATTTCATCCAAATCAGTTTCATATTTCAACATTTCACTCGAAACATTCGCTTTTATAACATTTATGAGATGTATAACACTTTGTCCGGACGTAGATTTAATAACACCTTTAAGCAACTTACAAAAATTTGAGTCTTATTTCCACGCTTTCCACGCTTCTTCCCCATTGATCTATTTAGTAATAGTAGTTTATGCAACGGTTGCATAATGATAGGCCTTAAAACACTAGTGCGGTTTTATGAAACGAGCTTTTAAGCGAGTTTCATAATAAGATCGCACGTGTGTTTTAAGGCGAAATTATGCAGAGTTGCATACATAACTTTATCTACACACATATTATAAATCCTCCATGATGGGTTCAGAAACAATATTTTCAGGCAACAAGTTATTTGTTGCAGTCGTGGCTGCATATTTCCGATATCCGGCGCATTTTTACATCACACACACTCCGAGAAGACTACTATTCATATTTTCAACTAAGATGTAAATTACAAACAACTTTTTCTATTCAATTCAACAACAATTCTACTTTCGTTCAGCAAAACACCAAACATAATGGCGGCAATTCGATCCTCCGTCAAGACCACTTTTTTTTTTAAATCATAGACAAACGAATGAAGTCTCTATTCTCATGTCACTCGAAATCAAATGTTGTGCAGTTTATATTAAAAAATCATACTGAATTGACGTTTCGTATCAATAACTGTTTAATATCTATGGATACTAGAATAGAGACCCACTTGAGTTTTGACAGCTGTTCCAAATTTAATCTCATTTCTATACTAAAAACGATACGGGAATAACATTGCAGCACTGGTTTTTCCTAATTGGTTGTCAAAATGGTGGTCATTTCCTTCGGTTTTTGATTACATTATGGAGGCTTTATGATATGGGTGTAGATAAAAATAATTTCACTTACAATAATACGTCCGCCTAACAAAACATCAATAACAAAATAAACAACAATAACTCAATATAAAACCTCAAACAAATTAATAACCCAGCACCAAAGGTCAGCAGCATCATCCCATGTTTTCCCACAGTCATATTAGCTTGTAAAAAACCTAATCACTCAAATAAGAAGTCGCTTTAAAACAAAAGACTATAACTCCAAAATCTCAATGACTTCAATTCTGAATTCAAAATGCGTTTCCTTAAGATTGAAATTGGTTTAGTTGTTTTTGTTGATGCGCGTGAGTTAAGTGGCGATGCATAAAGGACTCCCTTGCGAGATGAAAGCGCCGCGTGCGCGTCAACATGCCGCCCGCGCCGGAAAACTACTTCCTATAAGGAGCGAATGTAATGTATTCAATCTGTCATCTGTACTTCAATTCTTTGAAATTGTAAACATTACGCTATTTGGCTGCGTTATGTACAGATATGTAAAAATCATGTTGAATAATAATTAATATGAAAATCATTCCTATCTACTTATATTTCATTTATGTTGGCATATAGAGGGCTAATTTTTATTGCAATGCCCTTAATTCACTTTTATTTGACGATCCTTATAGAACACTATATTACGTAGCTATATTTTAGATTTTGCTTTAAAAGATGAGGATCTTTGATTTAGTAACGAACAACTCCACCTTCTTTTGGTAAAATGATACCCCAGTAACAAAAACTTTATGAATTAATGTGTGTTTTGTTGAATAATTAGCTGGCATTTCATTTTTGAGACAGCCGATAACAGAAGCAATATGGCGGACTATGTTTTACAAAACGAATAAAATAACATTTTATTGGCAATCGCAGCATATTATTATTATGATTAAACCAGGATGCAAATTCGTAACTTAATTTGCTATTTCCCATAAAAAAAGAAAAAACTTTTTTCTAAGATGTAGACAATGCGCGGATACTGTGTTCCGGACAGGTGTCGCAGCGCAGGCGCGGCTATGATCATCACATTAACATAGGATCTAGCGGCGCAGCGGTCCGAATGCCACGTCCGATGCGCGCAGGATGCACCGATTTATTGCTTTACGCTTGTTAGAAATATTTATAGCTAGTTAGATGTATGTCTTGCGGTTATGAATTGTAGATTTTGATTTAGTTGGGAAGTGTAATCTAGATCTGTAACTATTATTGATTTGAGAGCGATGCAATTGCAATTTACTTATTTCAATCCTCGCGAAAGCTTTTGCTCGCATACTCTCTGCAAAATTTGAAAACGCTCACCAAATAAATATTTCAGGATGAAGGCGTTTTACTTCTAAATATCTGTCACTACGATAAGCAAACTAATTAGGCAAAAAGATTTTTTTATGACCAATAAAGCCTCGTATTTCTTTTATAATCGAAAAACAATTTTTCACGCAGGTTTGAACCGACGAAGTCAACAAAAGGCGCAAGCAAAATGCGACGCGACCTGATCAACTCTGAGATCTCCAACCTTCGGGACTTACTGCCTCTGCCCCCGTCAACCCGCCAGCGGCTTTCACAGCTCCAACTCATGGCGCTGGTCTGCGTGTACGTGAGGAAGATGAACTACTTTCAACAAGGTAATTAGCTGAAATACATCACGATCAAGGTATATCAACCAGAATAGACCGTTAATTTCTGGGTTGGAGGCGACATCAATTGAATCACACCTTACTTGGGCAGTGTTGGCTCATGCAGAAACATAATTTAGGTTAAAAATCGTCAACCCTGTGTTTCCAAAAGTCATCAGGCAAACTTTTGAAATTACTTGCATATTAAGAAAATGCGATTTTAAACCTCTGTTCTTATGTTTTATTTTTTACCTGATGGTTTTATCCATTTTGGTTATTGATCATCATTAGGGAACCAAAACTTGTTTTCTTATTTCAATTCAGTCTACGATAATTGACGCTTGGAAGATTGTAAAAAAATGGCAGTACTAATAAGCCAAAGACTTCAATAGGTATCCCTGGAAAATTTAAAAGCCCTTCCCAAGACACTTAATAAGTTACGACGTAAACGAAGCCATTCTAAATTTAGCCCTCAGCATATTTTAGAAGGAATTAAATGTTTTCCGGAAAATAGGAAAAGTAATCCTCTGTGATTCACCAATGATGTCTATAAATAACGCCAAGGGAAATAAATTATATAATTATTTTGGTCCGTGTTTAAATTAGGGCTACACAATTAAGTTGAATGGGAAACAATATGACACTCCAACTTTGTAGAATCTTCAAACGGTAAAAAACTCAGTAAAAAAGGCAACTTATACTATAAGGTCTCTTCACTTGTCAACCACGATTTAATTATACTTTATTATTAATGAAGCCGCGACATTACCCCCTTCCTTAACGTATGATATGGTTGTATTAAGCAAAATTAACTAAGTCGTGAAAATTGTAACTGTACAACGAACAGATTAACATCATTCCTTTCTCATATTTTTTATGAAATTTCCCTTCCTTTTCCCAGTAAAAAAACCTCGTATGCGCATCACGTATTTATCCAAAAATCTCACGGCTACATTTTCAAAACGTCTCCCAAACTTTTTGTCAGCTCACCTTCAGTCACGACAGGGCATATTAAGACGTTTAACATGCATTTAGTCCACTATCTTATCTCCCGTTGCTATAACTTCACCCATAACGTCTTTCTTTCCGTTTTAGTGTTCAAGAGTCACGACTTCAGCTACGAGTATCAAGAACAACCGACACCTACACCTAATATTGGATTTTCAAAGGTATTTCATTTGTTTTTCAAGTTTTACGATTTCTCAACGTGAAACCATAAAATTCACTATTGACATTTACAATGTCGTTTCAGGCAATGAATGGTTTTATGATGATGATGACACAGAACGGTAAACTATTGTACATATCGGAAAATGCTGCAGAATATTTGGGACACTCTATGGTTTGTATTGTGAAAATCTTAATATGGTTTTGTTTTTCCGCCAAAATCTGAATTCAATTTAATGAATAACAAGGATTTCTTCTTTCAGGAAGACTTATTAATACACGGTGATAGCGTATACGATATTATAGACAGGCAAGACCACCAAACTGTTCAAACTGAACTGAACAGAGGAAGCAATGGAGAGACTGAAAACGTACCAAAGAATAGGCATTTCTTCTGTAGAATGAACGTTTCTAGAAACGCTAGAAGACAAATGAGATTTGGTGATCAAAAAGTAAGTCGGTTAAGATGCGCATTTGCATTAGATTTTTTATGTGTGACATGTGACTTAATTGCTTTTTATTTGAATAGGTGGCGCTAGTGAGGGGTCACTTCGTGTCGTACCTGCCGCTGTGTAGCCGCAACGAGCCTGTGTTTTTGGCAGTGTGCACGCCACTCGCCATGCCCGAGACGCGCGAGTGCGTCGTGCACGGCGCCACCAACGTGTTCACCACCGTGCACGGCATGGACATGAAGATACTGCACATCGACGCCAAGTAAGTTGGAAGCTATGTAAAGCACTATTCTACAAAGCCACTTCCTTTTTCTTACTATTGTCACTTTATCGTTACAGCGGTGAATGGTATCTAGGCTGGCAGAAAACAGAATTAGCTGACGTCTCATGGTATCAACTTCTACATTGGGATAGTTTACGAGAAGCACAAAGTAAACATAGATTAAGTAAGTAGCTTCACAGATCATCCCTTCAAAATATTCGTATGTTTAACCAATTTAGTTGTTTATGCATGCACTTATGCACTTAGCACAAATATTTAAGATATTTTTTCATATTACAGTAACGCAGTCAGAACAAGATAAGTGCTGCATTCTCCTAGTGAAGCTGCAGCAACGAAGCGGTCAGTTCCTGTGGGTCCACGTTGTTCTTCAAGTCAAGGACGCCGCGGATACTCCTAGACAGTTTATAGTAGCAACTAACCAGGTTTTAAGGTTAGTTTTGATTCTTAATTTCAAAATGCCAATCCATTCATACCTATTAAACAGTTGTTACAAGTATTATTACCATGAATTTACGCAAACCGTTCTCGTTATCGAAATTCATCGGAAATTGTGCTTGTTGCCGATATAAGTAAAAGGGACCGAGCGATCGTTTTCTGTTACGAGAATGGTTTGCATGAACTCATGGTAATGGTAAAGGTACAAGTAATGGTATTCGCATGCACGTAATATAATTTAAGGATCTTGGACAAGAAATCTTGTATTTTGCTACTAGTTTATTGAACTCGACTATTCTTGGTCGATACCCTGCATTACCAGCAGTGGCGGAGCGTGAGGGTAAGCCGGTATATAATTCCTCTTTTGAAACGTTATTACTCATTAAATATTTTATTTATATGAAAAATAATTTGAATAATCCCATTTTTATGTTAATAAAAGAAATAATTAATAATATTATAATGTTTGAGTTAAGAAAGTATACACCGGCTTACCCTCACGCTCCGCCACTGATTACCAGTATATCTGAAGGCTGTTGATTAAAGCTCCCACCATCTATAAATATTTTCCTCTCACAGTGAAGAAGAAGCCTCAATAATGATGGCGAACTCCTGGCTTTACCAATACTATGGCTACCAGAACCAGCCTTGCGGAGTTCTGGACCCTCGCTGCCAGAAGTTCTTTAGGCGAGAAGACACATACCAAGACGCGTACCAAGAAACATACCCGTATGTTGAGAATCCTGAGGTCGAGTATCCTGGGTACCATGTGTCGTCTTATGTACAACAGAAGATGGTGGATGACTTCAGTGGGTGTGAAAGGACGTATACGGATCGAGGGCCAGTGGATTATTCGACGCATTCACCTCAGTCTACGATTAGTGAAGAAAGGTAAGCATCCTATTGTTCTTTTATTAAAATACGATAAGAAAAAACTGAGGCTTTTGAATGCGTTGAAAATTTAACTACATGGGATTAGGTATAAACAATATAGACAGTGATACATCAAACATTTTTTAAGATTCCGTACCTCAAAAGGAAAAAACGGAACCCTTATAGGACCACTCGTGTGTCTGTTTGTCTGTCCGTTTGTCACAGCCAATTTACTCCGGAATTACTGGACCGATTGAGTTGAAATTTGGTACACATATGTAAGTCTGTGACCGCAACACGGACGCGTAACGTAAATAAATGAATTTTAGGGTGTAAATAAAAAAAAGAACATTTTCAAACTATTATCTTTTGACATATCAAATGAAAGGGCCCGTTGTGAGAATCTTAATATTTTTTATAATATTATAATTAATAGTTTGAAAGTTATTTAGGAAAATAGGCGAAAATTAACCATCGCATTATCGCCCTTATCTTCAAAACTACTGGGACAAAAATTATGAAACCAATACAGAAAATAGTTCTTCACCTATAGATTACAAGAAGACCTATAAGAAGTCTATAGTATTTAAAGTAACATTGGAAATTTCATATAATCACGGAACCCTCTCCACGCCAGTTCAACTCGCATTTGAGTTCGGTTTTTATACTGTATACTCTTCGTTGCGCTAGGGGCATAAGTATGTTTAACTGGTCATTAAAAGTTTTTCTCACTTAAATGCACCTGATTATTATGAATATCAAAATCAAATATGAGTAACCTCATTCTCTCCTCAAGTTTAACTTGCTAAATACTCATCCAACAATGAATACGCGGGATTAAAAACAAACATCGCTTCAAGTTCACCTCGGACAATTTGTATCTGTCATGTCACAGCCGAGAAATAAATATGAAAATCATCACCCCGTCGCAGGCGCAGGCCAGCCGCGTAATTTGACATCTTTCATTACCATATTTATTGTATACCGACTCTACCAACTCCATTTTCATTTGAAATCACTACTCTGTCTCATTAACACGAGCGTCATAAGATCTAAAATTAAACGGACGCTCGCTTTGCAACAGTAGTAATAAACTTGTCCAACTAAGTGTAAACCAAATATGAAAACGTCAACTTAAAAAACATGTCAAAGATCTTGCGTTATTATTGATGTTCTGGCGTAGTTATCTTTTTGATAGATACCTCCAAAATATTACAATTATAGATATACTTTTTTTTAGCAATTAAAGCATCGGTTTAATCAAGTTAATAAATTAAGAGGTCATCCATAAAGTACGTCACGTGTTAAGGGGGAGGGGGTTGACTAGGTGTGACATTGTGTGTCAAGGGGTGGGAGGGGTCCTAAGTTTCGTGACGTCACATTTCAAAATCTAATACATGTAAGTGTTAAAATGCCAGAACTATTAACGAAAAACTTAAAAATATTTCCAACTATCTGTAATGGACATAAGGTTTAAATTGTTTTCTAAGCGAGTTGACACTCGCTCTACTAGTGTCACGCGCCGGTCGTGTATTTTTCAAATGTTTGATTTGATTTTGATTACATAAAAAAAAAACGGATATAAAAATAATTTCGGAACTGCTGCTTTTATTTAAAATTTTCATAAATGTGACCTACTGTGACAAGGACGGGGGAGGGGTAAAAAAATCACGAAATTAGTGTGATGTACTTTATGGATGACCTCTAACTAATGCTAATGATAAATTAACTTGATTAATTCGCTGCGCAACTCTATAACCTTATTTTTTTATGATACCTATGAAAATACAATATAAATGTAAAAACCATTTTTCTCCTCCAGATCGCCCCTCCACTATGACCCGTCTCCCGAAATCGTGGTGAACAGCAATATGTACATGTACCCCCACCACGCCAAACGGGAGTACTACGAGCAGTATCCCAGAATCAACTACCACGTGCAGGAGCCATGCACAAGTACCGGGATTGAAGGTAATTAATTATCAAATCAAAGCAACTGTTAAGCCTCCAGCACACTTAACGCGTGTCAGGCGCGAAGCGTTTCGAACGCGTGCACGCGCGGTTTGTAAAACAACAAAGCAATTGAACACGGCACACCAAAAAATTTCGGGAATCCGCGTTCGAAATGCGTTGAAGCTGCCACCCGCCTGCGGTGTGCCGGGTTACGCGTCGCTCACGCCACGCGACGCGCCTGACACGCATTTGGTTTGCCAGAGCCCTTAACGATCTGAATACTCGACTTGTTTCTCATTGTGACGCAAATTCTTACCTAACACGTGGCCGGACTCACCGCTAGAAAGAAGGTTGATGCCAGCAAAGAATAAGTTAACACCGTCTTATCGCTAAGTGCGTCTGTCTCACACTAGTGCTGACGAAAGAGATAGTCAGCGAGATAAGACGGGATTAAGTTATCCCCGTGCCAACCTTGCTATGGCCCCAGGTTGATATCAAGATACAATAATATTATTACTTTCATATAAAGTACCACAACGTATAAAAAATAACCAATTGCTATTTGCTTCCAAAGCCACGAGCGATCTTATGTACATAAAACACTTTACGACAGTTACAAAGGGTTATTGGCCTGTTTGGAATTGCTTCACTAAAACCCTCTTACACAACTAAGTCTTTCTTTTCCCCATAGGTATGGAATATCCCAGCCCGAAGCGCATGCGTCTGGCACCCTTAGCCCTGGACACCGAAGGCATGGACCGATGGAACCCCAGTCCACCCTGGTCAGATACCTTGAAGGCCCCGGAGTACCAGAGATTCAACTACAGCCACGCGGTTCAGCCTGAACGAGCTTTGGTTACTTAACAGAAGTAGTTTAAGTTTTGTTACGTAAATGTTTGTTCGGAAATAATTTCATATCTCAATTACTTCTGAGGAGCTGAGAAGCATTTTAAAAAAATTAAAAAGGGAATGAATCTTGGACAAGTATCTTTTCAGCTATTTGTGAACAATTTCATGATTGTAAAATTAAATTTGTACTTATATCAAATGAAAAAATCGGTGTTTATAGAAAGTATCTCTATTAAATATTGATAAGCTATGGACGATGTTATGCAATATGTTTGTTTATTTATTGTAAGTAATTAATTATTTTAAGAACAATGTTATCGTGCGGTTTCGATAACATTATCATTCGCTCAATTGTAATTGACGAATTTAACAGTATTTTAAATGTAGCTATTTTTATAATTCCTTCATTATTTAAGACTTATCAAATAAGTATTTATATAATAAGCAATGGAAAATGGCTCCGTCCAAATATCTATGCATTCCAAAGGAAAATTTAGGATACGATTTTGTGTAAATATTATTTTTTTCTAATTTAAGTTGCGTTATTTTGTACATACCTATGGGAAATATAGGTAATTCCTAGCAAGTTATGTGAAATTAAATTAACTGAAATGAAAATAAAACATAAAGATTACTGCAGTTGTCGTTTCCTTTTGTTAAATTAAATCTTTATATTCAGAAAGTGCATTAAATGACCAAAGTACTTTACTCTCAGCTTTAATCTTACACACTTTTTTTTTACATAGTATAAACAGCTAATGCTTATCAATTCAAGTTACTCGTTACAACTTAATCAGGTACCTAGTACAGGTCTAAAACCAAAGTTACCACCAACGAAGCCTCATTCCTTAATCAAACATTGTATTCCATTAACTCATTCATTCGTCGAACGCGAATTAATTTCAATAGTTTCAGGAACCATTTAAATGCCTAATACACAACCATTAACATTGAGAAACAAGCTATCGTACCTCTTAATAGATGGAACACCGTATCAGTAACCAGTATAATGCGATACGCAAAAGACTATTGTACCCCCTTTTGTGGTCCTATCCAGCTGAAGGCAAGGGGACAAGGCCAGGTCAAGTTATATTTGCGGCGCTACGTCTGTCAATCACATGTTATTTGGGCTAAGTTATAAACTCATGCTGGATAAGTATGCGGGTGTATGAACTCATTCATTATTTTAAAAACATAAACGTGTGGAAAATTCAAAAATGATTAATTAGGGCCATTTTTATATCCATATTTTTTTATGTAATGTATTTTTGCCTAATAATAAATTAGTTAATAGTAGTTTATGCAACGGTTGCATAATGATAGGCCTTAAAACACTAGTGCGGTTTTCATGAAACGAGCCGATAGGCGAGTTTCATAATAAGATCGCACGTGTGTTTTAAGGCCAAATTATGCAGAGTTGCATACATAACTTTATCTACACACATATTATAAATCCTCCATGATGGGTTCAGAAACAATATTTTTTGGCAACAAGTTATTTGTTGCAATCGTGGCTGCATATTTCCGATATCCGGCGCATTTTCACATCACACACACTCCGAGAAGACTACTTACTATTCATATTTTCAACTAAAATGTAAATTACAAACAACTTTTTCTATTCAATTAATTCTACTTTCGTTCAGCAAAACACCAACATGGCGCCGATTCAATCCTCGGTCAAGACCATTTTTTTTTTAAATCATAGACAAACGGATGAAGTGTCTATTCTCACGTCACTCGAGATCAAATATTGTGCAGTTTATATTAAAAAAACATACTGAATTGACGTTTCGTATTAATAACTGCTTTAATATCTATGGGTACTAGAATAGAGACCCACTTGAGTTTTGACAGCTGTTCCAAATTTAATCTCATTTCTTTACTAAAAACGATAAAGAAGTCATGTTATTTCTTTATCGCAGCACTGGTTTTTACTAATTGGTTGTCAAAATGGTGATCATTTCCTACGGTTTTTGATTAACGAATGGAGGTTTTATGATATGGGTGTAGATAAAAGCTATTTAAAAACTTGGCATAATATCATATATGGTTTCTTCTCCTGGAATTCTGGCGATTATTTGATTATTGCCACCTTGGTTATCCAAAGAGCAGAGTACAGAGATCATTACACATCATCTGCTAGCATAGTAGCATATTTGAGGCATGTCATGTTCAGTATTAGTTTGGCAGCCACGCTGAACAATGGTGTATATAATATATATCAGTGAAGACGATAGATAATTAAGAAAACATATTTTTTATAAAAAGTAAATATATTTTTATGAAATAAAGTAAATAAATTCCAAAACTAAAAGTAAATAAATCATTTCCCGCAGATACATCTACAGTGATTCGAGAGAGAGAGAGATATATAATATTACTGGCGCCTCATTCGGGAACGCTAAGTGATTCTGTAGCGACTCGTAAGACAGATTTCTCATTCCACTCTTCCGCACGACGCGAAATGCGTAAGAGCGAGATGACGGATCTGGCTTACGAGTCGCTACAGAATCACTTAGCGTTCCCGAATGAGGCGCCTGATCCTTTAATACCATATTTACTTGAAACATTCACATTTCTTCTCTTGTTACGTTTTATTTCATGGAAAGTTTATTTCATGGAAGGTAAATTATGGTCACCCTACAATAACAATAAGTAAGTATTTACGTCATAACTAAATGTAGAGTGACCAATGCTCTTAGTAAATATAAAACTGAGTATTCGTCATACAACACTATAATATTGATTATGAAACAGTAGGTTATAAAATTACTGAATTGAGTAGAATTCGTTCTGATCACGTCTCCCGAACCTGTATGTATGTCCACTGCTGGGCATAGACCTCTTCTCATAATGAGAGAGACTAATTGATAATACTTAGCCTATTGGCTAATGAGACGGTTCACATTAACCATGCGCCTCCGCTTTTTTCTCTCACTTAGGGCTCAGAAGCCTAAGCTTTTGCGAAACTTTGATCCATTATTATTGCAAACTTGTCCGACTGACTGCAGCTATGATGAATTATGGATGAGGACACTTTACCCTCTGTTACGTGATCCTCTTCCTCTGGATTACAATGAGGATCAAAAATAATGTGTTATCTTCATCAGTGACAATAGGAAACCAGCAATTGTTTTGAAAATAGTGTTGGTGCTTTTGGATCTTTACATGGATGTTTGGTGTTTTCAAACTATGCCGATATGTGTGTCAGGTTTATAGTAAATTGATGTTGGATCACATAAACATGTTCATTTCTAATAAACAAAACTTATATAAGCAAAGGTGGGCAAATGAGAAAGGTAAGAGAAAATGTTAGCTTTTTCAATAAAACTTTGAGCACGTTGGAATTATCTTTGATTGTTTTATGGTTCCTTTTTCAAGATGCAATTCGGGATTGACCAATATTATATGTATAGAATAAGTTAACACAGTCTTATCTCTAAGTGTGTCACACTAGAGCCGATGAAACAGGTAGTCAAAGAGATAAGACGGAGTTAACTTATTCCCGTGTCAACCTTGCTAGGGCCGTATTGGTGTATATTTTATAGAGTGAAGTTGACAATTGTCGTTATAGAGAAAGTTTTCTTTTTAAGGTGCCAAAGGGTAAAATGGGACCCTATTACTAAGACTCCGCTGTCCGTCTGTCCGTCTGTCCATCTGTCCATCTGTCCATCCGTCTGTCACCAGACTGTATCTCATGAACCGTGGTAGTGGAAGTGAAATTTTCACAAATGAAGTATTTCTGTTGCCAAAAAAAAAACTAAAAAACAGAATAAAATAAATATTTAAGGGGGCTCCCATACAACAAACGTGTTTTTTTTTGTTTGATTATAGATAATGGTACGGAACGCGCAAGTCTGACTCGCACTTGGCCGGTTTTATATTTAATTTGCAGTCACACATGCTTTTAATAAGTAATAATATCTTGAACACTAACAGACGCTGGTCTAGTCCCAAACTAGAATTTTCCCTTGCTATATTTATAGATAATAAGCATCCATGACTTGGGTACAAACATTCGTTGTCATCAAGTCATCACACAAAGATTGCCCTTAACTCGAACCCGCAGCCTTCGGTACAGATGGCAACTGCACTACCACTACGCCATGCCATAGGTTTATTTTATTTATTTTTATTTCACTAAATGATTTGCTTCGCTATTGCATACACCGGTCCAAGTGCTTGAGACGCACCGAGGCATTAGCGCACTTCGTTAGCAGAAAACAAATTAATAAATTATGCTCCCATACAGTTTTCCGATCACACGCGCTTGGGAACTGTGCCTAACTGGGACATCTCGGTAATAGGCCGGGCTGAATGTAAACAAACGCCTGTTGCATAATAAACACAAGCAATTATATTAGTGAGCATTGATGAACACGGGTGATTCTGCAGCGTTTCATCCACCCAGCCTGTTCCTAATTTATAAGAATGATAGATAATTTACTATACGATCACTACAAAGAGTGACGTACCTACTGTTACAAAATTTAGAACATGGGAAGAGAGTTAAAGACACCCACTGGGGCCAATTCGAAAGTGTTTTCGCTAAGTTTAGAAGTCGCTAAATTTGAAATAAGAAACGTTCGACTCGATTTTGAACCTTGGAGCTATACAAAATCGAGTTTGACGTTTCTTATTTTAAATTTAGGCAATCTTAAATTTAACGGACACCGTTTCGAATTGGACCTAGTTTGTAGGTAAGTACTTTTTAATCGTTCTTAAGATGGTTAGGCGTCTGTAGATATTATGCGAAAGTGTGTTTGTTTGTTCTTCTTTCATGAAATAACGGAGCAACAGAAAGCACATTTTTTGCAAAGTGATAGGCTATTATTCACCCCGGAAATACACAGTTTCCGAGAGGATCACGATAAAAGAATTTTACGAGGAGGAAGATGCGAAAAAATTAAGTACTAATATAGAGGGCAATAGAATAAAATGTTGTGACTTGAACCCACCATACCATTACCACCTGAAATGGAATGAAATTAAAATGAATAGCTACATTTTAATGAATGGGTTTATGCGTGCTATTTTTTGGAAATTATATTTAGATACGAATTTTATGCGTTGATAAAAATAAATCATCTGGACTCGAACCGGGGTCTTTCGGGACCGCCCGATTTCCTACCTGAGCTATTATAACCTTGTGCGAAATTTACCTTCGTATTCTAATAATATTGTAGCAGGTTTTCAGGTTTAAGGTACCATTCAAAAATAATATTCTTACGGATCACAAAAAACCGATTAATCTGGCAAAATCGTATTACCAGGGCTAACCCCAAATAAAAGAATAAGACGTTTCACATAAAGCAAATGAAATAATACATTGTTTTCGGTTTATTACTCCCCTAATAACATGCCACCATAGCATGCATAAACATAATTTAACATTACCAACTTGTGTCAATTATTTTGAAAAATAACTGTTTTTAATGTATAAAACAATACATAGGTACATATTTATAATTTTCTTTTTGAAAAATAGTTGGCTGTCATGGTTAATATCTAATCGTTAGACATCTAATTTGTCAGAAAATGGTATTTGGAAAAAATATCTACATGATAATATACTCATACTTATCAGAGCGCCAATATTCTCAAGTCAATATAATATGAAACGTCTCTGCCAAGATCATTTTGTCAACTCGGATATATTTCAAGCCAACTGTAGAATATTTAAAATTGCAACAAAGTTATCTACATTTCAGCAAACATACAAGTTAAAAGATAACAAAAGTAATTGCGCACTATCAGTGCTATTATTTCACGACGACCTCTAAAAATGCAATAAAAAACTGTAATGATCTCTTACGAGCCTTAACTTAACTCCTCAAGTGTCAGATAAAAATACATTCAAATGCCGTTTACGACTGAACCGACAGCATACATGATAAATATTCATGCAAATATCCACACATCCTGGATTCGATAGAAAAAGGAAAACAACTATGGGATTCTCTCATGTAACCGATGGATGGATTGCCTATCCGATCGGATTTGCTATAAATATTATAATTTCTATTGGTGTTTGTAATACCAATTGATGCGGTCAATCACTTTTATCGAGGTACCTATTGTTTGAGTCTGGATGGACGAGGGCAAAGAATAGCAGGAAATATCTGGTAGGAGCGCTGAAGTACTAGAATTGGCATAGACTATTATTCGCTTACGTGTGGAGCAAGCAACATCATGCTTAAAAATACGTACAAATAAGATCAAATGAAGAAAGAAAGAGAAGACAGAAAAGACATTTAATCACCATATAAGATACGCAATAATAAAAACAAAAACGATACAGAAATACGAGGGACGTGTGTCGTCGCGGCACTGGCTCAGCATAATGCTGAGGAGTCAGGCACCCGCAGCGCTGATTTTCAGCCAGCACCGTCTGTAGCAATCTGAAAGACACTAAACACTAATAACTACACACAACCAATGTAATGTTTTTTTGTAACATAAGAAACTACAACAAACGTGGTTTATTATTTTTAATTTTCACAACGGCGTGCCATGCGTCTTTTATTTTCTAGTTTAGCGGTAGATAAATTGTCTTGATTCTCATACGAATTCATTATTTTATTCCATTCTTTCTAATTTCAAATTTATAGTCCACTTATAACTATGTTGTTAACAACACTCTGTGACTCAAACCCACATTTTTTTCCGAGAATGTGACATTGATATTAAATTTAGCTAAAATAGTAACCTCAGCGTATTTGGCCTATAACCTATCTTAATTATTTATATACAGGGTGGGCCAGCAGTTTTTGCACTTTTAGAAACGTGGTAGAGGCAAAACTAAAAATGCTATTTTATTAGGTATTTATTACAAGTAATAAGCATAGAATATATTTTGTATTAGTATAAACACTGTCGCCTAAATGAGCTCCGTCTTGTTGCTGGCACTCCTGTAACCGACTACGGAATTGTATGAAAATATCAGTATTTTTTCATCAATCATCACTTCTGGTACGTACCCGGAACCCTCTCCACTGGAGTTTAACTCGCACTTTTCCAGTTTTTTTTGGAAAGGGTTTATCACAATAACCACGTTGCTTTCCTGTAAAACGGTCCATCGTAGTCAAAAATATACAAAATGGCGTTTAATTTCCCATCATCCTTTGTACAGCACAAGTAATAGTTAAGAAAAAAATCTGTGTTCCTATTTGCAAAAACTTCTGGCCCAGCCTGTATATTACGCATTCAAAAATAATATTAGCAACAACGTATTAATAAAGACAACGTCGCTTCGCAAAACGCATAATGCAATACATTTCTAATAAGAAAAAAGGAAATAAATAAGCGAAGCACATTAACTAACATTGAATAATATACTACGCAACAATCATATAAAACAATAAATATATTATATATTTATTGTTTTATATGATTGTTGTGTGTAATTTAATCAATAATCGCCATAATTACGCCGCAAAAAAGTCAAGTCACCTCTGAAGACAAACGTTTTGAATACAAAAGAGATTACCGTAAGCAAAGAGGCGGCAATGCCTTTATTCGTGTTAAACGAGTCGATATTGAAAACAATCGACAGGGTAGCACGACTCGATGGCTTCATTAGTAGGGAGGGGATACAGTCGATCTGGTTATCGATAGTGCAGAAGTTAGAGCAAGCACAGTTTCCTAAGAAGGCTGCGGATTCAATGAGGTTAATGCACGCGTTTTGCAGATTATTTGACAAAGATGATGATTTGACGAAGATGGCATATATGTACTATGCCAACATTGCCAATCCAAATACAAATAAAATGTAGTAATGGAATGATTTATCGGTAATTATTGGACAAATTTAAAAACCCAATATTCAACTTTGACGGAGATGCTGGTGTAAGCCCTATTTAGAAAGATCTCATAACATTACCGTTTTACCGTTTGACACTTTAATATAAAGTAACTAAACTAACATATTAATTTTTATTTTCAGTGGTTTTTCTGATCCCATTTATAGCGACCAAGGAGCTTATACCAAAGTACGTTTATTACGCGTGTTTTTTTTTACTGGTGTACGAGATATGACTCTTCTTCCACTTGTGTTATGCGGCAAGTAGAGTCCACGAGAGCGGGTTTTGTTATGCGTTATGGTTGAATCCCTGATACTGCCATTTATAAATTTGCTAAAGACTGAGCTTTGAACATTATGGTAAATTTTTGACTAGCTTTTTCTAGCATTTATCCACATGTGAACGATACATATATAGATTCCCGCACTTCCCATTCCCATCTGAAGGATACATACAACATTATTATTATGAAAAATGTATCTAATTGGTGGTTAGGTTTCGTCTGATTAATCGACAACTTCGGCCAAAAAAATCTGTTTCTTCGGTTTTTTTTAGCTGATTATCGACAAGAAGCTTCTGTTACCCTACCGGCACCATACAAACGCACGATTTTCATGTCGTTTGCCACGTGTCCGCGGCCGATACACGACACCGACATACACCCTGAATTTGAGATTAGTAAATAAATAAATTTATTCAAAATTGCCTTTTCTAATTCTAATCGTTCGAGGAACACGTGCGGCCGTCACCACAGAATATAAATCGACTTTTTTTTCTTCAAAAATTAGAGGATAACGTGTACCGGTAACGGTTGATGTGTATCAACGTTTGGTTTCCTCGGGACCGTTAGAGATCGAACGGGTGTTTCGATTTCCGAATCGATTCTGAGTCGATATCCGTTGAGGTTCCGCTGCAGGATACGGCGGTTATTGACGAGAGGAAGCTGATTGTTTTGTTTGTAAAGTGCTGTCATATATATACATCCGTAAGAAAGTCGACTAATTTAACTGACGAATAGGACAACATAAATAAAGTATTCTGCAACAAAAATAATTATAGTATCCTTAATCATGTCAGTCAGAAAGGTAATTATGCGCGGCGTGGTAACAAAAAACTCAAATCGACAAACGTACTTACATATTTACAAAATGTAAAGGAAATAAATCGGGATACTAACGGTATAAATCCCCCTACGACACGTTAATTAATGACGACGCTTCTGTCCCTAAGAGAACCTGAGCTGCATTTCAATTATTGCAATGCTTTGGCAATTTAAATCTTCATCTATCTATCTATATATATAAAAATGAATTGCTGTTCGTTAGTCTCACTAAAACTCGAGAACGGCTGAACGGATTTATCTTATCTTAGTCTTGAAATGTTCGTGGAGGTCTAGGGAAGGTTTAAAAGTACATAGGATACTTAAATTATTATTCAATCGGTCTCATAGTTTCGGAGCAAATTAGCTGTGACACGGACAGACAGACACACGAGGGATAATACAAGGGTTCTGTTTTCTACTTTTGAGGTGCGGAACCCTAAAAACAAAGCCAGTATCTCATTTTGAGGTCTCATATGCCCAGCAGTAGAATTTATATGTACAGACTGTTGATAATTTACGTCGTCCCTTTTAAATAAATCCTCCTCTGCTGCACTGGGAGTGCCCAGTGCAGCAGAGGAGGATTTATTTAAAAGGGACGACGTATCCTCCTCTGCTACACTGGGAGTGAAGAAATAGCATAGAATGCGTGCAGATGCTTATCAATCCTGGTATGTCGTAAAAGTCGACTAAGGGACGGGTCCTCTCCAACATGGTGGACTGTCTGTATGGGCGATGGGCTGATCACCTGTCACCATACGGTTCATCATACCATCTTAGGACTAATAAATCAAACGTGGCCACAAGTAGTCTTGTGGCTCTGCCCACCCCATTAGGGATTTCGGGCGTGATAATATGTATGTATGTATAATCAAATATCAGAGAACGACAAAATTTGTCAATAACTTAATTGTAAACTACGCAAATAAACTTCAAACTTGCACAATAAACGTGGCACGCGAAAGCCTGTCGATAACCATCAGCTGTTATTGTCACGTTCGTTGATGGAGTTCCTTGACTGTGCACATTGGGGTTAATCCTTAAATCAGGGTTTCTTACTAGGGTCCATGGACGTCTGAGGGGTCCATGTCATGTGTGCTGGGGGTCCATGGCTAAACGATGCATTATTTAGTGCCTATCATCATTTATTAAGACTAGTTTGTTGTAAATTTTATTCTTAAAGGTCCGTGAATTTTTTAGATTTTGAAATTTCTTTTGAAATTCCTCTACTACGACATAATAGACTGGCTTTTGTTTATTCCTTTTTAAATTTGGGACAACGAACTTTTTAGTAATATGAACGAACATTATTGCTATTAATAAAATTCCTATAGGAATCGTTCGACTATAATATGAAGGTGGTTTATTTAGGAGATAAAGTACATTTTGACGTTTGACTTAATTGAAATTTGTCCATTACTCCTGGCATAGGTGGATAAAATTTACAAGTGTTTAAATAATAATAATAATAAATCAGGGGACAATCTTTACACAAATCGATCTAGTCCCAAAGTAAGCTCTAAAGGCTTGTGTTATGAGTACTAGATGACGATATAAATACTTATATAGAGAAATAAATACTTAAATACATAGGAAACATCCAAGACTCAGGAACAAACATTCGTGCTCATCACATAAATATTTGCCCTTACCGGGGATCGAACCCGGGACGCTTGCGTCGGAGGCAGGGTCACTACCAACTAACTAGGCTATCCGCGTCGTCAAAATGTTACTCATGTTAGGCTAGCTTATTATTTATCATTTCTATCCTTGCATCCATTATACCGATGTCAGTAATAACTTTTATCCCGCAAAATGCACAGTTCCCAAGGAAAAAAGGATAAATAAAGGAATATAAGCTAGTACAAAATAAATCCTTAATGTGTAGGCCTTATAGTTCATATCTATTTCCTCATTTATGGCTAAACGTGCTTTAGTTAGAACAAAATGAGATCGTGGGAAAAACAGGTGAAGTGGGCGTGCGCTCACAATCTTATCTTATCTTACAAACAATAACGTGGCGTTTTCACTTTAAATGGTTAACGTTGATATTCGCGAAATCCACTCCTCATGTTAACGCGTGCCTAAGAGGCCCAAAGACAGATAAAAGTGGTTCTTGCTTTAAATAAATGGTATTTTTAGGGTTCCTTACCTCAAAAGGAAAAAACGAAACCCGTATAGGATCACTAGTGTGTCTGTCTGTCTGTCTGTCCGTCTGTCACAGCCAATTTGCTCCGGAACTACTGGACCGATTGAATTGAAATTTGGTACAAATATGTAAGTCGGTGACCGCAATACGGACGCGTAATGCAAATAAATGAATTTTAAACGTGGGGGCTACTTTTGGGGGGGGGTAAATGAGAAAATTAAAAAAAAAATGTTATGCAAACTACTCTTGTGACATATCAAATGAAAGGGCTTACTGTGAGGATATGAAATATTTTTTTTTAGAATTTTGAAATAAATAGTTCGGAAGTTATTTAGGAAAATAAGCGAAAAATTACCATTTCCCCCCCCTCCCTTCTTTCCGAAACTACTGGGCCTACAATTTTTAATAAAATACAGAGAATAGTTCTTTACCTATAGATTACAGGAAAACCTATAAGAAGTCTATGGTATTTAAAATAACATAGGAAATTTCAGATAATCATGTAATGAACGGAACCCTTTCCACGCGAGTTCAACTCGCACTTGTCCGGTTTTTTTCCTATCTTTAATTATTTTAATTCGGATACCTTTTCAAAACAGGAGGGGCCTGCCGCTTGGGGACTACGGACCAAAAGTGTGATTTGAGGGCTATTTTTAGGGTTCCGTACCTCAAAAGAAAAAAACAGAACCTCCTGTGTCTGTCTGTTTGTCTATCTGTCTGTCTGTCCGTCTGTCTGTCTGTCTGTCTGTCTATCCGTCTGTCTGTCCGTCTGTCTATCCGTCCGTCTGTCACAGCCAATTTCCTCCGAAACCACTGGACTGTTTGTATTTAAATTTGGTATACATGTAAGTCGAGCACGCGAGCGATAGAAATAGGCGAAAATTTACCATCCCCCCCCCCATATTTCCGAAACTACTGGGCTTAACATTTTGAAAACAGAAACAGGAAATAGTTCTTTACCTATATGTAGATTACAAACTTGTACTTGTGGACTTAACCTGGACCCTTGCTGTTTTCAATAGTTTTCATAGAATAGATAAATACAATATTTTTCATAGAATAGGTAATTACCCTCCATGAAATGCTATAATATATATTTGAAGTCACCGGCTGCTATTTCCATTATCGTCCCCTCGAGCACGGCAGAGTCGATTTTTGATTCTTTTTTTTTTTGATGTTGTGCAGTCGGGTTTTTTTTTTTGTTATTAATAATTCTTATTTTCATCTTTTTAGTTAAAGTTGTGTTATGTTTTTAATTTTTTTTATTTAGGTATATAACAAATTTTGTTTATAGAAAGTACTTGCAAACATCAACATGTCGAGCCCTTTCATTTGATACCAATTCTGCAAACGGTGCAAAAATATCAAGAAACAAAATGTCTTCTAGCATCCGCCATATTGGATTTCAGGTGACATCATATACCCTACGTCACTCGGGCATTTTGCTAGAATCCTTTGATGCCCCATTTATTGCCCCATGCCAAATAGGTTCAATCGTTTTGACTCTAGGTGCTAACTAATGGATTAATTACATAGATACATAATCACATACATACTCCCGAAAAACATAACCCTCCTTTTTGTTTCAATAATTTTTGTTCATACTACCGCCATCTAGTTCATTCGTCCATAGTTTTTAGAGCCGAAGAACCGCGAGCATCATCGAGCAAGCCCCTTTCCATACTTACGCAAAAGCGACGAGGCACACGAAGGCTAGGCGGCCAAGCATAATAGTTACGACTTATTTCTAAAGATGGCACCACTTACATCAAAATCACTCAAAACTTGAGCGATTTGCAATATGGGTGTATAATATTTGTATTATATGTGCAAATCATCTCTCCTCATTGGTGCCTCCTTTTTATTGTAAAAAGTAAAACAACTTTGTTATATTTATAAACGTATTTTTCATTGGCCATGACAATTTTAATAAAAGTATGTATGTATAATGTTTTCTTAAAGACATGTTATGATGGATTTTTGGAAAGTAAATATATCGGGTCAAAATAATAATGTTTAAGGAACACAACACGCTTTTGGCTAGGACACAGATTATATATTATAATAATATACTAGAAGAGCAAATAAATTAAAACATCTTTTTCAAAACACAATCACGTGACAAATTGTTGTAAGTCATCACTTCAACAATGCGAAGCCGCGAGTTTAATTAACTCCTCAACGGCATCCTGGTCCTCAACCAGGTCACCCCCTGGGTGTGCCTGCTCGTCGAGGTTGGAGTCACCATGGCATTCTCCTTCATACGCTGCACTGCATGAAGATCGGGGGGATACCGCGTGATAGGCTCAAACTTCATAAATGAGGTCTCATTTGCGTGCTCTGTCTCATAGTTTTCCTTTACTTCGCAAAATTCCTTATCGACTTCATTGAATACTGGAATTATTTATACCTTATTTATTGTTAGTTGCCTTGCACAGCGTTCAGATTTGCATTAATTACAAAGGAGCGACTCCGCTCATTTCACAAGTGACGTTTTCCAGCGACCACTGTACAGCGTGCCTCATCTAGGTACTGTACCATTACCATGAGTTGTGCAAACCGCTCTCGCTAGCGTAAACTATCGCTTGGTCCCTTTTAGATGTTTTTTTTTTTAAATATAAGGGAAGGCAAACGAGCTTGCGAGTCACCTGATGGTTAATCATTGCCGACCTTTTAGGAAAAAACAAACTCTTCTCTTGAAGGCCCCAATGTCGAAACAGTCCGGGAACACCGCTGATGGAAGTTGGTTCCACAATTTCACCGTACGTGGCAGGAAGTGTCTTAAAAAACGCACAGTAGTAGATCGCCGTTCATCAAGATGGCGTTGGTGAAATCCTAGTTTTCGGCGAGTAGTACGCTGGTGGAATACAGCAGCTGGTAACAAATTAAACGGTTCCTGAACACAACATCGTATCGGCAACAAACATCATTTCTGATAGATTTCGATAGCGAGAACGGTTTGCGCAAACTCATGGCTTTGAGATCTCTTCAACGCCAAGCACATCTGAGAAGTAACATGAATTTCAACCTTACTTTTAACTAATTAAAGGGCTTTTTACCCTGTATACGCTGACGGATATATCCGTCGTTGGCGTTGAAAAGCTTAAATCTTTGACGGTTACTTACTGACTCGCCCCTTCCCGTTACAATTCACCTTGAACAAAGTACACTCGTCTTCAAAGAACGCTAGCATCTGATCAGCGTCATTGAACCCACAAGTTTTTGGGCCTCCGGGTGTACAGCTCTTCAATTTGTAGCAGTAGAATTGGGAGTGTAGAAATGAGGTGTCACTGGCCTGCTATAAGTAAATTCTACAAGGTACAGTAAGTAATAGCAGGGTCTACATTCGACGATGGTCTAATGGCCCGCTGCTCAATTACGTTACACCAACTGGTATCGATTTCGCGAAAAGTAAACCAATTGAACCCTTATTTACATCGAGTGAGGACTAAATTGGTTTGCATTTCTAGTCAAACCGATACCAATTGTGCTAAGAGCTGCCGGTCACATTGCGGGCGTGGCAGGAGCGCGGCGTGATCGCAGCGCGACGCCATCTGTTGTATTGTATAAGAAGCAGAGGCGAAGCGTGAGGGTAAGCCGGTGTATCATTTCTCGTTCTAAACATTATATTGTTACTAATTAAATTTTGCATGTAAATAAAAATATGTAATATGCAATTTTTATGTTAGTAATTAATAATAATGTTTGAGTTAAGAAATTATGCACCGGCTTACCCTCACGCTTCTCCTCTGATAAGAAGTCATAACAAACGTCACACAGTCACGCCACGCTGACAGTGTGACCTTAAGTGATTCAGAAACCGGTCGATATTGAGGTAACGAAATAAAATTGTTTTGTCAGTTTCTTTTAAATGTAAAGTTTGCATAGTAAATCCTCACCAGATGATTACTGTTTGAATGGGCCGGCTCGACCGGGGTAGTACCACACTCTCACAGAATATCGGCGTAAAGTAATAGCTTGCTATTGCGTTTCGTACGGTGAATGACGAGATCCGGAGGCCTATTCCCTCATTCCCATCCCATCCCCATTCCCCAACCTTCCTAGACTGGCAACGCATTGGCAGCACCTATGGTGTTGCAGATGTCCATGGGCGGCGGTGACCATTTTCCATCAGGTGGGCCGTCAGCTCGTTTGTCAGTCAATTGAAATAAAAAAACCGGACAAGTGCGAGTTAAACTCGCGTGGAGAGGGTTCCGTTCCGTACATGATTATCTGAAATTTACTACGTTACTTTAAATACCATAGACTTCTTATAGGTTTTCTTGTAATCTATAGATAAAGAACTATTTTTTGTATTTTTTTCAAAATTTTAGTCCCAGTAGTTTCGGAAATAAGGGGGGAAATGGTCAATTTTCGCCTATTTTCCTAAATAACTTCTAAACTATTTTATTTAAAATTCAAAAGAAAATATATTTAAGATCCATACAATAAGCCCTTTCATTTGATATGTCACACAATATACAATGCAGAACTTTTTATTAAATTTTCTAATTGACCCCCCAAAAGTGGCCCCCATATTTAAAATTCATATATTTACGTCATGCGTCCGTGTTGCGGTCACCGACTTACATATGTATACCAAATTTCAACTCAATCCATCCAGTAGTTTCGGAGCAAATTGGCTGTGACAGACGGACAGACAGACAGACACACGAGTGATCCTATAAGGGTTTATTTTTTTTCTTTTGAGGAACGGAACCCTAAAAATGTAAAAAAACGATTAAATGGTGTTCTGTTATAGAACTGTGAAAAATATATTGAAATCAAACCATAAAATGACAGCTGCTGCTTAACAATCTGCAACTGTCAAAGTTCTTTTACCATTAACATAAAGTCTATTATAGATTGGTTGAGACCATGCCAAATTGGCGTAGTACGGAACCCTCTGTGCGCGAGCCCGACTCACACTTGACCGGTTGTCTAGAATAGTCGTAAAACATGTCAAGTCATTTTACCAAAAAGTACCTAAGCTAGGTAAACTTACCCTTCGCAAAGCAAATACATCAGTGTATTGAACGAGAAATAACATGCTTATCGACACTGTAATAAAAATGTAAATTCATAAGACGAAAATATTTTTTGTTATTTTTGATAACGTGACAAACTTTACCTATAATACAATAGTTTCGATTAGACATGACTAAGAAATCAACCATAGTTTTAAATCATTAGGTAGGATACGACCTATACACACACATTTAATATTAATAGCAAACTCAGGTAATTAAATAAAACACAATTACACGCTCGAACCTTTTAATGTCCAAATTAGCAGTATGCGTCGCTCGTTACTGTGAAATCTGAAAATTAATTATGTACGTATTAGTAAAGTCTAGTGTTGTTTCAAACAAAGTATTATGTATGCCAAATTCAGAAAGGCCACTCAAATTGATTTTTATTAAAGGGACGTTTGAATGTCCTCCTTTGCTGCACTGGGAGTGAAGAAATAGCATAGAATGTGTGCAGATGCTTATCATCCTGGCATGTCGTAAAAGTCGACTAAGGGACGGGTCCTCTCCAACATGGTGGACTATCTGTATGGGCGATGGGCTGATCACCTTTCACCATACGGTTCATCATACCATCTTAGGACTAATTAATCGAACGTGGCCACAAGTAGTCTTGTGGCTCTGCCCACCCCATTAGGGATTTCGGGCGTGATGCTATGTATGTATGTATGTTTGAATGACGCAACTATCGCCGAAAACAACCTGAACGGACTCCTGTGAGCGAAGCACAAATTTCTCGAGCAAAAGATTTTTTAGCTAAGGGTAAGAGTAAAAAAGCTGCAGCAAGTGCGATCGGCATCAGTGAGTCTTGTCTACGAAAAAGACTCAAACTCGATACAACTGCTTCATCCCTGGGTCGATGGAAGCAAACTTTTAACGCTGAGCAAGACGCAGAGTTTGTAGCTCGAAAATTCCTCTTAAGTTTAATTTTAGTCATCAGATTTTATGTGATTTTATATTTATAAGTCGATCTCTCATTACTTATTGATCTAGTCTTAAAGATAATTCGTTATTAAGAAGTCTATAAGTATTAAAAAAACAATGCGCACACTTTCCCGAACGAATGCGCACACTTACCCGCAAAGCGGGTCAAGTGTGCGCATTTTGAATTTTTCTCATTAACCATTTTTATTTTTTAAGTGTCGAAGTTCTATGTTTTATTACTTAATTCAATTATTAGTTCTATAAATACTTCATCATATACATGAGTCTTTTTGTCCTTATTCCTTATTGTTTAATTTTTACATGAGTTTAAATCCTTAAGTGCGCACACTTGATCCGAACGAGTCTATATTTACTAAGAAACTTGTCTTGTTTATGTTCTGGGGGTATTTTTTCTGATATCTACATATATAGTGAATAATATGTTTCCATCGGTAAAACTCGGATCTCAATCGGAAGACGATGGGACCCGAAGTGTCAATTAATTATTGCATTCAATGAGTGATATGTTTATATATTAATATGAAACTTTATTATTTATTGTCAAATGTCAAAATGAAAAACAACAGTGCCATATGCTGTCATTTTTCATTCTGACATTTGACAGTAAATAATAAAGTTTCATATTAATGAAGATAAACATGTCACTCATTTAATACAATAATTAATTGACACTTCGGGTCCCGTCGTCTTCCGATTGAGATCCGAGTTTTACCGATGGAAATATATTATTCACTATATCTGTACGATACTATTGCTACGAACTGCAAAGAAGAACGTACATATGTTGAATTCTAGTGGAATCACTAGTGCTCAACGTTGCACTATTGGAGGGTGTAAGTCAAATTCAAAGTGTTGAGTCGCAATAAGCTTCCGAGGCACCGATCTTACTTGTTGTCACACCGAGAGACCCACCCGTTCCGTAATTGCAGTTCTGCTTAAACACAGTACATTCGCCGTAGAACTTCTTCGTGAGTTTGAGCTTTCTGTCCTTGGCGCAGACACGCTGGTCGGTCGCGTGGCAGTACCGAGCCCGCCAGCACCAGTAAGCGTTGATGAGAGGCAGCTGGCCTGCTGCTATAAGCATTCTCTTTCTCTAAAGGATAAGTAGATAAGAGAGGAATACAAGTCTAGTTTTAAAAGAGTCTTATTTAAAGCGCAGGAGCGAAGAAGAATATATTAAATTTAACTCTTGTAAAATTGCTTACAAATATTAATTTGAAAAGATAATTGAAATATACTTAGATCAAATAAATACGCCTCAAGGTAGAAGTTTTTTTTACACTTAGTATAGTGACGCTATCTAAAATCATCAATTTTGTAAGTAGGGTAGGTACTCAAATCTGCGTACAATTCACCATATAAAGGCATATGAATACTTAGCTATTTAATTTTTAATTATGAATTATTCTCAAATAACTCGGATCCTCTGTGCTACGACTACTAGACAAAAGTACGAATACATATGTATATTTTATAGACAAATACATACACCGATACTAAACATCTGTGACTCGGGTATTTAAACACAGTTTGTGAAAGGAGGGTACCTTAGATAAATCTAAGGATACTAAAGCTAATCGTAAACAAACAAAAGAAACACGCTTTTTCATGAAACGTTGTAAGTATTATTTATTCCCACGAAGAATATTCTCATTTCAAGGCCTCGGTTGCATCTTCAATTTCAGGCAAATCCTGGCATTTCTCAGGAGACGTTTTCACGTAATCTGAAATGGTATCATGATTACTTTGTGCATCTATATAAACAAGTTATTATATAATCAATGAGAAATATTTAATGCTCATAAAGTCACTGGGTAACTCAGCATGATAAAGATCATTATTGCAAAAGATTTGGAAGTCAAGTACCTACACCAAAATGCAATAGCAAGAAAACAAGCAAATAGAAAGAGAGATGTGTTCAGAAACAAACACCGTGCAAAATTACTTCCTCCGCATTACAGATTTGTTTGTGAACCGTAATATAGTATGTAAACATATCCCTCCGTTCTATGCTTGGTAAATTTTCAACAGGCAAATTTGTCAAATTCTTGCCTCTAAATTTGTAAACAGAATGCCCTCCTGACTTACTTGTTTTTTGCAAGCAGTTGTACTCATTGATATCGCAACTATCAAGGAATCTCCGGACTTTCCCTTCAGAGTTAACTCCACATTTCTCTGCACCGTTGTGGACACAGGTTTTGGCGTTATAACACACCTGGGTACATTATGAGTTTAAGACAATACTGAAGCAGGAATACAACTGACAACATTGAAAACAGTCAATACATTTGAGACGCCAAGCCCATACCCCAAATTTTTTAAAACGTTATTTATGACATTACAGAAATCAGCCCAAACTATATCTTTGGTCCATAAACAACACAAAAAGACGCATAAACAAAAGATTGGGACTTTGAAACAAAATTGCGCAATCAATCTTTTATTTGTACTACGTTGAGTTCTTATGATCCGTGCAAAGATGTATGAATATAAACAGGTTGGCCCAGGAGACGCATTGTTGGACTTCAAAATCGGAAGCCCCAGGTTCAATTTCCGCCACAGTCCGATAATTCGTATCTAAAACCTGAATTTTCGGGTTTGGTTTTTGTGTGTTGGTTTGTCTTCGTGCGTTATTCACGGCCCAAAAGTAGATAGGTCTCTTAGTAAGGCTGAAGCTGTTGTTTATTTTATAGAACGCCAAATAATCTTTAAAGCAGTTATCAGTCAGTTAGGTAGTGACATACCATTTCAGATTACATGAATTTTTAAAGCGTAAGCCGCGTCGTTCCTCGGCGCCGCTACATAACCACGTTACGGCGTCGTGTCGTTAAAAAATCTGTTGCAAATCACCTTTATAGCTATAGAATTAAAGGTGACGTGCAACTCGATTTAGCGGCGTGGTTCGTGGCACGTTCTCAACGTCATGCCGTGGCGTGGTCAGGCCAAGACAACATAACAAAATACAAAGACAAAATGGTGGTGTGGGTATGCAATACTTACCTCATTTGCGATTGCATTATGCACGATAAAAACGATCGTCAAACCTGTAAAAAGGACACCATAATAAGTAGGCCCAGAATATTTCTTATGTAATGTTATTTCCCCCAGAAATTTAAAATTAAGTATATTCAGGTTTTCCCCTAAAAATGGTGTTGGAAAGTGACATGATATTTTACCTAAAATCACAACGGCGAACATGATTTCTTATCCGCAGTTCCAACGTGACTTATTCTTCTTCTTAGGGTAAGTACATAAGGAGCAAAAAACTTTCGCGTTTTAAAGCCAATAATCTCAGTCACGTTTACAGTCTAAAATTATTTCTGAGAAAAGTACTTATTGGAAACCTCCTAAGTAAATGTTGGATGAAGCGTGAAATTGCATGAAAATATTAAACTGAGCACTAGCTGGCGTCCACGACATTGTCCACGAATTTGTTTATAGCTCTGCATACGGAACCCTTATAGATTCGTCATGTCTGTCTGTCTGTCTGTCTGTCTGTCTGTCTGTCTGTCTGTCCGTCTGTCTGTCTGTCCGTATGTCACAGCCACTTTTTTACGAAACTATGAAAACTATGCTGTAGAAACTTGGTAAGTAGATGTATTCTGTGAACCGCATTAAGATTTCCACACTAAACTAGAAAAAAAAAATTTTGGGGTTCCCCATACTTTGAACTGAAACTCAAAAAATCAAACCCATACGTGTGGGGTATCTATGGATAGGTCTTCAAAAATGATACTGAGGTTTCTAATTTTTTTCTAAACTGAATAGTTTGCGCGAGAGACACTTCCAAAGTGGTAAAATGTGTGTGTGTCCCCCCCTGTAACTTCTAAAATAAGAGAATGATAAAACTAAAAAGAAAATAGGATGTACATTACCATGTAAACTTCCACCGAAAATGAGTTCGAACGAGATCTAGTAAGTAGTTTTTTTTAAAACGTCATAAATCACGGAACCCTTCATGGGCGAGTCCGACTCGCACTTGGCCGTTTTTTATAAACGTACTCTTTGCTCCGGGATATAATTAAGATATAAGATATAACTATGCCAATTGTGTTTTGGAAATAGTTATTTTTTCAATAATATAATGAATATGAACACGTATCTTTTTCGCTTTGCCAAATCAAATAGATTTTGTTAAAAAACTGTTTAAGTAAAGTCGATTTAGTTCTTCTCAGCGCCTTAATTTGGATCGCAGAACGTGGTCGTTAGCCGTGAAAAGTCTAATTGAGTCATCTAGCATTCATCAAATCAACTTGCATGTTCACAATAATAATATTAGGTATTAATAAAGATATTTTTCTCTGGCAATTAGTTTTATTGAAACGTTCAGAAAAAGTGGTCTGTGTATATGTTTATGATCTAACAATTCCCACTAGCCGAAATAAAGGCTTGTTATGTCTTTATCGAGCTATCGGAAATACTGCTTCTTGCCGATACAAGTAAAAGGTACTGAACGATAGTTCTCGATAACGAAAACGGTTTGCGTAAACTCATGGTAATGGTACAGGGCACTTGAGTCTGCCACGACGGTAGGCACTGCTAAAAAAATACTACTTAGCATGTTCTATGAGTAAGCAACCGTCAGACCTAAATCCCTAATGGGGTGGGCAGAGCCACAAGACTACTTGTGGCCACGTTCGATTAATTAGTCCTAAGATGGTATGATGAACCGTATGGTGACAGGTGATCAGCCCATCGCCCATACAGATATTCCACCATGTTGGAGAGGACCCGTCCCTTAGTCGACTTTTACGACATGCCAGGATGATAAGCATCTGCACGCATTCTATGCTATTTCTTCACTCCCAGTGCAGCAGAGGAGTATTAATATACAACTTGTTGTTGAAACAGCCTTATAGTAATAAAATTGCGCAAAGAAAACATAGCGATATGGATTTCACCAGAGTAATCAAAAATACGACGTATAAACTCATCTACGTACACCGGCGAGTGGTGACTGTAGCGGAAAAATCGAGTTTCCTTAGTGTTTAATTGCATATACTGTGGATTTTTTAATAGCTCAATGCAGGTGGCGTTTGCATTGCTTATAATCGGGATTGCGATAAACTGTAGCTTCGGTTATCGTGATACATTTGAGAAAGTAAGTTATGCATGAAGTTAAATGCAGCACAACTAGATCACTTCGTGTTTATCAGTGCGTCCTCTTCTTGCGTAGTAACTTGGACATAATTGTGTGAATTTTCCAGCTACTCTAAACTAGTGCAAAAGAGATACACTGATTAACAAATGTCTTGGGCATTTTATGCTTAACTGCATCATAACGACGTGGTGGAGTATGTCCGCAAGAAGTCCGGCTACTCCCTGAGGGTATTCCAGCTGCGATCGCGCCAATACGTGCACTTCAGCTCGTTCGTGTTGCGCGTGCCGCGGCCGCTGTTGGAAACCGTTACGTGTCCGGACTTCTGGCCGAAGGGTGTCGTGTTCAGGCGCTTCCGGGGCACCATGCCTATCCAGGACACGGCTCCAGATGGGACGACGCTAAGGAGCCAAACCTTTTCGTCTCCTAGATGATATTACTTTTAAGTTATTTTAATATGTATGTTAGTCTGTACGGTATTTATGTATGGGCCACTGATGCCTGAAATAAATGGTTTATTATTATTATTATTATTATAACTGGCCGGGTCTCATGAATTTATCTATTTATTAGGACGTCCAACAATAAGTACACTGCTTACATAGATAGTATTTTTGCATGCACAGTTAATAGCTGAGCTTAGCTGAAGCGCCTTATTACTTTTAAAAGTTCACACTAAAGATTAAAAATTAAATTCTTTTGGGAATGTCAGCCCCATGATAAGAGGGGCTAAAGTTCCCAAATAGCTTCATTGCCAATCGAAGTATCAGAAACATCGTCGAATAACTTTGCAGATGTGTACGAGTCTGCTCAGCATATTTTCTTTCCAATTCCAAAAAACTTTTAGGAGCAATTTCCGCATATTTCTCATATTCGATTTGTTAAATCCGGATATTTCGGATAATCCGTTTTCTTTCTGTTTTATTTTTTAAATACATATAAGAGGAAGGCAAATGAGTTTGTGGTTAGTAAGATAGTGAAATACAGCGGCTAGTATTAAATTGAAAATTTCTTCGGAACACTCCCGATGATATATCATATACATAACGCAGAGCGAGCTAACGTCCCTAACAGAGACGTAAAATAGACATTTAATTTTCATCTCGCTTTAACATATAACTCCAGGCCCTGTGATCAGGCGTATAAATAACACTTTTCTGAAAATGGCCTTAGGGATCCTACTTTCTTTAATAAATCGATCTCTGTGACTTCGGTTAGCCATGTGACAGACACTACGCAATACGCATGTACCTCGCTTGTTATTAGGCTTTCTTATCAATTTCATTGAATATCGAGTGAAATGGAGTTAATAGTAACACTATAAATGCAAACGGCTTTACTCATGAATTATTGTCAGAAATAGTCCGACATGTTTTGGACCCGTATGGAGTCCTTCTTCAGGGTTTGAGTGCGTTCGCGGTCAAAGCAACCCGCGCACTGCCCGCCGCGCGGCCCACTGTGCCCGAGGCGAGGGCGCAGCAGCCGAGTACATCAACAGCGCCGTCATCCCCCGCTGCCCCCGCGCTCTCGGCTCGGGCACAGCGGGCCGCGCGGCGGGCAGTGCGCGGGTTGCTTTAACCGCGAACGCACTCAAACCCTGAAAAAGGACTCCACACGGGTCCGAAACATGTCGGACTATTTCTGACAACCATTCGTGAGTAAAACCGTTTGTATTTCTAGTGTTAATAATGTCTCACGAAAGTTTTAATTTGTCTAGAGTTAATAGTATAGTTTAAGTAATTATTTGAACGCTAATTTTTAGTACTAAGTAACAAAAAATCCGAATTATCCGGTAAATTGACGTTGTCAAAACCGGATCCTATAGATATTCAGCAGATGTCTGAATAATTCGGATATCCGGATTGCAAACCCTAAGCACGGCGTTTCAGCGTTTCCTTGGCTTTTCGGCTACCACTGTTGTTTTTACAGATAAATGATTGATTATTTTTGTTAAAGATATGCCAAACTGCATCTGAGTGTAGGCATGATTGGAAAGCCGTATGTGGCGTGCAACGCTTTAAAATACTTGAACCACGCTGGTTTATTGATACCTGCACCATGATGGAGCAAAATTGTAAATCCAAAACGTGTAAGTAAAGTTTGAGTAGATCTTAAGATGAACGATGAATGAATGATGATATACTTAATCAATTTAAATCCACCTTTGCTTAACATTGTATCCATGGATTACCCTTAAAATCGCTTTTTACTCATTTTTATTATTGGTATTTATGCGCGGGACGGTTCTCTATTCTATTTGTACAATATTTTTACTTTTTCTTAACAGTCACATACACAGACTGTGACATACATACAGGCAGACAGACATAGCAAAGCTACAGGGTAGTTTGACGACGGGATCCTAAAAACATCCTTCTTGTTTATTTAATATAATTTGTTTTTAAATTATCACTGCTTTTTCATACAAAGGCAAAATTTTACTGTAAACATTTCATGAATATATAAATAACTAGTGGACCTTCCACAGCTTCACCCGCGGTATTTTCCGTATAAAATGTATCACCCCCTTTCACCGCTTCAGGGATGGAATTCCAAAAAATCGCTCCTTTGTGCACCTCTAGGGTACTCGAGGAATGTCTTCTTCAAATTTCAAACCTCTAGGAGCACCCGTTTAGGCTGTGCGTTGTCTATAAGTGAGTGACGGTACTGTTTTATATAAATTGATTAGCTATGTACCTACCTACTCGTAAGCAACAATACAACGAATAAAAAAATGCTAGATTTAACAACTACCACTGCCTATTTTCGGGGGAAATGTGATTCCGCTAGCAACATTATTTGTGGACTGTGTGTGCATCGTCATGTGTAAGTACGAGTTGATAACGCCTCACTTTTGACAGGTCGCGGTTTGACACCTTCCTTCTGTGTTATTATTCTGAGGGCCTGTTTCACAATGTCCGAGTAAAATGTGTCTGTCGAGTAACTCATACAAAATTCGCCGTTATCTGCGAAATAACGCCTTACTTGGATGTGAAACAGGCAGTAAGCCTGTAATAGGCTAGTTTCTTGAAAAAATCTAATTAGTCCGTCATTTACATTATAAAAATATATTGAACACATATTTTTTCTTTTGTCAATTAAACAAAAAATAACGAAGATATAGTGCGTTGAAGTTCCGCGTGACGTCACGACTTTGTACACTTTTTACCATTAAGTGACGTCATTAGCCCCCACTCCCGAACTTTGATGCGCGTATCTATGGCAATTTTGATTGATTTGATAAAGCAAAAAATACGTGTTCAATATTTTTTGATAATCTAACTGACGGACTTATTAGAATAAATATGTTTTTACCCAGGAAACATCCCTATTGACAAAATGAAAGGAATTCTATCAGAAACAATGTGAACTTTCTTTTCAGATTTTCGAATTACAAACAGAAAATTTTGTTCTATATCGAACGGGTCAGCTATTTTGAATTAATCACAAATAGGTAAATAGGTAATATATTAACACTTATGTGATAGCTATTTACATTTCATCAACACTATTGTACCAACGAGGATGTTTTCGCAAAGGATACACAACAGAGATGTTCTGAGGAGTATATACTTAAATACAGAAGGGTCGCAAACGCGAAGCTAGACTCATTGCAATTTAAGACGCCAGGGGAAGCGAACATGACGGCATTTAATACAATTACAGGTAAATAAATTTAAATCGTCTTTCATTTATCGATCTGAGTATCTGAAGCTAATTTTGGCTACAATAATTATATCAAGTAACGCAGTCGGTTGAATATATTCAGTACCAAGTTGAGAGTTAACGTATAAGTTAAGTTTAAGTATAAAACTTTTGATTTCTCAAAGAGTTCATTGTGAATACACGTTGCGTTGTGTTAAAAGTTAAATTTAATAGGTTAAATTATATATCGCCTTTTTAATTCCTTCAAATGTTTTTACAATTTATTGTTCATAAAAATTACTTACGCGTAATTTTCATTTTTCATACTTAGTTATTTTATGCATTATTATTATTATTATATTTTGTGAAAATATCATTAAGTCTTTCATATCGAATTTGATTTAATGATTAAATTTAAATTCAGTTATTTTGATTAAAATTCATTAATCACTTTTAAATTCAAAAATATTAAAGTCAAATAATTTAATAACCCATTCCCTACGAATTTTAAATATTGAGATTTTACGTTTGCAATATTTTCAATCCTTAAAATTTACCCTTTTAATTAAAAATATGCTACGTAAAATTCAAATACAGTTTAATGTTTGTCACCTAAGTACTATATAGGGAATCATTTAAAAGCCATTTTTTTTTTACATAAATACAATTGAATTTGCATCATACTATCCAAGGTTGAAATTCTAAATACAAGTATGTGGTCGATAAAGTGCCTCTGCCCGGATAAGGGTTAGACTCAAAGCCTGTTAGATCTAAACGACACGCAAATTCACCATACTCTGACCACCATTCATCAATTATTAAAGTAACGATTTAAGAAACATTATCTCTCTTTATTTATTTTGTTTCCAGTCATTTTAATCGTCTGCTACATGGCATCATTCGTGGCCAGTCACGGGCCTCTTCAGGACCGAGATTCCGAAGACATCACAATGGGAAGGAAGGTACAAAAAGTAAGGTTTACTTACCACTCAAACGTAATTGAACGTATGGTGACAGTTTTGAGTGTTTCAGCCCACTAATATTTATCGTACACATAACGCATTCGTCAAAGGTGACAGATGCTTATGTACGCGATAAAAGCTAGTGTACTGGGCCCTCAGAGAAAATCTAAATGAGAGGGACCGTAAGAAGGCTAACCTGACAAATGCATGCTCATAAAGTTTCTAAATATTGATAACCGATAGTGAAGTTGCTGTCTGTACCAAAATATTTCGCATGCAGGTTTCTTCATGCCTTTACAATATTCTCCATGTTAGAATGTACATAAAATCAATATTTTCTTTGGTAAAGGGATTTGATATGTAGTTAGTTATCAATAAGTGTGAAATTGTAACTAGGCGTCGTCACCGACTCGTGAAATACTCTTTTGACCCTAACAACTTCTTTTTGATTTTCAATTTTCTTGTTCGTGTTTCCAATTTCGAATTTAGATCGATATGGATCGATTCAGACGTGGACCATTCCATAATAGATCTTGGCCGCGAAACGTTGATTTTCGTGCCCTCTCGAATTTATAGAGCTGCTCTTGTTGATATTAAACATTATTATCCAAGGATCTAGAATCAGCTTCTTATATAAACAAGCCATCAGTGCAGTGTTGTTTGTGAAGGAAACTTATTACTTCATTGTGAATAACAAGAATTCATCATTGAGATCCTTTCGTGTATGTAGAGTGCCATACAAAGCCTACCCTAACATCCCATCCACATCATCACCTTAGTACCCATTTTTATAAGCGCATTGTTACAGAGTGCCTCCTATTTTTAACCAACTTCAAAAAAACCGAAGGGGGAGGTTATCTATTTTTATATATTTTTTGAGCACAGTATGAGAGATGTATATTTGTATACCTAATTTACATGCCACCGACTTCTATATATTTCATTTATTACTGAATTAACAAAATATCTGATGATTCTAGGTAATTTACTAGCGACTAGTCTTTATTTCTTTGTTTTCTAAGGGTTATTGGAGTCGGTTTTGTTTTCTGTTAATTATTAATAAATTGGCCGTTACATTGTTTTCCTGCTACCCTCAACGATCCATACCAGAATGTCTACGATATGCAATGCCGCCACAATTCGTGTTTCAGATGGGTGCCAAATGGTGCAGCATGGCGAAAGTTTGCAACCACGACCGTGTGCCGATCTGCGGTCTCAGCCACGCTGGCGACGTCATGGGCTTCCGAGACCTTTGTGACATGTTCGACTATAATTGCATTAGGAGACGAAGTTTGTATTATATCAAATGCTTTAGCCTGGTTCAGACCACCTCTTGATGTAATTTTCTTTTATTCATAATCACTCGTGCACCTTTCGCATCCTTGTGTTGCTTAGGTTATATATGTACCAGTATACCACAAACTTTAATGACCAAATTTATATCATCACCAGCGGATACATACGTATGTCCGAGGCACAAGGCTTCTTTCATTGTTTAAGGGATTAGGCAATAGAAAATTGTCACCAGTGGCGGAGCCTGCCTACAAGCCCATTCCTGACGGCTTTACCAAGCTAGAAAGCTACGGCTAGCTGTCAGTGAAGTCCATGCTACTCTAACTAAATGTTAGACTCGCACGTACGGTTCTAATTCTTCCGGCTTCCCTTAGAAAATATTTGACGCTTCGCCACTGATTGACACATTCAACTGTAACTGCATTACTAACTTAACAATGGAATATTAAATTTATTTAATATCTGGACTAAGTGTGGAACTGTGAGAAATTATGTACGGCATATTTTCTGTTTTAAAATCGATATTAATAAATAATAATGATTTTCAGATTACAAGCAAACGAGCTGCCCAGCCGATAAAAACTTCCTGACTGCCTCAAGAAAGCCCACTAATACATTCTACGATGATTAAAGACATATATTTTATATTAGATAGTATATAACTACTAGTTAAAAATATGCTATTATGTTATTATTATGTTGACTGGTAATAAAATTCGACCTAAATATTTTAATCCTTTTCAAAAAATTGTTAGTTCTATATAATGTCTTGTGTTTAACTTTTATTCGGAGCCATCTACTATAATGGAATTTATACATATAGTTTGATTACAAGTCATATGCATTATGAACTTTTTTTGTCAACAATAAATAGTTACACAAACGTGTGTAGGTTCTTTCAACAGATTATCAATAACGTAGGTTGCCAAAACAGGACCTTTATCGTTCATTAAAATCATCAAAAACTTTAATACGCCATATGAAAAATCTGAATTTAGCCTGTTTTCGAATGAACAATGATTTTCCCCAAAATTTATGGAAGTAACGGTTTATCTGAACAGATTTCAAGAACTTTCAAAACCGTTTACTTCGTTCTTAAAAATAATATATCTACCCGATAACATGACTATAAAGTAAAATCTGTGACATAAATAAAAAGGTGATACATCCATATAATTTTCATCACACTTGCTCGGAAAGGATGTTATTATACGCAAGCGTATAGAGCAACTATAGCCGATGTAACTCCTCTATGGGCCCCGCCGTCAGCGGGAGTTATAAACCATACAAAATCCATAACTCCCTAGGGAGTTATGGATTTTGTATGGTTTCGAACTCCCGCGGGCAGTTAAGTGCGCCAGGTCGGCGGAGCTGCTCGGGAGCCGCAGCCGGCGGGGCGCGCGACCCGCAAGCCGGCGGAGCTGCCCCGCGCTAATCGCAACGTACTTACAGTTTATGAACACCCACCTGACGGTAATTCACGATGTAAAATGGGAATAAAATTAATATATTTACTTTTTTGTCTAATTTTTATTTCATTTCCTCGCAAATGTGATGAAAAACATTGTGTGTATCACGGGCAGTAAGGGGATAACAAACTCGAGTCATAAAAGCCCTCGGCTATCGGCGTCGGGCTTCTAACAGACTCTCGTTAGTTATCCCCTTCTTACGGCCCTAGATGCACAATGTACTATAACTGTAGACTTCTCTGCTAGCCTACTATGGCCGATATCGTATTTTGCTTAAATGATATTTTATCCACTTTCGACAGATGTCAGAGACACATTTTAACTCAATCGAAGGCCAAAGTCAAATAAATTCTGATTACGAGGTTAGTTTATCCTGGCTTTATTATGCCCAGAGAAGGGCATAAATAAAGATAGTACAAATTATTGGCATAGGAAATCATTGTAATGAAATAGAAATCCGGTATCCGATCACTTAGCCAAAAAACGTTTAACAAAATCTACCATTTTACAACTTTTCATTTCGCAAACTTTTTACTGTCAACTGAATCTGATCACTTTCCTTACATTATACTCCAAAAAGTCGAAAAGGTTAGATTTATGATAATCCTGAAGAGTTATGCTTTAGCAGGAAATAAGAAGTTTCCAAATGAAAATTTGTAAAATGATGCATTTGTAAAACGTTGAGTTGCCAATCATTAGTGAACCAAGGAATGCCCTGTTAAACATCCACTCATGATGATAAGAGGGATTGGTTTAGAGTCCCCATACTATTGGAGACTACATACAAGCAACAAGTTGAATAGCTTGGCAGATTGTGTCAGGGTTCTCATGAGAGCTTTCTTTTACTGAAAAAGTAAATTCTAAATTCAATTCCGCTTGGGCCGAGACATAAAACCGGTGCGACGGACAAGTGCGAGTTAAACTCGCGTGGAGAGGGTTCCGTTCCGTACATGATCATCTGAAATTTTCTACGTTACTTTAAATACTATAGACTTCTTATAGGTTTTCCTGTAATCTATAGGTAAAGAACTATTTTCTGTATTTTTTTCAAAATTGTAGCCCCAGTAGTTTCGGAAATAAGGGGGGGGGGGGAATGGTCAATTTTCGCCTATTTTCCTAAATAACTTCTAAACTATATTTATTAAAATTAAAAGAAAATACATTTAATATCCTCACAATAAGTCCTTTCATTTGATATGTCACACGATATAGCTAGCACAACTTTTTATTTTAATTTTCTAATTTACCCCCCATAAGTGGCCCCCATGTTTTAAAAACATATATTTACGTCACGCGTCCGTGTTGCAGTCACGGACTTACATATGTATACCAAATTTCAACTTAATCGGTCCAGTAGTTTCGGAGCAAATTGGCTGTGACAGACGGACAGACAGACAAACAGACAGACACACGAGTGATCCTTTAAGGGTTTCGTTTTTTTCCTTTCGAGGTACGGACCCCTAAAAAGGTGTGAGTTGTTAAGAGATAAGAATATCTATGTCATAAACCATTTGCTACTTTATTTGCGTATAGTAACTATTACAATATTTTATGTATTCTTTCTTCTCGCCGTATTTCTATTATGCAACGTGATTTGTAATAAACTCATAATGTGATTGATACACGTCAAATAGGGAACACAAAATAAAGTTGTTCTGAATAGAACTTAACTTCGTATTAACTATAATAAAGGAAGAACTTGTTTTATTTATGCTAAAAATTTTCACAGGTCATGGTTCACACATTGATGACAATTTTCTGAGTAGAACATTATGATGACATTCATATGTCAATCAATATATAATATTAATTAATATTTGCTTACAAAGTTAATTAATTACCTTCTTAATAAAGCGTCCTTTCTTTTAAATAGTAGAATAGGAGTTTGGTGCCAGCCACCCAAAATTTTGCACGCAAAATCACCCAACTGTTGCAATGCTCCTAGCATGGTCCAGTGGGAAACAGAACATGCGAAATCTTCACCGGTGAACCTTGTAACGGAAACGGATCGTTCTGACGTATTATCTCCGGCCCGCGCTAAGGGTTGTTTCACACGTACCACAACCACACGACAACCACAACCACACCACAACCACAACACGTGGTCGGGCGCATATTTTGTATTGGAAATGAATACTACAATTCACACGTACCACATTTTGCCGTCATTATCGACCCACAATTCACACGTAACCACTGCTTGACCACATTTTAACGCTGCGATGTGGTGTGATTGTGGTAAGTGTGTAACAACCCTAAGGTCCGCAGCATTATACCGAGATGCTGAGGACCTAAACCGAATTTGGTGAAGCGAAACGCCATTTTCAATAGAAATCCTGCAGCACGGAAAAGTCGAATGACATTGTTTTGACAAACAAAAGTAAGTTCTGTCACGAATAATGTTTATTTATTAATCCGGCCTCTCCACATGAACGCTTGCATGATGACGCCAATTTGTTATTACTGAAAATTGAAGTGTAACTTTACGCATCCGTTTGACCACACATTAAGTGAAAATTAATATAAAAAAACCTTTGTTAAAAACAAGTGGAATAGGTTCTACTCTCGATTCTGAGCAAACTAATTACTGATTTTGCGTTAATTACCAAACATGTTGTATATTCTCTGTTCGATCAACTATTATAAAGGTAAACCTGTGTGCAAGAATAGTACATTGTGCATCTAGGGCCGTAAGAAGGGGATAACTAACGAGAGTCTGTTAGAAGCCCGACGCCGATAGGCGAGGGCTTTTATGACTCGAGTTTGTTATCCCCTTACTGCCCGTGATACACACAATGTTTTTCATCACATTTGCGAGGAAATGAAATAAAAATTAGACAAAAAAAATATATATAGTAATTTTATTCCCATTTTACATCGTGAATTACCATCAGGTGGGTGTTCATTAACTGAGCGTACGTTGCGATCAGCGCGGGGCAGCTCCGCCGGCTTGCGGGTCGCGCGCGCCGCCGGCTGCGGCTCGCCCCACCGTCAGCAGGAGTTATAACCCATACAAAATCCATAACTGCCCTTGGGAGGTAAGTAGGCTACAGCTGCTCTGTACGCCTGCGTATAATAACAGACTTTCCGAGCAAGTGTGATGAAAAACAAATTTTCTTAGTAAATAATATAGTTAGTAATAGTAGTATTGCTAAATTCAATCACTCACAAATTGACTTTTTAAGTAAGCAGTGACAGAGAACCTAATTTCCAGCAACCGAGTTTTCCATAACAAAATTATTAGCATCGTCGAAAACAATTGACGGAAATTGTAACACGTACAGCAAACTTAAGCTAAATTTCCCATTGTAATACTGTTTCAGACCAAGAAATGTCCTTTGAAATACCAAACAAAGACACCGCTAGCCAAATTAAGACCTTGTACTTTTGTTTCAGAGTTCAATGTGATATAAAGGGTTGGTTATAATATATCCTGCTGTTCCAATATTACAAGTTGAGTTATATCCTGTAATTGAGTTTTGTTTCAAGTTGTATTACTCCGACGATGTTGAAGTGACGACGTATTAGATTAACAGATAATCTCATGTATTTCGAAAAGCAATTATTTGTTCTTATTTGTCTCCTCGTTTCAGTGCATACTCATTTAGTAGTAGATAAAAATAATTTGGTAAGTTTTTAAAGCTTTGAAGAACTTTTAAGATTATTAAGTGCTTATAATTGTTACTTTGTCTATCCTCAAAGTCAATAGCAATTTATTTTGTATAGACCCTAAGACTGATCCCTCAGTCCGTGAAATTTTGCAGTATGACTAGGCAGGGTTACATAGTACGCGTTATCAAATAATCCAAATCTCCCAATAGGCACAATTAGATTATTTGAAAACTATCATCTAAGGTCTGTTGGGCGAGAGTTGATAAAAAAAGTAAAAAGTCAGGGCTTCTTAACTCATTACAACTAGTGGCCCACTAATTATTTTTACCGATGATAATAAAAAATTAAAGAGAAAGATTATATTTTTTTCATAGAATATTATTATTGAATAGCCTAACTGTATAAAAAGAAAGCAACACGCGAACGGAACACCCTACGCCACACTCGAAGCCAATGACATTATTATACCTATCTAGAAAGACACAAGACACGTCATATCCATATACTCAACGAGTTTTAAACATGTGTCATAGATATTTTTTTTCTTTTTCTTTTCTTTGGCCAAAGCCAATGCAGATTATTGAATTTATATGACATTTGACGCGGACATATAAGACATTAATTTGCAATATGGCGATTGTGTATATGAACACAACAAATATACTCTTATTTCTTTCGCCGCCGTCCGCCCGGCGCGTAAACGCAGTTGACAATATCTGCGTCCCTTGGACCACGAAACTCAGTGCGCGCGGCGATAAGCGACGCCCGTCATACAGTTTGCGATAGTTAAGCGACAGTCGCTATTTCGAAACGATATCATAATATTTATCAACTCTCGGCGAACAGACCTTATACACTCAATCATTCTGCAAATTTTCACAAACGGAGGAATTAGTGTCAGCGTCAAACTCCTCGTCAAAATCATGTGCACTTAAGAGTTAACATAAATACATACATACATTATGGATATTATACACGATTTTAAAAGGATACGTAAGTTCTGGTTGAAATCTTTACACTTTTTGAAGTATAGGTATAATGATTGATGATTTTGGCCTTTACCCATACTATGATTTCTTACTCCAAACCTAACCTTATTTTTCTTTTTCCAGTCGGCACTAAAATCATTGTGTGAGCACGCGTACAGTTGTTTCCATGACAAAGTCATTGTTTGCGGCAAGTCCGTCAATGAAGCACGCACCTTCCTGGATCTGTGTGACATGTATGAATTCGCCTGCGAGTACAACATGGGTGAGATATTTAAACGAATATTTGAATGTAGGTATTTTTCCAAAATATGAAGCAGAAATGCGATTATATCAAAAGTAAATAAAATAAGAGAAAAGTCTCTGAAGCCCCTGCCTGTCAAATGTAGTGTCATTTGACAAAGGAGCTGCGAAGATTTGTAAACGCAATATACTTACCTGTCACCATATTCCCACTTTCATTGGGTATCTACTTGGGTAAGCCTTTGTTATGTCATAAAACAAATAATTGATTATGGACGGCCAGCGCCTCTATTCGGGAACGCTAAGTGATTTTGTAGCGACTCGTGAGCGATATTTCTCATCCCACTGTTCCGCACGACGCGTAATGCGAAAGAGTAGGGAAGAAGAGGAAGAGGAGGGGTGAAGAGGAAGAGGGGTGAAAGGGGGGGGGGGGAGGTGGTGGGTGTGGGACGAGAAATCTCGCTCACGAGTCGCTACAGTATCACTTAGCGTTCCCGAATAGAGGCGCTGTACGCATATATCATTTCGCATATAGAAAAGAAAAGCAGTACCGACATAGTTTGTCATATTTTAATTGGCGGATATCTCTCCGTGACTTACTATCTACGCTGAATTTAAACACTTCCGTTTTCCAATCTAAAACAAAAAGGATAATAATATATTAATAAGATCTAAATACAAAATATATTTGTTCAGTTTTCAGACACGTCAAAGACGACGATAATTGTCCTAACCAAAAGGAATTGGGCCCTGGAGTTGGTAAATAAAAAGGAAATGTCTTAGATACGTTATTTAATCGAAAAGTCATAATAAAGTTGTAATTTCAAAATGTATTTGTACTCTCAATTGTAAATGACACAGTTATTTGATTTCATTTAATATCCAATTCCGTTGATTCTCTTAAAACTTGGGCCTGCAAGTGGCAACAGCAGAGAAATCTAAAAAAAAATAAAAATAGTTTTTAGCATTTGAACACCCTTATGACCAGAAAACCTTATTCCCTGTCCAAATCAATATGTCCAAATCAGTATGTGTGTAATTAGGTTACTTTAGTTTCTTACATGCACTAGAAAGCTCTCAATAGCCAGCGTTGAACAAAGCGCTGTACACAATAGGGAATCATACCTCAGGAGTTAACCTTGCAGAAGTATTGATTCAGACAGGGCTTCATTTACTCACTATACTTCCAGTAGCAATTGACTTGAAACATGTGACACATATCCTCAAATTTGCCATAGCCGAAGTTGTCATCGAACCCACAAACAGGGGATATAGTCCTCTTGCAGAGAAGAGCAAGAGTGCACCACGGATTCTTTGTGACTGGCTTGATAGTTGACACCGTCTCGACCTTACCACCCATAGATCGACGATTAAACTGGAACGATGAGAAACCTCAAGTGTAATCAGTATGCCATATCAACTTACTAAGTCTATTGGAGACAAGGAAAGGAAAATAAAGCAACAAACTCCGCAGGAATATTTTTATTCACAAACTCAGAGCGAGGCACAGAATGTCAGCAATTCCCCTTTAGATTAAATATCTTTTAACATCTACGCTAGCATAGACAGAACTTGTAGGCAGGTATTAAGTTTAATGAGAGTGTCACGCAATTTTCTTTATCTACACCCATATCATAAAACCTCCATTGTTTAATCAAAACCCGTAGGAAATGACCACCATTTTGACAACCAATTAGAAAAAACCAGTGCTGCAGTGTTTTTTTTAAATCGTTTTTAGTAAAGAAATGAGATTAAATTTGGAACAGCTGTCAAAACTCAAGTGGGTCTCTATTCTAGTATCCATAGATATTAAAACAGTTATTGATACGAAACGTCAATTCAGTATGTTTTTTTAATATAAACTGCACAATATTTGATCTCGAGAGACGTGAGAATAGGGACTTCATTCGTTTGTCTACGACTTAAAAAAAAATGGTCTTGACTGAGGATCGAATTAGCGCCATTATGTTGGTATTTTGCTGAACGAAAGTAGAATTGTTCTTGAATTGAATAGAAAAAGTTGTTTGTAATTTACATTTTAGTTGAAAATCCAGTTAGTCTTCTCGGAATGTGTGTGATGTGAAAATGCGCCGGATATCGGAAATATGCAGCCACGATTGCAACAAATAACTTGTTGCCAGAAAATATTGTTTCTGAACCCATCATGGAGGATTTATAATATGTGTGTAGATAAAGTTATGTATGCAACTCTGCATAATTTGGCCTTAAAACACTCGTGCGATCTTATTATGAAACTCGCCTGTCGGCTCGTTTCATGAAAACCGCACTAGTGTTTTAAGGCCTATCATTATGCAACCGTTGCATAAACTACTATCATGAATTGTGGGCGTCGACGACTTTATTGCTATTGCACTTGCAGTTAATGGAAGTAAATAGAACAAATAATCGCACTTATTATTAATATTCAATGAAGAAAACATCTAAACAAGAGCTACAGAAATCTTAACTTAAATTTGTGTTGTTTACTTTCGCAAATAGCTTCGGAGCGGGTTTATAACTTTGCTCTACGAGAACAACAGGCTCCTTGTCACTAGAAAACTCTGACATAGCTAAATCTTTCATCAAATTCCCGTATCTCGGAAATTGTTGACTCAATCTTGAGAACGGACTTTGCTTAGTATCAGTATGAAACCGTCTATTTGGCCGTGGTACCTCCACTGTCGTAGGCAGTATCGGCTTGTCGACATGTTTACTCATGTTTTCGACTAGTTGTTTGGTGACTTCGCCCTGTGTCTGGACCATCCTCACAAGCTGCTCCAGTGCTTGAGTGTGCTGTACCAACTTGTCTTCAACAAAGTCATCAAAAGAATCACTCGTCTTTGATGTCACTGCCCGTTTTCGAATGTTCTGGCAAAGCAATCAAATACTTACTTTACTTATTAATAAATGTTTAAATGGGATTCTCGAGAATTTCTGTATATGTTGGTATATTTGTATTAAGCTAAAAATATGAATTACTTTGCTATTCCGCAAAAAGTAATTGCGTAGCATGGCAAAGTATTTGTTTTGTTTTGACAGTATAATTAGATGAAGTCTGCCAGAAAGGTAGTTTAATGCTAGAGGATGGTCGAAAGTAATTTTTTGTAACCTAAAACAACTCCTGGTATTACTGATAGCTGATATAAAAGTAAAGAGGTAGCTTGATGATATAATCTATAGTAGTAAGTAGAACCAATTGTAGAGTCCAAGGTAGAGCCGATGGCAGGTAAATGGTAGGATTTAGGGTAGAATTAATGGTGGAGATGAATCCGATGGCAAAGTCGATGACCGTTTCAACAATGGAGTCAATGGGAGTTTGGTGGAGCAGACCGGAGCGATGGTAGAGTCTATAGAGCCAAAAGAGTCAAATAACTATAGTCGAAATCTACGCGAGCAAAATCACAGGCAAACACTAGGAATTCATATTTTTAACTTAATGTGGACTTCCGCAAATCACTATTGGAACTTATTAATTTGATGCTCACCGTGGGTGTTTCTACAGCGTAGACCAAAATGTCATCCAATTTGTCCATTAGTTGATACGACGGAGCTGCCAGTACCAACAATGCGACAACTATAATAGAAAACAACCCTCAAAACAATGTATTATAAAATAAGCAACCTTAAACTTAAAAAACAAATATACGCGTCGAATTGAGAACCTTCTCCTTCGGTTTTTTTTTTAATTCGGTTAAAATGAGACTACTACGTCATCTTGTACACCAATTTTTGCGATTTAACAAAATTTAATAGCTTCTTCCATACTGTAAAAAATCAATAAACTTCTAACAGCAGATCAAAAGCTTAAGTTTGAGCTTCATTATGTTATTAAGCTTCATTACACTTTTAGAAGTAAAAGAAACAAATACCAATAAAATATCATATTGTAATCTATATTTTAAATTTGAAACAAATAAAAGGAGAATTGCAGCATCACCATAAGGTATTGAACCCTTTATGTGCAATTAAAACTCACACTTAATCAGATTATCATATTAATTTGCAAAAGTGTCATGGAAACAGTATCCTTAGTTAGTGGTTCTATCACAACGGTTACGCAAATTAATGTCATTTTATGTGTCCTGTCATTGTTAAACTGGTTTCAAATGGATTGTTTTAATCATGGTTAAATGCAATTGCGATATTCACCGATGAATAAGGGCTCCATGATGCCTGCGTCGGTGACGGATAAGTAGGTCAGCCTTCGAGATCGCACCACTTATAGTGTCGGTAATTGTGTACTCAGATTATTCAGTTTTGATACTTGGCTCTTTTCTTCAAGAAGGAACTACATTCGTGGATATCATATTAACTTTTCCTGAGTAAAAATTAAACGATGAGTAATATTTCCCCAGGATACAAGTAGTCTAGCTAGGATTATTAATTTTCAACCCACCCGACAAAAAGATAAGGTAAGAAAGTTTTATTTATTCAAAATAAAAATACAAGTAGCCTGATAACAAATAAAAATGTGCTATTCATTATTATTATATTCAATTATTAGTAACAGTCGGGACAAGTTGTAAAAGTGCTCAAGGTTTACCTACATATACAAAATTTCAATACCAGCATATTTTATAAACCTGCAGCGTTGTATGAAATTGGATTAAGATAAGAATTTATCCATTAAATGAAATTTCCGCAAAACCCAAATCAAATCTAAACGTTCAATATTTATTTTGGGGATAAAACCGAGGAAGAAAATATGAAATTTCCGTTCAAGTAAATATTGCGTTCGATGTTTACGAATAAAAATCTTCTCTGTCCATTCTTTCGACACGTGCGTCGCTATATAACGTCTTAAATTAAAACTAACGTATTCTTAATCGAAATTCCTTTTCGTCAATTCAATTCATCTTTATAAGGGGTCATCCATAAAGTACGTCACACTAATTTCATTATTTTTTGACCCCTCCCCCGTCCTTGTCACAGTTGGTCACATTTGTGAGACCCCCCCCTCCCTAGTGTGACGTCACATATTTTGCAATTTTACAACTACAAATTATGATACTAAAACAGCAATTCCGAAATTAGTTTTATATCCATATTTTTTTAAATATAATCAACATCAAATGAAACATTTGTGAAAAAGGTACCCGCGCGATACACTAGTAGAGAGAATGTGAACTCGCCAACAAAACAATTTAAACCTTATGTCCGTACAGATAGATTTGGAAATATTTTCAAGTTTTTCGTTAATAGTTCAATTTTGGCATTTTAACACTTAGATGTATTCGATTTTGAAATGTGACGTCACAAAACTTATGACCCCTCCTACCCCTTGTCACACAATGTCACACTTCGTCGACCCCCTCCCCCCCCCATAAGGTGTGACGTACTTTATGGATGGCCCCTAATTTCAAGTGCATAACTTCGTATGAATGGTGACAAATACATTACTTACCCTTTGATATTACTGGTTAAATATTAAATTGACTTTTTTCGTTGAAGATTTGCTACATTTGAGTGTCAGGGGCGTCCTGTAACGCATCCACTGCCACTCCTTGACTTCGCGAAGTGCCGCACCTTTATATTGACTTCAAATTGACAAGGTTTTAAATATGACCTTGTCAATTTGAAGTCCATATTCTACATTAAAATACCAGTGAGGAAAATGTGCTCGTATTTATCTAAGATAAGATTAACATTTTCGTATTCATCGTAAATTCAAGAGGTATAGCCCACGTTCACTTTGTAGCAAATTAAATCCTGGGAGTCTCAAAGGTCAGTTGTAGCTTGCTCTTACGTGATTCAGGTAAGCGTGGGCTCCTGTTTTATAATCGTATTAACGTTTATAAAACCGGAGCCCACGATGTTTTTATTAAAACCAGGCTGAGTATTCAAGTCATTATTTTATTCATTATATATCAATCGCTAGCATGGGCAACCAGGCTGGCCGTATGTCTGTTGGCTACATTTGGCCTATGTTTTTTGCCAAGGATCAAAATGATTTGATCACTGTATCCGCACTAAATATGATTTATTGTTAAGCGCGCTATAATTGAATTAGGTACGTTGATACGCTCTTCTGTTACTAATTGCTGTATAGGAGCTGTCAATCTATCGTTATTCTGCATGCTACGTCGTATAAAATTGCTATGGCACGGTTTGCATACTTTTATAAGACTTGGAACAAAAGAAAGCGGTGAAAATCTTAAATAACTAGATACTAGTGTCGAATAAAACGCATGTCTTTTGGTCCAACTTTGTACTATTTTTTTAATAAAAATTACATCGATGCTCGTAGCTTAAGAACCAATAAAGTATTTGTATTTGTATTTGAGAACGTTTGTATGCCTGGTTATTTAGTTTGCGTTTTATATTTTGTATGTGATGCGTATCTTCAAGATCTTGCATTACAGTGCTTTATACATATTTAGAAGTGTTTGAATGTTGCTCAAGTATGATTGCTTGTCCGGCTTTTGACATAACTAGAGGTCCCGAGTTCTAACTATAAATGAAAATGGGTCTTAAGATAATTTGTTTGTAAATTGTATGTGGGTTTTAGGGCCTTACAGGGTATGATTCGTCTAGAAACAGCACGTACGTACGTTAAATACGTACGGACAGATACGGACAGATATGTTTAAGTGCAGATGCAATGATTTTATAGAGCCGAGCGCAAATGTAATAAAGACATAAAATGGAATTGAATAAGATTTGCTGCAGGTAAGTTTTATTTTCATAGTTCTCCAATAAAATTTATTGCAAAGTAGGTTTTCCCTTACTGTTATTGACTTCCGTTGCATGTTATGATTTTTATATTACTACTAAAAATAAGCACGAATCTGTAAAGACAATTTAATATTATGCCGCTGCATTATGATTATATTATTTGGTGAGCAATATTATATATTAAGAGGAGTGTGAACCTACGGCTTTTCATACAAAAGACGGTAAAAATGTCCACCCCTTAAATGTTTAATTAATTTTTGATAGGATGTCAGGCAGAACAAAATCTAGGTCTGTACGTTTTGATTTTTTAACTATAATTAATAAATTCAGTTTTATTGTGGTTTTAGTATTCTCATATAAAACGATTTTCGGCGATTATTTGACTTTGTTTGATCTTTAATCAATATTCAAAAAAACGTGTAGCCCAAGATTTTGTTCTGACTGAAAACCTATCAAAAGTTGGTCAAAATCGGTTAACATTTAAGGGGTGGTAATCGATATCGCCTTTTGTATGAAAAGGGTGATTTTGCCGGAGGTTCCCAGTCCTCGTTATCAGTGGTTTTCATGCAAATATAAATTCAATAGTTAAATGTGAATATTCTGATTTCAGCTATTGTGACATACCTCATAAGTAACGTAAATGCGCATAGTGAAAGTATTAGGGTAAGTACTTTTAAAAGATTAAGGCTTTTTATGTACTTAGCAGTGGCGCAGCCTGCCTACAAGCCGGTTCTTGAGGGCTTTACCAAGCTAGAAATCTACGGCTAGCTTTAAGTGAAGTTCATGTTACTCTACAATATACATCATCCTATGATTTTGTTTGCAGACGATAGCACAGTTCTTATTCAATCAAATAATATTTTATCATATGAATCTGAAATAAACAGCACATTAGCAACTATCATTGACTGGCTCGACCTAAATAAACTAAAAATTAATATTGATAAAACGAAACTAATGCAATTTCATCAATCAAAATCAAATTCAATAAATCTTGACATTAATTATAATAATACACCAGTGGAACATTCAAATATAGTAAAATTCTTAGGTATAGATATTGACAATAACCTTAACTGGAAACCACACACTGAAACATTATGCGCACGAATAAGCAACTTTGTATTTGCACTCAGAAGAATGTCAAAGATATCTGACCGTGAAACTGTATTACTAGCATACCATGGGCATGTTGGATCGATACTTACATATGGCATCATTTTCTGGGGTAATTCAACCAATAAACAAAATGTATTCCGATGTCAAAAACAATGTATTCGCGCCATTTCTAACTTAAAGCAAACCGATACTTGCAAACCACATTTCAAAGACTTGAAGATACTGACGCTGGCCAGTCTTTACATCTACGAGGTCGCTGTGTTTGTGAAATCGAATCCGTATTTATTTCCACTCACAGCAAATTCATGTAATAGGACTAGGAGTATTCGATACAAATATAATGTTAATGTCGTACCTGGTAGAACAGCACTCCTTCGCAAAAGTATTTTAGGTATGGCCTCTAGAGTGTTTAATTATTTACCAGATAGCCTTAAAGTCCTGGACATAAATAACTTCAAAAAAAAGTTAAAGGACGAACTTGTTAAAGGAGCATATTATAACATTGAGGAATTTTTTGAAAATAAAATTTAGTTTTAGGTTAGCTGACTATTTATATGTTGTTATTTTATTTATCAAATTCAATGTAATGACTTTTCTATTTAAATTTAAATTTGTGTAATATTATTTAAATTTTAGTTTTAAGACGAATTTCTTTTTTTGTACGCCTGTTGGTGGATCACAGAGCTCACTTAACACTGTAAGAACTTCATGTAATTTACCTGTGTATCACAAATAAATATTTACTTACTTACTTACTTACTCTAACTAAATGTCAGAATCGTACGTACGGTTCTAATTCTTCCGATTTGCCTTAGGAAATATTTGACGCTTCGCCACTGGTACTTAGGTACATATCTACGTGCCGGGGTAACGCATTAACTGCCGGCGACGTATATATCGTTTACCAGACTTTCACCCAGTGCCTTGAACGCATCTGTGCGTTCATATATTTCGCGAGCCTCGCCCAGAGCCTTCAACGCATTATAATAGCTTTGTTGCACTTTGATCCTTTTGAATATGCAAGTATTTAAATTAGTAAAAAATATATATCACAACTTAAGCCGAAATTTCAAAACAATCTTATATCTAACTAGCATTCTGCCCCATGGGATTTCCCATCGGCAACATATCAGGAACCATCCGAATTCCATAGAAACTTACATCCCCTTTTTTAACCCTAGGGGATGAATTTTCAAAATGAAATGAAATGAAATAGTTTTTCTCTGTCAGTGTTAAGAACTTTATTAAGTAGATGGCAAAAAATATTGGAAGGTGTTTAAAGATAGTAAGTAATAAAGCATGTTCAATAAAAGCTTGTAGAATATTCTCTTGTGGCTCTGCTCACCCCATTAGGGATTTCGGGCGTGATGCTATGTATGTAATATTCTCTTTAGCAATACCGTTATTCAACAATAGTCTCAAAAGAGGGTTTAGAATCTCCCATGACCCTACACTTAGTCTCAGGTTGTGCAATAGAATAACGCGATCTCCTATATATGGCATTACCGTAAGTCTCGATTAATGCCACGGCAGAGAACAATCTCCCATAGTAGTACTGGTAGTTACTATTCCACAGATAAAAAAGAAACGGTACAACAGAAAACAAATCAATTTAAAATTCTGATGAACTCACATGTGCGTTTGAGGCACTAAGAAAGGTGCGACACTTGGCGAAGTTAAGGAGCGGCAGTGAATGCGTTACAGGACGCCCCAGACACTCAAATGTAGAAAATCTTCAAAGAAAAAGTCAATTTGACCTAGGCCGGGTATACCTCGCCTGTTGTAAAAAGAGCGCTGACTGCCATATAAAATGTACGGCCGTCAGCGCTCTTTTTACAACGGGCGAGGTATATAAAGATCTGTCAGACCAAATGTCTGACCAGTAATGTCAAAAACTGTATTAATTAATATACTTACTGATATTTGATTCGATAATTTTGCCAATGGTCTTTAAGAGGGCGCCGACCGTCCAGTGGCGCCCTCATCACTGTTATTACGTTTTTTATTAAAGGAAAGTATTTTATTAAAATTGAAGCCGTATAAGTTGTTACGCAACTTAATACACAACGTATATGCTATGTAATATAGCTTTGCAAAGTATAACCATCATCTAATCAATTTAATAGAAAATAGTGGCCGCTTTTTTCTGTTAAATTGATTATATGATGGTTACCCTTACCCTTTCCCATTTGCGTAACTATTTTCGGTCATCCGTCCATCATCATCTTTTTCGAACGAGCCACCTATCTACTCCGGATTCAGACAGTTAACACCGATCATAATTTAGATCAGCAGATTAAATGCCAGAATAAATGTTTTCGTTTCCTGTCTGAGAATCCTGTATCCACCACTGCTCCTACTTATTTCCTACTGTAATACAATAGGTTCCTATTGAACTGGTAACACAAGAAGTTCAATAGGAACTTATTGTACTACATTAACCATCGCTGATTTGCAGTCTACACAAGTTTTTTAATTAACAATACTTATTCTTATTATAGAACGAGGAAGAGTGTAAGATTGCGGACTTATGTGTACACGACAAAGTGCCCATGTGTGGGATCGACTCCTGCGGCGAGATGCGGACGTTCATTGATACCTGCGACATGCATGAATTCAACTGTGACAGTAAAAAAGGTATCTCGATCATACATAATCATCATTCGTCCTCCTGCTGGACACAGGCCTCCACTCATTGCAAGGTCCGGTCCTTTTTATAAACCCCACGTCTGGATCACGTGGTATATTTATATCCATCCATGTCTTGTTTGCTTCCTAATAAATATTCAGAATTATCTACAGTACAACATAAGATCTTCACATCCACTAATAAGGCTCAAAATCAATGTACGTTTCATTTGAATTTATCTATTTTTTACAGACTTCAAACAGCGCCCTATCCACGAGTGCTGGGTGACGTGCAAGCGCGGTCGCTCCTTTAAGAAGCCGGAGTTCAATACCGACTGTAACTTAAGCCCTAAAAATAATAGAGTATGAATGAATACTCCTTTTTGTTTCATTTTATATTTATTCAACGAGACGTTATCACCAAAGTAACGTTTTAAGACCAAAACCAAGCAGGTAGATGAAGTTAGCCTCATAAGTGACCAGGGAATTAAGACCAAAAGTACGCGGGTTGAAGATCGGCAGATGAGGTTACTTATACGGCGCGGCGCCGCGCCGTTTCACGTTCACGACGTCGTGCCGTGGTGTTGTGGCCAGGCCCTAACACGCGTCATAAGTGACAATGAACCTTCTTGTTAGGCCAATGCCACACAGGTATGAATGCTGGCTACGCTTGGTTTGTATTAGCTTGAAAACATGCGGCACTAACTGCCAGAGTGGGCCATTCGCTATATGCTACCTAGTAAACTGAGCAGGTCGTCTACTCGGGAACGTCTAAGTGATACTGCAGTGACCCGCGAGCGAGACTCGTATCTCACTCTGACGCATTACGCGTCGTGCGGAAGAGTGGGATGAGAAATCTCGCTTACTAGTCGCTACAGAATCACCTAGCGTTCCCGAATACAGGCGCTATTTTTCATAGGTATTGAAATAGAAAAAGAGATAAAAACGACACTCGGAAGTGTGACTGTTAAACAAGAAATCTGGGAGCCCAGGCAAGTTGCATACGTAATCTAATTCTATGTAAATGATATATTGGATAGTATAGTAGCGATAGGTAGTAGAGCATAATGGTAGAACAGATGTTAGAGCGGATTTTATAGCTAAAGAAAGAAGCGATGGTATAATCGATGCAGTACAGGTACAGTGAATGGGGGATTTGTTGATAGACTTGACGGTAAAATCGATTTAATGCCATTACTAACTGATATAAAAGAATAGAACTGACGTTTAGGAAAATAGAAAGGCGAATACTACTCATAGTCACGGGTAAAACCCAATAAAATATACGTTGTAGGTAAGTACTTGGTCGTTTTAGGTCGACATTCCCAAGATTGTGAGAATATTAAAAATGCAGTATATTTAACATTTTCAGCAGACCTGACTTTAATGTTATTTAATATGAATACATGAGCCTGCAGTCTCATCTAAAATTAAGAACCTAAATGAATATTTACCTACATTGTAATTTAAAATAATCTAGGAGAATTCATAAAAGCTAAAAAACCAACGCAATAAAAGACCATTCAACTCTTACAAGTGATTATTTCTATTCGATCGTCAACATTTTACAAATGTAGTAGTTACAAATGTTTCCGATTCAAATAAATTTTATTTCATCGATAACATTTCTCGTGAAGGAACTCGAGGGAACAAATGATGAAGTTGAGTAATAGATTGTAGAAATCGAATCTTAAACTGTTTTTATAAAAATGATACCACTTTAACTAATGATGAAACTAGTGATTCATATTGTGCTTTATACATTGACAATATATAAGTGCGAAGCTCACGTGGAATCTGCAAAGGTGAGAAAGTTTCTTTATTTTGGCTATTAAACTGCACATGATAATCCTAACAAATAACATAGTAAGAAAATCAATATTTTATCTATTTGACAAGCTGATGTTGATTTGGACGTGTATTATAATAGTAGGTGTGTAGTAAGTGCACGAGCAGAAATTGCGCAGAAACCTTAAGCTGCTCCCTCACTTGCAGCATCCGTAATGTAACGTTTCAGATTCGATTTTGCGCATTACATTACAGTATTGCCTCCCTGACTTGACGAGTAGGTATTCGCCTGTAATGTAACATTTCAGATTACACATTGTATCATCAAGTTGCGCACTGCAATGCTCTTCTTTTTTACTTGCTCTGCTATGATATGGTAATCTAGCATTAAGATATAAGGCAAAGACGCTAAGCAGGTTGTTTGTTACTTAAAATAAAAACAATAAACTCATTGCTATATTTTCTATAGTTAGAAGAGGAATGTAAGATAGGTGACATCTGCCGCCATGATCAAGTACCGATATGCGGGATCGACTCCTGCGGCGAAATGCGCACCTTCATAGACACTTGTGACATGCACGAGTTCAACTGCGATAGTAAGAAAGGTAAAAGGACCTTTTATCTTCTAGAAAGGATAAACTACTTTTACGTCAGCGAAACTGTCTGCGCGTAGCCAAAAGGAGGGTATACAGTTTAACAGTCTATGTACCTATGTATGTGATCAAAAATCGGATGTTCCACTTTAAAGGCTTATTACACCTTCCTAAATTAGTCACTTAAAAGAGGGACGCCGCAAGACGAAAGATACGTCTGGACATATCTCTATCTCATTCCAACGTATTGCGGCATCCCTCTCGTAAGTGACTAATTTGGGAAGGTGTAATAAGCCTTTTAGCTCATGAACTACTGAACTGATTTTAATCAATGGGGTATTAACAATTGGAAAAAGAATTGAGAACAGGATACCTAAACGACTTGGTAATAACTTTCATTTTGGGACTTTGTAAGTAAATCTATTAAGTGTATATAGGGTTGTAACTGTACGAAGCCGGGATAGGTCACTAGTATTTAATATAATAACACGACAAGATGCACACAAAATGGTGTCGTACAATTCGCATTGTTCTCAGTTGCGAAATATTACCTCACAATTTTGTGTTTAACAAGAATGTCAATTTACCGTTAGAACACTAGGCCTCACGTAAACAGTATTTATTTGACGATGTCGTAAACGCGTCAGAATCATTCATTGCATACAAATTTAGCGTATTGCAAGGCTTTGAAAGTGGTGTAATAACAAACAGCAATGCTGAATGTTCTTGACTTTGTTTGAGAACAATGCCTGCAATATTTATATCGCTACTTATCTACTCTCCCTACAACTGGGGGAGCGTCTAGTATTTTCTAATGAAAGAAAAAAGCCCTACAAGTGAAAGTTTAACCCTGACTCCACTGTTATCTACCAGCGGCCCTAGCATGCCAGACACGGGGATCAGTTAAACCCGTTAATCTCTCTGACTATCTCTTTCGTCGGCACTAGTGTAAGAGACGCACTTAGAAATAAGATGGTTTAATTTATCCTTGTGTCAACTTTGCTAGGGCCGCTGTAGTTTCTAACTTAGTAAACCCGTTGGGAATCGGTTTTAAGGCATGCTGCGCTGATCCCTACTTCCCTGCTATCCCTATCCCCACTAATATGAAGTAGCAACATTATGTCATTTTTATAACTTTAAACTTTTACAGATTTTAGCCAAAAACCAGTGCACGAGTGTTGGGTGACCTGCAAACGGGGCAGAAGTTTCAAGAAACCTACATATGGGGAAGGGTGCGATATGGATAAAGTTGGTCCTCACGGGTAAACGTTATCTGTGGTGAGGTTCTTTATCATGCACAGCATAGCGTCAGCGACGACACATTTAATTTGGACCTAATGACTTTTTTATTTACGTGACGTGGCCGCTATGCTGAATTATATAGTCAGTCGTCCCAGAGAGGTAAAAAGCTGTAGTACATGAATTCACCAGACGCACAGTGCTCGATTACTTATTTCTCACGCGCCGGCTAGGATGCTCTTGGAGGATAGAGGAGGTGTGAGGGAATGCAAGAAAACTGTAGTACATATCTGAAATTAGCAAAATACTACCCATTGTACGTCATAGCTGGGACTTAAAACATCACAAAAACCATGTTTTTCGAAGTGTTTAGAATAGAAGCATTTGCGAAATCAGACAACTGAACATCCAAACACCGTAAGCTTCCTAAAAACTTCGTAAGCCATAACCCTTTTGGTTTTTAATGGAAATTTAGAGCCTAGCTTAATACGTCCAATAGCAATTTTACAAATTTGTATTATTTTGCAACTTTATCGTATTCCGGACCTCCCCTATTCCTATTTTCCAAGAGCGTCCTAGCCTGCGCGTGAGTAGTGCTAGCTCCACACCCCTATTATAGGTATCTGTACCTCTTTACTTTTTACCTCTGGGACGACGAACTAATACCACTGTACAATCGGAGTGATTCTCCAAAAGCATACCGACTCTCTTGGCATAATTATCTATGCGATACAGTCGTGCCCATCGTTGAGCGAATCGCTGTGTGCGTTTAAGAATTGTATTACTGGGCCTTGTATTATAAAACTACTTATTATAATTGTCAGGTAAAACGCACAACAATGGTATGGTAATAGACTGTAGGAACATATCATTATGTGTGAGATAAATTTGAATGTGCCATCGCTGATTATCATCCGCGCGTTTGATAGAGAATCGCACGGCTGGCCAATATGGGATCTGTTATCGATATTACCAGTTAAATTGTTGGCTTCATCTTTATATTAAAACTATATTCTGATCGCCTAAACTTATTTGTTACATTCACTTGTCACAAAAGTTTACACAACTTTTAGCTCTGACTTGAATGACACGGGAATAAAATAACCCCGGTCCAATAAAATGTTAACATTCCATTTATTTGAAATTTGTCCCTAACTCTCTCTTCTCTCTCTTCCTAGCGCTTTTTCCCGCTTCTTATTCAGAGTACGCTTTGACCATGATCCCAGATTCGACAGGTCGGGTTATTAAATTGGAGCCGTCTGACCTCTGTAACCCTTGTGACAGGGGAACCAGACCGATTGGATCATGGTTACACATTTGGTTACCCAAATGTGCAGGTTTCCTTACGAAGTTTTCCCTTACCGTAAGAGCATCGGTTACCGCAATTCGCAAAATGCAAATTGCGGTAACCGATGCTCCGCAAAATGCAAATAATATAAATAGATTAGAAAAACTCATTAGTACATGCCAACCGCTTGGATTCGAACCCGGATCTCACTATCACGAGTCGACATCCTGAGCCATTAGGCCACCGACGCTCTGAAATTTATCCCTAACGTCTGTCAAAAGTGGATAAGGTAAACCATGTCAATTATTTTAACGCCGCTGGTTAGACCAAGAATGAATTTGACCATGGAAATAATTCTCCCGTTCCTGAAACTTCGCATTATGAGTTAAAGATTGTATACATATTTAGATTATTTGATAAACGAACTACTCGTATGGCAGAAATATTGTCAAGCTTCCATACAAAATAAATTATAGTTAATTGGACTTCTATACATATAATTAATAGCGTAGTGATTTAAGAAATAAAAGATATAATTTTATCAAACGTTTAGTTTTCATTTTCAACTTATTTTTGAACAATAACTTACAAATTTGTACTTATTGTTCGAGATCACAGCTGTCCTTTATAATTAATATAATATACACATGAATGGCGCCATTTATATAATTATAAAAAAATAAAGAGTTACTTTAAAAATTAAACACCTCATTACATTTTAATTAAAAGAAATTAAAAATGCCTTAACAAGTTCACCTTCACACCACTTAACCATAACAACCTATTTAAAATTATGTATTTAAATTATATGCATGCATACAAAATTTGTTTACCTAAAGAAGTTTAATATACTAAAGATATTTCCTAATCTATTACTATTATGAATGACTCGTTGTTTAGCAAATATCTTAAATATTTAGATATAGCGTATGTACAAAAGTAATGTTATTTACATTTATTTTAAAATGCCTAAACATTAACTATTAAGTTTTACAAGGTGACGATATTTAAAAACATATATTATAGAAACACACTATGTCTACTAATGTACCTTTATAAGAGTACGCTTAACATCCGCAAATTTTGAGTTGATTCGGTACTTTCTCAAGATATAAACCAGCAAATAATTAAAATAAAAAGATGAAGAAAGAAGCACAACATTTTAAAAAACATTGATAACTATTGAGAAACGCATCTCATTTTCGAACCCTTAATCCAAGAACCCAGCGTCCTTCACGATCTTATAAATCCGCGCTCTCGGTATCTTCTCTGCTTCTCTTTCTACCACCTGCATCTCCTTGTTGGTGAACCACGACTCCTTCGCCAAACCCTCAGCGATCGCCGGATTATCATAGAAGTCTCTGGACTTCAATAGCTCCCTTGGCAGTTGGCTCTCAATGGCAGCGTTTTGTTCGACCGCGGGGTGAGGGTGAACGATAGGGGCGGAGGGGTGAGCATACTCGATACCGATTGGATGAAGGGCCTGCGTGAAAATTAAGCCAGGACGCGCGTGCGCCACTGCCACAATGGTAAGGATAATTAAGCAGCGCATTGTGATCTGAAAGTTAGGGAAGAAAACAAGTATAATAGCCATTTTGAGAACCAAATTTATCAGAAAAGTAACATAAGACAATGATATGTGGATTTTTTGTTTGTGAGTGTTTAGAGTACCAATTATGGATACCGAAATAATATTTCAACGAGCTGACTCAGAAGTTAGTGAATATAATGAGAACATTCATTTAACGGATGCAAAGCACTTCAAATAATGTATACCGTTCGATATTAAGTAAGACTTTCACCTCACAATTTCTTGTGATATCTACGCAAATGGAATTAAAATTGTCGCTCGTCATAAAATGGGATGAGGCAAAATATTAAGGAGTAAATTTAAATATTTTGTAGAGGTTGAAATTATTGAGAAATAATTATAGCTTGCAAAAACTAAAAACGTAACGCAAGAGTTTCACTTTCCATCTCCCAGCTCCATAATCAAATCGACACCAAGTGTAATGTATTGAACTCTTCAAAACAAACCAAATGAACCCTTACTCAAGGGGTTTTCTAGCAGCCATTGAAGAGTTCCACTATCAACCTGAGATCAGCTCGATGATACCAAATTATTATATTGTGCTCCGAATAACATACACTTCAATCGATACGACATTTAGAATATAGAATATGTAAAGAATTCAGAATAAAGGCACACGCAGAAACACGGAACGGAAGTGGAGAGGGTCGGAAGCCGTAGTAGTCTCACATGAACTAAAATGGAAGGTTTCACATCACTTCGCGCGGTCACTGGTATGAAGGCCTTCATTTTAGTTCCTATGGTACTGCTTACGCGGGCCCCCTTCCGTTTCGTGGTGTAGCCTTAAGAAGCCGACGAAGTAAAGAATAATTCAGAAATAAAATTAATATCTACACTGCTGTTCAATATTGACGTAGAGGCGTTTGAAAGAATTAATTTCCATCACAACTATGTTAATTTGCTGTCACAAATCTCTTTACACGTTGAAATAATTTCAATATAAAATAAGATAGAAAAGGCGGTTCTTGTTTATTAATTGTAAGACCCAGCGTAGGTTGCCAAAAACGGTTTCGCAGCAACGTACGTATGCTACAATTCGTATTCAATTAAATTCATTTAAATGTTTGTACTCCTGTGCTAACTTCGAATAGATATTAAGGATTTTATGGTGAGTCAGCGACTTCTATTTCCATAGCGACCTCAACGGGTATGAGAGATTCAATGTATTGTTTCTCTCTTTTTAGACGTTATGCATTCGGGTTTTTGTTTTTTGTAATATTTTTACTTTCTTTTCAGTAAAATAATATACCCTATGTCACTCTCACAATTAAAACTAATGTAAGAACACCTCATATGTTACAAACCATAAATTCGTTTAGGCTATAGAGCGTACCGAAGAAATAGACAGACATACATACATACACACAACGTACAAACATACGTACACCCGAAATTATTGTATGCAATGGTGTATATTTTGGGTTAAAAATGCTCATAGCATCTTCTATTGCATTACTCGTCATTGGCTCACATCGCAACCCACGCCACTCGTGTTTAAGGCATAAGACATCACTCAAACAACCGTTGCCTAAAACACTATTACTGATATATTTAAAGCTTGTTTTTGCTTGCACTTCACCTAAAAAGGTTTGTTTATCGTTATAATATTTTTGAATTAAAAATTAATGTGGGTAATCGCTACTTTCTAACCAAATTAGTTCAGCAGTTACAGCGTGTTGCAGCATCAAACTAATCGATGTGTTAGTGTCCAATTTTTAAGTTTATTTTCATTCTAAACATCCTAATTGACTTGAACTGTAGCATTTAAAGTATATACCGAAGCATAATATCAAAATGATTAAAATTTATTATTTCGTATATATTTTTAACACAAATCTTCTTGTAAAAATTTACCATCATTAATTTAAAGCCCTTTATAGGTATTCGTTATTTAGAAATCTCATTAGCACGGGCTTAAATTGACTTAAATATTAAAGAGCAGGCGATTAGGAAAGGACACAGGAGTCCATTATAAAGAAAATTATGACAGGAATTGCTCTTTCCATAAACGAAGCAAATTTATTTACTGTAAGTAAAATAAGTGCGAATCCCGATTAATTCATTTATATTTTTATATATTGATGCAATTTTATAAAACCTACGTGCATATTGTAACATATTATTACAATAAAAGCGATGTTCTCATTTTAAAGATCATTAAATTTGCAAATCGTTTCAAAATGAAGAAATTCAAGAGAAATATTGTCGTATACGCAAATTCAAATCATGTTGTAGTTGACTGGATCTAAAAGACACTTGGGTAATTTCCTGTCCAATCATTACCAATATATAACCAAAACAAAACACAAACATTCTTTAATCTCGCTCTTTGACATTGAAAAACAAAAGAAACCTAGCCACAAACACCCGAGCATCGCCAATCACTTCTTATTTGAAATCCTCTTTCATATCACACTTGACATAATTAGACATAGCTATAAAAACAATTGCAACACTGGCCACTAAACAACTCTCGTCAATCACAATAGCAATTCTAATTTCTAATTTCAAATCGAATAAACGGTTCCGTTCTCACTTACGTTTCGAAAACAAAAGTCACGGTCACAACAAGCTACTGACTGCGCCCGCGTCTGCATCGCCACTATTATATAGCTTTAAGGCTGCTAACCTTCTGTGGAGCTTCCGGGACCACTTCCATGCCTGCTAGGATCATACAAAGTGATTCGCAAGGATGTTTTTAATTATCAAAATGAGGGGTAATTATGTAATTTGCTGAGGTTTTTATCGCTGCTAATTACTTTGTCGTTGTTTAAGATTCCTAATGCATTATCATTATTTTATTGCAAGGCACTATCAATGAAAATATCATTAGTCGGCATAGAGTAACCGTAGACAGTTCCATGGCTATTATAGCATTGCAATATATACAGGATGGGCGATAAGTTTTTGCACTTTAAGAAACATGATAGAGGCAAAACTACAACTGCAATTTTATTAGTTATTTATTATATAAGCAATAAGTATAAAATATTTTTTTCATTAGTAAAAATACTGCCGTCTGAATGAGCTCCGTCTTGTTGCTGGCACTCCTGCAACCAAATACGCAATTGTATGAAAAGATGCTGAAAATCATCACTTCTGGTACGTACCGCTGTTTGCTTAATATTCGTTGTTAAACCAGTTTCTTTAAACTTATTGACTACAAATTTGATTAAATTGATGCTGGGACACTAACTTATACGGCGTAATCCATATTCAATCCTAAAAAGGCATCGCGTGGTAACGTAAGACTGTTTTAGGGTTCCTCAAAAGGAAAAAAAACGGAACCGTTATAGGATCACTTGTGTGTCTGTCTGTCTATCCGTCTGTTACAGCCAATTTGCTCCGAAACTGCAACACGGACGCGTAACGTAATAAGTTAATTTTAAACATGTGAGTCACATTCGGAAGATAAGAAAAAAAAGTTATGCAAACTATATTGTCTGACATATGAAATGATAGAGCTTATTGTGAGGATCTTAAAAATACAGAAAATAGTTCTTTACCTATAGATTACAGGAAAACCTATAAAAAGTTTATGGTATTTAAAGTAACATAGAATAAGTAATCGTGCACGGAAACGAACGCTTTCCACGCGAGTTTAACTTGCACCGGTTTTTTTAAAAGTGTTTATCACAATAACCACGTTGCTATCCTGTGAAACGGTCCATCGTAGGCAAATTTGTACAAAATGGCGTTTAATTTCATTCTTCACCGCAAAATTAATAGTTTAGAAAAAACTTATGGCCCATCCTGTAGATGGTACTGGTGCTAATATCAGAAACAACAATGTGACAAACCAGACTCCTTGACATTTGGATAAAATCAACGTTATTTAAAAGGAAGCACGTAGCCAAAAGAGCATGGCTACTTAAAAGGCTAATCGTTTCATATGGACTTTCGTTCCAAACATGAAATTCCTATTTAAGTAATGAAATTGACTTATTTACTCTCAGATATTTAGCGACTACGCCCATATAAAAGACATCTAAATAGTGCTATCAAATGGTGCCTGGTAAAGTCGACTCATCTGGGCAATACCATTTTATCCACCCCCAAGAAACATGCTGTATATATTAAGATGCAATAGAACGAGTGATTGAACGATGCACTTCAGTAATCAAGTAAGTGCATCCTCCACTGATAATGTCAGCCGTGTGGGTTTACCCGAGCTGAGAAATAATTGACTCACTGCTATTTCAGGGAAAGGTAAATAAGTTTCTATTTATTTTGTTCAGTTAAACTTTATTGCACAATACAAGACACAAATGGTGGATTTAATGCCTTAAAACATAGTATAAAGAGGACGAAGTAAGTTATCTTCATACAAACGCACCGCGCGCGGCTTGTATGTGTGCGCCAAAGTATCTATGCGTCGCCGCACGCATACTAAAACAAATCTCGAGTAGCTTAGTAAGGGGAAACGGGTCGGGATTTTGTTTAAGTGTGCGTGCGGCGATGCGGTACGTTTGTATGAAGATAACCTACTTCCCTTCTCTTTATACTATGCTTAAGACATAAGTTAGTATTTATTTACGCGTTTTTTTTTCTCTTTTTATCGTCACATGAAATTGATGTAGATGAGATGAATACTGAATCTTATATCTGACGAAGTCGGGCAAGCTTATTTTTCTTCCCTTAGTGGCAACAATTGCCACTTCGATTATTGAAAATGTAGGTCAGTGAAATCCCTGGGTAGTTTCACAAGTCCCACAAGTTGCGTCAAGTAAAATTAAACCTTGTAATCAACAGTTCCTCAAATCATGAGAGAAGGCCTGTGCAGCATCGGGATGAACAGGCTGATGATAATGATGATTCCACATTAATAACATATGTAGGTTTATGATCGATCTGTAAATTGCCACCTTCTGTGTTTGTTTTTAAAGGTGCATAAAGTGAATTCAACAAATCTCAAAAGAAGGATAAGCCTATCAGTACAATTTCGTGTAACAAGTCTCATAGAAGAATTGTCAAACGCCAGCGCCATGGCTTACCCACACCCTATTGCTGATGTCTTAGTTCTTACGAAATACATGCAAAAGTCTAATATTGTTTAATTCACACGCTATAATATCGTTGTGGACGGTGTGGTCAGTGGTGCTGCGGTCTCACACCGCACGATACGGGAGGGCATTTTTTCAGTTATAACAGTGTCACTTAAATGGATGGATGTCATAGATGGTGGTTCATATTCATATTCATATTCATTTATTTCTTGCAATCATGGTGTTTTACAGATGTTCTTAAAATAAACCAGTGCATACATGAACCCTACTAGGGCACAGCAAGTTGTTAATCTTATTTACTAATAAATATGTAGGTGTGTCATTTAGTAATATTGGTTGACATGCGACTGAACCTGTGATGGTGTCAGATTCGCGTTCTGACACCTCAAAAGTAAACATCTCCAAAATTGCTTTGAGCAGTTCCTTATTATATATTTCAATGGAATTCCCCCTTACTTGTCTTAATTGGTAAACAATTTTATAACCTCAAAATGTACCTTTTTGGGTGAAACAGCTATTTTATCCTAAGTAAAGAAAGCATGAAAAATTAGCAAAGTGATGTTTAAAATATTATCTCCGGTTGCTTAATTTACGAAGAAATAAGGTAAAGGCACCTATTACCGTGGTAGTTAAGCAAGTTTTCAAGTAAGAGCCAAAAGTTAAGGGTATCTAGACAGCGTAACGAGGGTAAGGATTTTTTTAATGAAAGTATATAGATTTAACTTGGTATTTTGTGGGTTTTTGGTCTAATTATAGGTAGTAACTAATGGTTAAATATATATTAAAGCCAAAATGTCGAAATCTCTTATTACCGTGGTATTAGATATACTTTGACCCTAATACCGCGAATTTGGTTCCTATTACCGAGGGTAAGAATTAATGATAGTTTTGGTTCCGTACATTTTTTTTAATTATGTTTTTTTTTTAGAATATTGAAATATAAATGAAGGCTTACTTAAAGTTTTATAATTATATCAATAAAATTATAATAATCAAACATTTAAATCGAAAAGCCCAACAAAGTAACTAATAATAATTAATAACAAATCAAAAACATACTGACTTTACACTAGAATTTAAATTGATTTTACCGTAAAATTTGAGTCCAATAAATATATATACCTACCTAGTCTTAGTCCCACTCATACAAAAATCATTGCTCAGAAGGAAGAACAAAAATTCCGATAGATAAGCAATAGTACCAAAATCAAAATAATGGTTATTTCAAAGAAATCAGAACCACGGTACCCTAAATTAGTTATTTCATTACGTTGTCACTCGGTAATAGGTAATATTAGAGGAACCTATCTCCGACTCTTACTAATCATGAATAAGTCGGAATTAGGTTCCCATATATCCTATTACCGTGGGTTATCTGTGTATACCATCGGTAATAAGTTTAATGAACAGTGCTGTAAATCCTAATTACGACCTATAAAAAAAAAATAAGTAGTGAATTTTTTAAAACAAATCGAAAATATATACTTCCATTTGCGTATAAAACCAAACTCATGAAACTAGGAAATAAATCTTTGATTTTATCTGTATATTTAAACGACTTATTAATTTAAGGGTGTCTATAGAAAACACTAATATAATGTTTACGTTTTTATCAAAAATTAAGACCTTCTTGTATATTTTTTATACCTCGGATATAGCTCTTTAGCTGCTTAGATAGATGAAGATTTCAATAACACAAAAAAAAATTGATACTTAACCAATAATCAATTTAAAAAATTATGCCAACTGAACCTATAGTATTTATGTATTACCGTGGTATACCTCGGAATTAGGAGCCACAGTGAAAAATGGATCCAAATACCGAGGTATTTTGTATTATATTTTTTACGCATTCCCAAACAAAATATCAGAAAAATAGTAATTCGAAGTCGCAAACAAAACTATAATAAATCTTTTAATAAACATAGCCTAAGATTAGTTATTACAATTATTACGCAAATCGCTAAGTAAGATGCGAGTTCCCTTACGTGTGGCCTAACGTATTTGTATGGGATAAGCTGCTCCTGCGCCGCCGTTGCCGGGACTGACGAGTTGCAAGTTCTTTGCTTGATGCATACGCACCCGCGCCAGTGAATCCAATAGACAACTAAGTACGCTTTGGTCTTGTAAAAAAAAGATTCTTAATCAGTCAATCCATTTGCTAATAAAACACGTATTTAAAAACACCACGATAATGGGTGCCGATTTGGATGGGGTCGTTAATAGGTGCCTTTACCTTAGATGTTTTACCCAAAAAACGTGCATTTTGAGGTTAGAAAATTGTTTACCGAATAAGACGAGTAAAGAAAATTCACTTTACACAACAGCGAGCCGCTTGGTATTTTCAAGTAATTTAAAGCTCATTTTTTTAAACTGCTTTAAAATGCCTGCATAAATTATCTTATCTGTTTGCACCTCAACGCTCACATTTATGATTTGCATATTCAAACGTAACCTCGATTGCCCTTAGAAAAATGAGCCCTATTTATTTTATCTATTATTTATCGGAAGCCAATTACCAACGTAAACGATTAATCTTCACAAATAGGTCGCAGTCGCCTTGTCTCCGATGGCCATTGTCATTTCCGTAGATAGAAAAGGTATGTGCTTTATGAATCTATGTATGCATATATACAAAAATCGATATGTATGTTCCCTAATGGACTCCAAAACGTCCAAAGCGATTTTGATGGAATTTTCAGGCAATCTTCTGATTAGCCAAGTAGGTAATCTTGTGAAGTTTGGTAGCATCTGGGTATAGATAATTTGTGCTACCCATGCGAAGCCACTAGGATCAAACGCATGCCCAGTCCTTCATTAAAAATAAATATATAAATAAGGTACGTTTTATCATGGACGAATAAAACAATCGCCTTACAGCTTTATCGATCGTACCTCGATGCTGCCAAAACAAAATTAAACTAGATTGTGCCACAAATAGATAATTAGTCAAATACAATGAAACGACATAATTATTTAGCAAAATGGTACGTGTAGTGCGTCTTTAAACAAATATTGTAAAAACTACTAGCTGTTCAAAGGAATTATTGTTTGAAGGAATTGCAGCTGCAATTTAAGAAATTTATCGAGAGACGGCGTAACAACTTCCGAGGAACGCTTGATTGTAAGGCGATTGACAGTCCTCTTACTTTATTCGTTCATGGTTATATATAAATATACAATACTAGCTGATCCGTGCGAATTTTCGTACAGTATCAGACAATATCAAACACCGGGTAGTAACAATAATAATAATAATAATATAATAAAGTGAGAATAAGTAAATGCGAGTATTATTAGTACTCTGTTTGTCTCTTTACCGTCAATAGCAGATCATTTAGTGCCATCTATTGACATTGGTCTGCATGTGCAAATAGCCAAGACAAATTTTAGTTAAACAGACTGTCAATAGATGGCGCTTGCAAATCGCGTGGTTTTTTATTCATTTTTTAACGAAAACATTTTTGTCCCAAAGCGACGAACATAAGCTTTAAAATGATGTTTAAATCATTAATTTTGGTAAAGAATTAAGCGAGTTGAAATGTAAATAGCTCCTGTTCCCGGAACCAGTTCGGAACGAAAACCTTTTAGTCTCAAATCAAATTTTATTTGAGTAACGAAAACATCCTGTAGAGCTTTGACTGAAATTACTTAAGGGGTTTGTAAAATACGTTACCGAGTTAAAAATATATTTTGTTTATCCTTACATATAATAAAAACCGGACAAGTGCGAGTTAAACTCGCGTGGAGAGGGTTCCGTTCCGTACATGATAATCTGAAATTTCCTATGTTACTTTAAGTACCTTAGACTTTTTATAGTTTTTCCTGTAATCTATAGGTAAAGAACTATTTTCTATATTTTTTTCAAATTTTTAGGCCCGGTAGTTTCAGAAATATGGGGAGGGGGGGAATGGTAAATTTTCACCTATTTTACTAAATAACTTCCGAACTATTTTATTTAAAATTCAAAAAAATATATATTTAACATCCTCACAATAAGCCCTTTCATTTGATATGTCACACGATATAGGTTGCATAACTTTTATTTTTAATTTATTAATTTACCCCCCAAAACTGGCCTCCATGTTTAAAATTAATTTATTTACGTTACGCTTCCGTGTTGCGGTCACTGACTTACATGTGAATACCAAATTTCAAATCAATCGGTCCAGTAGTTTCGGAGCAAATTTGCTGTGACAGACGGACAGGCAGACACACGAGTGATCCTATAAGGGTTTTTTTTTTCCTTTTGAGGTACGGAACCCTAAAAATGTATAGAAATGTGCCCCGCATATTTAGTTTACCCTGAAAATGTTCCACAATTGGGTGCATTACACTTCGATATTATCTCGAACTTACAACATCCCGGGGTAAAAGAAAGCAATAAAAATTTAAAATAATTAACCTAGTAAGTCATGTGAGAACAAAACCAATTCATATGGAATCTGGTCCATGGCCAGTGTCACGTGAACTTGTGCGCAAGCGCAGTGACGCACGTTTCTAGAACTAAAGTTGCAAGTTCGAGTTTTTCGTCAAATACACTAAGGGGACGTCGATTAATTCCGCGAGTTGTTTTTTAAAAAATTGTCCCCGTGAAGGCGGCCTCATGTAAGGTTTACCCTATTATTTTTAAATTTTGAAATGTTTTTGTTATTTTCATGTATTTTGCTCCATATCACTAAATACCTAAGCGTTAATACTGATGTACTGTATATTCTGCAAATAAAAAAATTTCATTGAGGGGTCCGGCAAAATCCCACTTAAAGAGAGGGGCTCTTTAAGTGGGATTTTGCCGGACCCCTCCCCTTCTAATTTTGAGCTCACATCGTTAATGGACGTCCCCTAAGGCTCTAAAGAATGGAAATGGCCCCCGTCGCGTCGTCTGTATTTCCTGACAGATATAGTTAAGGTATGTTCAAGGCGAGAATGAATAGGCTGTTACCGAACCAGCGAGCAACTTACCATTGGGTGAGCCTGGGGTCAATCCCAGGACAGTAAATAAAAAAAAATGGAAAACTTTTACGTGAATTATCAAATATTCAAGCCCAGATTTGCGGAGAAGGAGGTATCTGTTATTTTGAACTCTATTTAATCTACCAATTGCACAAACTATACTGTTAATAGACTTCACGTCGGGCGGCCCCGCTGTCAGTATTGAGGCAAACCATAAGCGGCTGGGCTATCCAGGCGAAGGCAGCTTAAAACCTTGAAAGCACCAATCACAGCCCTTTAAAATCCCCGCGCACCCCGCAAGTTTGGCAGCTTTATTTATAATAATAACAATAAAGATTTATTTAACACACATTTGACACAGACAGATAACACGAAAAGCAAAGTAAACAATGAACATAAAAAGCTGTGCCGAACGGTGCCAAAGAGGTCACTCAGCGTTATGCCGTAGCGAGCCTCGGCGCTGATTTTCAGTCGCCCCTAGGTGACGACACGAGCGACAGAGAACAATACTTTTGTATGGCAACACTTGAGCAACTCAACTATTGAATGTTAAACTGACATATGCAATATTTTAAATAATTATTTTATAGATTCTACTAATTCAATTTTATCTCAGAACAACTTTTCGTTTAGGTCCCATTTACGTGATATAAACAGTAATACAATATTTTTGATGCCGGTTGATGAAAAAGAAACTTATAATATTATCATGTCATTAAGAAATAGTAAATCTAGCGGTTTTGATGACATTACAACAAAAATGCTTAAATCATGTGCCGCTTATGTGTGTCACCCCCTTGCTCATATTATAAATCTATCCTTTGTTGAAGGTATTTTCCCCCAAGATTTAAAGTTATCCATCGTAAAACCTTTGTTCAAAAAGGGTGACAGACAAAGTGCTACTAATTATAGGCCCATTGCCTTAGTGCCCATCATATCTAAAATACTGGAAAAAGCGATTCATACAAGATTAAACGGCTTTTTAACCAAATATAAAATACTCTGTCCTGAGCAATACGGTTTTCGCAAGGGCAGATCAACAGCGCTTGCTTGTTTTGACCTAGTTAAATGCATAGCCGATAACATCAACAGTAAAAGTCCAGTTATGTCGATCTTTTTGGATATGACAAAGGCTTTTGATTTTGTCAATCACTCTAAACTTCTGCATAAGCTCGAAGTGTATGGTATCAGAGGAAGAGCACTTGACTGGATCAAAAGTTATTTGGAAGACAGAAAGCAATGTACTGAGATCAAAAGGATCACAGAAATTAACGGTGTTATTTTGAAGGAAATATATAGGTCACACATCAAAGTAAATAGCACTGGTGTCCCGCAGGGTAGCATTCTCGGTCCATTGCTGTTCTTGCTCTATTTCAACGATTTGCCGAATGCAACTGCACATAAAAGTATTATGTTTGCCGATGACACGACCCTAGTAGTAAAATGTGACAATAGAATAAGTTTTCAGTTAGAAATTAATAATGCATTATTGGACATAATAAATTGGATGAATATAAATGATTTACATATTAATATTATTAAAACTAAGTTTATGCAATTTAATTCATACAATTCAAGTAAAATTCCTATTCAAGTAAAGCATAACAAAGAAAATGTAGATGAGGTTGATGCATTTAAGTTCCTTGGTCTAACGATCGACAGTCATTTAAACTGGAAGGAGCATATCAAGCAAGTTTGTAAAAACTTGAATCGGTTTGTTTTTGCATTAAGGAGGCTGAAAGAGACTGTTGCATTTGAGGCTGCTTTAACGGCCTATCATGGTTACGTGTCATCTGTTCTTTCTTATGGACTGATTTTGTGGGGAAATGCAGTAAACGTAGACAAAGTTTTTAAAATCCAAAAGAAGTGTGTCAGGGTTATCTGTAGCTCATGGCAAGGCGACAGTTGTGTCCCACTTTTTAAAAAATTACGTATACTGCCTTTACCGTGCCTATATATTAGAGATATGTGTGTTTTCGTCAGAACCCACCAGGAATATTTTAAAACGCGAGGTGAAGTCTTGCAAAGGCGGACAAGGGTTAAGATTATGAATGTCCTGTACAAGCCCCCCGGCCACAAATATTTATATAGGAGAAATGTTTTCAATATGTGTATAGAGACATTTAACCATCTGCCAGAGGAATTGAGAGCAGTTGATGGAACTAAGTTTAAATTTAAATTGACTGACTGGCTCTTGGACAAATGTTTTTATTGTATGAAGGACTTTTTTGATTTTAAATAATAATATTGTAATTGTGTGGACATAATAATCATTATCATTATCATTATCATTATATATAATAAAACAAAGTTAATAAAATGTGCGTGCCGATAAAACTTAAAAAGGAGTCCCGGCACGATAAAGGGACTTATATAGTGTGATAGCCCTTTATCCCCCCTCGAACAAGAAAGTTCCCGTTTTAACCTAAAGGGCGTGTTTTTAAAGATATAAGGGCTTTTCCAACCCTTCAACTTGGAAATTAAGTGTAGTGGCGCCATCTGTTGTCGAGCAGTTGAACTTGGAAATTAAGTGTAGTGGCGCCATCTGTGGTCGAGTATTTGAACTGTATTCAGAACAACAACGATTATTTGGGTTGCATTTCGAAAGGCGCTGCGAGCAATTGCAGCATGTGTAGTAATGGCGCGAAATTTAAAATTCTAATTTCAATAGTCTTAAGTTACATTTGTTCTGTTGTCGAGTATTTGAACTTCGAAATTAAGTGTAGTGGCGCCATCTGTTGTCGAGTATTTGAACTTCATTCAGAACGATTATTTGGGTTGCATTTCGAAAGTATGCTACAGCTGCAGAACCTATTGTTATTCTCAAACTTTCTCGAATATCCTAGAGCCTAGCTCTCTGAATATATATAAGAGCCCGGTGTCGCCCGCCAGAGTCAGATAATGAATGGTATTCTTTGCCGCAACTTTTTATCTACACTATATATATCATTATACAAAGAGGTAAAATTTGTTTGTTTGTATGTAGGGGGTAATCTCTGGAACTACTGAACCGATTCTAAAAATTCTTTCTTTAATAGAAAACTGACAGAACTGACAGACATAGAGAAGTGACATTGACTACTTTTTATTCCGGAAATTTATACGTTTCCCGAGGGAACAGTGAAAACCGAATTCCGCGTGGACGAAGTCGCGGGAAAAAAGCTAGTATGTTATAATTAATGAAATAGATTGTGATAGATAATTAATGGTATAATGTATTAGATTCGGATAATTTTAATATTTGTACGCCTGCATGCAGGCTGAATACAATGTACATTATTATTGAAAAACTTGACATCCTTTATAAAACTGTATTCATGCAAATAAATTGATTTGATTTGATTTGATTTGATAAATTGTAGTGTTGGGCAGGACATGAAATTAAAACGAGTTTGAGGGAGTAACTCCTTTTACAAAACGAGGTGGTACAATGTCCTACCTCAAATGAGGCGAGGTACTACGCGGAGCTTACGCCTCGCTCTCGCGTCAGCGTGTCACACTGTACGGAACGGACGGCGCTCGTTTGTCTCACTCACACCCTGAGTTACTCGCTACGTTGTCTATGCTACGCTATCATCTATTTCGCCTCACTCGCATAATTCGCTCGGTCTATCAGTGGGACATGAACATTGAAGTGGGACATTTTGACGAAGTGAAGTGTTGGGACAATCTAACAAAGTGAGTGTGACATTTGAGGTGCCTCATGTATGACTAACTCAACACTATTAAATTGTAACAAGTCATTGCCAAAAATTAATTGATAATTTCTATTTGCTAGTAAGACAACTTAGGATATGTTGTCTGTGACCAATTGCAATGTTTAAATTCCTAATCATTATATAAATTGTGCAGTGGTAGCCTAGAGGTCTAACGTGACGCCTCTGGTGCGATATTCAGATCTCATGTGCGGAACATGAGATCTTAAAATCGCACCACACCCAGCCAGGAACGGAGCCTGACCCGTACAAGCCGGAGAAACCGGAGTAACATGCTCTAGGATGGGAGGGGACGGCTGACTAGCCGCAACCAGTCAACCACAATCACCCGGCTATGCAGCCTTTAGGCAATATAGGGAATTAGGTTAAGACGGGGTTATATCGTAGAAGGATGAGCGTTGATCTGTTTCCGCTTCGTGGGTGCGGAATTGAATTTGATATATTATTACCACTAACATTTCCGTGAAAGAAAACATCATGAGGGAACCTACGCACACACACATCTTATAAGCAATTCAAAGATTTGTGTGTGAAGGTAATGACGTCACTTAATGGTCACTGGTGACGTCACTATATCTTCGTATTTTTTTGTTAAATTGGCAAAATAAAAAATAAATGTTCAATATCTTTTTATAATGTAAATGACGGACTATTTAGAATTTTCTAGGAAACTAGCCTATTCCCACAGGGCCCGCGTCACTCTCACTATGACAGGAGGCCTGTGCCCAGCAGTGGGAACTATATAAACTGATGATGATAGATTTATGTTTCAGTTAGAATGTTTATCTGTAGAACACTCCAGTCACTTGGTATGCATCGGAATGCGGCTCGGTGATGCAACGCTTGCGACAGATGTTCACGGCAACTTACTTAACTGTTTTATTACTGAATGCGATTGCGTTTAGTCTTGTACAAGCATGGATTTAAATCGTTAGATCAATCTGTAGCCATGTTCATGAATGTTTACGTGAACCGAAAGAAATAGTGTCATCTCCTTTCCTTCTTTCTTTTTTATTAGAAAAAATTAAACAATCTTGACCAAATTTTTATACAAATGCTCTATTTTAAAATAAATAAGAGGCGCTGTCAATAATATTAGAATATAAAGAAGGTTAGCTGGAAGAAATCCCATTAGGGATAAGCTCGCCTTTGTACACTGTTTATGTTTATGCAGATTTTTATTGTTGTCATTTATGTGCAATAAAGAGTTGACATACATACATATAATTGTAATTTTTGTGCAATCTTTTATGCTATTATATAATTTGATAAAAGCACTTTTCCATAAAAATGGCTTATCAAGACTGTTTACATCATTTCTAATTCCAAAACAAAACGATTTATAGCAGCTGTCCAATTTTCCTACCTCTGAACCTATTTTAATGTATGCATGTGACGAGTAAAAGACACACCGGTGGCCCATGTGGTAATTTTGACTCGCTATTTACCAACACAAATGTGTTTTTACTGAACACTACACTTAGTAAGTAACATTGACAATATGACAATAGTAGAATTCATTTAGCGTTTTCCCCTAGGGGAAAATTCAATTTTCCGGTGTAAACTATTTCGAAGTAAGTTATTGTGCGGTATGAAGTTTAATATTTCTCACGGGAGACGCCTGGATAAAAGTTGTCTGTTAAGAATCTAACTAATATGATAAATGCGAAAGTTTCTGAGTGTATGTGTGAGTTAATATGTTTGCTACTCCTTCACGCTTCAACGGCTAGACGGATTTGAATGAAATTTCGAATGGAGATTGCTTATACCTTGGATCAACACAATAGACTTTTCATCACAATCTCATATGAACAAAGTCGCGGGCATAGCTAGTTTAGAATATAGCCTCATATTTCAACACATTTTCGTATACAATTTTAACAATAAATTTTCCTGTTCAGCGTTCGTTCGGCAGTCGTTTGACACAACTGTATGAATCTGACGTTTAATCTCGAAATCGACATATCTAGAATGTAGCGAGAATTGGGGGCCTGGCATTATTAATGAATTCACCAATTATCGAGTGACTTATTTTAATTTACACGTTTTGAATCCTTGGCAAAATATACATACAATAGAACATTTTATTTCCGATCTTTATCCACATCTATCAGCGGCCCTAGCAAGCATGACACCAAGATAAATTAGAACCGTTTATCTCTAAGTGCGTCTCTCTCACACTAGTGCCGACGAAAGGGATAGTCATAGAGATAAACGGTCCTAATTTATCTTTGTGTCATGCTTGCTAGGGCCGCGGTTAGTATAGGTATCGCCACGAGAGTTGAGGTCACGCACACCGCGGCATGTCATGTGTGGACGAGACAATTTCGTTCAAATTTTCCAATTTGTGTTTTGTTTTGTATGGCATTGTGTACTTGTGTGTGTAATCATTCACCTCAACTTTCGTAGCGATACCTATAACAATTGTATTACACTTTTCAGTATCGTCAGCTTTTTTCAAATTATTGATGTAGTCTGGATGTAAAACCTAGGATGAGTTCTAAAACCATAGAATAAGCTTCATCAATAACAGGGTATGTACTCGTAAATGGAGTTAAAGGTCAACTTGACAAGCATGCAACGTAAAACATAATACTTCAAACGAATGATACAAGTACCAATCCACCAGTACCAGTTTTCCAATCTGTTTTATGTGGTGTTCAATAAAGAATATTTGTACATACATACGTACATAGCATGACGCCCGAAATCCCTAATGGGGTGGGCAGAGCCACAAGACTACTTGTGGCCACGTTCGATTAATTAGTCTTAAGATGGTATGATGAACCGTATGGTGACAGGTGATCAGCCCATCGCCCATACAGATAGTCCGCCATGTTGGAGAGAACCCGTCCATTAGTCGACTTTTACGACATGCCAGGATGATAAGCATCTGCACGCATTCTATGCTATTTCTTCACTCCCAGTGCAGCAGAGGAGCATTAATTTGTAGTTGTTTGTTTGGAGTATTTGTATTGTATTGTATCCTTACCATGAGTTTATGCAAACCGTTCTCGTTACCGAAATCTATCGGAAATAATGCTTGTTGCCGATACAAGTAAAAGGGACCGAGCTATAGTTTTCGATAACGAGAATGGTTTGCGTAAACTCATGGTGGTATAGTTACCACGATATAAACAAAATGCTAACGATTTACTATTTAGGCATACAGTCATGTAAATCTGCAACTTATGCTCAACTTGTATTTATAACATTCACGTCTTTGTAATGTTTTGTATGGTAGCGTTTCTGTTTAGTTGTCATCTGAAATAATTAAACTATGCAAATGGATAGTTTTGATCATGGTAACCGCGGTAATCATATAGAACAGCCATAATATGTAGGTACCATAAGCAAAACTCCTCCTCTGCTACACTGGGAGTGAAGAAATAGCATAGAATGCGTGCAGATGCTTATCATCCTGGCATGTCGTAAAAGTCGACTAAGGGACGGGTCCTCTCCAACATGGTGGACTATCTGTATGGGCGATGGGCGGATCACCTGTCACCATACGGTTCATCATACCATTTTAGGACTAATTAATCGAACGTGGCCACAAGTAGTCTTGTGGCTCTGCCCACCCCATTAGAGATTTCGGGCGTGATACTATGTATTTATGTATAAGCAAAACGTAACATATTTGTCCTGATATTCGCCATGAATATGTAGAAAATCTTCACCGTCATTTTGTTTTGTTGACATTGAATTTGTATTAGAACCAAATCATGCGATGGATTTATGTTAATTTTATTAAGTATTTTGATTGTAGCTCGTCTAGCGGGAATTTAGCAGACAATTATGAGCATGTTATATCCGCAAATAGACCTTGAGGTGTTAGCGGAACTCGCACCCGGAAACGCTTGGGGCAAAAGCAATTTTGCTTCGTCAAGTAGAGCAATTAAACCAGTGCGTAAATAGCTATATTGTCTACAATATCAAAACTTAATAAAATTTCTATTAAATAAATAAATAAATAAATATCAGGGGACCATCTTTACACAAATCAATCTAGCCCCAAAGTAAGCTCTAAAGGCTTGTGTTATGGGTACTAGACGACGATATACATACTTATATAGATAAATAAATACTTGAATACTTAAGAAACATCCAAGACTTAGGAACAACCATTCGTGCTCATCACACAAATATTTGCCCTTACCGGGAATCGAAACCGGGACCGCTGGCTTCGGAAGCAGGGTCACTACCAACTAGGCCAAACGTGTCGTCTATTGGTTGATTTGTTATTCAATGACAGTAAGAATATGATAATTTTTATGCTAATATTTTTAAGATAGTTGCCTCATCAACCACGTGGTATCGTAAAATAAAAATCTCCCAAATAAAGGCTCAATAAACCAATTTTAGTTCAAAATGTGTCTATTTCTTTCTTACAAATTACGTGACACATAAAAGATAGTGACAAAGCATACTATGTATGTACTTTTTATTGCATCAAATACTGTAACAATAATGAACAGACTTTTTATTATACAAGAGTCATAGAAAGGATCTCTTCCAGTGGCCCTAACATGCAAGACACAATGATAAATTAAACCGTCTTATCTCTAAGTGCGTCTCTCTCATACTAGTGCCGACGAAAGAGATAGTCATAGAGATAAACGGGTTTAACTTATCTTTGTGTCTTGCATGTTAGGGTCGCAGTTAACAGAGTGAATGAGTGAGTGAAGAAAAATGTTATCAATATGATTAAATATACACAAGACATCGGGAATTGTATTGTACGGATGTGTACGGACTTCTGTGTACTGGATTCTGGGTACCCCCAGTGATTAGAATTCAACTTCGACCTCGTCGTCATCCGCTATTTGCGATCCCGCCGGCTCGAACGAGGAGTCTAGCACACGCACCACTTCACCACGCACTGACACTTCTGAACGACATCTTGGACAGTTACAGACAGCAATATTGACATCTTTCACAGCTCTGAATCGAGTTTCTTGGCTTCAGCCAGTCATTATTTGGAGACCAAAGTGTCTCCCAGCTCCATTAATTAATTTTATTTTTAATATTGTATACCTACTTACCTTCCAAATTAAATTAATTTTATTTGTATAAATATAATTTCTATTTCAATAATCTGTAATTTAATTAACATGTAAGGCTTGACTGTAAATGTTAATTTTGTAATAATAAATAATAAATAATAATAATAAATTAGCCAGATTTCTTTGTTGATGTATTTAAAAATGCCAAATATTTGATTTACATAAGCTAGTAAACATGGCCTTTTCCTTCGCCCATGGAAATCTACAGATGGAACAGAACGGTTTCTCCGAGATTCAGAATCGGCCGAATACAGGGCCAAGTTCATTGCGACGGAGACGAGGTCGCGTCGTAGCTACATGACAGTGGACTGGAAAAATATACATATATATAACCATAGTACCTGTTATCCTATACTTTTAGTGAGCAATTCTTGTGCGTACGGATATGTGTGTGTGTGTAATTAATTGGTTTCTCGGAAACCGGCCCTAATGATTTGGACACAATATTGTATTGTTAAAATAATATTTTATTTTCGAAGTTTATCTAGATAATTCGGTTTCCAGCGAAGCTCGGTCGCTCAAATTCTTTATTTTAAACAAGCTTCTGCCCACGACTTCGTTCGCATGGACTTCGGTAAAAGTTATTTCCTTTGGGAACTCTTGAATTTTCTCCCTGTCCTATTCCAGGACCTGAGATGGTTTCATGAAGATCCGTTCAGCTGTTTTGGAGCTGAGCAATAAGGAACATACGGGTAGACAGGAATACAAACTTGCACATGAATAATATTAGTACGATAGGATAGTAAGATTTGTGAAGAGTAAAAAGAAACAGCTTAAGAGAAGTGTGAACCTACGGCTTTTCATACAAAAGGCGATAACGATTTCCACCCCTTAAATGTTAACCGATGTTGACTAATTTTTGATAGGTTGTCATTCAGAACAAAATCTAGGTCTATACGTTTTGATTTGTTCACTTTAATCAATAAATTCAGTTTTATTACTGTTTTAGTATTCTCATACAAAACGAATTTCGGCGATTATTTGAATTTGTTGATATTTTTTCAATATTCAAAAACTTATAGACCTAGATTTTGTTCTAACTGACAATCTGTCAAAAAATTGGTCAAAATCGGTTACCATTTAAGGGGTGGAAATCGTTATCGCCTTTTGTATGAAAAGGCTGATTTTTGCCGTTGGTTCACAGTCCTCTTAAATGGCGGACTTATTGGCATTATCTATGATCCAAATCCCCACATAATCCTTTTCAATAAAAAAAACGAATGAGGTGATTCTTTCGTAATACAAGGCTTGATAAGAATGTTTGCATGCATGTTTTGACCATGTACCTATATAAGAGGTGGGACTTTATGTTAATATTTTTTACATTTAAGTAAACATCTGTGTTTTTAGTTGTTTGATGTTGTATGTACATATATTATTATCATCGACAGGCTGGGAGAGAACAAAAAGAAAAATAACAAGACTTTTTGAGACTCAATATTTTTTTTTGATCTCCTTGAGGGTTCACGTTTACATCACATCTCTCAAACTCACACGTAGGCAAAATCCTTGCACAAATTCTTAGCATAGCCATTCAGCGTGGAAATGCAGCTTGCGTGTGCCGCGGCCAAATTAGCTACATTTGTTTTAATTCAGCTTAGTTTTAGTTTATATCTAGTTTGGTTGCTTTTATAATTTTATTAATAAAGAAATAATTTATTTTATCTACATCCATATCATAAAATTGGTTAATCAAAAACCTTATGAAATGACCACCATTTTGACAACCAATTAGGAAAAACCAGTGCTGCGATAAAGAAATAACATGACTTCTTTATCGTTTTTAGTAAAGAAATGAGATTAAATTTGGAACAGCTGTCAAAACTCAAGTGGGTCTCTATTCTAGTATCCATAGATATTAAAACAGTTATTGACACGAAACGTCAATTCAGTATGTTTTTTTAATATAAACTGCACAATATTTGATCTCGAGTGACGTGAGAATAGAGACTTCATCCGTTTGTCTATGATTTTAAAAAAAATGTTCTTGACGGACGATCGAATCGGCGCCATGTTGGTGTTTTGCTGAACGAAAGTAGAATTAATTGAATAGAAAAAGTTGTTTGTAATTTACATTTTAGTTGAAAATATGAATAGTAAGTAGTCTTCTCGGAGTGTGTGTGATGTGAAAATGCGCCGGATATCGGAAATATGCAGCCACGATTGCATCAAATAACTTGTTGCCAGAAAATATTGTTTCTGAACCCATCATGGAGGATTTATAATATGTGTGTAGATAAAGTTATGTATGCAACTCTGCATAATTTGGCCTTAAAACACACGTGCGATCTTATTATGAAACTCGCCTATCGGCTCGTTTCATGAAAACCGCACTATTGTTTTAAGGCCTATCATTATGCAACCGTTGCATAAACTACTATTTCATAATTGCTTATATCTTATTAGATAGTAATATAAACATTGTTTATATTTTGGTTTGCGTTTTAGAATACGCTTGCTACTTTGAACCAGCTTTCCTACTTAGCATAGCTAGCTATAGTAACAAAATGTCAACAACTTACATCTTACTATTTTAACTATTCTTATAGTGAATATAAAGGCCATTACAATACCACAATCAATACACATTAAGTTACAAATATACATCCCCATACAAGTACTATACATTATAATTTGCTTACATTTCAACACACACTCAGTAATTGCACATTGCAGTCGTAAGTTTTAGATAGAGATCAGAGCACAATGCACCTTGACATTACAGCTCCCACGACGTGAGATCAAGTTGACGATCTCTTAATTATAATCCTCATTGTCAATTACCATATTCGTTATGGCGCCCGAACAAAAAAACATCGCGAAATCTTCCAAATTTGGAAAACCCTTTAGGCCAGTGCGTAGTAGCTCTTATCATTTTAACACGATCACCGTACCTGTCCCTCAGGATTTGGAAGAAGTCTCTCGTCTCTCCTGGAGGTGTAGTTTCCCATGTGACCGGTCTGTTAGTACAACATTGAGGATAAACGCTGCACGTTGGTTCGTGTGTTGGTTTCTCTGTTGTAATCTCTTCATATTCTATTGTAGTCATAGCAGGCACTGCTATGGTTGATTCAGTAGTCGAAGTTGTTAACTCAGAAGTAGTTTTAAAGGTAATGCACGTACAGTCTCCACCAGTATGTATAAATGATGGAGGCTCAGTCGTTGTAGTACTTGTTGTTAATTCTGTAGTCGTTGTTGACTCAGTAGTCGAAGTAGTACTAGTTGTTGTAGGCTCGGTAGTAGTAGTTGTTGTTGTAGGTTCGGTAGTCGTAGTAGTAGTACTAGTTGTTGTTGTTGTTGTAGGCTCAGAAATTGTCGGTGTAGTAGTCATTTCTGTCGTAGTAATTGGCTGGCATGTACATTTACCACCAGTTGGATATACTTGAATAGTACTTGTAGTAGGCTCAGTAGTTGTTGTTATTGTAGTAGTCGTCGTTGACTCAGTGGTCGTTGTTGACTCAGTTGTTGTTGTAGGCTCGGTAGTGGTCGATATAGTAGTCATTTCAGTCGCAATAATTGGCTGACATGTACATTTGCCACCAGTTGGAGATACTTGCGTAGTTGTTGTAGGCTCAGTAGTTGTTGACTCGGTCGTCGTTGTTAATTCAGTAGTTATTGTAGGCTCGGTAGTTGTGGTAGGCTCAGTAGTTGTAGTGGTATTAGTCGTACTAGCTTCGGTAGTCATTTCTGTTGTAGCATTTGTAAGATGTGTAAACAAATGGCATGTACATTCTCCTCCAATTTTTATTGTTGAAATTGGCACAATAGCGGTCGTAAGCTCAGTAGTTGTTGTCAATTCAGTTGTTGTTGTTGATTCAGTAGTTATTGTGGACTCAGTAGTTGTTGTCGAATCAGTTGTTTGAGTGATCATTGCTGGGGTTGAGTGCAAATGGCATGTACATTCTCTACCATGATTTGATGGAGTCGTGGTAGGTTCAGTTGTCGTCGTGGGCACAATAGCTGTTGTTGACTCCGTAGTTGTTGTTGACTCAGTAGTCGTTGTTGACCTAGTAGGCGTTGTACCTTCTTGGTTACGTGTACACTCTGTGATTGGAGCAATTGACGTAATTTCGGTACTGGCACTAATTGGAGTGGTAGGTAATGGTTGTGTATTTAAACAATGTGGACATGTACAATTTCCTCCTTGTCTTAGAAAGTGTATTAAAGGACTTACTGTAATAGTGTTTGCTTGGGAGTCCCTATCAGAGAATTTTAAATAAGGCGAAGGCATTGTGGCTGTTGTCCTTGATGAAATATTGTAAAATGCGAGTAAATATGTATCGCTAAGTATATCAGTCATTAAAGAAGAAGCTGTTGTACCGTCTCCTGAAGTTGGTAAAGAATTTTTAATACTATCACTCCTTCTTGAGATAAGCTCTGAGAGTCTCGATCCATCTGTATTGACAGGAACGTATTCTTTATTGTTTTTATTATTAACTTTGTCACCATTGGTATAATAATATACAACTGTTGTGTCAATATCAGGACCAATACTTACTAAACCTTCATAATACTTTCTTGCTGGTGCAATTGTTGTTGATTGTGTTTTACACTTTTCATGTTCAGTCTCTGTATATTCTAAAAGCATATATTACGAATTATTGTTGATTATCGTCAAGAAAGGCTTAACTGTAGTTTGGTCAGTCAATGGTTTCTCAAGAGAAGGGAAATAAGTATATTCCAAATTTATTTATATATAATCACAAATGACGAATGAGAGGAATATAAATAACGTTACTTTAAACATTTATTTTTGAAAAGTGCTTTATTGTTGGATTTTTGTTGAGTTAGATTTACAGGTCGGGTTTTGGCTCATAGTGTTGCCGACATATTTATGACGTAACAACCCTTACCCTTATAGCCGGTTCACTGATCAGAGTATGTAACGTATTACTTACTAAAATAAAAGAATTAATAAGGAAAAATTCTACAAACTTGTATTATGATCGCAGTTAAATTCAGTCATATCACATTGGTCGGAAAATAATCTTATTTTTGAAGTGCTATGTTCAAACCCACAAACTGATGTCCAAGTGTGGTTACATATATCCGCCATAACGCATTTTAGTGGTGGCTAAAATGAAATTTAATATTAACAATACAAACAAAAATCGACATAATAATCCACACAAAATAATACAAATAGTAATCATAATGAATACCATCTAAATTAAAATGAAATTGATAAGTTATTCAAATTTCAGTGAAATTACTGCAATTTGCCACATAAAGAAAGATGTAAATTAAACATTTGTCTGTATCTTACAGAAATTAAGTGCTGAATTGCAGGTCTAAATGCAGTCAGAACACAAACTGAAAAATAAGTATAATTTTATAAATTGTAAAATGATTAAAACTTACATATTATTATTAACAGTTATTTGACCTACTCACGTGTCATTATGATTATGATTTTCATCTTCTGCTTCCATTCTTCATTTATTTACCATAATATCGACTTAAAAAGAATGTTAAGAATTTACAAGAAACAAGATTCATTACTATCCGACTATATCAAATTGTGTTCCTTTCTTTACGATTGCCATAAAAATGTAATAAAACAATAATTGAGTAGCGTGGAAATTGCAACACGTTTATTTTCACACAAATATTAAATGATTGTTTGGTATGAATCATTGTCAATAGTCAACAATCATGTGAGGAATGGCAGTTTCAAGGAGACTATTCCGCATTTCAACAACACTTATTTTTGTATGTAGGTCCAAAGTCATTAGATGTACAGTAAATGAATCGTAAACTGGCTAGTTTAACGGCAATTTATTGCTACAATTCGGGCTATCCCCAAAAACTTGCATTAAAACTTTTGTTCCCATTAGTGAAGTAATATGTAATTTCTTGGGGATAGCCCGAATTGCATCAATAAATTGCTGAAAAACTACCCCGTTTATGAGCCCCTTAAAGGAAATAAGCCATTTTGACAGATTGTGATACTCCTCACATATTTCAAAATTTATTCACACATACCTATACTAAAGCTAGCTTTTTCCCGCAACTTTGTCCGCGTGGAATTCGTTTATTGTTCCTCAAGTAGTCAACGTCGTTCTACAGCCTTCCAGTTACCGGAATGCATAAAAAAAATTATTAAGAGAAAAAAACTTTCGCATTTAAATATTAGAAAATCTTCACAAATATATAAGCAATTGCTTTTACCAGAGACTTAATTTATCGCTATTTCCTTAGGAACACCATTTTTCCCGGATACAAAGTACCCTCTCCACTCCATCCTCCAACTATCTTTATGCAAAAGATCACGACTGTTGCACTGTTCTGACGTCAAAGATTGATTCTTTTTAATCAACAAGCAAACACACCTTCGCATACAATATTCGTAAGCCTATGCTATGAGCGACCTTGACTGAGCAAATAACTAATTTGATTCGTAGGCCACTGTAGAACCTTTTAGCTAACAGAATGCAAAAATATAGTAATTTCTTGATATTTTCAACATAAGTATTGACTGTACGTATTAAACGGTACGGTCCGACAAAGTAGTGCACTTTTAGGCTTTGTCACAGTAGTTCATCCTCACTTAACTGACGTAAGAGACTTCATAGTGTTCTCTATACTGTATTTGATACCTTTCTTTTTTGTTGCATCCCTCACCATTTTAAATTTTTTCATGCACCTAACGGCATCATGTCAGCGAGCTTGTTTTTGTTCAGCTCAAAGCATGAGGAACCCATCGAGACAAAGCTTCCCGACTGCGTTGACATCTTTAGAGTTTCTTCTATCTCTTTGAAGGTAGATTTCGAGTGGACGAGTATTTCTATACCGAAGTAGCAGGACAGCCACTTGTGTTTTAAGCTTTTAGAGAAATTTCCCCTGTTTAAATTGTGAAAACCAAAAATCTCAAAAGAAGGATATGCCTATCAGTAGAATTTCGAGTAACAATTCTCATAGAAGGTTGTGAAACGCCAGCGCTATGGCTTAACCACACCCTAGTACTGATGTCTTAGTTCTTACGACATACATACAAAAGTCTAATATTGCTTGATTCACATGCTATTATCATTGTGGGCGGTGGTGCTGCGGTCTCACACCGCACGATGCGGGAGGGCATTTTTTCAATTGTTTAACTATCACGGTTCATGAGATACAGCCTGGTGACAGACGGACCGACAGACGGACGGACAACGGAGTCTTATTAATAGGGTCCCGTTTTACCCTTTGGGTACGTAACCCTAAAAAGATGCAATTCAAGTGAATTCTCTTTTTGAAAGTGCCGTATTACAGAATTTTCTTAGTCACCCACGTAGCAAGTTGATAAAACATGCGGAATTGTTCACCATATATAAAATAACAAATTGACAATGGTATAGCTCAATTTATATAAGACGCAGGCGGGCACGAGATACTTTGTTTTTAGTATTAGTAAGTATTTATAGCGTTCCACGTGAGAGAGGATGGTACATCATTTACAGATATGGACAAAGATTACATATAATAATATAGACGTATTTCAAAACAAAAAAAATAGTTTATCTACACCCATATCATAAAACCTCCATTGGTTAATCAAAAACCATAGGAAATGACCACCATTTTGACAACCAATTAGGAAAAACCAATGCTGCGATGAAGAAATAACATGACTTCTTTATCGTTTTTAGTAAAGAAATGAGATTAAATTTGGAACAGCTGTCAAACTCAAGTGGGTCTCTATTCTAGTATCCATAGATATTAAAACAGTTATTGATACGAAACGTCAATTCAGTATGTTTTTTTAATATAAACTGCACAATATTTGATCTCGAGTGACGTGAGAATAGAGACTTCATCCGTTTGTCTATGATTAAAAAAAAAATGGTCTTGACGGACGGCCGCCATTATTGACGCGCCGCGCCGCGTTGACGTTTTGCTCAACGAAAGTAGAATTTTGTTGAATTGAATAGAAAAAGTTCATGTGTAATTTACATTTTAGTTGAAAATATGAATAGTAAGTAGTCTTCTCGGAGTGTGTGTGATGTGAAAATGCGCCGGATATCGGAAATATGCAGCCACATACATACATACATATTATCACGCCCGAAATCCCTAATGGGGTGGGCAGAGCCACAAGACTACTTGTGGCCACATTCGATTAACTCGTCCTAAGATGGTATGATGAACCGTATGGTGACAGGTGATCAGCCCATCGCCCATACAGATAGTCCACCATGTTGGAGAGGACCCGTCCCTTAGTCGACTTTTACGACATGCCAGGATGATAAGCATCTGCACGCATTCTATGCTATTTCTTCAATCCCAGCAGCACACCCACGCAGCCACGATTGCAACAAATAACTTGTTGCCAGAAAATATTGTTTCTGAACCCATCATGGAGGATTTATAATATGTGTGTAGATAAAGTTATGTATGCAACTCTGCATAATTTGGCCTTAAAACACACGTGCGATCTTATTATGAAACTCGCTAAAAGCTCGTTTCATAAAACCGCACTAGTGTTTTAAGGCCTATCATTATGCAACCGTTGCATAAACTACTATTTCCAGCCAGGCACTATCTTTCTTCTCCTTTATTATTCCTTTGACTACTTTTAAAAAATATTTTCCGTTTTTCCACACCGTTTCTTTTTTGAATATAATAGTTTTCATAGCCTGGACACTGGTCTGTAAACTTCGCACGGTCTTCATTAGGAACTTTTTCTTCGGGTGAGGCCTTTTGGTTATTCTTGGCGGTGCAGGTTTTTTTTTAAATCCTCTCTTTTTTTATATCGCCTCCTTCCTTGCACCCAGCTTTTTCTTATCGAAACGGCAGGTACGGTGACGAATCGGTCACCCATTCTATGAAACTTATGGTTCTTGCACGCAGGACGGGAGGGACATTTTACAACGGGGCAGGTGCTTTTTTGGAAGCAGTCTGAATAATTTACCGACATAAATTCTGAAAATTAAAAGTCCATTACGAATTTATTGTTTTTTTTTTATATAAGAGGTTTCGTGGTTTTTTAATTTTACCGTGATCTTTGCTTTTATGCAGAAGTTTTTATTTCCTTCTACAAACCACTTTATCTCTGTGGTGACACATCACCGTATGTAGTAACAACTGACACATGACAACTCTATTCGACTTTACCTGAGCGATATTTTAATCTTTCGGTTTATATATCGCAGTTTATGTTTCGCCTTTACCTTCCATTGTCATGAAACAATGCGATACAAACGGGTTTACAATATCGCTTAAAGAACATCCGGGCCCACTTGCACCAAAATGTTTGAACATATTTAAATCGTTAAACGCGTTAAGGTCTGACAAAATGTATAGTGCTGTCAATCGTTAAACACAATTAACGACTTAGGAATATAAGCCACAGCCACCAGCCAGTCAGGTACAGCCGGCCTAGGTCTCGTCGGGTCCAGTTGGCCAGTGAATAACTAATAAATAATTTGTTAGTCGAATTAAAGTATAAAAAAATTGGACAAAGGAATAAGCACATCCTACGGAAGAATGAGCCACATTTTTTTTCTGAATGAAAATGAAAATGAAAATATTTATTTCATCACATTTGCTCGGAAAGGGCGTTATTATACGCAGGCGTATAGAGCAGCTATAGCCGATTTAACTCCTCTATGGGCCCCGCCGTCAGCGGGAGTTATAAACCATACAGATTTATAGAGATCATACGAAATTAATATATATATTTTTTTTTGTCTAATTTTTATTTAATTTCCTCGCAAATGTGATGAAAAGCATTGTGTGTATCACGGGCAGTAAGGGGATAACAGACTCTCGTTAGTTATGCCCTTCTCATGGCCCTAGATGCACAATGGACTATTTTGCAAGTCAGCCACACGGGCTCTTTCACATGTTTGAATCTACCAACTGAATAACGCAGCATATGCATGCGCGCACGCACCTTTGTTATTATTATCAATATAATCACTTTCATTCGCAACTTTCGAGCATCTGACGTTCTTTTTTCTTTCTCTACGGTAATGTTGAGCTTTTATTTATTTGTTTGTATGTCTACTAACGTCTTTTATGGTCGCAGTTGAACTCATTCATATCGCAAGTGTCCAAGAAAAGTCTGATGTCAGCGTTAATATTGTCCTTCCCGCAGTCAGGGATCCACGTGTGATTGCAGATGTCTGCCAGGAGGCACTGCGCAACGGGCTGTAATACAGAGTTAAGTCGAGTGATGCATGACATCGTCGACGTGATGAAACCAGGAAATTTAGAGGCATTCCCAGTGGCCCTAGCAAGGTTGACACTAGGATAAGTTAACACCGTCTTATCTCTAAGTGCGTCTCTCTCACACAAGTGGCACACTCTTTTATCTCAAGTCTCAACGTTTACAATGCAAATACAATGAAGTTATAATACTGGTCACAGCTTCCATTCTTATAGGTAAATTGCATAAATACTTTGATCTCCATTCGAACTGACTTCACTCGGCCTATGCCACTATCATGATAGGATGCCAACGTTAATGTGCCACGAATGCCACAATCATAATTGAGAAAATTCATATGAAAATAAATTAAATAAAATAAGCTTCTAGCGTGTTTGACTGAATTTTTTACGGTTTGGCTCCAGTGGCATTGCGCGCCGGCTTGGCGGCGAAAAGGTAATGATAAATAGGTAATAAGTATAGGTAGGTATCGCGGTATAAGGAAGTATAATGGTAATTCTTACCCATTTAAAATGTTGTATAGTAGGTAACGGAATAAAGATGACAACTGAAAAAATCAGAACGATGAGAAAATAATATATTACCGAAAGGTCAGTGAATGTATGATCAAAAAATACGTTTATGTTTTAATTTCTTACCGATAATAAAAAAAGAGCTGGTTGATCAAAATGTATTTCATTTAGTTTAACTATCTAAAGATTAATTCTATGTACATAAATCCTACATTTTTCAGTATTTTTTTTATTTTGGAGACTAAGATATGCCTAAATCCACTTACAGCTACAAAATACTTATTCATTTTATATTATGCTATAACTTGCGCAAGTATAATCGTGTCAAATATTATTACCAAGAATGGCGCTGTGAGTATTGCATTCGTCTTATTTTATGAATTACTTTATGCCTTAACTATTAGGAATTTTAAGTTTTTTATGTGGCTGATTCAATTGGTCTGGTTCCCCTGTCAGAAGAGTTACGGAGGTCAGACGGCAGTCGCTCCACTGTAATAACCCGACCTGCTGAATCCGGGATCATGGTCAAAGCGTACCCCGTAGCGTAAGCGTAGACGAGAAAAAGCGCTTTTTAAAAAAAGTTTTTTATGTTGCTTGAATTCGTATATCAAACCATGATGTGTCTTTGTAAAAAAGACATACTAAACAAGTACCTAGTATCTAATTACTTAGGCAATTCCTGCTTCGTTTATTTAGTAGGTAAGTACTTACGATTGTAAGTTGGACTTTAATTCGTTATTATCCGCCGGCACGACGCTGCCCTCACCTTTTATCTTGAAGTGTGGAGTCGTCATTAACAAGTTCAACAGGAAGTGGTCTTCATACGCCGGAAGCGAGTGCATGGACCTGCCAATGTCACGTCGAGGTGAACGGGTTCAGCTCTCGACACGACTTGTTGCACAGGAGATGCGTGACTTTTTAATGGGATTTTTTTGTAGAATGATTTTATTTACAACACGATTATTCCCGTGACTTCGCGTGCTTGGACTTTGTTGATTGCTATGCGCTCGGGAAGTATTTTTTCTGTATTATGATAAACATTGTGAAAAAAAAACACGTCAAAACAAAAAGAGCAAAAGAGTTGCTCTTTTTGTACGTGTAAAAGAAATAAATGATTTCTTAAACCTTCGCAATTAAAAACAGCAACCTTTTTCCTAATGTCTATTTTTAGCTAGTTACCGTATTTTTATTCTCACTCCCATTTCTTATAGAAAAAGTATTTTTAGAAAAGTTCCAATTCGCGCCGCAGTGACGTCATTCAAGCGATCGCCATACTATGATGGGTTTGCTTGTATAGCGATGTTCTCAATGATGTCACTACGACGCAGACACAACAACTTTTTAAGACGCATTTTCTATATGAAAATGAAGGCTTTCAAGTTGGTTGAAAAACACTGTCTTATGGCATTCAAATTTCAAATAAATGGGGGATTGTAAACGGTTCTATTCAAGTAGTTTCTCGTTTTGAAAGTGCTGTATCTCAGAACTTTTCTAAGAGGCTCGTAAACGGGTTATTTTTACGGCAATTTATTGCTGCAATTCGGGCTATCCTCATAAGTTTACATTCAATTTTTTATCTCCATTAGTGATGCAATATGTAATCTTTTTGGGGACAGCACGAACTGCAGCAACAAATAGCCAATAAACGAGCCCGTTTACGAGCCCCTGCGGCCTTAACATGAATGACACAAAGATAAGATAGACCGTCTTATTTCTAAGTACGTCTCTCTCACACTAGTGCCGACGAAAGAGATAGTCATAGATATAAACGGGTTTAATTTATCTTTGTGTCATTCATGTTAGGGCAGCTGTAGTCATCAACGTAGCAAGTTGATAAAACATACCGGATTGTTCAACATTTGTAGAATAATTACATTAAGCATTAAAGTAAATTGACAATGATCAGTTATAAGATGCAGGCGGGCTAAGACTCACGCTACTTTGTTTTTAATAGTAGTAAGGATTTAAAGCATTCCACATGGAAAAAAGGATGGTACATTATTCACAAAATATGGACAGAGATTACACATAATTTGAAAACTAAAATTTTACTTTTCAAGCCAGTCAGTATCTTTCTCCGTTATTATTCCTTTGACTACTTTTAAAACTATTTTCCCATTTCTCCACACTGTTTCTTTTTTTAATACTATAGTCCTCGTATATTGAATACTGGTCTGTAAACTTCTCACGGTCTTCATTTGGAACTTTTTCTTCGGGTGAGGCCTTTTGGTTATTCTTGGCTTTGCAGGTGTTTTTTTAAATCCTCTCTTTTTTGTATATCGCCTTCTTCCTTGCACCCAGTTTTTTCTTATCGAAACGGCAGGTACGGTGATGAATCGGTCACCCATTCTATGAAAGTTATGGTTCTTGCACGCAGGAAAAGACGGGCATTTTACAGGAGGACAGCCCGAACTTTTTTGGAAGCATAATGAATAATTCACCGACATAAATTCTGAAAATTAAAAGTACATTACGAATTGATTGTCTGGTGTGGTTTTCTGATTTTTCCGTGAACTTTGCTTTTATGCCGAAGTTTTTCTTTCCTTCTTTCAAATCCCTTTATCATTGTAGTGACAAATCACAAACACCTTTCAAAAAGTAAGAACTGACATATGTTATATTGTCTGAGCGACGACATATTTAAATCATTACACACGTTAAGGTCTGTCAAAATGTATAGAACTGTCGGTCGTCAAATAATTTAAGATTTTTTTGCAAGTCGGCCTAGGTCTAGGTCTCTTCGGCAGAGTAACAGTCATCATCATCATCATCATCAGCGATAAAACATCCACTGCAGGACATAGGCCTCCCCCAAAAATGGGGGGATTTGCCATAGTCGCCACGCTTGGCAGGCGGGCTGGCGACCGCAGTTGGTCGTGATAGTGCTCGAAGGACGCTGTTGCCCATCCTTTAGTTGGTCCCTCTGTCGCCTTTTACGACACCCACGGGAGGAGGCTATTCTTAGCCAGCACCACACGGCACAGAGTAACAGTGCAATAATTAAATTTGTATACAACTTTATTTGCTCTAGAGCAAATAAAGGCTGCTTTGTACTGAGTATTTAAGACCATAATGATGAAATTAAAGCGTAGTAGGAAGAAAATAGTAGATTGTTGCACCAAGCAGAAAGTGATTCATTATTGCGCCGAGTGTTGATTTGGAGCCCGAACGCTAGTGAGGGCTCTAAAAACACGAGCGCAATAACAAATCACTTGATGCGAGGTGCATAATCTGCTTTTCTTTCTACTACTGCTAAAAGTTGGTAAAAAACGTAAAGGTACAGTTAAACCCAACTAGCGAAGTAAAAAGGATATTGGCACTTGTTATGACGCACCCTTAGAATTTTTATATAGCCTATGACACTCGCACGTTCTCCCCGAATCTTAAGATACCCTATTTATTAAAATCGGTCTATTGGTTCTGAAGCTAAAGTCGAAAATCCGAAAATTTTCACAGAAATCTTGTATCTAGTCTATTAATTGTCATATTATGCCAATTTTTTTTTAAATCTTTTTGTAACACATACTATCTTATCAGCCAGTACTTTGAGCATAACATTTTAGACGAGACAATCACAGTTCGATATATAGTATATAGTATATGTAGTATAGTTCGATATGGCCGCCGATATATGGCCTGTTTTTTTTTTGCTAACGGTAAGTCCACAGAAGCGTGGTCGGCTGTCTCGTCGGACTGTGAATGGGCGGATTGGGTAGCTGTTGGTGTAAACTTCTTGATCAACCAACCAAATAAAAAAAAAATACAAAACAGTGCAATAATGAAATTTGTATGCAACTTTATTTGCTCTAGAGCAAATAAGGGCTGCTTTGTGCTGAGTATTTAAGGCCATTATGATGAAATTAAAGCGTAGTAGGAAGAAAAACAATTTTATGCGCAGTTTACGAGCATCTGACGTGTTTTCTTCTTTTAATAGATTACCCAACATTCCCTGCCAATAAGGCTTTTTTTATTTGATTGTATGTCTACTAACGTCTATTATGGTCGCAGTTGAACTCATTCATATCGCAAGTGTCCGAGAAAAGTCTAAATTCTGTGCTCATGTTGTCCTTCCCGCAGTCAGGGAGCCACGTGTGATTGCAGATGTCTGCCAGGAGGCACTGCGCAACAGGCTGTAACACAGAGTTAAGATGAGTTTTTAATGACATCGTCGACGTAACGAAACCTGCTGCTCAATTACGTAACACCATTTGCTATTCGCAAAAAGTAAACCAATTGTACCCTTATTTACATCAAGTGATGACTAAACATCACTTAGCGTCCCCGAATAGAGGCACAGGAAATTTCGAGGCATTCCCAGTGGCCCTAGGAAGGTTGACACAAGGATAAGTTAACACCGCTTATTTCTAAGAGCGTCTCTCTCACAACAGTGTTGGCGAAAGAGATAGTCAGAGAGATAACACGGGATTAAGTTATCCCCGTGTCAACCTTGCTAGGGCTGCTGTAGCAACAAGCTCTCCATCATTAATTTTCAGGAGACCTGGGAGTGAACTACTAAATCTTTTGCTTACGGAAATGAGTACTTTGGGTAATTTTTACTGACTGCATGAAGCCAAAAAGTTATTGAGTTTAACAGTCTATGTATGTTTGTATGTGAACAAAAATCGGATGTCCTACTTTAGCACCTGAACTATACTGTACCGATTTTAATAAATGGGGTATCAATAATGATTTGTGCAAAACGTGCGAGTGCTATAGGCTATATAAGAGTGCGTCATAGTAGAAGCAGAAATAGAAAATACCTAGCCACTGTTAGTTTTCTACGTTAATTTTTCTACATTATCTATGAAAGAACTTGTAGTATCAACGCATTTGACCAAAGCCACGATAAAATTATGAAAATGAAAATATTTATTTTGCAAGTAGGCCACATTGTTCACATGTCTGAATCTACCAGCGCTTCGAAAGGTGACATCTGCTGATAAGAAACGCCGCAAGAAACTCACCAGTAAACTAGTAATGTCTCAAGTTTCAACGCTTACAATACAAATGCAATGAAGTGCACTGGTCACAGCGTCCGAATCCTTCAGGTAAATTACATTATGATCTCCATTAGAACTGACTTCACTCTTCCAATGCCATGATAGAATTGCCAATGCAACAGTGCCACAGATATACATGAGAAAATTCAAATCAGAATAAAATAATAAAATTTAAGGTCTGTTCGCCGAGAGTTGATAAAAAAAGTAAAAAGTCAGGGCTTTTTAACACATTACAAATACCGGCCCGCTAATTATTTTTACCGATGATAGTATAAAATTAAAGGGATTTTTTTTTTCTTAATATTATTATTGAATAGCCTAACAGTATAAACAGAAAGCAACACGGGAACACCCAAATGACATACTCGAAGCCAATGACATATTATAGAAAGACACAAGATACGTCATATCCATACTCAACGAGTTTAAGACATGATGTAATAGATAATAAAATTATATTTCGTTCCTTTTCAGCCAGTGCAGATTTATGTGACATTCGACGCGCACATATAAGACATTAAGTAATTTGCAATGCAATTGTGTATATGCACAGAACAAATAAAAAAAAATTCGCCGTCGTCCGCCCGGCGCGACACCACATTTGGTAACATCTGCGTCCCTCGTACCACGACACTCAGTGCGCGCGGCGATAAGCGACGCCCGTCATACAGTTTGCGATAGTTAAGCGACAGTCGCTATTTCGAAACGATATCATAATATTTATCAACTCTCGACGAACAGACCTTAGTGTATCTGACTAAATTTTTAATGGGTTTGGCGCTAGTGGTACCTTTTGCGCGCCGGCTTGGCGGCGAACATGTTAAAAAGACTGGTAATTCTTACCCATTTAAAATGTTGTATAGTAGGTAACGGAATAAATATAACAACTGAAAAAAAAAGAACGATCAAAATATCAAACATCACCGAAAGGTCAGTGAATGTACCTATTAGCAAAAAATATATAAAGTTTTATTTTCTTACCGATAATAAAAATGGGCACGATCAAAATGTATTTCATTTCGTTTAACGATATTAAGATCAATTTTAATTAAATCCTACATATTTTTGCTATTTTTATTTTAGAAACTAAGTATGCCTCAATCCACTTACAGCTGCAAAATACTTATTCATTTTATAGTATGCTATAACTTGCGCAAGTATAATCGTTTCAAATATTATTACCAAGAATGACGTTATATTTAATTCTTCTTATTTTATGAATATTTATTTCATGCGAATATGTACTATTAGGTATTTTAAGTTTTTAAGGTTTTACAGTTTTTAACGGCAAAGTTTTTCGCGTAATCTACAGCTCACGGAGGCACTCGTATTATATCTATCTATCTATATATATAAAAGAAGAAGCTGACTGACTGATCGGGTGACATATCAACGCACAGCCAAAACTACTGGAGCGAGAAGTCTGAAATTTGGTACAGGTATTCTTTAGGTAATGTTGGCGCCCGCTAAGAAAGGATTTTACGAAAATCAATCCCTAAAGGGGTGAAAAAAGAGTTAACAATTTGTATGAAAATCCGTCATTTTTTAGCTTATTAACATGAAAATGAGAATTTAGGCTTCAGAATAAAAACAAAGGGGCACTGCAAAATCATTTTGAAAAAAGTTAACCCCTGTAGGGGTGAAAATTTAGTAAATTGATTTTGGGGTAGTTTTGAACTTCCATCCCATAAGGGGCAAAGTTTATATGGAAAATACCGCGGGCGAAGCTGTGGCGGGTTCTCTAGTAAGTAGTATAAGAATTAAACTGAAATATTAAGTTACTATACTACAAATTAAAAAAATATACATGGACAGTTGTTTAGAACTATGCTATGAAAAAGCCATTATTTATCAGCAATACGTATAAAACAGTACTCTGACTCACTTATAGACAACCGCACAGCCTAAACGGGTGGTCCTAGAGGCTTGAAATTTGGAAGAGACATTCCTCGAGTACCATAGAGGTGCACTAAGAAGGAATTTTTTGAAATTCGATCCCTAAAAGCCGCCGGCGAAGCTGTGGCGGGTCCACTAGTATATTATATATTTGTTAAAGGTGTTTTTGGAATTGCAAAATAGTATCCTTACGAGTACATCTCACAGGAAACATGCAGAGGTACTTGCACGAGATATTACTAACCGAACAAGTTTCAGAACATAATAATATATGAATAGGTAAATGGGAAATTTGTGTGAAAATCAAAATGTGGTTTAAATGATATATTATGTAAGTAAATGTAAACAAAAGCATATTACAGAAAAAAGTAGATCATTTGACTATTCATTTTTATTTGATTAGGGTCAAAGTTAGTGAAAAATATATATTGTTATTGAGTTCTGATTTTAGTTATTTGGACATCCTCGTCAAATTTTTCATATTTTATTTGCACGCTGTTGGTCTAAAAATAGTATATTCGGAAATAATAGCAGATTTCCTTTAAACGCGATACATTTTGTACAGTCTAACGACGGGTGTGACGTCATAGCTGTGTTCCTTTTTGTATAGTGTTTGTGCGAGTGGTATGAACAATGACTTCAAAGCTTCATAACTAATAAAATAATCAACATAAAAATGTTTCGCGTACACAGATCGGTTTCTATTACTCAGCACTTTCCAATACAAGATGAAAAAAAAATTATGCATTTTCCCTATTGTAGAGCATGAGTTGAGTATTGAACAACTCGCGGCAAAATAACCACCATATCGTCGCTGCGCGTGCAATACCGCGGAAGAGCATTTTGTAAAAACCGCGTATCTGCGTAGATTTTTTAGGAACAAGAAAAAACTGAATATCTCACTCATTTAACTACATTTCATTACATATCTCAATTTTGTGCCGTGCTGCTGTTACGCGGTATTTACAAAGTGCTCTTCCGCGGTATTGCACGCGCAGCGACGATATCCTGCGGGAGAGTGAGTTAAATCGAAACCTGTATGTTGCAACCCGGAACATATTAATTATCTAAACTAAAATATAGTAAAAGTAAAACTGGGATATCATGTGCGAAAGATTTTGATATCTACCACGAGAATTTCGGTGAAGGAAAACATCGCGAGGAAACCTGCACATATCAGCGAATTAAATCAACGGTGTGAAGTTGCCAATCCGCACTGAGCTCGCGTGAGGACTACTGCCCATCCCCTCCAGGGGGAGAGAGGAAGCCTGTCCTGAGCAGTGGGAAATGATGATGGTGGGGGATGAAAGGTAACTAAGCCCGAGAGACGCACAAATAAAAGTAATGCAAAGACGCGTATTAATAATATGTGCTTAAGACTGATATCAAACTCAAGCAGGCATTTTAAAACGTAACATGAGAACGATACAGTCTTGACTTGAGCAAAGAATGTTATTACTTGGATTTGAAGTTGAGAGAATGAAGTTATATTTAGACTTGCAATAAAACCATTACAACATCATTTTTCATTCAGAAAAAGGGGAGAACTTGGTAAAACAGTAATCGAATCTAACAGCGTAATGTTCGTCTCACGCTCACAAAGCAATATTCGACACTCCCACGCTCCCTCACGCTAATTCCTCCCATTACAAATTTCAATACAACTCTAGCAATCCAACATCTTATCGACATCACAATTAGAACTAGCTTACATTTAATAGGTTGATATCGTATTTGTATGTAGGCAGAATCGCCGACGCGAACATGTCTCTCATTATGTAACACCCACGTACCGACCGAATTGATTTTTGTTACCACCATTGTGATATGCAACGCGCATGCGCTAAAATACGGCGCACACACCCTTAAATAACACCGCACACATCCTCACTTATCGATTTCCTTAGCAAAGAGGTTCGAGCTCTATTACCGATGGCTAAAGTTGTTTTTTAAGCTAGAATGAAATGTCGATGATATTTATAGAGAATTCGTCCCTTTTACGGTGAACTAACGCGCCCTCTTTCATACAAAGTGAGAAACCTAGCCGCAGAAGGTTTTCTCTAAATATATTTTCAGAAAATTCGCGTTTAATATAGCAGTTACGACGTTGGCAAGCTGTTAATTGTACGTCTAATATCGTATGTGTTCATGGGATATCATTTAGGGTGTTAAAAAGAGCGTTAAGGGTGTTAAAGACATTACTAAAAATAGAACAGTGTCCGATACGTTTGTGGAGAAATCTAGTGCGAGCTTCCCATTCATAAATTCTTTCGTTTGGTGGCCGGTCGTGACTGGATAGTTGTCGGAGTATAATTTAATCCGTCGAATGACCTTATTGATCGTAAGGCAGATCAATAAATAGCAGCGTCCCCTTTCAAGAGGTTTTCGTCGGAAAAGCATCGGAGAAACTCAAAATGTAAGTCATTTTATTTCACATCAATATATCACATTGTGCTCGATTATTATACTACCAATACTTTATAATACCTATTGTATTGAGTTGACATAAGCTCTCCCTGTTTAATAATAAACCAAGCGACCTCTACGATACCCACGGATCGTCTTATCCGACCTCTTTTAACCGTGACATACTAAAAACCACCTAATTCGATTATTGTTAGTAATATTTATGCGAAAAGTCGCTTATTTGCAAACAACTTGAAGAATATAAACAGATGGCTGGCAAAGGCCAGCTGTTGGCAGATTGCCCAAAAAGTAGCAACAGTCTTTGGTGAAGTGGCCAAGTCATGAATCGTGCCAAATAGGCTTCGTTAGTGAAAGACACGTTCCTTTTTCGAATAGGTAGTTAAACACAAAATGGACATAAGAGGAAAAGTAAAGAATAAGTCATTATTTATATAAAAAGCCAATTCAGAAACGTTTTTATAGGGGCGCTGACACTATTGACGTGGTTTATAGAATTGTATCCATTTTCCACGTGTATAAGGGACATTTCATGCAAATCGAATGTTTTAAATGTTATAGCGTTGCACTTCGACTTGTGGCACCCTAATAGCATTTAGTGTTGGCATTTGGTCGGGCCACATGGGTCTCGTTAGATTTGGCCCTAGTTTTGAGGTAAGGCCTACAACCAAGGGCCATTGTAGAATTTTCAACTGAAACAATATAATGCAGAAATGCCAACAGTTTTAAACCAACGGTAGAAGAAGTCGCATTGACCCAACGTTGTTAAGTGGATGGGTGTAATGTAATGGCATTGGGCCAACGTATGTGTTGCCGGTCAGTACCTAGTCTAAGATAGCTGGTGAGAGTACTGTTGTAGATAATGTGAATGACGCCTCATTAGGTAATAATATGATCTACATTTTTTCTTTATATAAAAAACTGTATTTTTGTTTGTTTGTTGCCTATGCCGTTCTATACCATTAATCCGATTACGATGAAACGTCGGTGAGTTGTTGTGCGCACACTCGGGAAGGTTCATGACCACAAAGTAAATAATACTTATAGTTCACAAAAACTAAAAAAACACGCTTTTGTCAGTAACGCACTAATAAGTAATGTATTACACTCATCAAAACAATCCAAATAAGCACAAACTCGAGGGGTTTACTAGTAGTCATTGAAGAGTTCCACTATCCACCTCCTGGCTCCATAGTCAGATCAGCTCGATGGTACCAAATTATTGTATTGTCATCCGAATTGCAAACCAAATGATCCCAAACTCGAGGGGTTTACTAGTAGTCTTTGAAGAGTTCCACTATCCACCTCTTGGCTCCATGGTCAGATCAGCTCGATAGTAGCCAGGAGGTGGATAGTGGAATTCTTTGACTACTAGTAAACCCCTCGAATTTGGGCTCACTTGATAGGTTTGACGAGTTCAATAGGCATACCTTAGTGATGCGTGGTTTTCTTTAGTCTTTTTTACTTATAAGTAGTTATTTTTGAGTTAAATTTGTGTTTTTTTTTAAATATCGCTATTTTCAAAATGGTCGGAATATCGGAAACTCTCTCTAAATCCATACCGCAGTAAGAACTTTTGTAAAAACGGTTTTTATTTACTACCCTGTATTAATTTATTCGTTAGAGGGGGGTGGTCTAGTTCTCCCGCGGGGACCAGCCGTGGTGGGACACGTTTTATTGTTAACTGTTTCTTGTGGTTTTTAGAAGAGGCCTATGCCATGAGGCACACCGAAATTCGAGACATTTTGTGATTTTTGTTGTAACCATTGTAAACTGTTAAGTTTCGGAATAAAATCCTTTATTATTATTATTAATAATTATTATTTATTATCAAAACAAATTAATTCTCCGGTTTGCCGCTTCCAAACATTTGGAATGACATTAAATCCAAAGTAATAAGCCGCTTAAAAATTGTATGCATCCGTTGACCATGCACACACCTTCAAACAATGTCGCGTGGTAAGCTAATGCAACACGGGCCACATGGCATTATAAAAATGCCACAGGACAGAGGTCAAAGTGTACTTAATAATCTATTTATAAAAGGTCACCAAAGTACCTAAACACTATAAATACTCAAAGGTTACTTGAATGAAAAATCTTATTTCTTGCTCTCACGTATTATTTTCTCTTCACTTGACATTTAACAATTATTATTACTGAATATAAATCTCTTTGTTTGACATAGCTTGTGTAACTCGAGCATTAATTAAGACTTCGTAGAAAAGCTTCTACCCCAGCTGTTTTAATGGTAAACGGGTTTGGTCCACAATTATTCAGAATAGCTAAGGGAATCTATTCATCTTGAATTACATTTCGCAGAACAGTACATCAGTAGTTTTGTACATTTTTTCCCATTCTACATTTCATGATAATCTATCTTTTTCTGCTAAAACAGTACCGTGACTCACTTATAGACAACGCACAGCCTAAACGGGTGATCCTATAGGTTTGAAATTTGGAGGAGACATTCCTCGAGTACCCTAGAGGTGCACTAAGGAGGGATTTTTTAAATTCCATCCCTAAAGGGGTGAAAAGGGGTGATAAAGTTTGTATGGAAAATACCGCGGGCGAAACTGTGGCAGGTCCTCTAATTTAAATATAAAACTAATACCTATAGTTAGTAAACTCTGTATTTTATACAGGTCGGTCCAATGGCTAGCGATTCACATCAAGCGATAAGGCCCGCATGAAGCTTTCAAATTTTTCCACCGATGTTATCTATCGTTGAATTCTGACGGCTAAAGTTCGAGCTTAATAACAATTGGATGAGTTTACAGGGAAAATATCGTACAAAATAAATGCAAAACTTACCGGTCGTATATATTTATGTCGTATAATGTTATATTTATATAGTATAGTAAAAGCAATCCTGAATCCTTTTTATGAGGGACGCAACGCATGCCCACGTTTGACCCTAGTCTCACTTGATGGAAAGCGAAGACAGGGTCTAGGATAGAACACGCTTGCCCAAAAAATGCCTATTCACTCTTACCTCGAAGACACCAAGATTGTATAATTCAGGAAATACAGACGCTGGGAGAGTGTTCCAAACCTTAGCGGTGCGAACCAAATGGGATTTCGTACACCGCTTAGTACAGCTCATAGGAAATAGGATTTAACCTAAGCTGTCCTAAATCCTTTTGAAATGTTACATAATTTAAATTGTGTAATAAAAACGATGTTTTACGATCACGACCTTCGAATCTTTTTGATATCCACGCTTTAAAAAAATACTACAGGCAATTATATCTGATAAATTGTGATATATCACCGCGTCGGTGTGGCTTTTTACTCCGTATTAAATTTAAAAACTCTATTGTGCTGTTAACGGAAAAAGTCAGAGGTTTTTAAAATAAAAATTTATCCAGCGAACGAGCGGGATTTGTTAAAACAGTTTTATAAATTAGAATAAAGTTAAGTAAAGTAAACATTTAATTCAAAAAGATAATAACTTCGGATACAAATAGACTCGCTCTACCTAGGCTAGGCTTGAGGTCGTATTATGAGCTCTTAATTCCACGCAGTTTCTGCGTTAATTGAGCTGCCAGGAAAGTTCCTATTACGAGCGCGCTAAAGAGGCCGGCTTTAGTGCGCACATAATACAAATTTCCCAGGCAGCTCAGTTTACGACGGATTCTCCCTGGAATTAAGAGCTGATGAATAAACGTATCCGTGTGAGACCAAGGATACGTTTATTCATTATTATTATTATTCCAGTTTTTAACATTTTAACATTAAATTATTATGTTAACTTATTTAACATTTATTCAATATAATTTATTTTATTTCAATATCACTTAATTATCAACTTAATTTTCTATTACGAGAACAGTTTGCATAAACTCATGGTAATGTTTATGCAAACTGTGTGTGTTTCTGTAGAGAGTAGGTAGTAGTCAGCTCGCTATAATTTTAATAATACTGCGCCCCACACCATGATACATGATATACTAAATAGCATTTAGTGTTGGCATTTGGTGGGGCCACATGGGTCTCGTTAGTTGGTCAACAACGGTTAGATTTGGCCGTCGTTTTGAGGTAACGCCTACGACCAAGAGCCATTGTAGAATTTTCAACTGAAACAATATAATGCACAAATGCCAACAGTTTTAAACCAACGGTAGCAGAAGTCGCATTGGCCCAACGTTGGTAAGTGGATGGGCGTAATGATAATATTTAACTTGCATTGGGCCAACGTTACTTAATATCTAATAGGGCCTTCGTTGTATACAATGCAGAAATGCCAACCATTTTTAAACAACGGTCGCGGTATTCACAATGGCCCAACGTTGGTAATTGGTTGGACGTAATGATATTTTTTTGTTATATTGGTCTTATAATAATAATAAATTAATCAGGGGACAATCTTTACACAAATCGATCTAGTCCCAAAGTAAGCTCTAAAGGCTTGTATTATGAGTACTAGACGACGATATAAATACTTATATAGAGAAATAAATACTTAAATACATAGGAAACATCCAAGACTCAGGAACAAACATTCGTGCTCATCACACAAATATTTTCCCATACCGGTGATCGAACCCGGGACGCTCGCGTCGGAGGCAGGGTCACTACCAACTAGGCTATCCGCGTCGTCGAATTCTTATGTGGTGATGATGTTAGTTTTATGTGGGCAAACTACTAACTATATCCCAACGGATTCCATACTATTGGCCAATGGATGCCAACGGAAATTGCTACTAGGGACAGTAGGTGAAAACAAGATTGGCATATCACTGCGTAAACTGATATTACCAGTGTCGCCTCCTCATGATCATTATAAGTTTTCGGATTCTGTCAGATTTCTTTGCTATGTGTTCGCTGAAAGTAAGCCGCTCGTCCAAGATGATTCACGAATATTTTCACCAGGTCGTTCTAGAGATACCAGTTACACAGATGCAGATGCAGTTCCACAGATTATATTGGTCAGATCCTGGTGCATGGTGGATGCGGGGGCTGAAGCAATTGTCTTGTAAAAACTAACGAATTTAGTTACAACTGTTCTTTCAAATAGTTGAATATTAAAACAATTGCAGTATATTGAGATACATTGGCAACCCTCTTTTTCTAGCTTGTCTATATTACACAAAACTCACCCAAATATGTACAAAAACAACATTAAAGTAACCATTTAATGAATTCCCTTACTTACTTTATTTATTCAATTATTTATTACTGTTCTGATATGATAACAAATTTTGTTTACGCCGGTAATTAATTGGATGAGACAAGAAAGTATTATAGATGCGAAGGTTTTTTATTAATCATATAATATATATTTTCCACAGAATGTGCCACTCGCTTATAATTAAAAGGTTTTCAAAGATTAAAGTATTAATTATTTTTAACGAGAATGTGTTTGCACGATTCTAATTTAGTTAGAGTAAATTTGCAATAAACTGCGTTGGCATGTTAGGACTTATGTTGAACGTAGATTCAGAATAAACTAATTTATTGATTTTATATAAAATATTGAATACTCCATTCGTTTATCACTCAAGACAATGATCCTACCGACTGCGCCTATATAAAACTACAATGTTCAAATCATAAGTGTGTCATATTTTTTAAAATGTGATTTTCTAAAAATTGCTGCAGGACTCCTTTTATCAAAAAACGACTTTGCGTCGGCGTTTACTTTATGATATCATGTGACACTTACGCGTGGCTCTTATAGGCCACTAGAAACTTGAGTACTGATACTGAGAAAGCTTTATATGGTGATGCTGTTACTACATCAAGTACTAGTGCACCCACCACAGCTTCGCCCGCGGTAATTTCCATACAAACTTTATCACCCCTCTAGGGATTGAATTTCAAAAAATCTCCACCTCCAAATTTCAAACCTCTCGGACCACCCGTTTAGGCTGTGCGTTGTCTATAAGTGAGCCACAGTACTGTTTTATATGTATTGATAGTTTCAAAAGTATTTCGAGGTAAATGCATACCTATGTGTAACTGCCATCGCTTGTAAAACTCAGCTCGAGCATCGAGCTCCTCGGAGTTGAAAGAAGTCAAATTTCAAAATGCTGTCTTGAAGACTTTGTAACAAGTCGTTTCGTGTGTATATATAATATATACACATATGTATAGATTTGAACCTTCACCCTAAATGCGTCCATGAGTCACTGTCTAGCCGTCGCCGAAAAATACTGTAAGCATGAAATTGTTCCCTATGACATTGCGTTTATATATACCAAAGAGACGGATAAAAGTTCTTAAAATGTTCAGTTTATGTTGAACCAAAACCAATCCAAAACTGTAAATGTGCACTATGCATTGTCTCGTTTTTCTGGCTCAAAACAGACGCTAACAGTTGCAGGATGCTGATTAAAGCCTTATCTTTTTAACCGACTTCAAAGAAAAAAGGAGGAGGTTCTCAATTCGGTTGTATGTTTTTTTTTATGTTTGTTACCTCAGAACTCCGTCATTTATAAACCGATTTGGAAATATATTTTTTTAATCGGTGGGATATACTTCCAGCTTTATTCCGTTGTAGTCAAAGTCGCGGTGTGATGAGAGGATCTATGAGGAATCGATGGAACTCATCAAATATTATAGGCACGCATATAACAATTTTAGTATAATCTGTTAAGCAGTTACGTTCCAAAAGCATTATTTGGTCAAGTGGAACTGTTGATGAAGACCATAGATGATCACCGGGAACTCCTGAATGATAAGTATTTCACAGTTGGCGATTAAATTTCTTTATAAGGTTGTGAAGCAATTTATGGTCATGAAAATGCATGTGGTAAAATAGAACTGGTTTTGAAGAACCAGAAGAACTCCTCAAAGATTGATGCCCTTGCACCCTGGATAACAACATTTTGTAAATGTTGATGAGCAATTAGCATTATGCTGTTGTTGCTTGATGTAATAAATGTGTTTTAGACGATAAGCACTGAAAAGTATAAAATAAAATAATAATTTAACAAATAAATAAACCGACTCCAAAACCCCTCTGAAAAGTAAGAAATAAAAGGTTTCGTAAGTCATTTACTTAGAAATGGGAAATATATTATTGGTTAAGTGAAGTCATAAATAAAATATATCGAAGTCGGTGGCAAGTTAATAAGGTAATAGGGACATGGAATAAATAGTACTTTCTAATACAACCCTATTGTGTTTATTTACTTGACAAGTCACCACCAACCACCAACCACGAACTTGCCACCGACTTCGATATATTTAATTTATGACTTCACTTAACCAATAATATATCTCTCATTTCTAGGTAAATGACTTACGAAAGCCAATTACCTATTATTTCTTACTTTTCAGAGGGGTTTTGGAGTCGGTTTTTTAATTTGTTATCTAATAATGTGCTTGTTTGTTTATCTTTATGTTTGTTCCTCTTTGGCGTCTAAACAGAGCAACGGTTTGACGTGATTTAGGCGAGGGCGAAGAGCGAATAGACCACTTCGTACATAAAAACATCAGCGACCTAGACGTCTGCCAACTTTTTTTTCTATTCTGGGAGTCCTAATGAATAGAATGGACGCAACGAGAACGACGAACAAATGATTTAGTATAGCTTTATTCATTTACATTTTTGCTACGACATATGTCCCGTTGTAAAACAGAGCCCTGCATATCTGCCCCTTCGATGTTCATCGTTTTGAGGACGATTCTAACCATCAGTCCAAGAGGCAGACACGAATAAATGATTTAGAATGCCGTTTTTTTTTTAAAAATTTTTGAAACGCTTTCAATCGAAAACGCAATGCTACCATGGTGGCAGAATATTTTTCTGTGGTTATTTACATTGTCATTAATCGAACAATTCTGCCAAGCGAACAAATCATACAGAAATTTTGGCACCCAGCTCCCTAGCTATTGGTTTAATCTGCGTTACTTGCTGTCAATAATTCTTAGAAACGGTTCATATTTTTAATAATAATTTAGGCAATATGAGAAAAGTATGGAGGTTGTCAGAAAAAAATACCTAAATCTAATAATAGTCATCAAAAATCGCGTCAGAATTAATGACTCGAAGAAGGAACTTATACCTAGATTGGGTAATGTTTGATTTACCCGATAATAAATACGCTCCAGGTTCTAGATAAAATTACCGCTTGGCTTTATAATATGTATGTTATAGAATACGCCTTTGTAGACACAAAAACCAAAATCCTAATGATCTCAATCCGCTGTAACCACATCTAGAGAAAAGGTTTATTTTTTTACTAATCAAGTTTACAATGTCTTAGGTATGTGTTAAATGTCCCAACTTCATCTAGTCTTAAATATTTGGCGCCTTTCCAAGGTCTTACTATTGTACTTGTCTTTTAAAGTTTGTGAAATCTGCACTGAGTTGCAATATATATTTAACAATTTATTTGAATTGAATCTTATAACACGTCCATAACTTTTAATATGAAAAGTATTAAGAATAAAGTCATTCTGACTTTATTGATTCAATTTTAGGAGTGCATTAAGTCAGTTTACACCAATAACACGGAGTAATTCACTTCAAAGTGGTAAGTTATCAGGCTATTGACACGATTGGTTTCACGCTAATATCTACTGAAAGGTTGTCGCTCTCGCCGACCCTAATCCTATTTCATATTGGTTTCTCGTTTCCTCCATTTTCCGGGTTTCCCTAGGGAGCAATTATTTTTCTTGCACTGAAAAGGAAGCTTTTTATAGTTCTAAATACAGTCTAGAATCCTTTCATGAGTTTCAGACAAAGTCTATAACGGTTTAAGGGTTGGTGTATGAAAATTGTTAAAGTGACAATGATTCCCATATTATGTTTTTTTTGTTAATCTACCTGTTTTTTTTTCGTTCTTACGGCTGAACTATTGAACCGATATATGTGAATAATGGCAGGTCACAGTTCATGACGGATTAACAACGAATGAATTCAACACGGATATGGACAACGCTCTTTATATTTTGATATTTGATCTGTTTTTGTATGCATGATTAAATTTGTACCTGGCCTGCAAGTCCCCCTCGTGTCAGTTAATTAGAAGAAATGGCTTAAAGCTTCAGTCGCTGTTCATCCTAGCTGGCACGAGGATGACTTCCAGGCCTAAACGTTTTTTTATCACGTCACTGTTGTAGCTCTATTTCTGTAGGAATAAACACCCGTTCATATTTATCCTTAATTTTCACTTACAGTCCACTAGTTATTCACAACGGACGTCGCAAGACAAGCTAGTTAGAATACCAAGTCCTTTGCAAATAATTTTCGTTGATACGAAACCAGACACTCATAATCAAAAAGTTGATTACATTTTCTCAACGAATAAAAGAAAGTGGTACCTATTTATTACATACATACATAGCATCACGCCCGAAATCCCTAATGGGGTGGGCAGAGCCACACGACTACTTGTGGCCACGTTCGATTAATTAGTCCTAAGATGGTATGATGAACCGTATGGTGACAGGTGATCAGCCCATCGCCCATACAGATAGTCCATCATGTTGGAGAGGACCCGTCCCTTAGTCGACTTTTACGACATGCCAGGAGGATAAGCATCTGCACTCATTCTATGCTATTTCTTCACTCCCAGTGCAGCAGAGGAGTACACCTATTACAGATTACACCCCCTATTTATTACAGAGCACTAATGTACATTTATTAGACGATTGATAGCCCTTGATAACTTGAACAAGGCCTTCTCGTGGTGTTCTTCAAGTTTACGTTCCAGTTATTGAATGGCTAATATTAGGCGGTTTACCTCTAATATCTAGAAGTCCGTTTGATGTTAGTGTCCCTCATATTTCTCCTGGTTGTACAAAATTATGTTTCTTCATTAATAATGGTGGCCTTAATGAAATTATCTAATGTCTTGATGTTATGTCTGTCCTTATTCATCATTGTCTTCTTACCAACGATGGCAACGATTTCAAAAGAATTTGGGTATATTCAAACATTTGCTAAAGCCTGTGTGGCCTACTTGTAAAGTAAATATTTTGAATTTAGAAACCTGGTTTGTGCCAGAATTGAATTCGACGTCGAGCCTTCGCCGGCAAGAGAATCACACCCTGGATCCTTGATCATTATCATCACATCGTTAGTAACATATTTACAAGTCCAATTTAATCACCAGGATGTAACGAACTTTGTAAACAAATTATAAGAGGGTTTGATATCCCGATTAAGTTTAAGAAGTCTATTAATGGTAAGACGTTGGAAGTCATTTTAATTTGAGTTTAATATTAAAATGGAATAATTTTCTTCTACATAACTTTGTATATTAAATGCCATCGCCCTATCGTAAGAATCAACCTTTGTATTTACTCTAATCTGCTATACATATAAAACAGTACCGTGACTCACCTATAGACAACGCACAGCCTAAACGAGTGGTCCTAGAGGTTCGAAATTTGCAGGAGACATTCCTCGAGTACCCTAGAGGTGCACTAAGGAGGGGTTTTTTGAAATTCCATCCCTAACGGGGTGAAAAGGGTGATAAAGTTTGTATGTAAAATACCGCGGGCGAAGCTGTGGCGCGTCCATTAGTCATATATATAAACAGGGCGAGTTTGAGCAGTTTGCATTTTTCCAGTTAAGCAAATGCATTTTATCTGATAATATGTCCTATCGAAGAGATCGCCCTGTAATGAGAATCAGCCCGTATATTGTACGTAAGAATCAGCTTATATTTTCTATTCCATGGTTACAGGATGAGCATGTTTGCAAAAAGCAAATACATTTCATATACAAATGCTACAAGTTTCACTCTTTGTAGTCTATGTGAATGCCCCACACCACAACGAATGATCCTATATCTATGGTATGTATACAGGGCGACCGAGGGCGGACTGGCGCCGGCGGCTGACGGCGACATGCCAGTGGGCGGACCTAAGACGCCCCAGCAGATCGCCGCGCAGCGTCGTCTGCAGCAGACACAAGCGCAAGTTGACGAGGTATGTCTATACTAAAATTTGAGAATTACACTTCTTGCAATAAAATTCACGGAAACAAGATCGTATCTAATTCCAATTAATTAGCTTAGCTTGAATTAGCTGATACGGAACAAGTTTTTATTCATAGTAAACATCTTCCTTTTTATCATTTCGTTGCCACCAAACCTGTCAAGTAAGTTAGTGGCAATAAGTATTATGGGTGATATGATATGCGACGAAAAAGCTTTTAGCAAAACTATGGTACCTATAACTGAAACTGCTGAAAACAGGGAGAGTGCATGATTCCGAATGAAACATAGTTTCGAATTCAGTGTGTAATTACTGTTAATATGTACCATATTTACAAGAATAACAAATGTAACTCAACCCTTACTGTTTGTTACGTTGTAAATATGTTTTTTATTGGTAGTCATCCAGCCATAAGGTTGAGTGTGACTTGTACGAGTGTCAATTTTCTTTTGTTTTCCTTGAATAACGTGTTTCGTTGTGTTGAAATGACAAATTTTATTAGTTTCATTATATTATGGAGTTATTATGTTATTAAAATGTGACAATCTTGGTGAAAAGACTTTTCGTTGTCACTTACGAGCTTTGTATTTAGCTTTATGCTTATAGGTAGTATAACTTTTTTACCATTCGAGAGAGCATTTCCAGCATGCAGTCTTCATCTTACATAGCATCATGCCCGAAATCCCTAATGGTGTGTGCAGAGCCACAAGACTACTTGGCAGTCTTCATCTTGCCTTTGATGCAATCTTGCTTTTGATGTAGGTCCTTTTTTTGGTTGTTCAGGCACGTATCGAAGCTTAAAATTCGTTTGTTTAGTGTGATTTAAATTTCTCATGATCAGACTGGCACTTAGCGGTATTTTTACGTTGTCGCATTCTATAATGACTACGGGGATATCATGATTGCTTATGAATTATAGCCAGCAAAAGAGGATTTGCCAGGGGTCATGGATTAACTAAACCAAAATCCTAGCCTCCCAATTCTAAAAATAGATTCTTAAAATATTCATCAATGTAGAAAATATAAACTAGAAATGCCACCGCGTTAAAAAGCAGTCAGTTTTTTTTATTTAATTTATTCTGACGTCCATATTGTAGGACCTCAAATAGGTTTTGAGTAAATGAGTTAAGTACCTCGCTATTAACTGTTAATAACATATTAAAACTGTGCAAAATCTGTGCCAAAATATGGATATTAATTAAACTTCGGTCAATATACCACAATAAAGTCAAGCTATGAAGATGCTTTGCCTCTTATTTTAGATTTTATATTACTTGTAGAAACTGCATCGCGAATAGTCGTATGTTCAGAGATTACTACATATATGTAAGGTGCAACCATCAGCTGTCTTATCAATACCAGTTTTATGCACAAGTAAACCATCTGCCATTATCCTTATTAATAACCATTTGCCACGGAATCGGTAAGTTGTACTGGCTTATGTGTACTGAAGACTTCAGTTATCAACTATTTTATTCTCTTATCAAATTGTATCGCGTATTTCGTCTCTTATTTCACTCGCGTCCCTCATTTCTTAATCATAAACTGACCCGAGCCCTCGTAGGCATTATGCGGAGTTAGGTATACCTAAGCCCTTGGCAGAGCTCGAACACGACCCAGGTCGAAGACACGCAAGAACACGACGAAGTGTTATTAAGAAAATGACACCCCAGTTTGTTTACCCGTAGAAAAAAGGGGAAATATCATACCTCAAACTACGAAAGTATAGTATCATCGTTACAACCCCGACAAAACTGCATTTATAATAATTGTCCTTCGACCCGGATTTTGTCTGAGATACTCGCTTGTTTTTTATAGGTGGTTGATATCATGAAAACGAACGTAGAGAAAGTGCTGGAACGCGATCAGAAGCTCTCGGAACTTGATGATAGAGCAGGTAAAATAAACATGTTTTTTTTGTAAACCTTTGACGTAGGTTAGGTACTTATTTGTTTTTGTTGACAATCCTTTTTCTGTATTTTAGATGCATTGCAACACGGTGCTTCGCAGTTCGAGCAGCAGGCTGGGAAACTGAAAAGCAAATTCTGGTTGCAGAATTTAAAGGTACTTATGTCAAAATTTACGATCGACCAGACCAGACCAGAAGGCTGGGTCATATTTGGCACAAATAATCAGCTTAGTCATACAGCGTAGCAACGCTGATAGATTTAACTTAGTTTATTTCGTATATTATTTAGTGTTATTATAAATGATATATTTAATAAATATAACAATACATTTTACGTTAAATTGTTGTTTAATAAATAGAAATTATAGTCCAAAATATGTATTGTATATAAATATAACGACATAAACGAACAAAATAATGTGATTATACCTCTATTGATTGATTTTTAGTTTCGGTTTTTAAGAGAAACCTAATAAGTCGCCTTGATTTACAGATGATGATAATCGCAGCGGTGATCGGAATCGTCATTCTGGCTCTCATCATCGGTAAGCCTATCTCCACCTCCCCACCTCACAGCGGCCCTAGCAAGATTGAGACGAGGATAAGTTTTCCCCATCCTATCCCCCAGTGCATCTCTTTCATATTAGCATAGAAGAAAGAGATGCACTGAGAGATAAGATGGGGACATCTTATCCTCGTATTAACCTTGCTAGGGCCGCAGTACATCACCATAGTATAAAGAGGGGAAGTAGGCTATCTCCGGCCCAATCCGCGATATAATTGCCTACTGTCTCACGGGTTGTCTCTGTTCAATAGGTAATCTGAACAGAGACAATTCTGTAATCGATGAATTATTAAGACACCCAAACACATAGCAATACGTTCTCCTGCGATTATCACTAATTTTTTATTCATTTAGCGGTGCCGAAAAGCCGTGACGCGTGAACCTCGTGCGGTGTTAGCCCCGACTGGCGCACTGAGAAACGGGTCGAGATTTTGTTTAAGTGTACGTGCGGCGAAGCATAGATACTTTGGCGCACACATACAAGCCGCGCGCGGTGCGTTTCTATGAAGATAACTTACTTCCCCCCTCTTTATAATATGACATCACAGTACTAGACTAATCATGACATTATTCTTGAACATTTTCAGCCAATTTTACTGGGTGAACAAGTTTGGGCAGCAGATTCATTTAGAAGTAACTTGTTATAATGTTTATAGTACCTTATTATAACGTTATTGGTTAATGATTACGTTAAAACTAAGCCTAATTTGGTAAGTGGGCGTATCGCCATTGTTCTTATGATAAATGTTGGCTTTGTTTGTTTCTCCGTATTATGTCTTTAATGAACAATGATTTATGCCATTTGAAGTCTTCAGCTAGCCATCTGTGTTAATAATAATTACAGTATTTTAAAAAGGAGACGTATTAAATACTGTGATTATTAATAAAATTGTTTGGTCACTTACTAACTAGTCCTCTGTTATTTATTTGCGTTTCAGTTTAAATAAAATAAACTTAAACTGAAATAGTTATATGTATAGACTTGTAACTTTAACCTTTTGAGGAGAACTGACTTGTAACTTTAACCTTGGCACTTTGAAACTGATACAAAGTTTCAATATACCCTTTACATTGCTTAAAGTAACAACATTTTCCTTCATTCGATTTTACGAACTTGTCTGTTTGAGTCAACCTTTGTACTTACTCCAATTAGTATTTGGACCTAACCTATCTTTGGGGTATAATATATGCTGAAAAGTGAACAGAAAATCTGTAAAATTTTACATTTGATGAAACGTAGACGTAGACTGGCAACGCATTGGCAGCACCTCTGGTGTTGCAGATGTCCATGGGCGGCGCTGACCACTTTCCATCAGGTGGGCCGTCAGCTCGTTTGTCAGTCAATTGACATAAAAAAAAAAAAACGAGTTTCGGCGAATTGATCCGATTCCGATTCTTTTTTTTATCTAAGTATATCACTGAACACCAATGTTGATTATAAAAAAATGGACTGCGTTTTAAATGAAATAGTTCGATTTTCTTACGAGATACAATACTATTAAAATCTGTTTTTTTTTTGTATTTTTATGATTTTAATTGATTAAAGCCGAGCGAAGACATTAGATACATATGCACGGTTGTGACCATAATTGTTCTAAATGTATTTACAAATATATATAATTCACACGTTCCGCGTATGTTGTCTGCAAATAATTCTGTATGTTCATTCGATTCAGTTTCAATAAATGTAAGCGAAAAATTTTATAAAAAATAACAGAGGACTGTTTTATTTTGCAATCATTGTGTTTGTTATCCGGGACTGTGTGTATATATACTCCTGCGGCCCTAACATGCAAGACACAAAGATAAGTTATACCGTCTTATCCCTAAGTGTGTCTCTCTCACACTAGTGGCGACGAAAGAGATAGTCATAGAGATAAACGGGTGTAACTTATCTTTGTGTCTTGCATGTTAGGGCCGCTGCGGCCCTAACAAGGTTGACGCGAGGATAAGCGATCCCCATCCTATCCCTCAGTACGTCTCTCTCATACTAGTATCGAAGGACGAGATACACTAAGAGATAAAATCGGGATAACTTATCCTCGGGTTAACCTTGCTGGGGCTGTTGGTATATATTTATTTGAAAGGTAACTTGTCAGAGATATAGATGATTTCTTCTTCATCCAAAAATGCAATGCTTCTGCCACTGTGTACAGAAATATTTGCTTTTTACAAATACATAAACATAGGTACATAAAAAGAAACATTTTATACGCCTCATTTGTAAATGAATTTGCGCGAGCTTTGTATATCGAATCATCGGTGGTATGCTTACAATGCTTTTTCGTATGAAACATAAAGTTCTTAAAACATTAAAAATGCTTTTATACTTGATATAGGATTTATTACATACGTATGCAATTTAAATTCCATCACTAAATTCACAAACCACACTTTATGTAAGATCTAAAATAACAATATTAACACACCTACCCGTTCTTTAAAAATGAAAGCTCTTTACCGAAATAAATGTACTGTAGGTATATACTTTTTTATACTTTTTGGTTTCTTGTCAAAGTTAACCGCACTACATTTTATTTAACACTAAAAGTGTATGTCAATTTGTCTTACACTGTTATTATTAATGGTTAAGTTCGAGAAGATGAAAATCTTAAAATAATTATTTTTCTAGGACTGTAAACATCTTGAATTGAGGATTTACGGCTGAGGTAAGTCAAGAGAAGAAATTCGCATATTTCTTTTTTATTAACTGGTGTGCAAGGATTATTTTAATAAATAATACAGCTTTAAAGAAGCAGGAATAATTATGAATATTATTTAAAATTATTCAGCGTTTAAAAGAATCATAGTTTTCAAACAAAATAATACGTATGAGTATGGAGGGAGTAAAAAATTACAGTATTCCAAAGATGTCGCCAAAGATTAATGTTTTGTCGATCTCAACTTTAAATTCGTGTATTTTGGCATGTATTTAATATGAGAAATAAATAAATCTAATCTAACATATCGAATATGCAAATATGAAGAACTTTACCTTCTTACTGTAATGGGGTGAACCCCCTTAAACCCCCCTCCCCTTATGAGCTTGACTATTTGTATTCATACCTAACGGCTAACGTACCTACTTGTATTGTCAAAAATCATCAAGTGGTTTAAGGTCTAGATTTTTTCTTATAATTTCAATAATGATGCCTCGCGTCCGCCATAAACGGTATATAGCTTAACCTTTTGACCGCAACAGTCGGCTGCAGCCGTCAGCGGATACAGAGTAAAAAAATCCTTCATGACCCTGACTTAAAGTTGAAATGCGTGTTACTTCTCAGACATGCTTGGCGGTTAAAAGGTTAACAAAACCCGACAAGTGCGAGTTAAACTCGCGTGGAGGGGGTTTCCTATGCTATTTTAAATGCCATAGACTTCTTAAATGTTTTGCTGTAATCTATAGATAAAGAACTGTTTTCTGTATTTTTTGTTAAATTTTAAAGTAAAGTAAAGTTCCGAAATAACTTCAAGACTATTTAGGTATCTTAAAATAATAACAAAAAATAAAGATTCTCACAACAAGCCGTTTCATTTGATATGTCACACAATAGGTATAGTGTGTAAAACTTTTATTTTCTAATTTACCCACCAAAAGTGGCCCCCATGTTAAAATTCATTTATTTACGTTATATTTCCGTGTTGCAGTCACCGATTTACAATATGTGTACCAAATTTCAACTCAATCGGTCCAGTAGTAGCTTCGGAGCAAATTGTCTGTAACAGACGGACGGACAGGCATACAGACAGACACACGAGTGATCCTATAAGGGTTCCGTTTCCCGTTCCGTTCCCTTTGAGGTATGGAACCCTGAAAATAATCTAGGTCCAGGACCCCAATTCTCGGTGCATTCGAGATAATCTCACAATCGAGATTAAACGTCAGTGCATACAGCCGTTTGACACAACTGACACAAATGTATGAATCTGACGTGCTGACGTTTAATCTCGTAATCGACATTATCTCGAATGCAACGAGAATTGGGGGCCAGACGAATTCAACAATTCTGCAGAGTCGTCACACTTTTCCAACGAATATTCTCGTTTTTTTAAAATAAAACAATGTATTTTTTTTTTTCAGAAACTTGCTACCGAATTCCACGCAGTATTCAGCCTAATGCCACCAAAGTTTTAGTTACTCGACGAAACCAACCAGCGCCGTCTTCAAATCAAATCTATCTCAATATAGGTATCCTGAAACTTTTAACTACCAAAGGCCTGTACACTTAAATGAATGCTGAACTTAGACATAGATGCTACTTATTTTGAACGCTACATTTAAGTGTACTGAAACCTTACTTAAAGAATTTAGAAACACTGTATTTTCTTTATATCAACGGAATTTAAGAAAAGTATTTTTAGACGACGAGTTTTCGTTTTTAAACTTTACCTTATAGTAACAATTGTAATTTGCTAAACGCTATACACAATCTAAGGCTTATAGAAACCTACCATATCTCCAGCATTAAATATCTACAATTAAATGGGAACGGACTAAGAAGGTAACATTTTTAAAAATTTATTTCTTTTCATTCGGACCAAGTTTCTTATATCGATTGTTACCAATTGCGTTTATTTTTATAGATACGCCGATTTTATGAATATCATTTATAATTTTCGAATAGTTTAACTGTTGAACTTTGATATAACATCTATAATATATTCATATGTTTCTATCGTGTTGTACGGAATTTCGTAAACTTTTTAAATGTTGAATATGGATATTGATCTCGGGTAGTGTAGGGGTTGCAATTTAAAATATGTAATTCCGGTCCATTTTCCTTTTTAATTTCCCAATTAACCTTCTCATAATAAAGTTTAGAATACATTTATCGCTTATGTTATGTAAAATTACGATATGATTTAGATAACTTAATGGGTGTGAAAAAGGATCGAGTTTAGAATGGTTTGCTTATTCGCTTAGTTCTAGATTATTAACAAGCATTTTGTAGCGATTTATCTTAAGTTTAATAATCGTATTGGCGGTGATTTCTATTTGAAACGAAAATTAATAATATTCAAATTGTTGTTTGTAATTAGATTAGCATAAATAAAAAAAATATGTTCAATATTACGACATTCCCAATCGTAACTGGCCAATATTTTTTAAATAATCTAAATATCCGTACGTATCTGATATGCATCTATATCTTTTTCTGTGTCTATTGTATGTAAAAACAGCTTCGTAGTTAGAAAGTGTAAAAAGTTTCACTATAATTAGGTGTTTTTATTGTAACCACCCTTAGGCATAAAGCGAGTTATATTAGTGGATAAATGTATTTATAACCTCACCACGGGAATAATTGGCCAGTGCTGAGTTGTAACCAAAGACCCATAAGTTAAGTCGGTTCCGAAAATAGAAATTTATAAGCCATGTATGAGTAACAATGAATTAGTTTTAGGTTTAGACACAAAGTAGGCTTTAGGGGTGTAAGACAGGTGACCAGGATCTACTTTCGTCATTGGTCTAAGTGACAGAACCGATAGTTACTATGGTAACAAAACTTCACTTTGTTTTGTCACTTTCTTTTCAATGTAAACTTCGTAAAGTAAGATAAAGACAAAACAAAGCGATATGATATACTATATCGCCTAACCAATGTCGCATAGAAGCTCGATTTGATAAGTCCTTTTCATAAAGGTCATGTCAAACTTTGGCCGCCTATCTTACTCTCACGTTAATGAAAGCGGCAAGAAAAAAGAGCAGGTTTAAAAAAACAAGCCACTACTCTATCTTAAGATGAATGTGTGCAAAGTTAATGTTTGTCTCTTTCTTCAGAGCCATAAGAACAGAGACAGACATAGACTGGGCCACAAATGAAATTGTGAAAGAATATTCACGTCGTGTTGAGTCGTTTTGTAGGACTATCTTAGCCTTTACTGAAATTGTAACATCTATTAGTCGCCATTTTTGAAATAGATAAATTGAGGTACTTAAATACAAATGAATTAAAATTAAATATCTAATACCTACCTGTACCCCAATTCTCGGGGCATTCGAGATAATGTCGATTGCGAGATTAAACGTCAGATTCATGCAGTTGTGTCAAACGGCTGTATGAACTGACGTTTAATCTCGATTGTGAGATTATCTCGAATGCAGCGAGAATTGGGGCCTGGTTTCAAAACTCGTATTTCGAAAATGGTGACTTTAACATTCACTGTAAGGTAAGGTAAAAAATACACCAGATAATATGTTATAAAGTAGTATTAAGGTAACTTTAGGATTTTATTTCCTTATTTAAATAGTAAAATGTTGTTTTATCAACCATTCAAAAGATGTGATCTCAGCAAAAAAAGCAGGCGGTATCTTGGGCTGGTCGATTGGAAATCCTCAATAGAATCACCATGAGATCATCCATGTATGTGAGACCGGCCTTAGATATTCTTTGTTTAACATAATAGGGACTCCTGCAGGTGCATCGCGCGATGTTGCAAGCTTATAGGCAGTAATGTGAGAGGGAGATGACAATAATGATCTCACGGATATCCGCTATAATGTCTATCCTACGCAAAGGAGCATGATGACACAGTGACAGAAACCAATGTACCTATAGTTAGAATGAAAACTCAACCCAAAGACGACCTGGCACCCAATTCTCGGTGCATACGAAATAATCTCACAATCGAGATTAAACATCAGTGCATACAGGCGTTTGTCACAACTGTATGAATCTGACGTTTAATCTCGCAATCGACATTATCTCGAATGCACTGAGAATTGGGGCACTGAAATCTCACAAGAGCCTTAAGCAGTGCGTGTACAACATTATTTACTTTCTAAATTTAATTAAAATAAAACAATACACCTTGTTTATTATCCTTCAAATACTGATGCAAAGAGGAGCGAACGACCAGCTGCTCAATTACGTAACACCAATTGGTATCGCTTTCGCGAAAAGTAAACCAATTGTAGGTACCCTTATTTACACAGAGTTAAGACTAAATTGGTTTGCATTTCGAGCCAAACCGATACCAATTGTGCTGCGTAATTGAGCTGCAGAACTAATGCAACAAATTGATTTTAAAAAGCACTATAAAGATTCTTAAAATACCTAAGTAGGTCCTACAGTCACAAATGTTTTCGCAAAGTTATTGGGCTATAGCTGATTACAAGATTTCAGAATTTTTGGGGCAAAATCCAATGTCAAGTAGAGAGTTCAATTATTTAAAAAGATATATAATTTCTCTCGTATTATTTTGCCCGTACCTATGGTATTTGCATAAATTGTTTCCATATTTCTTTCAGGTAAGTCAAATAAATATTTAAAACACTGTATAAAAAGGAATAAAATATTCCTGCCTGTAGAATGTTGTCCTAATATTATAGAAATTTTAAACCTTTTTATAGAGCCCATAAAACGACATTTTAGTAATAAAAAAACTTTAAATGAACATTAATTTAATTTCAAAACTTGATTCATGTGTATTTATATTCATATAGAGATTTGATCAAAAATAAATGTAAATCGTTAACCATGCATTAGATATAATAGAAACATAATCAGTTCAGTGGACACAGACAAGAGTTGGTATCTAAATATTATAATTAAAACGTGTATACATAGCATAATGATTTATGTATGTATTATTATTGCTTAAATAAATAAACCAACTTTAATTACGTTAGAATATTATTGTGCCTCTTATTTTTTCCAAATGCAGTATATAGATCGCGCCAAACTTCTGGTCAGAGTAAGAGTAAAGTAAATAACAAGGATTATAAAGTACAATCTTAGCATGACGCAATAGGGATGTTTCCTGTGAAAAAAAAAGTAATTCTAATTAGTCAGTCAGTTACATTATCGAAAACGATTGGACACGTATTTTTTTCTTTATCAAATCAATCAAAATTGACAAAGGTGACACGCATCAAAGTTCGGGAGTAGGGCTAATGACGTCATCTAATGGTAAAAAGTGTACAAAGTCGTGACGTCACGCGGAACTTCAATGCACTATATCTTCGTCATTTTTTTGTTTAATCGACAAAAAAAAAAACATGTGTTCAATATATTTTTTTAATGTAAATGACGGACTAATTAGTTTTTTTTAGGAAACTAGCCTATTAGCGGTGTAGTTACTCAGGTACAAAATATATCTGCAGAGCAAGAGTTTGGTGCGGTACCTACCTACCTACTCACCTACTGTACATACTTACATTGCTAAGTCATAGCTACTCACTCAGGAAACTCAGAAATGCAGTAATTATTCAACTGGCAACAAGAAAAGTGCCCTTAGCGTAGGGGAATACCTCCTACTTATCAATAATTAAATAAAAATTGGTTTCGCGCGTTAAAACCGTTTCAGTAAGGTTCATCAGCACCGGGGGTGGGGGCATTTTTTGTAATAAATACAAAAGGCCTGGTATCAGAGACACCGCGCCGAACTGGTATTTTAAAGATTTTATTCTACCGTTGAAAGATAGCCTCATATGACCAATAAATGGTTATTTAAAGATAAACCCAACTAGGTACCACTGCTTAAACAGCTCTGCAAAAAACACAACTGTCAGTGTCATCTGTCAATTGTCAGCTGCGTTGTTGTATTGCCGTATGGGCATTTGCGAATCGCAAAGTAATAAATATTGTTTTCTTTCTTTCTAAAGCTTTTACCGTTCCAAGGAAAAGATGTGATACAAAATAATTTTGTTTTCTACAGCTATATCTATTTTGACAAGTATAACGTCTGGTAAGTATCGTAATATGAACTCTACAAAATACAGCAGCGTAAACTGCCAATGCCGTAAAAATATTCCTTAATCAACGGCTACTGTTTTACACATAGGCAATAAAACCACCTTTAAATCCATAAAAGTGCCCTTCGTAAATAATTTATCATTATTAAATTACGACTATAAAGCCCGAGGACTTGTTACTGAAACTATCGATATCGTTCATATTATTTCACCATGTTATTAAACGATTTTTATCTCATCAAATTTACTGTGTGAGTGGTCTCATTAAATCTCGTTTTTGTGAATTGTTTTTAATTGTTATTTTTAAATTTAAGGGTATTTAACTTATCAAAATGATAGAGTTACCTCGAATAACTCGGGCTCTCCGAGCGCACACACAGCTCGACAAGCCGCGATGCCTGAAACCTGTCGCGGATCCTACAAAATCTAACCTGGTTAGAAGAAAAAAGACACAAAAGTGAGTATCTTATTTTATTCTTGTTAGAGCCGGCTAATTCATTCTTAACCGACTTCAAAAAATCCGAAGGAGGAGGTTCTCAATTTGACGTGTATATTTGTTTTTTTTTTATCATTATTAAGTACTAATATTAATAGCTTAACTTGAACAAATTGCATGCAAAGTATTAAATTTATTGCCACTAACAAATTATTCATCTGACTTTTTTCTTTAAATAAATATCTATACTAAGTCTCAGGTAATGCAAGAATGGATAAAACACGAATACATTATTTTTCAGATACAAATCATTCGCTGACATCTACAACTTCATAAAAGAAAATGAATCTAATGTGGCACTCCTTAAACTTCTTGAGAAGCTAAAGGAGTCATGCAAGCTCCTCACTGGAGACAGCCCTGATGACGTAATAGACGATGCTGCTGTGATGTCACTAAGGATGTTCCTGGACCAAGATATTGTGATGTTGAAGCATCTGTCTCAGCTACGGCAGACCTTTGGAACAGTGATGTCGTCAACGGCTAATAAAATTTGCGAGGTTAGTGTCAGTTAGGCCAGTTCATACAGTTTTCATAGTTTAACCTTTCGGCCGCCAAGCATGTCAGAAGTAACACGAATTTCAACTTTAAGTCAAGGCAGTGAAGGACTTTTTTACCCTGTATATTCTGTCACGTATAGTCGACAATGGTGGCCAAAGGGTTAAAGGTCAATAATTTAAAAAAAGAATAGAATTTTATTTGTTACCTTTATTTTTCTTTGATAGATTGTCACAGAGATATCAACAGAAATATCAGAAGACACCAAAGAATTTATTAAAAAAGAAACAAGTGAAGAAAATAAGGAGAATATTAAATTATGGGGTGAACACATACAATGTCATTACATTCCTTACAAACCTGTTAAGAAACCACTTGCCAAGTTGTTGAAGAAACCTGCAACAGACAGCAGTTTTGTGGCAGATTTCTCTATGAAGTATAGTGTTCAGAGTGGGAATGAAGATAAAGTTCCTCAATCTGCACCAGCTTCTAAGGTAAACTTCGTTATTTATTTCTAAATACAAGTACTATTACGTTAATTTTAATGAATATAGGAGGATGCACATAAGATACTAAAATTCCTGAAAGAATAGCACTAAACGGACTCTGTGTAGATTAATTAAAACTTTTGTGAGACATTATTAACACTAGAAATAACTTTACTCATGAATTAATCTCAAAAATAGTCCGACATGTTTTGGACTCATATAGGAGTCCCTCAGTAGTTGAGTGCGGTTGCGGTGAAAGCAACCCGCGCTCAAATACAAATAGAATTGACTCTAAGAGTCTGAAACATGTCGGACTATTTCGGACAATAATGCGTGAGTAAAGCCGTGTTTACTTCTAGTGTTTTCTGTGTTGATTATTACGTACACAGATAACTTATCATTACTTTCTATTTCAGATTATTTTTACATTCACAGTCTGCAAATACATACTTTTTTAAAAAAGCTGTTACTTTGTTACAGTTCGGCAAAACCTGGCTAGAAACAAAAGTGACAGAACTATACTCATACACCCCTGACATTTCAAGTGCAGACATCATGCAGTCAGTCATCACCCTGCTGAATTCACCGATGACCAATGATGACATGCAGAATGATCTGTTTGAGTTGCTCGGCTTTGACAAATTTGAGTTTATACAGGAACTGCTAAAACATAGACAGGACGTGGTTAATAGTTTGAAGGCGCCGCCGCCGCAGCCTTCTTTATCTGAAAGTAAGTAATTGTTGTCCAATAACTTTTTAGGGTTCTGTAGTCAAACTAGGAACCTTTATAGTTTTGCCGTGTCCATCTGTCTGTCCGTCCGTGTGCCACGGCCATTTTTTTTTTCGAGATAAATCTTGTTTACTCGAACAGCACTATGGGAACTACTGGGAGACATTATTAACATTAAATATTCATAGTTGCAGCAATCCTCCCTGAAAACAAAATGCCTCAGTATCTCTGCCAAGTGTCTGTGCAGTCCGAACAGGAGAAGATGCTCGCCAAACTAGTCAGGAAGGAGGGGAAGAAGGCGAAAAATGCGAAGAAGAATGAGGAAGAAGATGAGGAACCGGAGATGAATATTGCTCAAATGAGGGCGAAGAGGTATTTACATCTTGTAGGGTGATGCTGCTTCTAACTGCCACAATAAAAAATAAGCAAAAGCAAATCTACGATTTGTAATAATCTAAGTCTAATAGCAAAGGCCTATCTAGTGCTATTGTCACTAGCTGTATGCCCGAGACTTCGTCCGCGTGGAATTCCGTTATTGCTGTTCCCTCGGGAACCCTGGAATTTTCCAGGATAAAAGGTAGCCTATGTCACTCAAGGATAGTTTAGCTTTTTATAGGGGATAGATTTTTTTGAATCGCTTCACTAGTTATAGAGATTACCACCTACGTACAAACACACAAACAAACAAATGTTACCTCTTTAAAATAAGTGTAGACAACTAGTTTGGTCTTTTACAGGATATCAGAACTAACAAAACCAGTAGTGCCGTTCTCAACATCGAAGAGAGAAGTGGATCCCATTTTGCAAAAGATGTCATATTTCCAAACGAAAGTACAATATCCGAACGTATACGATTCTTCTATAGACGCCAAGAATGCGGCAGGTACGTTAACAGCCATGGAAATTTAATGCATTATGAACTCTCAGTGAATTGATTGAGAGTTTCTTTTTCAGGATTTGTATCTGGTATGAAGCTGATGCTGCCAGAAAATGCAGTGAGAAAGGATCTTAAAGAGTATGAAGAAGTTATTATACCTAAGAACGATCAAGTGTCATTGACTGTAGGCAACAATCGGGTACCAATTTCGGATCTGGATGAGGTAACGTATCTAAGTCGACATTACAACTCAAAAACCATTTTATTCTTTAGCAAATTAAAGTATTTTCGGTTTTGAGCAAAAAAGATTATAGACAATTTAACTTGTAACTAATGACAAGGACCATATTCTTTAACAGTTTTTTTTTTTCAATCTGTTAGTCGCGACCCCCAGGGGGGTCGCACATTCTTACTCAGGGCGTCGCGGTTGCAAGCCAGGGCCCTAATTTTCGGTCCTTATGAGATTAAATGTCAGTGCATACAGTTCTTTGACACAACGTATGCATCTGACATTAATCTCACATGTGACTTCATCTCACAAGAATCGAAAATTGGGGTTCAGGTTTTTAAATACCTCGTCGTTGAAACCACTGATACAGTATAAATATGATCATGGATCAGTCACACGTCAAATTTTTTTACTTGTAAAGGGGGTTGCGTTCGCGTACTCAAGAAGGTTGAAAAACACTGTTCCATAGTAAAGACTGCGTTTAGCCGGACGACTGCACACACATTAGAGTCAAAGAACTATAAACGAACGTACCAATCACAGTACTCTTAAAAACCCCTGTGCCCCCGGAATTTTGGCAGCTTCTTTTGCTAGTAAAAGTTGGGTTAAGCGGTGTCTTTGAAAACGAAAATGAAAATATTAATTTTGCAAGTAGGCCACACGGGCTCTTTCACATGTCTGAATGTACCAGCTTTAGGAAATATGCTTTGTAACAAGGACCAACGACGCAAATCTTTTGTTAGAACCAGCAATGTAATGGACTAAAATCCACCTAATTGCTTTCAAATAAGTCTTAATTCACTTTTCTTGGCTCACACATGCTTTCTTCTATTTATCTGACATTTTAATCTTAAATACCATTAACCAACAGTCCATTTTCCTGAACAGATTGGTCAAATGGCTTTCGAAAACATCAAAGAGCTGAACCGCATACAGTCGGTAGTGTTCCAAACTGCGTATAACACAAATGAGAACCTACTTATTTGTGCGCCCACTGGCGCCGGTAAAACCAACATCGCGCTGCTCACCGTGGTGCATCAGATCAAACAGTATATAGAAAACAACATTATTATGAAGAATAAGTTTAAGGTGAGTTTTTAAATGGAAAAGACTTATTTTAATGGAGGAAGGGATGCGTCAGAACCTACCAGGAATATTTTAAAACGCGTGGAGAACTCTCTGCAAAGGCAGACAATTATATAGGAGGAATGTTTTCAATATGTTTATAGAAACATAACCATCTGCCAGAGGAATTGAGAACAGTCTATAGAAATAAGTTACGTTAAGTTAGAAACTACTTACACCTCAGCATTATGCTGAGCCAGTGTCCCATTCACGGCCGCGAGGACACACACACCACCATTTTTTTTTGTACTGTTTTTAGTTTATATTTATGTTACTCTGTGTGTCTTCTATGTTAGTGAATAAATGTTTGTTTCTTTCTTCTTCTTTCTTAATATTTAAATTTACCGACTGGCTCTTGGACAAATGTTTTTATTGTATGAGGGACTTTTTGGATGGGTTTGGATGGAATAGTAAATTTTCGCTTATTTTCCTAAATAACTTCGAAACCATTTATCTTAAAATTATAAAAACAAAATTAAGATCCTCACAACGAGCCCTTTCTGTCACTCGCCAAGGTTTGGAAATCTTTTTTTATTTTTCTAATTTACCCCCCAAAAGTGGCCCCCATGTTTAAAATTCATTTATTTACTTTGCAAATCCGTGTTGCGGTCACCGACTTACATATGTGTACCAAATTTCAACTCAATCGGTCCGGTAGTTTCGGAGCAAATTGGATGTGACAGATGGATGGTGTACAGATAGACAGACACACGGGTGAACCTATAAAGGCTCCGTTTTTATCTTTTGAGGCACGGAACCCAAAAAAAAACGATTGAAAAATAATTCAATTATTATAATTACTCCCACAACCAGATCATCTACATAGCTCCTATGAAAGCCCTAGCGTCAGAGATGACCGCGAGCTTTGGCAAGCGGCTCCGCGGGCTCGGCATCGCGGTGCGCGAGCTCACCGGCGACATGAAGCTCACCAAGACGGAGGTGCAGCAGACGCAGATGATTGTCACTACGCCGGAGAAGTGGGATGTCGTTACCAGGAAGGGAGCGAGTAAGTATTATTTCACTGAAATGTTGTCATAGATGTTCCCGATTTTGGAAATGTGTAAGTATGACAGACTGAACATAAACAAAATGCCCACAAACTACGACATCTTCCACTTTAACACCAAGCGGCGCCACCCTCTATTCATACCCGCAACTAGACTTGTTAAATCTACCAAATCCCCAAGGGTGATGGGTCCAAAATTGTATAATGCTCTTCCGAGCACAATTAAGAATATAACCAGTGACCTAGGTTTTATTAGGAAACTGAAAGAATTGTTAAAGAACATGCCTTTTACTACGTCAAGGAACTTATTATTTTCTTAGACTTAACCCCAAACATTAAATTCAAACACGTACAAAATAAAGACATACGCGGTTTTGGCATTTTAGCGACGATATAGTGAATCACTTAGCAGTCCCGAATAGAGGCCCGGTTGTAGATACAAATATCTACAATGAGTTAAGGCAGGTTTAGACAGGGTCAGTGCACAAGTCAGTATCGGCGCCGAACCGACTGACCACAAAATATTCGTATGCGAATATACAAGTCAGCGCTGACCTCCCACCGCTGTACTGACTTCAAATCAATTTATATTTGTTTTTTTTTCGAGTCAGCGCTGACTTGTCTCGCATTCGAAGTCAGTCACTGACCCTGTCGAAATCTGCCTTTCGTGTGCGAATATACAAGTCACCGCTGACCTCCCACCGCTATACTGACTTCAAATCAATTTACATTTGGTTTTTCTCGGGTCAGCGCTGACTTGTCTCGCATTCGAAGTCAGTCACTGACCCTGTCTAAACCTGGCTCTATTCTGTTTCCCAGCCGACACAGAACTAGCTTCAATCGTGAAGTTGCTAATCATTGATGAGGTGCACTTACTCCATGGCGATAGAGGCCCGATAGTTGAGGCGATCGTCGCTCGCACGCTGCGGCAGGTCGAGTCCACTCAGAACATGATCCGGATCGTGGGGCTGTCGGCCACGCTGCCAAACTACGTGGACGTCGCCAGGTGAGCGAGCGGACAAAAAAGCTCTACCTATACAGTGGCTGATTGCACGGAAACTATACGTTATATCGCTTTTGTATGTATGAGAAGTTGATAGTACATTTATCAAGGACCATTTCGTTCATATACACGTTTCCTATAGCGTGTATGGTTTTCTTTAAAACCGTAAAAAACCGCGGCTTGGGACATTTTTACAGGCACAGGGGCAATGAACATATTCCGATGGATAAAAGTACTCCGTATACTGATATTTTGACAAATTTTGAGCTGAAATGATTGACTAATAATGACTAAAAATCTCTTTCTATTTCTCTAACCCAGGGATACGTGGCCCGCTAACTAAATTATTACATTTATATGTCGAGTTTTATTGTAATACTAGCTGTTCCCGCGACTTCGTCCGCGTAGTTTGATTATCGTTATTCCCTCGGGAACTTTTCAATTTTCCGGGATAAAAAGTAGCCTATGTGTTAATCTAGGGTATAAGCTATCTCCATTTCAAATTTCAAAATCCGTCCAGCCGTTTTAACGGGAAGAGGTAACAAGCATACACACACACATACAATATTCGCATTTATAATATTATAGTAGGACTCCATTCCAAATTTCATCAAAATCCGTCCAGCCATATTAACGGGAAGAGGTAACAAACATACACACACACACACTCAAACTTTCGCATTTATAATATTAGTAGGATTGGTTTTTGCGGCTAGCCGATGTAACAGTCACACATTTTTAGCCCTTAACCGTTGCAATATCCGCTACAGATTACTCTTTTGATTTTATTTATGACTAGTGGACCTGCCACAGCTTCGCCCGCGGTATTTTCCATACTAAATTTATCACCTCTTTTTCACCCCTTCAGGGACGGAATTTCAAAAAATCCCTCTTTAATGTACCTCTAGGGTACTCGAGGAATGTCTCCTCCAAATTTCAAACCTCTAGGCCCACCCATTTAAACTGTGCGTTGTCTATAAGTGAGTCACAGTACTGTTTTATATGTATTGATGATGTCTTCAATCAACATATTCTGGTGTTTTAAGATTCCTGAGAGTAAATCCAAATATCGGGCTCTTCTTCTTCGACTCGCGCTTCCGACCAGTACCGCTGGAGCAGCAGTTCATTGGCGTCAAGGAAGCGGGCAGTGGAGGAGGAGCTCATCTCAGACAGGTAAAATAAACCTTATTCTTATGACTTAGAGCTTTTTTTGCAACGCACCTAACACAGGTTTGTATACACGGTGACTTTGAATTAGTATACAGGAACCATTTTTAAGATTCCGTAGCCAAATGGCAAAAAACGGAACCCTTATGGATTCGTCATGTCTGTCTGTCTGGCCGTCCGTATGTCACAGCCACTTTTTTCCGAAACTAAGAACTATGCCGGTGAATCTTGGTAAGTAGATGTACTCTGTGAACCGCATTAAGATTTTCACACAAAAATAGAAAAAAAAGACAATAAATTTTGGGGGTTCCCCCCATACTTAGAACTAAAACTTAAAAAAAAAAACATCAAACCCATACGTGTGGTCGTCAAAAATGATATTGTGGTTTCTAATATCATTTTTTTTCTAAACTGAATAGTTTGCGCGGGAGACACTTCCAAAGTGGTAAAATGTGTGTCTCCCCCGTGTAACTTCTAAAATAAGAGAATGATAAAACTAAAAAAAATATATGATGTACATTACCATGTAAACTTCCACCGAAAATTGGTTTGAAAGAGATCTAGTAAGTAGTTTTTTTAAACACGTCATAAATCACGGAACCCTTCATGGGCGAGTCCGACTCGCACTTGGCCGCTTTTTTATTTCTTACTTAGTAATCGATCACAATTACATTTCAATTAGAAGTTCGTAAAACAAACATGATGTCAATGGCGATGGTGTCAGATTCGCGTTCTGACACATCAAAAGTAATTATCGCGAGAATTGCTTTGAGCAATCCCTTACTATTTATTTCAGTGGTTGGACTAATATTTCCCTGAAAAATTTACGGTTATTTTTATCACAGATACAAACAATGAACGAGATATGTTACGACAAAGCCTCAGACATGGTCATGAAAGGTCACCAGGTCATGGTATTCGTTCACGCGCGCAACGCTACGCACACAACCGCCATGGTACTCAAAGAGTTAGCCCAGAAGAAGGGCCACCTCAAACACTTCGAACCAGAAGATTCCGGGGCGTTCTTGAAGGCGAAGAAATCGATCAGTAGCAGCCCTAATAAAGTTTTAGGGGAGCTGTTTGCCTGCGGGTTCGCGTGCCATCATGCTGGCATGTTGAGAAGTGATAGGTATGATATTGAAACTCTCTCTCTCTCTCTCTCTCTCTTGAACAAGGGTGCATACTTCGTGCCTTATAAACATAGCTGGGCAAATCCGTTAATCGTTAATTAACGAAGTTAACATTTCGAATAACGGATTAACTTTTACGTTAACTTTAAAAATTGTTAACGGACTGATTAACTTGCGTTAGTAAAATTAAAGTCCGTTAGTCGTTAATTAAGCACCTACTATTTGCCAAAAAGACACCACGCGGACCGTTATATTGATGTTTATAAAATTAGGTAAGTAACTATTAGGTAGTTCAAACTGTCATGTATACCCTTTTGCCTGTCTTTTATTAATTTTTCATTTCCTACCTAAACTTCCATAGCCCATACCAACATTTTTTATAAGAACCTAAATCACTAACTCAACGACATATAAAATACAATAGTTTCTGGCACAAGTTAACGATTAACGTTAACTGCCGTAAAATGTTCCAAGATGTAACGGTTTAACGTTTGACGAAGTTTCTTAGTAACGGATTAGCGATTAACGAAATTAACTATTTGATTAAAGGTGCCCAGCTATGCTTATAAAGGTTAGTGAAACTCGCCAATATCATCCATCAGTTTGTGGCAAAAAAAAACATGAATGAACCATGTTGCGTTGACAGTATGTGGATTTCAAGCTACGATGGATTTAGGTGTTTTCAATTAAAAATGTTGAACCCTCGAATTACTATAAATTAAATGTTACAATAGATAAATTTAATAAAATTAAAGATACATTTTCGAGTTGGAAGCTCCTTACTCGTGTTAAAATATAAAAATATTTTTTTAAGGAATATGGTGGAGAAATATTTCTCTGAAGGCTACATAAAAGTTCTTGTGTGCACATCGACTTTGGCTTGGGGTGTCAACTTACCCGCACACGCTGTTATCATAAGAGTAAGTGTAAACTATATATACAGGATGTCTCAAGACTATGGGACATCAAGGGAAAGTACCTTAAATATCGTAGATAGGATATTTTGCTGAAAGAAGACTTTATATTATTTTTAAAAGTTAGTAATTCTGCATTTAAATATTTTCTAAGAATTACTTGCTTCGTCTGGGAATCGAACCGAAATAAATATGAAAAAAAAAACACCCCTATTGTTATCATGCCAATCGAAAGAATGGACAAAAAAGAATAATTATTCCTAAGTAACATAGTATCTTAAAAGAAAGGAACAACTTAAAATGTTTGAATCAAATTTCAAGAAAATTATTTATTGCCGACGACGACGTTCGAAAAATAGCTATATTATCATGACATAGATAGCAAATAATTAAATGCAGATTTACTAACTTTTAAAAGTAACATAAAGTCTTATTTCAGCAAAATATCCTATCTACGATATTTAAGGTAATTTCCCTTGATGTCCCATAGTCTTGGGACGCCCTGTATAGGAATAAGATCGAAATTTCATAGAGCACAGAACGACGACACATCATTTGGATAACAAATGAACTCATTTCATATTTCCATTTTAATAAGATTCAAAATGCTTTGGCACAAAATTAGCAGCACACTTTTGTAAATCATAGCACATAAATATTAATTTGATCCCTACGCCTATAGAAATAAGATTTATTTCTCCAGGGCACAGAAATCTACGACCAAAGCCACGGCACGTTCGTCGATCTCAGCATATTGGACGTGTTACAAATCTTCGGACGAGCAGGTCGACCGCAGTTCGACAAGTCGGGGACCGGTATCATAATAACCGCTCACGACAAGCTCACGCACTATCTCAAGTCGATGACGAATCAGTTCCCGATTGAGAGCAACTTTATTAATTTGCTGGCTGATAATTTGAATGCTGAGGTAAGTGACAAGTAAATTGAGTATTGAGTACAATCCTTACTAATCCATACTTCCATACTAATATTATAAATGCGAAAGTAACTCTGTCTGTCTGTCTGTCGCGCTTTCATGCCAAAACTACTGAACCGATTTAAATGAAATTTGGTACAAAGATAGTATAGAGCCTGAGAAAGGACATAGGCTACTTTTTAATGCGAAAAAAGGGTTGTAAAGGGTTGAAAGAGTGAGGATGAAAAGTTATATGGAAGTATCGTCATTTTTAGAGCTAGAAGCTTGAAACTTATTTTTTAGGCTGTATAAATAAATATGACATTGAAAATTTGTAAAAGTTGTACCCTCAAGGGTGTAAAATAACAATAGGGAATAGGGGATGAAAGTTTGTATGGAAATATATAATATGTATGTGAATGTTTTATGAGTTTGCAACAAGAGACAAATTAGCCTAAATAATTAAAAATGCTACCCAAAGGCACTATTCTACGCGGACGAAGTCGCGGGCACAGCTAGTATTATAAATTTTTGTTACGCTTTCACGTAAAAACTACTTAACCGATCATCATGAAACTTTGTACACATATATTCTAAGGTATTGGAAGGATATAGAATACTTTTTAACCCGAAAAATTGTAAAGTTCCCGAGGGAATAACTATAACCGAATTCCACGCGGACGAAGTCGCGGGTAGAAGCTAGTAATATTATAAATGTGAAAGTTTGTGAAGCTTTTTGTATATTTGTTCCTCAATCACGCGCAAACGGCTAGACGGATTTGGATAAAATTTGGCAGGCAGATAGACCATATCTTGAAATAGAACATAGGTGCTTTTCATCCATATTACACGCGAACGAAACCGCGAGCACAGGTAGTAAAAAAAAAGATTGAACAAGGGAACGGGATCATAAATGTATATTAACAAATGCATGATGTTGTGTAACTGGGTTCTGATAACTACATACATACATACATAGTATCACGGCCGAAATCCCTAATGGGGTGGGCAGAGCCACAAGACTTCTTGTGGCCACGTTTGATTAGTTAGTCCTAAGATGGTATGATGAACCGTATGGTGACAGGTGATCAGCCCATCGCCCATACAGATAGTCCACCATGTTGGAGAGGACCCGTCCCTTAGTCGACTTTTACGACATGCCAGGATGATAAGCATCTGCACGCATTCTATGCTATTTCTTCACTCCCAGTACAGCAGAGGAGCTTCTGATAACTATATTGCTTTATCATAATGATGATAAATTTCTATTTAAGGTGGCGTTAGGAACCGTAACGAATATAGACGAAGCGGTTGAATGGTTGAGCTACACGTACTTATTCGTTCGAATGAGGATCAATCCACAGGTTTGTAATAATCAATAAACAGTTAAAAACTATGGCCGTAATTTTTGCTTTGGCATCGTTTCTGCTCTGTGAATTTTGGCTTTACCAATTAATTTGACGCGCTAAGCTACTTGCTCGTTTAGTCTCCTTACTGGTATGGCCCTATAATAAACGTTATTGACTTAAATGTTGACGGTGTCACAATAAAAAAATCATAAATGAAAGGAAAAAAACAATAGGATAAATCCTTGAAATAAATACTGCTTTTGTCACGATTTATTGTCAGGAATGGCCCGACATGTTGTATACAGTCGTGGTGTAACAGACCATGCTTTCTCATTGTCCCTTTTTTTAACCTTTTGACCGCCAAGCATGTCTGAGAAGTGACACGAATTTCAACTTTAAGTCAAGAAGATGAAGGACTTTTTTACCCTGTATCCGCTCACGGCTGCAACCGACTGTGGCGGTCAAAAGGTTAATAATACTCTATAGCGGCCTATGTTGCAAATTATTTGACTGTACGTCTGTTTGTATCCAGGTATATGGACTGACATACGGGGACGTGCAAGAAGAGCCGATGTTGGAGACGAAGCGGAGAGAGCTGATCACAGCCGCCGCCATGACGCTTGATCAGACGCATATGATACGTTACAATGAGCGGACTGGCGACCTCAACGTCACTGGTAAAATTTAAAACTATTTTAAATTTAAATTAAAACTTTCGTGAGACATTATAAATACTTAAAATACACACGGCTTTACTCACGATTTATTGTCAGAAATAGTCCGACATGTTTCGAACTCGTATGGAGTCGAGGGGTTGAGTGCGGTCGCGGTCAGAGCAACCCGCGCACTGACCGCCTATTCCTATTTATTTAAAACACTTTGACAGTACAGTCAATGAGTAGAGTACATCGGATTGTTTTTATTTTGAAAACTGATGTATGATTTACAGTGAATTCATCTTTACTTGTCTTATTTAGTAAACAAGTTTCTAACCTCAAAATGCACCTTTTTGGCTAAAACAGCTGTTTCCTTGCAAATAAAGGAAGAGGAGACAATATTTTAGGCGTCACTTTCCCAATGTTTAGCCTAGGTTTGCTTTATTTAGGATAAAAAAGCTGTTTCACCCAAAAATTGCACATTTTGAGGTTAGAAATTTGTTTACCAAATAAAACAAGTATGGATGAATCCAATGTACAAAGATGACTTTTTGCTGAGTTTCTTAGGCCGATACTTCGCAGTAATGATGGTCTTGTCTGAAGCGCTGGTAGATTCAAACTATTTTGATTTATTCATGTGACGAGTAAAAGAGCCAAAGTTGCTAATTTGCTAAATTTAATTTACGTTTTCAGTTTTGAATTTTGTCTATTTTAGATCAGCTTGACTGCACTGACTTACCTCGAGGCACCTAATCCGTTCACTCATTCATTCATTAAATTAAGTAATGCTGCTTAGCGCGAAGAATTAGAAAAAGCAACCGTCATTATCATATACCAAGCCCGCACTGAAATAGCCAAAACACATAGTGGTTTTGGGTAACGCTAACTTTGTTGCAAAATTTGAAGTGAAAATATGGTTGAAAAGCCAATTTCTCATTTAAAATACATTTATTTTTTATTTGTGTTAAATGATGTAATTCCGTAAAATTGTATGTAAAATCAATTGTTATAGATCTGGGGCGTACCGCGAGTCACTATTACATAACCTGCGAAACCATGGAGGTATTCAACTCTATGGTGCGCAAGTCCATGACGCAGGGATACGTTTTGGAGATGCTCACTCGTTGCTCGGATTTCCAACAGCTGAAAGTAAGTATATTGAGCAATATTTAGCAATTTACTTGCCCTATACGTTCAAATCACCGCCATACATATCATCACGCCCAAAATCCGTAATGGGGTGGGCAGAGCCACAAGACTACTTGTGGCCACGATCGATTAATTAGTCCTAAGATGGTATGATGAACCGTATGGTGACAGGTGATCAGCAGGAGGACCCGTCCTTTAGTCGACTTTTACGACATGCCAGGATGATAAGCATCTGCACGCATTCTATGCTATTTCTTCACTCCCAGTGCAGCAGAGGAGTATCACCGCCATGATGTAGAAAAAGTCTACTATTTTCAAAATGTTACAATTGGTGGAGCAGGATCGAATCTTATACTGAACTTTGCTACATATTTTTTTTTTTTTATACTGCCATGTCTAATTTTTTGACGAAAATTGCCTAAAATGTTTTTTTTTGTTTTTTCTCTTACGAAGTGGAGTTCAGTCATGCGCTTCAGATTCAGAGTTCTAGCTAATTGTAAATTAATTAAAAGTTAACTTACCTTGTTTATACATATGTACGTATATGTATAGGTATATGTTTTCTAAGAAAACTATATTTTCACACAGGTGCGTAAAGAAGAATTGACAGAACTCTGGAACCTCAAAGACCAATACTGCGAGCTTCGTATAGAAGACGCACCTGAAGATATCCATTGGAAAATTAACATTCTTCTGCAGACTTATTTGTCCAGGGGACGAGTCAACGGATCCTCGCTGCAGTCCGATTTGAATTATATTAGCCAGGTATTTAAGTTTAAAATGCATTTACACTGACATAGTTAATAGCATAACTTTTATTTTACTTTTAAGCATCTATTGACAAAAGTAATATGCAATTGCTTAATTTGTTTAACGTCATTAATAAGGCAGAAATAAAAAAAAAATTTTGATGAAAAAGTTTATTCACCAGAGCCATTAATCTACATGTACGACAATATTTTATTTCTCGCTGTAGTTCAGTAAATGTCCCTCCACTAGCTGTCAACCTATACAGAAACGTCACTGAAACGTCACTTTAATTAAAGCTCAATTTGAGTGGCCTTTCTGAATTCGGCCAATAGGCTATTAAGAGGGCACCGACCGTCCAGTGGCGCCCTCATCACTGTTATTGTGTTTTCTATTAAAGGAAAGTATTTTATTAAAATTGAAGCCGTATAAGTTGTTACGCAACTTAATACACAACGTATAAGCTATGTAATATAGCTTTGCAAAGTATAACCATCATCTAATCAATTTAACAGAAAAAAGCGGCCACTATTTTCTATTAAATTGATTAAATGATGGTTATACTTTGCAAAGCTATATTACATAGCATATACGTTGTGTATTAAGTTGCGTAACAACTTATACGGCTTCAATTTTAATAAAATACTTTCCTTTAATAGAAAACACAATAACAGTGATGAGGGCGCCACTGGACGGTCGGTGCCCTCTTAAATAATAATAATCTATGAAAAAATATAGTTTTTCCCTTTAATTTTTTATTATCATCGGTAAAAATAATTAGCGGGCCGCTATTTCTAATGTGTTAAGAAGCCCTGATTTTTTATTTTTTTTTATCAATTCTCGGCAAACAGACTTTAGTACGGCCACGGCTCTGAAACTCATCCATTCGGCTAACTTTCCAAGTAACCAGCGACAAGCCAAGAGGTGGCGCTTTTACTTCTCTTATGGCCGAATTCAGAAACGCCAGTTAAGCATTTGACTAGATATTAAGTAGTTAAATGTCCCTCATCCACCTATACAGAAACGTCACTGAAACGTCACTTTAATTCAAGCTCAATTTGAGTGGCCTTTCTGAATACGGCCATTATTTTTTCTAATTCTTTCAGAACGCAGTGCGCATAATCCGAGCGCTATTCGAGATGACACTAAGAAAAAACAACGCGTACATGGCTGCCCTATATCTGAAGATGGCGAAAATGCTGGAGCTCCAACAGTGGGACTTCTACAGCGACATGAGGCAGTTCAACTGCTTCCCCAATGAGGTGCTGAAACATATCGAGTACCCCATGCTGAAGCCAGATCAGATCAGGGACATGGACTGGAAGGAAGTTGGTAAGGAATTTGTTATATCCAGGGACCGTTACCGGTATTGAAACTACCGGTTAAAATTAGGTACAGATGTAGTGCATAATTAGTTTCCGTCGTATTTTATCGGAAAAGTTCGTAATATTGTGCTCTCTCAATTAGCTTCAGCAGGCCCCCAATTCTCGGTGCATTCGAGATAATCTCACAATCGAGATGAAACGTCAGTGCATACAGTCATTTGACACAACTGTATGAATCTGACGTTTAATCTCGCAATCGACATTATCTCGATTGCATCGAGAATTAGGGGCCAGTACCCGTCATACCGTGCTGCCATTTGTCATTTTTACATTTGACACTAAATAACAAAAGTTTCATATTAATGAATATAAACATGTCACTCATTTAATACAATAATTAATTGACACTTCGGGTCCCGTCGTCTTCCGATTGAGATCCGAGTTTTACCGATGGAAACATATTATTCACTATATCTGTACTCCCGGTAATCATTACCCGGCTACCGCGAAGCAAAAAGGAGGGTTATGACTTTGACTGGTTAGTATGTATGTATGTTCATCTGTTCCTTAATTTGACAAATGAGGTATCGTTGGAAGCGTCTCGATCGTCCGCTGGTTATAAGCTATGTGACGTCACATTTAATTGAATATGTCGCCCTCCAGAGGACATAAAGTCATTAACCATTTTTTTTATGATGATGTGGCTATCAAATGATAATTAATTTACACGTTTCAAAAACATATATTGTTAGCTGTTTCATAATTTTGAAAGAGTGATTTTTCAGTAGTCAGGTTTAACTTTATTATCGGTTTTATTTAATCAAAGACCTAACTCCTTCAGTTAACTTATAATTCAGGTGACCTCTTAAGAAACCCAAAAGCGGCAAGGCACTTGAAGAAATGCGCCGACGAATTCCCCCTCCTCGAGATGGAAGCGAGCCTGCATCCCATCACGAGAACCGTGCTCCGGATACGACTCACGATCACACCAAATTTCAAGTAAGTACTTTCACATAATAAGGACCTTTAACCTTTTGACCGCACACCGACACACCGACAGTCGGCTGCAGCCGTCAGTGGATACAGGGTAAAAAAGTACTTCATTACCTTGACGTAAAGTTGAAATTCGTGTAACTTTTCAGACATGCTTGGCGGTCAAAAGATTAAAAAAGAGAACAAGGGAACTTGACAAATAAATAACAGTGAGGTACAAAACTACCCTCACTGTCTCTACTACAAAAACCAATTGCAAATATTGAAAACTGCTGTAAATAATACTGTTGATTTTGAAGGTGGAGCGACAAATATCACGGCAAAGCGCCCGAGGCGTTCTGGATATGGGTGGAGGACCCCGACAACGATATTATGTACTACAACGAATTCTTTCTAATCACTAAGAAACAGGTAAGTTGTTCCACATCAAATTCTTATATCGACGACTGTACAAACAATGTTATTATTATTACACAAAAAATAATGTTTTTATTACAACGCGGATAGCCTAGTTGGTAGTGACCCTGCCTCCGACGCAAGCGTCCCGGGTTCGATCCACGGTACGGGCAAATATTTGTGTGATGAGCACGAATGTTTGTTCCTGAGTCTTGGATGTCTCCTATGTATTTAAGTATTTATTTCTCTATATAAGTATTTATGTCGTCGTCTAGTACTCATAACACAAGCCTTTAGAGTTTACTTTGGGACTAGATCGATTGGTGTAAAGATTGTCCCCTGATTTATTTATTTATTATTATTTATTTATACGCGATTAGTATAGCCTCGTAGATCCAAGCATGTTTAATGCTCAGTAGTGATGCGTTGTGTATTAAAATAAGTACAAGTTTTTAAGTACTTTTTAACCATTGCATCAATAAGAACATAAAATATATGGGTGAATTTCAAAAAAAAATTACGTAATTAAGGCGTAATTAGAAAAAGTTTTAAAAGTTCCTCTGTGTTACGAAAGTTAGCCATACAATTAAATGGCTAATTAATTGTAGCCATGAGCCATATAATTGTGTGGCTAATTTTCGTAACACAGAGGAACTTTTAACTTTTTCTTAACTACGCCTTAATTACGTAATTTTTTTTTTGAATTTCACCTAGGTCTTAATGGCGTAGAGTAATTCGCGCTGTTTTTGCGCTTTGTAGTGAAATCTCGCAAAAAAACAGAGAACCCTTCTACCGGGTCCTTAGGTTTCCTTATTATTAGCAAAAATAATGTTAATATTCTTAATTTTAGGTAATAACGAATGAGCCTCAGGAGCTAATTATAACGATTCCAATCACGGAGCCATTGCCGCCACAATATTACATCAGAGCAACGTCTGAAAGGTACGTACGTATGCACTATAGTTTGGCAACAAGGGCTGTTCACGCCCTGCATGGGGACGGGCGTGCGGGGGGAGGGAAATGTAAAGAAATATCCCCCCCTACCTCCGCCGCTTTCCCGCGCCTCGGGCACCCCGCGTCTTGCCGCGCAACTACCTAAGGCGTGGTACAGCGCTTGTGCCCAAGCTATATCAAATTTGATCCTTATTAGCATTCCTTTTTGTCATTAAATTATTGTTGAAATATATTTAACACACACTTGACTGACATGTGATTGAATAATTAAGAGGACTGTGAAGCAACGGTAAAAATCAACCTTTTCACACAAAACGCGATAACGATTTCCACCCCTTCATTTTTAACCGATTTTGACCAATTTTTGGTAGGTTGTCAGTCGGAACTGAATTTAGGTTTATACGTTTTTGAATATTGATTAAAGATCAACAAAGTCAAATAATCGCCGAAATTAGTTTCGTACGAGAATACTAAAACAACAATAAAACTGAATTTATTCATTATATTGAAAAAACCAAAATGTATAGACCTAGATTTTGTTCTGACTGACAGTCTATCAAAAATTGGTAAACATCGGTTAAGATTTAAGGGGAGAAAATCGTTATAGCCTTTTATATGAAAAGCTGTAGGTTCACACTCCTCTTAATAAATGAGTTATTCGCAGGTGGCTGGGATCCGAGAGTGTATTGCCACTGACGTTCCAACATCTGATATTGCCTGAAACGCATCCGCCGCATACAGGTTAGTCGATTTTGTATTGTATCGCACTCTCGCTGTGGCCTTGAGAACAGTGTTGCCAACACAAAAATAAAAAGTAGCTAGATGAACGCCTAGAAGTTGCCAAAAAGAAGCTGAATATGTTTGGACTTTGCTAAAAATTTGAATAAAAAATAAATGAGCAAAGAATAATTAAGCTGGTTTAATAATCAATAATCATAAAAAAAACAACTGTTATTGTTATCTTACAATTATGACTGACTTCATAATTGTAAGATAACAATAACAGTTGTTTTTTTATGATTATTGATTATTAAACCAGCTTAATTATTTTTGCTCATTTATTTTTTATTCAAATCTTTAGCAAAGCTCATTTTAACGTATATTAAAATGTAAATATAAAATTTATATGAAGGTGTTTGCCGGGCAAGCATTGATGACACGATATAGTTATTTTAATATCTCAACAAATTCTATATTTTCTAAAATAAACTTTAACAAAAAGCTCGAATAACAAAAGTTGCTAAAAAATATGCTAAATGGTAAATGGAAATTTTAGTTGCTAAATCAACTGAAAAGATGCTAAATTTAGCTTCAAAGTAGTTAAATTAGCAACACTGCTTGAGCAGTCCACGGACGGATTATCTAAGTGAAACCGCGCGGTTGCCACCATCTATCGGCACAAGGAGTAAACACGCGACAAGTTTCAAATGAAGCTCTCGAAGGCGGCACTGTCTACGCAAACTGTTATTTAACTATACGAAAATGTTAAATCAATTTTTGACCATGTGCTTTACGATCGGTTAATAATAATAATAATAATGTATTCGCCATATAAGGAAGCAATACAATTTTCTTCCACTATTACATAAGCTAGCATGAATTCATTAATTATGTTTAGCCACCGCTGCTAACCTAGGTGCGAACCTGTCGCTGGACGAATGCAATAGTGACACATGTCTAAATATCCTTTTGAGTTCGGTCTGTTTTGTATGGTATAAAATATGCAATGTATAACACAATTTTTGGTTTAACTCAAAAACCATTTTTTTTTAAATTGTGCCACTATTGCGTTCGTCCAGCGCTGTATTTCAGCAGTCAGCGCTCATCCCCAAAAGATAATTATATTTCTACTGTCGTCTAGCTAACGAGGTTTGTTCTATAGTTAAGTTTAGTTCTATATACTTGTGATAACCCTAACTTTTGTGATAGGTTAAAAAGGGGGTTAGGAGCGTGGGGGGTAGAAATTAGTAGAAAATTGAAACGTGAACCCCTTACAGACTTGCTGGAACTCCAACCGCTGCCCGTGACGGCTCTCAACAACCCGTCTTACGAGATGCTGTACAACTTCAGCCATTTCAACCCAATACAGACTCAGATCTTCCACTGTCTGTACCACACGGACAGCAACGTTTTGCTTGGCGCTCCTACCGGTTCGGGGAAAACTATAGTCGCTGAAGTCGCCATGTTTAGAGTGTTCAACCAGTATCCGAACTGCAAGGTAAGAAATGTATAAAACAACTTGGGTCTTTTCAAGGAGAGACTGTATAGGCATTATCTAGGTGTGCATGCTCCATCGTCGGCCTCATCATCACTTTCCATCAGGCGAGATAGGGGTCAAATACACATCTATCTTCTATAAAAAACAGTGGCGTAACAATAGGGTGGCAGGGCTGGCAAAATGCCACGGGCCGCCGACCCAAGAGGGCCCCCGGCCCAAGAGGCCGAGAGCTCAAAAATATAGTACAACGTGACGATTTTTACTGATAGGGCCCCATCAAAAGAATTTGCCACGGGCCCCAGATGGTATAGTTACGCCACTGATAAAAAAGGAGCGTCTGTCCGTTTTTCAGCAGGCTGTATCTCATAAACCGTGATAGTTAGACAGTTGATATTTTTACAGATGATGTATTTCTGTTGCCGCTATAACTCTCTATCTCTTTCTTCGGCACTAGTGTGAGAGAGTAACTTAGAGATAAGACGGTGTTAACTAATTCTCGTGTCAACCTTGCTAGGGCCACTGCCGTGTTATGTCACCTGTCGGTATAAAAAAATGCAACACTAGTTTTTTTTTTTAGGTAGTTTATATTGCTCCTCTAAAAGCTCTAGTGAAAGAGCGAATTAAAGACTGGAAAGTGAGACTGGAAGAGAAAATGGGCAAGAAGGTCGTTGAATTGACAGGTACCTCTTTATCTTTAAGTTCTTTAAGTCACTTTGTGTTTAAGTTATGTTTTAATATGTATGTTAGTCTGTCCTTACCGACTAACATACATATTAAAACAAACTTATGTATCGGCCACTGATGCCTGATAATAAATGGTTTATTATTATTATTATCATACATACATTGATTACTGCTGTATTCTTCCAAAATAATAATATTGCAATATCCAATTATGAATTTTCCTATATCTGTGGTCACACAGAAACAGACAAATTTTCAATCAAAACTAAATTTATCATGCATTTGCTACTAATACTCTCTTTTTTTTTGGTATTTAACTAAATTTAAACAAACAAACACGGGACTCAGCTAACCAGCCAATCAAGATATAACATTGATAAAAAGCGCCAATCAAAATGTACCATAGATGAAAAGGATTAACTGGATTGGCTGGATTAGCTGAGTCACGTGGGTTACTTTGTTTGCATTTTGTTAATTACCTATGGTATAGTGAACATGTAGGTTTGGTGCTGACCAAGTGACCAACCAATGGGCAAATTCAGAAAGGCCACTCAAATCGATCTTTAATTAAAGTGACGTTTGAGTGACGTTTCCGTAGAGGATGACAACTAGTTGAGGGACATTTAACTATTTAATCTCTAATCAAATGCTTAAGTGGCACTTCTGAATTTGGCCACAAGAATTGTTTTTTGTAAAATAAGAAAAGTTTAAAAGAACGGTATCGCTGTGGCAGGATTCGAACCATCACCAATACATAGTATAAAGAGGGGGAAGTAAGTTATCTTCATACAAACGCACCGCGCGCGGCTTGTATGTGTGCGCCAAAGTATCTATGCGTCGCCGCACGCACACTTAAATCTCGACCCGCTTAGTAAGGGGAAACGGGTCGAGATTTTGTTTAAGTGTGCGCGCGGCGATGCACAGATACCTCGGCGCACACATACAAGCCGCGCGCGGTGCGTTTGTATGAAGATAACCTACTTACTTCCCTTCTCTTTATACTATGACCAATATTAGTGACAGTTGTCATTTTCATCAAATTTTAGGTGATGTATCACCGGATATAAGAGCGATACGGAACTCTCACGTGATAGTAACCACTCCTGAGAAATGGGACGGAATCAGTCGGTCGTGGCAAACCAGAAATTATGTACGAGACGTGGCTCTCATTGTCATCGATGAGATACACTTGCTGGGAGAGGACAGGGGGCCCGTGTTGGAGGTTATTGTGTCAAGGTAATTTGAACTTTAAATATAAGGGATCCTGACGAACCTATGAGAGTTTTGAAGACCAGTGGAGGTTATAGAAAGAAGAAGAAGAAAGAAAAAACATTTATTTATTCACCACATAAGACACACAATAATAATAAAAACAACACAAAAACTATGTTTGTATGGAAACTGAGCGTGTAACATTTATGCGTAGTTACGTTGATATCACGAGTGTAATTTAGTCACGGGATTCAAAGGCATAGCATATAGCATTCAATTATAAAGATAATTAAGCTTCTTGATAATTATCGGATAACTATCACCAGTATAAGAAATTCATTTGTTATACATATTGTTTCATAAGAAATTCCGATGTTATATTGTTTCATAACAAATTCTAACAAAAAATAAATTTAAAACAAATACATTTTATAATAGTCAGTTTAAAACTTTCGTGAGACATTACTAAGACTAGAAATAAGCACGGCTTTACTCACGATTTATTGTCAGAAATAGTCTGACATGTTTCAGACTCATATAGAGTCCTTCTTCAGGGTTTGAGAGCGGTTGCGCTCACATTTTATTTAAAAAAAATCGGATAGACGCAAGTGCGGAAATACACGTTCGAATACTTCGAATACAGTTTACTTTCACGAGCGAAATTTTTAAATCGATAATTATTGATCTGTTATTATCACGATAATTATCATGATAATTATCGTGATAATTATCATGATAATTATCGTGATAATTATCATTGGTAATTATCCTTTCGAACCCTGAGAGCACGCGGTCAAGGGCCAACCGAGTCTAGGCACCGCCACTCCCGCCCCCCGCGCCGCGCCGCCGCCGTTGTTACACTCAAAGATGATCTCACGACATCTTTTTGGCACACGGGAACATACACTCTTTCTTTCTATCTCGATATAGTTCTGTGGAAGAAACACTGTTGTAAAAACGTCTCTGTTTCAGGACGAACTTTATAGAGTCGCACACATCACGAAGACTGCGTATCATCGGTCTGTCCACCGCCCTGGCCAACGCCAAAGATCTAGCCAACTGGCTGAACATCGGGGAGATCGGCCTGTACAATTTTAGGCCTTCGGTGCGCCCTGTACCATTGGAGGTACGATATTTTTTTGTAGAAATGTTAAGACCTGTACAATTTTAGACCATTGCGCCCTGTACCATTGGAGGTAAGATATTTATTTGTAGAAATGTTGAGGCCTGTACAATTTTGGGCCATTGCGCCCTGTGCCATTGGAGGTAAGATATTTTTTGTAGAAATGTTAAGGCTTGTACAATTTTAGACCATTGCGCTCTGTACCATTGGAGCTAAGATTGTTTTTGTAGAAATGTTAAGGCCTGTACAATTTTAGGCCATTGCGCCCTGTGCCATTGGAGGTAAAATATTTATTTGTAGAAATGTTGAGGCCTGTACAATTTTGGGCCATTGCGCTCTGTGCCATTGGAGGTAAGATATTTTTTTGTAGAAATGTTAAGGCTTGTACAATTTTAGACCATTGCGCTCTGTACCATTGGAGCTAAGATTGTTTTTGTAGAAATGTTAAGGCCTGTACAATTTTAGGCCATTGCGCCCTGTGCCATTGGAGGTAAGATATTTATTTGTAGAAGTGTTAAGGCTTGTACAATTTTAGACCATTGCGCTCTGTACCATTGGAGCTAAGATTGTTTTTGTAGAAATGTTAAGGCCTGTACAATTTTAGGCCATTGCGCCCTGTACCATTGGAGGTAAGATATTTATTTGTAGAAATGTTGAGGCCTGTACAATTTTGGGCCATTGCGCCCTGTGCCATTGGAGGTAAGATATTTTTTTGTAGAAATGTTAAGGCTTGTACAATTTTAGACCATTGCGCTCTGTACCATTGGAGCTAAGATTGTTTTTGTAGAAATGTTAAGGCCTGTACAAGGGCCTTGGCGCATAAGGGGGGGTGATCGGCCTTTTCACTTTCTGAAATTTTACTCATCTAGGTTTGTTGAGAATGAAAAGACGTGCTCATTCTCTTAATTTGATTTACCTAAGCGCTCAAAAATCTGTGTTATTGGATCACGATTTTTTTTTGATTTTTTCGTATATCTCACCCGCATTAAAAGATTTTTCAGTTTTCTTTGCGCCAAATTAAAGGTCTTGGACACGCACATAAAATACATTTTTTTTAAAAAAAATCGGCGGGAAATTCAAATTTTTTTAAGACTCGAAATTTTTTAATTATTTTTAAAAAAAAACCTAAGGACTCACGTTATGATGAAAAAAAAATATGTTATGCGTCTTCATCAGATCTATCGCCATGAATTGTTTCATAATTTTTGAGGTGGTGATAGAGGGTGAAAAAATTAAAAATCTATTTTTTTAGCTATTTTTCGATATGTTTTCAAATAAAAATTTTAATTTTATAATTTCTTTTATTTTTTTTCTGAAGAATTAAGGTTTTAAATAATTTTCAGATTGAAAAGATTTAAGATGAACTGGTGAATAAAGATTTTTCAAATATTAATCTCTATTTTTCAGTAATATTTAAATTATTATTTTAGAATTTATTTTTTATTATATTTCTTGTGAGTAAAAATTTTTTTGACGCTATTCTTTGTTTATGTTCTTTTTCTGTTACCATATCTAACTTTTTTTAAATGAAATTAAAATGAAAAACACATTTTCGAAATATAAATTATTTTTATTGTGAAAAAAATAAATTCTTACATTATAAAATGAAAATAATATATTTTTTAATCCTCATCACTGTCTTCATTTATAACTGGCAATTCATGCATGCTGAATATTTTTGATAATACATCTGCTGGCTTTAATATTTTAGAAAGGTATCGAGCGTAGGATAAGTAATATATTACAGTGGCAACATGCGAACAGCAGCCCAGAGCTCTAGCACCATTGGGACAATCGCAATACCAACGTTTTATGGCATCTATGTTATTAATGTCAGCTTGGTAATGAATGTATACATTGTACATTTTTGATTTGATATGTCTCGAGTGGATTCGACTTTTTAATATTTCCGGAGTTTCTTTACAATACTGTAGTTCCATATTTTCAGAATCACCAATTAATTCTGCTAAGTAGCATGTTGATTGCTTGAATTGGTAAGTACCGTTAAAAAATATTTGTAATTCTTCAACCGTCAACTCGGGAAAATCCAAAATATCGTCCGATGTCAAATTCTCAAAACAACTCTTGTTTCGATTCCACCGTTTAGTTTCTACCTCTGTAGCTAGGGTATTGTCTAAACGTTTCAATTTTTCAATTCGCTTTAATACTTCATCATTACTGTGAATGTTGGAGACATGCCGTTTACCAAACGTATTAACTAAAAATCCTGCTATTTTACAGTAGAGCGCAGCATGGGGAAGCATTTTATTGTCAAACTGATTGTGCAAAAGCTTATATTTTTGGCTTATAACACCATGTACAGCTTCAACAATCCAGCGAATAATGGTTACAGTCCGAGACTCATTTGACTCAAGAGCAGTCAACTGTTTTCTCTTATTTTTGAAAGCTGGCATGCGTATCACATACTTTAGAGATTTTAATGTTTCTACTACGTCGCGAAAATCCCTGTCAAGAAAAAAATGTCTCCTTCTTGTAAGAGTGTCTTGAGGCCATTAGGCACAATCTGTTTGACAATACAATGCTTCCCCATGCTGCTCTCTACTGTAAAATAGTAGGATTTTTAGTTAATACGTTTGGTAAACGGCATGTCTCCAACATTCACAGTAATGATGAAGTATTAAAGCGAATTTAAAAATTTAAACGTTTAGACAATACCCTAGCTACATAGGTAGAAACTAAACGGTGGAATCGAAAGAAGAGTTGTTTTGAGATTGACATCGGACGATATGTTCGATTTCCCCGAGTTGACGGTTGAAGAAATACAAATATTTTTTAACGGTACTTACCAATTCAAGCAATCAACATGCTACTTAGCAGAATTAATTGGTGATTCTGAAAATATGGAACTACAGTATTGTAAAGAAACTCCGGAAATATTAAAAATTCGAATCCGCTCGAGACATATCAAATCAAAAATGTATTCATTACCAAGCTGACATTAATAACATAGATGCCCTAAAACGTTGGTATTGCGATTGTCCCAATGGTGCTAGAACTCTGGGCTGCTGTTCGCATGTTGCCACTGTAATATATTACTTATCCTACGCTCGATACCTTTCTAAAATATTAAAGCCAGCAGATGTATTATCAAAAATCTTCAGCATGCATGAATTGCCAGTTATAAATGAAGACAGTGATGAGGATTAAAAAATATATTATTTTCATTTTATAATGTAAGAATTTATTTTTTTCACAATAAAAATAATTTATATTTCAAAAATGTGTTTTTCATTATAATTTCATTTAAAAAAAAGTTAGATATGGTAACAGAAAAAGAAAATAAACAAAGAATAGCGCCAAAAAAATTTTTAATTCACAAGAAATATAATAAAAAAATAAATTCTAATAAAATAATTTAAATATTACTGAAAAATAGAGATTAATATTTGAAAAATCTTGATTCACCGGTTCATCTTAAATCTTTTCAAACTGAAAATTATTTAAAACCTTTATTCTTCAGAAAAAAAATAAAAGAAATTATAAAATTAACAATTTTATTTGAAAACATATCGAAAACTAGCTAAAAAAATAGATTTTTAATTTTTTCACCTTCTATCACCACCTCAAAAATTATGAAACAATTCATGGCGATAGATCTGATGAAGACACATAACATATATTGTTTTCATCATAACGTGAGTCCTTAGGTTTTTTTTAAAAATAATTAAAAAATTTCGAGTCTTAAAAAAAATTGAATTTCCCGCCGATTTTTTTAAAAAAAAATGTATTTTATGTGCGTGTCCAAGACCTTTAATTTGGCGCAAAGAAAACTGAAAAATCTTTTAATGCGGGTGAGATATACGAAAAAATCAAATAAAAATCGTGATCCAATAACACAGATTTTTGAGCGCTTAGGTAAATCAAATTAAGAGAATGAGCACGTCTTTTCATTCTCAACAAACCTAGATGAGTAAAATTTCAGAAAGTGAAAAGGCCGATCACCCCCCCTTATGCGCCAAGGCCCTTTAGGCCATTGCGCCCTGCACCATTGGAGGTAAGATATATTTTTTGTAGAAATGTTATGGCCTGAACAATTTTAGGCCATCGATGCGCCGGTTTACTGTCATTAGGTACAGATGGAAAATCGCCCACGTGAAATAACCATTCTGAAGTTGGGTCAAAAGTCATAGTATTCAAAATGAATTTAGTCAAAATGTAATTATGCTGAAAAGTATTTAATTTATAACCAAATTTATTTTCGTTGTAAATTAATTACTTATTTATATATTTTTTGTTGACATTTTGAAGCGTCCTCTCATAGTGAGAGGGATGGGGCATTAGTCCCCACGCTGACCCAGTGCGGATTGGGGAACCGACTCGCACTTGGTCGGATTTTTCCATAATTGTACCTGCGCGCACGGCCGCCATTTTAGTTCAACATACGCGCCGGGGATTATACGCCACTGGATTTGAACCTTCAAAGGCTACAACTGCACTTATATAATCAAAATAATGGCTCATCAATGTGTTATTGTGAATTTTAACGTGTAGTGTCTCGATCAGGTACATATATCTGGTCACCCGGGCCGCCACTACTGCCCCCGCATGATGACCATGAACAAGCCCACGTTCCAGGCCATCCGCACGCACTCGCCCGCGGCACCCGCGCTTGTCTTCGTGTCCAGCCGCAGGCAGACCAGGTACGGGCAAACATTTAAATCAGTAGTCGATTACTAGACCTTACGCTAGATTGTAATTACGCAAGGCTGCATCTTAAATGAAACTTTATACAAAAAAAAGTACTACATTAGACTTTCAAGTTTGTGAGTGTGTATGTTTGTTACTTCACGTTGAAACGGCTCAACGGATTTACACATAAGCAAATTTTTCAAAAAATCTCAAATTTCTGAGGGAATAAGTATAACAGACTTCCACGCGAACAAAGCCGCGGGCAGAAAGCTAGTTTATTTATAAAAAGTTCACAGACCATTACATCGTAAAGACACCACTTATGGCCGAATTCACAAACGCCACTTAACCATTTGATTAGAGATTAAATAGTTAAGTTCCTCAACTAGTTGTCAACCTGTACATAAACGTCACTTTAATTAAAGATCATTTTGAGTGGCCTTTGTGAATTTGGCCCTGAGCCTGGCTTTTGGCCAAATTCACAAAGGCCACTCAAAATGATCATAATTAAAGTTAATCTTTACTAACAAATAAAGCACCGATCTAGCGGAGCGCGTGGGATGTCTAGTGCGCTGTGATTGGTACGTTCAAGGTTATGTTTTCCACTTGCCAGAGGCGAAGCGTGAGGGTAAGCCGGTGCATAATTTCGTAACTCAAACATTATTATTATTATTAATTACTTCTTGTATTAACATAAAAATTGCATATTACATATTTTTTATATAAATACAAAATTTAATGAGTAATAATATAATGTTTAGAACGAGAAATGATACACCGGCTTACCCTCACGCTTCGCCTCTGCCACTTGCCTACATCTAGCCCACCCGCTTATACTTTTTTGGCTTTAATAATGGTCTGTGGAGATGCTATAATTATTTCTCTTTACCTAGGTTAACAGCACTAGACCTCATAGCGTACCTAGCAGCCGAAGAAAACCCTAAACAGTGGCTTCACATGCATGAATCCGAAATGGAACAGATCCTCTCGAACATTCGAGAGTCCAACCTCAAGTTGACGTTGGCGTTTGGAATCGGAATACATCACGCGGGCTTGCATGAGAGAGACAGGAATACTGTTGAGGAGCTGTTCGTCAACCAGAAGATTCAGGTAAAATCAAAGATCTCAAAAGAAGGCTATGCCTATCAGTACAATTTCGTGTAACAAGTCTCATAGAAGGTTGTCAAACGCCGGCGCAATGGCCTACCCACACCCTATTGCTGATGTCTTAGTTCTTACGACATACATACTAAAGTCTAATATTGCTTGATTCACACGCTATGACATCATTGTGGACGGTGTGGTCTCACAGGTTGCGGAATTGTACTGGACACTTAATTATAATAGTGTCACTTAAGCGGGGGTTGAGGACCGTGGTTGCCATGTGACTGAACGTGCGATGGTGTCAGATTCGCGTTCTGACACCTCAAAAGTAAGCATCGCGAGAATTGCTTTGAGCAGTTCCTTACAATTAATTTCAGTGGGTAAAATAGAGTTCGGTCGGCAGGTTTTTTTCACAGCGACAGAGAAATTGTGAGCGGTCAATGTACGAAATTCTTTATGCTCCGCGACCGAACTTATATAACTACTACAATGCACGCTAACTAACAAGTAAGGATATATATCACAAAACTTCCGGTAAAGCAAAACTACAAATGTTTTTTGACATGTTGATTTGTCATTTAAACTTTAGAAATTGAGTAGTTGCCGGGCTTTTAGCTTATTGCCTGTCTGATAGTGACTGCAACGTGACCCGTCATTTTCAGATGCATTATTTCCAATTAGGAAATTCAGGAAGTATTGATGACAACACGCATATTGATGGAAATTTAATTAATTGCGTCACATGGGAACAAAGTGTTATATTTAGATCGAGAGCAAAATATTCAACCCTGAGCGCAAAGCGTGATTTTAGAATAGAATCATGAGCGAAGCGAGATTGTATCTTAAAATCCTCTCTAGCGTATATGTGTAGCCCATGAAATACCTAAATATTTTTGCTTCCACGTAAGACTGCTTTTCAATACTCCTATGAGATAACAAATGAAAGGTTTAATAAAAACATTATTAATATTATTTTAACTAATATGCCATTAATATCCTAAATATGGACACCCTGTTATAAATTTAAATGCAGGGAGCAAAATTGTACTTTGCTTCCGCTACGCAGGGTATTGATGATTTTGTTTCGTATAAGAGGAATAAAAAGGTATAATTCCGCATCATAATATATTTCAAATTACTTTTAATTTTGTCCAGGTGCTAATTTGCACGGCGACTCTGGCGTGGGGCGTGAACTTCCCCGCGCACCTGGTGGTGATCAAGGGCACGGAGTACTTCGACGGCAAGCAGAAGCGCTACGTCGACATGCCCATCACCGATGTGCTGCAGATGATGGGCCGAGCCGGCAGGCCTCAGGTCAGTTGAATATTAATATTATTTTCTCAAAAATGATACGTAAAGTCGCCATAACATCTTTAAAAAGTAACCAGAAAGTTAAGAATAACAGACAGTGATCAAAAGTCTACGGTAAGTAGAGAGGTTTTGAAATCGGAATGAAAAGTGTCCAGTTATTAAGATACAATTCTCATAACATCACTGCACGGGGCCGGCTCCCACGCTGATCGCGACATACAGTTTATTCTACCCACCTGATGGTAATTCATTATTGAGGAAAGCACTATACAAGCTTCGAAAATAAGTGCCATACTGGACCCGTACATAGAAATCCTCGCCTACGGCTCGGATTTCAAATCATACTCGTCCGGTATGGCTTACTTACTGGTCTCTTCAGTAATGTACTATTGTCCGAAAATAAAAGGGAAGAAAACAACTAGTTTTTTTTCTGCATTTTTTTCAACAATACAATATTTTGGTAACATTGAGCTGATGTGATCGTGGAGCCAGGAGGCGGGTAGTGGAACTCGTCCAATACATTATACTTAAAAGTAGAACTTGCTTTTCTGACAAAAGCGTGCTTTTTAGTTTTTGCAAACTGTAATTATTATTGCTTTAGTACGACAACGAAGGCGTGGCCGTCGTGTTGGTCCACGACCAGAAGAAGAACTTCTACAAGAAGTTCCTGTACGAGCCGTTCCCGGTCGAGTCGAGCCTGCTGGAAGTGTTGGCGGACCACTTAAACGCTGAAATAGTTGCTGGTAATTAACGAACGAACATTAATAAAATTCTACTATCTTGGACACTATACCCTATTCGTTTAGTTGACTTAGCCAATCAAGTCAACTCTTTTTTAGTAGCTAGCTGATTCACGTGGATTAGTTTGTTTATATTTACGAATCGGGTATAGGACATATTGGTCTCTTCCGGCGGTTCTTGAACTTTTTTGACGGAACCCTTTTAGAAAGCGAAATATTTGACGGAGCACTAAAGTCTGATCGCTGAGAGTTGATAAAGATTATGATATCGTTTCGAAATAGCGACTGTCGCTTAACTATCGCAATCTGTATGACGGGCATCGTTTATGGTTGCGCGCGCTGAGTTTCGTGGTACGAGGGATGCAGATGTTGTCAGCGCAGTGTTGCGCCGGGCGGACAGCGACGAAAAAATATATTTGTATTGTTCATATACAATCGCCATATCGCAAATTAATGTCTTATATGTGCGCGTCAAATGTCACATAAAACTGCACTGGCCGAAAAGAAACAAAAAAGTTTTTTTTTAACCATGACACATGTTCAAAACGCGTTGAGTATGGATATGACGTGTCTTGTGTCAATAATAACATTCTATGAAAAAAATGTAATTTTTCCGTTTAATTTTATATTATCTTATCATCGGTAAAAAACAATTCGCGAGCCGCTATTTCTAATGAGTTTAGAAGCCCTGACATTTTACTTTTTTTATCAACTCTCGGCGAACAGACCTTTCTTACACCCAGCTTTATTAACGAATTGTCATGGCAGGCACCGTACAATCAAAACAAGACATCCTCGACTACTTGACCTGGACGTATTTCTTCCGGCGGCTGCTGAAGAACCCTTCGTATTATAATCTTGAGAGCCTGGAACCGCAGGACATCAACTACTACTTGTCCAACCTGGTGCAGACCTCGCTCGACGCGTTGAGCCAGGCCAACTGTGTGGAGATTGAGGAGGTGAGTTCACTTTATTCGTTACTAACAGGGAAATGCGAGTTGCGCAAAACTGACGGTTATGGTTCTTTTGTTGGGTTCCGTTGCCATAGGGTAAGGGTAATTGAACCCTATTATTATTGAAAATTAAAATGAAAATATTTATTTTGCAAGTAGGCCACAGGCTCTTTTACATGTCTGAAGCTACCAGCTATTAGTCCTACGCCGTCTGTCTGTCGGTCTTACCCTTAAAGGGCTGCATCTTTTGAACTAATAGGTAGCCATCTTGCCATGGATGTTGCTCGGTGCCAGTTTTAAACCAGCTCGCTGGCTGCCGTGGTACTTTACCCACTGTTTTTTATTCATCGTAATTACAATTATGTTTTTTCGTATCGCTAAGTTGTCATTGTTATTGTTTTAGGTTAGTTTAGATTGTCTTCGCAAGAAGCTAGGTAGTTAATGTTGCCACAAAAAAAAAATTATATATCATCGTTTGCTGCCTTATGTTTTTTATTTTTTTTAGTCCTTAGTGCTTTATTTTAGTTTATTCGTCGTCAGTGTAGTGTGTAATATGTTTGTGTCACCTTCCGTGTTTTCACCGAGCGGTCCCACGGAAGACCAGCGTTGGCTTCACAGAGCACATGCTGAGTTGGGACCGTTTCGCAACAATTATTTTTTCTTTATTGTCTCTTTTACGTGTTCTACTGATGTTATTGTATGTTAATTGTTGTGAATAAATTTATTTTCTTTCTTTCTTTCTTTCTTTTCATGTACAGTTTTCACAGAATATGTGTTATTATAGCGGATATCCTTTAAAATAATAATAAAAAAGTTAAATATGAATAGTGCAACAAACGCGTTTTTCTCATCGTTTTTAGTTTTTGTTCTATTTTAAAAACGGTAATATATACAAGCGCCATGTGTAAATACTAAAGTAAATTTTGGGGGCCAATATTATTAAAAAAAACTGTTTTCAGGTCATTTTAAAATCAAGCGTTTAAAAGATTTTCAATTATCCCCCTCTCCCCTTATCGTTGAAAGTAATGAACCTTAATTTTTACGGATTTAATGGCCTAATTCAGAAACGCCATTTAAGCATTTGACTAGATATTAAGAAGTTACCCTCAACTAGTTGTCAACCTATACAGAAACGTCACTGAAAGGTCATTTTAGTTAAAGCTCAATTTGAGTGGCCTTTCTGAATTTGGCCATAAGTCTAATATCACAAGTGTAATTGGTGTACCGTTCTTGGTGGAATATATAAATAAATAAATAAATGAGTCTATTGTTATATCTTCTTCTAGGATCAACGCACCCTCCAAACAACCTGGATGGGCCGCATCGCCTCCTACTACTACCTCTCCCACAAGACCATGGCCCACTTCAGCCGCAGCCTGCAAGGCGATATGGACCTGGACTCGCTGCTGAGAGTCCTCAGCGATTGCGAAGAGTACGCCACGCTGCCTGTGAGGCATAATGAAGATGTTCTTAACGGGTAAGTTGGGAAAAACCTTTGGAGCAAGTAAGCCAGTAATTGCCGGCTTAATTGTGCCAGAGCCAGTGCCAATGCCAACTGTGAACTACGTAACTCAAATAGATTCATACTTTATTCCAGTGTTTTCCAACCTTTTTGAGTACGCGACCCCTTTAAAAGTAAAAAATTGAAAAAAACGGTGTACTGCCCTTTGGGCAAAATATTTTTCGCCAAATTTCACTTCCCAAAAAAACTTATCGCAGTAGTTTCATTTCCCAAACACTCTTTAGCATATTTACATTTCGCATTTTATTAATTTGATCAAATTATCATTTGCCATCGTTTTGCTTTGTCATTAGTAGGTTAGGTTAGGATTAACTTATGTCCCCTACGTAAGTACTTATTTGTCAAAAAATATTTTTGCTAACTGTAAAATTGCGATAAGCTGTTTTGACTTGTTTTTTTGCCAAATGATAATTTGAGTAAAATAGTTTGGGATGTGATACTTTGGGAAAAGTTTTTTGCCCATACATTAGTAATCATAATACAATACACATACAATAGTAGTGGCTTGCACCCGCGACCCCGCGAGCAAGACCCGGGGGTCGCGACCCACAGTTTCATAAACACTGCTTTAAACTATTAGAAATCAATAGCTCCTAAAAACACGACTCGTTTGATGATTAGATTTAAATTTATTTTATTTCTCAAATTAATTTACATTATATTCAGTACATGTCAAAATATATGAATTCAAAGCTGAGATCGTCAAAACATCAAAATAATAAAATAGAAGATATGTCATCACAAATTAATAATAAACAATTTAAATTAAAACCAAAAAATTATACAACACGAATGAGATTATCAAGTTACTAGATTACAAACGTGATTACAAATTCTATATAGTACGAGAAGATGAAATGTGGTCGAGACTTTGGATAGCCATTTAACGTGAATCTGATACCCCTTGAAGTAATCTACCTTCGGACCTTGCTTGACACCATTTGATGGTACATTCTGTAATATATCATAATGGGTCCAATTCGAAACGATGTTCCGCTAATTTTAAAATTGCCTAAACTTAAAATAAGAAACGTCAAACACGATTGTGTATAGCTCCAAGGTTCAAAATCGAGTCGAACGTTTCTTATTTCAAATTTAGCAACGACACGTTCGAATTGGCCCCATTATGACATATTACAGAATGTCCTATTAAATTGTGTCAAGCAAGGTCCGAAGGTAGAGCACTTCAAGAGGTATCAGATTCACGTTAAATCGCTAGCCAAAGTCTCAACTACATTTCATCTTCTCTCACTATATAGAATTTAAATTTGAAAAAATCGTATAACTCCTAAACAACTAAAAATCGTAGAACATACATGGTGCTCTACTTCTGGACCTCCGCTTGAAACAATTTCCTGGGACATTCTGTATCAGTGGCGAAGCGTCAAATATTTCCTAAGGGAAGCCGAAAGAATTAGAACCGTACGTGTGAGTCTGACATTTAGTTATAGTAACATGGACTTCACGGACAGCTAGCCGTAGTTTTCTAGCTTGGTAAAGCCGTCAGGAATCGGCTTGTAGGCAGGCTGCCCCACTGTTCTGTATAATCGTAATAAATGTGGTAGTGTCTGCCGCGCTCTCGTGAAGAGGGTTGCCGGTTGAAATCCCACCTCGAAAATTTTGTGAGCGGTATTGATTAAATATTTACAGCGACCATTTAGGTGAAGGAAACCTGCATACATCTGCGAAATAATTCTAAAACTAGTCCCCAATCCGCACTGGACGCGCGCGGGAGACTACAGCCCACTCCCTCTCACTGTGAGAGGAAGCCTACGCCCAACAGTAGGACTTATAGCCTAATGATGAATGATAATAAGTATTTTTTTCCAGCGAGCTGTCCCAACACTGTCGGCTCCCCGTCGACGCCTTAACATTAGACTCGTCAAATGTCAAAGCGTTCCTGCTTCTCCAAGCACACATGTCAAGACTGACGCTACCCAACACGGACTACCTGACCGACACCAAGTCTGTGCTCGATCAGACTATTAGGATATTACAGGTAACAGCATGAAAGGCTCATAATTTATTGTAGGAAGCCTGAATTCGGTCGTTTAGGCAGCAGCATGCAGTGTTTTGTGGAGCTATAATAGGGATGTTCCCTGCGGCCCTACCATGCATACTGTTATATTATTGGGGTTTTAAAATAAACATAACATTTAGCCTAATTAAGTTGTTTTATTATAGCCAATGACATATTATAGAAAGACACGTTATATCCATACTCAACGCGTTTTAAAAACGTGTCTTCGATAATTTTCTTCTTTTTTCGTTTCGTTTCTGTGCAGCTTTAGATGACATTTGACGTGCGAATATGACACATTAATTTGGAATATGGCGATCATGTATGAACAAAATAAATGCATTTTAGTACTTCTATTTACGTTGAATGTATCTACAAATGAAATAAGGCATTAGTTCTTCCTTTTATTCTTTTTGTAGTATTATGAACCGACATTTGACTCAAGAATGGCTTTTTTGAGAACATTGTCAATAGAGCACGACATGTGTTACTCGGCCAAAAGTCCGCGCATGACTAATTGGAAGCAACCCAATTGGGTTGCTTTCTGGGTTTAAATTTTGAGCTTGAAAGACGCATCTTTGGTTTTTTAATATCATTGATTATAGCGTAATGTTTTGAGAAGCCTGTTGTTTGAAACTAAGGAACATCATTATAGGAATAAGTTCAGGTATAGATGTACAGAGGTTGTTATACTACACATGCCCCAAAGATAAATTAGAACCGTTTATCTCTATGATTATCGCTTTTGTCGGCACTAGTGTGAGAGAGACGCACTTAGAGATAAACGGTTCTCATTTATCGTTGTGCGATGCATGTTAGGGCCGCTGAACACGTTATTGAACACGTATTTTTTGGTTTATCAAATCAATCAAAATTGACAAAGATAACGCGCATCAAAGTTCGGGAGTGGGGGCTCATAATGTCACTTAATGGTAAAAAGTGTGCAAAGTCGTGACGTCACGCGGAGCATCAACGCACTGTATCTTCGTCATTTGACAAAAGGAAAAATATGTGTTCAATCTTTTTTTTAATGTAAATGACGGACTAATTAAAAAAAATCGGGAAACACGCTTATTGGGCATACCAAAATATCTACAGCACACTGATTTAAAAGCGTTACACCCCTTAATTGTTAACCGATTTTGAACAATTTTTGATACGTTGTCAGTCAGAACAAAATCTAGGTCCATACGTTTTTTGAATTTTGATTAAAGATCAAGAAAGACTAATAATGCCGCAATTAGTTTTGTATGAGAATACTGAAACCACAATAAAACTGAATTTATTGATTATAGTGAAAAAATCAAAATGTATAGACCTAGATTTTGTTCTGACTGACAACCTATCAAAAATTGGTGAACATCGGTTAACATTTAAGGGGTGGAAATCGTGATCGCTTTTTGTATGAAAAGCCGTAGGTTCACACTCCTCTTAAATCACTGCTGTATATTTTGGTATGCCTTATTATAGCTTTGCAAAACACTGCATGCTGCTGAATTGAATGATAAAACCACACCACCTAATTTTAATAATACTTAATGTAAAAATCTGTAATTTCCAGGCAATGGTAGACACTTCAGCAGAGAACGGCTGGCTGTCCGTATGTCTGTCCTGCCAGATGTTAATGCAGTGCATAGTACAGGCCCGCTGGCCCTCCGACTCGCCGCTAACTACACTCCCACACGTTGAGTCCCATCATCTGTACATGTTCACACAAATGGCTAATGAGACGAGGAAACCTTGCTCGATGCTGAATGGGTTGAAAATTAGTTGTATGAAGAATTATGAGGCGCTGGCTAAGCATCTGAGGAGGGAGTTCGATACGCATCAGATTGAGCAGATTCATAGGGTGAGTTGGTTGCTAGGCATATTAACAAATTCTCATAGATTTGACAACGTGGTTAGCCTAGTTGGTAGTGACCCTGCCTCCGAAGCTAGCGTCCCGGGTTCGATCCCCGGTAAGGGCAAATATTTGTGATAAGCACGAATGTTTGTTCCTGAGTCTTGGATGTTTCCTATGTATTTAAGTATATGTATATCGTCGTCTAGTACCCATAACACTAGCCTTTAGAGCTTACTTTGGGACTAGATCGATTTGTGTAAAGATTGTCCTCTGATTTATTATTATTATATTATTATCTATGAATCTATGCTTTAGGAGTATGGCAGCAACCCTAAAAATATTTTTTATTATGTTATATTTTGTCTGTGTGTGCCGGGCCATCCTCTATAGTTGTACAAAATGTCAGCTATGTAACTTTAATAGTCTTCGAGAAAAAGTGGCCGCGACATACGGACAAACGGACCAACGGTCATGCGTAACTATAAGGATTCCTAGTTTGACTACTAAACAGAACAATACTATGTATATGTCGGAGGTATATTGTATAAATCCGCCGTTTACATACGGCATCGTTAGTTTACAAACACTCGCTGTTATGTAATATGCCGAAGGCAAAATGTATATTGCCTTGTCATTATACATAATGACTGATTTTTCATTTTTATTATCTACCAGTCATATTACCTACATGTTATAGAAGTAGTTAGTTATTGGGAAGTCTGCCCCAGTTCCTGGGTCATCCATCCCAATAACATGATTGAAAGTTCATTTTTAAAAATCGTATCATATTATATCTAAACATGAGATAAACAACATTCTACATTAAATAAAACGTGTGACTCGATAAAGGAACATTCATTTTGAAGATGGCTTTTACAATATTAACACGCACGCATCGGAAAGTTTACAAATGAAGTTCGTCAAACAACCTCAGTCACTCAATTTCGATGTAATTTGCTCTGATCGTAGCAAACAGAATTTACGTCATGGGAAGCTTTTACCAAACACCATTCGCAGTTTGATTTGTGGTCCATCTAACTGTGGAAAGACGAACTTAATTATAGGCCTACTGTTACACGAAAATGGATTACGCTTCCAAAACGTATATATATACTCTAAAACGCTTTTTCAACCTATGTACGAGTTTTTAGAAAAAGTTTTCAAATTAGTTCCAACAGTAACATATTCAAAATTTTCTGAAAATGAAACGGTTATAAATCCTCAGAACGCAGCTATTAATTCAGTAATTATTTTTGATGACGTAGCATGTGAGAACCAAAATAATATACGCGATTTCTTTGCGATGGGTAGGCATAAAAATATTGATTGTTTTTACTTAAATCAAACCTACAGCAAAATACCAAAGCAATTGATAAGGGATAATGCTAATTTAATTATTCTTTTTAAGCAAGATGATATTAACCTACGTCACGTTTACGATGAGCATGTTAATACTGACATGTCCTGGATACAGTTTCGTGAAATGTGTTCCAAAATATGGACTGAACCTTATAACTACTTGGTAATAAATAAGGATAGTGCAAAAAATTCAGGATGTTATAGAATGAATTTTGATACATTCATAATATTCGATTAATGTGAGTAGGTATTTAATATGATGCTATCGCATGAATCATTCACTCCTACTAAAGCATCAAGAACTGATCTAACCTTTAAAATGAATAAAGAGAAATTTTATAAACAAAGGATAATTCAATCTGCTGAAGCGGTTAAAAAAAAAGTAAAATTGATTCATGATATTAAAACTGATAATAACATTATATTGGAATCAGTCTTGAAACCAATTACAAATCCACTGAACCAAATGGTTAATACTTATAGAAATGCTAATGCTAATGATGATAAAAAATCTGACATTGACGATGAATACAAATGGGAAAACACTATCAAACGATTAAAATTTACTCCAAATAAATACAAAAGTGAAAGTGAAGAAGATAATAATCATAAAGATGAAGCAGAAAATAAAAATAAAAATGATGATAGCTTTGAACGTGAAATTGAGAAAAGTAATGATTATGATATTTCAAATAAAAGTGAGAATAGTAGTGATATAGAATTATCTAATGATAATTCATTTCAAACAGTTGAATCAAACTATTCTCCTCGTGATGACCCAGCTTGGCAAAAAAATGCAACAACTTTTGAGGAAATTCCTTTTGGGGTGCGAATGGAACGTGATAGGCTTATGATGGGTACTCGGGTAGTTTACGTTAAAAACAATAAACTAAAAGTGAATGGAAACACATACGATTTAACTGAAGGCATTAATGAATTGTTGTTTAAGAAAACTCCGAATTTAGATATTGTTACCGAAGACGATAAACGTAATTATAAAATACTATTGTTGGACACCAACGCTCACAGAAGAGATTATAATCCAAATAAACCAATAAAAAGTAACAAAGGAAAAAAATATTTATATATTATAAAACCACTTTTTAGGTTATATAAAGAAGCTAGCTCAATAAGCGGTGAAGGACTTGAACATAATATGAAATTACCAACATTGAAAAAAGTGAAAAAAAACGTTGATTACGTTTACTGGGATGATCCTAACGAACTAGTTGACAGATTAAAATTATTAATTGCTTCCCGTGATGCTGGTAATACAGGTTTAGACAATGAAATTATATCTATTATCGAAGAACTAACTGAATCTGGCATACTGAAAAAATAGTATATAAAGCTATAATTTTAATTTTAACATCAGTCAGAATATAGCTATCTCGCACCATTAAAATGAATATAGATAAATTTGGACATCATGTACACAAACGATTACGCGTGAGTGAGTCAATTAGTATAGCTGATAAGGCTCTGCTGCGTACAGAAGAGGGTGTGTTCGACTTACATTCAATACGATTAAAAGGTGTTGCGTTTCCTTTGTCAGCTGATGATGCTGTTAATAAGGAGTACATCGATAAATTTGCTCAAAACATTTATGATAAGAAACATATTGATTCCTTAATAGAAACAATAAATATCCAACTTCATCAATTGTTTAATCAGTTGAAACTTAACTTTTATACGAAACGGGAATTAGATAATATTTTAAAAAATGACAAAAGAACAACTCGTGAATGAGATACATAGAGCTGCTCGAAAAAATTTTATACGTCGTTCAGTTATATTAAAAGGTATTGATGATTTGTGGCAAGCAGATTTGATTGACATACAGAATTTTCATAAATTCAACAAGGGATACAAATACATTTTAGTCATCATTGACACATTTTCCAAATATGCTTGGTGTGTGCCAACAAAATTTAAATCAAAAACAGAAATAAAAGATGGATTTGAAAGAGTTTTAAAAAATAGTAAACGAATACCTACTCATATACAAACAGACTTGGGTAAGGAATTTTATAATAATGAATTTCAGCATTTGATGAAGTCTCTTAAAATAAATCATTATTCTACTTATTCCATCAAAAAGGCATCAATCGTAGAGAGACTGATAAAAACACTAAAAAACAAGCTTTATAAATATTTTAGTCTAATTGGAAATTACAAATGGTTTGGAAAACCTTTAAATGATATAGTCAATGCTTATAATCACACACTTCATCGCACAACAAAATTTAAACCGAGTGATGTTCATTTTATCAATGAGGTTGAAATAAGAAAAAATATCAAAAAAGCACAACATTCTCCACCTATTAGATCAAGTAAGCTTAAAACAGGAGATTGTGTTCGAATAAGTAAATACAAAGGAGCTTTTCCTAAGGGCTATACACCTAATTGGTCAACTGAACTGTTTACTATTAAAAAAGTGAATGATACTAGGCCAGTTAGTTTTCATATAGAAGATCAACGAAAAAACATTGTACTAGGTACTTTTTATGAACAAGAACTTCAAAAAACTAAACATCCAGACGTTTATCTTATAGAAAAGATTATCAAAAAAAGAGGAAATAAACTATATGTGAAATGGCTTGGGCTTAATGCTACTGAAAATAGTTGGATTGATAGAAAAGCCATTGTTTAGTTATTTATAATACAAGCCTCATTATAGTTTCACCATTGTTTTCTTGGTGATGAAAGGAAGAGGACTTTTGAACAGTGTTATTAATAATTTACCATTTGAGCTGCACTTGCCGGGTTACAATTACTGCGGACCTGGTACGAAATTAGAAAAACGAATAGCAAGAGGTGATAAGGGAATTAATGAATTAGATAACGCATGTATGTTACATGATATTGCATACACTAAAAACACAGATTTAGCAGAACGCCATAAAGCCGACTTAGAGCTTTATAAAATGGCTAAGCAGAGATGTAAATCCAAAGGTGTGAGAAAAGGAGAAAAAATTGCATCATGGGTAGTGGGTAAAATAATGAAATCGAAAATAAAAGCTGGAGCAGGCATAAAATCATTTACAAACTATATTTCTAAAATAAAAGCAAGTGTAAAGAAAATTAAACCTAAAAGCAAACAAACGGTCATCAAATACGCGTATGCTTTGGCAAAAAAGATATTTTTAAAAAACAGCAAGGTTCGTATTCCACGTTTAATACCAATTCCAAAAACTGGTGGTATATTACCACTTATTCCTATTTTTGCGGGACTATCGGCATTGGGTTCTCTGGCAGGAGGTGCTGCTGGTATTGCTAAAGCTGTTGAGGATTATAAAGAAGCAAGAAAAAACTTTCAAGAATCTGAACGTCACAATAAGATGATGGAATCTATTGCGCTTGGGAAAGGATTACATATTATTCCATATAAACAAGGGAAAGGAATGTTTATCAAGACGTCAAAAAACTGAGTATGAGGTTACCCAAACGAGCGCTCACAAATGTTGATATTTTAAAGCACTCAACAGAAATACCATATTTTCGTGGTGTTTACATGCGAGACAAGTTACCGAAGTATCCTAAAGAAACAGAATGTGGAGTTATTAATTTAGATAGTTCAGAAAATCATGGGACTCATTGGGTAGCCTATGTAAAAGACAAAAAATATTGTGAATATTTTAATAGCTATGGAAATATTAAACCACCTCTAGAATTAATTCAATACTTTAAAAAATATAACATTTTTTATAATTTTAAAACTTATCAAAGTTTTAACACTGTAAACTGTGGGCATTTGTGTTTGAAATACCTGATAAACTTCTGGAAAAATCGTTTAAATTGTAAAACTCAATAAAAATAATCATTCACACAATGTCTTTCACCTTATCCATAACTGGTTCCTCATCTACCCTGGTGACAAATCATTCACCAGCTCTCCAACTTGATGATAATTATGAATGCGGGCTATTATATTTATCAACTTTTAATTCAATACCAAATTTGGATAGCAGAAATAACAAGTTTCATTATGGAGATAATGAAGTGCTAGAAATACCAGAAGGTTCATACGAACTTCAAGATATTGATGATTATTTGAAAACTCATTTGAAAAATTGTGTATTTAAGCTAGCATGTAATAATAATACCCTTAAGACTTCTATACTGTGCTCTAAAAACATATACTTCAACAAAAGAAATTCTATTGGTAAATTATTAGGTTTTGAGAATGAAACTGTTCAGGCTGATATATTAAGAGAGTCGCCCTTTCCAGTATCCATTCTGTCTACAGCTATAGTCAGAGTTGAATGTGATATCGTAAGCGGATCTTTTGTGAACGGAAAACCAGCTCATATTATTCACGAATTCGTGCCTAATGTACCACCTGGTTATAGAGTTATAGAAATACCTAAAAATATTATTTATTTTCCGGTGACTCAACACAATTTCAGTTCCATCAAAATTCGATTACTGGATGAAAAAAACCAGTTAATAAATTTACGAGGTGAAGAGATACAGATTTATTTACATCTTAGAAAAAATGATTGATTTTAATAAAAGTGTGAAGATGTCTAATAAAATTAGTAGTATTCATAGAGCTAGCAAGAAAAGAACACCTGTATCGAAGCTCAGCAAAGACAATAAAGAATTTCTGAAACTCATTGGGTTATTAAAATGAGCATATTAAATTTAACTGATTCCTTTAGTTATGACAACACTATCGAAAGTTATGAGGTTCATTCATATAAACCTTACGTAACAAGCTTTAATCTCAACGATGAGATCCGTATACCCATCAATCAGCAAGATCTATATGTTCTCCCATCAGCAAGTACATTATACATAGAGGGGACCGTTCAAGTGATGAACAGAGAAACAAAGACAAAAGCGAATAGCGTTTTATTTACAAATAACCCTGTTCTACATTTATTTCAAGACATTCGTTATGAACTTAATGGAATAGAAATAGATAGAGTTAAGAATGCAGGCATAACAACTACAATGAAATCCCTCTTGTCGATGAATGAAGCGGAGTCCAAAATGTCGAAATTATGGGGATGGGATATTAATGGAACGAAAATTACGAATGGATCTTTTTGTGTTTCTATACCTTTAAACAAGATTCTTGGATTTGCAGAGGATTACAGGAAAATAATTATTAATTGCAAGCATGAACTTATTCTATTGCGTTCTAATACCAATTTAAATAGCGTCAAACTTAATCCCAACGAATATGTAGATGACCTTACCATAACAAAAATAGTATGGCGTATGCCACACATTAAAGTGTCAGATCGTGAAAGATTAAATTTGATGAAATACTTAGAAAAGGATCGCATTATACATATGGCATTTAGAAACTGGGACCTGTATGAATACCCTTTGCTACCTAAAACATCTAAACATTCTTGGTCCATCAAAACTTCATCCCAGATTGAGAAACCGCGCTATGTTATATTAGGATTAAAAACAGCAAGAAAAAATGTATCGGAAAAAGATATTACTCGTTTTGATAACTGTAATTTGAGAGACGTTAAAGTGTTTTTAAACTCGAAGTACTTTCCATATGAAAATTTAAATATAAGTTTTTCGGATGACAAATTCGCAATTATTTACGAGCACTATGCAAAATTCCAACAATCGTATTACAATCATTATCAAACACCTTTGCTGAACCCCCAAAATTTTAAGGATATAGCTCCTCTGTTTGTTATTGACTGTTCACGTCAAAATGAAGTTTTAAAAGGTTCAGTTGACGTTCGTATCGAATTACAGTGTGATGTAGAAATACCTGATCATACATCGGCTTATTGTCTCATTTTAAACGATAGTATCATAGAATACAGACCACTGAGTAATATTGTTAAAAAAGTATCATGAACAACGAATGTCTATTTGTAGATCTTCAAGGTTTTAAATCATTTAAAAATGAATTTATCATAAAGGAATTTGCATTCAGCACAAGTGAATACACTCAAGTGTTTTTAGTTAAACCACCTTACCGATATTCAAGTTTATCAGATGGTGAAAAACGAAATGTAAGATGGTTAGAAAAAAACAGAGGCATTTTATGGAGCGAAGGGTTTATTGACTTCAGAGAATTTAAGAGACTGATTTTCAGCTACTTACAAGATAAGAAAATATACGTAAAAGGTTTTGAAAAAATTAAATGGGTGAAAGACTTGTGTGCTAAATGTATAGTAATAGACTTAGGTGAGAAAGGTACTCCTAATTATAAATTACTTTATGAAAAATATTGTTTAAATGACTCTGTATATAATTGTATGCTTCATAGCAAAGTGTGTGCATTAAAGAATGTAGTGTGTTTGAAAAAATGGTATTTTGATAATAATTTAAATATGTATTCTCATTTGTAACTTGATTTTCAAGTTCTTTTTATTCAAATAAATGTATTTAATGAATAAAATTTTGTAAATCTTTACCAACCCTTTCTCACGCTATCCATGAATCCATCAACAAGTTTTTTATGTTGTCTAATGGTTAAGGTGTTCGAACACACCATATCTTTAGTTAGGAACCACACAGTTAATTTATTTAGTTACAACACGTACAACACAAAAAAAAATATGGATGATGTCAGCTTAAAAACTTAACCAAGGAATAAAACTACAAAATAGTTTAATCATATTTATTACTTAACAAATAACATATATAATTTACAAAATAAAACTTAATAACTAAGACTGTAACCGCACAACTTTTTTGATATTTTGTTTATCACACTTTCCGTACTTTCTATTATATCATCATATCCATCATTCGCAACATACTGAGCACTAAGCAGTATATTTTCTCCGTCTTCATTATTCAGATCTGGTCCGGTGCTAGATAAATTAATTATCTGAATTTTGATAAGTCTTGAGCCTTTGCATGGTTCATTATTCACTACGAATGATGGTGGGTGTCCTGGTATACTTCTTTTCACCACTTTATTTATTATTTTCCCCTTTCTTTTTTTAATTTTCTTTTTTTCGATCGCACTTTTTATTTTTAATATTAAGTCACTGTCTTCTCCTTCCTCCTCCTCTTGGAATCCCTCCAGAGGATCCTGAGCATACTGTGAAAATACAAATGGGTTTGTATCTTCTGTTCCTGCCATATTCTGTAACAAAATAAATAAATATAAATATTATATTTCTATACTTTTTGGATATTCAAATAATTGAACGAACTGAACGAAATGGAGTGAAATTTGATGCGTAGACAGACCGTATCCAGGATTAACACATACTTAGAACACTTTAATCTTTGAAAAATTGGGAATAACTATAATCGAATTCTAAGCATACGATTTCGCGGACAAAAGCTAGTAAAATGTAATATACAACTTACCAGTCAGTAGATAAAAACACCTTGTATAACTTCTAATTTACTTAATCTTCAGAAACGCGAATGACAATTTCGGTCATGTGACTTTAATAGAATGAATAGTTAAATAATTAATGAGTCGTTTATAAAGGTTTAACATCCACGCGTCAGCATATTATCAAAGCGCAAACCGTAAACGCGTGATGCAATAATTTGTAACTTGCACGTACAAAAAATAACAAGTTGTAACTTGCACGGTTTAAACTAATTAGGTAATTCGTAAGTTTGTTGAAGATGAAGCTTGGTGCAGTGGTTAGAGGTTTCGCTTTCTTTTACTTCTACTGCACAACTAGTTTGGGTTCGATCCCTTTTGTATATGTGAAGTGATAGTTACTTAAAGGCTATTAAGCATAGTTTCAACACCTTTGTGACTCTCACTTGAAATGCTCAACATAAAACCCAATGTACTGTCTGTACTGGGTATTGGTATTTGACTACTTCTTCAAAAGTTTTTGCACCTTGTTTTTTATTTTCCTATATTCTCTACAAGCGGTACAAAGTATTTCGGATGGTACCTACATACTTATAGTAAAAGAGGGTAAAGTTGTAGGTTAAGTAAAACAATATGATAAGCTGTTATAATATTTATTCAAAAAATTCATAAAGGTATTTATAAAAAACGTAATCATACGAGTTCAAAACACATGTATCTAACTAATAATCATAAACTTTCTTTTGTATTTTTAGTAACATTAGAATATAAAAAACGCACGACGTACAAAATAGTACCTATATCACGTATTTTCGTTTAGTAAATTAACAGTAATTAATACTTTAAAAAAAGCTCGTATCTATGTACACTCAGTTAACGGAAAAATAGACTTAATTTGATTGTAACAAGGTTGTGTTTGCTACCTAAGTGATGTTTTCGAGATACGAGCTTTTTTTAAATTAGTGAATCTATATTACATACAAAATTAGATAATCAATATTTTGAAATAATCATTAAAGTATCATTCAAGAAAAAAGTTCATGGATTTAGCTATCATAAAGTTACAATATACATGATCTTCATACACGTGACTATCACAAAGATTTTTGATTAAAAATTAAGTATTGAAGTATGCCCCCACGCTCTTGTCGATACTTGCTCAGTAGAAATCAAGCGCTTGTCATCATTAGATGATATAACAACTTTATTAACACTCTGTGTAAATATTTCATGCTTTATCGACTTAAATAATATGTTCTTTTTTTTTATAACATCTCCTTGAAATAAAGACTTTTCGTAATCCAAAATATCAATGTCACGTATAACTGACGCTTTCACTCCTTTAGCCTTTTTTATGATATCATCGAGGGTTTTAATACAATAGAGTTTCGATCGAAGGCCTACGAATTCAATAATAATTTCCCCCCCCATTTCGTCCTTAAAAAGACCTGGTACTTTTTTGTTTTGAAGAGGTAAGAGATGCTTGTTATTAATACTATAATTACTTGTATCGGAATAAGATAAAAAATATTTTTTTAAATCTTTGTAATAGTCCTTAGTCTGTATATGATAAATTAAACTATCGGTATCCGTATAGCACATCTGTAAACGGTTGTCATAAAAGGGTTTATACACTGAGTAATGAAAGTCATACATATGACTTTTCGATAACTCCAATACTGTGAAACCGATATATATCGGTTTATCTAAAACAATGCGGTCTGGTTTTAACTGAACCGCTACCAAATTTTCGCTAAACACTGAAGCACTATGAAAATTAGGACGTGCAATTAGTTTATCAGCTGTATTTTTCTTTTTTGTAATATTCTTATTATCACACCATTGATTCACCAATTGCACGTTGATTTTTTTAAAATTATTCTCAAGAGTCTTTCCGAACAAAGAATTTATCATGACCTTGAACAGATCTTGTTCGAAGGTGGACGTAGCTTGTTGACGTAGCTTTGTATTTAGATCAATGTATTGTTTCAAATACGAATCTTGTAAAAATGTGATTACTCTATGTATTTTTTTCAATTTTAGTCCATGCTTAAGACAAGTTTTGAGATGCACATAATGAATAACATAAAAATATTTGTCATACAAATTAGGCACAAGCTTATAGTCTTTCCCCCCTGGTGGTATGCATTTTTCAGGACAAAAAGGTAGGTCATTATGCTCATTATGCAGATTTTTTGGGTAAATCAAATCCACTTCAAGTATAAAACCATATTGTGCATCGTTGGGGATTTGTGTGATATTTAATGAATCAATTTCATTTTTTTCTAAAAACCTAAAATTTGATAAGGGTAAAGACTGGTACATGCTATAACCATACAAGTTGTTACAATCTATATAAATAATGTATGAATCTGGTTGTGATGGATCATAATCAGGCAAATACCTATTATTAGCTTTAGCATGTCTATGAGCACACGAACAGACGCCGCCTCTGATACCATTCCGAATCATCGTTATCATATTTAAATCATCAATAAGCTCTAATTCCACACCTGTTTTTAACAACATTGCATCAAATGATAAACTAGGCGCAGTCAAATAGAATGCTGGATCCAAGTTATAGTTTTGTTTACAAGTCGCTCTAAATTTTTCGAAAATATCGGATAGTAGAAGCACATCGGTTTTTAGATATAAGTCTGTATATTGTCCTAAACTGACGATATTAAACTTTTCCCAAACTAATCGTGCATGTTCATAGTCTTCTTTAGAAATATTTTCGTTTGTAAGAGAACTAAAAAAACATTCTTTAGGTGGAAGAGATTCTTCATGGAAACGATCCCATCTATCCATGTATTCATACGGATAAACACCTTTACGTGTAAGTAATTGAAACTCGTCAGGGTTTGGGAAACAGTTGCGTAGATGATCAAAATCCTCTTTTCGCATTGTTTTTGTTAATTTTTCTAAACTAGTTCCCAAAAATTTAAATGAGTCTACGAAACGAAGCTGAAAGAATTCGTTCTCAATTGAGATAAATTTTGTGAATGAAACATAGTTCTCCTTAGTTTTTGGAATAATATTTATGGAACCGGGGGCTTCCCCTAACTTTTTAATGAATAAATGACAATCATATCCTGATAAATTATGAAAATATATTGGCACAAAAGATGGGGATTTGTATTGTAGATTACAAAGACTATGCGCAGCACCACGATAACGCCCTGAAATATGACAGTGATCCCTAACTCTATCAGAAAAAAGGAAATTATCACATATATGACAACGCAAAGCAGTTGAGAAATTCATGTTATCATCGTCATCAAATATTATTGGACTGTTTACATTTATTACTTTTTTAATTTCAGCAACATCTTTATAAATTGAATCTATAAACTTATCAACACAATCAGAACCACGGTATGAAACATACCGATTATAACTTGGATCAGCGCTACAAACAATGTAATAAGCAAATGCAGCAGGCGTGTGATGCTGTAAAGTAGTTGTATTAGTGGTATTGTGAGTGGTACAGTCAGTACCACAATCGCATGCATCGGTTTGCTGCAACAATGATTCAAAATCTGCATATATCACAAACGGAATATTCTGCTTGCGTTCGTAGTTTTTAAATTTAATTACTGAACCCTTCTCCGGTAACACAGTGACTAAACCACCGCACAAATGATTATCTAGTTCTTCTTCTTTACTGAAAAATACTAAGCAAGTTTCACAAAAGTATAATTTACCATGGTGAGCGGTAACTTGACTCCTAACAAGTCGACACAAGTCTTTGATCAAACAAAAATGATAAGTACTGTTATCATTTTCCAATAACAGTAGGTGTATAGTTTTTCTATTCTTCTGATTATTATTTTCAGATTTATAAAGTGGACCTACAACCGTTTTATTATTTTTTAAACCAAAAACAATAAATGCTAGCGAGGGATTATATTTTTCAAATATTTTTATATCAGAAAATGTCACAGGAAAAGACATATCAGTAATATTTAGTACATCATGAAAATCTGGATAAGATGTGATTCTCTCAGGATGTTTTTTTGTTGGATATAGAGCAGCCGTTACACACCATAAAAAACAGCATTGATCTTTGTTCTGGATATTAAGGCATGCTTTTTTGTTTTTTATATTTTTCGGTAGTTCAAAAAAGCTGGAGCCGCGCAATGGTTGAAATTTATTTATGTTAATTTCCAAATGCGAATTATTTAAAAAGGTCCAACCACTATCACGCTCTTGAAATTCTTCAATTTTTTTCTTCAAGCAATTTAAAATTTCGGTGTACAATCGATCAAAGTCATAACTTTGGTATATAATCTTATTCTTAGTACCGAAAGATTTAATGGCTTGACTATTATTTTTGAACAATAAAAAAACTCCATAGAGTTCAAAATTAACCTTTATACAGGTATGTTTTTTAACAGATGCATTTAATAGCAACTCTATTCTCTCACGTATAGAGTTCAAAAATATATCTACTGAATTCGAAAAAAGTTCATTTTCAGCTGAAATTCTGTATGTTGCGATGCGATTACGAAATGCTGACTGTATCATCTCAACCCCATCGTTAATTACTCGAGTATCATTATTTTTAGTTTTATGTTTGTTACTTCGGAGATGTCCTACCCATGACTTTTTTTCTACGGATGTGCTACACGTTACGCAAAAAGGCATTTCAGTAAACTTGAGCTAATTTTATAAAATAAAAGTGAAAAAATAATAATACAGACTAAATGTATAACTTTGAAAAAGTAATACCATTGAAACAAATAAAGAGAAATACCTACTTGTATTTTTTGTAAGTATTAGAAAAATGAGTGGGCTCACTATCTTTGAAGATTATAAACGCAGCTCCCAGGAATTTCTGGATCTGCTCCCACGCCACAGATTTCTCTTCGCACTGCAACTTGATGGAAGCCAGCGCCTTCTTGTAGCGCTCTTCAGGGATCGATGTTTGAACGTCTTCGGTTTTATACACCTTAAGGTCTATAAAAAAGTCGCCGGTCGTTATGGCGGTGCGCCTCGATGATCCCGAAGAAACTCGACTAGTGAATGAAGATGTTGTTTTGAAGCCCTGTAATGCTGGATCAGTTGCAATCTTCTCCTCCTCTCGTATAATTTTAAATATGTCAATATTTGAAAACTTCTTCGATGAGCTGTGAACAAATAATTATATTAGTAAAAGGTAATTTTTTTATTCTTATATAAAATAATATGTAAGGTTTAGATGGAATATCCTGAAAATTAATAATATGATATCAAGTCGAGCTCAACTTTAAAGTATATAAATTTGTAAATTTTAATTGAGATAAAATACTAAGACAAATATATACCTTAAGCCGCCGCACTTGAGCTTACTCGTTGATGATGGCTCAGATTTCTTCTTCTGTTTGCATGGTGGTGGTGTACCAGAGCATCGTTCCTGTACGATATCGTCCCTAAAAAAACGAATATAATTATGTGCTGTAGACATACTTTACAACATTGTAATTTACGCATTGACTATAAAGAAATTTGAAGAAAAAATAAACACTTAATTACCTGGAAGTCTTCGAGCTTCCACTGTTTTGTTTCTTCAAAGATTTTTTCTTTGGCTCCGGTGATAAGGAACGTGAGGAGCACTCAGAGTCGGACCTGGAACACACGTCAACATTTGTATTAGAGAACTAAAAGAAATTAACTTAAGACAGACAGTGATAGGACTTGCATCTAAAAAGTAAATATAATTAATAAATGTGTTAAGCTTATTTTAGAACATTCCAAGGAACACAATAACTATAAACAAAATCGAATGTTAAAATGTGTAATTAATTACCTTGAAGTTTTAGAGCTCCTGCGGTTTTGTTCCTTTAAAGATTTTTTCTTTAGCCCTGGTGGGGACGATTGTAAGGAACACTCGGAGTCAGACCTGGAAGACACACTGAGAATTAAGATTTGTATTAAACAACTGAGATAAATTATTTATTTAAAAGAAGTATATGATGCGTACTTACATTTTAAATGAATAAACTTTTTACTGTTGCACTTGATTATAAATAAAATAGGGAATAATTGCTAGCACGAGCGATCAGCGCAAAAGTTTAGTGAATATAAATAATTTTTTGTAACGCAAAAAGAATGTAAACTCAAACATGCCGTATGTCGACACTTTATCTACTCATTTTCAAAGGTAACACACAACAAAATTCCTCAATTCTATTTTACGCCTTCAGAATGCTACGTTTTCATAAATATTTTCACATTAAACTAAATAGCATGATATTGCGCTTATTACGTTTTAGCCATGATTGAGCGGCGTCTTTGAAATAATTCAATTCAATTTATAAAAATAACAAGTATCAAATGAATAGATATACTGTTACAGCATGTCGCAAGCCGATATAATTATCGCTTAATATGCATTGTGAGGAGGCTAGTACGGTTTGTCATAGATGTATTTGTGTGAGTGCATCTCTGACTGAGTGCAGTGCATCTCTTTCACATTATTCAACCGTGTAAGGGACGCACAGCGCGACAATCGACTCGTGATCAGCGTATGCTAGTCTGCCCACCCTGGTATAACACTAGGGTAACAAGTTAACAAGTGTTTGATAGATCATTATGTTTATTATCTAGGTATGTAATTTGCTGATCATGGTGACTTAGCCGTTGATTGATACTCGTACTGCTATACGTTTTATTTCAATAAATATTATCAATAGTTTTTAGAATTATTATTACTAAACAAGACGCATGAATGAACCGTTATTTCAGTTCTCTTAAATCATAAGTATGCAAAATTGAATTATTAAAACTTCATCAAACTATATTTAAATGTCCTCGAAGTTTTATAATTTGGTTTGGTTATCCTACTGTATCGAACAATAAAAACCATGAATACACGTTTTCATACTTTGTAAATCGCATACTTATCATATAAAGAAGTAAATGAAACGCTAAACAATCTCTTTTCGAACTTCTATAACTTGTGATAAGATTCAAACTGATACGTATTAATTTATGAGTCAAGCTTTATTATTGAATAACGAATAACATTTTATCGTCATCATCACTAAATTATCAAAACCACGAATGTGAACGTCAAATACGTATAAAACAACGGTACATTCGCGGTTTTAATATTTTTATAATATTATGTTGTCGATCTGAGTTACATGTCGAACGAAACGTAAAACCAACATAATCAACATATTTAAACGCTGAAAATTATACTTTAATTACTTCATTTCTGAGTTGGTTTTAAGAGCTGAATTTATTAAATACGAAGCTTTGTTCTACATCGCGCTATCAACATTTTGAGTATCAAGTCATATAAATAAAAGTGACAATGTTAGTCTGTCGGAGAATCTGTGGCTACGAGCGACCGGTAGCCCACAGAGACTCTTACCATTACATGTCAAAGGGTTTGGCCAACTCTGCGACCGCTGTCTTTGGTATACGTGGTGACGTATTACTGTGTCTTGCTTGGTTCTAATAACCCTATCATGGGCAGGGCAGTTGACACAGTATGACACACAAAACATACGTGGTGACGTATTACCGTACCGTGCTTGGTTTTAATAACTCTACCTTGAGCAGGGCAGTTGGTACGGTATGACACAAGGAGATTCCAACGCTATAACGGTCGGTGGTGATTGGATGATCCCCTCACGCATCTCATGTCAAAGGGTCTGGCCAACTCTGTGATGTGATGTGTGTGTCAAACACCGTAACAAACCTAGTCTGGTAAACCTTACCATGGGCAGGACCGTAATGGTGCGTTACGAGGTGTGGTTCTCGAGCAGAACTACATCTGATGGGTGCAAAGCTAGCTGTGCTCATTGTGTTAAGCCTTTTGCTTTATTAGATCAAAAACGAAAACAAAACTAAAAACGACTTAGCGTCTCAAAGAAAACTAGTTTTGAATAGAATATTTATTATATAGAATTTAAAGAATCTAAGTAATAAGTTCAGATGATATTAAAAGAGAATACACAAAAAAAAAAGTTTTACTATAGTTGTGTTATTCAAACGATGAACTTTCAGTCTGGATGGATTTTAGTAGAAAACGACTTAGCGTCTCAAAGAAAACTACTTTTGAATACAGACAGGTGACGGAGAATTTAAAGAATCTAAGTACTAATGTTCAGATGACATTAAAAGAAGCCAAAGTTCCCAAAAAAAATGGATTTTATAATAGTTGTGTTATTAAAACGATGAACTTTCAATAAAAAAATGGATTTTAAAAAGATTGTGTTATTAAAACGATAAATTTAAGTTATTGGGATGGATGACCCAAGAATCTAAGTACTAATGTTCAGATGATATTAAAAGACGATGATGAGTTCCCAAAAAAAATATGAACTTTACAATAGTTGTGTTATTAAAACGATGAACTTTCAATCAAAAAATGGATTTTAAACAGATTGTGTTATTAAAACGATGAATTCAAGTTATTGATGATGCGATTTTTTAAAAATGAACTTTCAATCATGTTATTGGGATGGATGACCCAGGAACTGGGGCAGACTTCCCAATAACTAACTACTTATAGATGTTATACCTAGAAAACAAATATTCTGAGGCGAAGTCGACGGAGCTCCGCTTCGCGGAGCTCCTATTCCGCCTAATTGTGGCGCTTCGCGCCTTGACACGATTCCAACCTAACCTAGCCTATAGATTAGTTGAGCATTCGGCATATTACATAACAGCGAGCGTTTGTAAACTGACGACGCCGTATGTTAACGGCGGATTCATACAATATGCCTGCCACATATATAAATCAAACAGCACAATACAATGTATATGAACCGTACAGATTTTTATTTAAAGCCAATTACAGATATCCAACGATGAAGTTTACTATCGACGCCAATAGAGGGAGTAATCTTACAGAACATTTGTACCAAATTCACAAAAAATAATAATATGTCAATTTTTTTAATAAATTTGCAGGCGGTATGTGACTTGCCAACTTTGGACTTGAAGCTGAGAGTCCGCGGTCTGTGGTACGACGGCGACGGTGAACAGGACAGAGCAATCAAGCAACCGCCGTCTAGGGACCAGTGGCTATCTCTGCATGCTGAACAGGTAAAGATCGAATACATTTTTAATAAACTAACAATTTTTTTATCCTACTAATATTATAAACGCGAAAGTTTGTGAGGATGGATGTTTGTTACTCCCTCACCCTTCAATGGCTAGACAGATTTGGATTAAATTTGGAATGGAGATAGATTATTCCCTGGATTAAGGGAATAACTATAACCGAAATCCACACGGACGAAGGCGCGGGCAGAAGCTAGTATGAATATAAACATTATTTTAAGAGGCGTATTACAAAGCTGAACTGGGAACGTCGTTTATCTCATTTATCTCAGCGAATTTAAGTGAAATTAAGTGTGTATTTATGCAAAAATAAAAACATGTTGATGATTCAGAAAAGACCTTCACTGAAAATATTGCATTACTCAAATATCACATCAGCCGATGTAGTAATCTTTGTTAACTAAATTCGAGTTCCACTCAATTTCACTTCAAAAATTTAAAACTAAAAACAATCGATGACAACCCCAATCAAGGAAGTGATTTAGGGTCATCCCCAATTCACCCTAAATCGCCCCTGCGGCCCTAACATGCATGCCACAAAGATAAATTGGAACCGTTTATGCCTATGAATATCTCTTTCGTCGGCACTAGTATGAGAGAGAGACGCACTTAGGGATAAACGGTTCTAATTTATCTTTGTGCCATGCATGTTAGGGCCGATGCCGCAGGTGTGTGAGTAGCCGGCTTTAGAATATGGTTTTGACCAGGAATACACAATACTAATCGACATGCAACGCCGCGGCGGCAACCCGAACACCGTGCTGTGCCCTCGCTTCCCTCGTGGCAAGAACGAAGGCTGGTTCGTCACTCTTGGCACCGTGGAGTATGGGGAGCTGCACGCCCTGAAGAGAGTTCCCGCTAGGGGCAACGCGCAGGTCACCTTCCACACGCCCGCTTACAGAGGTGAGATAGTATACTTTTTAGGGTTCCGTACCCAAAGGGTAAAACGGAACCCTATTACTAAGACTCCGCTCTCCGTCTATCTGTCACCAGGCTGTATCTCATGAACCGTGATAGTAAATTTTTACAGATGATTTTTGTTGCCGCTATAACAACAAATACTAAAAAAACAGAATAAAATAAATGTTTAACCTTTTGACCGCCAAGCATGTCTGAGAAGTAACACGAATTTCGACTTTAAATCAAGGTAATGAAGGGCTTTTTTACCCTGTATACGCTGTCACGCATAGTCGACAACGGCGGCCAAAAGGTTAAGGGGGCTCCCATACAACAAACGTGATTTTTTTGCTCGTTTTTGCTCGATATTGATAACGGCAACAGGTCGACGCTTGAAATATACACAGAATATTTATTTATATATTCACTTTAAAAATATATAATTAAATTAAAATAAAACAAATATTTAAGTGGGGCTCCCATACAACAGACATGATTTTTTTGTCGTTTTTATAGATAATGGTACGGAACCCTTCGTGCATGAGTCCGACTCGCACTTGCGACTCGATTATTTATTGCAGTCGCTGGATATTATTAATTCTTATAAGTGAAGTTCTATAGTAGTAGCTAGATAAGAAGTTAATCCAGGACAATAGCTTACGTATGATCTTTCCCAATGTTGACTAGACAGCCTATAATGGAGTACCTGGGCCAACGAGCATCGCTTGGCGTCTTTCTTTCTCTTTTCTTCTCAGGGATGTCACCTATATAAATAAATTTGGAAAGTAAAACTTTATTTCATCTTTTAACTGCCGATATATTTTCATTGGAAGTGTCCGTGTCGCCACCTATACAAAGTTACACAAACAAAATGTATAAAGACTGCGGCGAAATGAGCTTGGATATCTTTTTCTTAAAATTCAGACAACCGTGGTTAAAAGGCTAAATATCAAATTTCATTCAAATAACGATTCGACGAGCGACGAACTAATGACTAACATAACCAAATATCTCGCATGAAGGTTTCATGCCCAAAAACATTGTCTATGTAAAATCCTTGTATATAACTATATTTTTATTTACAGGTCGCATCATTTACACGCTGTATCTGATGAGTGATTCGTACATGGGGTTGGATCAACAGTTTGATCTGCAATTTGAGCTCATTGATCCCTTGCCGGAAGAGCGCCTCGACCGACTTTATGATAACATAGACAAAACTATTATTGAGTAAATATTATCTATGAATATATAATTTTTATTACTGTTTTAATGTTATTTGTTTTTTATTACCCACGAGAATTACGAATGATCATGATATTTTTTTAATATGAAGGAGGGCGAAAACTATAGCCTGCTTCCACATCCTAATAATTTAAATACAAAAATGACTTGATCAGTCTCAATTTTTCAAAGACATGGAAGAGATCGTTACTACTCAAAAATAACAGAAACAAACTGCTCATACATTTATTATTATTACAATATTTACAACAATAAGAATCTATTAATCAAAAGCGATAATATGATTAGTTTATTAATTATTAATAAAAATAGACATTTTACTTTGCATAATGCAATCAGTCACTATATTTACTAAAGGAATCATCCTAAAGCAATTACATATATGTATTGGAGACATTATTATCACATGTAGTCATGTGTGAAAGTATTTTGTAACACTAATTTCTAAAGTTACAACATACATATAGAGGACTGCTCATAAGCAGAAATATTGGGGTTCGCTAAATGCAGCATATAAAAATATTCAGCATCGCTATTCATCCTTGAGAACATGTTTCTAAGTTCATTATTTGATACCTTTAACCTTTTGACCGCCAAGCATGTCTAAGAAGTAACACGAATTTCAACTTTAAGTCAAGGTAATGAAGGAGTCTTTTACCCTGTATCCGCTGGCGGCTGCAGCCGATGTGGCGGTCGAAAGGATAACTGGATGAATATGACAGCATACATTACATAGTTACAGCATAAATTGGTAAACCTTTAATGCGATCACCCACACTGACTTTTTGCAGTCATGTAGTTCATATAGCCTTCACTTCTACACATTAAAGTTGAATTTTGCGCCCCCTGAGGAATGAGCTTCTAGTAGCCACCCCTTGCTAGGATGCTCCTTCTACCCAAACTACTACCCAAAACTAACCTTAATTCCCTACAAGTCTGAGACCCCTTTTTCTAGAATCTAGTAGATGAATTATACAATTTTCTTTGTTACTTGCTATTTAACACTTTCAGTCCCAGCCCAAAAATCAAGTCCCACCCTGGGCGCCGCAGAATTGCCTCCAAACAAAATTGCTATAGCAACAACCCGACCAGCGAGTCCTTCGGCATGGCGACAAAGTCATAGAAAACCCGATATCGGGTCTTCGCCGCTGAATGTGTTAACTTGGTAATGATATAGAATGATGAATCCTGTCCGACGTTTTTACTACTATAGTTTTCAGAGAATGCATACACACTATGTAAGCAGGAAAATGAAGATAAAGTGTGAACAAAAAAGTATCAAATTGTGTCATTTAACCCTTTGAACGCCATGGCCAATTGCGAGAAAGCGTGCCACGGACGCCAACGACGGCATCAACACAAATGTAATTAAAATGGCATGTCAGTGGCATTAAAACCTACTTTGGTATATACATAACAGACTGTGGCATTCAAAAGGTTAATAATAGTTATGTAAAATAAATAATAATAAATAAAAGCTTTAAACCCTGGAGTAGATAAAGCTGCAAATTTCTAAAAGTTTAGGTACATTATCAAAACAATTTGGTTAGTTTTGAAAGCTAACATTACTAGCATGTCATTTAATTGATATACATAGATAATAGTGTTAAATTTAAAGGAAAACCATTATATTCTACCAAAAAACACTTTAGTACTGTATGGTAAATTCCATCATCATTTGGGATAAAATTACTAATATTATTACAACAGAAGAAGACTAATAGTAAACAGAATCACACAAATGTTAAGCAAATTCTTTATGATAATAAGACAGTGGAATATTTTTTCTCTAAACATCAATTTCTTTGGTTAAAACACTCATACAAGATCACATACTGTATGAGTGCTGGCAGACTGTTATTTACGCTTCTTCTGCTCATAATCTACAGCTCTAGCTTCAGAAATAATTTGCCGTTCCCTAGTCAAAATGCCATCTAATTGATCAGTAAATGCATCAAATGAGAACTTTGTTTCAAATCTCTTTCTACCAGCTTCACCCAACCTCTCTCCTAGATCAGGTGTCAACATCAGTCTACTCATGGCATTAGCGAATGATTCGCTTGTAGGTTCGCACAGAAATCCCGTGCCATCATTGACTATTGTTTCTGTAGGCCCTCCACTGTTGGCAGCTATCACAGGCTTACAGTAGTACATTGCTTCTAATGGCACTATACCAAAATGCTCATTAGACGGAGTGTATACCAAAGCTTTGCAATGATATAACAGCGACACCTTTTCAATATCTTTCGGAGATTTCATAAATATAACCTTATCTTCAATGTCTAGTTCTGCTGCTAAATCTGTCAGTTCAATGTAATGCTCCATATTTTCCAAATTTATAGGATCAAACCCTCCTGCCATTATCAATTGTGCCCTTCTCCACTCTGCTTCAGGAACAATGTGCTTTAAATTTTCAAAAGCCCTTAATGCCAGTTGAAGATTCTTCTTCCTTTCATACCTATTGATCGACAGGAAGATGAATTTGTCTGTACCGAGAGGAACAACCTCTTTCAAAGGCATTGGTGATGTTGTTCGAAAAAACTCTGTATTCACAGAAGGATAGCATATTTCTGGAACTTCCTTTATATTTTTAAATGCATCTTTATATACTCTTGCAGTATATTTGCTGTTCACCAAAACTTGATCCGCTTTAGCAGTTGTAAACTCCTCTAGCCAATTCAATGGTACCCTATAAAGCTTCTTTAGAAGTCCACCTTCAGAAGAAAGCAGCTTGTCGGGATGATGGCAATAGAAAACTACTCTAAAAGGGCCTCTCGCCATTTTCAAAAATGGAATGCATAGAGATATCAGGTCACAGAAAATCAGCGTCGGTTCTTCAACTGGTATAACGTACCAAGCGAGATACACAGCGGCGTATACCATGCGGGCGTAAGCACATGCCGCTTTGAAACGACCGAAAATAGATCGCGGAATCCAATCTCCAACCACGCTAACCGGAAAACTACCGTCCCTCGTTTCCGCGAAGCAATGCGAAGGGTCATGATGATTAGTGTAGAAAGAAACCTGGTGTCCTTTCTTCCTAAAAGCCAATGCAGCATCTAACACCAGCCGCTCAGCTCCCCCGATACCCAAGTCCGGGTGAAGAAATATTATTTTAACCATATTATTACGTTCTAATGCACTATAATGCCCTCTATGTAATTATATGCGATAAATTGATCCTAGTAAACATAAATACTGCTTTGGCATTATTTTAAAAACAAGTACACCACTCAAGGGAGCCAGACAAATAGAAGGAATATAGAAAGAAATCGAACTCGAACCACGCATAACAATTCGCCACGAAAATACTGACAAATAGACATTGACGTCACTGTCTGTATACTTATTATACGTTCGTCATGCGTTTTGGATTACCGGAATTACTACTCACTCTACTGAAGATAAGGTAGAATTTGGTAGCGATGAGATATTTGAGTTTTGTAGTATTTAACGTAATTTGAACTGTCAATGTCAAATGCATGCCAAAACCTTTTATTTATATAGGCGAAGGGATCTCGGCCCAAACTGCCCGCTAAGTTTTTATTTTCTTTGCCTACTTCTTAATGTATTTGGATGTAGTTTTTTACGATAATTTAGTTTAGTTTCCTCAACATATTGAGGAAAGATTGAGTTTATATTAACAAAACCAGAGTAATTTGTTCGTGTTTTAAAAATGAGAATCTAAAACTTTAAATTTTATTAAATAAATAATATTTGAATAACATTCGAACTAGATTTTATAAATGTTAAAAAGATGGTTATAAAGTAAGCTATGGAAATGAAAGGGAAAGAAAACAAAACATACTAAGCAATGTGTATTTCTATTTAACCTGTTCATGACTTTGTGATTGTTATTACACCTAAAACAGTAATAAGTTGTCCGTATCTACTTGAGTATTAATAACATGGAAAATCTTAAAGCAAATAAAATATTACAAACTAAATATCTTACATACACAAGACTTGCATGGACAGAACTGAATAAAGATTCAATATTTACAATTCATCTTTTCTTTCAATTTTTACAAGATCTACATGGAATGTAAGTGTTGCCGACTTGGGTATCTTTGGTGGTGCTCCAGACTCTCCATACGCTAGTTCAGGAGGAATGACCAGCTTTCTCTGTTCTCCTTCACACATGCCCATCAGGCCCTGATCCCAACCTTTGATTACCTGACCCGACCCCAATGTGAATGTTAATGGGTTGCCCCTCGGGATTGAGCTGTCGAACTCTGTGCCATCATCTAACGTGCCCTGAAATCAAGAAAAAAAAGTTACTAAGTTATCATGATCAATTATTTTGGAAGAGTAAGAAAAAAGAAAGAATGAATCCTTTCATAAAGTATAACATACCGTGTAGTGCATATGAAGCAAATCTCCTTTCCTACTTTTTACGGGACACTCCGCTGGCCTTTTCTTTACTCCAATTTGCAATTTCTTTGGTGCAGAATTTGCTATAACTACGTGGGAAATGACGCTCATTAATACTAAAACAAACAGCATGATTTTGCACACGGTGGCTACAGTGGAGTTCATGATCGTGTTTCTGTAGAAACAATCAATAATATAACTATTTTATACAGGGGGGCGGTAAAAATATATTAATTACAGCCTAATAACCTCTACCCGGATGAATCAAATTGGATTGAATATGAAGTATGAACAAGTTGATGACTGACGTGCCGTTGTTTTGTTGGGTTCTCCACGTTCCAAGACGTGCTTAAATTGTACTCCTTAAGGCGGCTACTCACGATCAGTTTTAAACTGTTCAGTTAAAACTGACACTTCAGAGGACCTAGCGCACTAGTGGACCAAGGGCCCGCGACGGCCAGACCTACGGTATATCATAAAAGTAGAAAGGTTTTATCGCGCACAAAAAGCATCTGTCACTTTTTAACTAATAGGCGGAAAACAGGTGAAAGGGACGAATGGCTTATGTGCGCGAAAAAAATTAGTGTGCTACCGGGCAACTACCGGGGCAGTAACCGCCTTTATTGACGTGACGATATTCGGGTTAAAAAAGACCTGGCAGTAAGAGCGTTTTCACATTACCCGATACTGGGGCAAGAATATAATGTATGACATTATGAACCTTTATCTCATATTCTTCCATCCATATCGGATATTAGGCCCTATACCGATATGTCGGCGGCCGTGTTGGGCCCCCGCCGATATCGCACGATAATGCTTGTATACTACTAAGTATATGTATACATTTTCTTTGGTGTGTGCGTGACTGTGCCGGCGGCCGGCAGCACCCAAATCGGACCTATAATATCGACGAACATTATGTTAAGACACAACACGATATCGGCTATCGGCGTCCTACACCGATATCGTATCGGGTAATGTGAAAAGGCTAAAGGGTAGAGTTTTCCTTCTACAAACCATATCTCACTTATTAGTCTGTGCTACAACCAAAAAAAAAAAAACAAGCATTGTCAAAACAAAAGGGCAATTATAAGCGATGTACCTATTTAAAATCTTATAAACTAAGATATTGTACTAGTAACAATGAATTCAATGAGACAAGCCCAGAGATTAGAAAGCTACAAAAAGTTCTTACTAAATAGAAATACTACAACTTCGCTAGTAACAGCATACATTGAAAATTCTTTAGTAACCGACGATGAAAGCGCTAAACATTCATTTCATAAAGTTATGGTAAGAAGATTCATTTGTTTAGCAACGACAATGATAACTATATGTATGCCAATCCTATAATACGATGATAAACCTAATCAAATTAAGTAGGTTTCATAGTTTTTCCTGACCGTAAAATCTCTAAACACTTAATTTTCAGGTTCACAACTGGCATGAAACCGACCTAGCACTCTTTGAAACTTTAAGCGAGTATTTCCAGACCACATTCATCCCCATCAACTACACATCCCATGGAGAATTAGCGACATTTTACACAAGCAGCCTTAACTTCGTAATCAAGGCTATAAAACATGATTTCATGTTCCCACACAAGCGTCACATGTTTAACTTGGACCTGTTGTTTAATGATAAGTCTTCCCAAGATTGTTTCAATAACAGGGTGACTGTGGATGATGTGGTAGCTGGGGTTGTCAGTAATAGGTTAAGTGATAAGTTTGAGTTAAATTTGTCAAACTTTTGTGATGATCCTGGTAAGTAGTAGATAGTTGAAATACAATTTGATTAAAAACACCCTTATTTTTCCAGGATGTAGCGCTCCCTAATGCATGACAAGGTGACATAATGATTTAAATCATGTGGTTTCAGAGTTTGCAGAGAAAAAAATTCACTTCCATAAACTCGGCTTGCTGTCTCATTACAAAATTCTCATGATACGAATGGGAAGAGACACAAAAACTTTAAATCTAAGCAATAATAAATTAAGGTAAATTAACGCAATTACCAGTATACTTTTATCTTTCGAAAAAAGAAACTTTATACATTTTTTTCTTTTATTTCAGTACAATACCGGTGGACCTATTAAATTTCTTTGTTAAAGGAGACTTAACTGCTATCAATCTGAGTAACAATAATGTAAGTGTTTCCAATTTAAAATTTGTTTTTAAAGAGTAAGGCTTTGCACTATACCCAAAAACATGTATATTTCAAGAAGGTTTTGTGTTATGACAAATACTCAGAAACAACATGTCTAACACGACCTGCCAAGTCCTTTGTTGCTCAGTGCATCCCTTACATATTTAACTAGTTTGACAGAGACGCACTGAGCGACAAGCGACTCAAGGGCATGTCGTGTTAGCCCCCCAGGAATGAAATACAAAAGCATCCATTTAGTACAACTTCACATCAAACAACATTCTGCGTAAAGCAACACTAGCATTATCATTTGATTGGTTGTACAACAAACGTAAACACTATTTTCAATATCCCTTATACCATTTTCTGGTTAGTATGAAAGACCATTCTTAGGTAGTGGTGCAATTTATAAGTTAAATGAAATAAAAATATATTTTTATTAATTTTCAGATTCCAGCTCTGTCAGAATTGCAGAGAATAAGTAGCAGAATCGAAAAACTATGGATTGAAGGGAACCCATTATGTGAGGAGATAGACCCCCTCTCTTATGTCAAGCAGCTTGTTATGAGGTTTCCGAGGTTGACAGAGCTTGTAAGCCATATTTTTTTTAATTATAGTGATATCTTTGGTCATCATATGTGAAAAGCGTTTAAATTTTTATTTGCATTACATATTTTTTTATTTTATTTATTTATTAGCCTTGTGCTGCTGAATTATTAAATGTACATGAATTCTCGCATATATATATATATATATATATATATATTTTTTTTTCCTTTCTGGAATTCGTCATTTATTATTATCTATTGTAGTTCCTTTCTGGAATTCGTCTTTTATAATTATCCATTGTAATGTCTTATCTAATAAATCCTTGTATTATTTATAATATTCTTATTACATAAATTTGGTCAACTCAGCACGCCCTTTGGACGAAGGCCTCCTCCAGTCGTCTCCACTCTTTCCTATCTTGTGTCGTCCTACTCCATGTACGTCCCAACATTTCTTCTAGGTCTTTGCACCATCTTATCTTTGGTCTCCCTTTTGCTCTTTTACTGTCCATTACTATTTGCATTACCCAATAAAAAAGTTTTATCAACTAATCAGTTTAATTTACATAATAATAATAACACAATGTGATGAGTATACATTGGTGTGTGAATTACGGCTTTATATACATTTATCTCTAACTTCAGGATGGTATAAAACTGAACCAGGATGGCATAATGTTGCCATTCTTCAGGAATTTCTTAGAGACCCCAGACAGGAAGACAAAAATGTTGGTTGAGAAGTTTCTGACATTATACTTCGCGCATTACGATTCTGCACGATTGAATATACAAACTTTTTATGATTCCAAGTGTACATTTACTCTGAACACATCATTTACTGGTAAGTTTTGGAGAAGGTTTCACACGTATTATTGGACTACCTTGAAATATAAAATTAGGGCTCTATTCTTAAAGATACTTAATTAATAATAGAAAATCGAAAGTAACTACCAATCCGGGAGTTTAAATTTTGATAATTATGTATCCTTATGTGTGAAAGTATGTGAATGATTGAATGTATCTTCTTCCCAATCCCACATAAACATGTGTGTATGTGACATGTACATCCCGTATATGTGAAATTAGTTTACTATTATTTAGGGTGTACCTTACTTATCTAAACTTAAGTTAATTTTGAATGTTGAATATTATGAGTAAATATATTCCATATACAAGATTGAATGCCATGTTGTATATACTAAATATAATATTATTGTGATATGCTCACGGATATACTGCACTGATTTTAATAAATGGGGTATTAGATTATTCACAAAGAACGTGCGAGTGTCATATGATACATAAGTATTACAAGGGTACGTTACACTAGGAGCAAAAATGCTTTTACATCGCCAGTCTGTTTTAATTATTAATTTTACTATTTACTGTTTTAGAAGCAGAAGAAGCGCTTCTTGAACCGTACGCGTGCCATTCTCGCAACGCCTTGGACCCAGTTAAGCGTTGGTACGTACTGAAGAACAACAAGCAGTATCGCTCTCGCAACGCGACCGTGACGGTGCTCCGCACCCTGCCCAAATCGGAGCACGACCCTGCCACGTTCACCGTGGACGTACTCAAACATGACGTGAGTAGAGACAGCGCTCAACAAGCAATATCATTTTCCTTGCTATGCAGCGAGCACAATTTTTTATCCCGTCTAAAGTCAAAAGTTTCCAAGGGAATAATTATAACAGAATTCCACGCGAATAAAGTCACGGGTGGAAGCTAGTATCTGCTTAATATTATAAATGCAAAAGTAACTGTCCGTCTGATACTTTCTTCATAGTCACGCATTTTATGTTCTTTTCTGTTTTATGGAGAAAATAAAGCTAGTATTATACTTTAGGATTTGGAGAAGTACGTAGGATACTTTAAACCTCGAAAAATTTTAAAAAGATATACGCGTACGCTGACGAAGACGCGGGTAAAAGCTAGGCAGCTATTACCAAATCAAATTAATTTATTTTACTATAACAATACAGTTAAAAATGTCGTCTTACTTATATTATTATGGTCTTACTTATATATTACTTATATTGTCGGCATGCAAGCATGCGTCCGAATGTTGGTAATAATCTTATTTCTAATTAGTGTTTAATAGTAGCTTATAAATTTGTTCTCCTCTGCTGCACTAGGATACTCCTCTGCTGCACTGGGAGTGAAGAAATAGCATAGAATAGAAGTGCAGATGCTTATCATCCTGGCATGTCGTAAAAGTCGACTAAGGGACGGGTCCTCTTCAACATGTTGGACTATCTGTATGGGCGATGGGCTGATCACCTGTCACCATACGGTTCATCAATTCATCATACTATCTTAGGACTAATTAATCGACCGTGGCCACAAGTAGTCTTGTGGCTCTGCCCACCCCATTAGGGATTTCGGGCGTGATGCTATGTATGTATATATGTTATAATTTTTTATAGATTTTAGTCAATATACATATTCAAACGGTTAAGTATTCCTTGGCACTGTAAAAATATTTCTCCATTAACCATTTGTCAAATTACGTCTAAACGTTTTTCCCGACAGCATTATTAACTGATAAATTATTAAAAATTACAATGCTCATGTTGAATATATTTCTTTTATACAAAAATATATGTTTTCTTACAGAAAAAATGCCTCATCCTGGCTGTAGACGGCATTTACCGCGAGAAGTCCTTTGACGCCAACGTGCCAGACAACTACTATCAATTTAGACGGACCTTCGTGTTTGGCATCTACTCGCTCAACAATAACTCCGTCTACCACATTGTTAATGAGATATTCACCGTGTCCTTCGCCACCAAAGAGCAGATTGATAATAGTTTCAAGGTATTTTGAACTCTATTCTGCCGTGCTAAGCGCGAAAACGGTATCTCAAAAAAAATCTTAAAGTTGATTTTTATGGCATCGGATAGCATAAGCAAATACGATCCAATGAACTAAGCAAATTTGTGGCATCCTATTTAAAAACAAAAAATCGCATTAAAAACTTCTCAGTTTCCCCTGAAATCACTAATGGCCGAATTCAGAAACGCCACTTTTTTTTATAGAAGATTGATGTGCATTTGACCTCTATCTCACCTGATGGAAAGTGATGATGAGGTCGACGATGGAGCATGCACACCTAGAAAATGCCTATTCACTCTCTGAATTGATGATTGATTGATTCAATGATTGATCAAAGGCCACCTTTCTGAATTTGGTCATACGAGAATTAGAGACAAAACTTAAATTTTCTCGTACCTCGCTTTCATTGAGATACCACGTTTGCCGTTAGCATGGCAGTATTACACTGTATGATTTATGATTCTGTCGCAGACCATATCCTAAAGACACGCTTAACTTACTTGAAATACACACGGCTTTACTCACGATTTACTGTCAGAAATAGTCCGACATGTTTCGAACTCGAATGGAGTCCTTGAGGGGGTTGAGTATTGGTAGAGTTCGATACGCAGTGAAATAAATAAGCTGTACAATAAATTTGGGTTAAAATTTATTGCGACACGACCAGACACAAGAAAAGAATTGACACAGAACGACAAATGTCAAATATGAAATTACAAAGAAAAAGAATAGAAAATAGTTGTGTACCATGTCTAAACCTCTTTGATAACATGGAACCTATTTTCATTCTAACACTCCTCCTTAATTTCATACCTCTAGACCCATTCCTCTTGCACACCACTCAAACTTACCTTTTAACAAAGCTTTGGTTAACACGTCTGCCACCATTCGTGTAGTCTCTACATATTCTAACACAATATGTCCATTCGCAACTGCTTCTCTCACGAAGTGATGGCGCACATCTATGTGCTTTGTACGTTGGTGATGCACAGGGTTCTGTGCTATAGCAATGGCAGACTGGCTATCGCTGAAGATCTTTAGGGGCGCCTCTGGTTTCCCAGTGACCTCAGCAATGAACCTTTTTAGGAATATTGCTTCTCTAGCCGCTTCTGACATTGCCACGTATTCTGCCTCTGCAGTAGATAGGGCTATGGTTCTCTGTTTTCTGCTTTCCCAGCATATGGCTCCTCCGCTCCACAAGAAAACCACTCCTGTGTACGACTTTCTGTCGTGACAGGTGGCATGGCTTGCATCTGCAAAGCCCAATATCTGATTTGTTTTTGTATTCTTAGTATACTTTAGGCCAAGGCTTTTGGTACCCTTTAAGTATCTGAGAATCCGTTTTGCAGCTATCCAGTGCTCTTCGGTATAGCAACTGTTGAACTGGCTCAGATGGTTAACGGCATACGCTATATCTGGTCTCGTACAGACAGACAAGTACATTAGTGTACCAATCAAGTTTTGATAAGGAATCCTTCCGTCCAGCTTATGATCTGTTACTGGTTTCTCCAGTTTCTGTCCAGGAATTGATGGCGTAGACACGACCTTGCAATCCGTCATCCCAAAAATGTTCAAGATTTTATCCACGTATTTCTCTTGGTCGACTTTGATTTCCCTGTCGTTCTGAGTAATGCGCATCCCCAGGATGAGTTCTGCCTTGCCTAGATCCTTCATCTCAAATTTCGACATAAGATCCGTCTTCACCTTTCTAAGCTCCTCTTTATTGTTCCAAAAGATTAGCATGTCATCAACGTACACTGCTAATATAATGACGTTCCTGCCATTCGACTTCATATACACACAAGGTTCATTTTTAGATTTTACGAAACCAAGCTGTACCAACTCAGTGTTCAGTTTGTTGTTCCATGCTCTTGGAGCCTGCTTCAATCCATAAAGCGAACGTTTGAGAAGACACACGTAGTCTTGCCCTTTCTCTTCAAATCCTTCCGGTTGTTTCATGTAAACTGTTTCCGTCAAGTCTCCATTTAGAAACGCGGTTTTGACGTCCATTTGGTCCACATTCAGGCCACTTTCAGCTGCCATTGCTAATAACGCTCTGAGCGAGCTGTGCCTAACGACCGGAGAGTACGTCTCATCATAATCGATCCCATACCGTTGACTGAAGCCTCTTGCTACAAGACGTGCCTTATATCTTCTCTTATTCCCCGCCTCGTCTTTTATTCTAAATATCCATTTAGAATCTACGACGTTACAATTATTTGGTCGTTTGACCAAGACCCATGTCTTGTTTTTCTTTATGGCATTCAGCTCCTCCTGAATTGCTGCCTTCCATTCATTGCTGTCTCTCCTCGTCATTGCTTCTTGAACCGTATTTGGATCCTTTTCCGATTCAGCTGCTTGGTACAGAATGGAGTCCGGGAACTGCTTTGGTTTTCTATTTCTAAGTGGGTACCTCCGTCCACTATTTTGAAGTTCCTCTTCATCAGCATTTGAAACTGACTCACAGTCTTCAAACTGATCTTCCTCGACACGCTCCGGATCCATAGCAATTTCAGTGAGGCTATCCAATTCCACTCTAGAAATATCATCTGTTTCAACATGATGTCTCGCATGATGGAGGTCCGGTTCGATATTATTGGGTTCTGGGTGCTGATGAACCTCAGAATCTACGCGGTTTTCTCCTTCATTCTTTTCAAAAAGTTTGATTATCTCCTCTGGATGCTCTTCTGGGTTCGACTGCTTTTCAAAAAGTTGATTTTCGAAGAATATTACATCTCGAGCTTTAAATACTTTTCCAGAGGTGGGGTCCATAAGTCTATATGCTTTGGCATTACCACAGTAGCCTGTATGGATCAACTCTATACTTTTCGGATCCCACTTTGTTCTCTTTTGATCAGGAACATGCATAAAAGCTTTGCATCCGAAAGTTTTTATCTTGCTTAGATCACACTTCTTTCCCGACCAGACCTCTTCCGGTGTCCTATCCTTCACCGCGAGCGTTGGTGACCTATTTTTCAAAAACACGGCGTGGTTGACAGCCTCTGCCCAAAACCGTTTAGCCAGGCCAGCGTCTTGAAGCATACTTCTTGCTTTCTCGCAGATAGTTCGATTTGCACGTTCTGCAACGCCGTTCTGCTCTGGCGTGTACTCCACCGTGAGTTGATGCTGAATTCCGAACTTCTTTAGGTAGTTATCCATCCGTTTGTTGACGTATTCGGTGCCGTTGTCAGTGCGTAAGATCTTCATTTTCTTACCACTTTGGTTTTCAGCAAACTCTTTAAACTCTATAAATTTTTCAAAAACATCGCTCTTATGTTTCAAAAAATATACGAAAGTTTTACGCGAAAAATCGTCAATAAAGGTCAAATAGTATCGAAATCCGCTGACGGAAGGAACCTCCATAGGTCCGCACACGTCAGAGTGCACCAATCCTAAGATTTCATTTGCTCTAGTAGCATTACTCTTTTGAAAGGGTTGCTTGGATTGTTTCCCCATAATGCAGGGTACACACTCAAGTTTAGTTAAAGTGTTGGGAAAACTCACCCCTGTTGCCATCTTATCTCTGAGTAATTTGAGGTTTTTCATACCAAGATGCCCCATTCTGCGATGCCATAACATCAGCTGGTCACCTTCAGTCGCTGAAGCAAGTGCAGAACCCTGTGAACAGCATTTGATTTTATTTATGCCTCGTTCTTCCACACCTTTCACAACAGCCTTACCTTTAACCTCACATTCATCACTCTTATAGATCTCACACCCTTTCTGTGTAAACACCAACACATGTCCCTTTCTCGCGATCGCATTCACGCTTAATAAGTTGGATGCTAACTTAGGTACATAGGTAACATTGTTGATAGTCAAACCTATTGACTCGCATACGACCGTTCCTTCACTTTCACCCAATACCTCATTACCATCTGCACATGTCACCCTCAAAGGCTTCGGTGTGTCCTTTAAGTCCTTAAACCAAGATTTACGATTCGTCATGTGTGACGATGCCCCAGAGTCGATGATCCAGTCTTCTGTCTGTGGCTGAACCGACGTGCTGAGTGCGTAAGCTTGCATGGCTTCCTTCCTCTTACTAGGATTATCAGGACATTCTTGAGCCTTGTGCGGTCCTTTACAAATAAAGCACTTAACTTTTGTTTTGTTTTTTGTCTTAGGCGTGCTCTTGCCTTTTGGTTTATTTGTAAGCAGTGCTGATGTCAGCTGATGTTGAATTCCACTGGAGCTTGCTAAGAAAGTGTCTTCCATTTGAAAAAGTTTGTTTTTCACATAGTCTGTAGTTAAATTAATGTTACTATTCTCCATGGCCAATCGCATAGGTTGAAACTCTGGGGTAAGACCTTGAAGAAGTAGAGCAGCTAATAACTCGTCGTCAACTTCCTTACCCAAGTCTAACAAGTCCTGTGATGTTGCCATCATCGAAGTCACATATTCTCGAACAGACTGAAATTGCTCTAATCTCATGCTTACTAGCTTAGTTAGAAGCCGGCAGCGATTGTTCAGACCTTTATCTTCAAACGCATTCATTAATGCTTCCCAAGCATCTTTAGCCGTTTTAGATTTACGTACATGCACCAAGCAATGAGGTCTGATCATTAAGCAAATTTTTGCTCGAGCTCGTTGATCTCTCTTAGTACCTGAAACATCTGTGACCGGGGGTGTAACACTCGTGTACTCCCATAAATCATCATGTACTAGGTATAATTCCATCATGAACTTCCACGTAGCGTAATTGCTATTGCCATCCAATTTCTCCATTGAAGGGAGGCCACTTCCACTCGAGGGCCCCGAAGTTCCAGTTTCTTGAGTCTGGGTTGGTGATGAGTTCCGAAAACTCCCACTGTGAGGCATTTTCGTAGAAATCGCTTAATTACAAGATGCGGCCCATAACCTATTGGTAGAGTTCGATACGCAGTGAAATAAATAAGCTGTACAATAAATTTGGGTTAAAATTTATTGCGACACGACCAGACACAAGAAAAGAATGGACACAGAACGACAAATGTCAAATATGAAATTACAAAGAAAAAGAATAGAAAATAGTTGTGTACCATGTCTAAACCTCTTTGATAACATGGAACCTATTTTCATTCTAACATTGAGTGCGATCGTGGTCAAAGCAACCTGCGCACTGCCCGCCGCGCAGCGCGCTGCGCCCGTGCAGAGTGCGTGGGCGCGGGGGCTTAACGCTTAGCATAACTTCTACTAGCAAATAAAACTGCCAAACTTGAGGTTTTAGAGCACTGTGATTGGTCCGTCTGAGGTTATGCGTCGCCCTTGCCTACTGTAGTGCCACCGCTTATATTGTTTTGTTTCTTATTTTAGCAGCGGGGGTTTACCCGGCTATGTGGAGTCTATAGGTTATATAGTCTGTGGATTCTATCTAGTAATGTGTGTTGTGGATAAGTACAGTGATAGATCACATGAAAATGATACTTTCACTGACCTTATGTAAAATGGTATTTTCTTTTATAAAAAGCCAGCTCACTAGTAGGTAATTGTTTTTTATAAACTTCTATACGTGTTTTTCGCTATTCCAGAGTCCAATAAGAAATATGAATTCCCTGGCCCTCATCAATCCGGAGTCAGAAGAAACTGATGCAATCAGCAGAGCGTTTACCCACATCACACAGTTGAAGAAGACGGAGGTGGAACTGTAAGGAAAACCTCAATCAAATCGCCCAGAGGGGCTAGCACGACATACTCGCGAGTCGTTTGTCGCTCAGTGCGTCTCTCTCGAACTAGTCAAGTATGTAACGGATGCACTGAGCGACAAACGACTCGCGGGCAGGTCGTGCTAGACGTGCAGTGTGGTACACCTTTAAATATTTCTAATTTGTGTTATTTATTCATTCTAGGCGTCTCAAAATTCACGGTTGGGACATTAAGAAAGCGATAAAAGAGTTTTACGAGGAATTGAGGAAGGATAAAATTACTGCGGACAAATTTATTAACGACGAATTCGACGATTTCTCTGACACTTCATCACTTATTGATGATATGGATCTCGCTGATTGAAATATAATTATAAAACGTGATACAAGTTTTTTTTATTTTGTCCATCGTTCAGGTACCGAGCACTTTGCTTGAAGCTTGATATGAATATATTATATTAATGCAAATTTAAATCCTTGGGAAGACAAAGGACCAATGTTGATGAAAACGACATCGGTCGTTAGAGCCGTTTCCGGGAACCCAATTATATATACTTACACAATGTACCTACCTGAGTTGCTCGCTTAAAGTAATAAATTCAATTTAAAAGTTAAACTGGCTCTATCATAAGACCAATAAATCTATGAAGGTTTATTGGTCTCCTATTTAGAATTTACTTTTATGTAGACAAATTTGTATAAAGTATATACGTTTTGTCATATGCTTAAAGAAAAAAAAATAGCAAAATTCTGCCTCTTACGAACACAGTAGATAGGACCTGAAATAATTGAAATTCGTAAATTTACGCTAACGGAAAGATTAACTTATTATAAAGAAATTGCAACTTTCGTTACACGTTTTTAATAATTTTAAAATATTGTGAGTGAAACCGTACTTGGTCTATGGCCTTATTTAGCGAAGTTATTATCTGTACCTGTGCCAAATTTGTGCTCAATAATACGTTAAGCCATTCGTGAGATGAAGAGTCTCGACAGACGGACAGACAACAAAGTTATTTTACAAGGGTTACCATTTTTTTTTTTCAATAATTGATACGAGACCCTAAAAATACATAAGCCATTAAAACCACAACACAAACGTCTTTAAAAAAATTGGCAGTATGGTTTCAGGTCTTAAGCCCTGTATGTAAGTGGTGAACATACGAAAAAGTCAGACTGTCATTGATCTGTTCTGTCACTGTCAAACAAATTGCATAGAGATTTTTACGATTGGTTGGTTTGTTTGCACTATTAAAGCAATATACTATGCATAGATAATACTGTGCAATTTGTGCATTCAGTAACAGTAGGCATGAACAAGTGAAGTACTGTTCATTTCCTTTTATTAATGCCGTGGTTTGAGTGAATCGACAGTTTCCAGTTTTGTGACTTAAAAGTAGTTCAGGCTCCAATAAAGTTATGTCAAACAACATGAACCAAGGATCTAACATGCCTTCTATGGGTTCCATGAATCCCTCTGGAGCGATTCAGTACGCGAACAATCCGTTGCAGAGTCCGCAGCTGCAGTCCAGCTCAATACAAAGCTCGCCAACGCAACACAGTCCTATGGGCACGCAATCTCAGATAGGCGCGAAAGTTAACCAAAGTGGTGGAGGCGACCAGACTACTCAGGTACCGTTCTTATTTTTTTTATCATTAGGTAGTTAGAACTACTATGATAAAATGTTAAAAGTAAGTTACTTAGTTCTTTTACATGCATGTTTGTTTGCTTGAAAGGTCCTACCTACAACGTTAAGATTCAGTAGTATTTGATACAGCTAATGTATGCAGTTTGGTATAAAAGGCTACTTGGGCCAATTCGAAAATGTGTTCACTTATTTAAAAGCCACTAAATTTAAAATAAGAAACTTCAAACTCTATTTTGACAGATTTGTGCATAAAAATTTTGTTTGACGTTTCTTATTTTAAGTTTAGGAATTTTTAAATTAGGAAGACACCGTTTCGAATTGGACCCACAATTAGGCACAAAGTGTTTCATTACGTTCTTTTGCTTGTATTCTAATGATCAATTGCAAACATTATAAGCTCTTAAAATTAATACACTTATAAATACATCTTGTCTTCAGCTCCTGAGTAGACCGAGACTTCAAGAGTTGGTGAGAGAAGTGGACCCCACAGTGCAGCTGGATGAGGAGGTGGAAGAAATGCTGCTACAGTTGGCTGATGACTTTATTGACACATCCCTCAATGCTGCTTGTGCCCTTGCCAAACACAGACATGCTCCCACAGTGGAGTTACGAGATGTACAGTTACATTTAGGTGAGGTGATGACGTGTGCTTTCACTCGTGTACTGCTTTGGGCAAAATATTTTATGCCAATTTTCAGTTCCCAAAAAACTTATCGCAGTAGTTTCACTTCCCAAACGAATCTCTAGCATATTTTATTTTCGCATTTTATCATTTGGCATCATTTTGCTTTATCAGGGGTAGATTATGTTAGGGTTAACTTGTGTCTTACGTAAGTACTTATTTGTTAAAAAATACTTTTGCTAACTGTTAATGAGTGGACTGTAATTAATTTGACGAATTTTAAATACGAAATATACAAGTAGCCTTGAGAGTCAAAAGACACTTACCTTATCTGGTGCAGTGTGTGCGTGTCTCCAAAGCATCAGATACAGGGCCACTGGACTTCCTTGTGCTAGCCAGACTTACCGTACAGTCCTGGGTTACCTGCTATCTGATGACCACGCAATGGCAGTGTCCTCTGGACCTTTCAAGGCACTATATATCTGGTTCTAAGCAACCGACACTATTTTAAGGCTTAGAACACAAATTTTACTTTATTTGAAAATAACGATGCGATATGATCGGCGCGCGATCTCGAAGAGAGGGAAACGAAAATCTGTGTCATTCAAACTGACACTTCAACTAATGTTGCTATGTTGAATTAAAAACTAAGAGAAAACGGAACATGTTAAATTGCGATAAGTTGATTTGACTAATAAGTTTTTGCCAAATTATAATTTGACTAAATTAGTTTGGGATCTGATGCTTTGGGAAAAGTTTTATGCCCATACATTACTAATCCGCTTTGACTACAATTGACATGTTGACTGCCATGACGGTGTCTTAACAAAACTAAACATTCCTGTGTGGCTGTGAGTGTCATCAGCAGGACTAGAGAAACCATGTTTGAGCTAATGTGGATTAGGAAATACTTTGGTTGATATGTGGATGGAAGTCAATGCGTTTTTAACATCCTTGTTGTGAGATTATTTGTAATTCAGTTCATGCCTTGCAATGTGACACAAAATATTTCTTATTTACATTTTCATAACAATTTTTAATCAACTTGAAAAAAGGTGGAGGTTAATCTTTTCATTTCCATCCATTCATTTAGGGAGCGTTCAAGTATTACCTAACGCAATATTTGGAGTTTTTTGACCCCCACCCCATGTAACGCGCCGTAACGTATTTCTGTACCCCCCTTCCCGCTAGTAAAATTTCAAAAGGTCATTCCAAAAATGAGTGAGAGAACGCGATCGTTCTGAAGGGTTAAAAAAAATGTTAGTTCAAACCCCCCTCCCGCCTCTGGAATGCATCGTAACGTTTTACAAGACCCCCCCCCCCCCCCCCCAAATTCGTTACGTTATACTTGAACGCTCCCTTATCTGTATAGTTATTATATGTACCAACTGCATGTCACTGTAGAAATATTTGGTAATTGACATTTAAAAAAGTGGATTCAACATTTTCTAAGCGCCAACACCCAAGCCTCTGTTCAAAGTTCCTAAGCAATATTGCAAATTATTTTGCTGCGTTATGGTATAGGGTCCAGCACAGTTCTTGAGGCATGAGCAAAAACATTGGAGATAGTTACGCACAGGAACACTCTTCTAAAACACCCAAAAATTACTTATGTGCAGTGCATTCAAGTTCATGCCTTTTGAAACATGCTATTATTATTATTATAGATTTTATGCAAAGGCAGCTTATAGCTGATACGTGCATAATCAGTGTCCACTTGTGTTTTTTAATTTAAAATGTTTATCAAGTCTATTTTTAAAAGAGTTAACCGAGGGTGCACTTATCACTGTCTCCGGTAAACTACCTCACCTTCACTACGCGGTTTAATAGGAAGTGGCGCCTGGGGTTGCTAGCGCTCAAGGAGCGTGACAGCTTCAAAGAGTGCCCTCTCAGGGTTGTGTTTTTATTCTTTATGAATAGTTCATTCAATGCTGGTACATCATAGCATCCTTGCAGTATCTTGTAAGTCTCGATCAAATCACCACGCTGCCAGCGTTGTTCTAAAATTGTTAGGTCTAGTTCTCTCAGCCAGCTGCTAGTACCAGTTGCTCTTATTAACTTGACAGCAAAGGCTGCTGCATCATAAAAATGCCATATGCGACGTCACGCAAGGTTCGTTATTATCAAGATAATTATTTTCTGTGATACTAATCATGAACATTTTATTATCTATGCTGATTCTAAAAGCCGTGCTACATGGTTGGCAACCGAGCTCCCGACCAAGGTGACCTTACTGGTTTACAACCGTGTAGAAGGTGGTATGCAACCAAATGCCCTGTTGGCAACCGTGTAAACGGAAACGCGGCGGCGGGAGCAACAAACCATCAACCAAGATCACCTTGGTTGGGAGCTCGGTTGCCAACCGTTTAGCACAGCGTTTAGTTTTGTCTCTAACTTTTTACAATTAAAATAATAAAATGTGTAAATAAGACATTTATGTTTATTATTTCAATAACTAAAAAAGTGTTAGTTTTCGTCATTTTCATTCCTGCAAATTAAGTTTTGTGTTTAGTTACATTGTCCTTTCATGCATTAGAATACCTACTCCCGAAGCGTCGCATATGTTTTCTTTTTCCAATAACTTTATTATTATTAAGATAATTATCAGTTGTCGCAATGTAATGTCGAATGCTGTCTGCTAATTGTATACACCATTATAAATTATTCATCATTATTAACACCTACCTGTTTTTTCCAGAGAGACAGTGGAACATGTGGATACCAGGGTTCGGAAACGAGGAGGTGCGTCCATATAAACGCGCGGCGGTCACGGAAGCCCATAAACAGCGAATGGCGCTCATACGGAAGACCATCAAGAAATACTAGTTTTATCTTTTATTTTAAATTGCCAGGAAAGCACCACATTCATTGATTCAATTTAATGCAAAAAATATGTTAAAAATTACCTGCTGAAAATGTTCTATGGAAGTTTCCGGAATTGGTTATTTTTGTAATTAGGCGTAAGGAAGGGCTGTTCTCATTAAATCTTATTATATTAAAAAGTGATTTTACTGCGGCATACTTAGAATTCAACTATAACTTAGTTTTAAAACCAAAGCCAGCATGCATGGATCATGTTTAAGACTTAAGTAATTACAGAGTTCTTAATAACTAAACTTTTCGTTTAGACTAGATCTAATATCAGTTGTGTAGGTGTAAGGGTGCCTTTCCACTGTAGCGGAGCGGGGCGGAAATGAGCCGAGCTATCCAATCGGATTGCTTTATCGTATGTCATTGAAATATTTGACATACGATAAAGCAATCTGATTGGATAACTCGGCTCATCTCCGCCCGCTCCGCTTCAGTGGAAAGGCACCCTAAGGATAGTTTAGGTTAGGTTACCTTTATGTTACATGAAAAGTAAAGATTTTCGTATGGCAAATGTTACTGGTAAAGGGCATGTACTTAAATAAAACACAACATACAATTAACACAATTTATTCTAAAATTATAACAATCAATAATTCCTTAAGTAGGTACCTATTCCAAATGCATTCAATGATTGAAATGATTATTTTATATGGATGTTGATAAGTGAAACAATAGGCGCATTCCATATGAACTGCTATCACAATACAAATAAATAATCAAATAAAAAAGAACTTATTAAGATCACAATAAATAAATACCATCGTAGTAGATATAAAGTGTTATTGTTTATTTTGTCGTAAGTATCTTCCGTCCAGCCTTTATGGATGGTCGATAAAACAAATCTAAATATTTATCTTGCGAGTGAAGCTAAAATATCACAAATAAGGTGATGAGAAAATTAAAACAATAAACAAATTAGCGGGAAAAACAATTCGTTTTACCGAAACTCAGAGTCAAACATTGAACTGACAAAGGATCGGGCGTCAAAATGGGCCAAAAACCAACAGAGCTGAGAGTAAGGCCATTAAATAGATGGCCTACTTCATTTTGTAGAAAACATATATTGATAATACAAATTTTTAATTATTCTAGTCTAGTATAATACGGTTTATCGCCCTACATAGAAGCATCCGTCCCGAACGCACTTACGGGCTTGCCAGCTTTGCCATGCTTTATGTAGGTTTGGTGCCTATAGCACAGAATAGATAATAGTACTAACGTACAGAAGAATCACTCCCAAACAAAAACGGCGTTTAGGTACAAAAATATGCCTAATCATGCCTTCTCTTCTCTCCGTCGCATAAAACGTGCTCTTTCGTGTACGCTAGGGTTGTCAGTTTTTATCCGCGTCATTCAACAACAATAACGCGCGAATCGCCCAGCGCGTGAGCGAGCGGCAACCTACCGCGATTTACACCTCCGAGCAACGCGACGGCCGAGCGTACCTAAAATGCGGAGTGAAACCCGCCTGCCTATAGTAGAAAATGAATTACATATAAATACCTATTCAATGACCTAACTCTCAGCTCTGTTGGTTTTTGGACCATGCTTCATACAAAGTTGCCCATGGATCTTTGCTTCTGGAATCTCGGTTATGTTAAAGCTAAATAGCATCACACCATACTGACTGGAATATGAACATCCCATACTTTAAGTACATTTAAAATTAAATCTAGGCAGAACATGTCCGGGTTTTTTATTTTCGTGAAAGTACCAGACTTTCACTTTGGAATGTCAAATTAAAAAAAAAAACATGTCAAATTTAGCTTGAACGCTTACAAGTATAGTTTCATCAAGTTCTCATCTAGTTATGAGATAAAAATCTTATCTAAAGCGATTAATTATCACAAAAATAGGTCATGGCTTGGCCACGTGATAATACTAAAAACACAAATTCCTAATACAATAGCAAGTGACGTTTACCGCGTACTCTAAACTGTGAAAATTTGAACTAGTACTCTAACAAATTCAGTAAGTACAATACGTTGACGGGGATTTAAAAATCACCTCGAAGAAACAATCTTTTAAAGTGTTTCTATTTAAAAGTAAAGCCTACATAGACAAGACTATTCTAAAAGGGGTAGATAGGTAAGAAGTGCTCTACATTACTTAAATACATAATGCCAATACCATTATGTATGCCAAAACAAACATTAGCAAAATCCATATTAACTCTGCTACGCTATCTCGCGTGATATTTCAATATTTAATTTAAATCCTTTTCAAGAGCACTATACGCCTTACTGTCCGGGGTTAGCAACCCTTTTCACTAGGAAATGCCATCTCAATTAACTTAGAGCAGTTACTACCCGAAAATTAATAGTCAAGCCAACCTAAGCGTGGCAGGCTTCGTCTTTCCCAACAATGTAAAGTTGATCCGAGGAGTCCACCTTCTTCCAGTGTAGAGCCTTCGACTTGATTGTCACTGGGATCTGAAACAAAATTAAATTACATCAAGTTTCGTAGGTATAAAGTAGGTAAGTTTATCAGGATTTTTTAACTGCACCGCGTCGTTCTCGATAATGCAATCTTAGAAATTTACCTACTTCCGATTGAACTCAGTGAGGCTATAAAACTGTTTAATTACAATCGAACCAGGGGCGTAACTACCGCCGTATCTGCCGTATCAATTATACGGGGCCCCCGGGCCACGGGGGCCCCCAACGTGCGTGAGCAAGACAGAAGTAAAAAAAGCAAGGGCCCCCAAACAAATTTTTATACGGGGCCCCGCCAAGGCACGCTACGCTTCTGAATCGAACTAACAGGAAAGAAGGTTTCTTTGCCTATGCAATTTCAAAATGTATAAAGGGGTTCTCCTTCGAGGCCTCACCACAGAATAGATAATAGTAGGTACCTACTAAAGTAGCTTCACGTCCTTTATAAAGGACGAAGTTCAATTATTTTCAACTTAATCTTAATTTCACAGTAAGAAAAGCTGTTTTAGTTTCTGGACCCTAATTATCCACAATCCAAATTGTACCTTGCAAAAGAGCCTATATTGTTATGGTCTATTGTTAGGTTATTTTGATGCTATAAATGCTCCGAATATGGGCGGAAAATCGGCCGAAGTAGAAGAACGGGTAGTCTCGTAGTTTGATGTTTGTCACGTACCTTAATACCTTATTCGGGTCGGGAGAGTATTAATTAAAGGTTCAAAAGTGTCACAAACTTAAAAGAAAGCCCCTTAGATCCGGATTTAGACACCGTGCCCGATAAACAATTTCTCTGTCTAAACATGACTAGGACATTCCTAATTTTACGAAAATAAAACTTTTACTATGATATAACTGTAGTTCGCTATTTTACAATTAAGTTCATAGGGATATAGTTACTTAAGTCTTGTCTAAAGGCACAGAATAAATTAAACTAAAGCACATAGTAAGTATTTAACTACCTATCGAGCTCAATGTATTTAAGTGTCATAGAAAATACGTCATGTGACGTTTGTGTGGATAGTAGCCAATAAAGCGGTTTAGACGAGACACACCTACATCCAAAATAGATAATCTAACGGGCAAAATGACTATTCATGAACCGATTTTCGGTAACAGTATAGAAACTACAAACGAATGCAGGAGACAATGAATGCACTTAATAGGAGACTTTTTATCATCATTCATTTTATGTACATTCCCAGTTTGAACAATAAAGTAATGGTTATTAGATGTATTAGATGTGTAAATCGATAATACACATACATACATAGCATCACGCCCGAAATCCCTAATGGGGTGGGCAGAGCCACAAGACTACTTGTGGCCACGTTCGATTAATTAGTCCTAAAATGGTATGATGAACCGTATGGTGACAGGTGATCAGCCCATCGCCCAATACAGATAGTCCACCATGTTGGAGAGGACCCGTCCCTTAGTCGACTTTTACGACATGCCAGGATGATAAGCATCTGCACGCATTCTATGCTATTTCTTCACTCCCAGTGCAGCAGAGGAGTAAATCGATAATGCTTCCTAAAAATCTGCACATTTATAACTCGGAAAATTAATCAGCGACGCAACAGTATCTAATCTTATCGAGAAGAGTAACTTTCAAGATTACTGAGGATATAGGTGTAAACACCTGATAAATAGACATTTCACATATTTCAAAGGCAAAGTGATTAATCAAAGAACTTGAACAAACGCCAATACTTAACAAAGTACCTGCTAGAATGCGGCGATAAATTTTATGTCTGGGAATGTCTGGGATTCTTTGAAGTCCAAAGTAATTATTCGTACAGTTCTCAGCACGTCGGTACTAAATTATTTAGTGGCATACGTGATTCTCATAATCACGTATGCCACGCAGTACAAGGAAATTCAACGTATTAAATATATGGAGTGCAATGTATCGCCACTTACCGTTTTTCAGGTAAGATCGTCAATGAGCCAAATTTGGCGTCATTATTATGACTTTATAGGCATGATTCAAAATATAGCGCATCGCTAATGGTGGATCATATATCATATACAAATTAAAGCGTAAAACAACTATATATTATGATGATCGTCGGCGTAAACAAAGGCAAGCTCCTGTTATCGATATAATTAATGGAGTTTGCACAGGTAAAGAATAAATACTGGCATGCTTATCGAAGTAAATGAGATACCAGCTGTGCCGTGACGTGTTAACACCATACCTTTTAACCGGCAAGGTCAATTGATTATGGAAAATACGAATATAATAATAAATGAATACGTTAAGTAACTCGCTCCTAATCAATTGTATCTGACTACACACTTTATTGAACAACAAACAAATTAACCCATTAAATACAGACATACCAAGGCAAAATAATGCTCTAGATATTTTATAGCTAACCTTTGATCATTTCATAATATGTCTATGTCCAATTGAGAAGTAACGATAACTGTAAATATTGTATAGTAAATATTCTATGTGCATTATTATTGATATTGTAATTTGTGCACCTAATAGGTACCTACCTTTATAATGTTTATTTTTGCATATTGAAAACCCGATAAAATATAATGATATATACCTAAATTTAAATGCGCTAATTTAAACAGGATATTTCCTATTATGATAGATTACGATGACGTACAATACAGACTGTTATAAATTCTTTCTTTCTTCTTTCGTTCTTTTGTTTTTTGTGTGTGTGTTGTGTCCTAGATGTACTAACTTTTAGTGTATAAGCTCTGAGTGTTTACTAATAATATTGTATATGGATCATTATATATGGAGATCTGAAATAAATAAATAAATAAATAAAATAAATCGATATTCATATATAAAACCGAAATACCACTCCTACACTGACTAATCACGTAATCTCAGGAAATACCATTAACCTACAAACTTGAAATTTGGCAGGTAGGTTCCTTTTAGGGTGTAGAATGTAGACAAAAAACTGGTCCTTTAAAAACTGGCCAAGTGCGAGTCGGACTGACGCACGAAGGGTTTCGTACCATTATCGATAAAAGCGACAAAAAAATCATGTTTGTTGTATGGGAGCCCCCCTTAAATATTTGTTTTATTTTAATTTAATTATTTGTTTTCAAAGTGAATATATAACTAAATATTCTGTGAATATTTCGAGCGTCTACCTGTTGACGTTATCAATATCGAGCAAAAACGAGCAAAAAATCACGTTTGTTGTATGGGAGCCCCCTTAAATATTTATTTTATTCTGTTTTTTAGTATTTGTTGTTATAGCGGCAACAGAAGTACATCATCTGTGAAAATTTCAATTTTTATCGTATTTATCAAAGATCACTTACGGGCTGGACTTTAATTTTAATCACGACTTGATAGTTACAATTAAATAACTAAACGCCAGCAAAGGTCTTTTATAACGACCCTTTGATAATAACTCTTATCAATAAAGCGCACTGCGAGTTTCCCAGCCGCTGAAAACTAGGGCACCCGTTGCACAATTTAATACATCCGTTTCGTCACGCGCCTCGCCTCGTCATGCGATATGATTTTCCTTTAGGTTTTAAGGACAGCCTACGCGTCTCATGATATCTTTACTCATGTGAGAGAACCCAAAACCCAATTTGACGATGATAATTATAAATAAGTGTTAATTTCAAAAATAGCCCTTAAAACATTACTTAACCTGTTTATAAAGATTTTTAAGATCTATTTCCGAAGTACTTTTTCTAATTGAACTGTATTTTAATATTAATAACAACTTATCCCTTTGTGATTGTCAAAAATACAAGTTAAATATAATAATTACAAATCATGAAGTTTTTATGAATCATCCATAGCAACTTCTTTCCACTAGTCTATTATTCTAACTAGTCTATATATATCAAACAAGAAGCTGACTGACTGACTGATCGGGTGACATACCTAGACATAGCTAGAAGTCTGAAATTTGGTACAGGTATTTTTTAGGTAATGTAGGCGCCCGCTAAGAAAGGATTTTACGAAAATCAATCCCTAAAGTGGTGAAAAAGGAGTTAACAATTTGTATGGAAATCCGTCATTTTTTAGCTTATTAACATGAAAATGAGAATTTAGGCTTCTGAATAAAAACAAAGGCGCACTGGAAAAGCATTTTGAAAAATAAATTTTGGGGTAGTTTTGAAATTCCATCCCAAAAGGGGCAAAGTTTATATGGAAAATACCGCGGGCGAAGCTGTGGCGGGTTCTCTATTCTATACATATAAAACAGTACCGTGACTCACTTATAGACAACGCACAGCCTAAACGGGTGGTCCTAGACGTTTGAAATTTGGAGGAGACATTCCTCGAGTACCCTAGAGGTGCACTAAGGAGGGATTTTATGAAATTACATCCCTAAAGGGGTGAAAAGAAGTAATAAAGATTGTATGGAAAATACCGCGGGCCAAGCTGTGGCGGGTCTACTAGTTATATTATATACAAGCGAGCCGGTCATATTTTGGGAAGCGTCTGAATGACGTCACAGCAACGTAGATTGTGCAACACTTGTTTTTTTTTTCTATAGCTTAAAATGTGCCTTTGGATTGCGCCATTGTGTTATCACTTGTTATATGGATCACGTCATGTGGTGTTGAAGTGTTAGATGCGTTCTAATAGCAATTAGCATTTAATTGAGACTATTTGCGATTGTCATGCGCAGTTTATCTAACCCATGCCCGCAACTCGCTCGCAAATCTATTAGTGCGACCCTAACCTTACAGGCATGAAAGGTGTTCATTTGATTGGCAAGTGACAGCTAAGAGGTCATACTGAGATAACTATCAGGGGCTCCACATTAACTAAAGGATATGGTATATCATTTAACTAACTAGACCTCAACCCATCAATATGCAAGAATGTTGGTCTCAATTGACAATTGGTTCCAAGCGATCGGCGTAAGAATGAACTATAGCAGAGGTTTTTACATCACATTCGCCGCGGTGTCAATGGCCCTGACTCCACTTGCAATATTCGCATTACAAAGTCGTTTGTTTATATACCTATAAGGGAAGGCAAACGAACATGCGAGTCAGAGTCTCCTGATGGTAAGTGATCATCGCCGCCCATGAACATCACTAATCCCGAAGGAGTCATTGAGCCGTTGCCGACCTTTTACGAAAAACAACTCTTCTCTTGAAGGCCCCAATGTCGAAACCGTCCGGGAACACCGCTGATACGTGGCAGGAAGTGTCTTAAAAAACGCACAGTAGATCACCATTCATCAAGATGGTATTGGTGAAATTATAGTTTTCGGCGAGGCTGATTATACTTACAAGATTTTTCGGCGTAGATCTAGTTCTTTTTTATGATGGCATCACCAATTTAACTCGCTTTTTTTAAAGGTTACGCAGTCAGATTTTTATATTTTTTATTCGATGTACATAATTTTTTTCGCTTTATATGGACGGTTTGAGTAGCGAGAAATTATTCCAAAATGTAGATATTTCAGATAATTGTATATAAAAAGTACTTAAATAAATACCAACGCGTTATTTGTATTTGCAAAACATGTAACAAAAAATATAAATTAAATAAATTTTATTTCTGCGATTAACCAAAAATTGATTGACTTTCGAGGAATTGAGGACTTTGGTAATGTGACTTAATGCCGGTGAGCAACCGAGCTCTCAACCAAGGTGCCCTTGGTCGGTGGGTCGTTTTTCACCGCCGTCGCGCTTCCTTCTACACGGTCGCCAACAGGGCCAAAACAGGGTGTTGCCAAATTTTACATCTTTTCAACTGGTTTAGCAACTAAGATTTCAATTTAGCGTCTAGCACATTTTCTAGCAACTTTTGTTATACAGGCTTTTTGCTAAAGTATATTTGGATAATAAAGAAATCGCATATTAACATTAGAATATTTTGTTGTTTGAGAAACTAAAATGACCGTTGCGTGTCATCAATACTTTCCCGGCAATCGCCTTCATATAAATAAGCTTAATTTTATAATTTTGAAATTACAACAATAATTGAACTTTTTTTAGGATTCCGTACCTAAAGGGTAAAATCGGGACCCAATCCCCAATCGCCTGAAGCGACACAATTGCGCTCGCGTGCTTGGCATCCCGCGGCTACACGGTGAGCAACGGCGGTGTCGAACCGCGGTCGCCAACACACGCCCGTCCGCCAAGGGCGTTGCAAGGTCAAACGAAATTTGGTTGGCCACCACCTTCTACACGGTTGTAAACCAGCAAGGTCACCTTGGTGACCTCCATACTTGGTGCCATACATCGTCAAACAAAAATAAAAGTCAACCTATGGGAAAAACACAAAGTGAAAAAAAAATCTCTGCCCTTACCTTCTTAGTGAGTTTTCCGTCATCACCAATAAGGAGCTCCTCAAGCCCAAAGACGAGCGGGGACCAGTTCCCGAGATGGAAGATGCGCGAAGACGTGCCCCGCGTGACTCTGAACTCAATAGTTTTTGCCATCAGTACGTTTGTGATCATGAACACCGACTTCTTGCCCTTCAGATCTGGAATAAGGTATACAATTTTATAACACGTACATACAGGCCTAATATACTTCTATGATTGCTTATGCCTTGATGGGTTAATTAGGTTCACATTTCACCAAGGCTCAAATAGCTCAAGTCTTTTTTATAAATTTTGGATTAGATTGAACTTCATTTACAAATAAATAGTAGGTAAAAAGCTAAATAAAACTGCTGCTAAATTAAAAGTATCCCTAGAAATTAACAATAATTTGTAAAAAGTATTGCGCCATAAGTGAATAGTAGCAGTGGTTCATAGAATAGCGCCAAGCAACGTGTGTGTGTAGGTAGGTACGCGTGTGTGCGCCGTAGTTTGTCGGGGAAAGTCTCTTGAAGTTCTCTTTAAAGTGAAAAAGACATAATTTATTTATTTCCTTGCATTATTATTCTGATTTAAATGAAGTGATTCAAATTATCTCAACTCTGCGTCCTTAGCATGGTTGACTCGAGGATAAGTCAGCGTCTTATCTCCAAGTGCATTTAGACATCATTTTAGTATTAGAGAGATGCATCTCTCTTACAATAGTGCAGACAAAAGATATAGTCATAGAGATAACACGGGATTAAGTTATTCCCATGTCACCCGTCTAGATACCGCTGCTGGCATCATTATGTAGTATTGTAATGGTGCACCGCAGCTTAAGTGAAGTCATGTAATCTTGAAGGGTTTCTAAGGCTAAGGCTGACTAAGGGTTTGTAAAAAAAATGATAGGGCTTCATAATAGTAGTCTTTTGTCCTGATATATTTACTGTTTGAATTGAAGGACTATTTTATAATTATACCTTTATTATTGACATCCAGGTAGATATTGTTCTCCAAGTTTTTGTCCTTTGGAATGCTGGCACGAGCGAAGTTAACCATGATCACTCGCACTTTGTTCTTGATTGTCTCATCCTGCAGTGTGATCTAAAAAAAATAAAGACTTTTGATATGCATAAGACTATAGGAACCTGAACCCATAACCTGCTCCTTCAGTATGTTCTGGCAGTTTAACCACATAGTATTCTACAGCTACTGTAGTGGATAAGTTCAATGGTAAGCATAAAGACAAGTATTCATGTTTGAATTGTTTGTACTTTGTTTAGATCGCTGAGTTGCAATGGAGTTACTCCATTGGAGTAGTCTTGTTTGTTGGACAGAAATACGTTTTGTTTAAGTAAAATTTAGATTCCTATTGCAGAAACTACTTTTAAATGTATTGTAGGTCCACTTCTTCTTCTACATTGTCTTATATAATATATTTTTATACTAGCCGTGTCTGCAATTTTGTTCAGGTGGGACTGGGATGGAAAATATCCTACGTTTTATTACAAGACAACCTATCTGTCTGCTAAATTTCATGCAAACCTGTTTAGCTGTATGTGTGCAATTGAGGAACAAACATCCAAACATCTCCATATAAATTCACCTTATTAGTAGTATGGAATCATGTTAGAATATTTTTGTACGCAATATTATTGTATATTGTATTTTTGTATTGTAACATGCAAATGACAAATAACAATAATAATATACAATAAGTCTTTATATTAAGTTAGATCAGCTCAGATATATCTTCAATATGAAAAAAGACTAATATTAACACAAGTCATTAGGGATTCATAAAATTTACCAAGAAGTGGGTAAAAAAACTTGCATTACTCAGTTTCAACAACTGATACTCGGAAAGCACTTTTATAAATCTTAAAATGCTATGTAGTACCGATGTAGTGAATAATTCTTTCCCATGTATTTTACCAGAAACATTCGTATTTGTCATGCTACTGCAGTCAGTCATCTTGATGTGTACTGAGAGTGACTGAAGCAGCATGGCAAATACGAATGTTTGCGAATAAATATAATGGGAAAGGATTATTCACTACAATATTCTATAAGATTTTTTAATTTTTAAACTTTTTGGAAGTTGCCTCATTAAAAACTAGCATTAAAAGGGAAGAAGTACCATTAGAGATATCTAAAAGATAATAAGAATTGCAAAACAAAATTTGGTTTAACATTAAGAAACATTAGCAATGAATTGCAAAACAAGTTTATATTTAAAATATATTCACCAGCGGTTAATTCTAGGTCTCCAAGTTGCATAAATTAAATATATTTTAATTGCTAATGTCCCCATTCTAAAATGAATTTAAATAAGAAATGTAAACAATTTGAAGCTGTTGTGTAATTCATAACAAGAACTCTCTCTATTATTCTCAATATTCTAATTACAATATTGTGTATGTAGTTCCAAGCTGAAATTTTAAATTAAATTCAAAGTATTTTTCCATCACTTTGTGTAACATGCATAGTAAAGTGTACCCTGGGCAACACCGCCCGGCGATGCCTTAGGGGCAGGTCAAGGTCATAAGTACAAGGCTTGAAAAATCATTTTTTTATAAGCTAAAGTTTATTAGATTTTATGGCTTACCTTTACGCTCTCGTGCGGAAATTTAAAGCCCGCCTCATGAAAATCACCCTCTTCCAACCATTTCACGTAATCTCCATTAGATTTCGCCTTATTTATATTCTTGCTCAACTCCCCGAGAGGCGTGAACATTTTACCGTTCGTCTCTTTTTCATTTGGAACGAACAGAGACGTGCATTTGTATAAATCCGCTTCCGTGATGTGCGGAATACAAACTAACTGACTACTGCCGATTTCTATTTCAATTTCGTCTCTGATGAATGGCCACGCATCTTCAAGCTTGAGTGACTTCAGGCTCTCCAGGCTCACATCCTTGCGGATCTCGTGCGAGTACAGCGACTTTACTAAAACTTTCAATTTCTTCGGCATATTGTTTGAAATATTTCACCCAGTTGTTAATGAAAACACAAGCGACGTGTACTCCCCGTAGCTGTCACAAAATGACTAACTTTTTTAGCGTTCTGTTTTAGACGAGGCACAGACCAACAGACGGTATAATCCGTCACCACGTGGTCATCACACAGCACACACGGCGTGCAGTGTCTTGGTCAATATCAGCCATGCATGTTTAAGTGACTTTGTCTAAATATTAATTAAAAGAAATGTGTGGGAAAATCAGATACAACTAGTTGCTTATTCTGTTTTTATTATCACTGTAGGCCTAGCACACTAGTTTTTATCGCGCACATAAAGCATCTGTCACTTTTTAACTAATTGCGGGTGCGAAAGGGACTAATGCTTTATGTGCGCGATAAAAATTAGTGTGCTAAGCCCTCTGGTAGATTGCATTGAAGGTAAAAGCTATATTTATTGTCCAAATTGCCAATCCAAACTTGTCTTTCTATCGCCGAAATTAGTCACATCAATATATACATACATACATATCATCACGCCCGAAATCCCTAATGGGGTGGGCAGAGCCACAAGACTACTTGTGGCCACGTTCGATTAATTAGTCCTAAGATGGTATGATGAACCGTATGGTGACAGGTGATCAGCCCATCGCCCATACAGATAGTCCACCATGTTGGAGAGAACCCGTCTCTTAGTCGACTTTTAGGACATGCCAGGATGATAAGCATCTGCACGCATTCTATGCTATTTCTTCACTCCCAGTGCAGCCGAGGAGTAGAGTACATCAATATATACATAGATCTAAGTTAGTAACTAATTTAACTTGGACACTGTACGTAATGTCTGAAATAAAAATACTACCTATTTATTATTATTTGGCCTTTCATATACCTAACTACTTAAGTAGGTATTTATGATTATGAACCAATGGTTATTAATTGTACCCGATTGCAAAAAAGTTGAGCATCAAGCCATAGTTCAAAATTGACAATGGTAAGCTGGAAAAAGCGGTAAGTAGGCTGGTAGCTGTGGAAGGCTACCGCTGTTGCTGTATCGCAAAGCTAAAGGTGGGAAAACATTTATAGGATTTGCCGGCTTTAGGGGGGTGGGCCAAACAATGTCACACCCGACGGCTCAAACGATGATAGGTACTGTGTCTTGGTTAGGGGCCGGCAAAAAATTAAAGACGACGATAAATAACGGAAAGCTATTTTTTAGGGTTCCGTACTCAAAGGGGTAATTTATTGACCGGCTTAATCTTGACCGCAGTCAGCCTGATGGAAAGTAATGACGCGGCCGAAGATGGAACGCGATAGCCCAAAAAATGCTTATTTACTTACAAGAGCTGGCACGACAGGATTGAATGAGAGACACACACACACACATTTTACCACTTTGGAAGTGTCTCTCGCGCAAACTATTCAGTTTAGAAAAAAATTATATTAGAAACCCCAATATCATTTTTGAAGACCCATAGACACCCCACACGTATGGGTTTGATTAAAAAATAAAATTGAGTTTCAGTATGGGAAACCCCAAAAAGGTTTTTTTTTTTCTATTTTTGTGTGAAAATCTTAATGCGGTTCACAGAATACATATACTTACCAAGTTTCAACAGCATAGTTCTTATATTTTCGGAAAAAAAGTGGCTGTGACATACGGACGGACAGACTGACAGACAGACATGACGAATCCATAAGGGTTCCGTTTTATGCCATTGGCTACGGAACCCTAAAAACCAAAATTACTGCTTTGCATTGATGTATTTCTTTATCCTACACGGAAAAGTGCAAATTGCAATAGATAAAATCTAATGCGGTTGCGAATGACATCACGAGGGCACACTGCGATCACGTCGTCTCCACGCGACCGTCGAATGTCTGCGCCCGCTCTTTTTGCGGGAATGAACGGTGACGATAACCACGAAAACGCTGATGACTCAAGCAATAATAGACTTTTTATCAAAATCGTAAGAACTTAGACGAGTGCGTTATTTTCGTGGTTCTCATACATGAACGGTGGCGTTACACGTGATTCATTACCACGCTGAGTGGAGTTAAATTTACGGAACAATTTTCCATTTAGCTTACGATGTTGCGATGCGCAAACGGCTATATTGTGAAATAGGAGTTGTTATTGAGTGATTACCAGTGGCGAAGCGTCAAATGTTTCCTAAGGGAAGCCGGAAGAATTAGAAACGTGCGTGCGAGTCTGACATTTAGTTAGAGTAACATGGACTTCACTGACTCCTAGCCGTAGCTTTCTAGCTTAGTAAAGCCGTCAGGAATCGGCTAGTAGGCAGGCTCCGCCACTGGTGATTACTTTCTCAAACTCGTATGTCGCTATTTCGTTGTCTGGAAAATTGAGTTTTGTCCCCAGCGGCCCAAGCATGCCAGACACGGGGATAAGTTTTAATAAACCCCTTTATCTCTCTATCTCTTTCGTCGGCACTAGTGTGAGAGAGAAGCACTTAGAGATATGACGGTTTAATTAACTTATCCTTATGTCTGGCATTCTAGGGCTGCAGTGGGAATAAAATGGTGGCTTTAGTTTTATTTATTGGGAGTAGATAACTCTGCTGCACTGGGAGTGAAGAAATAGCATAGAATGCGTGCAGATGCTTATCATCCTGGCATGTCGTAAAAGTCGACTAAGGGACGGGTCCTCTCCAACATGGTGGACTATCTGTATGGATGGGCGATGGGCTGATCACCTGTCACCATACGGTTCATCATACCATCTTAGGACTAGTTAATCGAACGTGGCCACAAGTAGTCTTGTGGCTCTGCCCACCCCATTAGGGATTTCGGGCGTGATGCTATGTATGTATGTATGTGTATAATAACACGTGTTCATTTTATGTTATTTTATGCCAGCTAGGCAGAGTATAGGCAGACTAGATAAATATCGTCACTACTTTACAAAAAGCTTGTATATCAAAATCAGCCACAAACATGCATGACACAAAGATAAATTAGAACCGTTTATATCTAAATGCGTCTCTCTCACACTAGTGCCGACGAAAGAGATAGTCGTAGAGATAAATGGTTCTAATTCATCTTTGTGCCATCCATGTTAGGGCCGCTGTTAACTGAAAAGTAAACTAACGTATGATATCTGGGCAAAATTCTTTTTACAAAGAAATGACGTTATTCAACAACGAAAACAATCAATAAATACAGTTAAAATTTTTATAAGCGTAACAAATAAAAAATACATTAAATCTATACAAATAAGAAATACGTACCAACTAGATATAATTTCGTAAATGCATGAGAAAGTATTGTTTCAAATTGATAACTTATTAATTGATAAGAACAAGAATATAAAACTGAAGGAATGTAGTTTTACATTTTACATCAGAATTTATACACATTTCACAGAATTTTATACATAATATAAGCACATATAATTCATCTTAAAATTGTGTAAAATTATCTTTAAGGCTAGAGCAAATCCTCCGGAATTTTCGTGCATTGAATTCCGTGAGCTGAATTCCGCCTCGGCCACTATTGTACAAATCTGAGCAGATACTTGGAAATTTCGCTGTTAACTAAGTTTTGCTGTGACGAAACCGTAACCTTTTTAGTTGAATATACGTATGGTTTTATTTTAGTGTTCCATTAAATGTAATATGTTAGTTTCCTATACAAATCGTGTATCACAATGTAGCGAAATTGCTAGCTAAAATAACATAAAAAATAAGAAACTAACTTGCATTTTATAAACAAAAATAATAATAATTAATGTATTGCAAGAAATCACTAATTAGAGTGATTAAATTGACTCAAACTAATTATTTAATAGCCTTTTAAAAATCTTACAAATGCATTTAAACAAATACCAATTTAAAACAATTTCGGCGCGAGCATGTGATAGCGCGCTGCAATCCACCCGCGCGACCGCCTCATAGCGCGCTGCAATGCCCCTGCGCGAACGACTTCCAGCGCGGTGCAACGTGCCCGCGCGCACATACATAATTTTCTGTTCTAAAAGCCATGATGCACCCTGTGCATCATTGCGCGCTACGGTACCGCACGCATTTCGCTGCCGCGAGCAACAAGAGAATGAATGGTGTCATGCGCAATTTATAATAACCAGTTAGGTACAAAATGTTTATTTTGGATGAAATAAAAAACAATGGGTAAACAGTCTAATTGAATTAATTTGACAATAACATTGGAAAATTTAATTAATTAATCCAAGTAGTTACCTAGCGGCATTGGTATATCGCTGATATCGGTCGGCAGTTGACCATTTGATAAAACGGCAACTATCAGGTCCATGAGGTGAGCAGGGTCATCCGTGGTGGAAGGCGCATAATCGGACTCCATTATGAAAGCCGGGTCAATCGTAGAGTTAGCAGAGTTCGAGTACATAGAGAAAGCCGGGTCCGTCGTTCTACGTACAGTATTCGGGTCCATAAAGATAGCCGGGTCAGTGGTTAAAGATTCACAATCACAATCGATTATCACTCACAAGACGCAAGGAGACAAACGCACAGTCACAGGCATAAACTAAGACTGTACGTATTTAATATGAATTACCCACCCTTTGTCTTCCCAGCTCAGCACGGCGACATTCGTGATTGGTCGCCTGCATTTCGTGAAAGTTTTCTTAACAATAGAAAAGATAAGAAAATAATAATTAGCGTATGTCTCTAAGGAATGCAAGGTCACGGGACATGACAGGTCGCCGCCAGGTAGCTGAACGAGATAAGTAGCGTGATAAACCATTTCTTAGTCAAGTCAAGTGTACCGCCACTTTCTAGACTATACAAAAACGACTATTTGCTAAATTTATTCGCTGAGTAATATTTGTATCTACTATTGTATTTATCGCCGAAATATTGAATGTTTATATACATTACTTTAAAAAATTACAAATGAATGACTAACGTCAACGCCGCATGACACCGTCCAATGTGATTCTCTGTTGCTTACTTAAGAAAAATGTACTTTCGTTCATGCGCAATAAAGTCTAATATTATACGACAATTACGGTACTTGTTGCATTTTAAAATTGCATGGTAATAAATGCGGTACGCTCTGGCGCAATGATGCACCGTGGTTATCATGACATTTTTAAGTGAAAATCTAAATATATAGATGATTAAATTAAATTAAAATGTACAATGATGACTACGCTAACGGTTTATCAAATAAATAAGAAAAATTTCTTACTTAATACGAATATTATCGATTGTTAAAGTTCAAAGTAATTTTTCTCTGAAAATACAAAGGAAGAAAAAAATATATATATGACACTCAATTATTTATAGTCTCAATAATCTTAATCAACCTAAAAACTGTTCCAATTTGGACAAAATACTATGTTGTCATCAATCTTTGTCATGAAGCACATGTGCATCATGCGCGCCCAAGGGGCTGCAATCCCATGAAGCACATGTGCATCATGCGCGTGCGCGGGGCTGCAATCCCATGATGCACATGTGCACCATGCGCGTGCGCGAGGCTGCAATCCCATGATGCACATGTGCATCATGCGCGCCGAAAGGGTTAAACCAAACCAATAGTAGGCAAAGCTAGTAAAGTAAATAATAAAATACTTGCCTTGTTACTGACAACACAGAATAATTGGTCACAACTGGGGGGCTAGCATGAGATGTCCGTGAGTCCTTTGTCGCTCAGTGCCTCTCCGTCAAACTTGTCAAATATGTAAGGGATGCACTGAGCAACAAATGAGTTGCGGGCGAGTGCTGCTAGATATATTGGTTAATTGCCAACACACCTTCCCTATTACACCTTTCATATGTTTAATATTTGGGTCAAACACACGTTTAGGTTCAGAACTGTCCCCTCCTGTTCCCGAAAGTTAAGGACCCTGATGCCTGATTTTGTTGCTTGGACTACAGTGGCGAAGCCTGCCTACAAGCAGATTCCTGATGGCTTTACCAAGCTAGAAAGCTACGGCTAGCTGTCAGTGAAGCCCATGTTACTTCGGTCACAGGAGTGACAATTTTTATTTCTTGAAGTGTGTATTACCCATTTGTCAACTTAAGTTAACTTAATTAATTCCCGACAGCTTTGTGACAATGCAAAAGTAGAAATTACAATTTTTTTTTAAATAACTTACTTTATCTGTGTGTTTATTATTGGTGCAAATTGATAAGCCTCCCACACATTTTTTCAATAACCTACTCATGAGTGAGGGTTGCAGATACTATATATAAGAAATGAGATGGAGATATTAATGGGAGAGTGGGTATACCGTCGTCATATTAATTACTCAATATATAATAGCTGTAATGCATACAAAGTCTCATACAAACACTTATAGACCTGCATAATTAATTTATGCCTGTATAGAGCAGCAGCATAAGTGTTTAGTCGTATTTGTTGATATTTTTGACTTTGCCCCCATCAATTCTGCATCTCTCTCTGACATAAAGGTATGAGTATGTCAAGCAGTAAGAAGGAAGATCAGAAGTGTAGCTACACTTCTGCTAGAACTTCTCACTGGGAAACTGTTCTTCTGAAACCATTATTCACTTTTTGTGTACATTGGGGGTTGTAGATTGAAATACTGAGGAGGCTGACATGAGATTCTCGATATACTGTCCCAGGACATGATTTTCTGAGCGTAGCTTCAAGTTTTCTTCTTTCACAGAGTCCACTCTTTGTGACAGATCTGCAAAGATGGAAGAAAAGAGTTGTAGTAACAAATATTTAAAATGATCACAAACATATTTCAAGGTAGCAATATTGATTTCACAATCAATCATATAATCTAGATTATATTTACATTTACAATGAATACCTTTTATTAGATAACCTTCTATTGGATAACCCACTGCACTCAGTTAAGGAGTACATGGAACTTAGACCGTAGATTAATTTATTTATTTGACATTGTTTCATAATTGTTATCATTGTAGTTTCTAATTTATATTTTGAAATGACGATCCTTTCCGGAGATGCCTAGCTTTTTCATTTGTGATTCTGACATTTAATAGTAATTAATTTAAATTTGGATTATAACTTTTGATTTGTATTTAATTACTGAAGATCTCAATTTAAATTCATATATTGACATGTGTACAATTTATAATGTAATATTATATTGAGAATTAATTAATGTAAATCTAATCTACAATATGTTAACCTCGTAAGTCCTGTCATTTTTAATGCTCTGTAGTGATTCCGTCCCAGTGTACTTAAATAAGAACAAATTACGGAATTAATTTTTAATCTTAAATCAATAACGACAAAGTTGAAATTAGAACCAAATCAAGCAAAATACCAGGTCTAATTGAGGTACAATAATTTGTACTAAATAAAGTACAAGGGGACTTACGAGGTTAACAGTATAGGTACAGTCACTCAGCTCCTTTATTTCAATCAAATATCTTCCGTCTATGTTCTAAAACCAACAGTATGATTATATTTTGTTACATCAAAGACTAAAATTTAACCGAAATGCGTCATACCATCCAAAGTATTCTGCAACTCTAGCACTTGTGATATCAAACGTGCCTTCTCTTCCTGCTCGTCCAATCCCGAGTCGGGCTCGAAACTCTGCGGGCCATTCAGGCCAGGGCTAGAGGAACCGCCAGTGTATGAACTAGGCAACGAGTCCATCGAACGACCATGATCTAAATGATTGTTTTCGAGATCGTCCGTAATAATCACTTGAGGATCATCATCAGCTAAAGGAATGTTGTCGTCATTACATTTCTGCACCATTGATGACATTTTCGTATTTGGAACGGACAAAAATAACTTCCAATTACTTTTTATTATTTACATTCACAACAAAAGCTGCAACGTTCGAAGAAAATCGATAGAACCTTAACCAGGGCAGGACAGTTTCATACTTCGTGTCATCGCTACTAAATGGGTGCGACATCTGTCAATTGCCCCCAATACTTTTTTCCGGCAAAGGGCATTCAATAGGAAATTCAACAGATGACGCTACAAAACCAACTTTGAAAAGAAATTAAATTAAATTTAAAGGAAATTATCCCAAAATGTGTCATTTTATATCAAAAATAAATCTATTTTTAACAATATGACAAAAATATTCTCGCAATTTTATGTGCTATATTTTTTTGTGTTGGCATCACCACCACTTGCGTAACAACGGTTAGGTAGCTTCAAAGTATCCCAAATAGAATTAAGTGTGCAGTTAGTTATTTGCAACGGTGTTTGCAAATAATTATTTTAGGTCTTTTGTGAAAATCTCCGGAAAGTGCGTAGAGTCGAGTCCTATGCTCCTCCGCTTTGCTGTTGAGGAATCACTTTGACAACCTGTGAATTCAGTGCATTTTGTTCAGTTTGCGGTATTGACGCTATCACTCTGAAAATTCAGTGCTCTTTGTTGTGTGCGATATGGATGCTATTTTGCATGTTAATTTCTACGTTAACAGTTATTAACAACATCGGTAAAATGCCAAGACTGCGCATTTGGCTGCGAGCTTAGTGGTAAGTGGTAAACATAATTTCATCTTATATACATTTGTATAACATCGATCCAAGAAAAACAAAAGGAAAAAATGGATCTAGTGTGATCGTTATTCATTCGTTCTTTATGTTATTATAATTCACGGCACTTAAGTTGAACTTTGATCTTGAATGCGTGGCGTTTTTTCCACACTTGTCGCGCGGACGGCCGCCATTTTTTTATGTGCCGGGGATCATACTGGGATGGATATTTACATATTTACTTACTTATTTTGTTTCTTTCAGTCAATTCTCAGTAAAAATATAAAGTTATAGTCATTTGTTATGATATAATAGTTAACCAAACTGTATTAAGTAAATTCATTTGAATTGTAGGAGATGTAGTCATACAAAATCAAGTATGTTCCAAAGAAAGTCGGAATAAGAAAACTCAAAATTTGTATGTAGACCGAATTTAAGTATTTTCCGATAAAACTAGACTATATTCTCATACAAACGATATGAAAATACTATGACATACTTCAAAACAACCTTGTAAGGGTACTTGAATCCAATTATATTTATGATAATAACTTTGTAAGTGTTAATACTACTGTTTATTATTTTTATAACAAAAGCATCAATATCTGTTTTTTATTCCAGAGGTTCCAACACATCGTTTTCCAAATCCCAACCAATTTCCAGAGCAATTTAAAAGTTGGGTCAGTCTCGTTGGTGGAAAACTTGAAACGAGCTCCGATTATGAGTTCTATAAAAGGAAGATCGTTTGTGATGTACACATTACACCTGCTGACAGAAATCACAATAAACGATTGAATAGATTAGCGGTTCCTTCGCTCCATTTGCATTTTGGTAAGTTCTAAAATTTTTTTCAGAACATAAGTAGGTATGTCTGAATTCATTTTTTAACCAGGACCTTGATGGTACAGAAAACAAAGCGTTCCAGCAAGAGTAGAGAGGCGTGATGACATCGGTAGGTCATATATAGGCCAATGATGTTCAGAATGTTTAGAAAAACAGATATATATATTATAGTATATCCATTTTAACTCTATATCATTTGCAGTTCAGTACAGTGATAGTGTAGTGTCATAGTCTCCAAATAAAAATAAATTGACTGAGGGTTTGTTTACACCAGATTGATAGCATGTATTTGCTTGCTCGTTGAAGACTGCAAACTACCTGGTGTAAACAGTGAATTGTCTTTCAACTATCGTGTAGTCTGCAGTCAAAGTTGATCGACCCAAGCCGAAGTCACTTGCTAAAAGTCTGTCAGATTGACCCGGAGGAAAATTTCCATGAATTGTATGTGTATGGAATATTACAAAGCAAATGTCCTAATGCCCTATTTAACAACTTAATCTCAAAAGTGCCTGAAATTAAGAATTACTAAGAAATTTTTGAATATCTGTATAAATAAATTTATAATTCTTGTTGTTATACTTTTTCAGTGCGACCTGCTTCACACCAAGTTGTTCCTGCCTCAGAGCTGCACACCAACGCTAGTGAGGCTGGTCTACCTGTGAATATAGGTAAAAATACAAAAAAAAACGTACTGTTTTTAATACAAACTAAGGCCGGGTTTAATACAAATGTCAGATACAATTTTAGTAAATCATTACAATTCAGTACAATTTTTGACACTTGTGACCAGAATTTGATCGAACAGATCTTTATAAAATCCAGGCTAAGATATTCCTGAGTATCTATCTAGTAATAAATTAACGATATTTATAACTTTTCAGTGCGGCCTGCTTCAGACCAAGTTGTTTCTGTCTCAGAGCTGCCAACCAACGCTAGTGAGCCTGCTATACCTGTGAATATAGGTAAATACAAAGTTTACTGTTTTTAATACACACTAAAGTCAGGTTGAATACAAATGTCGGATCAAATTTTAGTAATTCAGTACAATTTTTGCCATTTGTGACAAAATTTGATCAAACAGATCATTATAAATCCAGCCTAAACACTAGTGAGCCTCCTCTACCTGTAACAATAGGTAAATACACAATACTTACTATTTCACTACTAAAAGTAACATGAATTCTCTATTACTTTTTATTAATCACTCCGATCTGAAATGTTTGCAATCTATTTAACCGACATCAAAAAAGAGAGATTCTCTGTTTGACGTATTTGACGTATGTTTTCAAAAACTACTGGACAGATTTCAATGGGGCTTTCGAATATAAAATATTCAGTATTTTGGGATGGTTCATTCATGTCGTGTCTATAGAAGCCCCTTGATGTCTATGTATTTTTGCAAATATCTCCACAACTACTGGACAAATTGGAGGAATATTTCGAAAATGTGATCTTTACTCTTCTGAAGTGATTTTAGTATATAGTAAACTAACAATTTCACGCGGCTTTGCTTGCAGCGAACTCAAAATATTTGAAGGGATATTCATTGTAACCACCCCTAAAAATCCATAAACGCTGACGGGGGATTATTTGAGAATGTAATCTTATAATCGGTAGACTTTCAGATTGGGCCCATTAAGGGCAAAGCTGGTCTGATGATGGCATCTATGAGGAATCAACTGAACTCTTTAAATGTTGTAGGCCAACATAAAGCCATTTTACCATTTTCTAACCAAACTGATGCAATTGCGCAAAAGCAATCCTTAAACGTCAACAGGCCTTGCATTCAAATTCTTGCATTTTATAACTGTCTATCCATGAGTTATAGACAAAATTAAATGACATTGTTAATGGAGATTAGTGGAAATAAGGAAACTATTATTATTACATCATGTGTACTAAAAAGGCAACAATTTCATAGTTTTTGAGAAAAATAAAACTGACTTCACAAAAGTAAGATACGACTGGCCGGCCCTTTTTAGCAAATTAACTAGAAGCATTAAATATAGCGTTTATTAATTATAGCGTTTTTTCAGTAATAAAATGAATATATTGAATTCGATGGCAAAGTAAATTAACACATTCATTGCCAACCCATAAAACAAGTCTACACCACGACGCCGGTGAAACGTATCGCAATATACAGGGTGAAAAAAATCTGTGGGCCCTGGAGCGGAACTACTTTAAATCCTTTAGTTAGCTCATTTTACTAAAAGGAAACATTCCTTTATTTTTAAAAAGAAACAAAACTGCATTTAACGATTTTCTAAATTTTGCTTGTCTCACCCGGGAATCGAACCAACTTAAAATTAAAAAAAAACCCAGGGTAAAATTTGTCTAATAAACGTTTATATGGTCATTGAAATAAAAAATTGAAATCAAAAATTTATTTTATTTTATCATCAATAAGAAGAACATAAACATAAAACATTTTTTTTAATGTAGACGGACATTAAGAAAAGAAAAGAATCTTAATAATTTAACCGATAAGTTGCTCAAAACGACCCACCTCGTTCCGGATACACAAATTTAGTCTACGTTGAAATTGATTTCGTGTAGCCCTCTGGAAAGTGTTGTGCTCCTAATAACATTTTCTACCGCAACCCAAATCCATACAGTATTATAACACGTTTTGTAAACTTCATTTTTTACATGACCCCATAAAAAGGAGTCCAAAGGCGTCAGGTCTGGACTTCTCGCTCAAACAAACAAAACAAAATTTGAAATTCGATCGAATACTTCTTTTTTATACTTTTTAAAAATATTATCGTCCGAATTTCAAATTTGTTGCCCCGCATTGCAAAAAAAAGTACGTTCCATTATTAAACTTTTCGTCAGAACGAACGTCTAGTGTAAGAAGGAATCGTGCTGTGCCTAGATTTATTATTACCATTTACCGATTTTGTTATCCATTACTTAGAGATAAATAACATTAGCAAGCTTGTACTTCTTACGATGTCTTTAGATGTTAAAGAGATTAGAAAATTATAACGTGCCATTTACTTGTTACAAGTGAACAGTACTAGGTATTGTTAATAAAGAACTTGTAATAAATATTAAATTTCATGGGTATCTCGTACAACAGATGAGTGTAAGACCAAATGTTTATTAGACAAATTTTGTCCTGAATGATAATCCTACCGATTCGTATAATAAAATAGTGAGGGTTTATTTTTTATTTTTAGTTGTTTCGATTCCCGGGTGAGACAAGCAAAATTGAAAAAGTCTTAATGCAGTTTTGTTTCGTTTTAAAAAATAAAGGAACGTTTCCTTTCAGTAAAATGAGCTAACTAAAGGATTTAAGGTAGTTCCCCGCCAGGGCCCATAGATTTTTTCCACCCTGTATATAAGACCCGACTGTTGGGCACATTTATACTTTTGTCGAACGAATCGACGCTACACACCGAGATCCCGATATCGAGTTCACGATGTCTCGTGGCAGGGCATTTGTATTTGTCCTGTCATACTTTTGAAGTTAGAAACATGAAAGTTTGTATAATAATTCTGGTTACAAATACAGAAATGTCATAACGATTTTGGATAATAAACCCTTAAAGCTATAAAATAGGGGATGAATTTTTAAGTATGTCTTGTCATCTTTGAAGATGCAAACTTGAAAATGTATAATGACGCTGTTGGTTTTGTTAATTATGAATGATGTATTACAATTTTTAGAGAAAATCTACCCTTAACAACAAAACAAGTAAAATGTAGGGCGGAATTTTGTATGGAAATACCGAAATATTTCGTAGATAGGTTTAAAAGTTAAACAAACTGTTTTAGCGTGTTTGGAAAGTCAACTCTTATAAAATTAGGGGTGAAGTTTTGTATTGGGCCTCTCACTGACTCATCATGAACTCTCCTGACTACAAGACCGACAAACGTGAAATTTGGCAGGTAAGGTCAAGGTGTTGGCATTCGCCAAGAAAAGATTTTACGAAAATCGGCCTCTTATGGGATAAAATGGTGGTAGGAAGGTTATTATGTAAGTTTCCGTTATCTTTGTTAGACCTACTTACCTATAAATCAGTACCTATTAAGGTTATCTATGTTAAATAATAAAATATAGTCTAGTCTTAAAATTTAAATATGGCTGAAATGCCGATCTAAACAAAGTAGATATAATTCTATTTTCATCAATTTCAGGGCAATTCGAGAGTAGACCTTCGGGACAAGGCTCATCTACTGCACAATCTATACAACACACAACGTCCCAACTTAATAATACAGGTAAAATGTTTTTTTGTGTTGAACTATGGGGAATTAAATGAGGTAAAGAAGTGGTTATCGTGGGGGCTGAGGATTTTCAAATCGTATGGTACCTTTCATCACTTTTTAGGGTTCCGTACCTCAAAAGAAAAAACGAAACCCTTATAGGATCACTCGTATGTCTGTCTGTCCGTCTGTCACAGCCAATTTGCTCCGAAACTACTGGACCGATTGAGTCAAAATTTGGCATGCACATGTAAGTTGGTGACCGCAACACGGACGCGTGACGTAAACATATGAATTTTAAACATGGGGGCCACTATAGGAGGACGAATTAAAAATTTAAAAAAAAAAAGTTATTCAACCTATATCGTGTGACATATCAAATAAAAAGGCTTATTGTGAGGATATTAAATATATATTTTTTGGAATTTAAAAACAATTTGTTTGGAAGTTATTTAGGAAAATAGGCGAATATCGACCATTCGCCCCCCCTTATTTCTGAAACTACTGGGCCTAAAAATTTGAAAAAAAATACAGAAAATATTTCTTTACCTATAAATTACAGGAAAACCTATGAGAAGTCTATGGTATTTAAAGTAACATAGGAAATTTCGGTTAATCATGTATGGAACGGAACCCTCTCCACGCGAGTTTTACTTGCACTTGTCCGGTTTTTGGGGTAAGTCCCGGAGCACACATCGACCCTGTTAGGGAATTCGGTAATGGAAATTATATTTGGCATTGGCATATATTTTCCTGTACGATAAAAAACGCCTAAAAATAATCACTAGCTGTATGCTGCTATCAATAAAATTACACTACTCATTGCCGACGTATTTTTAACCCCCAACGCAAACAGAGGTGTTATAGGAAAGAAGAAATAAACATTTATTCACTAACACAGAAGACACACAGCGTAACATAAATATAAATTAAACAAAACAAAACAAAATAGTGGTGTGTGTGTCCTCGCGGCTGTGAATGGGACACTGGGCTGGGCTGGGCTGGGCTATGATAGGTGGGAGGTGTTACAAGTTTAACGTGTGTAGCTGTGTTTCTGTCTGTGGCATTGTAGCTCCCAGATGGATGAACCGATTTTGATTCAGATTTTTTTGTTTGAAAGGTATCTTAATTGAGAGTGTTCATAGCTATGATTCAAGAAAATCTTTATTCCGTCTGAAGATTATCAGCTCTTTTTTAGTTGATGAAGGGATGTGAGCAATTTCCACAGGTGTAATCAATTAGAAATTTGGTATCCTGTTACTTCAGTGATATTGCAAGAACATGATAACCTTGACCTGATGCTGCAGCATCACCTGCAGACTGCAGGTTCCACAATTCCCCACCAACTGGAGTTTTTTTAATAATTTTTTTTCACTTTTCAGTTATATCACAAAGTGTAATCCGTATACTTGTGGAACACAATTACACCGTGTTAAGTAAACCAAAAAGGGCACCTATAAAAGGTAAGAGCCTGTGTTCTCATGAAATCTTTTTTAACCTAATATTAGTAAACTGCACTCTATATTACTATATCATCTTGAGTGCAGTTAATATTATTTAAAAAATTTAGTTATATTAAAAGTAGATACGTCAGATGAATATTTAAATATTAGCTTAGGGACGAATTATGGCAAATTCACCACATTTCAAAAAAGATTTTTATAACTTTTGTTTTCTCGTTAATTCAAATCTTTTTATTCAGATTTTATGATTTTGTAGGGACTGATTTGTTTAACTTTTCGTAATTTTGTTTTGCAGGTATAATCAAAACGAATACTATTGACAAAAGTGTACTAAACCTCCTACGCGGAAAATTAAGCGCCTACAGACAGAAATTGCACGTCTCAGGAAGAAAGTGCAATCATTCGCGGCAAGACTCGCAAATGCCGAAAAATTATCTAACAACGCTTCGTTCCAACAAGTGGTGAAAAATATGAATACCCCGGCACGACTATTTCTGCACATGCAGCAGCAATTATATTTCGTTTACAAATATTACACCCCTTCAAAAATATTGTGAAGTATAGAGTAGAATAATATTTGTAAACGAAACATAATTGACACTGATGACAAAAATGAAAATAATGAATTTATAAAATCTACAGAATACAGTAAAAGAAAATGGCTATGCTATCCGAGCAAGGATTTTGAAAATTGTTTCCATGACCTGCAAAATATTACAACATCGTTTTTAGAGACAAATGTTCCAAGAACTTATATCAAAAATAAAATAATTGCCCTCCTGGTTGAGTACCCTTTCCATTAAAAAAATATTTTACTCATATTTCAGTTAATGTTATACTGTACAGTTGGTGCAGATCGAACAATAGGATTTTGTCAGGTAAATTAAAATATGATGGTGAGGATGAACGTAAAAGTGCTGCTCAGCATTACTACAATAGACAAGAACATCATAAAAATAGGAAATGATAAAAGGTTTGAAAAAATTGTTGGATAAAAGTCACAAAAGAAGAGTTATATTTATTAATATTTTTGTTTCTAATTTTGAATTTGTTGTCAGCAGTATTTTTTTCTTCTTGATGAGTACTTAATTTGTCGGTAACTTTTTGGTAAACGAACGGATCTAGAGAATAATATAATAATGATTAAATAATAATATTTAGACGTATGTCTCCATAAAATAAAATAATTTAATGCAATGTCAAGTCCCTCTCATAGGAGACAGGACGCGTGGGCACAGCAGTAGAACGAATAAATGCTGATCATGTTATGTTAATTCTATGTATACGAAATTGAAAGGGATCACTATGAGGATTTCTAAAAATAACATTATCGTCTGTTTCCAATAGTTTTAGGGAACATTTCTCTTTAAACATGAAATAACAATATTCTGCAGGTCTTTAAAATATATTTCGGTTACTTTACTGGGATAACAACGCCATTTATACTTAAGAGGACTGCGAACCAAAGGCAAAAATCACCCTTTTCATACAAACGCCGGTAACGATTTTCACCCATTAAATGTTAACCGATTTTGACCAATTTTTGATAGGTTGTCAGTCAGTATACAATCTAGGTTTATACGTTTTTTGAATTTTGATTAAAGATCCCGATCGTCAAATAATGCCGAAATTAGTTTTGTATGAGAATACTAAAACAACAATAAAACTGATTGTATTGATTATAATGAAAAAATCAAAACGTATAGACCTAGATTTTGTTCTGACTGACAACATATTAAAAATTGGTGAACATCGGTTATCATTTAAGGGGTGGAAATCGTTACCAGCATTTGTATGAAAAAACCGTTCACACTTCACTTAATATATTTATTGCGTATATAAAAGCATTGTTTTTGTTTTGTTATTGGATTATTGCTATGTTATAAGTCCTATTGAAATGTTGACAACCTTTTACAATATTTTTAAGGTTTCTTAGAATCTATCTATAAATATAATTGCTTTAACAAGCATCGTTTTCAAGTGGCTATTGCAACAAATTTCACGTTCACCTCATTTCAAGAAGAAATCTGACGAGTAAAGGCATTCGTTGGTACCTTCTTGGTAATTTGCATGAGGGAGCTGAAATTATTTAATAGCAGCTCATTGAATACCCTTTCCAATGACACGCCTTATAGGGCGCAATATTTATTGCACCGCCATAACTCCAGATGTTTTGTTAAGATTTTTTGTAATAAGTTCTAGTTAATGTTTCTAGTCACCATTGCATCGAAACCGTATTTGTGAAACAACATTTTCCAAAGAGTTTGTATGCTCTCTGTAGTTTTAATTTCATTTATTTTTAGACGGTGCAACTGTTTTGGTCGTTTACATTTTGTTCCTAACCTTTTTAGGGTTCCGTACCTCAAAAGGAAAAATCGAAACCCTTATAGGATCACTCGTGTGTCTGTCCGTCTGTCACAGCCAATTTACTCCGAAACTACTGGACCGTTTGAGTTGAAATTTGGTATACATATGTAAGTCGGTGACCGCAACACGAACGCGTGACGTAAATATATAAATTTTAAACAAGGGTGCCACTTTTGTGGGGTAAATTAGAAAATTTAAATTTAAAAGTTATGCAACCTATATCGTGACATATCAAAGGGCTTATTGTAAGGATCTTAAATATATTTTCTTTTGAATTTTAAGTAAAATAGTTTGGAAGTTATTAAGGAAAATAGGCGAAAATTTACCATCCCCCCCCCTTATTTCCGAAATTACACGGGCTAAAATTTTGAAAAAAAATACAGAAAATAGTTCTTTACTTATAGTTTACAGGAAAACCTATAAGAAGTCTATGGTATTTAAAGTAACCTAGTAAACTTCAGATAATCATGTACGGAACGTAATGCAAAATACAATTTCGATCATCAAAATGTTTTACTCTTACACAAAACTTTATTACCTTCTTACTCTAACAGCTTAAATTGGTTCCACAGGTTGAATTAAGATTATGGAGAATGTATCATAATGAAAGCGGTTTTTTTATTAAAGTTTAAAGAATAAAGTATACATTTCAGCTTGTTTTAAGTCATTCTCAACATTCATATTTTTTTATTCATCACGGATTGTATAGATGTATCTGTTATCTTATTTAAGTTATAAATACTATTGAATAAGTTTCACATTGTTTGTTTCTTAACTAATTAACGTAGCAGTTATACAGATGTATTCGAAGTTTACAGGAACTACAACGGCTCCAACTCTAAATTAAAAAAAAAAAAACGTTAGACGGTTATTGTTCTTCAGTACTACTTGCTTTAATTACCAATTTTAAAAGAAATATGCAAGTATAAAATGTGAAATGTATTCATTTAGTGAAAACAATCCGGCAAATATATTTTGTGAATGTTAAAAAGTACCAGCCCCGCTTATTTTTTTTTGTTTTAAGTTTCGTTGAACATATTATTTACGTTGTATGTCACTTAGGAAACGTCAAAAGGGACATTAATAAATGATAGGATTTGAATTCCTTGCAAGACGTGTTTAAGGCATCAGAGAGAACTTTTAAATGTGATCAAATGCTTTTTATTCTTAATATTACATATAGTGATTCTAACTTTCCGAAGCTAGAAGCACTAAAACTTCATATGCTTATAAGTTATAAGTTAAACATAGTCGAAAGAATATATTATTCGCAAAACAAAATACTCAAATGTATATTGTATGCATTATGCATACCGAGCATACGGATAGTTAAATACTATGGTTATTGTACATATTAATATGGTACTTGGTTTGTTTAGACATTGTAATTTTTTAATGCCTTTTAGATATAAAATATAAAGCAATTAATGTCTTTTTTTTGCGCCAAATATTCTTCCTTTTAGCTTTTGCGTCTACTAAGGCTGTGCTGCTTTGTTCTTTATATCTCGTGACATTCTCATGTACGTAACAATTTCATTTTGTTTTGGGAATGTCACGAGATATAAAGAACAAAGCAGCACGCCTCAATATAAAAATATATGGATCTGTACGTATAATATCTAGGTATAGTAGGTAGGTAGGTGTTTCGGGGGCAAAACATAGATGGCGCTGTCAAAACGGCTACCATGAAAAGGCGCAAGAGGGCTCTCTTTACCCTATACTTACTTTACTCTTTGACCTTAACTGTCAAATCAAGATAACATTGACACTGACAGCAGTCATCATTACAGGCTACGTTCCACTTAACGCCCGCAACGTTTGTAACACCCTCTGTATCGTTCCACCAAGTGGCACACGTATTCCTATTGATCGTCAAGCCCCCGTAGCACAGTAATATAAAGCATTCGTCCCTTTCGCACCCGCATATTGGTTAAAAAGTGACAGATGCTTTATGTGTGCGATAAAAGCTAGTGTGCTTAGGCCTTCAGTAGATGATGTTGACCGCCAATATCAACTACAGACAATCATTATAATTGTGCAATAATTGTTCAGTGATATCGCACAGTTATAATGCAGTGTTGATACGTCAAAATGGGGTCACACACACAACTATTTAATGACGCAGCTGTATGAGCTGTTTCCTGTGGCTGCTTATGCTTTCACAAAAAAAAAAAGGTTTATGGGTTTATTTGTGGTCAGTGTTCTGGACATAATATTACTATACTCTTTGGTTCTGGACGAACTGTCACTGTCAAAAAGAAATGCAGATCGTTCTCTTGCGGTACCTATATTTATTTTATCGTCTTTGTGAAGGGTTATAAAAAAATATATATTCGTAAAATTAATTTGGATCATATTCTGCAATGGCTCTCGCCATACGAAAGACCACCACTGATTTATTAGCTGCAGCAAAGTGGTTTGCACGAAGAGGTTATTATTTCATACGTCTATATACAATAATTTAACGCGCGTAACTTCTATACCTTACACTCCTAATTTCTTGTAGATTGTCGGTTTCTCTCAAGCTTACCGGAGAAAGCTGAAGAGATCCTGAAAGAAGCTCCTAAGAGGACAGGTCGAAGGCCTGGCAATCGTAATGCTGCATTGGAATTTCGTCACGTTTACCCAGAGTTTTTGCCCGATCCTAATCCTAAGTGGAGGAACAGCCTACGAGAAAAGTTAGAGAGAGCTGACATGCTGAAAAGAAGGAGTCAGATTGACATACCGGAGTTTTATGTTGGTGTGTATTTTTAGAACTGCATTGTAAAACCCTGAATATTAGATAAATAATAAATAAATAAATCAGGGGACAATCTTTACACAAATCAATCTAGTCCCAAAGTAAGCTCTAAAGGCTTGTGTTATGGGTACTAGATGACGATATACATACTTGTATAGAGAAATAAATACTTAAATACATAGGAAAACTTCCAAGACTCAGGAACAAACATTCGTGCTTATCACAAATATTTGCCCTTACCGGGAATCGAACCCGGGACCGCTAGCTTTGGGGGCTGGGTCACTACCAACTAGGCTAACTGCGGCGTCAGGACAAATACAAATAAGAGCAGCTCAATTTTATTTATATTTATTTAGGCATATTTCAGGCAAAATATGGCCAACATAGCAAATGGAAACTTAAAACCAAGTTATAAATTGATAGTTTTCATATAATAATAATTATATGATTCCATTTTTAATTATTAGTTGATTGGCCTGTGCATTTCTTATTAGAAGAGAGACCTAAGGCATCACTTCCTATCACACCCATGATACCCAGTTAACTCTTTTAGAAGTAGACACAAACATTTAAATCAAAAAACTCAAGTGGACACTGACTATGCATGTATGAGTTAAAAGTTGCCTGCATTCATCCGATAATGATAATAATGATAGCGGTGATTTATGTTCAAGGTTCAATCTTAGCAGTAACCATAGCAGATCCGCATGCCCAGGGTAAGATCAATCGGTTTGTCGGCATCTGCATTGAGAGGAAGGGATGTGGGCTTCGAGCAGAGTTCATTCTACGGAATGTTATTGACCACCAGGGCATAGAGGTAAACTTACAGCTTCATTAACCATATTTGCTGCCATTCTCTCGAAACTCTCGGCTAATGATACATTTTGTCTAAACTAGGGTGCAAGTATAACATAACAACCTTGCAAAACATACAGACTTACAAGTATCTATGATCAGGGCCGGACTTAGGGGAGGGCATCCAGGGCTACTGCCCCGGCCTCCACAAAAGAGGACCCCCCACAATAGGAACTGTCAATATCTACGTCATATTATATTCTAGGGGGCCTCCACTCCTTTGTTGCCCCAGGGCCTCCAGACCTCTAAATCCGGCCCTGCTTATGATTTAAGTGTAGACTATAATGTGACATGCCACTTTGTCTTAAAATGAAAATTGCATCTGCATTTGCGTCTGGTCATTATTTCAGCATCATGAAAAACAAACTTTTCACTGTAGAATAAGTGGTTATTATGACACTTTTCATTAAACTTAAACTTATTTGGTTGATTGATTATGTTCAGGTCAGATACGAGCTCTATGACCCGACAATTCAGAGAATACAAGTTCTCCGCCTTGAGAAACGTCTTGATGACAAATTGTACTACTTGAGGGATGCACTGCCAGAGTACAGCACATTCCCTGTTGATATGGACCCAGAGATCCTTCCAGAGGGAACACCAGTGCCCATCAATCCTGTTCAGGTAATAAATAAATAGCCCATTTACATTTCTTTAATGCACATACAGTGTGAGAACAAATACAGAAATGAATTAACTAAATTGCCTCAACCACAAACCTAGACATCACTTGCTTATGTTTTTTTTTATTGAAAATAAGTAAGTTATAAAATCTCAAAATCTCTGATACTAAGGCAAATGTATGACTGAGCCTGTCCATTTTTATTTCAGGTAAAACTAAAACCAAGACCGTGGTTAGAGAGATGGGAAAGACAAGAATTGAAAGGAGTGTCCAACATTGAACAATACTTAAAAGAGAAGGACAGAGTCAGGCGAGAACTGAGAAAGACACCATGGGAAAAATACGATTTGATGAAACAATACAGGTTAAAAATTATAACTGGTCTTCTAAAATGAATTCACGTTGTAAGTTTTTTTAATTTGCATTTTTCTGTTTTACAGAAAAACTATTCCTGAGGAAGATCAGAGCGAAATTTGGGGCGAAGTTTACAATCAGCTGCATCAACTTCAAATAACTCGCAAGAAGACCTATAGAAAACGCACACTAAGCACTCCGAAACCGCAGCTTGGATAAAGTATACTATTGTGTATGCATATTAGTTTATAGATTTAAAAATAATTAAAATATAAAAATATAAATGTTTTGTTATTGTCTTTCAATGCAGCTAGCTGAATACAGCCTCCTTCGAGATTTTTTATTGGCAAATCCGATTTTGCTTTGATATTATTTTCAGTTAGGTAAGAATAGCTTTTGTTACACTTTCTTAGTTTACATTGAATCGATTTTTTTCTTGCAGAAGTTTTATTTTATCCTGTCAAAAGTTTTTACTCTTTACTTAAGAACGAACTAAACGCAATAACGTCAAAGACCTTTAGGTCGTGTCAATAGATGGCGCGCGCTGCAATTCAAGTTTATGGTTGTTTTCGGTTGGTTCGCCGCCCGTTGCGTGCAGCGCATGCATGTTGCATTGCAAGTTAAGTTTGTACTTGTCTTGTGCGTGAGTCGAGGAAGTTCTTTGGATGCACTTTATATTATAGTATTCCGATTGTAATACAAGAACAACCAATAAGTTAGTTATACAAACAGTGTGACTTAAGTTTTCATGTGACCTGTGTAGTGCTCAAGTTTTGTGATCGTAACTGGAATCCGTAGTTACAGTCGTTTATTTGTCGCCGGGTAAGTAATTGTTTATGCACTAATTACGCTGCTGAATTAACAAAGATTGTATTTATCTTCAGTTTGCAGTTCAAGCTACTTTAACAAAATTAAAAGGAAGTTATTTCTCTGATGTCATGTTTTGCAACATTCGCACGTAGTGTGACTGCTCGTGTCATAAATTTGCAACTGCATTTTATCCTTGATTTATTGATTATGCGTCACTGTAACCGGCCGCTACGTGACCACCGTTATGTTAACGCCTTTTAAGTATACTTAATTTTAAAATAAATTACTCTTACCTACTTTGCGTTGAATTATTAACTTTTGCTCGAATTTTTAAGCTGGTTCTTGGGTGGTAACTTAGTTAAGTTATTAGAAAAAAAAATGTAGCTTTAGGTACTTTTGTAAACTAAGTTTAAAACAAGTATCCTTTCTCTAACTTACATTCCTTATCTTGTGCAGCAACTTGTATGATCCTGCCAAGAATATCCTGCTTTTTTGGAACCTCCAACTGTCCTCTCCCACAGGCCTTGCTTTGTATCCATTATAGTTTGTGGAACAGGGGGGCTAGCAAGACCTGCCCGCGAGTCGTTTGTCGCTCAGTGCGTCTGTCAAACTAGTCAAGTATGTAAGGGATGCACTGAGCGACAAATGACTCGCAGGCAGGTCGTGCTAGACGTGCAGGGGTCTACAAACTGCAGCCTGAGGACTGAACCCAGGCCTACAAGCAATACTGGCTAGTGATCCGGCCTATGGCAATAAGCTAAGGCCATGTCAACAAAATAGTTAATGTATAGCACCTTTAAGGTCTTGGCACTCTCGTCCAGTACATTTTGGGGAAAAAACAGTGTGGCCCTTGGAACAAAAAGTTTAGAGATCCCTGTCTTAGAATATGCTACAGAAGAAGCTAAAATGAAATTGACATGAAAAAATGTAATGTAAGAAAATACTGGGGCCAATTCAAAAATGTGTTCGCTAATTTAAAAGCCCCGTCAGTCACTCAATTTTGACAGCTTTGTGCTACACAAAATTGAGTTTGACGTTTCTTATTTTAAGTTTAGGATAGTTTAAATTAAGAAGACACTTGGGGTCAATTCGAACGTGTTGTCGCTAAATTTAGAAGTCGCTAAATTTGAAATAAGAACTGTCGGACTCGATTTTGAACCTTGGAGCTATACAAAATCGAGTTTGACGTTTCTTACTTTAAATTTAGGCAATTTTAAATTTAGCGAACATCGTTTTGAATTGGACCCACTCTTGTACTAACACAAAAGTTTAAAATCTAATTAGAACTGTAGCTTGAGTGAAGCCATAAACACTTTTAAATGTGTGGGGAAAATATTACTTGAACTTTGACCCAGCAATAATAAATAGTGAGAGTAGAAATCAATACTCAGCAACATCCTACTTTGAAAGAAAAAAACTGGTCGAGGACATTTCCCGCCATACTCAGTGTAGGGTTCCTTAGTTTTTTATTCAAAGTTATTTGGTGCTATTTTCCATGACTTTTCAGAAGGTTGAAAATATTATATACTTAAGCCTTCATTTTAATTATTTTTCAGCTTTTTTGAATTTTTGGTGGACGCTAACTCCAATAGTAATGATACCACCAGACATCAATATTCCTTAATTAGTACCCCAAATCGAAAAATGTATTATAACATACCTATTCAATGACACCTCATTCAAGATTGTATAAGAAAAATATACACATTACGGAAGCTAGACTAAAAAAATATATTTTGTACATATGTTATACTTTGTCTGTGTGCATGGGACCATCTTCTATACCTAGTTGTACAACATTTCAGCTTTTTAACTTTAATAGTCTTTGAGAAAATGTCGCTGTGACATGAGTGGACGGACAGGAGGACATGGTGAACCTATAAGGGTTCCCATTTTACTGTGGAACCCTAAAAAAGGAGCTAATGTCTGCTGTTTTAAACACATGTTTTCTGTTCACATGGTCTGTGCTTGGGCAAATAGAACTGTTTTAAAAGTTCAGTTGAAACTTTTTACCACAAAGCTTTGAATAGAGAAATAAATTCTACCTACATACATGAGCAATCAGCACAGTCAGACCACTTTGCTAAGCATAATGAAGGGAATCTATCATGCTATTTAACTTTTAAATAGGTATAAGGTTTAAAACATGAAAGAAACTCGCTTTCTAATTATTATTTTTTAATTACAAAAGTCACACGTAGTGACTGAATAGTATGATAATTTTCAGGACGACATAATTTCGTCATACAAATGAGCTTAGGTCGCGGTCGTTGACCGATAATCCCTCGGCGCAGCTTGTCGCACCTGTCAGGAAATGAGACACGACACGGTACCGAAATTTACGAAAAAAAAAGAAAAGTTGTAATTGCGCAGTTACCTAATGCGGTAGCAGTGCGTATTTAGTCCGTCATTTACATTACCTATCAAAAACGATTGAGACGTATTTTTTTCTCTTTTGACAATTAAACAGAAAATTACGAAGATAGGTAGGTATAGTGAGTTGAAGTTCCGCGTGACATCACGACTTTGCACACTTTTGACCAATTAAGCGACGTCATGAGCCCCTACTCCCGAACTTTGATGCGCGTTATCTTTGTCAGTTTTGATAATTTTTATAAATTGCTTAAAATACGTGTTTAATATTTTTTCATAATCGAACAGACGAACTATTATTTTTTTTTACTTAGTGTACCTACATCCCTATTAGGTATTAGGCAGGTATTTCGAAGGGTCGTCCTCTGTAAAGACTGTAAATAAAATTGTAAGAATACACTAAATAAACCTGTAAATGTTATAGATTCTTTGCATATGCATTATCCAAGTGCACTCCACTAAAACCAGAGTAATCCCATTACGAACGTTAGGCAGTTCCGGGAATAAATCCGTCGTTTTGATGGAGCACCTCTACACGTTATGAAACCGGAAGGCGATAAAGGCGGCGATATAAAAACGCATCAAAATGTAGAGCGGAGATATTCTGGACCACGTTTCAAGCTTGGATGGAACTGGCGAGAGAAATAAAGAAAGTAATCTGTTTATTATTGTTTAGATAGATTAATTTGTTATATTTTGCCTTTTGTGAGAATTTCGTAGGCCTTACAGACCATGAGACCACTTAGCCTGGATTACCTATAAATACCTGCAGTATTTTGTATACCTACGTCTTACTATTTATTATTTGCATGTCAATAAACGAAATTTTGTAGTCTCCACCTCAAATGAGATTAATACCTACACGAACCTAGTTAGTTAGGTAGGTAGGTACTATCCGTATAGCACGCTGGGTATCTTTGAAGACCAAAACTATATTTTACGTAATAGTTCGAACCTACTACTTTTAAGTAGTTTTGCGGTGAAGTTCATTACATTACGTACTACAGTACTTATTCCGAATGAGTCCCTTCGTTAACACCACTAATGGCTTCGTTTTTCTGCAAATGACTTCCATTTCCCTTATAAGCATGGTTTAATAATGCAAAGCAAAAGTAAGCCGTGAAATTAAGTAATTTAATAACATGATTGCTCCACCGGTGTAAAGTAATCATAACCGTTTCCCCAAAAGCAGTTTTCTAGTACAGGTCGCGTCATGTAAAAAGAGGGCTGACGGCCATACGATTTACCTATATGGCCGTCCGTCAGCATTATTTTTACGTTATACGAACTATGAAACATTAGGAAACAAGTCGTTTTGTTATGAGTTCTAGAAACGCGAAATATTTCGTCCTATATCAACAAGTTATTTTCGTTATTTCGTATACAAGTACAACTTTATACCTCGCTTGAAATAGCCATCACATGTGCTAGATATCGATCTTCTAGAAAATAAAATGAACTCTGTAAATGTTGGAATAACCTATCAAAAGAGTTCGACATTGATGTGTTTAATATTAATAACCAAACTTTGAGACGCACTTCAACAAAACTACCTTACATACTTTGAATGCGCATGCCCTGACTACATGCCTTTACTAAGTACTTTTATTTTTTAGCAATTTTTCCTATATGTCCTCGTTGTCGGCTGACATTATTAATATTGCGATTCCTCTGAATGATAATTGTATTTACTTAGTTATTCTTAATACTTAGTTTTTATTTAAGTATCCTTAGTTTGTGCACAAATGTCGACTTTCTGGGATGTTTGTTAATCGTTGTTTTTAGTGTATTGCTGTCTGTGACAACCTGTAAATAGGCTTTTCTGAATTCATATTAGTTTCTCAATTGTTTGTTACCTGTTGGTTTTCCATAAAATAAAATAAATAAAAACAATTAGTCAGTAACAGTTCAGCGACCTTCCGCGTCGCAGTGGTCAATTTAGAAATTATCCGATCCCGTGCTGTACCAGTTGGTACACTTTCTAACTTTAATTACCCGCCTTTTCCAGCTCTTGTTTGGTACTTCACATTGTCAACGTTCTTCCGCGTCATTATCGCGACTCGAAACGTTTATACCATTTCCTACAAGCGAGCGAACGTTTAGCTTGCAAATGTGAGCAAAGATCTAAATTGGAATAAATACAAAAAGATAAATAATAACATTGTTTCCGCCCGGGATCGAACCGGGGGCCTTGTGCGTGTGAAGCACACGTGATAACCGCTACACTACGGAAACGTTACGAATGTTGGCGAAAATGTCGTACTGATATAGCAGCTAATAATATTGCGTACAACTACGTTAGGACTAGGTATTAGTACTATCTAGTAGTATCTATTCTGTGGTAAAACCATGTAAGACCGAGATATCTGTGCTTGTGGTAGGTAACCTACTACCATACCATAATAAGTATTCCTCTCGTAACTACCGTCTTTAAAATTACGGCTAATTGACTTAAAAACCATGAATAACCGGCCAAGTGAATATAAAAACGGCAAAAAAATCACGTTTGTTGTATGGGAGCCCCCTTAAATATTTATTTTAATCTGTTTTTTAGTATTTGTTGTTAAAGCGGCAACAGAAGTACATCATCTGTGAAAATTTCAACTGTCTAAATATCACGGTTCATGAGTCATTTGCCTGGTGACAGACGGACAGACAGACGGACGGACAGCGGAGTCGTAGTAATAGGGTTCTGTTTTACCCTTTGGGTACAGAACCCTTAAAAATTACTGCTGTTACTTAAGCGATGTAATACTTCGACATCAATTACCTACTTATTACGCGCGAATGCTCTCAAAAGGAATCCTCTTTAAAGGCCGGGGTAAACCAAATGCCGCAACCGCGTTTGGTGTGCCCGGGCCTTAAGGGTCAACATTACATTTGTATCTGATATTAAGTTTATCTCAAATTTTTATTATACTCTTACTCATAACACCTTATCATTTACAAATTGCTCAGAGATCCGTGCGGTTAAATTACGGTTAGGAATCTCAAAAATTGTACTGATTTACTAAAAGGTCTCACGAACCTTTATAATACCTAGGTATAAAACGCGGCCTAAGACGGTTATTATCCAGATAAATGAGTTTATGAACACTGCCTCCTCCTCCTACTATAAATAAACAGACACAAACCCATACAGATTAGCCAACACTACCAAAACAAAGAAACTACGGCTAATTACTACGAATATTGCGTCGAACAAAAGGTGCATCTCCGTAAGTAATCAATACAAGTGTTGACTCATCGATCGCGCTGCCCACAGACCACGCAATGTGGAGGCTAAAATGATGCTTGGTTTCGAAAAATGGTCTAGAGACCGACCGAATACAGTAGATAGTTAATAGGTGAACATACAAACGATTTATTTATGGATAACCAACTTTGAAAACGTAACATGAACATCATTAAAAAAAACAATTACGGGTTCTCACTGATAGCAAAACACTAACAATATTAAACACATCAATGTCAAACTCTTTTGTCAAGTTGTTCAAATTTTTAATTGCACGAATAAGAAAACTATGTAAGTACCGTCAGATAGATAGATAGAAGTAAGGTCAGATGTAAAATCTGCAAACAAACTACAAAGAAATAAAGTTAACAGAAAGATATAAAAGATAGACATAGATATTTATAAAGAACCGTCGCTGTTTCTTCTTATTAGAATAAAATGAAATTATCATGGCGCTACCGATCGCGAACTAGATAGACTATGGATCAAAATAAATGTTTCTACCACTGTTTTAGAACTGTCTATTGTAAATGACTGTAATGATCTGATGAGACGTTAAACAGAAAATAGTTATTAACGGAAGAATACTCATTGATTCGCAATGTTTTAAGCACTTGAGTGATTTTTTGCTGCGTTAAGCCTCACATTCTCTCAGGTCATCGAACTCGCGAACGAATATTAATTATATCAACTTGTTACAAATAATAATGAGGTTTTTTAGCGACCGGGTATTTAAGCTGTTTGGCGAAGTTACATACATTACCTACTTACTTATCAAATAATATAATGAAAATCATCATCATTATCAGTTTACCAGGCGACATCCACTGCCGAAAATAGGTCTTCATATTCTCTTCCACGAAAGAGAAAAAAATCCAACTTCCTGGCGTTAAGATGAAGGCCAAGGAGACTGAGATCATAGATTTGGCAATAGGGCAACGGGATCCTATGGGTACGCTAACCGTTATAATTATTTAGAATTACAGTTAAAAAAAAAACTAAAAAACATGCTAAACGCAACTGAAGTATTGCTCCATCCACATTCCGGCTCCATCAATAGGCCCTCGTCACCAAGTGTAATGAATTAGAATAATAAAAACAATCCAAATGAGCCTAAACTCGAAGCATTTACTAGTAGCCGTTGAAGAGTTCCGCTATCCACCTCCTGGCTCCATAAACAGATCAACTCTATAGTAATAAAGTTTCAATTAGAAGAAGATGAAAAGCGACTTCCTAGATCTGTTTTCGTACTTAGCCTGTTAACTTATATACAAGTGAAGCTAGAAGTAAAGCCTGTAAAAAGGTAATTGAATAAAACATGCTCAAATAAAAAAGTATGTAGAAAACAAAAGAAGGCCATACAAATTAAAACATTAGAATGGGCATCTTTGGACATTTTAATCCCCCTTAACCCAAAGAACTTGATTGAATTGCACAACCCAGGTCAATGGTTGACGAGATAATGGTCAGGCGCCATTAAAATACCGCCGTGTCAATTAAACGTAAAGTTGATTGAAGCTTATCTCCTCTCAAGGGCAGAGCTTCAATTAGATTATATTTAGTTTAATACGTAATGTATTCGGTGAATCAATGAAATCAATGGAAAAAGCATTGTAGTAAAGCAAGCTGCCGTAAAACAAAATTTTTAGGTCATCGTTTGAAACGTTACACGTTAGTCTGCGTTGACAAACTATGACACAAACAAGGTTTTATAGAGTTTGATAAAATAAGAGCTTTTAATTGGATAACGTACGCACAACCACCATCATCAGATATTTTGTCTATAGATCTGATCAGCTGCGGTCTTGAAGGTAAGTAAGTAATCATTAAAGTAATGTACAGGGTGGGTGGGCCGTAAGTTTTGCACTTTTAGAAACATGATAGAGGCAAAACTACAAATGCTATTTTATTAGGTATTTATTATAAGTAATCAGCATAAAATATATTTTTTATTAGTATAAACACTGTCGCCTAAATGAGCTCCGTCTTGTTGCTGGCATTCCTGCAACCGACTACGGAATTGTATGAAAATATCAGTATTTTTTCATCAATTATCACTTCTGGTACGTACGATTTGCAAAATATGGCGTGTAATATATCAAATGAAAGGGCTTGTTATAAGGATCTTAAATATATATTTTTTATAATTTTAACATAAACGGTTTTGAAGTTATTTAGGAAAATAGGCAAAAAATTACAATTCCCCTCTCCCCCTCCTTATCACCGAAACTACTGGACATGAAATTTTGAAAAATATACAAAAAATAGTTCTTTACCTAAAGATTACCGGAAAACCTTCAAAAAGTTTATGGTATTTAAAGTAACATAGTAAATTTCATATAATCACGGAACCCTCTCCACTGGAGTTTAACTCGCACTTTTCCGGTTTTTTTTTGGAAAGGGTTTCTCACAATAACCACGTTGCTTTCCTGTGAAACGGTCTATCGTAGTCCAAAAAATACAAAATGGCGTTTAATTTCCCATCATCCTTTGTACCGCACAATTAATAGTTTAGAAAAAAATCTGTGTTGCTATTTGCTAAAACTTCTGGCCCACTGACAACTGACTTCTGCTATACTCGGTGAACTAAAGTGAATGAAATGACCGAGTGAATAAACTTATTTACAATTAAATGATTACCATTATTTCAATTCTGTTCTCGTATCCAAACTTTCATAAAATGCAGTTTCTCAGCGGGGAACATTTAATTATAGACTAAGAGCGGTTCGCCTTTAAACCCAACTCATCGGGTACCACACCAATGCTACCTATGAAACTAAGATGCGACGAATTTGTGGTGCGTAAATCATGAGTAAACGATTCGCGCAAACAGTATAAGTACACTTCCGCATTAATTGTATGTGTTTTGGATTTGGCTCCTACTGACATTTATGGAACCAGCGTCAATTTTCTGGTGGTGCTTTGTAGATCAATATATCTTGTATTCCTCATTCAACTCAAATAATTATTGATCGTGTTTGTTCCGATGGCTTAGGCGTGGCAAGCTCCCAGTCTATCATACGAATTTCCTATGATTTTAATTTTGGTGTGTCGTTGTCGTTCCGCTCGCATGTTTATGTGTCGTAAATATTTTGTGACGTTAGGGTAACTTATCTGAGGGTGGCTCATTAGGGTCGTTCGGGTATTATTGCCCTGCCCATAAAAAGGGTCTTAACATTGTGGCAACATCGTGCCGCATTGGGACCATTCAGTGACACATGGTCACTTAGTTTCGTGATGATGGTTGGTGATGTTACTTATCATATTGATGCCGGCCGCAGTGTACTATTATTGCACTGCACTTGACATTACACAGGCGTATCTGCATGGCCGCTTTACGCACTTACTCCCCTTAAATATGAAATGTGATCATCTTGCTGCATGCGTCAAAGTAGTAGCACTTTCATGTCGCACGATGATGCCGCACCGTTCGAAATATTTACTTTAACTTTATTGGTATTTTCGTAGAGTTGATTTTACACATGCGATGTTTATTTACGCTCGAAGTTGTAAGTCTTAGTTGTTTCGAAATAAAAGTAGGTGTTCACTTATTATGATTTTATTGTTGGCCCTTTTTGGTGATACGAGTAGAAAGAAATGGTAATTCTACAGTTATACTGCAAGTCATACTTAACGCAACGGTGCCTCGGCCTACGCTCGTCTTGAAAATGTTTGTATTACGAAAATATTCAACTAAGTATAGCCAAAATAGCCATGTCCAGCAGTGGACGTGTTTCAGCTGAAATGACGATGATAATGTTAGAACATTCGGGTTTGGCAAAGTTTTGGAGGTTTTTGTTACCGAATGATTACATTTTCTATGCCTCAATTTGCTATTTTTAATGCTCCATTGTGTCACTTTTCTAATCTTTCTAAATACATACGTATGTCACAGTCTCTTAACCTGCTGATCTGGTTATTTCAATGATGTTATTTAATTCAATGATTTGAGGTCAGATGGCGTAAGACCATTGTTCGAATGATTTAATCAGTACGATACTGATATTGACTTGATATTTGGAGGTGATCTATGGGAAGTCGTGACAGATTGCAAAACTTGGTTACGCATTAAATCATGAAATAGATCACATGGGGTCTAACTCTAGATATTGATCTCATTTGACGAAATGAATGCGGTTTGGTGGAAGTTTTTACATTTGATTGACATGACATTTACACCCTTTCGCCGTAACGCGTTTTGATTGGAATTATATCCGCTGACTAACTTCTAGAATCCTGTTACACGAAGCGTAGGAAAGTATTGTGCAAGTTTCCACCACTTATAGACGTGTTGTATACCTACGTGACTCTTCTTTCCACTTGGACATCGCTTTTTTCAAAAGATTTGATCTCTATCGACTTTATCGGGTGATTAAAATTATGATCTAGATTTGTGTCGCTTACATCTCCAGTTTAGATAAAATATTGCATTGCTGCTAGTTCCTGGCTTTATTGCATCATGCATGAAACGATAACAAAATTTATTTTCTTTACGTAAAATTGCTATCTTTAACATTCAAGGCACTTTCCCTCCTATCGTTTGTTTCCTTACAATCTGCAAGCTGCCGTACAACCGTCAATGCGCTGGCGCAGTTTTGATGTCGCACAATCTGACATCGCGCACGACCGGCTTTCTACTTCCTTGTATGGGTTACCAGCTATTTCTATGATCATGTGAGATTGTAATAAACATTAATTTGGTGCGCTTTTCTGGATTTCAGTTTGGAGATGAGATCTGTTGTTGGAAGATGTAACTTAATACCAAATGGTGATCTCACGACATGATTACCGATAGAGATTGCCCTGTTAAGTAATATTAGGGTAATTTAAATTCTAAATTGTGGAGATCTTTCGCCGTATCCATATATCCACTTCATTTTATTTTATAGCAGCACAAAATAAAGGTGCACTTTTCTAGCTTTATCGCACGGTAGTCAGCATAAAAGAAATAGGAAACTGGTTTCAAAACCTTGGTTCCAAAGAACCTGAAACGAGTTCCCTGCACTTGGCACTAAAGCACACACTTCGCTGTAACGCCATTATTGTTTATCAAATCGACATTAGGAAAAGATTGAAAGAAACTGTACATTCTTGGATATTTGCAGCCCTTTAACTCTACATTTTGCCAACTACATGTATTGATTTTTATTGATGAAGTAAAAGCACATTGCCTAGGCTAGCCATTATCCTTTTGACCGCCACAGTCAGCTGCAGCCGTCAGCGGATACAGGGTAAAAGAGTCCTTCATTACCTTGACTTAAAGTTGAAATTCGTGTTACTTCTCAGACATGCTTGGCGGTCAAAAGGTTAATGAATGGATCCCTCGTGCGAATTCTGGCGCGTGCAGTGGTAATCTGGTGATTTGCTACAATTGCGGTTTTTTTTTGCTTTCTCTTACATTTAGGTACGTAATTCTGGTAAAAAGTGAAGTTCATGTCGTTTGCATTGTATTGGTGGCTTTATTTAAGCCCAAAAGGTTTTTTATTTAGTTCCATAGCCATTTGATCGAAGCCAAGTGGTAATCATAATAAATCACGACTGTATGATTGCCGGCAAAACTAATTTTATGATAGATGATTTTGGTGTTAAAATATCACATTTGTTTAATACTTGAAAACCTTCAAATTAATTTAATGTTTGTCAGATGGCTGATAAGTAAATAACCCCGTATCGAATTGCTTAATGCCAAAATAAGTGCTAACTTGTAAACATTGCAGAATTCTCAAGCTAATTTTGTTTACGCGATTTGTGAATGAAACTCATTATCGCCTATTCGTCTTCAGATTACTTCATGCCAAATAGCATTAAAAATGTCGAGGCAAAAATTTTATACAGTAAAGGAAGGTTTGGATTCCCACGATAAAATCTTGGTAAAAACCAGAAATCAAAGACTTCGGACCGGCCCCAGTTTCTTCTTTTAAACAATTGTTATCGTTTTGGCGGGAGGTCTGTATAATTTTGTTTTAGATCGCTTTCGGAGTGTTATGGTTGGCGGAGCTCTGCGGGAGTCCTACGCTGTTCGACCCTTTCAATCATAACACAGTTCAAAAATCTACCGTAACATTATGAATTATAAACAGAAGTAAACATGTCACGGAGTCCATTTGGAGATTTGTAAACTCGCTTGAATTGAATGTTAGGATGTTACACAAGAAGGTAAACATTCAAGTAGGTACGAATGTTTGAGTTCAGAACCGTCACAATGTTTAATAAACTCATCGCGTGTACGAGAGTTAAGAGATTTTAACATGTCTTACCTTACATTTACAAAAACCAATGTAGGATGTGTGTGTGTATTAATCAATACATATACAACAGTACCGTGACTCACTTATAGACAACGCACAGCCTAAACGGGTGGTCCTAGAGGTTTGAAATTTGGAGGAGACATTCCTCGAGTACCTAACCTAAAAAGGGGTGATAAAGTTTGTATGGAAAAAATCGCGGGCGAAGCTGTGGCGGGTCCACTGGTTTGTACAATAAAATGCAACTGAAAGTAGCAATAAACCTTAGGTTTTATTACGTTCGTGGTGCAATCAAAAGAAATCAATCAGATCGTGGAATATGCGGTGAAACAACGTTGCTCGATGTAACAATATAACAATATTGTACCAATTAAATGTAACCATGAAGATTGACAGAAGAAAGCAACAGGGAGCAGGGCATGGCGGCGAAAGTGGAATGTTTGGTCGTTAGGTTTGTATAAATCGGAGAAATAATGACCACCGGTACGGCCCTGCCTCGCCGAGTGCCAAAGCATCCAGCGTCAGCTATTACTCTACGAACGCTAATGGTTACAACGTATGAATGCTAAGCAAGAAGTATTACACTATTCGGTTCGTTAGAAGTATTACTCGGTTTTGGGGATGTGTCATATATACGGAAGAGTTATTCTTTAACACGAAAAACGCTTCACTCGCCGTCGATGATAGATGATAGCTCGTCACATATATAAACCCAGTTTGTACTCGTAACGGGCACATCATAGAGTTTTCGCCGGCAAGTTCGGGAGCCGCAGGGGTGTATTTCTACATCTCTCTCTTCGATACTTGTATGAGAGAGACGCACTGAGGGATAAGATAGAGATAGCTTATCCTCGTGTCAACCTTGCTAAGGCCGCTGGACCTCAATTCTCGCTTCATGTGAGATTAAATGTTAGTGCATGCATACACTTCTTTCACAGAACTGCATGAATCTGACATTAATCTCATGTGACCTGATCTCACATGAACCGAGAATTGAGGTCCTGATTCCCTGGGACAGAGATCCTGTGAAAGACCCTATATAGAAATGAGAGACCGCGGAGATAGTATTGGAAGAAGATCTGTATTAAAATGCAAGTGAGATAACGGTACAACATTTGGAGAGCAGCAAATACGAAACTCAATTGTTCTTTGCCTTCACCTGTAAAAATCATGTGAATATCACCTGTTGAATAGTTAATACGTTGCATTGTTTGTTGTGTTTTGCCTAATGCTGTCTAATGGCTTAATCTTTATTAATAAAAGGCATTACCGGCGATCCGCACGACAACCTGTTATTATCGACGCCCACCAACGAGGCCTGCTAAATGGGGACGCTAGTTCAACGCTCAATGAAACACGATTACAATTCACTTAAATAGTAATGTTTGAAATGACACGGGAAAGGCACTTTTAAATTACATTACCGAATCCACGATAAAAAATGTCTATTTACATTATATTGTCAAAATCGTGACTTTAAACTTTGGTAGGTATTAAGTATGAACTTTGACCAAGTTTAATTTAATGACTCTTGAATTTGGAATGTTGAATTGTTGATCATAGAACATGTGATCGCTATGAAGTTAAAACAAATGTGTGTTACATTAAACCTGCGCACCGTTATATTTTAGCTGATGAATTCAAAAACTTGGAACGTATTTTTTATAATTGGGAACGTAATTGTGATATTACTGGCTAGTAAATCTACAATTTCCGTTCCTTTTCTATTACCGCCACGCCTCCAAATTGGTTCGAGAGCTCAAACCCTCGTGGTCGATTATCAACATTTAGATCTTGAGGGGACGTGTTGTCACCTCCCACGCCGTGTAGTTGCTGTCTAATATCTCGTCAAATAGGGTTGTGAGAGTCCTATTATAGGGCAATTATGTTTTGACCATATCTCATTTGTTTGTTTTGCTGTGAAGGCCATAAATATACATTTTATCAAAAAGTACTGATGACGCAGTTATCAGAGAGTTGCATGGCTATATTAATAGTGTGCGCTGAAGAGTAATATCGACTTAATAAGGAAATGCCTACTTGAATTAGGTATCAGTATCATATGATTGAACGGTAATTTTAATTAATGTAAAGTTGTACCCAATAGCCGTTTATAAATCATTTATTATTGAAGTCTTAGTATGAATATGCATAGCATAATTTAAAAAAAATATTAATCTAACCCATCCATTGAACTCGATACATTTACACAGATGTTTAGAAACGTTTTCAGAACTCAAAATAACTTTGTTTGAAGTTGCCCTCCTTAGAGCTGAAACAATTGGCGATTCTCATTAACGTTAGAAGCCAGATGTACAAATATAATATAACATCCATGTACGTTTCACGACGGTTTCAGGACGTTCATACTTGCTGTAAGTTTTTGTGAAGTTTACGAAGTCGGTGTTTGCAAAAACTATATAAATTCAAACCTTCTGGGTATAGGTATGTGAGGGTTTAAATGTTTGTCTTGAAACGCAGAAGAGTGGATTGCATAAGTGCGTGGAATATACAAATAAGTAATGTTTCTTAGCTAAGCAACCGTAGGGAAGAATGCTATTATTACTTTCATAGCCAAGGACCCGGTACCCGGTGCGTATCAAGTTTTCGATACAAAGTGGCAAAACGCCACTTCGTGGTGATGAAAGTATTAAACCTTCAAATGCAAAAATGCGTGCCACGGACGCCAACGACGACGTATGATTATTGATTTAAACTAATTAGGTAATATTTAATCAAAAACAAGCTTTTTTAATTAAATATAATTATAATTTATCATCATTTAAATAAAAGGTTCACGGCCTGAATCGGAAGGAGTTTGATTAATTGCTATAGGTACCTACCTACCTACCAGATTTTTTAATGAGTCCTTATCTAATCTGAACATGCAGATAAAGTAGTTATTTCATTATTGAATGTGCCCGAGTCCAGTCCATTCATTACGGATGTATGACGTTTGTATGATAGTGATCTTGCCTGATACAAGTTAAATGTCAAGTTTAACGGATACTTAAGAGGGCTATAACAAAATCGCGTTCTGAAAGATTAGGTATATCGGACGCACGGCGTCACGGCCGTCAGCGCTCTTTTTACATTCGGAACTATCGTTCGACAGACACAGGTCTGCTCTACTCAACCGCCGGCGCGGCACTAAATTCAGGCGGCCGACACATCACATTATGTGGTAATTTGGGAGTTTTCATTACGTTTTTTTTTCTACATATTCCATACATATTTCAAAATTCACAGGCCGCTATAAACTACACGACTATTCAAGAGATATTGTTACATATTTTTCATTTCGTTTGCTTAGTAGAGTAGTTCAATCCACGAGCTCGAAAAAGTGGCGACGCGCATTTTTTGAAAAAACTTACTGCGGAATTTAGGCTTTATATCAAAAGATAAGAATAAATTGCAAAAAGCGAGGCCGCTATGATCAATACTAATAACTATACTCCACCATTCAGCAAGCCAAATTTGTCTAACTCTTTCAGTTTCTCATAATAAGAACGCCAAAGTTGCCCAATTATTGAAAAAATGGTAATAGCGCTCTTAAAAATCAAAATCGATTTGCATTATTTGACTCTGACATATGAACAAAAGAGCGAACGAAGAAACAAGTAAAGTCAAAAATAACATTATCTAAACACCATAGTCCTAGGCGTATAAATACAGCTTCATATTCATATATCCTGTTACTGTTAAACATATATAGACATTCCTCCGAACACTATTCAGCCAAGGAATTCTATTATTTGCCGGGCCATTATAAGTTTGACTTGTCTTGCCAAACAACCATAGATAGACTGACAGCATGATTGACTTGTCCATCTCCTGTCGTTCCATAACTTGGAATACTTTCACAGTTGTTTTAAAAAACATTACGTCATCGCATTGTCTTTGGTAAAAGCAAATAACAGGTACGGTTTCATTATTCGTAACTTTTTAGTTCCGTCTAGTACCATAACTTGGAATTACTCGGAATACCTTGAATAATGTATTTGGCCCGGCTGTTACCGTATGTTAAACATTACTTACGTATGTCATACGTCTTAACTGGAAATTGGTTTTCTATTCGGAAATTATACAGAGGCGTTTGGTTACCAAACCTATGCCTTATTTATCTTTTTAAAATTTCCATTATCGGTATTTTGATTAAAAACCGGACATCTTAAATTTATTAGTGTATTATCAATTGATTTGTGTATGTTAATATAACCTCGTTACCACGGTTGATGCTCGTCGCGATTGAGGGCTACAGTTGGAAATTGTAATTGTAAAGATATTAATCATATAAGATTAACGGTTTTCATAACATTCGATTCTAATCTGGTGGTATTCATTATACTTGGGTCTACTTTCCTCGATGGTCAATAGGCCAATAGATTTTCCACATAACGATAAATATTACGAATGCTATAATTACTAGTAATATTAACGTTTGTTATGCAATAACGCACTATAGGTAGTTCAAATTATGTATTTTCAAAAAATTATTGGATGACGTACTTTCGGTGACAGCGGTTTTAAACATACTCGTGACATTCCCCTTTAGTTTGATCGGTTGACAATATGCCTCAACATCTGAGTTGCACGTAGAGGCGATTCTTTAATGTTGCAGCTTCACATTGCATTTCTGGAAAATGCTATCCCATAGACAAGTCCTATTTTTTTATATATTAAGAGGGGGGCAAACGAACAGGCGGGTTACCTGATGGTAAGCAATCGGCGCCGCCCATGGACACCCGCAACACCAGGGGAATTACGGATGCGTTGCCGGCCCTTTGAGAAAGGAGTAGGCTCGTTTTTTGAAGATCCCTAGGTTGTATCGGTCCTATCCATTACTGTCACTGTTCATCCGAAGTGAATTAACTAAATCCAGGCAACATTGATTTTTTCAGGGTTGAATTGCGAGCTTCACCAAATTTGTTTTATTAGCTACTGATTTGAAGCAACCTTAGGAATCAACTGTCCTACGAGTATTTTCATCTTTTATCCGAACTCGATGTCAAAAGTTGGCTAACGTTTTTCCTCTAATATTGCACCGCTTTGTTACTTTCGAACCTAAACCCGTGCTTCAATGGGTCATCGTTTACTTTCCGCTAATAGTCGAATAAACCGGTGCATTTAAGGTTATGGCCAATAGATGGTACAGTTACCTTTGGAAAGCCCTTTTACTGTCCACATTGATAGTCGATACCGGTTGACGATGGAGAGTAATGAATACCTACTTACAGTCAACGGATTAAGCTAAGCGAAGAAGTAAGTACTTAGGTTCATAGAGCACAGGGATGGTTTCTTGGTTCCGTAGCCAAATGGCAAAAAACGGAACCCTTATGAATTCGTCATGTCTGTCTGTCCGTCAGTATGTCACAGCCACTTTCTTCCGAAACTATAAGAACTATGCTGTTGAAACTTGATACTTCTGTGAACCGCATGATGTGACTGATTTTCACACAAAACAAGAAAAAAAAAAAAAAATAATTTTGGGGGTTCCCCATACTTAGAAGTGAAACTCAAATTTCATTTCATTTCATCAAACCCATACGTGTGGGGTATCTATGGATACGTCTTCAAAAATGATATTGAGGTTTCTAATATCATTTTTTTCTAAACCGAATAGTTTGCGCGAGAGACACTTCCAAAGTGGTAAAATGTGTGTTCCCCTTGTAACTTCTAAAATAAGAGAATGATAAAACTAAAAAAAATATATGATGTATATTACCATGTAAACTTCCACCGACAATTGTTTTGAACGAGATCTAGTAAGTAGTATTTTTTTTTAATACGTCATAAATCGTAAACCACAATTCAACACAATTCGTCAATTTACCTTTCATTCAATCAACTCAAATATAAAAATAAAAAACAACAATTAATTTCATAAACATAAACCTTATGCATAAACCGTGAACCATTATATATAGATAATGGTACGGAACCTTTCGTGCGCGAGTCCGACTCGCACTTGGCCGGTTATTCTTATTTGTATAGCTCAAAAGGGCTTAAAAAGTAGCCAAATGTTTTAGAAATGATAACTTATTAAAATGTCCATCATCATCATCATTTCAGCCGAAAGACGTCTACTGGTTCTTCAATTTTACTATATGAATTTTAATGGACATAAGTTGCTTCAGAACTTTTATACAGCAATTTAATCGCCAACCTTGAAATACTCAACATTTAGGAGTTCCGGTGATCATCTGTGGTGTTCATCAACAGTTCCACTTCACCAAATAATGCTTTTGGAACGTAACTGCTTGAGTTATTACAGAAAATATTAAAATTGCTCTATGCTTGCCTATAATATTTGAAGAGTTCCATCGATTCCTCATAGATCCTCTCATCATAACTCAACTTTGACTACAACGGGACCTAACTGGAGGTATACCTTATCGATTAAAAAGAGAATTTTCAAAATCGGTCTATAAATGACAGAGTTCTGAAGTAACAAACATTAAAACAAAAAAAAAATACAACCGAATTGAGAACCTCCTCCTTTTTTTTGAAGTCGGTTCAAAATCTAGGGTGCGGGCGTAATAGTCATCAAAATAAAATAAAAAAACTGACGGGAGTAATAACTCTTAGCGGAGCTGGGATGCCAAATCATAGTAGTCTCGGAAAATTAGGATGAATAGCATCGTGTATGGGGAATGGGGTTAACATTATCACGGCGGTTTAATCTGAATATCTGCCAAAGGCTTCAAACAAATAGCTTAAATGTCATTAGAAACCACGGTAATGATTATTTATGGCACCACGACTTGCCTAACGCTATAGGTCGCATACCGTGTCAGCCTGTCCATACATCTGGAGTCTGTAATGACTTGGGGCTAACTTAGTATTAGCACCAAGTGGGACGGCTTAAATTGTTGAAAGTACACGGTATGGATAAGTTCTGTAGGTCGTGTAGGAAAGTTTTCTCTGTAAACGATGTGGTACAGGTCGCGTCAAACTGACCGCTCTGAATCTAGGTGTGTGCTAGGCGAATTGTAAGTGCAGGAACATATTGAGTGAAAGCCAGAAGAGGCTGTTCTGGCAGCGTCCACGAATGTTGGTCTGCCCCACAAAAAATGACGGGCTTTGAATAAAGATTTTTAAAGATATAACAGAGGGCCTAGCGCACTAGCTAAGCACCGGTCACTTTTAACTAGTAAACGGGTGCGCAAAATACGAATGCGAAATACGCGCGATAAAAATCAGTGGGCTGCTGTTTGTGAAATAGAGAAAGAATGAATTATCTAGATCTGTCTGGTCTGTCCTCTTGTATTTGTGATTGCCAGTTTATAACGAAGAATTCTTAAACAGCGACCTTTTAAAAAATTTAAGCCGTCGTTATTATTCCCCCAGAAAGAGCAAGTCAAACATAAATTAATTCATTTAAAACTGTAGGGGTAGCTTAGGCTTGCGTGTGCCAGGACCCCATTTGTAAGCAACACGTAAAATATTAACACACGACATTGCCAAGGCCTAGTTCTTAGCCTTGCAGCAGGTATATAATTGATGAAAAAAATATCTTGAAAAACCAACTGTAGGGGATCGTAAACGGGCAATTTTTCGGAAATTTATTGCTGCAATTCGGGCTATCCCCAAAAATATTATATATTAAATAACTAATGGGAACAAAACGAATGAATTGCAGCAATAAATTGCCTTAAAACTAAACCGTTTACAAGCCCCTTAAGATATAGCGTTAAAGTGTTTTCTTTTATGTACGTCTCACACTACTGGTGGTTTTATTTTTTTCTGTAAAGAAGAAAACAACAAATTCTTGCTTGGCATATTTGCCTTTAACTCTTTGGAAGGAAGACGTAACCGCAGTCTTTTGGTAACGGCTTGCAGTGTCTTGCGTGGCGCTACGGATTGTCCTGATATAGTGACAAATTACATTTACTTTTACGTATATAAGAATAGCTTATTAAAAATTACTACACTACAGCTTTAACTATGCATCTAAGCGTCATCATCATCATTTCAGCCGAAAGACGTCCACTGCTGGACATAGGCCTCCCCCAATGATCGCCACACGACTGATACTGTGCTTGGCTTCTGTAGGCTGTAATAAACTCTCTTTTGGGTGAAGTATTATTTCCTAAAAATTGTTTATTCCTAAACCGAGCTTTACTCTAAAGTACTAAAACGCCTTTCTAACACGGACCATTGAGAACTTCCTGTAGCGTGACTAAATCAATTAAGATTTAGGTGCGTTGGTAATATCGTTTAGGATATCGAGGGATGATATCAGATGGTCCACTTCGATAGAATTGTTAACATCGTGGTCGGTCTGCTGGCTACTACTATCTTTACTAATTAACCTTGCCTTTTGTAGCATACGAGTTTTAGTATATAAATATTTCCCATCTAAGTAGGAAGTTCTTTGTTGGATATTTCTGGTAGGACAGAGATTTTGGTCAAATTATATGATGCAAGTATTAGTTGTATTCATTTTTAAACTCACAAAGATTTATCGTGTGGAGTTTTTGAATGGTTTAAAAGACTGAACGACAAATAGTCGATTGATTGATTTGCGTGCGAAATGCAAGGATAGCTAAATAAAGATCAGACATTGATTTAGGTTATTGATCAAACCTTCATTCCGATATCAACCAAGCTTTGCTTTAAACATCTTGATCAAACGCGATAATGTCAAGCAATATATCAAATACACGACTAACTTTGTGCTAATTGGCACAGGCGTGTCAGCTAATAAGTTGGAATTGGCGCTTGACAATAATCAGGTCTCAATTGCTGAAGTAAATGCTTTGAGCCCATTATGTCTAAACGCACGCAAGCATGCTTTTATCATTGGTTCTCGTGTAGTAATTGGACTTGCATTAACTTATGATAAGCAATGTACAAGTTGCACAAGATCCCAAAAAATGTGCAATGTTCCCAAATATTTTTGAGAACTGTCTCGAAACATTTTTAACCCCCAATTTCCCACGTGGAAGTTTCGAAACGTTGTAAATTTGTCGCAAACAATGCTACTTGTGATTCTACCAAATGTGCCTATGGTTTATTTTCCCTTGATGTTAATTCTGACCCATTTCTTCGTTTGTAACAGAAGATTGATTACGAAATCATTCATCATCCTTTCAATCTGGAGACGCTGGAAATAAGTCTCCCCAACGACTTCCCCAACAAGCTGTCGCACGCCTTCTCTGTCCATTGACTTTTGGCGACCTCAATCAGGTTGTCAGTCTATTTTAGGATGATTATCGCTAGTAATATTTGAAACAAAATCAGATCCGTAGCGGAGCTATGATGCCTTAAGAAAAACACCCTATGACAACGGCTTCCAAGTTGTCCCTTTTTCCTGGGGGTTTAAAAGTTTTCTGAAGAGCATTAAATCTTCGATTTTTTTTAGAACATTACATTTTTAAACGACAACTTAGCTGGGTGAGAAGCCATCGTAAACCGCTAGTACAATGGCGGTACCGCTAAAATGTCACTCTTGCGCAACTTACTGTTATCCAGCCGTAATTAGAGTAGTTCCCAGGGGTATCGGGCGATACATCACGATCTGGTGCTAAATACCTCTATTATTTCACCGGTATTCGATTTATTGGGTTGTTGCTTACGAGTTTCCAGAGCTTCGACGAATTTACATTCGCGTGACTTTTAGAAAGGGAAATCTGACAAATTAGGGTTGTATTGGTTTTGTCGAAACCAGATATCTCGGTCATGTCTTCATCGATTCAAATATTCTTATTAAAGATTGTGTTTTTAATGTAAGTTTTTATTTTATCATAGTTAAAACTAGCATTCCCCATAATTTAGTAGAGTCTTAGCTTGTGATGTTGTAGAGTAGAAATAACTTAGGAGCTTAATAAAACGCATAAAAGGATGTTCTGAAATACACTTGCAGTTGGCAAGCGGCCAGGCGCGCGGTCATCTCTTAAAACGAGCTCGCTGGAGATAAACTAGACGATAATTTGATGTTGAACACTACTAAGGTCCTTATGTTTTATAAAAAGTTTTAGTCAAAGAGGCTTTGGATACATCAAATTTATCACCATTGTTTTGTAGCGTAGGTACTTTTTGCCACACCACTATTCTTCCTTTGTATAATTTGGAAATCCGTCAAATTATCTAGAAAGCTACGTCAGAAATTTGACTTCCCAATTTGACTGAAACAAGCAATATATATTATATATATATTATATAAACAAGAAGATATTTTGATTACGTATATTATAGCCCTTTCATAGCACGCTTGACAAATGGCTTGGAATAAGTTAATTCCATTCAGGCGTCGAGTGAAGTGCGGAAGGATATTTTGAACTAAACATGCCATCAGTTTAACTTAAATAATGTGTTAAAGATGTACAACAAATTAAGTGCGATTGAAGCGAAGTTTTATGAGAGAAGGATCAAGTTTATTTATTTTATGTTCCAGGTAATTCCAGTGCGGCCAAATAAAATGGAGTGACATATAAATAGGTAAGTGAAAAAAATGCCGCTAAAAGAAATTGCATGTTGTTTTTATGTTAGGTAAACGTGCGCGGCTCATGCTGTTTCTTTAAAGGAAACGACCAAGAAAAACGAATAGGTCTATATTGGAGCGCATAAGGTTTGTTTTGCATACGGAACTGTTTCAAATGAAATTATTAGCATACTGATCGATTTCCATAGTTCGATTCAATTTCCGGATAGTTATTAAACAAACCTAGCCAAACCTAAGCTAACCATACCCAAACGAAAGGAGTTTAGGTATTTATGATTTAAAGTCCTGAAAAGCGCAAGGTTTTAGCCACATTCTTAGCGACATGCCAAATATTAACATGAAAAACAATTAGTTATTATACGATGCAAGAAGTTTCCTAAACGAATATCTGGAACTCATGAGCGCACTAATCCTTAAGTCGAAGTGGATAAAGATATCATATCATAGTTCATTGGACTCGGTAGAAACTCAATGCTCTTCAGAACTCATTTTACGCTCCGTGACTTGCCCCCTAAGCGATATTACTTAGGCAGTCTACTTTCTCATTATTACGCTTATAGCGTTAAATAGGCTGTGTTTATTAATATCTGACCACAATATTATGAGACATTTCATATTCTAACGTATAGAATATTAAAGTTGTATAGCTAACCCGAAATGTCCACGAACAGAGACGCAATAAAAGCGCATTTCCATCTATTGATCAAATAAAATACGCCTTATGAAAGTGTCGATGTTTATTACTATAGTTTTAACGAAGCCTTATCTGTCCTGACCTTTAATAATTCTATAATAACAAAGGAAACAATTGAATAAACGTTCTAAAAGGTTAAAGTAAGTGCTTAGAACTCGTGATGTTCAAAAGCTCACTACAGCGAAAAGCTTTTAAGTTCGCCTGTTTCAAAACGTTTACACATAAAGTAACTATCCTTAGCAGTTGTGTGTTGACAAACATACATATATACATACATATTATCACGCCCGAAATCCCTAATGGGGTGGGCAGAACCACAAGACTACTTGTGGCCACGTTCGATTAATTAGTCCTAAGATGGTATGATGAACCGTATGGTGACAGGTGATCAGCCCATCGCCCATACAGATAGTCCACCATGTTGGAGAGGACCCGTCCCTTAGTCGACTTTTACGACACGCCAGGATGATAAGCATCTGCACGCATTCTATGCTATTTCTTCAGTCCCAGTGCAGCAGTTATGACAAAAATAACAGTATTTATATGGATTATTTTAGGTTTAACATGCGTAATCCACTTTCCTTTACCATTGATAGATTGATTTTAAAAGCCAACAATTCAAAAACAAAGTAGACCAAGGAATATTTGTGAAGTCACGACACTCCGTGTCCCTTTCGAGCACTGCGCCGCTTGCGTTTTCATAACATGAGCGGCGTTTTTATATGAACTGTCGGCCGCCTGGTGATGTGTGACTGCGCTTGAGACTCAAGTTTTTAGTATAATCAAATGCATACTTGAGTGCAGTATCTATTATTATTATTAACGCAGTCTAATAATACGCGCCTACAACTGTACTATTACGATGAGTTTACGAGAGCAGTTCTCGTTATCGAAATGTATCGGGAATACTGCTTGTTGCTGATTCAAGGAAAAGGGACCGAGCGATGGTTTTCTATTATGAGAACGGTTTGCATAAACTCATGATAATGGTACTGTTCATATTTGGTTTGTAGTATATTGTAACGTAATAAACGCTACATATCTCAAACGACAATGCTGACGCCTCTTGAATGTATTACGAACCGGATCCGTTTCAACAGCGTGATAATAAGATCTGAGCTCTCCTTATTATATTGGATTCAAGGAGCAGAGCTGACCAATCACTGAGGCAATCACAATGCATAAAATATTTCAGCCAGGACATCGGTCATCGGGTTGCAGCACTGCATAATTTTTTAACTGCTACCCTTAAGTTGTTGTGACAGCATTTAGGTAAAGTATACTTCTGCCTGTCTAGCTAAATAGGATTGGGCATGAGTTCTGACTAGAACTCCAGATTTCAACTTACCAACCTATAACGTAATTGCTAAATGACCATATCCGGTGTTGCTATGTCAACTGTCGCTAAACATTTAAGCTGTGAGTGCCTTTTAAAATTAATTTGGACTTACAACTCTACGCTTCTTCTCATAGAACTTCAAGTAGTTTGACAAGAATTCGGAGTAAGTTTACCACTTCTCTCTGAAGTTTGTCTACGCTATATTCGTAAACGTAAGGAATCCAATCCACTCCGCATTCGGCGGGGTTATTGCCCTATCGCGGTTTCAGCCAAGGCCGTTGCTGGTTGTGCTTTGTTTAAACTAAAACTAATCGACATATCGAATTATATTCTTGAATTTTCTATGGGATTTACCATATCTGTTTGCGCCAAATTCAAGGTATTTAGTTTCTATTTGACGACGACAGGTATTTATTCAATTGAGAAAACAAGGATCTTAAAACTTGTTATTTCGGCTATGAGCCTATTGCTAAAACTAGTTGTCTGTCAAAACAAGACTTAGGACTTTCATAATGCCGCACTGCTGGAAGAGGTTAACACATTAGAGCATAGGTTTCACTCGATTGTGGCTATGCGAGATATGGAAGATAAATGAGACCTATTTTGAAGTATATGTATTTTGATTTAATTTTAATTGATTTGGCGCTTACGCCAAGCAAATAATAATGGCTACACTATCCCGTTCTTTCATGCGCGGAAGTAATATAGTCCATCACTATCCAACGCACCTCCACTCGGGAATTAGGACGTGGGTTGCGGAACTTGTGGATCGCGATGCAGACCAATATCAACTCCGCGTTTATTTTTTTGTACATAGGCGGTACGGTAATTCCAAACGTCGTACCGTCGCATCCTTTGACGTGGCGTATCCATATACTTTTAATGTTCTTCCCTATGTACTTTAATAGCTTTCCTACCACTTCTTGTAGTGGTAGAGCCAAACAGTAATCCTCACTAGATGATTACTGTTCGCATGGGCCAGCTCGACCGGGGTAGTACCGCATTCTCACAGAATATCGGCGTAAAGTAATAGCTTGCTATTGCGTTTCGTACGGTGAGTGACGAGATCCGGAGGCCTATTGACATGTAATTTAAACTGTATATTATATCGAGTAATAAATAAACTAAACTAACTAAACTAAACTATTCCCTCATCCCTATCCTATCCCCATTCCCCATCCTCCCTAGACTGGCAACGCATTGGCAGCACCTCTGGTGTTGCAGGTGTCCATGGACGGCGGTGACCACTTTTCATCAGGTGGGCCGTCAGCTCGATTGTCAGTCAACTGACCTAAAAACCCTTGTAACACAATGTCTTTTACGTACTGCGAAACTGACTATAGAATGCCACGTGACGTGACCTAGTTCTTTGTTATGAGATTATTGAACTCCATACAACGACCGTTTGGGAAGACTTAAAGCAACTCTTAAACAATACACCGACCACACGTGGTTCTACTGTAATCCGACACCTACGGAAGCAGCCATCCATATGCATGGAACCGGTCGGAAGCTCGCTCCCAATTCGGCAGAGGAAGCGATGTCATTGAAGTTACGAGTGGCAAGTTCGTAGCTTTAATCGTTGAATAGAAACAGCTTCTTAATGAAAAAGGCACGTAATATGACCTCACATCGAGAGCGTGGTGTTTAAGTGTAAAAGCGCAGTTCGCTATCGTATGCTGATGGAGACCACTTCCAGTAGTGCAGTGTAATGGAAATACTGATGCCCTTTAACTATACTGACAACTCCTTTTTAATCCGATAAAAAAAGTTCTAAGAACGATCTCGTTCACAGTTCTCTAAACTGAAAACTGGATTACTAATGTATGGGCAAAAAACTTTTCCCATAGCATCAGATCCCAAATTAGCTTATCGCAACTTTACAGTAAGCAAAAGTATTTTTTTGTCAAATAAGTACTAACGTAAGGGACACAAGTTAACCCTAACCTAACCTACCCCTGACAAAGCAAAATAGAAATAGAAATAGAATAGAAATAGAAAAACATTTATTCGGCGAAAACATCAACACAACAACACAACAACATAACTGTTCTTTTTGGGATTGTTAGGCACAGAAAGCCAGTTTATTTATATGACAAACTGATAATCTCCCAACGTCAACGAATTTTCTCAAGACTCATATGCCCGAGGCACAGTACTGCTGCATTTCGTGGCAGCTTTCGCTATGCCGCCACGAAATGTTGGAATAATCTTCCACCGCCTATAAAACGCTCAAATTCGGTAAGCAGCTTTAAATATAAGCTAAAACTACTTCTTCTTCAAGGTACTGTAGCAAGTGGGCAATAAACATCTAATTGTCAATTTTATTGGCTTAATTCTATTTTCATTCTGAATCCCATCCACAAACCTAGTTATATCTTCTAACTCATATAAGTATCTTCTATTATTATTATAACTCACAAATTGCTATTTTTATTATTATTATGTACTATTTATTATTATCAACTTATTTCTTTCTATTAAACCACAGTACGCTGTCCCGAACAACTCGCTCTGGCTCCACAGAAAACCAGCGTTGTTGGCACTATCATGCTAGCAGCATTGCTGAGTGGAGACCATTTCGGCTTTATATCTTTCAAAATGATGCCAAATGATAAAATGCGAAATGGAAATATGCTAAAGATTCGTTTGGGAAATTAAACTACTGCGTTAAGTTTTTTTTAAGAAGTGAAATTTGGCGAAAAATATTATGCCCAAAGGGCGGTACACCCTAAAACCTAGTCTATGACCGTCGCTATTTAAAACGTAAGAAGTCTCTAGAAGAAAGAGCTTTTCTAGATACTCCGTCATCAGCTTACAAGATGTCAAATCTGCTTTATAGATTCTACTCATATCCAAGTGTCAACAGTTATAAATTAGGTAACTTTATTTTGCAGTACCCGGCCAATAATAATACGTTTCGCCAATGTTCGGTTTTAGCCACAACGCGTTCGTCCCGAGTGCGAGTGAAACAACGATATGATCCGAAGTGCATTACTTACTGGGTACGATAGCCAGCGAATGCGTGCGTATGCGCACCGTAAGCACCACGGTCCATTTGCCAGACCTCTCAGACGGAACTAATGCGTTGTTAATGAGTCTGATGCACTTCGTAATTGCACTTCGTAATCTATATCTGAGCGTATATATAGCTTACGAAATGCATGCTTGATTTTCCGACTTGATGAGTTTGTGGGAGATGATGTAATTTTAATAATCTTATTAAATAAATCAAAATTTATGTTATCGAACAAGATAACCATGCTTTGATATGTATTTAAAATGATAAAAGCCTCTCAATAATACATCTCCGGTGTTAAGAAAATTGTATATAACTGTAGCTAATTTACTTTTCTTTTTTAAGATAGCCCTAGTATTGTTAACCTTACAACCAGTAGTTGATTTATATACCTAATAAGTTTAACCATAACGTCACATTCTGTCAAAGTTAATATGTTTAGATATCAATGATTGCTCATTGAGTCCATATATAAGGAAATAAATTAGGATAAATTAATTTCCTTAGTCCAACAATGGGGCCAATTCGAACGTGTTTTCGCTAAATTTATAAGTCGCTAAATTTGAAATAAGAAACGTTCGACTCGATTTTGAACCTTGGAGCTATACAAAATCGAGTTTGACGTTTCTTATTTTAAGTTTAGGCAATCTTAAATTTAGCGGACACCGTTTCGAATTAGACCCAATATGATGAAATGTTTAGATACATTTCATCATATTTGAATTATTTGAAATAACAATGGTTTTGAATTACGTTTTCAAAGTCACCCCTTTTGGCAGCCAGCTCATTTCGGCAACAGAAAATCTATCCTTATCTTGTTTCAGATCATATTCATTACCGATTTAACCCTGGTACTGCTAGGTGTAGATGAAATCTTCATTCTAATTAGAATGTTATGTAAATTGATATCAGTGAATATTGCACTCCAAAAGTTATGCAAAAACGGCTAGTAATAACTATCCCCATTACAACACTGCATCTATATGGTTAAGGACCCACGCCCAGCTCATTTCCCGCTAAAGGTGTGTGCGCGCACGGTCGGGTGGATCCAGCCGCACGCGCTGCCCACTCGAACGGCTAAACTAATCGATCACGTTTCGCAGAAATAGTTCTAACGCGGTTCTAATCGTTGTGCTAATTAATGAGTTCACTTTAATCCCAATATTTGAGTAAATCATAACTTTTTGGGGTGCGATTCTCTTGTAGGCTAGGTTTGACGACGAGTCCCGTTCGGGTACAAACGGTTATATCGTGTATCTTATACGGCAAGTAAGTCTTCGTGTCGGGGAGTAAAACGCTTTGCGCATGAAATAATTACATAGCTGTTACTGCTTGATCATTCATCAATAGGATGCCCTTACAACAATAGAACCAAATTGATCTCCGCATCAGTAAGCACTGCTTGATTTTGTGTGGACTGTAGCACTATCAAATGCTGTCAACCTAGCTAAGCCTAGCAGTCAAAAGGTTAAATTAGGGTGTAGTGCGATCAATAAATGGATTATCTTAGGCAGTACCCATGCTACGATTTTTTCCTGTTATAAAGGCCGGGGCAAACCAAACGCGGTTGCGGCGCGTTTGCGGCGCGAACGCGGGTCCGCGCTGTTGTCGAACGGCGCAGGCGGATATACCATGCCACACCGCGGCGGCGCGGGACCGCCGCGGTCCCGCGGCTACTTTGGTGTGCCATAGTAAATCCGCCCGCGCCGTTCGACAACGGCGCGGACCCGCGTTCGCGCCGCAAACGCGCCGCAACCGCGTTTGGTATGCCCGGGCCTTTAATGCGTGCGCGCACGGTGTTGTCGGCTTGATTCAGCCGCACGCGCTGCTCACTCGATCGACTAAACGCGTGTCACGTTACGCGAATCGTTCCAATTATTTCTGCATGCTAGTCTGGCGAGGCGAGGCTTAACATTGGATAGCTTAATTAGGTATGCGTAATGAGACCGATATGCGCAACTATGATGATTATACAACGCCTTTATTTGAAATTATTGATTTCATCGAAACAAATGTAAAATTGCTTCCATGCCATTGTTTATTTTTGCATTTTTGCCATTTTGATTCTCCAAAGTATTTTTTTCTTCAATACCCTTTGATTCATCCTGCAAATATCGTTTAATTCGTTCAACGTAAATAAACGCAAATAGGAAAACAATGATGCCTTTTTCCTTGTGCCCAAATTCAACCTACGTGTGAAACTGGTCCGCATTGTAAGCGGTTCCTGATACCCCACGCTAATGATGCTGTTACCAAACCATGCCTAACTGACAGCTATACATATACATTAGTCCACTATTAGAATAATATTAAGCATACACGCATCGCTTGCTGGATTCGTGATTAGCTCCGCCATATTTGCATGACTGGGCCAGTCTTTAGGTACACTTTTAAAATAGTACCTCTAGATGAAGATAAAATTAGGACTATTCTAGGAATATTATTTTCAGTTTATTTCTTAGCTTTATTCCTCGAGCTTGTTGACACTTTTCTTGGATCTGAGAGCAATAAATAAAATAAAGAAACTAAATACATTGGCAGCAAATTGGCCGCATCAGGGCTCTTTTACTCGTTATATTTGTAAAAAATAATCTATCAAGTGATATCTATTATAACGATGCCGCTTCTATGTACCATCGTTACAACTACCATGTACGTCTAAAGTTTAGCTAGCCGTGTAACTACGATACATCGATATATCCATATATACCCGATTGAAGCCTCAACGAACAATTTAGCGATCACGATCAAAGAAAGCGCAATAAGAAAACGTTTAAGAGCTATATTGAAGAATATCACATTTTAGCACACGAGTCGTGATCTTTCCTAGACAATCGCTTTCTAGAATGTCCAGAACAGACATGTCGTAGCTATCATTCCCATGTTCATGGGTTGATGGGCAAATTGAGATGCTGACAAATTGTGCGAACTTGGTGGGATATAGGAGGTATAGGAGTCAATTGTTTCCTATTGTGAACATAGGCTTTTGTATTCTTTATGTTGTGTTTGTCGGGACAAATCAATTAAATCTGTTCAAAATATACTATTATTTATTTCGATTTGTGATAAAAAATATCAAAAAGGTTTATCCGATCCGATTTACAAATGTCGTTGGCCCACAGCGGGACCAAGAAGATCGTTCTAAACTGAATATACTCTTAATTTTTTTATACGCATCTATAAGTAAAGGACATGTAACAATGTAACAGATCGTTTAGAGGCAAATAAACTCATAGCAACATTTTTGTACCCATCGTACGATCATTGGTAACAGTTACTGTTCTAACCATTGTCAGTAGAATTGAAGAAAAGTGATATAACAGCTTGATAATATATAACAGATAGAATATAACAGATATCAATAGAAAACGCCATGGGAAAATATTGATTTCTTTTAAACGGTTTCCGGTCAAATCTATGTCAGCACAGTAGATCGATGTGGTGATAATAAAAACTAATGCCAACTTTAAAATATGCTGACACTGATAAAGATTACAATCATAAGTAATGATATGATATCGATATCATCAAATTGATTTACTATTTGCTCAAATTGCATCATACGCAAATTATACGCTAAAATGATCGTAATAAGATAATAGTCACCATATCCTGCGAAATCTGGGATCAAGGTACCCCGAATACCCCGAATACCCCGAATTAGAAACCCGTAAAAGTGCTAGGAGGATAATTATTTTCATTGCATTGTTGTGAAAAACCTTAAATCAATTGAAGGCATACGGATTTAGACCCGCAGGCCTTTGCAGACCACCCAATGCTGCCGCAGACAATAGAAGCTGAAGAAAGTAAATGGAAAGCATTAGCAACCCTTGAGAGACAGCTTAATGATATTGTTATGGGTTAGCTTGCCTAATAAATAAAATCAATACATGAACGTAATTAAAATATATTTCAAGTAGAATATTAACCTAAATAACTATTAACTAACTTATTCCTAAAACCTAATTACTAATTGTTGAGCGCCAGGAGGGTTTGACTGGCGGACCCCTGCCAATCCGAAATGCCACCGGCTAGCGAGGACCTCACGAGAAGGTTTATCTTGTTCTTAATAACGAACCTCGAAGGGCATATCCGAAGGCTAAAACAAGAATCCCTTTGTGAGAACATAATCAAGGGATACGGAAATTAGGTAAACACTGCGCCTTAATATCTAGACTCACCCCTTCGCCGTAAACACAATCTCCAACAAAATAATATCTTTAATTGCCACAATTTCGATAAGTTAGGCTATTAATTATTCACATCACAATTATGTGGGTAATTTCCAAATGCACACATGTCTTAAGCACAGGTATGATCTCTTTAAGAATATGAGCTGCAATGGCGTCGCCCGACCTGATTCTAATTATTTAAACAATTTGCAAATAAACTAAAAATGGAAAAAGATGGACACTGGCGCAGGATCGATCCGGGGCCGCTAGCGCTCGTACCGTACTTCTAAACCATTAGGCTACCGAGTCATCTACGTAAAGCAACGAAATTAGTCAACCGCTCAAGCTTATGGCCGATTATCATTAGTGTGTGACGTCCGACCTTAACATCACATACCCCGTCCCTCACAAAAAAATAAATAAAATTATTTATTTATTTTTTCTTTGTATAACTTAAGATCTTTTATGTGCCACCTGCCGATCGTTTTACCATGAGCATTATTTAATCGGAAAATGGTATCTGAAATCTTTTCAACTATAATTGCTTTCTCAAATTTTGGAGCCAGCTTGGCCATGAACTTATTGTTCGCGTTAGATAGATATTTCGTTCTTTTCCAGACTGTATCACCCACCTGAAAAGTTCCGGGCCTAGTTTTACGATTGTAATGTATAGAACTGTCATAATGTGCCTTGACTATTCTCTCTCTGACTGTATTAAAATTTGTTTCCCTATCTTTAAAGTTTTGAATACAAGAAGCCGTATTAACCTGTCCTGTTAACGCCGAGTCTATTGCTGAACGCTCTAATGTCGGTAAAGTGATATTAGGAATCGAAGTTTCTCTACCAAAGAAGAGATATGAAGGGGTATAACCAGTAGATTCATGAACCGCTGTTCTAATGGCGTGGCCTATCTCATCTAAGTTGTTATCCCATTCATTATGTTTCTTGGTTTTAATATACGCCGAAATCATTGTCCCGATAACTCGATTTACTCGCTCTGTCGGGTTACTCTGCGGATGATAATGTGGTGTATATGATATCGTGGAGTTGTATTTGGCAGCTAGCTCTTTAAACAAGTGTGACTCGAACTGCTTGCCGTTATCACATATTATAGCCTTAGGTGTACCGTATAACAAGAACTGCTTGCCTACTATCTCGCATATCTTGTCGGCCTTACCTGTACGTAGTGGGAACAACACGGTAAACTTGCTGAACAAACATGTCACCACTAACAACATAGTATTGCATTTCTTGCTTTTAGGAAAGGGACCCATCAAATCAAGTGCTATAAGCTGCCACGGTTGGGTTACCTCCCTGTGTTGCCCCATTTGTCCCAAAGGTAATCTTTGCGAGACCTTGTGACTAGCACAACACTCACATTCATTCACGTACTGTTTCACATCCTGTAGCATATTCTGCCAATAAAACTTTTGCCTTATCTTGAAATAAGTTTTCCTAACACCAAAGTGCCCTGCCGTTGGTTCGTCATGACATGTTTTAAAGACCTGGATTCGTAGGTCTTGTGGCACATATAGTTTCAATAAGTTTTCTTTATTAGGAAACTGCTTCATAGAGACCCTTTTGTATAGCAATCCCTCTATAACTGTCCAGTCTTGTTCCTTCTTTTGAGCATGAACGTCTGCGACTTTTCTTTGATACCAGCTGTCCTTGTGTTGATCCAATATTTCAATAGAATTTATTTCTAGAGTATTGTCTGCGGTGTTTCTCGATAATGCATCCGGTACGACATGACATTTACCAGGTTTATGGATTATATCAAAGTCAAATTGCTGTAACTTCATGGCCCAACGCGCAAGCCTACCATGTGGATCTTTCATTTTGTGAAGCCACAGCAATGCGCTATGATCCGTCACGATAGTGAAATGTGTCCCATCAACGTAGGACCTGAACTTTTCAATTGCATAAACCACACTTAATAATTCTCTTTCTGAAGTAGAATATTTTGATTCGCGGTCATTTAATTTCCGACTGAGATATGCTATAGGTTGCTCCGTACCTTCAACATTTTGACACAACACTGCTCCTATGCCAGCATTAGAGGCATCACAATGGATTACAAACGGTTTTGTGAAATCCGGGCATGTTACTACGGGTGCCGTCGTTAATAGGGTTTTCAACTTTAAAAATGCCCCCTCTGCGTCTTCTGTCCACACTAGCTTCTTAGTTTTGTTTCCTTTAGTCAAATTATGTAAAGGGGCAGCGACCACAGAAAAATCTTTAACAAATCTCCTATACCAACTTGCCAGTCCGATAAAGCGCTTGAGTTCCGTAAATGTCTGTGGTCTGGCAAAATTAATGATAGCTTCGACCTTTTCGGGATCTGTTCTAAGTCCGTCCTTATCTATAATGTAACCTAGGTAGCGAAGACTAGATCTCGCAAACTTGCATTTATCCACGTTGATCGTTAAATTAGCATTTGTCAAAATGTCCATGACTTTCTTTAATAACAACAGATGCTCCTCAAAGTCCGCTGAGCAAATTACGATGTCGTCAAGATAGGCCCAGACTTTATCTTCCTCTGCATGGAATAAGATGTCCATTAGACGCTGTTGTGTTTGGGACGCATTGACCAGGCCAAATGGCATAACTTTGAAGTGGTATAATCCTTTGCCTGGAACAGCAAATGCCGTTTTTTCCTTACTGCTACTTTCAAGAGGGACCTGCCAAAAAGCAGATTTCAAATCAATGGTGCTCAAAAATCTAGCATTGCGGAGGTTGTTAATGACATTGGCAACCCTGGGCAATGGATAAGTGTCTCGCTTAGTTACCCGGTTCAGCTGCCTGCTGTCTAAACAAAGCCGGTTATCCCCGTTAGGTTTTTTGACAATCAAAACCGGTGAACACCAAGAACTGTATGACGGCTCCACCACATCGTTAGCCAACATTTCATCTAATTCTTTTTCTATTGCTTTTTTTATCACTGGAGAAAAGTCATATTGCCTTTGGTGTACCGGTTTACAGTTAGAAGTATCTATGTTGTGACTCAAAATGCTGGTTCTCCCAAGTCCTACGCCCACAGTTTCTTTAATCTCCTCAATTAACCTCGACAACCGCTCCCCCTCCTCGAAACAGAGATCGTTTCTAGCAATTATTACCGGATCCTTCGTTGCTAATGTACTTAAGTGTGTATTAGTTCCTACTGCCACATCACTCTTGAATTGCAAGGCTACACCAAATGTATCGAAAAAATCTTTTCCTAGAATTAACATCTGGGCTAAGGATGGCATAACCATAACTGGAACAACATTAAATTGTTCGTCAAAACTAATGGGTACGTCAATAATTTCCTTAATACTGTGTCTAACACCATCAGCGGTAGCAATACTAACTGGCTGCATCGCCGTTGCTTTAAGCCCAAGGTTATTTAAAATTTGCGCAAATTGTGCATTAATGACAGTACGATTTGCCCCGGAATCAAGCAATCCTTCACACTGATAACCAAGGATAACTAACCTTACGTACGACCTGTTATCATTGTATTTCTTTATTACTAATGGACATAAGTCCCCATCGCTATGTACAAAAAAATCCCTGACAGTACATAGCCATGCCTGCCATTCCTTGCTGTCACGACCTAGGGAGAAATCTAATTGGCAGGATTTGCATTTCCCCCTTTGGCGTTTCCCTTACATTCACAATCTTTTGACGTTACACCGAAACGTCCGCATTTATAACAAAACAGACGCTGTTTTGGTGTGATACATTCCCTGAATAGGTGTCCACTTTCGCGACAATTCCAGCAACGTTTCGACGAGCTTTGCTCTGACTTGAGCTGTCCTATTTCCACTTCATTTACCTCTTCTTTACTTAAAGCCATACCCCTGTACGCTAAATCTGGTTCTATACTTTTTAAAGATCCCTTGGATTTTCCAAATTTATCACAATTTACTTTCGTCCTCTCGATGACCCTAAGCACGTCCACTAGATCTGGAATCGAGAAGAATTCATCCCTGCATACCGCTTTCTGATAGTATGGCTGTAAGTTCTTTAAAATTATCATCAACTTTTCCTTCTCTGTGATTTTATTAGGTAATCTTTTGAACAAATTTTGCATAACTGCAACATAAATCAAAACAGGTTCATCAATCCCTTGGGTCCTTTCTCTTATTTCCGCTAGCAGTTCTTCTTGGTAGAAGGGATTTTGAAATGCACGCCTAAGCAAAATGGCTAGATCTTCCCAATTACTCGCATACTCTTTATTTGCCCTATACCAAATTAAAGCGTCTCCTTCAAAAAAATCAATTGCGTAACGCCATAGATCTATATCTGTTGCATTCCTGGCCTCTTTTAATTCCCCGACTCGTTCTAAGAAGGCATTCACACTTATACTGCTTCCTCCTGAGAATTTAAGTCCCCACTGATAAATTGGAACTAACTTTCGCTTGGAAACATCCTCCTCCACCGTTGACATGCGCTGTAGTCGTGCTTTTCCTACATTATTATGCCTATCACTATCCCATAGACCAGTTACAAAACTAACATTTCTACTCTCTTGTGCTGCGGGCTTCCTAACGTCAACATCCTCTCTTAGCCTATCCCCACTAACCGGTCCATTGGCCAGACTTGTTTGTGTTTCAAATTTTCTTATAATACGGAGCCCTAAGTCCCCTAAAGTTTCATGCAAAATTTCCTTATCCTGATTCGTTAGATTCTCATCTTCCACCACATCATCCTGCCCTTCTAACCTTTCCAGCAGCACATGACATTGTTGTTTGAGAGCTTCCTTCCTAATACCATCATCTTCATTCCCTGGATGAAGCAAGTTCAATCTGTTTTCCACGTGATACAGTCTGGAGACGAGCCGTTTGAACAATACTTTATCTGGTTTCCCCACTATTTCAGAAACGTAATTGGATAGCACATTCAATTTTTCGGAACACACCTCAAATTCTGAAAGTGAGCTCAGCGATCCTGCTGACTGCGGTGACTTAATCTCTTGCGCAGGGCCCTCGGATTGCTCACTAAGCAACACCTCATTAAGCAATTTTTTTAAGACCGGAGCTGTACTCGTTAATTTAATTCCTCGGCTTGCGAGTTCATATTGCAGCTCATCCTTTAACAAGTAATTCGGATCCATTTTACAAAATTGATATAGAGCCCTACAGAATCAATAATAAAACTAGTTCAAAGCCGTAAACACTACAAAAGTATGACAGAATATGTTTTTGTATAACCCGTTTTATTTTCTTAATACAATTCTGAAAACACGGAATAAAAACAAGTTATCAACATTAAGAAAAAAAACTACCGTTAATTATAAATTCACGGTGCACTACCAATACCAAGTTGATATCGAGAAAATAAAATACAAATACTATTTAAAGTCACTAATCAACAGTAACATCAACCTAGTAACACTCTAGATAAATAAAATATTTAGATCGCGAGTAAGATCTTAATTATAAACTATTGTGATAAACTAACACCTACTAACCCTTATTTTTTTAACGTTGGGCGCTATTTGTTATGGGTTAGCTTGCCTAATAAATAAAATCAATACATGAACGTAATTAAAATATATTTCAAGTAGAATATTAACCTAAATAACTATTAACTAACTTATTCCTAAAACCTAATTACTAATTGTTGAGCGCCAGGAGGGTTTGACTGGCGGACCCCTGCCAATCCGAAATGCCACCGGCTAGCGAGGACCTCACGAGAAGGTTTATCTTGTTCTTAATAACGAACCTCGAAGGGCATATCCGAAGGCTAAAACAAGAATCCCTTTGTGAGAACATAATCAAGGGATACGGAAATTAGGTAAACACTGCGCCTTAATATCTAGACTCACCCCTTCGCCGTAAACACAATCTCCAACAAAATAATATCTTTAATTGCCACAATTTCGATAAGTTAGGCTATTAATTATTCACATCACAATTATGTGGGTAATTTCCAAATGCACACATGTCTTAAGCACAGGTATGATCTCTTTAAGAATATGAGCTGCAATGGCGTCGCCCGACCTGATTCTAATTATTTAAACAATTTGCAAATAAACTAAAAATGGAAAAAGATGGACACTGGCGCAGGATCGATCCGGGGCCGCTAGCGCTCGTACCGTACTTCTAAACCATTAGGCTACCGAGTCATCTACGTAAAGCAACGAAATTAGTCAACCGCTCAAGCTTATGGCCGATTATCATTAGTGTGTGACGTCCGACCTTAACATCACAATATAAAGGGAGTGAGAACCACTATAATCATGGCGGATAGCCGCCCACGCCGTTATCAAATCGAAGTCAATGTTGTGATGCAGATGTTGTATGGATGAGGTATATAAATAGTCAAATCTTTAGGAGAGGACGAAACACACTGGAGTGCACATAGCGACACCCCGTCTGCAGGTGTATTTAAAATGTGCCGCCGCTTCTATATTTGCTGAGATGTGCCTGCCTGTACTACCTCACATCGCATTTAAACCATAGAAGGCCTGAAAATCAACCTTAGATTTAACGAAGGGTTTAAGTACAGTGATAAAAATAAACCCGACAAGCATGAGCAACACAGAAAGTAAATTAGGTACTATCGAAGTTGATTCAAGGTCAAGTTCAGTTCTGTTCCAGAAATCCGGAAAATCGTACCAGAAATTTTGATCAGTATCTTTACTTAACTACTTATTTCGAAACTAAAGAATAGGAGACATCTAAAACCTGAGCTTTTCGATTTCGGGGTAAAATATGAGAGCGCTCAACTTTTGAAATATGACTGTTGTTTTAATATAAAGAGCGTGTTTACCTACTTCAAATGGCTGCTATGTATTCAAAACCTCGTCTATACTTGTAGGGGAATGAGTAAAATCATTAAGCATTATCGTGCAATCTCCCCGCTGGCAATATGCAACAACTAAACCTATGTTTTCATGCACCATGAGAACAAGTCACTCGATATAATTAAAGTTGACACTGTTTAGCGTATTATCAATGTTTATTACCTTCCAGTCCCGCTTATACAGGCTTTCTCATGTTCAATTGGACATTTAGGTGAGCGTGAAAGTGATAGGGAGATAAACGGGCAGTTTAAGGACTAATAAGTCAGAACACAATGAGCGTGGGTGGTGCGAAAGTGAATTTTGAATAGGCTTCGGTATCTGGATCTATTGTGCAATGCTTCCTTGTTTGGTAATTCATTGGAATTTGTATGTCATCATTGGTTAAGTTTTTAGTAGTGTCACATGCAACTAAATAGTCTTATTTTGGATAACCCATTGGAAATATTATAGTTATTTTGAAACTTTTATAAGCAGTTAGTTTACCTTTTATTAGTGTGTGTCGCGTTAAGACTCTAACTAAACTTAGAAATACTATGGGTCCAATTCGAAACGGTGTCAACTAAGTTTAAAATTCCCTAAACTTAAAATAATAAAACGCAAAATTGAGTTTGACGTTTCTTATTTCATTTTAGCGACTTTTAAATTTAGCTAACACACTTTCCAATTGGGCCCTATATCATTAGAATATCACAATTCATATGAGATATGGAAGATTACCTACATAAATTAGGAAAGTTTATTATGCGAACGTTATTTTAAGGCAGTTTTGTCAACGGTATCGTGAAAAACAGTAAGGTTTTTGTCACCCAATGAGCCCCTTTAGCACTGGTCGAACTCAAGCGCAGTATTAATTAACCCGGTCCTTTTGCTACGTTTACCATACAACATCACAATAATCCAATAACTCACAGCATTAGTACAAGTTTACTCAAAACATCATTATTCACCCTCCTTACGTACGTAAATCCGATTTCCATTTCTCTATAAACTAACGTACAATCAGCATACATCCAACTGTTAACGAAGTATTAAATATTTAAAGCACCGTCTTATTCCAAAAGGCATAAGAGCGTTCAAACTTGAATTTGTGATTATAACTTGTTGCCGACTGTATTTATTCTCGTTGAATTCAAACTGTAGGTAATCTGTGTTTCAATAAAGGTACAAATCCTGTAATAGATTCTGACACTCAGCTGAATAGATGGGGACCTTAACAATGAAACTTGAAGCTAAATTCCATGTACTCGGAACTTAGGAAACTTATGACAGGATTATAGTCCCGAGAAGTCTAAGTATTTATGTACCAATAAGCGTGATCATAATAAATCTAAAGGAGAAAGTGTATTTCCAATAAGATAATATAATTGTCAGTTTATGCCAGTCATAATAATTTACGGTTTTCGTCAGACAAGTTCTATATCTTTGAACCTCGTTAATCTATCTACTGGAGGCTATACACACTGCTAGCTCAGACCACTGCTCTGCCATAAAAATGCATAATGTCATTTAAATATAGTTCTTTGGAAAGTAACCATTAAATAACGGCACGTCAAAGAACCCATTTATGGTTGCGATTGCTAACTAAGAAAATAATTAAAATTACTTAGGACTAGAGTTTCTTTTCTGCAACAGTTTCATTCGACAACAGATGGCAATTTTAAAGGCCTGAAGCCATCATGTCATCGCAAGACGAGCTTCACTCACCGTTGAAGGTAAATTCAAAATAACATTGGCTTTCTCGGAAGTTACACTTAAAAATACAAGTCAAAATGAAGTATCTCAGTCTTATCTCAGCGTTAAATGTCTTGGATATAACCCCGCTCCTAGAAATTCATTAGGCAGATAACCTGGCTTAACGAAGAGGTAATCTTTGGAAGGCTAGCGATTAGAAGGAGTAATTGAATCGATTATAGCCGCAGTGCACCTTGAACATTTTAATGTAACTTTATTATAAAGATGTAGGTATCTTAGGTAAGCAGTTTTTAAACGCTTACACACTAACCTATAAATTAGGTCCAAGAGCTGCCTAACTTGTTGCGCATTTGTTTCTTTTTATTTATAATAGCCCAGGCAATGAATGATTGTGGATGGAATGCTCGAAAGCAGACAGTGTGACTTTGGAACTTTGGTTGGACTAGTTAGGAGACAACCATACTAAAAGTCCTCACCCCTCAGAGGTGAGCCCTAGGGTAGCACAAAGAAGGTCACGTTTTTTGGTTTTTGGTTTTGTCTTTTTTCGGTGCTCATATAGACAACGATTAGGAAAACGTAAAATAGGTGTATAAGTATCAAAGTTGTAGAGCATTTTATCAGCTTTCATGATGTCATACAGCCAAATTTCCTATGACGCATCGTTTTCGAGATGTAACCCAAAAACCAAAAAACGGGACCTTCTTTGTGCCCCTCCCCAGTGCTCACCTCCAAGGGGTGGGGACTTTTAGTATGTTTATCTCCTAACTAGTCCAAACAAAGTCAAACTTTCTGCTTTCGACCATTCCATCTACCCCATACTAGCGAGCATTCATTTACCAGGCTATAATTGGTCGATGCGAAAGGGACGAATACTCTGGCTGAAACCTACAGTAATGCGAGCGATAGTATCGCTTCACCAAGTGACACGTTTGATGTGAAGACAACTTTGAAGAGTATTGAATTTTTAATCCTGCGCTCATATTTTCCCATTGGACTTGAAAAGGGCGGATGTGTTCCGCGATAAACACAGCCTACGCGGCAGTAACATATACTACTATTATCACCGTAATAGTTTTCACAATTATAGTCCTGCAGAACATCGGCAAGAATGCGCCCGTATCATCTACAAACTTTTCAGTGAACTGACAAAGTCTTTCTCGCATCGGAATAAGGTCTTGTACTGCTTGAATAAGAACTTTGCAAGTCCACAGACAAGTTGGTAGACTAGCATTAACATATTCCATTCATTAATCAGAGTGCGAACTCGATAGCCAGCGGTCCTATCAATAGCATCTGGCTGGAATGCCGTCCTGCAGGCCGCCGGTTCCTTTTAAAATAATAAACGAAGTCATACACTGGCCAGTGCGAGCAATTTTTTTTGCTCCTGTGAATACTGGTTGGTTTAATGCTGGCTGGTGGGAATTTTCAAGGACATAAAATCTTCGAATATACTCATACCTCAGAAAATTTTCAATGTAATGACGTTTCTTATTTGAATTTAGTATGTAGATACCAATATTGAAGTCCTGTCGTAGGCTTGTTAAGCAGCAAATTCTGTCAAAGTCTGACTCGGGCACGGTGTTTTGTACCTGGGTATTTAATTCCAGCAATCTATAAAGCTATTTCATAATAATAGCTCACTAACACAAGCTAATTTAACTGTTGATTACTAGTTAATCATAAAGCTATTTGCTCCACATAAGAACAATACCCAATACAATACACAAACCTAGTTAAATATTTCTATAGAACTACGTTGCTAGCTGAGCTGTTTTTCTTGTGGTTCTGTGTGGATCAACGGTGCATCAGTTATCCAGACAGCTCCTATATAGACCTAAAAACAAAGTAATATATTTATAAGGGACTTCGTGCCGGTCGCGGTCGAAACGGCGGGTCCTTGGTGCGAAGAGGCTCGTGAACTCTTCAGTGAGTTAGGTCGGCTAAGGGACACGGCCTGCAATCCCCGCTCTAAGTCTTATTTGGTTCAGTCTATATTGCGATCCAGCGGAGCAACGCTCCTAGTATGGCCTTTTTTTCCAGAGCGGTTGCTGATGAAATTTTCTCTTACACTAATATTTTCTCGGTGACGGCGGCGGTGGACAAACGCGCTTACACGTATCCACTTACAGTGCTCGAATAGACATGGAGCAACTACTTTTTACATTAAAATTGTCGTAAGAGCTACGCACAATGCACATCGTTAAAAGGTATTTTAGAACGCACATAATTATAGTAACAAAACCAGGAACGGTACTGCATTTCTCCATAGCATTATCCCAACGTATAAATGCCGATATGAATATTTATCGACGCGCGCGCAGCTCGTGACATTTAACTTTGACACCTGCGACATCTGTCGCTTTAAATGTCAACTTGACACGTGCAGCTTTTTTACTGTGGGACGAACAAGGATAGCATTCACACCTGTCATTAGTTACGGTGAAGTCAAGGATGCGCGCCTGCGCCTGCCAAAATGTTCTAAACTTTAAAAGAACCATTAATATTGTTGTTGCATCTTTTACGTATGCTCCTTTTATATTTTATCGAAAATTTAACAGATGTAGAAGACGTGAGGTTAGTTTTAGAAGTCATTATGTGTGACTGGATGAAAACCTAGAAATTAACTTATTTCCTTTTAACAGCAAATCATGATTCTTTGTCTGTCAATAAAAATGTCTCGCCCCGCAAAATTTGGATTATTAATTTGGGTAATCTTTTAAAATCCTTTAATACATATATACTTGAAGGTATAAATGATGTCATCAAAATGACGATTTATTATATTAGGGACACGCTAAATTGCCCTCTAATTGCGCAATGGTTATAAAACAAATATTTGAAGATCGATTAGCGATTACTTCCTGGTATCCATGCACACAAGAGAACTTTCTTTCGGAAAACATCTGTCGTATCGGGTGTCATCTTTTCAATCAATTTGTAATAATAACTGATCTAAACATGCAGCCATCAAAATAGAACAACGTCAAGTTGAGCTTTAATCACAACGCGGTAAGCAATGAGATGGATGAAGGTAGCGGTAATTATCTGCAAATAGTAATATGGTCGGAGTGGAAGGCTGTCATATTTGCTCGCATGAACTGTCACTTTCGTGAGCACATTGGTTGACTGACAAGAAAGAAACTGATACATGCATTTTTTAAAGTCGCAATATCCCCACTGTGTGTTAAGTCTTACTTACGAAACTTATTTATCATGGAATGTTAAGTTTTCATACAATTATAGTCGTATAGACTCTGTTTATGAGTAAGTATGCTCACATGCATTTTTAAAAGTCGCAATATCCCCACTGTATGTTAGGTCTTACTTACGAAACTTATTTATCATGGAATGTTAAGTTTTCATATAATTATCGTCGTAAAGACTCTGTTTATGTGTAAGTATGCTCCATGGCAGACACGAGTAAACTGTATGTATATCAGTTACAGGATATGCGACATTTCAATTAATAATTTGATTAATTATTGCAAGCGATAACGAAGAAACCTGAAATTTAATTGAAAAACTAAGATAGGAGGACGACGATCCGATTAATTTAAACATAACGATGTTATCTGAAGAAATGTAAGCGCCAATCGACATAAGATTCCTTTTGATTTAGAAAGCCACTTCTAATTATTAATGAACTGCTTTCTGAAATAGTACATGTCTTCAAGAATAATGCACCACTTTCGTTGAAACCTGAATAAACCCTGTCCTCTTAAGGTCCATTAAGAACAAAGAACACTTAAGTATAGTCTCACGGAAATCCGTTTGGCTATATTGATATTCTAAGACGAATTAAGGTGACAGCCCATTATTGGACCGCCCTGCCACGTCATTTCTATTTTGGGCAAGGAATGCAGATTCAGACGCAGAGACTGCAACAGCAAGATGATTTATAGAATTATTAACGCCTATTTCTGGAGCTAATATACAGTACATACTTAAAATGTATGGATATTATGAATTCATTGGCTAAACTGTTCCCATTATATGTACGACATTAGGATAATAAGAGGATAATATTTTCTAGAGTTTATTGGAATGAGCGGAATCATCGAAGTCAACTACGTCGACACAGTTAGCTCGTCAAGTTTATGATAAAAATCCGGGTTTGCTTTAGAGAAAATAAACTACCTAAAAGTGAAGCTGTTATCAGGTGCTATCTAACATGTTTCTTTCAAAATACGTTTAACATTAAGATGCGAAATAATACATTAACATTTCAAAAGCAATATTCATTAGACTTAGACACAAAACAACTGACATCACATAACTAATTAACCACGAACGCTGTGTGAACAGGAAATGTTACAAAACACTTTTCTTTTCCAAAAAACTTCAGGAAGCGGATATTCTGCCTATGTCTCCTGTCCATTCGACGTGACCCAAATGAACTCGACGGTTAATTGGTGATGATAAATTCGTAGGAAGTCTTGACAGTGTCATTTTACCCAATGTTTCATTCGTTTTGAAAATACATTTCATATCTAAATATGATGAGGGTCGCTTTTCTGTTCATGTCTTTTTAATTTCAAAAACTCTAAAAGATTGATGCTGCAATTAAGCTTTTGAACGAACCATTTCTTTCTCTGGATACATCATATATGTTTCTTTACATTGATCACGCATGGTCACGTAATCGCACCATTTTTCGAATTAGTCTCATTAAATGTTGTATAAGCATTACCATCACATGATTAATAGATTTTAAAACGTGCACTTGCAATTTCACTTACTTTCATAATCTTGTCATTAAACAAAGCCGTTTCAGATCGATAAATTAGGTATTCAATCTTATAAAGGAATGTTACTGCATACATGTAATAGGTTAATCGTATTTCACAGTTTGACCCCGCGACGGGAAAGATAATTTATTTCAACGAACGAGCGTCAATCAAGTCTTGTGGAAATTTGGATGTTCGCCATTGCATCGGGTTTCAAGGAAGCTTAATGTGTTCCTTTCTTGGATCTTACGAAATAAGTCGACGCAAATCGGACTCGTTAGTTTCCAGTTAAGATATCTGATACAAAGAAAAGTATGAAAAATCTTAAAGGTTTTTGCCAAATATCAATAGTATCTAAGCTTTATACAGCATCCGAAAAATGCAGTCGGTTAGGATAAAGGGAACATAAAATATGTTTTAAATCAAGTTAACCGTTTGTTCATTACATACAATTAACTAAAATATATTGGACGTGTTATAAGTTTAAATGAAACTTTCTAAACAAAAAGCTCTAAAAAGAGCTCAATTGGCTGAACTTTCCCACGTTAAGAAAGTACGGATAAGCTCTTCTCTCATGTCCCTATATTTCCATATATTTATAAAACCTCTTTGATAAACATAACACGTAGTGGGACAGAAGCGTAGTATCAATTACAGAGCCCTGACTTTTGACGCAGACCCTTCAAAGAACCCTAAGATTTATGGATAGTCGTCACCAGAGACTTATGGCCAAAACCGTCTAAGTCACGATTTTGAAATTTATCGTGGCGCCGCTACCACGAGCTCTGCTCTCTGATGTGTTGAGTTTGGATATGCCAAACCACGCCGCAACTGTTTTATGTCTTCCGCATTCTTTAATTGATTCTATTTCTGTTTATATTTCTTTTATGGATGGTTTTAATCGGTAATTTTTCATAACATGACTTTTATTGCTTCCTGAAAATATTACTTTTCTTACTTTGAAACTTTTTAAACATAGACTAGACTTATAGTTTTTAAATAGTTTAAAAGCAAAAAACGTTCCATAGTGAAGCAAAGCTGTGTTTTTTTGTCGAAAGCTTTTACAGTTTCGTCATAGCAGTTCTCTTTAGTATGAAATGCGCCATTAATTTAATTCCTCTTACTCTCGAAGTCTTGAAACAACAGTGAAGAGTGGATTGAAATAATAGCAAAAGCATACAGTTTTTAGTTATGAACACATCCGCATTCATTGTGTTTTACTTTAACATTAAACATATCTATGATCTATCATCAGTTTATTTTAGATATAGTATGAAATTGTATTCCATGAATTTTGAACAGCCGAGATCTAAGAGCATTCCTGTTAATTCGATCAAAATCTTTCTAATATTTGAGAATTTCTTTAGAATGGCGGCCTAAATATTTGCTTCGCCATCATGATGGGTCTGTATATAGATGATTGTATTGAGTTCAGTAACACTTGTCTATTAACCAAGGAGGTTACGGTTACACTAATCGCAGAAGATTGTACGGTTTGATGGTCAGTCATCGCTGCCTTCTGCGCTCCTTTCTAAGTGTTTCACGGAATTCTGGAAAAAGGCCATCGTTAAAATAAAGTTAAGTAAGGACACCACTTCTACGTCATTTGGCATCATTCGAAAAGGATGTTTGTAATATAGGGAATTCATAATATTTAACTTTCCAATTATCTGTGCAACGCCTACAAGGAAATTAATCTCCTATATAATTGTATTTTTCCTTAAGTAAATTTTGGTCGAAAACAGGAAGAGAACGAAAGAAGCTAGGAATGTATGCATATAGAATATATATATGCATGATATATGTTCCTATGTGATTCACGAATCAGCCTACTGACTAAGGAGAAAAGCTTACTATCCTCCTGCATTTTATGCGTACAGGAATTGCTGTAGTGTAAGTTCTAAGGACCACTGCAAGAACCATTAGCACTATAGACCGTTAAATTTATCAAACCATAGATCTTAATAGTGGTCTATGGATATATTCTTGATACGGCCAATTGTCCAACTATCCCTGTGTACTTTAAGATAATTTATAGCACAAGCACAACTTTCGAGACGCTATCGATCGACTGATCGGACAACTAGTTATACTCAGCCGATATATCCCGTCAGGGACCCGACACGATCATTTTATGGGGCTTACTGTGCTCTGTCCTATGGATTTAGGTACTTGTATTTAAAATTAAAGTATTGGTATACACATATTATGTAAGCCATATACGGGGTCTTCTGTTGCGACCTAATGGTTGAAAGTAACCCGACGTATATATATATATATATATATATATATATAACGTGAACAAGACGACAACTTTTTGAACAACGTAAAGCATACCGCACTCTGCGTGGTTGAGTGAACATTAACCATTAATCTTCTTCGATTTTAGATAATTCCGTAGTTGTAGTGGAAAGCGGCCTAACTGGCATGTTAGCTATCCTCGGGCCTGATAGCTACCGATAAGCGGTATTGTTGAACGACCAAACACTGGATATGTTTTCCAACAAGAAACACTGGTACACATTTTGTTGAACCATTTTAGAAATTTTCGTGACCGGAGTACATGTTTTTCTATTAATGATATCATAAAAGCAGTTTGATGGAAAGAAAATTCAAGAGTATAAATAAATGTCTTGAGTTGCTGGCGAATCCTTGATAAAATTGTTTAGGTTTCTCCAATATGTTTATGAGACAAAATATAAATTTGGAAAATAACAAAGCCGCCACCGTGATCAAAATAGATGATCATAAGCAAATTTTTCATAAGGTCGGTTAGATTTCAGTCTCTAGTTTGACTCAATGTTCCAAATGATCTACATATCCAAGGATAATAATCCCGCCCGACCCACACTTAGTCATTTTATAGAACTTTCATTTTCCATGAAGTTGATTAATTACTAAGCTACAAGTACAACACCCAGAAAGCTTTTGTTGTGCAGAAAAGGGTCATAAGAATCATGATGAGAATACCTCAGACACGTTCCTGCAGGGATTATTTTACGGAACTTGAAATCCTTACTGTTCCCAGTCTGTATATCCTGGTGGTGCTCACAAATTTGGTTAAGCATATCAGTACAATTGAGACACCAGAGGAACGGGAAACACGATTAGCGACAAGGCGCAAGGATCTGAAAAACGTGACCTTACCTAGACTGAAGATTGTCCATCACTCAGCGGGTTACCAGGCGATATTACTCTTCAATAAACTGCCTATGGATCTAAAGTCGGTTGTAAACGCCAATCTTTTTAAAAATAAATTAAAGGCTTTCTTGCTGAGAAAGTGTTTCTACTCAGTCGACGACTTTCTCGTTGATAGTATAACACATACCTAATTGAAAAATATATAATTGTCTTACCTAATTAATTAAAAATATTGCTTGTCTTGTACGACTAGTTATAGTATTGACATAGTATTTTCATTTTATTTTAATCTAATTGTGATTTTGACAATTTTATACATGCTAATTTTAATTTGGACTTATTTTATTCTATTTTACTTGTAATGTTCATTTTAATTTATTATTTAATTCTATTATTAATTCATGTTTGACATTTGTTATATCAATTCTTACTAATTTAAGTTTCTACCCTCACGTTTCAAACACAATGTATCTATTGTATATGAAATAAATGAACTATGAACTATGAACTACTTGTTCGTCCGAAATCGGTTCGTACGTACGAACATCACTCTTAGTAATAAACATGATTTTATAATTAAACCATTGTGAACTCTGTTTTTATCGTGTAAAGATTGAAAATAATCCGCTTTCGTACTACAGGTGTACACCGTAGCCCTGTGTAAGTGTGTACTAGTCCGAATGAATGGAACTCTTAACCAGAAATCTGTTTAACATCAAAAATGAACTCAGACTATATTGAACAAGATACAAAATTGCTCGATACAAGTGGTTGAAGCGGTAATGAGTATCAATGATTTTGGCGACCCGCACGAGTTAAAGCATAATACTGTAAACAAGCAAAAGAAACTTATGCCCTAAAAAGTGTGACGAATCCGACAAGACTGGCCCATTGAGCGAAGATGACTGTATTACATAACGTGACTACAATGTAGTTAGAAAATGTGTTATATAATGAAAAGGCATTTTGAGCTTTCAGGAAGTCTTTACTTTATTATGATTAGAATTCCAGTATAGTTCGTTTTGGTAATTAATCAAAGGTTTGCTATAAATGTGGAAATCAGTCCGTATTTTTTACTAAACGATCAATTAATGCAATAGCAAAGTTGGTAATTAAAAGTTATTTCCTTCAATATATGTGTGGTACAGAACGGTCGACAATGGTAAAGAAAGCCTAGATTAAAATGGTGGGATGCCTTGAACTCATTCCGTGACAACGGGACAGAGACTGCTGAAAGAAAAAAACAAAGTCAAGTAAGACAAATCAAGTCATCTTATTCAAATTAAATAAATCTTGAGAACTGATACAGATTGTTAAAGATAATTTACATAGGTAGGATGCTACATAAGGCTAACCTAAAAAACGTATGTCAATTAAGTAGTTGTGTCGTCAACATATATAGCCTTGATGTCAACCGCACATCCAACGATTGAAATAAGTAAGTCGATTGCGATTATGTCATACAAATTAACATAACTAGTATTCGCTGTAACTAGTGCTATAATCTGTATGGCACGCATCCTAAGCATGCATTACTAGGGTGTGATTCATACTTGGCCAAAAAGGTTTTCTATTCGTCAAGCAAGTCTTCGTCGGCGTGAGCAGCGCTTCACGCGTCACAATCAAATTTGCTAATCATGTCTTGTATAATGACTAGCGTCAGGTTTCTTGGAGACGATGTGCTTACATATATAATGTGCTATAAAAAATAGGGCACCGAATACAGGTTATTTTTTTCTAAACTGCTTTTGAGAGTAAGCAGCTTGTTATTATTTTTGTACAGAACAATATGAATCTGAACATTTCTTTTGGATGCTGTAGCTAACAAATTTTTTGCTGCTTTTTTATCTTTTAGAAAAATCTCCTGACGTAATCTAGTTATGCTTTCATGAAAGAATCGCAATAATATTTGAAATCAATCATTATTTTTAAACATGCCATTATTATTTAAGATTAGTGTAGGTTTGTTTCGATTTCGTGTCACTACTTAATCACCACCCATACTTACAGTTTGATTCTATTCATTTAGACCTTGACACAGACTTAAGTTTAACCAAAGGTACAGAAGAGTAAATGAATCTTTCGACATTTTATTTAAACAAGTCTTGTTTAAGGACATTGCGACACGGTAATAATGCAACCGCTATCTTTGTGGTTTTCGTTTGTTTACTTTACTAGATATTTGGTTGCTGTGTTTTTTTACATTCATGCCTACGTTAGATTTTGATTCCAGCCTCATGAGGAAAACGGGCTCTTCTATTGACGATGCGTCCAATTTCAAACGGATAGAAATCAAACCTGCCTATGCCCTACTTAGTGTTGTCAGGGTCGTATTTGATCACCCTGTCAAACTGGAACTTATTGTCTGTGTCTAAATCTAAACACAATTCAGTAATATTTGTACCGTATTTTAGCATCATGTTTGCAATGATATATTATCAAAGATAAACCGGTTACACCGAATTGTACAACCTTTTAGACCCTTCTTAACGATTGCAGAAGGTGAATGGGACATGAGATCTTCATAGTTCTGACATTATGACAAACAATGTAGATTCGTTACACTTGCGACACGCTGTTGCACAAGCGATGTAAATTTACCAACTTATCCGTTATATGACAGCTCTTATAATATTAGCACAGAGTCCTTTGTGGCTTGGCTGATGGCACGGATAAGTTTGTACACCCATACTAACGTTTTATGATAAGGTAGTATGTCAGTTCATGGCACCTGATTTACACAGGAGGTAGCGTCGTCCCTAATTTTAAATGAAGCAACTGAATTTAGTAGTTCGCTAATTTAGTTCCAGTTTTTACCACTGCAATAAATATCTTTGCCAATGCAAAATATAAAGTGATTTCTAAATTACTTTGAGTTAATAAAATAATGCAGCTGCTTTTATTTATTACTTGATGTTGATTTTAATCCTCCCGTGTAGATCGTTAACTTATTCCGATATATATTCATGTTGCAGTTTGGATCCTTAATAGTTTCGTATGGCTGCACCTTTCCAATTGAAACAATTATATTCATCTATATGCCTTTAATAGATTTAAGGTTGTAAAAAGCTTAGCCTGCGGGACAAGTGGATAACCTTGGTTTGCGGTCTCCGATCTATCAGGTTTTATCATCTCGCTTTATTTATAGATTTACTTTGCAAGCATTATTCCTCCGCTCAAAGGACCAGTTTTATCAGAAACATTACCTATTTTTTGTGGTCTACCATCTCGGTGCTTTTGTGAATTTCTTTTCTTGCAGGTAGTCATCAGCATCTTCTTTTTGTGGAAGGTAATGTGCTCATTATTTAATGCCATATAGTCTTCAAATTAATGTAAAAACTTAGGACGTATAATAAAACGTCCATTCCAACATTCTAGGCTTGAATACGAGCAGCATGTTTCGGTATTTTATTTTTATAAATATAAATGGTCCAGCCAACTGCATTCCAAACTTGGTATTACTTTAGCATTTTAAAATTTAAAACGCAACGGTTGATGCTGCTAGCGCATCTTGCTGATTGGAATTTACCGTGAAACCTTCATGTCCTTCTTGGGAATATATCCATTTATCATCAATGAGATCTAAAATAACTATGATGCAGCTGCGACTATCATTATTTCACCTGTTCATTCAGTAATACATTAATTGATAAATAGCATAGCATTTTTTTCAATAATGGGATGTAGCTCGAAGGGCCTCGGTAACTAATTAAGTATAATTTATTTCAAGAATTACAGAAATAAGCATGCAACATATAAAATGCCAAATATAGGTAAAACACGACACATAACATTGATTAAAAATGGTAACATCACCGTTGTAGATTCATCTTTGTTGCTAACAATAAAGGAGACAATATAATCGGTTGTAATTAAGTCGCAGAACTAAGAGGGTTATCTCAGGACAATGAAAATATCAAGCCAAGCAATAAACACTTTCTCACGACTTGACGACTCCATCGTCGGCGGAAACGCTTACAATCTGCATAACACAAGGTTAGTAAACTATCTCGAGAAAGTAAGAGATCTAGATAGCACCGGATAAAGATCACATCTTAAACGAACCGTAAAGCCTAATCCACACAAGTTAACCGTGAAAAATTATCGTTTCCATTTATCGATGATGTTACCATTTTTGGTGAAATTCTCGATGCTCGATCATTAGCGGATTTGTGCAACGTAGTAAAACACAATTGGCCTAGATATATCGACACACATTTGTTTTAGAAATCGTGGATTATTGTGAACGGTTTATACAGTTGAAGATGCTGTTATTGGACCCCAGGTAGTTAGACTCATAGAAATATTTACAGTGTAAAACACATACATGTAACATACACATACATCATCAACATATATCGTGAGACCATTAACTAGACATTTCCTACAATACTTGCCGGCATAACCAAAGGACCTGCGAGAGGGAAAGTCGCTAAACCAGCCGTACCCCTTGAAAAAAGTTCTTTGCTTATGTAATTAATTAAAATACAACTCTGTGGGGATATTACCATGCTCCTAAAGCAGACATTTATCTGTGACTAGTGGACCCGCCACAGCTTCGCCCAGGGTATTTTCGATTCAAACTTTATCACCCCTTTTCACCCTTTTAGAGATCGAATTTCGAAAAATCCCTCCTTAGTGCACCTCTAGGATACTCAAGGAATGTCTTCTCCAAATTTACAACCTCTAGGTCCACCCGTTTAGGCTGTGCGTTGCCTATAAGTGAGTCACGGTACTGTTTTATATGTATTGATAACTTTACTATTATTTTAAACTGTTACAATATGAATAAGGTCCTGACTAAGTCACCGACCACTTAACACAGTAGAAATCAGTAGATCAAACCGAAAGCGTAACGTTATCTAACTTCTTCGTGAGATCCTGAATAAACGATTGTTGTCAGGAAGAACGCAAACCGCATCTTAAGCTATCTTGTAAGGAATGGATTTCGCAAGTGCCTTGTAGCTTGTCTACCATCCAAAGGCATGTTTAGTTTACGTAAAGTGAAGCGGCAATATCCGTAATCACCTTCTCGCCATCCAGTTGGTGTGTGCGTTAAACGCGTTTATTATACCATTGATTAGGTTGTGCGATAACTAGCTGAGCCATGTCCTTTTATTTCTAAATTCAATAAAAATAATAAACTGCTTGTAATGTTTTCTGAACTTGGGATTTCTGTATTGTGGAAGCGTGTTCTACTCACGAGCAACCACACACTTAGACACCATTATCTATAATATCACGACTAATACGTGGAACGTTTCCTTTCCTTCCTGGCGGGCCATATAGCACACTTTATTCTATCTTGCTCAAGGCATTCTAAATTCCAGATTATATGCATTATTTTTACCATATTCCTAGAGCTTTGGGAAGAAATATCGGTTTTCCATTATTATATGTTCTATTTACCCATGTCAAGGAGTTTGGAGGAGCACCCCCTCTCTTTGTTTTCTAAGAGCTAAGTTTCAGTTGATATTTAATTCTCTGTGACATTATGTCCTAAAACTCTTCATCAAACTCATGGAGGAACTGTTTAGCTTTAGTTCAGTGTAGTCCAAACCGCTCATCACGACGTAGTTAGTTGCTTTTCCTGCCTCCTATTGTTTGACGTAATGTGTTACTGTAGGTAGACACGACATGTTACAATTGATAACTTGTGCGAACGGATCCCGTTCCCGTTAGAGCATTGGTTTCTTTTGTTTCCATACAGCTATTGCTGTTGTGAGTGCCATCTTATTATTTTTTATAATAAAACTCTCTTCTCTGTCCCACTTTTTAAAACTAAGTACGCTAAAAATTCATTTCTTCCACATGCTTGCGATTCTTATAATTGTTATTGTAATGAAATTGATACGTTTAGTACCTCTTTAGGCAGTTTCAAAAGGAGTATTTGTGATACCTTCAAGAATTACGTAAAAGAAAAAAAATTAAATTACTTAGCCTTACCTTTAGTTTACACTGTTTGGATTTATGTATTGTTCAGGCAACGTTCCTTCCCTAAGTGGGTTAGGAGGACTGTTTATTATTAGTTTTTGTTACATCATCTGTGAACACTGTGTGTCAATGAACAATTTCATCTTCAAATAGTTAATAAGTATTATGTGTAAGACTGTTTGTTTTTTTAAATAAAATAAATAAATAAATAAATAATCATTCGATTTTGTGTTTTTGCTCTTAATTACAAAGTTTTTTGAGTAGTATAATGTAATGAATTCATCAAATCCAACAAACAATAGTTGCTTACTTGAAAAAATAATAAGACCCAGAAAAGAAGAGGAATCCACTTCCATCATTGGAATACAAAAACTGTGCCAAAAATATATAGAAAACCGAAAGTAAGTGCGAATACTATAACTTAGTAAAAGTAAATGAACTGGTCTTAGTAGCTCAGGCATTTACAAAGCAGGTCTTCTTTTTCCCCGGTGGTTAGAGTAGTCATTACTAGTATTAGCCCGTGAGGAACGTTTAAGTTTACTTTATTTAATACCATAACATCGCTTTATTGTAAATTGCTTTCAAACAAGTTAGGTTAGGTTTCCACGCCCTATAACCATTCTCATAAACTTACAATAATCACTGGTTTTGTGTTTAGCTTAATTTGTTTTGTAAACCACTTTCTGCCACTTGTAGTCTGTTTTATGCATGGAGCTTTCGATTTCAATATGTATAGATTAGCACTTTCCTTCTGAATTAAAACGCATTAATTGTAGACCATTAAATCTCAAAAATATGCACATTTGATATGCAACAGAACTGGCAGATCATTCTCCAAGTCGCTATTTATCTCTCCAATTATTTTACTGATTGCAATTCTATTCGTGGTCTAGGTCATAAAAGGCCTTTTAATTTAAGTTTTATCACAGTCGTAAACATTGTGTTATTATTTCTCGATCCCATAAGCTTATAATTTGTGCAGATTTCATTTTTATCATTTTGGGATAGGTACGATGTCGCGAGTCCACTCTACAATTTTGTTTTTACGAGTAAGATTTTTTTTCTGACTTCCAGTCGCTCCCCGGCGATTAAAGTTTTTTTTTTAAGTTGTAGCCATATTTAAGTATGCTTTTTAAGATACAGACAATCACTTTTAGGAATTCTCATCTCTTTGACTGTAGGATTTGAACGTCTGTAATGTTTATTTTTTACTTTGTAACTTGATATCATCAGGAGCCGTACAAGTTTTATTACCTTAACTTTAATAAAACTACATTAGCTCGGTTTTTTATTTTATTAAAACAAGTACATATATTAAATATAAGGTTATAAGGCACATAAGTACCTGAAATTCGTTGCTTTGCACAGAAATGTGACATTCTCTTATTATAGACATGTAATAATCTAAGTGTGATAAACTTCCAATTTGGTGTGAAAGGAGTTTAGTTTAAAACAATTACGTTTTTGTTATAATGCATTATGATACTAAACAAATATCGCTTCTCCTAAATTGTTCAGAGCTTACAAGGTTTTTTGCTTTAATTTAACCTTTTGGCCGCCAAGCATGTCAGAGAAGTAACACGAATTTCAACTTTAAGTCAAGCTAATGAAGGACTTATTTACCCTGTATTCGCTGACGGCTGCAGCCGACTGTGGCGGTCAAAAGGTTAAGCTAGGAGGATGGTGTGGCTTAATTTTTCACTTATTTGCTTTATGTGTAGGTATATCCTAGTTGAGTAACTATCAAAAACTGAGTCAATAAAAAATCTTGTGGTCTTAATTTACTTGCCGTTATCAAACACATGACATGAAAGAGAGCCGATTACGGTTGTGCAATTGAATAAACCATTATTGAATGTTTTAAAATTATGAACAACCGGTTTATACAGTCATCAATCAAAAAAAAGTTCATTTGAGTATGCTGCTGACACTCAGTAACTGTTATGCTATCATATGACCATTACACCCCTGCGTAATAGTAAATCGTAAGCTTATATCAATGTCATTCTAAAAGACTAGACATGGTCACGTATGCTGCAAACTTGCAGCTTATCAAGCCTGCCGATTTAAAAGTAACAGAGCATTGCAGTGATAGTGCGTTACCGATAGAGGTTTAATATGGCTGGGTAAAAGTTACAGCGTGGTGGCGCGGACGGACAACCTTTAGTTTGCAAGCGCTCCTCGCGCCGTGCGCCCGCGTCGCAACCGTGCGTGTCAGTATATGAACCAACTTTGCGATATAAATTTTGAACGTTCCCGGCCGGTAAAGTCGATGCCACTGTCATCCTTGAAATTGTGAATATCGAAGTCTCCACGTGAATTTGCTCGGCGAATTTGAACGTGTGAATACTTTGAATCCTTGTGTCTGTAACTGTGACCGATGCAAACCTTAAGTGTACAGTTTGTGCTATCAGCTTTGGTGGAATTGGAGCATGTGTTTTGTGGAAAGTGCTAATTGTGTGTTCGAGACTTAGGATACGTTTCACTGAACGCGAGACAAAAAGCTGTTTTGTTATCGAGTTCATGTGCATTGATACGCTGTGCTTTCCCCCTTCGTACGGATTGATTTATGGTAAGTCATTCGGATGAACTAACCGGTCTACATACTGTTAATAAATAATATAGTAAGTTCCCGGCTGTAATAAATTACATTAGAGGATGTAGAATGAGGAAGTTGCTGCAGGAATACCTAAGTTCATTGGTCATCAACACTTATATGTCTACTATAAATTAATAATTCAAAGACGAACACAGGAGACCTTCATAAACAAACTCGTTTGCTGAGCGACACGGGATGCTCGTTCCGAGATCGATAGCTATCAATGAAACATTTACACCGGTCTGTTTGTAACTGACATAAAACACACTCGAGATCTCTGCTCGAGGTAAAAAATATTACCGCCCGGTGTTTTGACAGTGGCATTGAATAGAACTGAGAAGAAAGTGACATCCATCACGAGAAACCGGAGATCGTAAAAACTTACGCCCGATTCGAGATTAATTAATACGAATAAGAATGATTCGACAAATCCAAACTGCAGTAGGTCAAACCGTTTATTAATTGCAAATTATTCTCAATAAGTGGGACCCGCCATTGTATGCGAAATAAACTGGAACTCGTTGGTTTCCGTTCACTTTAAAATCTTGGCGAATGTCAGATTATAAAATAATTTCTATGGTGCGTGAAAAACATCAATATTTTGTTGCATCAGCGTAATACCACCCACAGTAATGATAGAAAATTTATGGAAAAAAATACGTTCCGTAGACAATCTCCGCTTTCCAGTTCAGAAAGGGCAGAACCGTCTTTTGTTCGTAATAATCAGACTGTTAACCGTTCGCCTTGTTGTTAAGACAGTGCCCTAGAGAGTTTGACCTAGGCATAGATTGAATTTCTAGGCTTAAATAGTCACATCGGCAAGCATTGCAACTCGCCCCTTGACCCCTGCATCACGAGCACTGCTAAATATTGAGAATCGTGCGCTTTGCTTGTAGATTCATTGATATGTTTGGACTTTCTATTGATATTTTCATTCATGGTTATGTTTACCCACTCTTTATTTCTCTTTTGTATACATTTCTAAGTTCATTTTTATTCATGTTCAAAGTCATTAAATATGATTGTTCACGTAATATCAATAAGAAACAAATTTCATCTATGAAACAGTCATTATATTATAACTCCGTTGCATAGATCCTATCTTCTTACGCTTAGCCTTAGCCCTTTGCAAGCCCCGACACCGCTAGCATGATAACTTTATCATTCGATTTCGAGCAGCCGTCCCGTTCCGTCCAGCCCATTTCGAACAGGATGTAAGCTGTAATCATGCGATAAACGTTAGCATGCTAGGAACTTAGATCAGCATCGATCTGCGCCGGCGCCGCCATCTATTACGTTATTTCCTCGGTTAGAGCCTCGGTCACGATCGACTTTGATTCGGCTTCGACTCATGGAGCTGAATTATCAGCTGCCCTTGATATTGCTATCGCGGTATGGATGATTTCCTATAAATACTAGTTTTTAAAGAAAACCGCACCTAAACATTTACGGCAAAAAAATCTTAGTTTCCGACTTGACTTGACTAGTATCATTAAAAGTTATTCTGAATTTGTTCTGTTGTTTCTGAATCACCTTGACCTTGTCTTATATTTATTTTAGATTTCTTGTTTGAAGAAGCTTAATATTTAACATGACAATTAATTCTAACGCCTTTTATATTTTAGCAACGATAATGAGCTGTAATTAACAGGAAGCTAGCAATCGTAAATTGATATTTCAGAATTAAAGTCCGTTCTGGTGCTTGCTTCGAAGTTTACAACGCTGCGAATCATGTTCTCATTTACAGTCAAGACAATTTATAAAACAACTGAACTGTAAACAATTACCGGTTTACCGAGGAAAGCGTGTGTCTCGGCAGCAAATCAAAGTTATCTCTAACTTTGTTGTTTATTACCGTATTTGCTTTATGTCCGACGTTTGTCTGGTTTTCAATTGATTGTATTATTTGTTGATCGGGAAATTATGTGGCATTGTTCAGAGTTCTAAGCTAACTTTCTTTAACTTGAATGTTTGAAGGGTTAAACACACGCGAGCAAAAAAAAAACCAACCCGCTTTGCATATTCGGTTTTTCCGCCCAATATCTCTTCACCTATATATACAATCCTGTTTTTTTTTATAACTAATGACAGCTGATAATGTAGCGTAACATGAAAATATATCATTTTCAGTCGTTTCAGGTCCAATTGGATTAATTTCAGGGAATCAGTATTTGGTGCTGCAACCCCTAGTCCTTATTATACATTTTAAGCGGGTTTTCATCGACCTAATTCATTTCTTCACATACCCTCGAGGACATCCTAATCCTCCTGTAACGCTATTTTCAGCTCCGTAACATTTGATGGAGCAGGATTTCGGTTTCATACCTTACTCTTTAGGTAATCCCATGTGTGTTCAATAAGATTACAAACTCTTCGAAGGCATTTTTACAGATATTGCGCACAATTTGGAGCATCAAAATCGGAGTCATTTATGGCTTCAAATTCATACAAACGCCGGGACGCTCACATAGTGTCAAATGTCAAAGCGCACCGGTTTATTGCTTCACTTTTGTCAGTGCAGTTGTATGTAAACTATCCTTCTATGGTTTGTAATTCTATGCGGATATTACTTTAGATTTAATCGGAAGAATTTAACCCGTTTGTTTTTATTACTTCTTTGCCTAATTAATACTAAGCACCTCATTGTACGCTACCCTTGGCCGTGCTATAACAACAATGTAATGGTTACCCAGTTCCACTTATGCTGGAACTGCTAAGATAGGCATAACTTTAAATAAAAATTAATTCCATTTGATAATATCGCGCCCATTATGAATAAACTTGCGATATTTCTGTATAAATATGGTATAAAGTAACCTAGAAAAAGATTTATAAAACAACCAGTCGCTGTCCGGAAATCGTAAATTCAAACAAAAACCATTAAAGCCAAGTTTTTCGTAATTAGATACTCCACGAGACAATAACGCCATTGGTTATAAAAACTAAGCCTTTCATAGCATCGAGGCCGCAGCTGTAGAATAGTTTTTGATTATAACGAATGAAAAATTCATATCTTTTTAATAAGTTTTGTTACCAAAGTGAACTTAAAATAGGTATGTCCCGATGATATTGATTTGATGCATGATTTTTTTTCTGTAACAAAAATCAAATTTGTGAAGACTATTCATAAAGTCAATATTTTGTCAGTATAATTTTGTACTATTTGAATTGTTGTTTTTGATCTACTATGTTTCTTACCTTTTTTATGGGAGTTCGAGAAAAAGCCCTTGATTTTATCATTAAATTCAATTAAATTCATTTTCTATAATTCTATGGCGTTTAAGTTTCACAATTCCCTGAAGTTTAATGGTTGATCATTAATTTGTAGAAAATACATCATCTATCATCCTCACCTTTCAATATACGTTTTCCATCACTATTAAATGAATACGTGTCAGGGCGTTTGTCCTCATAATACCTCAGTAATATTTCTTAAGTAATATTACATTGTGGAATGGAGTTTTATTCCCAGGGAACGACGTATATCCTGGTACGCCCTTCCCGTGTGCCTTAGTCATAATTATAGGGACTCGACTCGATGACTTGTCGATTATTCGATGCTTTCATGCTCGTATCTGATATCGATTAGTGTATATTGTGGGTACACTATTTTGAACAACCTTGTTCTATACTGTATCCAGTGTTTTACTTGTTGGTCTACGAGTTGAAGAGTCATCGGTTTTTTTATCGCCTTTGCCATTTTGAACGCTATTGACTGGAATAACTGACTGTGGTTAGCGGTTAACTTAAAAAATAATCAAAGAACGGTGTCCAATTACTTAACAGAGGCGTAATAGCTCGCAGAGCGAGACGGAAGATCTTCATACTAATTGCTTTATTAAGTCCGCTTTGCGCAATGCAGGATGCTACCGCGTTTCCCTCAGCTTTGATACACTTTTAATTGTTATCGTTGTTTTCTTTATGAAATCGACGAATTTGTTTTTAAATGCAAATTAATGTGTTTAATATTTTAGAATTTGCAGCGATATTGCAGTCATACCGGTATAATAGTGCATCTAAAACCCTACATAGTACACTTCCACCGAGACACTTCAATAATCGATGTTTTCTAATTTTGATTAACGCTAATAACGCAAGACTAATTTACACGACTTTTCTATAACTTCTACAAATTAAAAAGGAATCTCTAGGCACCCTGTATAGGTATTACCCTTCCGTGAATATTTACCATAATTAACATTTAATATTACAATCATATTAGCGTGTGCGTATTCAAATATCATTATAGCCATTACAATGCCAACAGTGGAAATCCTGTGAGTCACTCCGCTTGGGTCGAAATCAGCGTTGTGAATGCATCGGACAGCACGCAAACTGTCGCCATTAAATGGGTTCACACCAACTGAAAGGATACACAAATGCTGAGGAACTAGTTGCATCCAAGCTTTGCCAATAGAGTTTAAAGAGATTTTCAATCCTCTTCTCAGACTAAGATACACCGAAATTTTGTCTTTCACTACCCTTCCCTGTCAATCCTGCGGGAAGCTATGTCGCTCTCTCTTTGTTTTTATACAGCCATCAAAACAGGTACAGGCCAGTGACGAATCCTTTTCGGGACTATTTCACTGACGATTATTAAGTTTTCAGCCTGAAGCTTCTTAGGAGACCGTATGCAAAATATTTGCTTATCAATATATTTTGCCGTATCACAAGGGACATCCATGTTCCATCTATTATAAATCTCACTATTCCGGCACTCATACAATGCGCAATAAAATATAGATAACGCTAACCATGAAAACTCGGATGTACACGGAAACTTTTATGGTTATTATTATAACCATAAAAGTTTCTTTATATTACGGAACTAGTTTTCTGTAAAAGCTCTTAAAGTCTATCGTTCTACATCCATACTCTGGTATATGAAGACTGGTTGATGAACAAGTGACCTGCCATGTTATTATCGGGCGCGCAAAGAGCTTTATCACCGACGAAAGTTCGCCTGCTGCGTAGAAAATCCGGTTGTACCAGTATGGGACTCATCGATGTGCCTTCGCCGGACAAGTTATAGAATCACGACATTATCACATTAGTGACAATGCGGTTGATGTGGATGCTATTGCTATTCGAATCCTGGACGCGCCCTTCTTCCGGTGCGCAGACACATTTGTAAATGCAAACGCGTTGGAGTGCTTGCAAATTTATGGTTTTTGATGTGTGAATGCATGAGGTAGTGAAGACAAAAGATGTGTGATGTTGGGTGGCTATATTATAACCACCATAAGCAAAACTCTGTTCGCTTTTACAATACATGGAGTATATAGATGTCGCATTCAAAATGTATCCATAATAACCTAATAACTAAACTCATTTATGGAATTAAGTAAACCAGACCGCAGTTAATATTTATTCTTTCCGTTCTTAAGTTTGACCATGTAATAAAGTAATGAATAATAATTATTTGAATACACGCTTTGGTTTTATTCTGCTGATATCCAGATGCGGCAATAGTAAATGGTATTCTATTCCAATAAGGGAAGGATTTCGTAAATGTTTTACGTTGTTTCGGCGATTATTTACTACCTACTATCTAGTAAGATATATGAAATGGAATGTAATTACATTTTCTCATCTATATAATTGAATAATCTCTAAAATGAACTTGACAGCGGTTTACCATCCATGATCGAATTCATATAGTTTAATTACTAACCAGTCTGGTAGGACGCCCACTTCTACTATAATTAAATCTTAATTGCATCCTAATTCCGTTTATTAAACTTCTGCTTTATTGATATCGTTTTCATTTAATTTAAAGCATATCCCACGATGTTTAAATTTACTTTCTATTTCCCCAATCTTATTTTGTTTATTATCTGCGATGTGTTGGATTATTCTAATGACAGTTAGGTCAATTCTAAGCTGTGGGTTCACTTCGCGTTCTGTGATGATTTATGTGGGCACCGAGTATTGTACAATGTAATTTCCTTTGTCGTAATTGCCACAAGCTTCCCAGTAATTAGCGTACAGCCGCTCGCGCAGGTGCCTGTGCGACTCTAACACTAGATTCATTAATTGGATTGCAAAATTGTACGCATCTACTTTTTCGGATCACAGTAGGTACTTAAATAGTAGTTTATGCAACGGTTGCATAATGATAGGCCTTAAAACACTAATGCGGTTTTCATGAAACGAGCCGATAGGCGAGTTTCATAATAAGATCGCACGTGTGTTTTAAGGCCAAATTATGCAGAGTTGCATACATAACTTTATCTACACACATATTATAAATCCTCCATGATGGGTTCAGAAACAATATTTTCTGGCAACAAGTTATTTGTTGCAATCGTGGCTGCATATTTCCGATATCCGGCGCATTTTCACATCACACACACTCCGAGAAGACTACTTACTATTCATATTTTCAACTAAAATGTAAATTACAAACAACTTTTTCTATTCAATTCAACAACAATTCTACTTTCGTTCAGCAAAACGTCAACATGGCGGCAATTCGATCTTCCGTCAAGACCATTTTTTTTTTAAATCATAGACAAACGGATGAAGTCTCTATTCTCACGTCACTCGAGATCAAATATTGTGCAGTTTATATTAAAAAAACATACTGAATTGACGTTTCGTATCAATAACTGTTTTAATATCTATGGATACTAGAATAGAGACCCACTTGAGTTTTGACAGCTGTTCCAAATTTAATCTCATTTCTTTACTAAAAACGATAAAGAAGTCATGTTATTTCTTTATCGCAGCACTGGTTTTTCCTAATTGATTGTCAAAATGGTGGTCATTTCATACGGTTTTTGATTAACCAATGGAGGTTTTATGATATGGGTGTAGATAAACTATATTTAATAGATGGACCCTTTTATTTCGTAACACAATTTATGGCTTTATTTTATTACGTTCGTTAATTGTTATTTTCGATTTATGTTTCCTATTGAAAGTGCGTGATGTTACAAATTTATATCTCTAGATGCTTTTGTAATAGTCAGTTTGAGAATCCCTTTAGGCGAGTTTGTGGCTACAGTAGTTTAAGTTGCGCAACCTTCTCTCTGCATTTCATTCTTAACAAATTCATCATTATTTTATTCTTTTTTTTTTCTTATAAAACTAAAGTAACACATGTAGTTTGATCCAGTTGTTCCTTTTTGAGAAGATTGCGGATATTCAATAGAAGGTAATCCAGCGTAAACTTGACATCAATTCCGAAGGGCAATTGATGATTTTGGATTTCAAGAAACCTAATGTTTATGTTAGTATCACGTCCAAAAACATCAACATATATTTATTTATTGCCACATTAGCCAATCTTACTGTAAATCCTGTAATACTAAAACTTGAAAGAAATTAAATTACATAGTTGGTTCCAGTTGTGATTTAGAGATTATTTTCACTGTGATGCTTCATATTTGTGGCATATTTACGTTGTCTATTGTGTGAGTCATCTAATCAACCAGGCAATCTTTCCCATACAAATACGATCGACTGGTCTTGATTTGTGCGAAAGGATTAACCATTGTTGTTGTGACCTTCTATTCTGTTGTGATTGCTATTGACTACTTACTGTAGATGCCGTCATTTTCTGTTTTAAGCATAGTACCTTGCTGACCCCTTTTTGACCCTTATGTCATCTCAAGTGACTTATTGATTATAATGTTTTAAGTCGTTGTATATAGTCCAATTCCCAGCTCTTCTACCAGCTTACTTTAAACCACGCTTGTGTGTTTTCTAATCTATTAACATCTAGTTTCATCTCAGCCCTTCTGTAAAAGTATGTAATCAAGATTTTCTCTAACAAGTTTAACGTCCTTGCGAGAAACGGTAAAGTCTACATGCAATATCGAACAAGTATATGTGTCACGGTGATGTCACAGCGACTCGTTTGAAACTGGTCACCGGTAACACAGTATTTATACCGGTTAATCCTTAGACCGTGTGAAATCTCCAATTAGCCTTCATTATCGTGTGTTGCAACCTTTTATAGAAAACCCTCAAGCCCATATGGTAAGAGCTGAGCTTCTTTGGATTAAAAACCGCTACCGTTTGAAAGGTAATTGGTGTATTTTTACTTTGTACGTCCAATTGATTCTGCTTAATTGGAACGAGTAACTGAGCTACCGGAGTGATTACTTACCAAGAAGTAGCTGCTCCAGTGACTTCTAATAATGTAATACGGATTATGAAAGGTGGAGAGTGAATGTAAGCGATGAGGATCTTCAATTTGTGATTTTCTATAATATATTTTTTTAACCGTAAACTTCTACCATATCAATTTCCATAGTAACCATACGCCACTTTGAACAGCGTGGTAAAAAATAGAAAAATAACATTATCAATTTTTCTACCATCATTATTGTCTGCGAAATATCGAGGTAAGTGTTGTTTGTTCAGATTTATCAATTTGCGGTACAAGATCTTATCTAATGCCATTAAAAGTGAAATAATAGTAGGTACTGATATCAGTTATAGACATATAATTTACTAGATATTTCTTAAAACTGAGTTAAAAGTGGCCTAAGTGTTTTAAATTCCATCAACTTTAATGATAATCTAATCTTAAAGCTTTTGAATTAATATTAGTTAATCTAACACACATTGCCTCTCAATATCTGTGTGGTCTACACACTTATCGATACATATATCTATCTACAAGCGATCAAACACTTAACACAAACCGGTTTGGAAAGCATGGGAAATTCTGAAGGAAATGCAAGAAAACTGGACCCGCTGTCTATAATAGTTGTGAAGACGAGAGTGGCATACTGATTTATTGATGCAATCATCATACTCGTAAATAATACTAGATAATTATTAATTTGATTAATGTAATAAGAGGCTGTTAACTTTAAAGATACCTTTCGAAGACGGGTTTTGAGGCGTAAAAGCCGGTGTTTTAATAACATTGAGAGGTCAAGTCAAAGAAACTAATGGACTGAATAAGCTAGGCCTAGAGTGAGCCTCTGTAGTTGTAAAGATCCTAACCACCCTTGACCAGTGTGACACTTTATTTTCTACGCGAAAACCGTGTCCCAGTTTGCTGCTGTGCTTATTAAAATCGAAGTGTACGAGCATATTGGTCGTACATAATTCAATCGATACTGGCCTAGACTTTATATGGACGTAAAAAACCGTAAAAAAGATGACTTTCATTTTTGCCACACTAAGTTTGGTCAGACTTTTACAAACTCAAATACAACGACCATAAAATCATTTTAGTATATAGCTGTTAAGTTCTTATCTATTCTTTAATTATTATAGCCGTTGTCTTTACCGATTGCCTTAAAAGTTCGTGCACTTATCTTCGGCGGCTATAATTTGAGGCTACCAACTCGATGCCCGCGCGCATGAATGAGCGTCTTTTTCGAGGTCGAGGAAATCATGGCCTACTCAAGCTTCATTCAGCTTTTCAACGTCAGTCACAGTAGATATATTATCGTGTGTTGAAACGAAGGGAACTTTACTAACGTTAGAAATGACAAAGTTACATTTGTTCGATTTTTAAATTTGATTTACGATTGTTTCAAATGAAGTTGAGGCTAGCGCCTACGCATTTGGCATGTGCGTTTTTAGCAATAGGTTATCGTCATTATTGAACATTTATTGGGTCATTTGTCGGTTGCATAAATAAATCCGTCCTCGTCATAAGATGATTGATCATACGTTTTCTTGTTTTCAGGTAAGCTTGTTTCCCAAGTATGATTAATGACAGACTTTTCGTTAAATGACGTAAGCGCATATGGTAAGTAAATTAATTAATAATTGTTCTTAGTATGTCGTTATACAATGTAACTTATTGTTTTGGATTAATACATTACCTATGGTTTCTTTGTTGCTCAAATAGTTGTGCTGTAATTAAAGGCAGGTAAGTAGGTCACATAGTTTAGATTGTGGTAACAATTTGTCTTTTTTATCTATTATCTGGGATCGTAGATAGCTCATATCTTTATATTCTACAACTGATATATACTAAGATTGTATATTATTAACTAAGATGTAATATGATATAAATTTAAAATTTCTTACGGTCTCACAAAATTTTGCATAAGCTGAAAAAAAAAAACATGTTTTATAGAGTTGCTAGTGAACCCGCCACAGCTTCGCCTGCGGTATTTCCATACAATCTTTATCACCTCTTTCAAAAAAATTCTCCTTAGTGCACCTCTAGGGTACTCGAGGAATATCTCTTCCAAATTTCAAACCTCTAGGACCACCCGTTTAGGCTGTGCGTTGTCTTGTCTCTAAGTGAGTCACGGTACTGTTTTATTTACATGTATTGATTTCATCAGGTATAAAGACGAAATAAATATTAGGGCATGCAATTCCGGAATTGGTTTGTATGGCAGTGCCGGAATTTCCGATATTGATATCGATACTGCCATACAAACCAATTCCGGAATTGCATGCCTATATTCGACCAACTAAAGGGGGATGATTAGAAAATTAAGTACATGCGCATGGACAGAATACGGTACACGACGAAAATGATCAGATTTTCCATACAAAGGTACGGTTCGTGTTTTCAATCTTTAAAATAGTTGGCGTTTCAATCCCAATCGTAAAAGATAGATATCGCAGGAAAGCCACGACGAGTAATAGTAGAATCTTTGCGTTTTCGATAAATGTTTCTTATTCTCTTCTTCGCCGGTCGTGCTTTTCACTCTGAGCCTGTTCAAACTTCCAGAATAACAAGTAACCCATATAGTTCAATACTTACGGGAGATAATTTGGATGAATCCGCTTCACCGTCACGATAGTAAAAAATACCCAAACATCTAAACTTGATGAAACGGAACGCAACTGCTATGATTGAATAGTGAGATTTCTTTCACGTTCGTGCACTCAGCAACATCAATATTGTTAGCTTCTGCGAGCAACATGCAACACACCCTAGCGCGGTGCAACGGTCGTGTGAACAGATCAAAGTCTTGCGCGTGCGCGTTCACTGGAAGTGTTCATTAGAGCGCATTTATCTTGCATATTTTGCGTTTTTGTTGTTGACGTCTAGGTTTAACAAATAGAGGGGTTTCATTTGGGTTTTAATTAAATGTCAGTCATCATCATCATCATCATCAACCACTAGTCCACTAGTCCACTGCTGGACGTAGGCCTCTCCAACTGCACGCCACTGAGCATGATCCGCGGCTACTCTCATCCAGCTCTTGCCAGCCAACTTGCGGAGATCGTCGCTCCACCTAGTCTGAGGGCGTCCTACACTCCGTTTGCCGATTCGCGGTCTCCACTCTGCGGCAAATGTTAGTATAATTATTTATTGGACTTTTGGGTGGCAAAAGGTGCTAATGAATACTATAGCTTTTAGTCCTCGGAAAGAGTATTGTGACCTGACGTATCAATCATTTTGTGTGTTCCACAGGAGTTGGGTAGTCAAGGTGCGGCATACCATTATGGAAGTATTCTTCGTCTCTTAGTTTGATCTTATATCCTGATCAAAAACCCCGGAAACCTTGGTTTAGAGTGGACAAGATTTAAGCGTCTTATTGCTGTTTTTGAACAAATAGTGTGTAAATTAAAGTTGAATATTTGATTAATTTACTAATAGTATTATAATGTACTTCTTTCTACTTCGTCGATTGCTGGTATATCTTCGCACGATCTTGTTACACACTTTGTCTATCAACAGTCCCGTCAGAATAGTTATATATTACATACTCAATACCCGGAACTGTTTAAGATATATAAACATCTCTAGGGCCTACGGCGGTCTTTGACCTTTCAGGAGATGAATGTCTAGATTACATAGCTCATGATGGATGCACGCAATTCGGAATTTTAAAACTATGTTATTAGATTCGAGTTTAGATTAAGAGATTGATGAGTCGACGAAAACACTTTCGTTGGATGATGATTGATTCAGGTAGGAAGCGTTTTTGCTGTTTGTATGGGTGTTTATTACATGTATAGCTTTAAGTTTTATTGAGTATCACTTTTTTATTTACGGTGCTTCTCACGAGTACTGATCAAAAAATAGAGAAGTTCTCGAATGACCATGTAGCAAAGTCGGCATTGAAAATGAGTAGAAGAATAAATAATTTATGCCCGGTTCAACGATTCTTTTTAGTGACTGATTCTAAAATTTTTATGCGGTTAATGTCAAATATAACCAATACGTAACCAACACGATTCGTTTTCTGAATATAGGAACGCGGCATTAAAGAATGCTAATCGGTGATGTTTGGGAAATCAATTTAGATGTTTCTTTGTTTCAATTATTATTTTTATTATTATGACCCTTAGAGGCTTTATACATCTCTACGTCACTTAACTTGTCCAGACGCGGAGACTATACATCTCCCTTTAGTTATTTATTAGAATTAATTTGTACCCATTAGGTTTGTTTGTTGCACTTTTTGTGTTAGTTTTTAGATATAACGAATGTCAAAGTTGAAAAAACCGGCCGAGAAAAGGGTTCTGTACCATTATCTAGGTATAAAAACGGCAAAAAAAACACGTTTCTTGTATGGGAGCCCCCTTAAATATTTATTTTATTACATTTTTTAGTATTTGTTGTTATAGCAGCAACAGAAATACATCATCTGTGAAAATTTCAAGTGTTTAACTATCACAGTTGATGTGATACAGCCTGGTGACAGACGGACGGACGGACGGACAGACAGACAGCGGAGCCTTAGTAATAGGGTCCCGTTTTTACCCTTTGGGTACGGAACCCTAAAAAGACTTACTGCTGAGTTTCTTGCGGCGTTTCTTCTCAGCAGATGTCCCCTTTTCGAAGCGCTGGTAGATTCAGACATGTCCAAGAGCCCATGTGGCGTACTTGCAAAATAAATATCTTAAGAAATTTAATATGATCACGAGTGGATCGATTAGGAATTCGGTATAAATACGGCATGCCTTAGTGTAAACATGTCGAAAGCAAAAACGCCCTTAACAGCACTCGTGATAATATTAAATTTCTGATATTTTTATTCTGATACATTATAAGATACTAGTGTAGTATAAATAACATATATACAATTTGTCAATGCCTTTATCGTTTAAATATTAACACTGACAACCATTACGAGAAGCATATGTAAACTTAAGTATGCGTCATTTACTAGACGTAATGAATCAATCTATGGGGCATCATAAAGTCATAGCAATTAATCCAATACCTGTTCCCTGAAGATGCTCGAAAGCATGAGAAAGTGAATTATTACTTTCACTTGAAGGAAATTTACTTAACGTAATAACGTCAGCGATCGTGCGTAATTAATTCGCTCATGATGTCAACAGCTTGACTTGAGAGGAAACGAGAAAACCCGGGTGCATATTAGCGTAGTCCCTTCTTTTCTGACAAGACTTTGATTTGATATATAAGATAAGAGCAAATAGTCATAAAACTAACAATAGTTCAATATAATAGTCCATATTGACGACTATTATATCTTGGTGAGATCATTTCAAACACCGGTTGCGCTGTTTTCTAGGCATTTTATTTTCAGCACTGCATTTAAGAGGGTATATTCACACAAGCTGTCAACGTTGGAAGTCTCATGTCAGTTAAAATGAAATTTTATTGTATAACTTTTAAACAATTTATTCCTAGAATATTTTTGTCACGGATTAATCCTGTCCTTACGCTCTCGCTACGCATTTGTCGTTAAATTGCATAGATTGAACTAACATATACGTTCTTAGTGTAAACAATAGCACAAATTACTTTGTTGAGCGTACGTGTCACACGTTCATCTTCATTAGAGATGCTAATTGAAACAGATCAGCTGCTAACAGTGAAGCCTGGATCACTTAGTAAACGGTCGAGTCGAGTGCCAATAACACATTCATCTTGGTCTTTTTCAGCACTGAATTTAAATAATTTACGTCTGTTATCTTCGTCTTTATTCGAAGTTCGAATTTCCCGCAATTTATGATGATAGAAAACAGAAATGCGCAGAAAACCGATTTCTGCCAGTTTGGGTCTCATTGTCATCATCAGGCGTTCCCAGTATCTTTCTCGCCGCGTTACTCGACCGCCATCTCACTAGGCTTTAGTTCCCATGTCCCTAGGGTTCTAAATGTTCCAATATACCTACTCAGCTCATTGTTTACTAACTGGCGTTGCTCGCGCCATCACTCAATTCGTTTTGCACAGGCTAATCTGTCGCAGCCATCGCGCCTGCGAAGGCGAAAGTGGATCCGGGTTTAAATGATAAATAATTTTCGCGAGGATATTGTTCACAGCACGAGACCCCGCCATATTGTTCGCGTAGTACATTGTTTCCAACTGGTACTATTTATTTTGCACTTTCGAAAACGATTTGCAAGCCATTTTGGGCTTTACACCGCATAACATAACTGATTGGTTGTAAGCACGCGTCTGCAGTAAGAAAGCATTGGTCAAGCACCAGATGGACACTTCCAGTTGTGTTTCGGTCACGAGTTTAGAAAATGCGTTTCTTTCTGGTATTTGAATTTCGTTTTTTTATCATGATAATTTAAAATAAAATATAATTTCATACTATTTATAGAATTTCTTTATATAATACACTTTGTTAAGTAAATATATAGACCTGGCTCATATTTAGACATGCGCAACATAACAAAGTAAAGTAAAAATGTAATACAATGTCACATCACATCCCATTAATAGTTATGTTACATTGTGATACCATCACTCATACACAACATCACCCACGGTATCACATTGTATTGCTCGCATAGACTAAAAATGAAATGCGTAACGAACATCTTACACATTGCACCCGAACCACGTTTTGCTATTAAGTAATAAACATCACCATAATACCATGTGATATGAATGAACGAACTCCTATTATTTTTTTTCACCACGTTGAGGTGAGGCAAACCGATCGATGTCGCTGGTGCTCCAGTCGGGTGATGTTATTATTAGTGATGCTCGTTCCTTCCAAGTCATGTGTGATGTTACATTACACCGCTGCGTGATATCGCACTAGTGATATTACTCGCATTACTTACACATTTCTACTCATATTTCTACAAACGGAACCCTAAAACTTACACCGTGATGTTATCGCTACCTTTTTCCAATTCTTTCAACACCCATTCAACATTGAAGGGGCGTTGATGAACCCACTGTTGCTTGTATCGGTCAGCACTAGAACTTTCGTTTTCACTTTCGACTGCACAATATCAGCTTTGACATCTTGTGCATCCACTGCAGAGGTCGCTTTTATAATGAGAGGTCAGGCTTAGATTTACTTTGATTCAGCTTGATCGTCTAGATTAAATATCATGACAATATATTTTTCCGGCGAATCATGGACATCAGACATCCCTGTCATCAGTATTGTCTAGTTTCTTTTCATCAACGACTTTTGTCTACTGACCTTCAGTTCCAAAAGCATTTATACCGTCCGCTATTTGTAACGTGCAAGTTGCATGCTTGCAGTTAACTGGCGCTTTTTATTGAATAAATGCCTTTTTGATATTACTAATGACACTAACGTTTGTAGCGGAAAACCTTTTACAGCAAAACCAGCAGTAGTAAACTTTGTAAAAAATAATCAGGCGCCTAATTGGACTTATTATCAGGTAGACGGAAAAGTCGTCTAATGTTCCTCTGGATCACGAACCAGTGGATGTGGATATCTATGTTTCATCTATTCAATAGGTGACAGGAGTTTGCTAGAAGCGAACTGAGAGAGAAAGGGTATGGATAATAAGAAACAACAGAGTTGATGAAAGGAAAATTATTTCGCCCGTGACCGAAAAAGCCAAATCAATTATTTTTATATGTTAAAAGTTAATGTTAAAATCGTGAGTCTTATAGAAATAAAAGTACACAATGCAATATTAACCTGAGATTCGCGAACGATACGGCTGTTCATTTTTAACTGGTTCTGTAAGAAAGTAAAATTGCCGGGGCTCGTATTTTGGGGTCAATGGAACAATATAATTAACCAGTTTAGTTAGGTGGCTACTGTTATTCAATCAAGCCGGTCGAACTTTCGGACGCTGAAATAATTTGTAGGTTGGAAATGCTTTTGTTCAATTTTTGAGGCCTATTATTAATGAAAGATTTTTATGTATTGTTGTTTACTGCGACGCAAAGATTAAACAAATTATAGAATTGAATTGAATAGAACTAATAAATTCAATTGAGTTATGTCTTCACCGCCTTATTGAACTGTGATGTCATCGTAAGCCGTCAACGTTTTGTAAATATTCTATGTCAAAGCTTAATGAGTTACTGATGGATTAATCAATAAATCTAATGATAAACTAATGACTATATATGATCTATCACACAAAATATGTTTTAAAGGAACCTTCCCTGTTTGCAACATTATACTTGAAGAAGGTACTAACCGCAATTTGAAATTAATATTCAACCATGTAAATCAACGCATGCATGTCAGGTGTCGTCAAATAATGCTGAAGGCTACAATAATACTTATTGATGAACTTACTTTACCACTTATATACCAGTTTATTAACATTAGTCTCCTAAGATGTACCCCTGACCCAGTTACCATCACTTTCTACAGTATAGATAAGAGTTAAGGCAATTCAAACACGGATTGGGCGCAATCACTCAGAATTATACAGAGAGGCGTAAGCGGAACGAAAATCTTTTCAGACAAATGCCAATTCCGAATTCCAATCGGCCTCTTCTTGAAAGTATTATACTTTAAAAGCCTTTCTTTGGTTGAAAGCGCGGCTTAAAATATATTAGCCGTGGGAAGTAAAATGTTACTGTCTGATTTTAAAAGATATTGCTGTTTACTGTATACTGATGTGAACATAAGTAATATGTTAACATAGAAGAGATACAACGCTATATCAGTTGAGGAAGTGATTTACAAATGCAAATTTACACCGGTATAGAAACTGAAGACAGTGTCCTATTTGCTAAGAATGATAGTAAGCTTGTTGCGCGATTTAAAATAAAAGGAGGAAGATGTGCATTTTTTTACGATATACGTCACAGTTAAGTCACAGGCAAGATACTGCAGATCGAAGCAGATCCAAACTATCATCTTGTAACATATTTTTAAATTTTTCTGCGTATAATCGAGAACGAATTTTCTTTTTTTATTGACTTTGTCTGAACGAAGCAAGACTTAATGCATCGATTGGTCGCAACCGACAACAGTCCTTGCAAGCCACATAAGTTTTTGATTACAGATTTGCTTTACAATCTGTGGTTTTATTGCCGGCAATGTAAACTGTTTCTCCATAAAAAGTGGTTATGGTTTATAAATGTGGGCTCGCCCTACATCGGTTATCAGCTACCGTCGTGAGGCAATGTTTGCTGACACGAATATTCTCACGACGGCGTGTAATCAATTCTATTGAATTCGCTATGCTTTTTATGCGGCGTTGTATGCTGATTAAGACGTTTATGATGATAGCGCAATTTAGTTTTTTGTCAGTTCGAGAAAACTAATGTTGATTATGACTATTTCATGTACTTTTTATTTTATGTCTTCTTTGTGCGTTGGACGTGCTGGTTCAAAGTTTTAGTCGCTACTACAATTACTGCTTAAGAGCATATTTGTACTCATTGTAAGCCTTTTAAAAAGATTACGGTAATCTTTGCATGCGAGTGTCCTAGGCTGTTTAGTATAAAAACGATAAGGGTGCACCATACTAGGAGCAAAAATAGAGTACTATTTTTACGCTACTCGATTTTAGTTTTTAACTTTTCATATTTCTGGTAGTCTTATGAATTTATTAGCTTTTTCTAAGTAATCTTCCGTTTCGGGCATGGTCTGGCGTCTGGCTGATGAACGTTTACGATTGTCGTAGAAGATCAATTTTTCATCGCAAGTCTATTAACTAAGGTTCTCAATCGCAGTATCCGGCTCAGAATTCGCTCATTATGGTGACGGATCAGCAGTGCAATACAGGTATCGACTCGTGTTTACAGTTGCAGTTGGCGTTCACTCAACTCTTATGGTACCAACTTTTCAAGCTTTTTTGCTTTAGCAAGTTTACGTAAGTGACTCATTATTATTTTGTCACCTACGTTGGAAGTTGCTGCTAGCTGATACGTAGTTTAAGATGAATCAGCTTCATCTATGGCTTTTAATTCTTCATCATCATTCATCAACTAAGGTCTCTGGTAGTCCATGAGGCTCATTGTTCAGGTTGGCATTTCTGGAAGGAAATCGATTAAACCAAAATCGTGCAGTGCGTTCAATGTGCTGTCTGTGCTGCGTTATTACTCCGACAGAACTATTTGAAAATACTGCGATTTTTTTTATTGTCCATCATTTATTTCACAAGACTATCCAAGGAAACCCAAATGACAGAATAAAAAATGAATATCTGATTTCGAAAAAGAAACAGCTTGACTTTAGTGTAAAAATAGTAGTTTATGCAACGGTTGCATAATGATAGGCCTTAAAACACTAGTGCGGTTTTATGAAACGAGCTTTTAGCGAGTTTCATAATAAGATCGCACATGTGTTTTAAGGCCAAATTATGCAGAGTTGCATACATAACTTTATCTACACACATATTATAAATCCTCCATGATGGGTTCAGAAACAATATTTTCTGGCAAGAAGTTATTTGTTGCAATCGTGGCTGCATATTTCCGATATCCGGCGCATTTTCACATCACACACACTCCGAGAAGACTACTTACTATTCATATTTTCAACTAAAATGTAAATTACAAACAACTTTTTCTATTCAATTCAACAAAATTCTACTTTCGTTCAGCAAAACGTCAACATACGGGCTCTTTTACATAATGGCGGCCGTCCGTCAAGACCATTTTTTTTTAAATCATAGACAAACGGATGAAGTCTCTATTCTCCCGTCACTCGAGATCAAATATTGTACAGTTTATATTAAAAAAACATACTGAATTGACGTTTCGTATCAATAACTGTTTTAATATCTATGGATACTAGAATAGAGACCCACTTGAGTTTGACAGCTGTTCCAAATTTAATCTCATTTCTTTACTAAAAACGATAAAGAAGTCATGTTATTTCTTCATCGCAGCACTGGTTTTTCCTAATTGGTTGTCAAAATGGTGGTCATTTCCTACGGTTTTTGATTAACCAATGGAGGTTTTATGATATAGGTGTAGATAAAATATATTTGAATTTGGAATTCCAATTCATAGGTAAGTTCCTAATATATACATATGTATAGGGGCGGGCCAATAGATTTTGCACATGTTGATACATTTACATTCATAGAAAAGTTAAAATATTTTTGGCGCACCTTACCTTTTTTACAAGTAACAATGTGCAGGTACGCTGAGCCGCTCGTTATTATGTTACCATTAACCTCTATTCTATAATAGATATAGGTAATCCTTTGTAAGTTGGTACGAAAGTGTACGGTCGTTTGTACGTCTATACATAGATAACTTTAATGCTTACACGTTTTATAGCATCTTTGGTAGTGAGGAGATTCAAAGATAAAGTTTTATAGTACTACACCGTTAGCAGCTTCGTCTGACAGGTTTTATAGGTTCTTTTTATTTTGGAGAGTGACAGTAGTGTATAAAGGACAGTATTTTAAACAAAGATCATTAGTGAGTTGCAAGCGAAACAATAACTCTTTACACGAATGTATAGGTAATGATTTAGGGTTCTAAATAATGACAAACTTAATGCAATCCCCTTTCTGATCCTCATAGTCCAATAAACGACGTAGTATTTTATCTATTATACGCATAATCATATATGATGGTATGCTCGCTGATTATACAATACAATACAATACAAATACTCTTTATTGAACACCACATAAAACAGATTGGAAAAAGACAAAGAAATAGGTAACACGGTATACAATAGGCGGTTTTACCGCTAACTAGCGATCTCTTCCAGACAACCTTCTGAAAGAAGATGATTTTGATTATGATTCCACAATAAATAAAATAACCATCCACAAAGCTAACGCTGAAAATGCGACTGTATTTATAGAAGACGGACTTGTTATTTTAGTAACAGTAGCTAGAGAAGGGCAAACTGCAGTAGCGACGGAGAAAGATCAAAGTTATTTTAAAAACAACAGTTAAGATCACTTCATGTTTTATTAGTGATCACACTGTTAACGTTATCAAGTTGCATTAACTTTTATTAATAGATCGCAACAGACGGCTTTATAGTTAATTATCTAATGGGTTAACCAAGCGATTTATCGATTTGTAGATTGGTTAATGAATTACTTGATATTTCCATTTTCTTATTGTCGACCCCTGAATGGTATGGGTATCTCTGCGTAATGTATTGTGTTTTTTGAAAGTAGATAAGTCATAAACCATTGATATACTATGCGTTAGATTTGTTTTCATCTTTTTGCGTCCTATTATAGAACGACCATGTAGCATGAAATAATTTTCTGTACGGCTTGTACCATTGATAGCAGTTTAAAAATCATGATTTATAAGCCATCCCTACAATATTAAATATATATAGCTATTACTTTTCAATCCCATTAGCGATATCGCTAGCTTATCTTGTCTTTATAATATCTCTTATTGCTACTATATTCCTGTAATTAAGGTATAGATTATTTCTTCATTTTGCTTTGCATAATAATGAATACAGCATAGTATGCTCGTTTCTTTCGTCTGGGATGCTGATCATTAATTTATTTTCTGAAACGTTTTCTCGCCGATTTATTTCGTTTTGGACATGTTTTATGATCTTTGCAAATAACGGCTTAGACCTATTAAATTAGCACCTGCGGAGTGGAACTGTGGAATAAGATAACAATTGCAAGATATCACAAGCAACCATGAAATCTCATTGACATTCCACGTGGTCGAAGTTTTAGATGCTTGTGCAAAAACTTAGATTACATACATACATATTATCACGCCCGAAATCCCTAATGGGGTGGGCAGAGCCACAAGACTACTTGTGGCCACTTGCGATTAATCAGTCCTAAGATGGTATGATGAACCGTATGGTGACAGGTGATCAGCCCATCGCCCATATAGATAGTGACCCATGTTAGAGAGGACCCGTCCCTTAGTCGACTTTTACGACATGCCAGGATGATAAGCATCACCACGCATTCTATGCTATTTCTTCACTCCCAGTGCAGCAGAGGAGTAGACACTTAGATTACAAAAAGAAATTAATATACGAATTTATTAAATAAACATGATATAACTTTTGTTTGTTTGAAGCGATTTGATAAGTAGAAAAGACCATAGTTGTTAGCGATACTGACAGTATGGAAGCTACTAATATTATAAATGTGAAATTATTTAAAGAAGTTTGTATGTTTGGATGTTGGTTCCTTAATCACGCGCAACGAATTTGGATGAAAGTAGATAGAATTTAAATAAAACATGGAATACTCTCATCCCAATCCCACAATAACAAACTCGCGAGCACAGCTAGTATTTTGATAAATGGCTCGTACCTTATTCACAGCATCCTACTTCAAGATCCAAGTTTTCCTAAAGCCTCGTTAGTGGTTGACACGGAGCATTCCGATTTCACTTCGCCGGTGAGTGCATCAAATTAGAGGCTGTTTACATTTAACTATGGCACTGGCGAGAAATCTGTTTTCCTCCATGGCAATGGTTGCCATTGACCTATTAATAGAACTGTGGGTCGTTGAGATGGTGTTATCGTAAGTCGTAAAAGGGGAGTGAGAATTGGAAACTGTCGTTGCATTGCTTTGCTAATTTAGGATGGGTTTGTTTTCACTGTAGCAATTTGATTTGCTGCTTTGAGTTTATAAACATGCATCTTTATGGTAAGGAGATTGATTAACTTGGCGTGTGTCGGAGAGTTGTTTGAAAATAGGCAGAATTAGTTAAGAAATAACTACCCGGAGAGACTAGAGTAAAGTTTCTAAAAAATAGATCAATCCCTATTAGCCCTATATTTAAATAGAGATACTTCGTGCATATTAAGATGATATATTGTATAACAACAACATCCAAATCGAATCTTAAGTTTCTAACTGGTATCATAACTACGGTGTTGTTACAAGCCTCACCCCTTACACAAGTGCGTATCAGTTCCTGGAATAGGTGTTGCAAGCGGGAAATAGACTTGTCTGATAGGAGAAGTCCTGCCTTTTCCGGTAAGGTGATATAGGTATAGAAATGGCCACTGATTAAGGCCGGTTGATTATTGGTTAGAGATTGTGAGGAAATAAATAATTAGTCACTGTAACCTAGACAATTGGATAGTTGACTATAGTAACAAATATTAAAATATTTCTGTGGAATGATAGCAACAATACAAATAGAACAGGAGTCATGTAAAAATAAATCAAGATTATAAATATTTTAGTAATTGAAAAACCATTTGTTTTTACTTCTTAGCCACGTGACTTAAAATACTAATTACGACGCCATAAACTCATAGCAATCGGGTGCGTTCCTAATCGCGCTCACAGCGCCAGATCGCGCTCGCGCTCGTACCGATTTATCGGGTCGTGCATTCCCTGGTCGTACATTATTGGCTCCCGCTTCTTTACATTTATGACAACCTGGGTTTTTTGCCAGTGGAATGACGTCACATGCGAGAGCTGACAGTGGATAGCATTTTGGCGGCTAATTTATAAACGTAAATGAGGAAATCTAATGACGAAAATATTTTTGTCTTATATAGATCATATCATAAAACCTCCATTGGTTAATCAAAAACCGTATGAAATGACCACCATTTTGACAACCAATTAGGAAAAACCAGTGCTGCGATAAAGAAATAACATGACTTCTTTATCGTTTTTAGTAAAGAAATGAGATTAAATTTGGAACAGCTGTCAAAACTCAAGTGGGTCTCTATTCTAGTATCCATAGATATTAAAACAGTTATTGATACGAAACGTCAATTCAGTATGTTTTTTTAATATAAACTGCACAATATTTGATCTCGAGTGACGTGAGAATAGAGACTTCATCCGATTGTCTATGATTTAAAAAAAAAATGGTCTTGACGGAAGATCAAATTGCCGCCATGTTGACGTTTTGCTGAACGAAAGTAGAATTGTTGTTGAATTGAATAGAAAAAGTTGTTTGTAATTTACATTTTAGTTGAAAATATGAATAGTAAGTAGTCTTCTCGGAGTGTGTGTGATGTGAAAATGCGCCGGATATCGGAAATATGGAGTCACGATTGCAACAAATAACTTGTTGCCAGAAAATATTGTTTCTGAACCCATCATGGAGGATTTATAATATGTGTGTAGATAAAGTTATGTATGCAACTCTGCATAATTTGGCCTTAAAACACACGTGCGATCTTATTATGAAACTCGCCTATCGGCTCGTTTCATGAAAACCGCACTAGTGTTTTAAGGCCTATCATTATGCAACCGTTGCATAAACTACTATTTTCACATTTAAATAGAGTTAACAAGCAGCCTGAAATATTGTGTGAAAAGCAGTCAAGAACCGAACTTAAAACAAAATGATTTGATATAGTTGTAGTATTTTGTGAAAGGTCTGGTGAAGTTTGATTACTCAACACGAATATATCATGTCACGTGGTAGTTGAACAGAAATGACGTTCGATTATAATAAAGATAAATTGCTATCTCTTCTAAATGTTCCGAAAACCGGTATTTTTCACGCGTCGTTATTAATTTCGGTTTCACTACTCGTATTAGATCGATTTCTTCCATTCATAATATTTCGAAAACGATTTGTTTACTACTTTTGGGCCCCGCTTTATTGCATTGCGTAGGTTTTTATGATTTTGTTTCCGCGTTAGTTGTGCATCACGATATCATTTGAAATTGACGTTAATGGTTTTAGGAGTGGGCTTATCGGAAAAGAAAGTTGGGGTTGCTAAAACGTGGGTATTTTGTAATCTACTTATTTTCTTGGCCAGGAGTCTGTTCAATTGTGTGATTTCAAGGTCAGTGTTGACCACCAACAAATACATCTAAATTTTGAAGCAGAAGCCTTTTTTTTTCAAATAATAAAATTAACTTTGATATAACTTTTGAAAGAAATATCTCACTATCATGCTAATTGGATACCTTTAATTGGAACTTAGGTTCTCAATCACAATTTGTGCTAAACATATTCCCACATAACTGTTCTAACGCCTACTTTAATCGCGCTAGATGAGAGGCATACAAAACCCAATCCAATTTATGTAACTGAACCAAGTATGTTTTATGGTCGATATGGCTTAATGGCGTTCTAAGAACATCACATTTTATTGCTGCATTCAACACCTAAGGTTCATTTAGAATTGGGGTTTAATGTGGCATTAAAATATATTTGCCATTATTGCACCTCAAATCATTATCGTAGTGTACAAACTAATTCTTTGGTCTATTAGGTTTCGATTTAAATTTATAATCTGAGTGAATTTTCGTCAACACTGAAGTAAATACAACTTTTTAAATTTTACCCTCCCTGTTGTCTTATCTTTGTTTTTGTCGATGGTTTTTCTGTTTTGTTTTTGCTTTTAAACTCTCTTTCTTCCAGTGGCTCACCATTTCTAGAGGTCTGCCGTTAGCTCAGCGCACTTTTTCCTATCTAATGCCAGACGAAAGAGGTCGTCCACAAGCAAATTCATTTTTGCTCCTAGTATGACGCATCCTTAGAATTCTTATATAGCCTATGAAACTCGCACTTTTGACACAAATTATATGATATCTTATTTATTATAATCGGTCCAGTAGTTCAGGAGCTAAAGTGGAACATCCATTTTGGTCACATACATACGCTACATACATCCTCCTTTTGGCTTCGCGCAGTCATGTAAAAACATGCTATCATCAGCTTCATGTCATTTACCCATAATAACGCTAATTTTCACAGTAACTGTTATGAATAAAAGCTATTTAGTTCCACATTATTCTGACTCCTGAACTTAGGATTTATCATACAATTTCGAAAGCGAGTGACCCGCTTGCATCGTTATTAAGGGAACGAAGTGAACTTTAGCAAGCTATCGCTCTGGGTTGCCCAGATCTGCGCAGGAGTACCTACGCTGATGCCATGAATTTGCATTCCCGGAATTTAACAAATTAAATAGAAAAAATCGTTTTAATATTACCAAATCACATTTCTACGGATGGTCTTAATAACACTTGAAATAAACATGGCTTTACTCAGGATTTGTCGGCAGAAATAGTCCGACATGTTTCGGACTCACATGGAGTCCTTCAGGGGTTGATAATGGGGTTTCAAGTGTTAATAATGTCTCACGAAAGTTTTAATTTGACTATGGTCTTAATAATTAGTTTTTAAGTGGTTTCTCATTTTTTATACCACGACTGTTGCCAACAAGCGTACGGGTAAAGTAAAATTTCAGATAAATTGATCACTACATACATACATACATAGCATCAAGTCCAAAATCCCTAATGGGGTGGGCAGAGCCACAAGACTACTTGTGGCCACGTTCGATTAATTAGTAGTTCGTTAGTTAGTAGTATTAGTAGATAAATTGATCACTAGTTCTTTAAAATTTTGAATACAATATGTAGTCTGCCTCATGGGGATGATCATAAGATACTTTTATATACCGGCAGGAATTATAGACAGAATGTTTTCGCAAGACCCCTAAATTTGCAAAAAGTTAAGTCGTAACAATACCTCGATTTATAGTATTAAATTCTGCGTGCCCGACCGGCCAGAGGGCGTCGGATAAATCAGTGCAAACATTTGTAAACGTGGCCTAGATTGTGCGCGGGCGCAGAAATCGTGATTAAGCAGGCATTGGTTTGATACTGTGTTATAGAGTACCTAGTTTTTAATTGTTAAATCAATTGTTTTATGATACAGCTTACTTTAAGCGGCGTTGGTGTTGAGGTATCTAATAACTATATTTGTCTCGGTGTAATCTCATTTATTCTCATTTTTTCTAAAAGTGGTATACTAGTTTCCTTTTGCCATGTTAACGGGGTCGCAAAGTTTGTATAGGAATATCTACATCCGTACGTGAAACTACAGTGCTGATAGGGGTTGATACTAGCTTATAAATTCCTATCCATATGAAAGTTGACATCTTGACGACTAATGTTATCTAGGAATTTCTTGACCGTCTATTATTGCTGACTATAACATTAACTCTACTTCCGTCATTATAACTTCGCAAATAGAATTCAACGTCGGAAACATAGCCTATAGTTTTCATATCACACGTCAAATTTTCATTATTTTCTCAACCTTACGGCCTATTGGGCAAATCAAGCAATTACCCCAACATGTTGGCGGAATTAATTTCAACCGATAGGAAAGCTAATGACGAAATAGTGCCTCGGGTTGACGTGCATAAGAAACTTTGCAATAGGATAGCAGGCAAAACCGAATACCGGGACTGACCGGGAGTATCTGATTTATTTATTGTAAATCTTTGGCAATGTGTTAGTTTAGTAGCTACTTTTAAGAGTTTCTTTATATATAAGTTTTTCCTCAGCAAAAAAGAATATTATAATTACAACAGTTATTGCCTTAATCGATGTGAAATTATCAATATCAACTGCTTTTTAAAGTCTGGTTAATAGCATGAAAATTTGATTATGATCGGTATGAAGTCATTAATTTTAGTATTTTATTTCAGTACAAAGTACCAAATCTAAGACGATTCGTATATACTTATTAAGCATTTCCGTATAATTTTCACATCAGGCGTATATCCAGCTTCCCAAATTTCTTCTTGCTTTTAATTATATAGCATTTAAAGAATCAATAATGATAAATACCAGTATGTATTTATATGAAATCGCGCTTAGCAACGAAGATATTGCTTTTCCTAATTGGGTCCCTTTAAATTCCAATACGAAATGGAACTCACCGTAAATTGTAAGGTAAATGCAAGGCAGCTGTTATAGTAAACTTAGTCACGTAATGTAAGGCTTCTAGTGGTCACGGCGCAAATGCAGAAAGGTTAGCGGAAATACTTGCCATTTTGAAGTTTTCTTCAATAGGCTTCTCATCGTTTGAGACTTTATTTGCTGAAAAGTGCTAAGAATACTTTTCTCTAGAAAACGAGTTCGTCTCACCAGTACATACATATGTATACTCGTATGTGACCAGTTTGAAACTTTGTTTAGTAACTGTTCCTCCTTCTACGGAACTTTGCTTATTGACTCTACATTTTCCGGAGCATGCCAGAAAAATGTTGTGTTTTTATTAACCTAATCTCTTAAGTTTGTGACTTGAGTGGCTGCATGGCGCCGCTCTGCATACGTTTGACCTATTTGCCGGCATAAATCACGTTAGCTATCATAACACGCAAGTGCTTCCATTGAATTAATGTTATATTCAATTTTAAACATTAACAATTTATATGAATACATTTTCATTACATGAAGCACTCATTATTATAATGCCATGAATACCAGTCGTTAAACATTGGGAGAGAGGTTGAGACGAGATGTCGCAGCTCTTAAACAAGCTTTATATAATTGACTACAGCACAGCGTTATATCATCATAATATGCGCCAAAAGTCTTTATCGGCCGTCTTGATTGACATATATCCGTGTAATTGTAAGTGGGGTTTTGCAGGTATGCATTGCAAAATTAATTTGTATTATGTCACTATTCCTTTTCTTATCCATTTTCATTTTAAACGAATCGACGGTAAACAATGCTAATATCCTAATGGTAATGGTGAATGGTAACGAGGCCCAACTTACCGAGGAGGCCAAGGCTCAGCAGTTGGACGTATATAAGCCGATGATGACTATGATGATGATGGAGTAAAAGTGACACAAACAAAGTTTCGATTACGTGTCGTAAATGAAGAAGTATTTGCTATTGGTGAACCTGAAAACCTATTACAAGTTATGTTCTTCTTTACCAAATATCTGATTAAGAAGAACAAGTTTTAAAACTTGTACTTTTATGTAGAATTGTGCACTGACTTTTAAATGATCACGCAGCTGTTCTAGATGTTTTTGTCAACACTAGCTACTGCTACTGCCATATGGTGCATGCGTCACTCGCACATGTGACCGAGTGACCAAAAGTGCACCGGCCGTGGAGCGGCCTTTACATTGACACGGCTAATTAACCCATATTAAACGTCAATGAGCTTTATTATAATTTGTAATACAGCCTAAATTACTGTATTTGTTTCATTCTTGAAAAATAGTTCGATAATATCTGAAGAACAAGAAACTACTATCCAAAAAAAATTTAAGCCCAGAAAAAAGAATAAAGCGACTGATCAGACACATATTATTTATCTTCTTCGAATCATTTCAAACGGAATTTGCATTTAGATTGCTAAAGTCAGTCAAGATCGTCTCATTCAACATTGAAGTCATCTTACTTATTCAATTGCTTTAAGTTTTGTCACAATTTCTTAACCTGGACTAGGACAAGGTTATTTTTATGAAGTTATTTTCAGTTACTCTGTTAAATTGGATTCTCGTGTTAAAGATAACTCGGCGATAATTTGCACATGTGTATTCATCGCTTCACATGCGCTTGGGCACGATGACACTGTCGCGGGGTGTTTGAATATTTGAAGAATGTCGCCTTTACCACCTGATGGTGAATCATTCAGCATAGAGTATCTTGAATTGCAAAGCCGGAGAATTTGAAGGTTGTTTGTGACATACATACAAATAAGGTGTCTTAGTCACATATTTAAGCGGCCCACCCGGAGGATATTTTTTGGTCGCGCAAACTTATTGACGAAATTACTGATTCGACCGTGAAAAACTCTGGCAAAGCAAACTTGGTTTTCTTTGGCGGTAAGATTTTGTTATTAGGATCTTAGCCCAAACTAAATTGATCTTTACGCGTTCCACATTATACCATTTGTACGGCATCGTACTCTGTCCATTTTGCACAGAATTTTGTTCACGGAATTTGTTACATTAACGTTCGAGGAACAAACGTTTGTACGTATTTAGCATAAAATTATGCGCCGGAATTCTGCCGAGTGGCGTCTCGTTAAACGGGCTATGCAGATTGCTGGCTGGTTGAAATGAAAGGAATATTCGGCAACTGCGATAGCAAAAAGATTTAACTCGAATAAAATTCGTCGTTAAAGTTTAAATTACTGTGAATTTGATTACGACTTATGTTTCTGTACTTTTTCTTATACCTAAATTCACGTTTTTAAAAAGGAATAACTCGTTTATTTCCGGAATGTATGATTGTTATCGAAAGTGGCGTTATTGTTGCATATACATATATGCTCTGTAAGAAAATACAAGCAAAGGCGGTTTTTTTTTAAATATACATATCCATACCCTAACCCTTTAATTACATACAATGGCTTTTTTCTTCATGTATTAATTAATAATGTATTTTTACTTTATTTCAGGTAATAACAACAACATATACCTACTTTATACATCAGTAAGTATAATGGGTACATGCAAATGGCCATGCAGCTTGCAAGTAGGCGCAAGGTCAGGCCGAATATGATATGCGAATTTCGACAAAATTGCACATTGCGTAAATTGTATTTACAATTTATTGATATGCTATCTTCTTGGGACATGGCTGTTGGCATATTTTTATTGGCATAATTTGTGCTTATTGTTTAGGAAGAAAGTGTATTTCTTTTGTTTGAGAATATTAATAGGAAACATTGAATATTTCCTACTAACGCTAATGCAAAAAAAATACTTCACATTATTTTTATTTCGTCGAAAGTTATTTTTCCTATCTGCCATTTACTCGTATGTCTTGGTCATATTAGTTAGTTGGAATAAAGTTTGAGGTGGAAAAAATAGATTCTAAGTAATAAAAAAGCTACATAATCGGCTTACACATTTACTTTAAACTTCTAGGCTTTCGTGATAAAAAAGAAAAAGAACGGAAATCCATTAATATCTTGAATAAAATGTTAGTACCGAGAGTAAAAGAAGGCTGCATTGTGCAGTGACACAACGCGACCTTGCGCAGGCGCTGGTGAGGTAACGATGCCGCCGATTAGGTAATCGATGCGAACTAGCTTAGACCTGAGAGAAATTGATACTTGGGTTCATGATGTTACTATTATTATTGAAAGGCACATAAATGGATAACAAACAGTCACAAGAGCATGAATCAAACTGAGAAAGAATGTTACAGTTCAGGTGTCGGTCATTTTACACTTGCATGGAGAGGTCACGCACTGTGGGTCAACGATTCGGCCGAGTCTCTGTTTACTTTAAAAGGGGTCACTAGTAAATATATTCCCAAAACCCTAGGGAGGGTGTACAACTCTAATGTAAAGTAAACATTTATCTCCAAAGTTTTAGGCTCAACATTTGTAGGAACAAGTTCCAAGAATACCTTCTTACCAAATCGTGGTGGCAAAGTGGGCAAAAAAATATTTAAGAGGAAACACAACATTCGCCAGAGGAAGATTACAAGTAAATGGCCTCCTTGTTAGTGTAATATTTTAGCGTCCATATCCATACGCGCATTTTCTAGAAGTGCAATTCAAAATGATACGTTATTCGATTTGCAAACAAACATTTACATTATTTTTATTTGGGACACTACTCTTTACAACAAGCAATAGCCAAGACAATGAATGTTGTGTGAAAATTTGCGCTGATCGTTCCATCGGCAGTGGTTGATGATCATATTGATCCAGATTTCTCTTCATATTCAGACGGAAGTGTTTGTGATGTTGGCGTGAGAAATTGCACTCGTGTATGGTGATATTTCCTCTGAGAAGTAATACAAGTCTCGCTATGATAAATAAAAAAATAATTAAAAATACAAACCTGGTTTGGGCAATTACTTTTGAGCGGCAGTGTATATGAAAATGAAAATATTTATTTTGCAAGTAGGCCACATGGGCTCTTTTACATGTCTGAAGCTACCAGCGCTTCGAAAGGTGACATCTGCTGAGAAGAAACGCCGCAAGAAACTCAGCAGTAAGTCTTTTTTTCCAATTTTTACAGTAGAGTTTTAACTAAAACTAACACATGAAAAGGGCAGCAAACAATCCTAATAGGTAAAAATTAATTGTAATAAATAACTAATAAGGGAGATGTATAGTCTCCGCGTCTGGACAAGTTAAGCGACTTAGAGATGTATAAAGCCTCTAAGGGTCATATAGGGGTATACTGTCCGATCATCGCCTATATAGCCGAAACGTATTAAGCTAGAAATACCAAAGGAAAATATTAGCTTCTTTAGTGTTCCACTACACCAAAAATCAACTCTTAATGATGTAATGTTGTGTTAAAGTATGTATGGGGAAAAAAATAACTTGAAATGTGGTAAAATCACTAAAAACAATCGGACACCTATTTCCCCGATTGTCAATATTCAACCCTTAATGGGGTGAAATGGTGTGTCACAGTTTGTATGGTATTTATCACGAGCGAAGTTGTGGCGGGGCCGCTATTGTACATATGACTGTATGGATATGGTAGGCTACAGGTTGATGTGAATAGATACTTAAAGTGCTGTTCCAATTAATTACGGTTTATACATGAGATGCATTCAAATCAGCTTTTAAATGGTTCGTGGAAAAGTTTTATTATTCAGCTACTGTTGAGAGAGTTGCTTCTTAATCACGATGGTAGAACAAAAGGTTATATTAGTTAAAGTTTTTAAGGCGTTGATAAAAAGGCTAATTTTGCATGCACCTTTTTGTGGTACATACGAATATAAGTTATCTACGTTTAAATATATGTCGTAATGTGCTGTTTTTGCACGAGCTTCTGTGGTTTATTAATCTAACATAACTATATGATTTCAACACTGCTAAATTTACTCATGCGAAACGGAAGCCGGTTAAAAAAATTGTTAGTTAAAATACTCGGTTTGGTTATAATTATGTTTAGTTTTGAAGTGATTCTTTATTAAAAACGGTAAAAATATCAAATCCTAGTTTAATCAGATTTTAGTCTAGTTTTCTTTCTTAATACAAAAGTTTATTAAATTATTAACATATAAATTAGGGATGCATTTTTCTGACCAATTCATTCCTCTAGGTTCCATCGAACCTTAATTATAGTAATTTACTTCCAGCCTAATTACTCCGTGGGAACCACCAATAAATTTCGGGTTAAGAATTGTGATGAAACATTTAAGTCTGATGTTAAAAAAGGTTCATTTATATTCTTTAAGCGCCTGTAACGGACTGGCGGGGTACGTGGCGACGGTGACCGTTGCCAAACTTTGGGACCGAAGTTGCCCATTGAATTACGAATGTGACTTGAACTTTAAAACTTTATTTAAATAAAAAGTGGCATTGCCATAATTATGATTGAATTTAGTCATACAGACATGTGCAGTAATGGAATATTGTACGGTTGATTCCTCGACTAAGTTCGTCAATTTTGATGCAACTGCCGAGAGCATGGTTTGGCTCACTCCATTCGTATACCTATTTTCATGTTTATAACATTTTATCTAAGGTCATCCAAATTCACCGGCAAGTTGTAAGACGAATTGCCAGCGAAGGCAACGAAAAATTTACGAAAACATTTTAGTATTTGCATCTTTCTGTTACCTCATTATCTTCTTAGAAATCATGATCGTTCGCAAAGTCAATATTTGTAGCTTGTGTGTTTACATTACCTCTTTTACATTAAATTAAACTGTTTAATCTCACTTATCTTTTATAATAACCCGGCCCGCCTTCGCGTGGTTGGCGACCTATCCTTCCCAAAAAAAGTTATGGTGAAAATCCGTTCAGTAGTTTAGAACTCTTAAGCCAATACACCGTCAGACCGAAAAAGCGACTTTGTTTTATTCTACTTGTAGACATAGAATACACTTAAATCTACTTTGTAACAAGCTTCAACTAACGTTTAACAATAAGCATCAGCTCTAAAACATTCATGCTCTAAAAAGCCCGAAGACGTACCTTTCTATTCGCTGACTGTGTCACCAGTGTCCGGTGTCCTTTGTGAACGCAACCGGCAACCAAACACCAGTTGTTCAAACGTTGTTTGTCTTATATGCACCGCGTTTTGTTTTGCTGCAACTGCATTTTGATGGTGTAACTAATAGTGCAGCGGTATGTGGAGCGGTCGGCATGCTTTGTTGGTTGAGGATCTCATTCTTTACCTCTACATGGTCGACTTTACTATGTCCACTAATGGAAGTTTGTTTTTGTCTGAGCGATATTTGTTTTCCTTTTTTCTTATTTTCTTTGTTGAGTGATTGTTAAAATAAAAATGTTGCCCGAGATTTTTGTTTGCAAAGATTTTTCATATCAGAGGCAATCATTAAAATAAAGTCATTCTTAGTAGCTTAGCCAAGCGTAAACTAATTTTGGAAACCACTTTTTAAAAAAATTGTTTAGAATTTAGAATCTTAATTTGTTCCATATAGAAGTATTCGAAGTCGTTGACCGTCCGTGTGATATCAATCAAGTCATTGAGTGATACAGATTTTTTTATAATGTTAATGTAGACCTGAATGTCAGCTTAGACCAATATCAATTTCAATCCTGTAAGGGACAAACCAGAGCTTTTCCGAGAAAGCCTCCTTTAAACTACAACCTACACTTTCAAAGGTTATCTCAAACGCATAAATCTAAGTCCGTTTAGTATTTATCAATTGTCAACATGGCAGCAGGATTAATCTTACGTCTATTATGTTGTCAGCGCTGCGAGCCGCTGCATTGTTGCCTCATCTGTGGTCAGTGATTCATCGGTAGAGGCTATCGGTGACATATGTTGTAGGGTTTTATAGTAAAACCATGCAAAACTGGTAATACCGAGGTTTATTTTCATACTTTCGTGATTTTGGTACTACTGTGTTGTGGTGTTGCTTAATCCATGGTAACTTTTAAAGACGTCGACTGTGAATTGCACGGCAATTACTAGGTTTTTCAGATGCACTATTCTCTCTCTTTCTCTCTCTCCTCTCTCTCCCTCTTTGTCTAGCCTTATCCTATTTCATCTCCTCTTCATTTTTCGCCATACCCTTCGGTTCTGGGTCGTAACCTTTTACTTCAGCTTTTTTCAGGTCGTTGATTACGGACATCCAGGTTTGAGGGGTCTTCCCCGTTTCCTCGGACCGGTATTTATGCTCAAAACTTTTTTGGTCATGTGATCTTCAGGTCTTCTCATTAGATGTCCGTACCACCTAATACGTGTTTCGGGGAGTTTTTATTCAATTGATCGGATTGAAAAACTTAAAGCAAATGTACAATTGACGTAAAATTCCCAATCCCCACAAGATAACTTTACGGAAAATACCCATCTCGACTTTCTATTGGCTAACTTAATTACCATCATTCTACTAATTGTACATTGCTTACTCACAAAACTTATTCAATCAATTATTTTGATGAAGTTTTAAAGAAAGCATCAACAACTCTAACAAGACATTTGACATACCGCTTTTACGCATGTGTTACATAAGACCCTATAACGCGATGACACGGCTAGTTGTAATTGTGTGCAATTGATACTTCCTGGTGTGATTCGATGCGGTTATAAACGTTAATCTCTTTATCAGTGTCGCTGCTATGTACTTGGACCATTGAGGTCTTAATCGGCCAGAATTAAATTTTATTGGTAATTGCATAATGTTTTAAATATAATTGGCCAGTTACGGTTATATAAGCGTTAAAAGTGGGAATTTTATTATAATGGTTGTTTGGGTGTCAAAAAGAAGCCGATAACCTTTAGCGCGATATGAAAACATAATTGAAAGTCGAATTAAAGATAATATCTGACTTTCTTTTAGAAAAGTCTCATTTCGATTTAAAAATTGCGTATCAGATCGATATTTTTAGCGCTGAATTTAGCGCTCAGTTATATATTTTTGCATTGATATTTAATATTGAAGGTGCGCTGAACATGAAGCCAGTTGAAATTATATTTTATTGACTTTAATAAAATACTTTAATGAGAAACGTAAAGTAATAGCTTGCTATTGCGTTTCGTACGGTGAGTGACGAGATCCGGAGGCCTATTCCCTCGTCCCCACCCCATCCCCATTCCCCATCCTCCCTAGACTGGCAACGCATTGGCAGCACCTCTGGTGTTGCAGATGTCCATGGGCGGCGGTGACCACTTTCCATCAGGTGGGCCGTCAGCTCGTTTGTCAGTCAATGATATAAAAAAAAGGAGTTTACGTTTTATAGATATTTAACATCGCAGGTTGCGCGTCCATAGCAAGACAAAATGTAAAAAATACCATATCCAAATCCGCTGATTGGCCACTATAAATGCCGATTATTAGCATGGAAAAACAATTCCGAAGCCGTTGCCTTGATCCTTAACTGAACTCATTGGGAGTCGACAGGTGTATACCACAACAATAATAAGTAATACGTCAAAGTTCTTATATCGTTCACATAAAGGTTAATGTTGCTTGAATTATGTTTCTTATGAAAGTGGCAAACCTGTATTCGCGTCGCGTGTTAAAAATTGTCACGCCAAGTTTACAATTGTCTGAGGGACTCAGGGGTTTTGTAATGGAAAAGATAGTTTAGTTACTAAGCAAAATGTTGCACAAAATCCTGGATAGTTACGAGGGAACGTGAAAGCTTTCTTATCATTGATCTCGTTATCATAGAGATGGTTATCTGTGCCCGTAGAAATAAGTGGTTCTTGTTCACTAACTTATGGAATTAATTCAAATACACATAATTTATCAGTACTTAAGGTTTTTTAAATATTTAGTTGGGTACATTACGGTTCCAACTCCATCCTGACGCCCATAACGGGGAGGTATAACTGCGCTACCATGCATCTATAGCAGCTTGTCAGCAGAAGATAACTTTTAGACGGCAGTAAAAACCTTATCCCTAAATTGATCATTGTGATTATTGTTCAGTGCAATAATTCTTAATTGTTGTGTTATTATCATTATTACCAACAAAATGTATGGAACAGTTGTGTCGTCTGTAATGAAGTCGGTTAATAAATGAATTTTGGTTTTGATTGCTACAACTAATCATGGCTAAACCTGTTTTATGAAGATTACCGTTTTGTGTGTCTGCGGAATTTTAAACACGTGGCATCGCGTGACATTTCCCTCGTGGGGTTGAAAATGTTAGTTGTGAAAGACAACTACTGTACAATTTCATTTCGTAAAATAGCTACAACAGCTAACCTTCTGTTTATTTCAATCACTCATTCTACAATAAAATTAATAATTGTTTGTAATCGTCAAGTATAATGTATGCATGTTTTAATTGGTAGTTTCCCTAAAGCCCTTCAACGAGCGAATAAATATTCGTTCGTTCCTTCACTTTCGATTTGTGCTCAATCGAAATAGTCAATTGTGAGTTTAGCTTGTGTCACGTAAGTGTCAATAGCTTCGAGACAGTTGTTTGGTCGCCATTCGTAACACACTTCGTGAAAAGAAAAGTTCCTGTCAAATCGGAACTCTTGACATACCAGTGGTGCGATTCTCTTACGTGCGCAACGGTTGATCAGCGGATAAACGTAACGATTAATTTAGACTGTAAGGACAAAGTAATTCGGTCTAAATTTGAATGTATCACTCATCGCTGATCAGCCGCTGCGCACGTTAGAGAATCACATAAGTCGATATTAATTTTGAATACGGTATTTATCATGTGGTCTGTGAAAAGAAAAGGATTTAAGTGAAGTTAATAGACATAATATCCAAATATAGCAGTACTTAATACTGTTAATGAATTGATGAAGAATTTGTAAGAATTGACTTCTACGAAGATACACGAAAGAATATTTGAAAAAAAAAAAAAAAAAACTGCTCATTCTTGCAAGTGATTGTAATTGATCGAACGAAAGTTGCGTCAAAACGAAACATAAATACAATCTAGTAGAAAGATCATCTGAACATTTGCTGACTGAATTCTGATTACTAATCACCTATTCTCAAAATAAAAAGTTAGACAGACATAAACAGATAAGCATATAATGCTATAAGTATCATAAACAATAATATATCACCATCCATTTGGAACCGATCGCCATCTAAATGCTTTTTTCCTTAGGCGAAGTCGTGCCTTCTCCTGCCCATATATTAGCGGTGACAGTGTTTGTGTTTTCACCTCGCGGCCGTTTGTGAACATTAGCGCATGGCGTGTGTGGGAGGTTTTATGGTGCGCTTGCGTTGCTTACGCGATTAGTAAAATAAATAAATAAATGCTAGCGAAAAATCGGCTAGATCGGTTAGATGATTAAAAGTTATATTCAGCTAATAATTGCGTTAAAATATTCGCTCATACACCGCATCGTTTGTCCTATTGTCATTCTTGTCCTGCATTTAATGATTAGTCTGAATGTGTTCTAAGAACATGTTTCCTTGAATTTGATGGGTATCGTATTAAAAGAAAGAACTTCCTTGAAGAAGCCTATGGATTATTATATTTTTTATTTTGTAGACAAAGTGGCAATGCAATGCATAAGTATTTCATTTCCACACTTTACTGTTTTATTTTTTATTTTTTAATGCACAACAATAAACTTTGGGCTTATCCTTATCCGGTATTACAAATAAACCGATCTACTTTATTCCAATCAATATCTTTAATACAGCCGTAAGCAACGTAGCCGCGTTATGGTAAAGTATAGTGATTGCAATCGTATGAATGGCCGAAGAAAGTTTTATTAAATAGCTGATTTGCGCACACGCCGAGAGACTTATCGCCCGTTTATGGGTTTAATACCATTTCCTGACTGTATTTTTGGCAGTGTTTATCTGAAAGTATTGTTTATGTATCTATTTGTGTAAGTTTAAAGGTACTATAATAATGTTATTCAGATCTTAAATCAGTTATAAAGATTATAATTATACGACATGCATTGTGTTTCAATTGTATTGGTTGTTAAAACAAAGGTTATTTACTAAAGGAAACTGAATAATTGATTTGGCTTTTCAAAATGTATTTTTAATCGCTTATAATGTCTATAAAGTTTTAGCAAGAAACGCGTTGATGTCTTATGTACCGCTTATTTCGCAATCGTGACAGGTACTGACAGTCTGACATATTTGTCGACTTTTGTATGTAAATAACGACAATTATCTCGGATTGTCAGCACCAGTCGCGTTTGTGGAATAGGCCACTGCTGTAAGTCAAACGTAGGTCATTGATGAAATGCTTACCTACTGTAAAAATCTCGATTCCTCTCAATTGAAGCTGTCACTAAAAATTCGCGTTGCATCATCGCGAACGCGTAAGAAGTTGTTTACTCGACAAATCCATAAAATAAATCATACTACAGTTACGTTTTCGAAGTCAGAAATCATACGAGCCGTTTTCGTATATATACATATATATATAAATTTATCGATAATAATAATACAGCAACAAAAATCAAAGTGAATTGTGTGAATTCCAATTTCTAACTCGATGCTGCATACAACTTTTAACATATCTAATAACAAACTAGTATGAACATCTTCGCATTCTGAAGTCGAATTATTTAGGAATTATTTGGGGAACTTTTGCCCAGTAGTGAACATTTCAGATGGAGATGGAAATGAATATGATGATGATAATAGAAGACTAATTGATCTAGTCCCAATAATTAATCCTAAATAAGGATTCCCTGTACTATAGGTACTAGGCAAAAGTATGAATACTTAGATAGATAATATAAACGGGTAGAAACATTCGTGCTCATCACACAAAATGTTGAATGTTTTACAACTGTCAAAGTAGCATGTCTAATGACTTTGAATGTCATATTTAATTTTTACATCAGCCGCGCTATGAGGCGTTCAAAGCTATTACCAAATTTCAAAAGTAACCACTTAAACATCCCACTCCATTTTCATTCTTGACACAGTAACATTAAAGTCTCAATTCGAGAAGATGGTCCACAAACTTCACACTATATAATGCAATTCCAAAGCTTCCACGACAACATGAGCCCTTCAACTCATCCATCATTATAATCGGCGATTAAACGTAATTGCCTATGAGAGCATTAATTATTTTACCCAAACTATAATTATGCTAGACTAGTAGCCTTATTAAGGCAATTGAATGTTGTTGTGGTGATGAATGTGCGCTTTCTACTTAACATATGCATTAGGAGTGTGATTGAGAGCAACTGTCGTGGCGATGACAATGAAATACGGCGAGAGGTTTGTCATACTATCGACAAGTGACACTGATATGTTCAAATCAATCCTCTATAAGCTGGCTTTCTATTCAATCTCACCTGCGTAGATACGCTGGCTTCCTCCCACGTCCGAGGTGCCCCTTGACGGCCAGGTACTGCCAAAAACCACACCCCAGACCCTCAAAAGCGGCATTATTTCCTAAAAATTGGCTTCATACAGTATCAGTACGTTTTTCTGCATAATACATTTTGTCATGCTTAATAAGCCATGCTTCTTTTGCTTCTATGCTATCTGCCACACTGAGCAACCTACGTCTGTAAGGGAGAAATCTGCCATAGACGTAAAACAAGGAATTAATGACTGACTGTCTTGGCTTGTGCTAACTCCGATGATTAGAAGTTTCGTTTGCTACTACGTCGTACTCTTCTATGTTGTTGTAGAAACGTAATATCACTTCATATAAAATCTTTAACATTTCTTTAGAAATACAGAACACAATTATGTACCGGTAATTTTGTCAGTCATCTTTTTGTGTATTTCCAGAGCCCTATTCGACATTGGTCTAAGTGATTCAGAAACCGATCGTTACTGTGGTAATGAAATGTCGCTTTTTTGTCGTAAACTTGGCAAAGTAAGATAAAAACAGCAAAGCGATAGGATATACAATATCACGTAGGCAGTGGAATAGAGCCCCGGGTTAAAGACACAACTATGATATATCGAAGACTGGCTGCTTAAAAATATCTTCTATCCGATGTTGTAATGAGCACACTGGACGAAGACAACAAGTTCTCGAGTGTCAGTGTCGCATGCACATAAAATAATTACGCCACTGAACACGACACTATTAAGAACTACACACGGCACTGTAAAGGATAACTATAACTGGAGAACTGGAAATAACCTTATCCTGTTCGCTCATTACGTAATACATACATATATCACGCCTGTTTCACAAAGGGGTAGGCACAGACCACGGATTTCCACCTGCTACGATCCTGACACACCTTTCGCTTCGTCTACTCTCATTAAGTTCTTCATGCACGCTCGCCGGTTTAGGGTACTCGTGACCTGGCCTTTCTTAAGGACGTGCTCGATCTGGTTTTAGTACGTTCGCCGAGGTCTTCCCTACATAGTAAACCATACATATATGTAGCTATTAAAGGCCTCCTCTCATAGTGAGAGGGGCTGGGTATTCGTCGCGCGAGCCCAGTGCGCAAATGTGTGCAGGCCTCTTCACGATGTGTCACAATGAGAGCAGTAATGTGCCCAGTAGTGGGAAGTATATAGGCTGATGATGATAATAATAGCTTTTATAAGATAAAACTGTATTTTGTGTAAATTCACACTGATTTACTATATTTCCGGATGCTAAAAATAGGCAAACCGACGCCAATGAACTGTTTCGAAATTTGCGAAGAAAATAATAATATATTGTAATAAAGAAATCAATATACAATACTCACAATTAAGGAAAAACGAAGTCACTTTAGACACAAATAACCTTCGCACAAAAGTTAACACACGTTTTATGCCAAATGTCTTTTAAATAAAGGAAATGGCACAAAAGGAATATAATCATATAATTTATAATCATATAATCTTCAATCTATATCTCTGTCGTTCACATATTGGAAGTATTACCTCATATATTTGTACAAAAGGGGTGTAGATTTATATTAAAGTCCTTAAGAAAAATGTCTGATTAAATATTAGGGTCATTTGTCGTAGCAATACAGTTTTTCACTTACGTGATCCGACATCTTATTTAACGGATCAAATTGAACCTGACTCTAGTGATAATTTCTCAAAAAGTTACGTCGCGATTTTGTTAATAGAATTTCCAACAATTTTGCACACATTTTTTGAGTAATTGTGTTTAACGAAAATTTTTTGTAATACGATTATAAAAACTGTTAACAAAATTGTAAAATTTAAAGTTGCTTTGGGCACGTTAACTTATTGAGAAATACATACTCAAGTATTGATTTTGAGCTAACCACTGGCAATCCTTTAGCGTGGTGGCCGTCATGCTCGTGCAAAATTATAAGTATTTCTTGTCAGTCATTATTTGGACCAGTTAATTCTTCCGCCGTATGAAAGTAAGAGTTGGTAGACTCGCGCGTTTTAAAGTAACCGAGATTGATATTGCCTTGGCGTAACGAGTTTGCGATATTTCGATTAGAGTTGTATCTGGTTGACCTTTACTTGATCCTCGTATTGTTAATATTGTAGATGAGTATTAAGAATTATATATATCTTCACAATGATGTAACATCGAAGCTCGAGTTGTAAAATATAAACTCGCTTTGTTTTATTTTCAGAGTAAGCAGTTTTCTAGGTTTCGAATCTTTGTTCTGAGCCTCTATTTGATACATTTAAGTGATTTACTTTTTTTTTTTTATCAAAAATGGTTTTCGTTTGATCTCAGTCTCACCTGATATTAAGTCACGACGTCGAAGGTGGTACACGCTTACCCAGAAAATGCCTTGAAAACACCAAGGTTATATCGTCAATAAAATGCCGAAACTGCGAATGTGTCGTTGTTTTGCGCCTGTTTTTGGTTTTGGTATAGGCATAGAAACATGAACGTCAGTCAATTGTAGAGAATTCAAGGACTACTGTAATAGTAACATGACTGCCACAGCGGCCTTTCCTTCATATGATATTATTACGGTTATATCCGACGTCACTTCATCGTTTAGCTTTAATTAAGCCAAATATGCTTACGTCGGATTTTATCTGACCAACATTTTAATAACTTATTATCTTGATGACCATTCCATTGAGCTGTTGTGCAACTGCCGAGTCACATAGAGTCACTCAGTCAATATGGACGTGTAACGAAAGTAAAAATGAGATTTAATCGAAACGAAATCGACTTTGACAAAGTGAGACATGCACATGTTAGGTGTTCGACATGAACACTTTGGGAAAGTCAGTTTTATATTTTTAAACAAGCCTGACATTTAAAGCTAACGTACAGTTAGTTTTGAACACGATATCGATCATCCTTCAATATCAAGTATGTTTCACAGAAAGCAGAAACCAAAGGGCAGCTAATTCTCAGAAAGTATACTCCACGAAAGTTGTGGTTTGGCCAAAGGTATTGTTGGTTGTAGGTATGTTTACGATGTTATCTTTTCTAATAATCATAATGAGCCATGTGTACTTGTCAAAGAGAAAACGTATTACAAGCATTTAAGCGAAGCTTTCTGACATGTGTTTGTTACAACTTCGTCTTATATTTTATTATCTGTGCTTTACATAAAAAGCGTACAATAGGTATGTTGTTGCAATAATTATAAAAATACTTTATGAAACATATAGATAGAGATCGCACATTAATGAGAAAAAAACGAACATAGGGCACATACCAAATATATCTCATAGCTCTACAATTTTAAGAAGATAGATGATTAAAATACTAAGAGCTTTTTTTAACTCCATTAAGAACTTTAAAACATAACTTTTTTTTGGTTCTATAATCTCTTCTCCCGAAGATAGAAAGGCAGGAAACAATTATCCTTGTCTATGTTTAATCGAAGACTCCGTCTGTAACAACCGAGTCCAACTAGAATCGGGGCGTACCGTATCGTCCGGCATTCCTCGATACAAAAAAATCCAAATACCTTTTTTCTCGCATCATCCTTCGGTCAGGATTCGTCTTGCTTTACAAGTGTTTCTGATATACCTAGTTGATTTTGGATAAAGCGTGTTCTGAAAATATTAAAAAGAGGTTTGTATTTTCTTCCGTGGCATGGCAAACACACGTTAATAATGAAGTGACTTTTTATACTTTGCCAACTTTGCCATAGTCAAAAGTTTGTTATTTCCAATGTGGTCAAAGACATGTTAACACGATGAAACGTTAAAATTATTTCAATATATTGCTTTGAGGTAGCGTGTTCCGACTTTCGTGTACCGATAACATGTGTATCTTTTCCTGTATCGTCAAAGATTAACATATATCATTTGTAACCATCAAATTGCTATGAAAGTTACGCCTCACTTATGTTTACCTTGTTATATAAATAGCAAATGAAAGGTGCCTGTGACTTCTCTCACTTTATCTATATGAGCATCTTAATTGATTTCCCTCATAGACTCAACGAAAGTACTCAAATTGATTACCGCTGTTTAATTGTTTTCAATATCTTCAAGTAATTTTGTAACATATCTTGCGAGAAAATCGTGTTAAAACATGACATTCGCGTTCTCCTGTGTTGCTTTTTATAAGCATGTTTAACTCTAGCTATTTGTAGCCACGGATTTTTCCGACTTCCGCACATGTCAGCGGCAAACAAACATATTTTAGTTTCAAATAAATATTAAGGCAGTGTTTTTTTTTATTTAGGTTCGCAAACTGGACGTTACAGCAAAATAACACTTATTTAATAAACCATACAATACATGGTTGGCTAAACGACCTAGATGCGAACACAACATGCAAACAGATGCACTCAATTGATAGATTTTAACAGATAGGGATTTAAGAGTATTGTTCAGATTTACAATTTAAAGAAGAAATAATGTTTTATATTTTTGACCGATGCACTGAAAATGTCGAGCTCTTGACAAAAATCGTTGTAGGATAATTAAGCATTGCATTAAATCTAAGCAAACAAAATGTAACATCTTTTCCGTGCATTTTTAAGATACAGAAAGTGGAGTGTGGACTTGAATCAACATCATGTATTTGTCATCTCTACATACATACTTACTATAAATTATATAAAGGTTACTATTATAAAACAAGAACTCTCAATGAATGAACATTCGATTGAAGATGTTTTCAAAATTTAGAACCTCCTGTACTTACATGTCATGGCGCATCCTCCCCGCTTTTGATCGCCATAATTACAGCATTGTCGGCTGCCGTCGCGTGGTTCTTTATTTTTTGGTTCTCTGTTAATCATATCCTGAGTATTCCTGAGTCGTGTTGCGCTCTGGAGAAATTATTCCGTCGAAAATGATGGGTACGGAACGGACATGGACACACTTGAGAGAAGTATAACATGCACTTGTATCGCAATTCCATATTGCTGTCGGTCTACGGAATACGTTGACGACATGTCTGTCGGTCTAGTTTTAAATAGTACAAGTTTTATGAGTGTGCATACGTATCTTCAGCAATGGTTGAGTTTGGACTTTTACTTACTTTTTAATGACCACGTTAAGTCATCAATACATATAAAACAGTACCGTGACTCACTTATAGACAACGCACAGCCTAAACATGTGGTCCTAGAGGGTTGAAATTATGAGAAGACATTTTTACATAGTTTACTTTATGTATTGCATATTATAAAACAAAAAAAAAATGTGTGAAGATAACTATGTAATAAACAGTTCTAACTGTTCCATAATGTCCTATTGAATGATGCCGGTATTAGGCCATACAGGCCACATTGGAACAGGTGTTATACGCAATATGTCAGTGTGTTAGTGGACTGCGTATGTTTGCCCTACTCTTCACAAATTCAAGCATTTGAATGGGCCATTCGTTCTATTGCTGTTGACTCAATTAGATTAGTGTACGCAGGTGGAAGAAAAAATACTGCTTTTTTTGCTCGCTGGTATGCAATATAGGTAAATATTAAAAACCCTACGAGTTCTTGTGTCCTCTATCCTCTTGCTCGCTTTTCCTGCTGTTAATCAACTTATTAGGGTTCCGTACCTCAAAAGGAAAAAACTAAACCCTTATAGGATTACTGGTGTGTCTGTCTGTCTGTCTGTCACAGTCAATTTGCTCCGGACCTGGTGGACCGATTGAGTTGAAATTTGGTATACATATGTAAGTCGATGACCGCAACACGGATGCGTGACATAAATATATGAATTTTAATCATGGTGGCCACTTTTGGGGGGTAAATAAGAAAATTAAAACAAAAAGTTATGCAACCTTCGAGGATCTTAATTTTTTTTTTAATTTCACCTAAAATAGTTTGGAAGTTATTTAGGAAAATAGGCGAAAATTGACCATTCCCCCCCTGATTTCCGAAACCACTGCGTCTAAATAATTTGAAAAAATAAATACAGAAAATAGTTCTTTACTTATAGATTACAGGAAAACCTATTAGAATTCTATGGTTCTTAAAGTCACGTAGTAAATTTCAGATAATCATGTACGGAACGGAACCCTCCCCACGCGAGTTTAACTCGCACTTGGTTTTTTATTTTATTAACAAATTAGGGTGTATTTGATTTGTCTTCATCTCATCATATATTAACAACAAAATATATGTCGACGGTTAATAACTTTCTTTTACTTAAATTGTTATTAAAATTCTATTATAAAGTTTTCCCATGACTTAGTTGTTCCTTATCTGCTTTTGTTTGCGTATGAAAGTATTATACAAATTAGTTTTAAATTTGTATTGCGTAACTAGTTACCATACAATTTATTTGTTGTGAGCTGGCGATTTTAACACTGATAATGAATTAATTACATGTTATCGTTTCGTTACACGTGTCTTATTAGAACGATTAACTTTCATTCATTATGAGATAGCAAAGCGATTCGCCGGCGAGGTTCTTAGTGACGTGCAAGGGGTTCATATGAAGTGGCTGTAGACCACGTGAGTAATTTTTTTTAAATTTCGGATAACTGATTCGATAAATAATTTCCATATAATTATCGAACCCGTCACAGAATTTTACGAGAATCGTATGCGACTTATAGAGGAGAAAAAACATCAAGATATACGAAAGCATTTTTTCCCGAGCTGAAACGGAGACGCTTCGCTCGCACTTCCCGCTCACTCGGTCAATAAAGTTACTATTATGTGTGTTTAATATGAAATTAAAGACTAACAGCTCGCTAAAAAAGTCGTTGAAAGACAAAAGAAAAAAGCTCTTAATAAACAGCGATTAAAAAAATATCACGACATGAAAATTGAACGCAGCGGCATGCAGGGCAAGCTCGTTGTAAAAACTTGCTCCTCATTCAGGAGACACTGTGGTTCTTAAGGCCACTTTTGGCTGCGTCTTGTATGAAGCTAACATATCTTGTTTTAGTGTTATTTATACACCAGAACACTTACCATTATTGAACGGCACGATAACCTTTAAAACCTTTCTCCCTCATTGTTCTCGTTGCTAAAAGTTTCCGATCACAAATAGCTCATTAACAGTCAGCTGGTGGCCGAGGAAAGTAACACCATTAGCGATATCAGATCTGATAACCCCGCGGTTGGTGTGGGCCGTGAAAGATAAGCGGGAGCGTGAGCGGGTGCGTGAGCGGGAGCGGTTCTTGACAATAAATGGGTTGGGATAGCCATTAGCTATGTTCGGATCTTTTTGCGGAGATTTATAAATACAGCGGGGCTTTTCAAATTCCCTAAACTTCAAATAAGAAACGCCAAACTCGATTTTGTATAGCAACAAGCTGTTAAAATCGAGTGTGACATTTCTTATTTTAAAGTTTAGCGACTTTTAAATTAGCGAAGATATTTTCGAATTGGCCCCAATGACACAGTTGTGTTCCTCTTTTGAATTTCATGGGATGTCTTCAATGAAAGCCTTATTATATTTATCTACACTAGGTAATATTTGAAGTGAGAATTATTATTCATTTGACTACCTTTAATTTAAAAAATCATCGTTAGTGGCTACTGTACTCTTCCTCAAGCCGTTAAAGTAAGGTCGCCGTGAGATAATGTTTATGGCCAATTTTTTCATGCGGGCTAGGCTATCCCAATGGTGTTCTAATGTCATTATTAAATTTTTACACCTTCCTTGAACCGGTATGTGCACTGAGCTTTTGCGGACAAAAACGCGTCACAGCTTACTAATACCTGTGTTTTCTTGCACCGCTCAACTTCCTCATCTCCTGCCGCTTCACGTCGATCGAATACAGCTGCCATTATAGAGCATGCCAGATATTCTCACAACAAAACTTGCGCGACGCTTTCCACTTGCGCCAGCCCTTGATTCACCTGACACTTGACAGTGTAAAAAAATCTTTATAAAATCCCCCGCCATTGTCTGCGCATCGTGAAAGGTGCGTGTATTGTTATCAGCCGCGAACTCACGGGCATCGTGGCAAGCCAACATTATCATATGGTCATTTATGGACATTCGAAATAGCCGCTGAATATTGACCTTCCTCATAGAACACTACAGGCACTACTGCCTCCGATTTTAGATGTCACTTACATGCTTTGAGCAGTTTTCTAGTGGGAGCCTGTTGGATAATGTTAACCGCGGACTAATGACACCAGGGTCATACACACGTCCTGTTCCCGAAAGCTAAGGACTCTGAGGCCTGATTTTGTTGCTTGGAATATATCCGCATTTAGGACATCAGGCATAGTTTTGGCATGTATGAAGAAAACGTAAAATTAAACAGTCGGTTTCGTTAACTTTTGGTCACAAGAGGGGCAATTTTTGTTTCTTGAAGTGTGTATTATTAGCCACGTTATAAGTTTAGTAACAATGATTAAACATTTTCTCTGATCATTTTTTATCGTGTAATCATCATCATGTATGACTTTATCGTTCAGCGCGTTAAGTACTTTTACCAGCTCAATATAATACGTTGTACAATTGCAAAGACCATGTGTACTATTAGATAGTAGGTGAGTATGATTGATGTCCGTCTTACCTTTTGCAAACAATGTTGCTGTTCATCTCATCTATCAGCTCTCATTTGTTTTGTAATTCGCGAAACTTCCACACTTGCTCTTTGTTTTAAAGCTTCGTCATTATTTTTAAATTAAAATTTAATTTGGAAGGTAATCATTGGGTTTGGAAAGTTATTTTTTGCATTGTTCGTTCAGTTTCGCACGGTATCGGAACGGGGATAGGGTTTACTTTCTTCGACCTTGAAACGAGACAAGTTATTAAATGAATAAGCAATTTTAACCGATCTTTGTGATGTATTGCTTTAGTTTTGGTAAGCTTTATTTCTTTGGTAATCCTTATTTGTCACTGAGCGCTTTTTATTTTTACGTCGTTTCGAATAGATGTGCAGCCCTTGTTATTTATTACCCTAGTAGCTTTCTTCAACGTTTTCCCCTTGTATAATATGCTTTGGCCATTTTAAATATCCAGGCTGGTTACAGTTTCTCGCGGGCTGGGTGTCCACCAATCGTTATATTGTTTGAACGTTTTACAAACACATAATATGACTGAGTCTAGGTGTTATTAAATCATCGTTCATTATAGTATTGTCGTTTATTATACGTGACCGAGATGTCATCCTTACTAATAACCGAAATTTTGTTTGTTTGTTTCTGTTTCAAGTCAGAACGGTCCAATAGATTTGACTTGATCTTTTCTATAAAGATCCAGAGAGCCGGAGGGCCGGAGACGGACATACGCTACATTTTGTCTCAAAAAAATTGAAATAGTCATAAGCAAATTCCATCCGGACGAAGCGACGGTCAAAATCTGATCGCATAAACCTTTCTCGGTTGTTATTAAATTGTGAATAGCACTGGCCGGTCGTACACGACACACTGGCTTCGCGCCATTACTCGACCTATAAATTCAAACTCCAATACGTTTACCGCTACTCGACGGATTAAATTGCCGGGGTTCAATGTGACCCACCCTGTTTTATGGGTTAACTGCTAGAAAGCAAACGCCTGGACAGCGGCCAGGTATATACACTGTTTACTTTATCGCTTTGAATGTAGTTTTGTGTTATGACACGTCGCGTCAACGTTCGTAGACTTGCTCGTTTAGGCCTGGGTTGACGCAATGGGTCGGGGAGACCGTTCGGGGCAATAGCCCCTTTCGGTGGTTTCTGCAGCCGCCTGCAAATACGGGCTGCTCAACAAGAGGGGGTGCCGTTTGGCTACTTGGTGTCGTGTTTGATTCTTCTGTTTTACCGCTAGCGTGGTCAAACCCAGCACAGCGAGCGATCATGTCCTGTCGGGACATCCTCACAGTGTGGTGTTTAATGGCACACAATATGGATTTTTACGCCTGACGGACATAAGTGTAGTGGCAACCAGGCCTTACACAGCTCGTCAGCTCGGACTGTGTGCTCACAAGTTCAAACTGATCACTATAGTGTTTGTGAAAGTACTTTAAGTACTATTGTTTGTATGTAAAATTTATGTTGGCAAATGGTAAACATATTTATTTAATTGGTTTCCCCTTGACGCGTCAGTGGCAAACAGGAAAACTGTTCGATGAAATCACCATTTTCGGTGCTGAAGAGACAGCGCATAGCTGTTGCCAACTCACACACTCAGACCGTGTTATATGTATTTAGAATTTTCTTGCATTGAGTTATTTTTGAGTAAATTAAAAATATTGTGGGGTATGCATATCATTAATGTTTAAAAGTAAACGTATTATAATAAGTTTTTTTTTAATCTGTGAATGTAAACTGTGAACAACATTTTTAAGAGCGGATATAGACTACTTTCGATTCAGAAAAAGCTGCATCGAGGTTTTGAAAAGCTGCAAGCTCCGATTCACTGCAATTATAGCATATCTTTCAAGCTTTTAATGGCTTTCGAAATGCATACTAATAATTCTACTCTGGCAAGTGTAATAGCCCCGTAAATAACTGTGAAATTTCACGTCTTGCTTTAGTATTTTTAACGCTATAAACATTTCATTAGGATACTATTTTAACAACTTTGTTACATTTTCTCACTACCGCATTTAAGTATCATACATATGGTATCAATAAAGTTATAGAAATTATGGGGGTTGCTTTAAATATATATGACGTCTTTCTTTACATGACGATGTCTAACAAATTCTGAGATAAAATGGAGCAACAATTATTACGCAGGCTTGACACATTCTGAGGAAAGCTCTCCAGCCTGATGAGCATAATCTTCTGCACGATATAATAGTTCGCGTCACGTAAAAAAAGCGCTGACGGCCATATAAATCGTACGGCCGTCAGCGCTCTTTTTAGTGACTCTTTTTCTTTGTAACACAAATATCATCTAATTGCTTTGTTATTGTGTGTGCTTTTGGTGGGATTTGATACTTTAGTGACGTCTTTGCCGGATTTGAACTCATTAGGGAGTAATTAAGTCGGGGCGATTCTTATTTCTTCACTTATTTCTAGCTTTTGGTGGAACTTTGATCTAAGGTTCTATCTGCCATTACCCACGTCCCCACGTCAACCCCACGCTGCGCCAGCGCAGCGGAAGCAGTTAAATTCATAGCGAAATAGTTTCCGACACCACAATCTGTCGTTATGGCGTTTATGCGAAAATTTATCGTCGCAACATTGTTAATGGTTGTTACTGCAGTTTGGTCGGAAAGCGTAAATTCGCCGCTTTACGCCTCGGTTTTAGTACGCCGCGATTTAGTTTGGTACTAACTAAAGTATATATCTTAATGCTAGCCGTAAAGACTAATTATACTTGGAATGAAACAAGTTAATAAGGCACGTAAAGTGAAGGACAATTTGTTGTCATGGTCAAATTACTACTACATACATACATACACATCACGCCCGAAATCCCGAATGGGGTGTTCAGAGCCACAAGACTACTTGTGGCCACGTTCGATTAATTAGTCCTAAGATGGTATGATGAACCGTATGGTGACAGGTGATCAGCCCATCGCCCATACAGATAGTCCACCATGTTGGAGAGGACCCGTCCCTTAAGCCCGGGGCAAACCAAACGCGGTTGCGGCGCGTTTGCGGCGCGAACGCGGGTCCGCGCAGTTGTCGAACGGCGCGGGTGGATATACCATGCCACACCGCGGCGGCGCGGGACCGCCGCGGTCCGGCGGCTACTTTGGTGTGCCATGGTAAATCCGCCCGTGCCGTTCGACAACGGCGCGGACCCGCGTTCGCGCCGCAAACGCGCCGCAACCGCGTTTGGTGTGCCCGGGCCTCTTTTACGACATGCCAGGATGATTAGCATCTGCACGCATTCTATGCTATTTCTTCACTCCCAGTGCAGCAGAGGAGTGTAAGTGTGCAAGTTACTACTAGTGTGACGTTATGTCTCAGTATTTGCGTGTTTCTTAGTTCAGACCAAAGTTATAAGATTCATTATTCAATGCGTCTCGCAATATGTAAGATCATTATTAAATGAGTAAAGCCATTAAAGAAATGAGTGCCTCATCGATCAAATGTCAACGATCAACCAATTTTCGTAAACCTTACTCTATTTCGGGATTGTTCACTAAGTATTCCGGGAAAGAGTTCAATTTATTTAAAATAACCGGACAAGTGCGGGTTAAACCAGCGTGGAGAGGGTTCCGTTCCGTACATGACGATCTGTAATTTCCTAACTATTTATCTTGAAATTCCAAAAAATATATATTTAAGATCTTCACAATAAGCCCGTTTCATTTGATATGTCACACGATAGGTATAGTTTACATAACTTTTTTTTTAATTTTCTTAAATGGCCTCCATGTTTAAAATTCATTTATTTTATTTACGTGTTGCGGTCACCGACTTCCAAATTACCAAATTATTTAGGTACCAAATTTAAACTCAATCGGTCCAGTAGGTTCGGAGCAAATTGGCTGTGACAGACGGACAGACAGACAGACAGACACGAGTGATCCTATAAGGGGTCTGTTTTTGTCTTTTGAGGTACGGAACCGTAAAAACGTGACTTATATTGTCGGGCCAGATGCATTGGGTTCCGTAGTTATTTTCTTAAACACCATATTATTATTTTTAAATCATAAAACGTGTGTTGTTTTGTCATAAAAATGGAAAATTTAGTAAAGCTGACTTATTTCAGATGTCATTTCCTTGATCTTATTTCATGTATTTTCAGAGGGATATTGTCGAAAAAGAATATTACATCACTTTGCATTTCGATCGCTGACATTAATGTGATCAAATACATAAGTATGACTTTCAGCTTATAATTCTCGTTCCCAATTTGGCTGCGGAACCCTAAATCTAACTGTCAAGTGCCGGAAGACTTGTAACAGCTATTCGTGGCAGCCGGTAACAGCAAGATAAAAGAAAACCGGTTTGAATATGCACCTGCCTTTTCAACTTCTTTATTATCCTTTTGTTTTGATCTTGGGCGTTATTTAGCTGTTAACTGAAGACAGCTTGTCTGGATTAGTAGCCTATAATAGTGTAATAGTAGACTCTGGATCTCCACACCTTTTTTGCATAGCGACCTCCGGCCTATCTTCAATGTATGCTGCCAAGTCGTCTCGCCATCTGTGACCGCCCTGGCGGCTCCCACCATGAGGCTTAGTTAGCCCGACCCTGTGGCTGCATGATTATCTGTTTTTATGGTTCCGTACCTCAAAAGGAAAAAAGGAACCCTTATAGGATCACTCGTGTGTGTGTCTGTCTGTCTGTCTGTATGTCTGTCCGTCTGTCACAGCCAATTTGCTCCGAAACTACTAGACCGATTGATTTAAAATTTGGTATCGAAATCATATGTAAGTCTGTGACCGCAACACGGATGCGTAACGTAAACAAATTAATTTTAAACACGGGGGCCACTTTAGGGGGGTAAATGAGAAAATAAAAAAAAAGGTACGCTAACTATATCATGTGACATATCAAATGAAAGGGCCTATTGGGAGGATCTTAAATAGGTTTTTTTTTGGAATTTTAAAATGAATAGTTTGGAAGTTATTTAGGCAAATAGGCGAAAATTTACCATTCCCCCCTTATCTCCGAAATCACCGGGCCTAAAATTTTGGAAAAAAATACAAAAAATTGTTCTTTACCTATAGATTACAGGAAAACCTATGAGAAGTCTATGGTATTTAAAGAAACAAGAAATTTCAGATAATCATGTATGGAACGGAACCCTCTCCACGCGGGTTTAACTCGCACTTGCCCGGTTTTTTTATATAATAGAGCAAATATTTTGAAATAAGACGCAGATTGTAAAAATAATCCAAACTTTTTCCACTAATATTATGAGTGCGTCAGTCTGTTACTTGTTCACGTCCAGACCGCTGAACTGATTTGGATGTCAGGCACTTTGGTGTCTGGGGAATGTCATGGGATACTTTATATCCCGGAAAATTGCACAGTTCCCTAGGGAGTTTGAAAAAATAATACGCGGACGAATCGCGGGCAAAAGCTAGTTGTTAGATAATTAAGTGGAAAACAGGTAAAATTTAAAGGAGTCTTTTTAAAGGAAAAGCTAGGTTATAACTATACTCGGTTCTCAATGCCTTAAAATTACTATCAGACGTAATATCGTGTGAGCGCACAAATCATTCTGAAGACTAGATCCATAAGCGACGATATCAGCGAATCAGCATTGTCACCATGGAACCATTGATTTAAGAGACATTATATGCCGTCGTACGTACCGTCGGCAACATGGTCCCTGCCGACGGTACGGTGAAAGCTGGCGATCTGTCATCGTGGTCATGGTAGATGTAGATAACTGTTGAACACAATCGATCTTCGCGGAGTCTCATGCTTAAAGGAACTGGTTGGTAAAATGGGCTTGCAGTAGCTGACTTGCTGTTACATATATACTGACCGTCGTACACTCCATCGATACAACCCACGAGATTTTTTTTCCATTTTAGTACTAATCGACCCGCCACACCTTCGACCGCGGTATTTTCCGTACAAACTTTATCACCCCTTTTCACCCCTTTAGGGAAGGAATTTCGAAAAATCCCTCCTTAGTGCACCTCTAGAGTACTCGAGGAATGTCTCCTCCAAATTTCTAACCTCTAGGACCACCCGTTTAGGCTGTGCGTTGTCTATAAGTGAGTCACGGTACTGTTTTATACCTATGTATTGATTGATGATTAATGATGATAGTTAATGAAACATTTCGAATTTGTGTCATTTCCAGGCATTCTAGGATTCAGACTAAGATCGAAAATAGTCTGTAATGACAGGTGATATTCGCTTCGATCGCATTAATAAACAACCGTGTCCGGTCGTCATAGGCCCTGCGGCTGCGCATGATGTACCACCTACTGCGGATAGTCGTGACAGCGGAAGCAGTCGATATCGACAAAGAGAGATATTGAGATATAAACTATATTCACTCCCAAGGCATTGACTTTAATCACCATTCATTCGCGAAATATTAAATTAATACTTATAAGCAAATATTGTTGTATTTGCGCGGATTGCGCGTTCCCTCTAGCAGCTTTTGACGCGGAAATAGAACTGACAAGGCTTCTATCCGACATTATCTAAGCGATTTGCGTATGGTGTTTTAACAATGCGACCGCCTTTGCTGTCACGTTAATAAGAGCTGCCGTATCATAGTAAAATAATTTACGATAAGCAATGTCGAATATAGGCCGAAAGTATAAATAACTAGAAACCACGCTCTGGTTTTGCACGGATGTGTATTAGGGATCGTCCACAAATTACGTTACGCAAAATTCTCAAACGTAACGCTTAGCCGGGACCCACCCTCCCACTCCATTCCGTTACGTAACAGGTGCTTTGAACAAGTTTTTGCCTAATATTCAGGTAATTCGGCGCTCTTTTTACATTGGGTAAGGTATAATCATCTATGAACGTATTTCGGTTCCATTTCTTAATAACATAATTATATTTTCTTGAGTTTACATTAATTGTGCAATATTATAAAATCGTGACGTAACTCCAACCTTGATCCCTCCCTCCCCCATCGTAACAGGACCGTAACGTTTGGCCAGACCCCCCCCCCCCCCCCTCCAAATCTTTCCAGTAGTAAATACACCGCGAGACAAAATGACTACGATACTTAGTAAGTAAGCCTACAGAATCTTGAACATACCTACTAGCAAAATTGCAAGTTGATTAAGTAATTAAATTGTAAAATTTTCCTCGATGAGTTATAGTGGTATAATATATATTTTATATTAAGACACTGACAAGTGCCAATGACCTTGAGTGATCGGTCACTGTCTGTTTGCACTGGAGTGAACGAGAAGCACTGTGCGGTTTTTTGTATGGGGAAAATCAAAAACGGATGAATTTTATAAGTAAACACACTACACGTAAAATATAAATTAGTATTTTTTTTAGTATGGGCGTGGTGTAATTTTGTTTTTAATTATGGACCCATAAGTTAAAAAAATTAAGACATAGAACTGTATAAAGAGGATTTCAGACGTAATTTCACAATTTTTAGGGTTCCGTACCTCAAAAGGAAAAAAGGAACCCTTATAGGATCACTCGTGTGTCTGTCTGACTGTCTGTCTGTCTGTCTGTCTGTCTGTCCGTCTGTCACAGCCAATTTGCTCCGAAACTACTGGACCGATTGAGTTAAAATTTGGTATTCATATGTAAGTTGGTGACCGCAACACGGACGCGTGACGTAAATATATGAATTTTAAACATATGGGCCACTTTTTGGGGGTAAACTAGAAAATTAAAAAAAAAGTTATGCCACCTATATCGTGTGACATATCAAATGAAAGGGCTTATTGTGAGGATCTTGAATATATATATTTTTTTTAATGTTAAGTAAAATAGTTTAGAAGTTATTCAGGAAAATAGGCGAAAAATGACCATTCCCCCCTTATTTCCGAAAGTACTGGGGCTAAAATTTTGAAAAAAATACAGAAAATAGATCTTTGCCCATGTATTACAGGAAAACCTATAAGAAGTCTATGGTATTTAAGGTAGCCTAGTAAATTTTAGATAATCATGTACGGAACGGAACCCTCTCCACGCGAGTTTAACTCGCACTTGTCCGGTTTTTTTTCTATCGTATCGATTTCATCAAATCGTGTTTTGGAAATAGTAATTTTTTCAATATTATAATGAATATGAACGTATATTATTTCGCTTTCCCAAATCAAATAGTTTATGTTAAAAAAGTGTTTAAGTAAAGCCGATTTAGGTCTTGTCAGCGTCTTAAAACTAGCTTTTACCCGCGACTTCGTCTGCGTGGGAATGTATTTTTTAAATATGACTAATTTTCATGTAACTGACTTTTTAAATTTAGATTGTCATCTCTCGAATTACGGGCTCTCATCGGGCATGCAAGAACTTGCCGATGATTAACTTTCTACCCCATATTTAACCCGTCCTCCGATTGGTTGTCTTAAAAAAATAGTCTATGTCCTTCTCCAGGGCTCAAACTATCGCCATAATAAATTTCATCAAAATCGACTCAGCGGTTTAGCCGTGAATCGTGATAATCGATAAAATCATCAATGGGCTCTGAGCGGACACCCCGTAGATTTTCCAGCCCCATTTTCACCCTTTTAGGGGGTTATTTTCTTTAAAAAAAGTTGCCTATGTTCTTTTCCAGTGCTCAAACTATCATCATACCAAATTTTATCAAAATTGGTTCAGCGGTTTAGTTGTGAAAACGTAACAGACAGACAGACTAGACTAGACTAGACAGAAAGATACTTTCCAATTTAGAATTTTACACATCTTGCGACCCACGTCGCTTTTCTATAAGTGGATATTCTTTTCTTACGTATCGAATGTGTTAATCAGCAAATTGGTGCGAAACTGTGAAGGAAAGCACCCGCTTTCCTTTCTATTGCCATTCCACCGTCGCCCTAAAGTTGCTACCGTGAACTGGGGTGTGATTCTCTTAAATACCACTTCGTTCTTAAACTCGCCAGCGAGCCTAATTTGACCCGTCAGTGCATATAAACTACAAGTTCGCGCGTGTCTCCGACCCTGATCTTATTTCGGCGCACCGGCCACGGACGTAGGTACCTAACTCAGCGCAGTGCCTACGAGCGCGCAGGTCAATTTATGATTGTCGAATGAAATGAGGGACGAAATGAGCTGTGGACGCGGCGACAGCCATGGAAACCGCGGTGGAAACAATCGATTTTTAGGTGAAAGTTTAGGGTCGACGTTGAAAATGTTCAAGAAACTAAATATGCATGTATTTGGCACTGATTTTGTTGTCTGTCGTTTGTAAAGTATTTAAATACAATGAATGTTGTGACATGCCCGTTTTGGTAGATTTCGAGGCTATGAAAAAATAGGGCGGTAAAAGGCGCTCAAATATTTATTTAAACAGTATATTTTGTGTTAATCTTTCTCCTTCCTGTGCAAGATGTCGATAAATAATAATTGATAAGTGTATTTTGTGAAGTCTACAATCCGCACAGGGGCCGCGTGTGGACTGGCCCAATCCCTCTCAATATGAGAGGAGGGTGTGGCCATCAGTGGGACGTATAGAAGCTGATGATGATGATCGATTCTGTATCCATACTGGAAAGTGAGTTTCTCTATTTGTTACGCCTTCACGGCCTAACTACGGAGTCAATTGTCCCCAAATTTGTCATGGACGTAGCGTAGGTCATGGAGGGGACAAGTTATACTTTTTATCCCGGTCAATGTTCCCTGTGGAATCGCGATCAACGAATTCGAAAGTACTGGATTTTGCCGGCGACTTAATAATACGTTCATTGCGAGTAACACCATCTACCGCGGAGTAGTATTACTCATAGTTCCTGTATTTATAAAGATTCCTGAAAGTCCCTCCAGGTCTTCTATGTCCTTTTCCGGCCTTCCAACTATCGCTATGCAAAAAATCAAATCAATCCGTCGCACCGTTTTAATGTGAAAGAGTAACAAACAAACAAACACACTTTTGCATTTATATTATTACCAGCTGCTGCCTGCGACTTCGTCTGCGTAGAATAATTATTTTAGTAGCCTCACCTATCTCTATACCGAAACTTATCAAAATCGGGATGTTTCGTGGGTAAAAAATAGTAATTCTAATTAGTCCGTCAGTTAGATTATCAAAAAAGATTGAGCACGTATTTTATGCTTTATCAAATCAATCAAAATTAGCAAAGATAACGCGCAACAAAGTTCGGGAGTGGGGGCTAATGACGTCACTTAATGGTGAAAAGTGTACAAAGTTGTGAGGTCACGCGGAACTTCAACGCACTATATCTTCCAGTGGCGAAGCGTCAAATATTTCCTAAGGGAAGCCGGAAGAATTGGAACTGTACGTGCGAGTCTGACATTTAGTTACAGTAACGTGGACTTCACTGACAGCTAGCCGTAGCTTTCTAGCTTGGTAAAGCCGTCAGGAATCGGCTTGTAGGCAGGCTTCGCCACTGATGTCTTCGTCATTTTTTGTTTAATTGAGAAAAGAAAAAATATGTGGTCAATATTTTTTTATAATGTAAATGACCGACTAATTAGAATTTTTCAGGAAACTAGCCTATTGGTTCAGCGGTTTAGGCGTGAAAACGTAACGGTTACTTTCGCATTTGTCATATAAGTTAGGAAGTAAGGATTATTGATAAATAAACATGATTTATTCTAATTTTTCTTTTTTTTCTTTTCAGGATCGTCCGAGCACGACACACAGCACAGAAGGCCAAGCAGCCGGCAAGCCCAAAATGTGACCACCGACCGACCGACCAAGCCAACGCGAATATTCACGAGTTCTAAGACTACGTGATTCACGCATCTATTTATTTACTTTAATATAACGAATCTAGTCGCCATAACACTTTTAACACGCAATTTAGACTGTATATCTAAGCGGATAAAGTTGATTATCAATTTAACTAGTACAAAGATTAAGGAATTTATGAGACAGTACAAACGCAAGGGAAAGCTAATGTTGATTTAAGATTAAATTGATGAAATTAGAAGTTCCCTCAGGACCAGTCAAGATGTCTGCAAGTGAGTATTGTTTATTTAATAAAGCTTAATACTTGAATGATATAATTTTGATGAAAAGTAAGAATATGTTTGGAGGAACTGATGAGATTGAAACCTGAATTTAATAGGGAATATGCATGATTTTGATGAACTATGGCGTCACAGTTCAGTTACAGTGTATCCCTAACTAATGTAAAAAGAGCGTTGACCGTCATACTTTTTATATGGCCGTCAGCGCTCTTTTTTACACTGGGCGAGGTATACAAAATAAATGGCGTTTAAACGTGCAATTATATCCGAAAATACTGTTTTAGGCCAATATCGTACAATTAAAAAATTACTTAAATTTGATGCGGATGTCAAAAATTAGTAATTCAGAACTAAAAACAATATTTATTTTTCATTTATACCCCTTACTAAAAAAGGAACAGTCAAAATGATATTTCTTTTCTTTTACATGCATTTATTTACCTTTTTTTGTCATAAAATATTACTTAAACTTAAACCTCATTTTGATTCTCATGCATATTCCCTATTTGAAGCCATCCAGCTCGTAACTAAAATAATCCTTCGAGTCCCGTCAGGAAGCAGAAATCCGTGTCTGAGCAATTCTCCTTTCACACTTGAATTTTAAGATATTTATATCCTGGCAAATTCAATATAATCTTTACTAACATACAATATTAAAAAGTATTAAAAAATTAATAACCGCAACATGTCCTACTGTACCTAAACGTAATATGGTATCACATTTCCCGAACATGAAAGCAACATGCGCCCGCGCTTGTGGCGAGTTATGCAGGCATTATCCCGTCGAAGCGTGCTTTCTTTTACGTTGTGGTAACCTACTGCTCTTATTACGTTGTAATAAACTTTGTAGAATATTCCATAGATCTTGAATCGACAGATAATGACTTCTTAACGTATGAAGTATGAATTGTGGTAGTGCTGAAGCCGTCACGGAAAGAGTTCGTTGTCTACGTTTTTTCCTAGGGCTCAAACTATCTCCCTACCAAACTTCATCAAAATCGGTTCAATGGTTGAGCCGTAAATCGCGCAGATACATAAAAAGGACATCACTACTAATTGGGCACGCACGAACTTTCCGGAAATCAATTTTCCAGACCCTATTTCATCCTTATTAGGGGTTGATTTTCTTAAAGTAGCCTATGTCCTTTCCCAGGATTCGAACTACATCCAAGCCAAATTTCATTATAATCGACTTAGCGGTTTAGCCGTGCAAACGTAACAGACAGACAGAGTTACTTTCGCATTTATAATATTTGTATGGTAAAAGCGTGATCGTTATTACGCTTTGCAATTCTCTAATAAGTATTAAGGTGCTTGGAAACCAGCATTTTTTTTGGCAATTTATTGCTGCAATTCGGGCTATCCCCAAAACTTTACACTTAAAGTTTTTGTTTCCAGTATGATGTAATATGTAAACTTTTGAGGATAGCCCGAATTGCAGCAATAAATTTCCGAAAAACCAGCCTATTTACGAACCCTTTAGCAACTTGTCTCTGCCCTAGGAATCAAACACACCGTTTTCTGGTAATAAGGTTGTAATGGTTGTTTTCTTCGTCCTCCAGGTTTCGAGCACTCGGCAATGAAGAGCAGCTTCTCCCTGTCGTCGCTGCGCTCTGCGCCCGCACCGCCCGCGCGCCTCGACCACCTCGAGCGTCCCTACCACAGCCTCACCAAAAAGAGGTACTTAAGCCAGCCACATCTAACTACTGAGTGTTTGTTTAAAGCCGATTACAAATATAGGCTTATATTACAACTAAAGCACCTGTAATCTGAATAAGCTTAACTAACTTGATAAGTTAACTTCAAAAACTATATGGATTTTCAAGTGATGTGTGTGCTCTTCTCAATTCCAAAAGGAAAGTAACATGGAATATTTAATTGCAGAAAGGAGCCATGCCGCGAGGCGTGGCGGCGCAGCTGGGGCTCCGCGGCGAGCGGCGGCAGCGCCGGCGACGACCTGTGGCCGCTGCTGCAGCACCACTACGACTACATCATGGACAACCACCTCATTGACACCTGCAAGGTACGACCAGGCGGGTTCCACTTGGAACTTTAGGTACCCTCGGCAGTCGGGCAGCGCGGCGCTGTAAATCGCAGTAGGTTGCCGCTCGCTCGCTCGCCGCGTCGCGCGTCGTCATAGCGATTACTCTACTTAAAGCGACCCTAGCGTACGTGAAAGAGCAAGTGTTATGCGACAGAGAGAGAAGGCATGAGTAGGCATATTTTCATGCCTAAACACCGGTTTTGTTAGAGAGTGTTTCTTTTGTACGTTAGTACTATTATCTATTCTGTGGTACGACAATCAAAACATAACCTCCTTTTTTGAAGTCGATTGATAATGATAGATGGCTGAAAAACAGGCTAGGATTTTGGCTATTGGTTGCTGCAATTCGGGGTATTCCTAGTTACTTTTACTTGCGACGTTCCCGCTGGGAACAAATGGCGCTGATAAATATTCTTGCCATACTTACCTAATAAGAAAAATTGGAAAAAAACACCGGTGTTTGCAGTGGTGAAGGCGCAGGTAAAAACAATTGGGAATAGCCCGAATAATAGCAGCAAATTGCTATGCATTGTCATAGCCAAGGACCCAGTAGTCTGGTTCTTGTTCGTAGCAAGTCTTGGCCACTAAGTGGGAAAACGCTGGTGCGTCTCTCTCACTCACTGTGTTACGAAAATTTGCCATACAATTGTACGGTTAATTTTCGTCGCGTAGAGGAACTTTTTTAACATTTTCTTAACAACGCCTTAATTACGTAATTTTTTTTTAAAATCCACTCTGCTACTGGCTAAGATTGCACGATAAAGTTTGCAATGAAATTGTTATTAATTACCTTATAAATGTGCAGACTGTTAATCTGTTAAGAGTTAAATTTTTAAAAAAAAATGTTAATTTCAGACCGATTTGATCCATATTGTGTTCAAATTCAAATTTAAATTCAAATGGTTTATTGCATATCACATGACAAAATAAAAGATGGATTAATAAGTAGGTATACATGTGACGCCCTGCAAGGGAACAGCAACATAAGAGGGCTAACTATTTCTTAATGTATACTTAATTTTATTTCAATATTGCACAGGCACTTAAATATTAGTATAAAACCTACATTTCGTTTTATTTAATAAAATTATGTGTTAGTAACAGACAGAAACTTAGAGAGTAAAAAGTTATATATCAATAGGCACATAACACCTTGTTTATTTGGCCCTCCCAATGGCCACCTCAGTCCAGTACTTAGTAAGCGGGCAGTCTAGCCGCTCCGCCAACACCCTCAAAAGGCTGCTGGCACTAAAATCGGCTTAACTTCGTAATCAATTCTGATGACATTAGACAGAACTGAGGTTGGGAGACCGGAGGATATTAATTATAATTTCACATATCTTAAACTTTTTGGACTGTCAGAAATTGTCGGGAATAGTTGATTTCATACGACACGATGACGACACGTTTGGCCTAGTTGGTAGTGACTCTGCTTCCGAAGCCAGCGGTCCCGGGTTCGATTCCCGGTAAGGGCAAATATTTGTGTGATGAGCACGAATGTTTGTTCCTGAGTCTTGGATGTTTCTTATGTATTTATGAATTTATTTATCTATATAAGTATGTATATCTTCGTCTAGTACCCATAACACAAGCCTTTAGAGCTTACTTTGGGGCTAGATTGATTTGTGTACAGCTTGTCCCCTGATATATATAAGAATTCATACTCTAAATCGATAGACCGATTGTCACAACGTCTGTACGATATTATCTCTGATTGCTCAATATACAGACTTGTGTACAAGTACATACATACAGTACTGTGAAAAAATATAGACTCAAACATATTTTTATATTATTTTCAATATTTGATTACATAAATGTCACTAACATATAAACAAATGTATAACGTAAAATAGACGCAATTGATTTGTGAACTTAGTTTTACTCTATGTGACCTTGAACCTGGGACATCGCTCTTTTCTCTCGAGCGGGACGAGTTACACTGTGAATATTTATAAACTCAATCGTTAGCAAAACGTTTTAAATGCAAGAAGTACTTTGTCTATCATTATTTTAGGAAGCTATAATCAAGTCGTATTATTTAATATAATCAGATTTTCTGTCCAGTTTTTTTTTTGCCTTTTAATATGCCGCGTGGTAAGACATTAAGTGCAATCGAAAAACAGCAAATTCTTGACTTGAGAAACTGCGGTAAAACACAAAGAGCAATAGCGGACACTATTGGTAGATCACAAAGTGTTGTAAAATTTTTTTTAAAGTTAGGAATTGAAAATTATGGTAAAAAGAAGCGTTCAGGGCGTCCTCATCGGTTTTCATCCACCGTAAAACGCGCAGTTTTAAGGGAGTTATCGGCTACCGGGGCATCATCAACAGCTCTGGTGCGTAGATATAACCTAAATTGTGATCCAAGTTTAGTGAGAAAGTGGGCAGCTGAATCAAAAAAATTTAAGTATCAAAAATGTCTTAGTAAACCAGTCTTGAAAACACAACATAAAGTGAATCGACTTAAGTTTGCCGAGAAATATATAACAAAAGGTGATTTTTGGCAACATGTCATATTTAGTGATGAAAAGAAATTCAATCTTGATGGTCCTGATGGATGTAAATATTATTGGCATGATTTGAGATTTGATAGAAAAATTATGTCTCGACGGATTAAAGGTGGAGGTTCAGTCATGGTCTGGGCTGGTGTATGTGCATCCTTAAAAACCGAATTGGCATTCATTGATGGGCGTATGACTGCTGTTGGATATCAAGCAAAGTTACATGATTACCTTCTACCTTTTATTACGCTGACTGAAGACGAAAACATAATTTTTCAACAGGACAATGCCCATGATCCATGTAGCTGCAACTACAAAACAGTGGTTTCAAGACTTTGGTATACAGTTATTAGAATGGCCAGCAGTTAGTCCAGACCTAAATCCGATAGAGAAAGTCTGGGGAATATTAACAAGGAAATTGTATGATCAGGAAAAACCAATAATAAATAATGTTAATGAACTCAAACAAAGATTGCGATCAACATGGGCAGAAATTTCAACAGATACACTTAAGGAGTTAATTGATAGCATGCCTAAAAGACTAATAGAAGTTATAAAAAATAAGGGTGATTGGACAAAATATTGAGTCAATAACGAATAAATATAGGCACTGAGTTTATAATTTTTCACAGTGTAAATTTATAGATGGTAGGCTATTGGAGATTTTTACGATTATTAAATGAAAAATAAAAAATATAACTAATGTAAGGCACTTTTATTTGCGTGCGCTATTTATCTACCGAAACCATTTTCAGAAATATCCCATTGGTTTTAAACAACATCTTTAAATATGTATGAGTCTATACTTTTTCACAGTATTGTACATACATATTATCACGCCCGAAATCCCTATTGGGGTGGGCAGAGCCACAAGAGTACTTGTGGCCACGTTCGATTAATTAGTCCTAAGATGGTATGATGAACCGTATGGGTGACAGGTGATCAGCCCATCGCCCATACAGATAGTCCACCATTGGAGAGGACCCGTCCCTTAGTCGACTTTTACGACATGCCAGGATGATAAGCATCTGCACGCATTCTATGCTATTTCTTCACTCCCAGTGCAGCAGAGGAGTAAGTAGAGAAGTAAGTGTACAAGTAGTAAGTAGAAAACTGTGTTGGGTCTAATGTAGGTTTATTACACCAGCAGTCTCTTGGGTGTGACAATATTGCTTAAATGGTATCAAGTTTATTGGCCGCCTCGTGAGATTGGCTGGAACGCGAAATTCATTTACCGAACATTGTAAGCAAGTTAAGCTACTTCAAGTTTAACCCGGGAAGAAAGGGAATTCTTGTTCATGAAATATTCAATTGTGTTTTAAGTAGTCAACATTTATTTCATGCCTTAATTCAGTATCGCATTGGTCCAGTAATAATTTTATAAAACTAAAAAAAGTATCTCTTTGGTAGCTCATCAGCTTACGATCCATTTGATCTTATGAATGGTCACTAGCTAGCTAAGCTACTACTAAGACCCAATGCTATTTAATTTGAAACTGTACCTTATCTTATCTTTTGTATTCCAGGAAGCAAACGGCGAGTTATTGTCAAACAACCCGACCGCGTTGCTGTCCCCGCGGCCGCTCAACCCAACAGCGGGGTTCAACCGACAGTGGTCGCTGAATCAGCTGGTGTCTGAGTTCAGCGAGCTGTGCCAGTGGCTGTCGCACGTGCAAGAGGAGATATACTCTAGTCCCGAGAACCTGAGCAGCAGGAAGCTAAGAACGGTGAGAATGCTCTTGTAATGTACGCTCAAATTACATGGGTATTTGCTGATCTAGCTGGTGTGTGAGTTCGGCTGGCTATTTTAATTGAAGCACAAATCTATTGAAGATCCAAGACCTTGAAATTAATTAACGTTTATGCATTAAATTCCCGCCTCTCTTTTGTGTAGCTGAATGGGTTTCCTTTAAGTTATAATTATATACCTATATTTATATATATGTATTTATGTAAAGTATATATTTATCTGTGTAAATGTAAAGTATGTGCTTATATGTAAGTATTCTGTATGTTAGTAGTTTTGTGTAATTTAAATGTTTACTATGGTTTTCACCACCTGCCTTTGTTAGTATCCCTTATGCCATCGCTTCTAGCGATAAGACCACCCATTATCTACCGTGTTACCTATTTCTTTGTCTTTTTCCCATATGTTTTATGTGGTTTTCAATAAAGAGTATTTGTATTGTATTGTATATATCACTTATGCTCAACCCGGTGGTGTTGTGACCTGCGACCCTAGCATGGCTGACACGGCGATAAGTTAAACCCGTCTTATCTCTCTGACTATCTCTTTCGTCGGCACTATGTGACAGAGACGCACTGATAAAGCGGGGCTAATTTATCCTCGTCTCAATCTTGCCAGGACCGATCGCCAATTTTAGTGAAAAACACAGGAAGCTGCATTATATTACAATATCTTTTAGATAGTCAGAGATGAACAACTTCCATAAACACGTCCATAAATCTCTATGAACTAGGATCTCGGTCCCACTTGAACCTTTTAAGGCCGGGGCAAACCAAACGCGGTTGCGGCGCGTTTGCGGCGCGAACGCGGGTCCGCGCCGTTGTCGAACGGCGCGGGCGAATATACCGTGCCACACCGCGGCGGCGCGGGACCGCCGCGGTCCCGCGGCTACTTTGGTGTGGCATGGTAAATTCGCTCGCGCTGTTCGACAACGGCGCGGACCCGCGTTCGCGCCGCAAACGCGCCGCAACCGCGTTTGGTATGCCCGGGCCTTAACAGTACGTGGTATGTCGTATATAATAGTCAGAAGCACCTTGATTTTCCTATATCTTATAACCTTTATTCCTTTCTGCCAAGCAAGTTATTTTACTAATAATTTTTTGTGTTCAGAGCCGCATGGCCGAATTGGTGTCGGTGGAACCGCGTCGCGCGAAGTTCATCGAGCAAGCCAGCGCCATTCTCGAGCGCATACCGGAAGCTAGTGCGGAGGTAATTTATTAACGAAAACTTAAAATAACATACATACATACATACATAGCATCACGCCCGAAATCCCTAATGGGGTGGGCAGAGCCACAAGACTACTTGTGGCCACGTTCGATTAATTAGTCCTAAGATGGTATGATGAACTTCAACTTACTTACTTACTTAACTTAAACTTAAAATAACAAGTAATTAATATTTCTAATCTACATGCTTCTAGCTTCTAGTGAATAACACTACAATGAGCCGACTAGTAACCGACTAGTCCGGAAAACCTTTCTGCAAAATTATTGAAGACTAATCAGTTTTAACTTTGATGGTAGCTCGCGTAGTCATGAGTAAAGCCGCCTTCTTGCGAATAACTGAAATGAAGTGTATTTTAAATAGTCGGCGATGTCAACTAGGCCGAAACCGAATAGTCGGAATTTTTAAAACCGATTACTCGGATATTGGACAAAAACCGTAGTCGTCCCATCGCTAGTTCTTATACTTAATAGTTTAAAGTATATAAGTTTTTGGTCACGCAATTTTCTTCGAGTACGGTTCAGCCGTTATTCAGCGTTCAGTTTACACTTGAGATCTGTTTAATTGTCCGGCATACATTTGTGCCTCTCACGTTATGCCGCTATTGAATCTGTCAATTATATATTCGCCAAATAGGAACCTCCAAGACCAGTTAAGTTCTTAATAAACATATCCCATCAACATTATTCACTTTTCAAGGTGACCTGGCGAGTGGACCACTTGAACGTCAAGTGGGAAGGACTTCGCCTGCTGCTAAGTCCAGAACAACAGCCTCGGGACGGAGAAGGCTCCGATACTGTCGGTTAGTATGCTAACTACACTATAAATATTCTCGTTGCGATGATGGTTGTTTGGAATGTAAGGTTACGCCATCTATTGAACCTTTCTTGAAGCATACTAAACATTAACATAAGCGCCATCTTCTGACTGGTTTGTGTACTACTTCATGCTCTAGGCTAAGTTATTCATAGTTCGTTTGAAGTAGTTGCATCATCTCCCGCTAGATAGCAGCATCTCAACAACTATCGCTCTATTTTTGCTACTCAATACTAGATGGCGCTTATTACAAACTTATGTACTCATTATTTTACGTAAACTTTTGAATTTAGGTATTTATGGGGACGCATATTTATTATTGGTGTTATGTTTTAATAATTCTAAGTTAATACCATGTCGTTTACCATCGATCGCGGCCATCTTTTAACAAATCAAGTGTCTACAGATACATCCCACGAGCTTCGTTGCCTGCGGCGCTGGCTGCACAGCATGGAGGGCCGGCTGCCGCCGCCGTCGTTGGCGGCTGCTCGCGCGGCGCCCTACCACGAGCTGCTGAGGAAGCTTCGGGAGCACCAGGTACGTGGAGAATTATTTTAGGGTAACACAAAATTGGGCCTGAAGTCATCTTTTGCTCTGCTAAGAAATACTTTTCCTGAATTCTACAGAGAAACGCTAACATAGTTTGTATGGCAATTCCGGGGGCGTAGCTGCGGCGAAGCCCCTGGGCTGGCTGGAATACCTTGTTACTTACATGCTGTTTTTTCTGCGATGAATTTGAAATTACAAAAAAGCTATTTTTTTAATAGTTTTCGTCCTCCAAGATTGCTCTTACATAAATTGTAAGGTATAGTTTACATAATTATAAAGAACGGATATCGCAATCTCATAATGTAACAATACAGGGTCTCTATTTGACATTGCTTAAGCGATATCGCAAATTGATTTCTTACGAAATGAACAGAGGTGTATTTAAAGATTTGGCGCCCCGGGCCAGTTAGCTTTGCCGCCCCATAAATAATAAAAAATATTTTAATAGGTAAGCTTGACAATAAAGGGTGCCCAGAGAAAGCCGTGAAGCTGCCCCTCGCAGCCTGTCGCTGCGGGCCATAGCCCCCTTGGCCCTAGGGTAAATACGCCCCTGAAAATGAGTCTTATTAAGTTGATAGAAAATGCGGCCGCCTCTTACAAATACACTATATTTATCACATTTTATGAATATTTATATTCTGGTTAATTAAGTGAAGTAAGCCTTCGCCCGCATCTTTAATCAAGGCTTAATACGATAACCTTTAGACCTCTAATCCATCAAATCGCTCAAACCAATCAAGGAAAGATATTTTCGTGAAATGATGCATCAACAAATTACAATATCGCATAGATCAGCGATTCGATCCGGCTGTACGTTATCCATTGCGGGCTGTGATCGTGACGCTCGCCGCGCGGTCTAATGATCGCGGTAAATCACGCGCGATGGAGCCGATGCCCTTAATTAGGTTTGACAGCTCGTGAGTGAGAGCGCATTGTGTTTTACGCGGGCACAATGATACCATTCTATTCAAAAAGATCTAAGGACCATATATTATGAAGTGACATACGCCCTTTTGTGAAATGAGGCCTGCAATACAGGGATGCAGTGTGGAAAGTTTTAAGTAGGCCTATGATCTGTTCTTTTGTTAATTCGACAATGCTGGTTGATTTGGCAGTGTTGCTAAACTGAGTTCTTTGACTCGTTGCAATATGTCAGCCAGAGTGATGGTTGCCAGTGATAGACATATGCACGGACCTATAATTCAAAATAGTTAAGTGGTATGTGAACACATGTTGCAATTCAATGGAATGTCAGAGATGACGGGGTCTACTAAAGAACATGATCGTCGAAAAGCCTTACAAATAATACATTGTTTTCTTTTGATATTGGTATATTCTGTCCAGTCTGTTGTTTCGCTGCGGGAAACATTGAAGAAAATTTGGCTTATACACTACTCCTAATTAGATACTGTCTCTTTTATACTTTTATATATCTACTAGGTAGTGGGCCCGCCACAGCTTCACCCGCGGTATTTTCCATACAAACTTTATCACCCCTTTTCACCCCTTTAGGGATGGAATTAAAAAAAAATCCTCCTTAGTGCACCTCTAGCGTACTCGAGGAATGTCTCCTCCGAATTTCAAACCTCTAGGACCACCCGTTTAGGCTGTCCGTTGTCTATAAGTGAGTCACGGTACTGTTTTATATGTATTGATATATATTATTACCTACTAGGTACTGTATTAATTTATGTGTTTGAGATTCGTGGTCTATTAAGTATTTATTTTATGCGCACATAATTTTTATCGCGTTTGTTTACATAGAAGTCAGTTTGTCTGTGTCTTCTTTCACCATTAACTTAAAGGTTATCTCGAAGAGATCCCTTAAAGGGATAAATTCGCCTTTGTACTAATTTAAATGTATGTATTATGTACGGTGTTTTGATGTACAATAAAGAGTTTTACATACATACATATATTTTGTTTATATTGTAGAAATATTTTAACTACCAAATGTCGAAGATATCAGATATAATCGCTCAAAATGGTTTTCGTTAGGTTTTATTTGGGTGTTTCCATTTTCAATTACATTACATTTAAGACGGAGTTAGTAAATTTAAATCATTCCTTAATGTTGTTTTAGCGAGAAGTCACTCACTTAGCTTTAGTTGCATTCAATGATGTATTAATTAATAGTTTAAGCGGCAGAAATGGCGTTTAACATAGCAATTCTTTTTAATTTATACTTGAGTGAATATATTAAGTACTGAGGAAATTAGGAACCCCTAGGAAGAGGAACTTATGTGCATATTATTACGTGGGTTCAGTTAACACAAGAATATGTCTTGTCATTTATAATAAATTGATCATGCCATTCTATTACTTTTATTTCTATTTCTACTTAGTTTATTTTGTGACGCGTTCTTACTGAATAGTTACAAGTACTGTTCTGTGACTAAGATGCTTACCTGCGATTTATAGCATGTGAGAGTTTTGCCCTTAAATAAAGTTCACACGTGCAGCGTTCCTTCCGCTACCTTATTTGCCAACTTCGAAGGGTAATGTAGACGCTCTAAAGAAAATCACAAAAGACGAAAATCAGAATGATACGGCACAGGACCTCATAATTCACTTAGAAATGTTCGTGCTCAATTATAATAATTAGGTATGAAAACTTCATTAAAATTAATCTAAATTCATACTTTGATTTTGGAACATGTGATTTATTTATATTCGTAATTATAATTAAGCAAGTAACATAATCACCAGTTAACAATATAACAAACCATCTGAGTTTCTCCGAGGTCCCCGCGAACTTTACGATCCACGAATTCAAAGTTTATAAACGCCGCATTATAAAGTCATAAATTACAATAAGCCAATAGGACACTTTCATAAAGATAGACTATCGCGATCGATGTCGAACGTTGCACAAATTGCCCTCCAACAGCAAATATAATTTTTGTAAGTAAACCTTATTCTGACCCGTTAAGGTTTGAAGTTGAACGGTCGGAACGCCATGTGGTGGTGTCGCGTGGTTCAGTTGATTGACTAATGCGAGGCATCTATTTTGTACAGTTTTCCTGAGTCGCACGAAGCCAGAATTAACCTCCGGGTTTGCGACAGGCTATTTGGCTCGTGATCTTGCTCTGTTAGGATAATTTATGTTTCATAATAACCTATAGGTAAATAGGAATTGTATTTCCGCTAAACGCTAAGTTTTTAGGGTTCCGCAACGGAAAAAACGGAACCCTTATAGCAATATCGTGTGTCTGTCTGTCTGGCTGTCCGTCTGTCTGTCTGTCTGTCCGTCTGTCTGTCCGTCTGTCTGTCTGTCTGTCCCTCTGTCAAAGTCAATTTGCTCCGAAACTACTGGACTGATTGAGTTGAAATTTGGTACACATAACGTAAGTCGGTGACGGCAACACGCAACCTACTTCCCTTCTCTTTATACTATGACTGAGTGGAGATAAAGTCAAATAGCGACCCAAAGACCTGACGTGGCCTTCCATAAAGTGGAGACGATCGAAGCAAAGGATGGAATGAACAAAGTTCGAGGCTTGGTTCCAATACGAGAAACAAGACGGTGGGACCACCCGAGTTACTATTTTATTCTGCTAGCCAGTACCTCTCTGTTGTCTTTTTTTTGTTTTCTTTTTATTTATTTATGACAAATCCTAATCTAAGTTATATTATAAGCTGCTTACACAAGCCTGCTTGGCAGTGAGATATGTTATATCGCATTTAATCGCATAACATTCTGCGGTTTTTGTTAAGACGACGAACTTAGTCCAATATTTCTATGAACGCTAAAAATAAGTCAAAAATAACGCGTAACATCAAACAAACTAAACAAATTCGCCTCGTTTCCTTTCGACGACTTCCTTATGGGGAAAGTTTCCAAAACTGTAATGTTTTTATATGCCTTAATTACCTGTGAGGTTTAAACATTTTTAACGACCTCAAAGCCGTATTCGGGCGTAGAATCGCCATTTTAATGATTTATATTAATATCATAATGTTCGCAATGAAAATTTTAATATGTTCATTATGTAAGCTTGTGTACTAAAATACTTGTAATGGCGTTTTAATTAATATTCATTGGGTTTTAATGGTTCCGGTAAAGGGCATGTGAGCCCTTTGATAAATTATGGCGAGGTGTATGAATGAAAGTTTGATTCGGTTTCGAAATGATTATTTAAGCATGAATATGTAATAAATATAATTAAATAATGCTTATGTAATGATGAAAATTTAGGCAGTAATCATCTATTAATGCTCATAGACGATTAAAATTTGAAAAGGACTGACGTAAGACGTAAGTGTCACTTTTGAAGAAGGAATACTGGAAATAAATCAAACTTAAACACACATATAATACTTTTTTGTCAACAAAGCATCAACAAATTATCCCTGCGCCTCTATTCGGGAACGCTAAGTGATTCTGTAGCGATTTGTAAGCGAGATTTCTCATGCTACTCTTCCGCACGACGCGTAATCCGTAAGAGCGAGATACGAAATCTCGCTCGCGAATCGCTACAGAATCACTTAGCGTTCCCGAATAGCGGCGCTGTTCGGAGAAACATAACGTCAAACCAAATTTATTCAAATATTCTTCATTTGATACATAAACTTTGTTTCTAGTTTCGTTTAATGAGCCACGTTTATTTTTACGTGAAAGATCAGCGCATGGCATTTGGGGTCTATGAATAGAAACCCAACGCTCTTTAGGTCAAATGCTTTCATGATTAATTATAGACAAAACAAAGTTAAGCGATCGAATCGATCGATACCGAATTAGTAAATAATTAAAGTTTAATTGACTTCTAAGCACTATACTACAAATGGTAGAAATAATGACTAAAACACTAAGGTTTTAAAACTGGCCAGAAACACAGTAAACAAAAGCCAAGGTTTAAAAATAGATTTTTCTTCCTACTACGCTTTAATTTCATCATAATGGCCTTAAATACTCAGCACAAAGCAGCCCTTATTTGCTCTAGAGCAAATAAAGTTGCATACAAATTTCATTAGTGCACTGTTTTGTATTTTTTTTTTAATTTGGTTGGTTGATCAAGAAGTTTACACCAACAGCTACCCAATCCGCCCATTCACAGTCCGACGAGACAGCCGACCACTCTTCTGTGGACTTACTGTTAGCAAAAAAAAAAAAAAACAGGCACATATCGGCGGCCATATCGAACTGTGATTGTCTCGTCTAAAATGTTATGCTCAAAGTACTGGCTGATAAGAAAGTATGGGTTACAAAAAGATTTAAAAAAAAATTGGCATAATATGACAATTAATAGACTAGATACAAGATTTCTGTGAACATTTTCGGATTTTCGACTTTAGCTGCAGAACCAATAGACCGATTTTAATAAATAGGGTATCTTAAGATTCTGGGAGAACGTGCGAGTGTCATAGGCTATATAAAAATTCTAAGGGTGCGTCATGACAGGTGCCAATATCCTACTACTTCGCTAGTTGGGTTTAACTGTACCTTTACGTTTTTTACCAACTTTTAGCAGTAGTAGAAAGAAAAGCAGATTATGCACCTCGCATCAAGTGATTTGTTATTGCGCTCGTGTTTTTAGAGCCCTCACTAGCGTTCGGGCTCCAAACCAACACTCGGCGCAATAATGAATCACTTTCTGCTTGGTGCAACAATTACTATTATTGACCAACCAATCCTTCATTACCAATTATTATGCATAATTAGGCAAAGTCACTATTACTTCAATGTCAATTATTAACTAGTTTATCAAATGCAACGGCTTTGCAAGGAATCTACAATTTTTCTGGCGTTTCAACGGGTTTTCATTGAAGTCGTCTAATAAAACACGTAAATGATTGTCTTTTGTGAATCAGCTGACAAACTAACAAGTGAAATTACGATGTCTAACTCAAATCTAGTTAAATCGTGATGTTTTATTTTCTTTGTGAAGCGTGTTCTTATTTTTTTTAAAGAAATGCATGCTGAACAAAGTGGCCCTTCTTAATGTCATGATTAGGATACTGAAATAGAAGTTGGCTTATCTAAAATTATAGACTCGGTTGTATACCGTGTATACGTATAGGCAATCGGGCTGAAGGGGAGCTAAATGAAACAATAAATTGACGAATACATTTCTTGTATTTTATTTACTCTATGTATGTGTATATTTTTGTACCTTAGAGTAAAATTTGATTGAATTACTGATTTCTTATGCTTTTGCGATTTAATGCAAGATGCATGAGACCGTAACGGGCTCCAAACTTCGCGAGGCAGTTAATATTGAATACTTACCGTTTCCAGCAATCTAGTCCCATTATACATCAAACTTACTTGTTCTGGATCTCTACGAAGTAAAAGCAAGTTTATTAGATAAGCTAATGATGCTTGATACATTTTTTCCATGTTTTACTTCATCGTTGTATGCGCTAGCCTATTATGTCGTCAACGTAAAAAGCCGGCGACAGGCGTTGTCTGCAACTTTGTTTGACGGAGAAAAAGTTAGTAGGTATACCATTCTGAATGCTGTGTTTTGATGTATCAGGATAGATGTATTCGTATCTCTTAAAAGTTAATTATCTATTATCTATATATATAAAAATGAATTGCTGTTCGTTAGTCTCACTAAAACTCGAGAACGGCTGAACGGATTTATCTTATCTTAGTCTTGAAATGTTCGTGGAGGTCTAGGGAAGGTTTAAAAGTACATAGGTTACTTAAATTATTATTCTTCGCAGACGAAGTCGCGGGCACCAGCTAGTATATTAATAAGAAACTTCTTTCACTAGTTTTTCATTACCTTGTTTGCTGCATGAGGGCATTTGCTTGTTAATATTCTTCAAGGAAGAACTGAAGTTTAATCTTGTTTCGTATTCAAATGAAAATTTCGAAAAAAAATATTGTACCCGCAAATGACCCGCAATCAGTCAGCCTCTTGCCATGTTATAAGAGTATTACATAAAAACATCGTAGGCGGAATTTATTAACAAAAAATTCTCGTTACACAATTTAATCACTTCATTCGTTAAGATAATCTCAGTCACATACATACAAATGCAAAGTCAGACCGATTTAGTTAGTCTGTCTCTTTCTGTCCATCGTGCAACGACTCGAATGTAAGAAGGACAGTAGTATCGGAGATACTTGTTCTTGAATAAGGTGGTATGTAGCAACATTATTTGCACAAAAGATAAGATCGTGTCGATATGGTGGTAACTTTCAGGCCGTGAGGCTGATGTGCATTATCGATAAACAAATGAGTTCATATCCTACTAGCTATGTAGGCAGGCTGATTAAAACTGGCTGTCCATGTCCACCAAATGTGAAAAAAAAGACGGGCGGTGGTCTAGGGAGAAAGAACCAAAAAACCGGTCAAGTGTGAGTCTGACTCGCGCGCCGAGAGTTCCGTAATTACGTATGAAAAAGAAACAGTACCTTGTAAGTACGGAACCCGAAAACAGAAAAAGAAAATAGCTTTCAACAACGGGGTAACCATTTACGAACTACCTATGAAATAAGACAAAAAAGAACTTTCGCAAGCTCCTATCTCCGTTCAATCGTAGAGTGTGATACGACTTTGCAAAGGTTATTCCGTTTAACTTTTTTTTAATGTGATGTAATTACAAATTCACGGTTTTCGGACTTTTTCCTTTACTTGACTTTACTTTACTTTTTCCTTGACTTGTGCTGTAAGACACTGCTTCTTGCCAAATTTCGTGATTCTAGGTCAACGGGAAGTACCCTATAGGTTTTGATTCCCTTTGGATTCCCTTGAAAGTATCAAAATATGAGACATAAACGGCCATATCTTTTGATTGCTGTGACTTAGAAGGTTGATTTTTTCATAGCTTCAAGAGATTGCAGACCTGAGTATTTGATATTAATTTCAACTTGATACCTCCACGCGTTCCTGAGAAAAAGGCCTTGACAGACAGACAGACAGACAGACAGACAGACAGACAGACAGACAGACAGACAGACAGACAGACAGACAGACAGACAGACAGACAGACAGACAGACAGACATACAGACAGACAGACAGACGGACAACCGAGTGATCCTATAAGGGTTCCTTTTTTCCTTTTGAGGTACGGAACCCTAAAAATTGGTAACATCGGTGAATACGGGCAATTAGAACATGTAGTTTTGTAGGGTGCTTACGCAATCGTAGTGGGCAGGTTGCAATTGTGTCCAACAAAATGTCGTCACAAATTTGATTGTGCCACCGCATTGTTTGAACTCTGGCCCTCGTCAGACAATCGCCTACGGTTTAACCTGGTAATATCTTAGTCTTGATTGCACAGGTAGTGTAAAGTCCGGGCAAGTAAGGCTACATTGTTTCTTAAGCCCTTGTGGTTAAAATAACTTAATGGTTAAGAGGACTTATGTGTACGATATTTAAATAAAAGACCTTTTTAAAGAGTAAGAAGACTTTTTTAGACTTGTTTTAGATCAATGTGTACAGCAATGAACATAGATACTTATTAAAATATGCTTTTATGAAGCGACTTCATCGCTCTTTCGTCCAATGAAAATTCATTGAAGTGATCTAAGAAACTAGAGAAACTTGTTCGCCCGTTGAATTCATCTCTTGCTTAATTACGCATAACGTGCCGTTCCAAACCGGAAAAGACAAAGACAATTTACAAAAATACTCATTTACCTGTTCCGCAAATTTCCCTTTGCCTTTACTTTCGTCACTTTCACCTGGTATCATCATCATCTGTCACGCGTGACGTCACGCAATCTGACATCGCCGATGTGTATCAGCCATCTATAGTGCCGACACGTTGCTGTTGCGAATGTCAGGTGAATCACGATAACAAACCTTGCAGGTGGAAATTCGTGTCAAGTGGTATATAAAACAATGTAAAACGACATAAATCGGCTATAAAACCGTTTAGTCACAGAATGTTTAGACAGGCGCGGTCCCAGGGGGGGTCACAGGTGACATGACCCTACGTCATGTATACCTACGTCAAATTGAAAAATGAGGTCTAAAAGTAAAGTCTAATTTATTCGACATATTCTATTATTAGTGACCCCCCCCCACCCCCTCCCGAAATTTCAGGCTACGACCGCGTCTGTGTTTAGGCCGTGTAGACCAATCAGATACTTGCTATTCGAATACATACAACTCATCGTCTTCCGATGATCTTCCTTCAGATAGCTGTTTAATTAGAGATATTCGGTAGGAGAATAGGTTAATGCTACTATTAATGGGTTATGAAATTAAAGATTCATTTTAAATATGGAGTTTACTTTAAACGCACTGTTTTCATACATACCAAGAAAAGAGCGGAAGTCACAATAATAAATAAAGCAAACCGGATATATGATGATTGACATCTGTCATGTTCAACTGACAGCTGAAACTAGCGTGTTGTTTTGACTTTAAACAATAGCTGCCTCCTCTATCCATACCAGGTCTACACCTCAATAGATACTATCTTAAGCCAACTGTAACGTAACAAGCAAAATATAACGTTGGCGCGAGCAGCGCCAGGTGTGGTCAACCCGTGCTCAATCATTCTGAAACATAATATAGTACGTAGTACTATACATATAATATTGTAATACTAGTCCTACAAGCACAATCGTAGAACGGCACGAACCAGGTGTGGTCAACCGGCGGTCGATAATTCTCCGCGGCGACGGCCGATAGCATCGCGCCCCCTGGTGGCCGAGGAATGTGTTAGCTACCGCATTGGTTTGTTACTTACTACTGGACAGGGCTGCCAGAAGCAAAACATTTTTAACCTTTTGGCCGCTAATCATGTCTGAGAAGTAAAACGAATTGCAACTTTAAGTCAAGGTAACGAAGGTCTTTTTTACCCTGTGTAGCCTGTCACGCATAGTCGACAACGGCGGCAAAAAGGTTAAATGCCGAGCTTTTCAGTTTAATTTTAAAGATCAATAAAGTCTGACGGTTAGTTACTTTCGGTTAGTTATTCTACTCATTGTTTACTGGGTGCATATTTAACTGAGCCTTCAATCCTTGAATAAATGAAACTACTAAATCAAACAAAATCGAATGTAGTGACCTAAAACTTTCCTTAAAGTAAGTTAGCAACAGATCAATTGTAAAAAAATTGCTCGTTACAGTTATTATTTTTTAACAAAAAAAGTATTTGCTTGAAACCAATTGGCAACCCTAATGACTTTCGTAATAGAGTTTCAAGCTAAGATCTCAAATTGCCTGTGACATTTTCAACGTTCAATACGATGTTAGGGTTGACACATTATCGAATAATTTATTAGAATATCTGATTTCCTATCTAAATAATTCAATTGGGAAGTGTATGATTGTGTTACGAGCCAGGTTCTATTGTTAGTCGTTTTATTAGTTAGGGACTGCATTTGGTAATGAAGTAACCAGAAGTGTCGCTATTTTTATAAGAATAAAAGCAAAACAGGATTTTCTTCGAAGATTCTTGAGCCAATAGATTCCCATTAATATCATTAAAATCACGACAAATCTTTATCCCTTCTTTATCCAACCATAGCCTGGAGGTTTGGACTATAACGGGCAGGGCCGGATTTAAAGGTCTGGAGGCCCTGGGGCAACAAAGGAGTGGAGCCCCCCTAGACTACAATATAACGTAGATGATATTGACCGTCAATATCATCTACTGACGATCAATGTAATTGTGCAACCAGTGTTATTGTACAGTTATAATGATCGTCAGTAGATGATATTGACCATCAATATCAACTACTGACGATCAATATAATTGTGCAACCAGTGATATTGCACAGTTATATTGTAGGTCAGTACCTAGCCTAAGTGACTTTCCTAAGGCTAGGTTCCGAGGATACGGGCAAGTACCGCCCAATTCAGCCATTTGAGATCCTCGATTAAGATGGGTAGTAAATGGCAAGTGCTTATAAGGGCAATTTGACATATTGATATTTTACTGATTGGAGTAAACAAATATAGTTTTTTTTTATGTTTAAGAACCATAAGTACTTATAATCATGTTTGTACAGCAGCGAAAAAAATATCAAAGGGAAAGTTGTTTACTACTGTTTACTCATCGGAATTAGTATATTTTTTTTGAAGTCTTTTTTGGAGGCCCCTCTTTTGTGAAGGGCCCAGGGCTGTTACCCTGGATGCCCTCCCCTAAATCCGGCCCTGCAGCTTTTACATACCTTACTTTACCTACAGAAACCTTCGCCAAAATCAAAGTTAATTCTAAGATCCCATTTACAGTCAATCATTATTTTGACGAAACCGAATGACAAGGTGCAGTAACTCTTTCACTTCTTGACTTGACTATGACTTGTTCTTTCTCTTCAAATTACTCTCGGTTAGGTTTCGCTGTCTCTTTCTGAATAATGTACTAGTAAGTCAACGTAAACAATACATCTCGTGTATAGAACGCGAGTCGCTGACCGCAGGCGACCTTGCGTCCGATGCTCGGACCTTAGAGAGAAAACAATCGGAATCCGGGCGTAGAAATTGGACCTTTGAACTTGCCGAGTTTTACAATCAAACATTTATACCCTAGATAGGGAATATGCATGAATATCAAAATTTACTTTAAATTGTATATTATGAAAGAAAATGTAAATAAATGCACGTAAAAATAGGTCATTTGACTGGTCCTTGTTTAGGGTTCCGTACCTCAAAAGGAAAAACGGAACGCTTATAGGATCACTGGTGTGTCTGTCTGTTTGTCTGTCTGTCCGTCCGTCCGTCTGTCTGTCTGTCTGTCTGTCCGTCCGTCTGTCACAGCCAATTTGCTCCGAAACTACTGGACCGATTGAGTTGAAATTTGGTATACATATGTAAGTTGGTGGCCGCAACACGGACGCTTAACGTAAATAAATGTATTTTAAACATAGGGGCTGGCCCCTATGTTTTTCGGGGAAAATTAGAAAATAAAAATAAAAAAGTTATGCAAACTATATCGTGTGGCATATCAAATGAAAGGGCTATTGTGAAGATCGTAATTTATTTTTGAAATTTTGAGGAAATAGTTTAGAAGTTATTTAGGAAAATAGACGAAAATTGAGCATCCCCCCCCCCCTCTTATTTCTGAAACTAATGGGCTGAACATTTTGAAAAAAAAAATTACAGTAGATAGTTCTTTACTACAGGAAAACCTTTAAGAAGTCTATGGTATTTAAAGTAACATAGGAAATTTCAGATAAGCACGTACGGAATGGAACTCTCTCCACGCGAGTTTAACTCGCACTAGTCCGGTTTTTTTTTATATATATTATAACTACCGCATAAAGTGATATCATTGGCTTCGAAGGCATTGGTCAGATCACTTGTATGCTTCTGTAAAAACGAACTCGTAGTAAATACGTTGTGAATTTGGATTTCATCAAGCAAAATGTCGCCTATGCACAGCCTGTGAATAATAATAATAATAATAATAGATCGCGGGACAATCTTATACAAAACGATCTAGTAACAATGTAAGCTCTAAGGCTTGTGTTATGGGTGCTAGACGACGATAAACATATATATATATAGATAAATAAATACTTAAATACATAGGAAACATCCAAGACTCAGGAACAAACATTCGTGCTCATCACACAAACATGTGCCCTTACTGGGGATCGAACCCGGGACGCTAGCTTCGGAGGCAGGGTCACTACCAACTAGGCTAACCGCGACATCAAATGAATGAATGAGATTTGAGCCACCAATTAAGACTAACGCAAGATATACTTAATCAAACCCATCATCACCCCCTGTAATCCAACCCCACTAAACCGACTATTAACCAGCGCCCGCGCATAAGATCGCGCGTGCTAATCTTCGGCTTTAGAAAGCCGCGAAAGTCCACGCAGCGGCTGCGATAACGCAACAAATCCTCGACAATGCTCGCCACTGGCCATTTGTAGATGAATCTTGCTAGTAAAGTGCTGGAATTTTACAGAACATGGCTTTAACACTAATGGTCCGCGAGCCAGCAACAGATTTTCATGACCAATTCCCTCCCGGCGATACTTCGTAAAATGTTTCAGAGTTGTACAATGAAACCTCGTGAACGTCAGCTGCGGTTCCGTGGGTGGGTTGAGCAGTGGTAACCTCAGACGCACGTAGTATTTTTTTGAATTGATCGAATATTTATCAGATTTTAGCGAACCAAATATCTTGAAGGAAAAAAAGTCAGCTGACTATAAAGTTGTGGCTTATACGTCAGCTTTCATGTTCTCGTGACCAGCTGACGTATAATCCACCTCTTTGTAGTCATCCAACTTTTTTATTCTTCAAGATATTGGGTTAGCTTAGCTAACTTAGTTATAATCTGATACATTTTCGATCGGGAGGGAATAATAAAAAAAACGAGCTTTTGAAGTTACCACTGCTCAACCCACCCACGGGACCGCAGCTGATGTTCACGAGGCTCCATGATACAACTTTCTGAAGCATTTTACGAGTTATCGCCCGGGAGGAAATGATTGACGAAATTTGTACCTGGCTCGTGGACTATAATTATGCCGCTGATTAACCCCATTATACAAATTTTTATCAATTGGAAACTTTGGTATGTCTTTTATTTTCGTATTTAATGATTTCTTTTAATGGTCCACATAGTACAGTACAGTAGTAGTCAAAAATCAAAAAGCTATTACTCGAATGAAAAACCAAATAATTGTCATACTTAGTTTCTAACACTCGACTGCGGTGGGCGTTAGGGATGCACCAAGGCCTATACTGTTCGCGTCGCAGTATAAATCTTAGTAGTCTAATTGCAAATTTTCCATTACCAATCCGAATGCCACAAAGTAACCTTTACCGCTCCCATCAGCCTGCCCTTTTCCCTATCTTCATAATTATTTCTGCTGGGTTTCCTTCAATTATCGCCCGTGTGGTCTCATCTCTGGGGGTGAAAGGTCAGCCATGTAAGCTACGCGTCAGTGTAGACTTTAGTATTTGCAAGGTATTCATGATATTTTAACTCAATCGACATAACCGTATGTGGAATACTGTACAGTTTAACCATCTGTTTTCATAAACCCAATTATCTTGAGTAATCTTTTTATTTGACTGGTTATTCCATTAGGTCAAAACTCTTTACTCAGACATAGCCACTTTCGTCATGAGTTACATTTTATTATTTACAGGAACATGACATTTCTTTTCCCCATTTTCCATTTCCATTTAATTCTTTCTTACTGTATAAAACTCAAAAATTCATTCAGTTCCTGAACTATTTGTAACACTAACAAAACCACTACTACATCCTTTCTTTCTAAAATATTAAACGCCAGTAGTGGACCTATTTTCCTATTGCTATCACTGAGATGTCTCTTTATTGGTCATTTAAGCTATAACTTAATTAACAACTTTATCTCCAATCCGTGAAAGTAACGTTACTCGCGGCATAGCACCTTTCCTCGCGCCTGCCTGTGCGTTGAACGATTTTGCCAATTTCATCGTAAATATATTACCAACGAAATTATGTTGTATTTCTTAGCCCTAAGATTTAATTTACTTAAATTGTTTTAATGGACAATCCGTTCAGCCTTCCTTTATAGGAGATTTTAAATTATGTTAACGCTATCATTATAAGTTGGTTATAACATTATATTTAGGGTAAACGCTGTTGATATAAATTGAATTACTTTCACGTCCATGTCGAATAAAGTAGTTTGTCCTTAAAAGGTTTAATATCTTAATTAATAACATTTCAAGCAGTAAAATAGCAGTACTTGTGTATTACGGGGACAAGTGGATAGTAATAGTACATTGTGCATCTACGGCCGTAAGAAGGGGATAACTAACGAGAGTCTGTTAGAAGCCCGACGCCGATAGGCGAGGGCTTTTATGACTCGAGTTTGTTATCCCCTTACTGCCCGTGATACACACAATGCTTTTCATCACATTTGCGAGGAAATAAAATAAAAATTAGACAAAAAAAAGTATATATATTAATTTTATTCCCATTTTACGCCGTGAATTACCATCAGGTGGGTGTTCATAAACTGAGCGTACCTTGCGATCAGCGCGGGGCAGCTCCGCCGGCTTGCAGTCGCGCGCGCCGCCGGCTGCGGCTCCCGAGCAGCTCCGCCGACCTGGCGCACCTAACAGCCCGCGGGAGTTCGAAACCATACAAAATCCATAACTCCCTAGGGAGTTATGGATTTTGTATGGTTTATAACTCCCGCTGACGGCGGGGCCCGTAGAGGAGCTAAATCGGCTATAGCTGCTCTATACGCCTGCGTATAATAACACCCTTTCCGAGCAAGTGTGATGAAAAATCAATTAAAGTGTCGGGTGGTTTCATTACCTAAATTCACATTACACACACATCTTATTTTCTAGACTGGCCACAGCTGTGAGAACGAATAATCAGTGAATTAATCGTAGGATGAATCCATAGGGAACCAGTCGCCGAATAGTCGATAATGCCTATAATAACATTTGACCAATAGAACGGATCAGCAACATTGCTTTTGGGAAATCGAATAATGTGATTTAAGAACGAGAATATTGTACCAATGTCACGATGTTTTCAGCAGTGCGTCAAGTTATAAACAAATCAACACTTAGGTATATTTAATTATTCGTAACAAAGCTAGAGCTGTATAAAGAAAGAAGTATAGTTTAATACTGAAATAGGGTAAGGAAATTGCAAAACCCTTCTAGCAATTAGGTCATCGATAACCCCGATTAGTAAAAGCTCAGGTTAATCGTGTGGACCTGACTATAATTTACCATTATTAGAAGCATTATTAATACTTTGTATTAGGTTATCACCAGGGGAATAAATCTAGGCGTTCAGCGCTCGCGTGCGTTATCTTGATCTGAATTACCTGGGCTATAACTCAGGATTTATGTAATTACGCGATGGCTGCCTGTAATAAGGAGCGGAGTTAGGTTTTTAATTGAATAATATGCTGGTGAGTGGTATTGTTCAGGTTTGTCACAACCACAGTCAATTGAGCATCCTAACTACACTTCCAGTCTTGTAAGTATAGACTGCACACAACATTTCAATGTGCTAGTTAAATAATTAACAATCAGGTTTTCACTGATGATTCTTTAAGACACTAAATCCAAAAAAAAAAGATGCTTTATATGCTCTATTTTTTTTAAGTGAACAGTCGTCAAAACGTAATTTTTACGGACGATTCTAATTTGTCGCAAGATGGTTTTCAGTAGTACTTCTTACAAATAATTTCTATGCAATTCGTTATAAATTAAACACTGTATAAATCGTGAAAGTACGAGGAAACACTTTATCCTAGTGAAATAACGTACCAGGGTGCAGATTGAAAATGATAACAACGTTTAGTAACAACCTGTGTTTACCATGGAAAGCCCGACGCGACGCCTTGGCAAGCTCTTTTAGTACGGGTCTACGGGTAGTTCTACGGTCCCAATAGAACACACCAAAGCGAAGCAAATAATGCACGTTAAAAATAGAATTTCTTATCAAAAATTTGCATTGTAAGTTTTATTAATGACCGGTTTTCTAACAGTTCTAAAAATAACTAATTCCCGTCACTGTACTAGAACGAACCATTCCGTAACGTTTCTGCTCTTAGTACATTTAGTACAATACGCAGAGCGAGCAGCGACAGCGAAGCGATCCGATTGCCGACCGAACGGCATTCAAATTGGCTCTGTCCGAGTAAGATAGCAAGAAAGGAAACGGACCGCTCTTGTGCGTGAACTAAACATGCATATGCAATTGTACGGGAGCAAGCGAGAAGACGTAGTTTTGACGGGCCGTCCTGTCGGGAACAGACCATAGACAAGAACAAGCCCGCACAACTCTATTTTCTAATATGGATATGGGCAAAGAGTATAGTAATATTACCAAAAGGAATGGGTATGGGTATCAAAAATCTATGTCTAGCATCAAAACAAGTAGAATTTTGTCAGTGGCTTACTATGGCTTATAAGGAATTTTAAAATATATGTATTTTATTTACGTGGAAGGAAGATTTTATTACAAAACTTCGTAGTAATACCCATAATTGCAACTTGTGATACCCTTTTGTAATGCATGCTTCGCTGGTCTATATTCGTACCATTAATGAATGAGTTAGCTTATGCTATATTTCTTTAGGTATAATCTTCTAGAACGTTAATTATACCACCTCGCAATTATGTGCGTTTCTTAGACTCAGTAAATCTCAGTTTGTTCTCGTTTTTGTATCAGGCAATGGATGTTTTTTGTTACTGGTATATCTTTGCATCAATTTTGATGTTGATTTAGTAAGTTATGGGAAGGTTTTGTTGTATATAAACAATGTTTTGCGTTTATATGGGTTGTCTAAGGATTGTTTCACACGTACCACAACCACACCACGTCGCAGCGTTAAAATGTGGTCAAGCAGTGGTTACGTGTGAATAGTGTCGCTGCAGGTCGCACCTCACACGCGGTCGATAATGACTGCAAAATATTCGTTAAGTAAACTCTAAAATCAATAGTTCCAACGTTATATATTTCCTAGATAACGTATATTTAATGGTCAAAGCGTACCCCGATTTATAAACGGGAAAAAGCGCTAGGAAGATGATGAACGTATATTAAATGCTGAGTATCGATTTAGACTTAGCAAATACCTATTATTTTCTGCAATTAAAATAACTGAAAAATAGATCCTCTTGTAAGCAGTAAGAGACAGTCGCACTCTTCACTATCACTACCGGCTAGGATACTCTTCGGCCTACCTTATGTAACATTTTTGACAATCATAACAAAATAATTTCATAGGTTGACTAGCAAGGTCGGACCCTACAGTTAATATATCCGCTGTATTGTATTTATTTCCTGTCGCGCCTTAGCTAATTTACTTTTACGATTGCTTATCGATCTATCCAGAGGTTGACTGCCGATGTAAACATATCGATTGCTGATAGTATCGATTCTAGCTGACAGGTAAAAGCTACTGTGCTAGCTTAGATCATAGCGATAGTCATGAAAAGCCTATTCGTGCGTCTCTACTCAACTTATTTGCCCTCATTGATGTGTCAACCCTATAGCAATTCTTGGTATACGAGAAAGGATTTGCGAAAGTCAGCAGTGCTTATTGGAACAATAATAATCACAATATTATCGTTGCTGTTATAGTTTTGACCGGTGCCTTACAACAGTTTCGGTGACTAGTTTCCGTCATTGTGTTATCATTCGGCAGAAGGATTTTCACCTCTTCTACTATAAAAAAATATTAATAAACCTTTGACCGGTGCCTTACAACAGTTTCGGTGACTAGTTTCCGTCATTGTGTTGTCATTCGGAAGAAGGATTTTCACCTCTTCTACTATAAAAAAATATTAATAAATCTTTGACCGGTGCCTTACAACAGTTTCAGTGACTAGTTTCTGTCGTTGTGTTGTCATTCGGCAGAAGGATTTTCACCTCTTCTACTATAAAAAAATATTAATAAATCTTTGACCGGTGCCTTACAACAGTTTCGGTGACTAGTTTCCGTCATTGTGTTGTCATTCGACAGAAGGATTTTCACCTCTTTTACTATAAAAAAATATTAATAAATCTTTGACCGGTGCCTTACAACAGTTTCGGTGACTATTTTCCGTCATTGTGTTGTCATTCGGCAGAAGGATTTTCACCTCTTCTACTATACCTTTACTTACGTATTCTTTAGCAGACTCCTAAGGAATTTTATAGAAATTTGAGTATAGGGTGGGCCATAAAGTTTTGCAAATAGCAACACAAGTTTTTTTTAAACTATTAATTGTGCGGTGCAACAGGTAGAGGAAAATTAAACGCCATTTTGTATATTTTTGATCATGATGAAGCGTTTCACGGGAAAGCAACGTGGTTTTTGTGTTAAACGGTTTTAGGATTGAATACAGACTACGCCGTATAAGTGAGTTTCCTTAGCGTCAATTTAATCAAAGTAACTGGTTCAACAACGAATACTAAGCAAACGGAGCGGTTACGTACCAGAAGTGATGATAGAGTTCGCAAAATGTCGCAGGTTCAGTAATTGTCACCATCTTTTCCAATAATTGCGTAATTAGTTGCAGGAGTGCCAGCAACAAGACAGCTCATTTAAACACCGGTGTTTTTTAAAATTAGATTTTTTATACTTATTAATTATCATGTTTTTAAAGGTGCAAAAATGTATGGCCCAGCCTATAGATGAAGAGTCTTTACTCTTTTCTATCCGTGGCCCTGTGGGTTGATTAAATTGTTTTATTAAATACAAACAAAGTTAAGTGAAATTCGATATTCACGAAATCGTGAGCAAAACGAATATTTACTTAGCAACATTATTCTCAACTAAAGTCCTTTATGCAGCCTCATGGTAGAAGAGCAGTGTGCAGTAGCAACCCTGAACTCGTGCTGCACTGATCCGCAGCGGCGCACGCGCTGCTCCGTTTTAATCTCATAATTACCCTAATACCGCTACATTATAATTGTTAATAAAACGCATGGTGAACCAGCCACCGTAAGTAGGAATAAATGTTTCATTCAATCCGCTTTGTTACATGGTTATGTCATCTACTTAAACGTCTTTTACATTTTAATTGTTTATAGAGCATTAGGTAACATGGGATAATTTTTTACATTTTTGCAACTGACGGACTCGTCCATAATAAATAGCAGTACAATTTCCTTTGCTACGATTTTGCAGCCTCGTTACTTTTTGGAATGCTTGACATACACACGGCTTTACTCACGATTTATTGTCATAAATAGTCCGACATGTTTCGAACTCGTATGTAGTCCTGCTTCAGGGGTTGAGTGCGGTCGCGGTCAAAGGCGTACTCAAAAGCCGTGTGTATTTCAAGTATAAATAATGTTTCACGAAAGTTTTATTTTAACTAGCGTACCTTTTTTAAAATTTTATATCTATGTTATAGTTTAATCGTTATTTCTTACTATTCTTCCTGTTTATATGTCCATGCTTACCTGCTTATTTTCGTTGAACTCTGCACTTTCTCCGTATTTCTCTTTATTGTCATAAGCGTCACTGAGGCCCCACTGTGCAACTGTTTATGTTAATCTCTAACCTTAACATCCGTCGTGACTTCAGGATCGTTATTTTTAATTTCATCTTTGCTCTAAACCGTTATCTTAATTGCTGTGGAAATTGCTTATGACAGTTGATTAACTCTTTAAAATTACTCTGTTGATGGATCTGGTTTTAATAATAGTGCAGTCGTTTTGGTGTAGTTTGATAGCGGTTTGAAATATTTATTTTCTGTTGGAGTTACGTTAACCCCTAGAGCGAAAACTGTAATTCAAAAAATGTGAAACATATCTTTAACTATAGCTAACGAAGTTGAAAAGAAAACTATCACTAAGAAGACTTCGTTGGTTCATGAGTTATAGGCACCTAACTTGTTAAAACCTAGTATTCAGTAAAACGTGAATACCTAACCGTCTCACGTCCACAGCATTGATTGTGGCATATACTTTGTTAAAAAAGTAAGTGTTGGGTTTTACGGAATCCTACATTATGCATGGTGTGACATGCACTTGGCTGTTTTTTTTATGTTAAGAGGGTGGCAAACGAGCTGGCGGGTTACCTGATGGTAAGCAATCACCGCCGCCCATGGACACCCGCAACACCAGGGGAATCACGGATGCGTTGCCGGCCCATAGAGAAAGAAGTAGACTGACAAACAGGCAGACGGCCCACCTGATGGAAAGTGGTCACCGCCGCCCATGGACATCTGCAACACCAGAGACTGTCCCTACACTGGCAACGCAATGGCGTGCTGCCAATGCGTTGCGAGGATGAGGAATGGGGCTGGGATGGGGATGAGGGAATAGGCCTCCGGATCTCGTCAGTCACCGTACGAAACGCAATAGCAAGCTATTACTTTAAGCCGATATTCTGTGAGAGTGTGGTACTACCCCGGTCGAGCCGGCCCATTCGAACAATTATCATCTAGTGAGGATTACTGTTTGGCTCTACCACTACCAAAAATTAAAGTTTTGTTATTATAGATACTGTAGAATCTTTAAAGCCAATGACTTCAATAAACATGACATCATATAGCGCACTAATCATGTGTATAATTGTAGTGGTAGAATAAAATGTTGATTACAGGCCAAGGTTCCACTTTTTGCCGATTCAAACCAGTTGCCGCCCGTAATGGGAACAATCATGGCAAAGTTTATTTCTTCTGAAGAACGACTTGTCAATCCGAAGTCCTTTAATGGTGGCGCACGATTGTAATTATTGTTAGATCTGATGGGCTGTTGGGGTGACTCAGGATCACAAAAATTTATTTCAAACGTACCTTGCCCTTTTTATGGTCTTTTTGCAATTTGTAAGGCTTACTAGATTTTTACTAGCGGTTTCTTAAAGCCAAAATCAGTTGACTACAAAGTTTTAGCATAACGCTGTTATGAGGTAGAAGTCAAAAGACATATTACCTTCTCAGTCACGTCATGTTTGCCCTTCCGCGATTTGCATCCAACCTCCCGTTGCAAACATTTGAAAGGAGCTGCATAATGAAAATATCCACGGAGCTAGTTCTTGCGGTTGTCGTGACAGTGGCGGTATCTTTCGCGCCATCGTCGCATGTCCACTAGTTACTGCACTGTTAGCGTCGTAAACTATCACTCCGCACCCTGGCTGAAACGTAACCTCTCATCAACAATGTAAGACCAGGTGCTAAGCTGCTATTTGAGCTGTGAGGTTGCAAAAACCTTACCTCTTTTACGGTCTAAGCAATGATCTAACTGTTTCAGTTTCTCAAGCGCAGTTTGGGTCGAGGGCTCAATAAGGAAGTTTTCTGAAAAATTCTAATTAGTCCCGTCAGTTATATTATCAAAAAATATTGAACATGTATTTTTTGCTTGATCAAATCAATCAAAATTGACAAAGATAGCGCGCATCAAAGTTCGGGCGCGGGAAGTGTGCAAAGTCGTGACGTCACGCGAAACTTCAACGCATTATATCTTCATTTTTTGTTTAATCAACAAAAGAAAAAATAAGTGTTGAATATTTTTTTATAATGTAAATGACGCACTAGTTAGAATATTTCAGAAAACTTTCTTATTCCTGCAACGCTGTGTTTTTCGGAATATACGTGCGAAACTTTTTTGTTATTGACTTTTCTGAATGAATGAATGATTCTGAATTTGATTTTGATTATTTAAGTTTTGATAGGTGATTAATTATAATAACATATATTTATTATTCTAATTAAACAAAACATTTAATTTTGCGTGTGTGTGAAATTCCCAAACCGCACTGGGCCTGTGGGGACTAGGCTGATATGGTTATGTCTAAACCTCAACAATAAATAGTGCGTACACGCTGCGCTACGACAAAAATTACTTAACTTTTACCAGTAGCAGGTTGAATTGACATTCAATTGTTTCGAATATGATCAATTGTCCGACAGAAATTTACTTTTATTAGATAACTCGCTTTTGTTATCGTATGGAAATCATCGGGGTGTGATTTGTCACGGGTTTATTGATCAGTCTTGAGAGATTTATTGGTGAATTCAATTCACATACTTACATTGAAAGAATCTCATTCGATATTTATAAATACGTTTATGCAATAACTCTTCCTTTAAAGTTTTGGTGCATTGATTTTAGTTCTGCTTTTTGTATTTTGTGTGCAAAATATATTGTTGTACCCTATTTAGTTTTACCCTTGTTATAGAAAAACTTTTGAAAATTTATTCACAGTACTGTACCTGTCCTCACGTTTCAGTTCTGTCCAGCACAGACCATTCTAATCACGATCGTACTACTTATGCCCAACACTGCATTAACAGTCCGTATAACTTAATTACTTGCTCGAGTTCCCATAGATCATGATAGCTCCGGCGGCTGAGGAAATGTTTTAACTTGGCTCCCGTAGCCCTGTTCTTTAAAATAACTGCATTTGGATTGATATTGCTCTGTTTCACTCTTGAATTGTGTTAGAGTTGATAGAAAGAGACAAGACAAGTGAATTTTGAGTTTAGAAATGGTTAGGAAGTGGTCGTTGGTCGTGCCGTTTCTCAAACGATAGTCATGTAAATTCAAAGGCTTACTCAAAGCTTCCTTGTTCTTGGTTGGCTTATGTGAATGTTTCTTCGGGTAATGAGGATTCGTTGCTATGACTTAAATTTAGGTTTGTCATTTAAATCCTACTGTGTAATTTAGAAGCACTGAAAACATACGTTGTGAACCTAACTCTTCTGTAGTCTTAGAATGATTCAAAAACTCCACCCAAATATTAAAGTTGCCATTTTGATTCTGATTGTCCATTCAGATAAGATTATAGTTGTAATAATGCAATTCTTAAACATAGAAAGTGGCCTTTTGGTTCTGGTTTAATAGCTGCTACATTGACAACGAGGCATCTTCTACGGTAAGTTGGAACGACCGTTCTAAACTATAATCATGTATTTTACTGCTCAGCTTATACACTGTTGTTTGTCATCATACCAAATGACTATGTTTAACCTAACTTGACATCTCCATACGATGTCTTTACAGTTTATGACTTTAATGGTTAAGATGCTTGACAACTTAGTAAGTTCGGTTGTTTTTAACGGTTTCTCCTTATTTGTAATTCTTGTCTTCTTTCGTTATGGGTTTTACATGTTCGTTAAGAGATTAAATCTCTCTGAGTACAGTGAGCTTCAAAAACTTTTGTTTATTGCACCGTTTTAATGTCCAGTTATAAAGGCTTTTGGCGAAGTAAATTATCTAAGGATGACTGTAGTGTTAAAAATACTGTGAACGTTTTAAAATTATATAAAGCACGTGAGCGTGATTTCTGATGATAAAGAGAAACATGTAGAATACTAATCCTTCTAATATTGTTAATGCAAACGTTAGATATTTCAATAAAATGGATGTTCGTGACCTAATCACGTCTTAGTGACAGACAATTTCAGTTTAAATTGATGTATGTCTGAATCTGTCCTTTTATCAAAATTAATTTTAAAATTCGTCGCTAGCTTACAAAATATTACTGGTTCAGTGCAATTTAATTACATAACGAAACCTCCATTATTACTCTTGTGTATTTCAAAATATTTCTAGTGAAAAAGACAAACTTTTAAACTGGTTTTTGTTATCTAATCTTAGCTAAAGTTACCTGGAACAATGTTACCGTAAAAGTTAATTAAAAGACACTATTTAACACGTAACGGCGGGAAAGTTGCCCTATCGAGTAATGATTAAGCGGCGGTGTCGGACCCTGGTGTCGTAGGACAACATTATTCTACGACGCACTTAAATTACGCGCACTTGTTACATTCAATAATTATGTAGGTACTGGTTGGTCGACCTGCACGGCATCTATGTCTGTTCGGTCTCCCGAAACATATAGACATGCAGGATTGATCATTTCAACCAAGCGGTGGCGTTAATCGTCATTATGATCATCATCGGCGTATATACATCCCACTACTGGGCACTGTGCGGGTGCAATAACAGCCTTAAAGTACTTCTCAGATGTATGCAATGCAGGCTTTCTCACGAAGTGTTGACGCTGCCGGTGACGTTCACTGCTGGAAGTAGCCCCAAAAAACATCCAAACAACAACAGTCGCAAGCCTTCCGTGTCCTCCGGTCCGTGGTTTCCCTATTTGTGGACCACACCGTACCGCCCATCAGTTTCCCAAACTACTCGTATGTGCCCAGCCCATTCCAAATCGGTTTGCAAACACTTAGGGGCTTTGTCGGGATTGCTTCTGCTCTTCTCGGTAATAACTTATTTCTGATTCTTTCACATAAAGAAAATCTGAGCCTAACTCTCTTGAAAGGACTTTGAGTGACTTTAAAATGTCCATATGAGGGGATCACCTTTATTTTTACTTTGAAGGATGTTGACAGTTGTCAATTATTTCTGTGTGGGACGTTCACCGTACCATTAGATCCTGAGTAGAATATACTTCGCATTCACCGATAATTTATCGAAATAGGTAAAGTGTAGGGTGTAAAGTATGTCCTAGTCCTTTACATGGCACTTACGATACGAACACATGTTAATGTCACTGCCCGGGCGCAATGCTCAAGCAAGTGAAACTGACGCGGAATCGAGCGGGCGATAAATAACGCGTGCAGCGATAATTCATTTCGAGACACGCCTCGTTGTACGTACATTGTTCGAGTTGCGACACCGCGATTATGGTATCGAAATGTGTGGTCCCGACTTAAGAGCTATTCTTTATTGACGAACCATTGGCGGGAAAACCATACCAAAATAAATTTGGCTCCGTAAAGTACGTCCGTACTTCCTACCCACAGACCAAATATCCTAAAGACACCTTACACTTACACTAGCAAATAAAGCTGCCAAACTTATGGGCGCGCGGGGTTTTTAGCGCTGTGATTGGTGCGTTTGCGGCAATGCACTTATGGATATATGGTCTGTGTTCCTGCCTCCCGCTTTACTTCCACGTCAATACAATACAATTGATATACACCGGAACAAAATTCAGTGCAATAGTAGCCTATTCCCTGTCGCTAGGCGCTGTCCCGAACAACCCGCTCTGGCTTCACAGAAAACCAGCGCCGTTAGCACCACCATGCTAGCTGTATTGCTGAGTGGAGATCATTTCGGCTCACATCACACTCTTGTCATCACTGTATTATATTTTACCATTTATTACTAAGCTGTGTTGATGTTTTCGCCGAATATTTTTTTTTCTATTCTATTCTATTCTATTCTAGTAGTCTGATCCGTCGTGCAGAGGGTCTCTGGTTCAAATCCCGGCCTGCACCCCTGAGATTTTCGGATCTCATGTGCGGTTGATTTTGATATTTACCACGAGCATTCCGGTGAAGGAAAACACCGTGCGGAAATCTGCACATATCTGTGTAGTAATTTAAAAATGTGTGTGAAGTTCCCAATCCGCACTGGGCCCGTGCGGGGACTACTGCGCAGTCGCTATCACAATGGGAGAAGGCCTATGCCCTGTAGTGGGACGTATATAAGCTGATAATGATGATTTGTAACATTTCGATTCAGACGTCTTTTTTCCTTTTCAATTTCTTTTTCGTGTTTCGAATTTCGAATTTGTCGCTTTTCGTGTGCTCTCGAATTAGTAAAGCATCTACGTTGAACACTATTACTAGCTAAATACTAGAACCTGTGACAAGTTACCTATCAAACTAGGTCACCAGTGCGGTGTTCCTTATGCATCAAACAGTTATTATTGTGAATACCAAGGATTATCATTGAGCCACTTACGTGTAAGTAGACCATAATACAAAGCCTACCCAAACGTCCCATCCACATCATTACCATAGTACCTATCTTAGCCACTTACGTGTAAGTAGACCATAATACAAAGCCTACCCAAACGTCCCATCCACATCATTACCATAGTTCCTATCTTAGCCACTTACGTGTAAGTAGACCATAATACAAAGCCTACTCAAACCCATCTACATCATTACCATAGTATCTTAGTATCTTATCCATATTTATAAGTGTTTTTTATAATATTGTTACAGAGTGCCTCCTATTTTACAATATGGACAGCAAATACCCCATTACTCGTTGTTTCTTTCTGTTACTGCTGTCTCCATCCACCCTCACCGATCCAATCAGAGTCTCTACGTGCCAGATTATGAATATGATGATTTTTAATTGATGTGTTACCAGTCTCTAGCCGAGTGACATAGTTTTTTGGTGTATTCAAAACACACAGACTATTTTTCTATTCTTCCAGTTTCCAAATCTAATCGGCTGTTTTCTAATTTGACAGAATGTTACAAAATAATAGTCGATACTTTTTAGTTCATATTGAAATCATGATTTATGGTATTATGATGATTATGTAAGTGCAAATCAATTTATTGTTTTGAGTGGGATGATAAGGTAAACGTTTTTATTAATTCAGTTATTGTATCAGTGTAACGTTTTGCAATAGTTTTGAGGTCTAAGATATCCCAAATTTAGCAAATTTTCTGTCGTTATAAAAGTCACATGTCTTTAATAATCTTAAGGCCACGTTTAGCAAAAAAGGAACAATTAATCCTACCATAAGCAAAACTATAAATTGGCAGAGCAGTTCAAACGCTGCTATACAATTCCATACATGTCTTAGTATGAAATAGCACAAAATAATAATAATAAATTGACACAACTTTGAATGGCATACCGAGATCGTGTGTGATAAATAAGTCCTTAAATTGAATCCTAAAATACAACATTCGGAATTCAAAATCTATATATATATATAAAATTTGAGGTGTGTGTCCCTATATTTCACTTTGCAGCCAAAACTACATATCGCAGACGCATAGTATTTGTATGTGGCAATAGGTACAAGGCTCCCATCGTGCACTATGGTGGTTGCAAGTCAATATCTATAAGGGTGGGAAAAAAGTCAGCTTCAAAAATGTGAGACTATCATTGATCTGAAATGATCGTGATTGTTCTAAAGAATTTTTAGAATTATCTGGAAAGTTCTAAAATATATGCCTAGATTCTAATTATACGAGAATGTTCTAGAAAATTATAAAATTATCTAGACATCTATATATCTATATCTATATATGTAGAAAATGCTAATGTTAGTTTGTAAAAACTGTTTATGCACCAGAACACAAAACAGTGAATGTAGTGTATAAGAATGTATTTCAATAAAAATTTTAGGTTTATATAGATTGATTTAAGGTACTTTACAATATTAATGTATACTTAGTCATATCTATTTGTATAAAAATAAGAAACGACAATAAATTGATTAGAAACAAAAAAGTGTTTTTTTCTATAAAAAAATTTGAAGTAACCTTAAATAGATTACACGGGAAATAATCTACAGCAAACGCTACACCAGATGCGTAAAATTTACTCTACGTGTTAATTCTCCATTTAAAGCTCAGGGACTCTTATGGAGATTTTACACGTGGAGTAAATTTTACTCCAATTTTACTCCATCTGGTGTAGCGTTTGCTGTAGATTATTTTCCGTGTATTAATTTATATTAACTGCACTCTTACAAATGACCCAGCGAAGCGGGTATCTATAGCTATCTATATATATAAAAATGAATTGCTGTTCGTTAGTCTCACTAAAACTCGAGAACGGCTGAACGGATTTATTTTATCTTAGTCTTGAAATGTTCGTGGAGGTCTAGGGAAGGTTTAAAAGTACATAGGTTACTTAAATTATTATTCTTCGCAGACGAAGTCGCGGGCACCAGCTAGTATTATGTATTTTGGCAGTAGGGTACACGAGCTGCTTTCACATGTCAGATCTGAATGTACCATTCAAACCCCGACCCAAGAAGACGTTTGTTTTAAGAAGGTTAAAACCTTTTTATTGTATTTTACAATAAGATAGGTATTGCAAAAATGACATGCACACAAACATTGCCAAATAACGTATTTATAATAACGTATCATGACCACAAAGAAGTACAGTTTCACAACTGATGCTTATCTCCCCGGACCAATAAGGTCATAACTAATCAGTCCATCGATCGATTTCAATCGAAGGGTTTGTTTAATGGAATTCTTTGTTCCTTAATCTGCGACTGCGTCTGCGCATGGGTTTTATCTGATATTTGTTTGATAATTACTTCTATTGTTGCAGGTATGTTACTCAATTCTTCTGTTGCGGAGTCTGTAAGTGGATTTTCTATTTAGACATAGTTGATAGTAATCTGAAATATCGTTTAATATGGGGGTCACCCATTTGACATGTTTACTAGTTACGTCTTAATAAAACTAAAAAACAATTTCGAACTGTCAACATGAATAGGGAAACAAAGGTTTTATTAAAAATACCCATTTGCTTCCATCCGTTGGGGATCTTTTGAGTAGATATGTCTCACGCTGGCCAACCAACACAAACTTTTCAAATTATACGTATTACATAGTAACGTTTAAATTGCACGTAACCAATTAAATAACATTATGGCGAAATGTTAATGGCGCCAAAAACAACATGCAACGAATTGTGTAGAACAATGAAAGTATTGTGGCAGCCATTATTGTTTTAGCACTTAGGTAGCTGTGCTATGATCGTCCCACTTTGATAAGGAGATCTTAATTCACCACCTTAGCAAACCTATCATATTATGTTATCATTCGTCGTGCATCTGCTTAATGGTATCACGACGCAGGCTAGACAATACAAAATGTAACAAGGTAAGAAAGGAATATGTATTACCATTACCATTTCCATCTGTTCTTTTGCGCGCCAGGTTCATAAAGAAAATGTTTTAAGTACCATACTTTTTTACAAATAACATGATAGTTTTCTTAGACGCATTAATCTTAATCAATGTATTTATTTTTATCTCTACAATGGTATACGATATAATCAATGTACATCGTTTCTCCAAGAGTAGCTGACGTGTTGTCAACATTCAAATGATGCCAATGAGTCCAATAGAAGAAGCGATATATTAGATGCTTTATTACAACCATGATAAAAGGTTGATTAATGCAAATGGCTTTATCTCGCAAATTAAAATCTCATTTATGTTTCATTTGTTCGCCTGTATTGTTATACTATAAATAATTCACTTGTCCAAATTAGATGCAAATGAATTCTAATTAGTGTATATTTAAACAAAGAATAATGAATGAATCGTAGTTGCACGACATGATATGATTTGCATGTAATTGAAGGGCCTACATACAAATTGTTTTCGTCTATTTTGTAACTTGACTGTTAGTCATTATCTATCTACCTTGTGTGCAACCACTTTATTACACCATGAATCATTTTATTGACTGATTATCTCGTGGCAGCATTAACGAACGATGTTAGCAAACCTTAAGAGATGTTGAGTACTACAGTGACAATTCTTTCAGGTTCATTTCTGTACGGTTATTACTGATCAGAATTTTCGCTGTCTGTGAATTGAAATCTAACTTTTGTTTATTTATTATCTTACGTAATAGGACTTGATTATGACGGAAGTTAAAAAAAAGACAAATCAATTTATCAACCGTTCTGTGATCTCAACACCATTTCCAATTCGCCCGTCATTCCCGCACTATATTTCATCACCATCATTTGCCATGCTAAAACGAGCTCATTTAACTCCATTGATAACTCTGACGACAACTTGACAACGATCGACCTCATCAATGATAAATCATCGTGACCTAGGATGTCAGGTTGACTTCGTCGTAACGGATTCAATCTAGTTGTCAACCGTCAACTCCTTGAGCTTTACCTGGTTACCTGTTTACCGTTATTGATAAATCGGATTGAATTGCATGAGTCAATGACTAAAATAAAAATAACAAGTAGTAAAGCTGTTATATTGGCTCATAGGATTTGAAAACTATTCTCAAAATTCATATGGATGATGAAAATAGGCTTCAAGTGAGTATTTCCGTCTGTGAAATTTCTTAACCGAATATCGTATCAGTTTTCATCTAAGAACAGCTAGCAAACTACGCGTTTTTTTTTTAAGTATTTCGTATTCCAGCGTGCGACGTGAGTTCGATTTCGAACTGACAATAAACCTTCTCCTTGAAATTGTTGTTAATTACAGCTTAGCTTACATTTCATTCACCAATTATATGAATTTTCTTAGATTTCTTATTTAACTATCAGGCAACATGGAGCGGAAAGCTCGCCGTTGATAAACCTACTTTGAATCGCTTGAATAATTCATATGTACAAACGGTTGACGTTTATCAATAACGTGAGTAATCCGGGATCAACCGTTAAACCCGTGTTTACCCGCTAGCTTTTATTACCGGATACATAATCCCTAATGCCAGTTATTAGGCTTAGTGCAAACTGTAGACATATAGGGAAACTATTATATTTTCCTAATGGTGTAACATTTAGTTTGTGTGTTTATGCAGGAATGGTTTAATTCAGTATTCATCAAATGGGCTCTTGATATGACCTTATGTATATCACTTTTATCAATACTATCACGATTGATATATCGGTTACATATGACGTTAATACCTTTCATATTCTTTATATATGGTTATTCAGTTCCTAATAATCCTCTCACCTTGCCTTTATTATCACAAAATAGTCTTGCTCATTCCACCTTCTCTTCAGCATTTTTGCGTTGTTTGTTATTTTTTCGTCCCATTTCTGTTAAAATAAGAGGATGGAATTATTTTGCAATAATCTCAATTCTCTCTCTTTTCTCTAGCACGAAGACCTATCCTTTGTTACCCTTTCGAATTTTTACTTCATATCTCTTGCAACGTGAGGAAGTTCTGTTACTTCGTCCATTTCGGTTTCAGCTTCCCCGTATTCCATATTATATCTTTCAATACTTATATCACCCCCTTGCCCCGTCACGAGTGACTGCGAACGCGTCCGTCCGTTACGCTCGCGACAGTCGATAATGCAATCGATCGCAGCCGGCTTTGTTTTTGACAAATCCACTGGAAACCGTTAAATTGTTGGACGGAAGTTGACACTTTCTTAATCCTTAGTATTGAGCACAAAGGCATGAAATTTGAATAAAAGTATTCAAGTTCCTAAGAGAGAAACGGGTTTCATTCAAATCTTCTCCGTAAAATAATATTCCGGGCAGAAATGCGAGATCCATTTTCTTACTCTGCTTGAGATACGTAGGTATCTCAAGTTCAATATACTAAAGAAATTAACTTTTTGTTATATCGTTCTTCGCCTAGTAACGAGTGAAAGCTTGACGTGCGTGCGCGAAGCAATAAAAATCTATATCGACAAATGACAACGCATGAGCAGCCCTTTGTATGTAACCTTTAATTTTCCGAATTTTATGGCACAATGATGATGTAGTTTAGTACTTGCACCTGTCGTAACTATTGCGCCAGCACACCCACAGTTGTCGGCACGGGTGGCTTCACACGTTACGACTCTGCCCCAGGGCGCCTTGCAACGATCGTTTGTGAACTATGAAAATCATGGAATTCTTACGTCAACTAAATGGACATGATTTGATACAGTGTTTGAGGAAATCTTGATAACGTAGTTAGGTACCTACTGAAGTATACATTTGCTTTTCCGTGTTGGGTAGGAATAGATAGACTTTCGAATGGTCCAATAAAGTAGAATAGTATTTATTTATAACTGGCCCGAAAACTGGTAAGATTACTTACACCTTAGGCGAAATTATCGAAGGAAACGAAAAAACTTAAGGTCGTCCGTCAACGTATAAAATGCAGTGCAGTTTAGACAACCCAAGATGGTTAAGAGAGGCATATTGCCAAGCAGTAATATATAAAGATGTTTGTGGAGATTTTTCCCGTCGAGTAAGTACTTAAAATGAGAAGTAATGCACTTATCGATATAAACACATCTACAACCTAATAACAATGATGAAGTAAGCGTATCTAATATTATTCCGAGAGTTAATGCAAGTAATAGCACCTATATATTGTCAATAATTAGGCAACGTTGGTTTGTACGTGGGAGAGCGTGGGCACGTTGCAACAGAGATGCATCTTCCGACTCCCTTGATTCAACTGACTTATATGTTTAGTTCGATAAAGTTTCACTTCAACTTTATAATTTCGTCGTGATTTGCGACTTCAGCTATTTTGGGCATTTGGGTATTAAACCTTCCATGTTCCAAATTTACAACCGCATTGAATTATTAATGCAGTATTTGATTTGAAGGCTGTAAAGATGTAAACGTTAAAATAATCTTGCACGAAGGTGAATCTCATAATTTCGTAACTGTACCTACTTTAGAAAAACTCGGTTGGTCTAGTGATGACCAATTTCCTTTACGCAACCGTCTATAAGTATTGGCGTGTGCCCAAAGTCAACATGATTCAGTCAGGACAAACTAGAACTCGTCCAATAAGAAACTGGATTCGGAGAATTTTTCTGTAATTTTGGCTCATGTCCACTCTTATTGAGTAACCATCAAAAATGAAATATCACTTCCGATATGCTTTGATGAACCGCAAACATGCTGCGTTTTTTTTAATTGTGTATGAGCATTTGGCACACCCAATTCGTTTCTTTTACAGTTATGATTGACGTCATCTTTCTAAAGTTTGAAGTGTGTTGTTTTAAAACACTGGCTTGAACTCATGTTAGAAACCATTACGCAGCGGTTTCTAAATCTAGGTATAGACATAATTTTGACAGCTTCTTCTATTCGAATTTGTTTTAATTGTAGTGTTGCACTTGCCCATATATATATAGAAATTATGTGTAGGGCATATATTTTCCTATGTATTGTATTGATATGGTACGGGTGAATTATGCTGGCTGGAAGATCAGCAGTTGAAGAGATAATCCGATTTGGAAGGTTTGTTTCCTAGCGGAAAGTAATTTGAGCGAGTGGGAATTGCGGGTGAGATGATATGATACGAAGAGTACTATTATCTTCGGGTACTGCACACAAGCGTTTTGCTCCCTATTCTGTCATTTCACTTCAATCGCCGATAAAAGTTCGGATAATTTCGGTGTCTTCCTTGCGTCACTTGCTATGCACGCGTCAACGATCGAACCTTTACACCGAACTCGACATTCGGCCGGGTAGTCTAAAAGAAACTGTACTTAGTGTTTTTCAAGTCATATTAGACCCTGGTTGCCTTTCCTATCTCACAAGTAGTTGATAGTTAAAACATTTTAAGCGCGCCATCGTTATGTTACTTTATTATTTTAAGTTTTCTAGCTAGGTTTACGATAATTGAACTAAGGTAACGAAGATTACATCCGTAATCTCCCGTGTTCAATCTATTATTCGTTTGGCACATCCAATATCTATCTGCCATAATACGGAAATGCGCCTACGCAACGCGTTCGGACCGGGAAGCGGCGAGTAATTGTAACTCGATATAAATGAAGAGATAACGTCCATTGGGCCGCTTAAGGAAGGATAGTGACTGTTTGATATATTGCCCCGTTGTTTAAGGATTAATGTAGATTTACGGTCCCTGAGAGCCTTAATGGATTTTGAATTAGCTCTCGTAACTTGACTTTCGTACGTTGCAAAAGGTGTTATTCTTGCAGCATCAAATATTGACATCAATGATTATGCACACTTATTAATTTTCAGGACAAAGTACTCAAAGTCAGATTAATAATAAGGTATACTTATTATTAATCTGACTTTGAGTACCGATCGATTTTATTGGAATGGTGACAAAACATCGTGGTGTACGTCACGAAGGTAAAATTATCCATCTAGAAATTTAATTTTTCATTGTTACTTCTTTCGTAATCCCTTTTTGGGGCTAGGGATGTCGGTTCAGATATTCCCAATTCTCACACTACTTGACTATTTTTGACGTCATGTACTAAATTAGTTTGCTTTTTCCTACGGGTCTTCTCTTATCCAGACCATGTCTGTAAATGCTTAACGGCGCTCAGCCGCTCATATAAGGCCTGCACAAGCGCTGACCATGTGAGGCCTGAATAACTATTCCCTTTGTTGCATGCTAAATTCGTTTCATGCCCTCTACAATTGCTCAGAAAAATGGTTTCGCATGCCCTTTCTTGAACTATTTTTGTATTGAGATTTACCTGCCTTGTATGCAAACATTCTTAATTGTCAGTCCTCATTTTTATTTCTACAGCCCTTTCATTAAATTGCGCACGAATTTTTCATTTTCATTGCCCGACGTTTATAAAGACGAGTATCTTTAACGATTAAGGATTTTTCTTGTTATTTAAAACAAGTTTCTTTCACACATGGATTACATAAAAAACCTATCACTTTCGACTCAAGTCGGAACCTGCATTACTCAACGCGAGGGACCAACCGTTTTTCCATTAAAAAACAATTATACCCTTTCCTTTAGGCAATGGCGCAAGCGCAGAAGCTCTCACAAAAGGCGTTCATCTTCTCATCTTCTATGCATTCATTGTTAGTTTCTTATTGACTGGACCCATTATTTGGTAAAGAGGAACGTGACGAAAAATCACACGTGGAGAAAGAAATCGATCGGAACGTGATGCTCGAATTCGTTTTATTAGTAAATCTATACTGGCTTTCCTTCCAGTAATATTACGAGTATAATGTTATTTATAAACTTGTAACGATTTGGTTCCTAAACTTCCTAAACTAAACCTAAACTAGACATCCACCTGTTAACTTACATTTTGTAACTTGCATAATCTGCCCAGAAAGAAATCTTACTCCCAATGTATTGAGTACGCACTTATTACCCTTGACAATCTAATGATTATCTCGTCATGTGTATCTTTAAGCCTATTACTTTGATTTGGATCTTGCATGGCAATCAGTGCCTCTTAATGTAATCCCACTGCATCTATATCGAAAATAGAAAAGTCCCTAATGGCGTACTTGTAAGAAGGGCCGAGTGAAAGTCGGTATTTCGTAAATCAGTCCGTCCATTGTCAGTGTCGATCCAGATTCGTCTGTACATCAATCTTTTCTATTGAGAGGTCTATTTTTGCTCTCTAAGAAAGTACCTATTTACTGGTATACATAGTTTTGTTATTAATTTCACTAGCAACGGAGACTTAATCTAATCAACTTAGGTTTAATGGTCTTTAATCTAAAGATTGCCAAGAAATAACTGTCCTTATTTGTACGCTTAATCTAGCTATCAGAACTTGTTACACTTGCCTAGATGATGAACTAGTTCTGCAAGTATCATCGTTTTTATCCAGTTTTCTATTTAAAAGTAAGTCGCGGAGAAACTTAAATTATTCCTTTGTCGCATTACTCAAACTTAGTCTGGACTAACTTAACAGTTTTGCGATTACGTAAGGAACAATGCTGATAAAGCATAATGCTATTACAGTAGTTGTCATATTTGTCGCGGTACAAACCGATGTTCCCATATTCATATAGAATAGAGCGGAGAAAGTACACATCCGATGACCAATTACACATCTCTGAGACTGTCGCGATTCTTTCTCCAGCAATAACTCCACGCAACATTTCTTCGCCCGTATTGTCGGAGAAAATGCATTTTTTCTTATGCAATATTTTATTAAATTCAAATGATTTGACTCTTTCATTGTTTGCTAAGTGTTCAGTCGCGATTCGGAGGCACTTACGCAATGCTACATGAATACAAATGACCTTTTTCCGTTTTTCGATTTGCTCCGTGTTTTTTTGCTTGTTTTGGAACTGCTCGAATGTTCGATTCAGTCGATTAAAGCACTTCCTTAGAAGCTATTCTTATTTTTCTGCTGTTGTTACATGTTTTGACGGCGGATGTGTGTTCTAATACCATTCCTATTAGGTTGTGAATGCGTTAACATAACTTGTTATTAATGTGATGTATTCGACGACAAACCACTCACAGAATGGTAGTGAGTGAAATGTTTTTATGTCATTATCCATAATAGGTATTATGTAAGTGTCTTTAGGTTACATGTAATTATGCAGATGCATGCCGATGATTACATGTTGTTCTTTTGGAAATTGTTTATCGTCTCTATATGCATGTATGTACATATATTCTTCATATTGTTAATATTTCTCATTGAAAAACTAGTAACAGTACCAAACAACAATTATTCCCTTTTAAACCTTTCTTACCAGAATAAAACTACCACGCCACTATTGACTTCTGATGAGATTGATAAGAAATCATTTTCAGTAGGTGCTGTTACGAATTGAGGTCAGCTTTTAGCGTTTAGCCACTTATTGCAATCATGGCAAGTGTAGCCATAGTAGGTATCTCTAATTGGAATATTATTCGGTTTTTTTTTCTACCTTCAATAAATATCAGCATTGAAAAGGGTTTGTAATTAGTGATTTTAGTGAGGATCAGGATTAAGATGACCTTGAGCAGGGCGGCGGATTATTATTGCTGCTGTCTCGCTTTCTCTACGGTAAGTACTTGTTAATTATTACAGATTCCGAGAATGCTCGGTCACACAGCACTTCCTCTAACGAACTTGTCCCGCGCCCTGTTCCGCCTGGACGCATGTTCGGTTCACAACAAAAATAGAAGTCCAAAACCGAACCATTCGACACAAGAAAAAAGCCCTGCCAAATACACAAAAAAACACTCGCTCCATTCCTTTCTGACTAATGCCCGGTGACTATTCACGTCGCTGTAAAGTTTATCCTGCGATAAAACTTGGTGCAAGAATTGCGGCCGTCTCTTTTCATCGTGGTAATATTGTGGGTGGTGAGGGAGACGGAATAGTAGGGCGCACGCCGCGTGGCCGTTGGTGTGGCGTTTGAAACGGATGGGAACAGTTTGCAAGACGCCGGCCGCGCGCACGGCCGACTCACGCAGACCGTCCGTTGCGCTCAAACCGCGAATTTATTACAACTTTTTATATACCTTTACAGTCTAATGATCAGACAGTGCCTTATCATTAATGGATGTGCGAGTGTTTGCATGGATTAACAACTTTGAAGAACTAAAACTACACCGAAAGTGACGGCGCGTGTGGATTTTTGTGGGATCTTGCGTTTGTGTCCTTTTGGTTAGAATTTAATTTTGCAATTGACTTAACATTTGTCTTTCCTTAGTCTTGGGGGCTTTGTTGACTGCGGCTTGGGGAAGCTGGAGCATGTTTCGACCCGTATATTGGCACGAGCCTTTAATAATAATAGTGCACCAAACCAGTTTGCGAGTGTTTCGCCTGTGGTTATCCTGACTTACATATGCGGGCGCCTTTGTCGCAAACGAAATTCAAGACATTTGTATGCGATGATATAGGTACACTTTGAAAAGGAAATAGCTTTGTTTCATATTCATTACTGTCTAGGACAATGGTTTCTCGATCGCTTTTATCACTTGGATGACACATGATATCAAATTAATCTTCCTTATCTGTCATCGTTGCCGACACTTCCACACTATTTTTAATGTTCGATATCACTTTCCATATTTCTTTCTTATCTGTTACTAATCTGACTGAAACACCTTGACCGTATAACACTGTACCGATGCAGACTGACTTTCCATTGCGAGGTCAGACGAATCCTTTTAAAGCTTGACTGGGCAATTAACATAAATCTAGTCGTTCACAAATTGACATCAGGGCAGTAACCTATAAATCGGATAATGAAGAAAAAGGGTGAGATAGCTTAAATAGAACTAGCTGTTAACACTAAATTACTGTCTGAAGAAGTAGTAATTAATTGCGGTTAACTGCACGTATTATAAACAGCGCGTCCGTCGCGTGGGCAGGTCTAGCGCCGCTTATATACGAAGACGCTTCTTTAATTGCGTCTAAGGGCAGTATCGTTGTTTCAGCGCCTGCGCCGTGAGCCGTAAATCTCGCCAGTCTCCGTGCATCTGTCATCCGTACTTTATCTGTAACGATCTCGTTAAATCGCCTCCAGAATCCGCTCGTGGACTTGCCACTTGTTGCACGCTCGACTTCACTTAAACGTGACTCCATTCGGTTTTTTACTGCCAGCGTGACTTCGCTTTATCTAACTAAATCCGCGATCAAAATTGCACAATTCTACTTTAGCAATAGAGCTTTTCGTATGTTTGCTATTACTGGTTGGTTCTGGACTGTTAATAATCTGGTATTTCCTCTAGAGTCATATGCGTGAATAAACGAGTGTCATACCTACCTTACGGGAGTTACGTAACTGAAGTATGGCAGGCTTCCAAAACAGTCAACTCTTAAAATTACTTCATGAAAGAAAATGAAGGTTGAGTGAACTTTGCAGACGGAACGTCTACCGATAATTAGTTATGTAAAGCAAGTGACGTTGTTGTCAATAACTTGATGATTGATACAATAACGGTCGACTGGTACTACCTAAGTTATTAGAATAATTAAATTTGCAAGTTGTTGACGAGTCACCTTGCGTATGAAACCACAAATTAGTGTTTACAGCATGTTGCGGCTGGCTATTTTCTGCTCAGTCAGTTATGTTTCTGATCGTTAACTTTCAAGGGTTATTGTTATTATACTAATCTTGTATGCGTGATTTAAATGATGTAAATAGGTACATGCTTTTTTGAACAATACCGAACAGCACTGCACGAATGCCTTTGAACAGTAATTTCGTATTATTTAACGAACTTAATGATCAGCGCAACAGGATGTGAGAGGCTCATAGGTAGAAAACTGAATAGTTTTTTCATGATATCTCGTTTGTTTTGACTTTTTCCATTAGCGTCATTGATTTTGTCTTTCGCATTTTAATTATCAATAATTATACTTAAAACCGACGATATACCTATCGACGAGGTTCTCGACTTTACAACAGCGCATGAAAATATTTTTTTAAGAAGGTACCTACCTGTATTCTATTTTTTGTCACGATATCAATAGGAACATCATAGCATTAATGTCCACTATGTTCAGTTACTCAAAAGGGATGATAAAATTTTATTGCTTCACAATTCTAAACATTATTAGATACAATTTAACTTTCTAACAATTTATTGGCCATTCATCGTATTGTTGCATTGACTGTTACACGAATTGAATGCTCGCATGATTTCCATAACTTACTTTATGGGTTCTCTTTATCTCTACTCCAAAAAGACACAAGTAACATTCCATAAATTTTAGTCGAACCAACGAACATTCAAAACAAGTGATCCAAGTGCTCTTAAATAAAACAAGTACAAATAAGAAAACATCAATTATTCTTAAACAAATACTGTTATACAATAAAAGGAGATTAGTTTTTGGATTTCTACAAAATTTAATCACACTGGGGATCACTGCCGCCGCAGTTCTAGAGCATTCTACGTTTCGCCAGATGATACAAGCATATAGGTGAGTACAATAAAATATTTACACAATATTACGGAAAACTGTAATCATCACAGGTATTACCCGATACGTAACATTATTTCCCGCATAAGGCATAACTTATAAAAGTAAAATAGGTATTCTTCTAAAGTTAATTGCATCTTGAAAATTCGTTCCGCTTTGATCGTTGTCGTCGGCAGCAATTGGTGGATTGTTTACAGTAGGTACCTAATTTAAAAAATCATCCATCGTATCGAATGAAGAGAAAGAAGCAAGTAGACCAAAATATTCAGACAGTAAAATTTGGAGAGCGTGATTAAAGAAAACCGGATAAGTGCGAGTTAAACTCGCGTTTAGAGGGTTCCGTGATTATATAAAATTTCCTATGTTACTGTAAATACCATAGACTTATAGGTTTTCCTGTAATCTGTAGTTAATTAACTATATATGTATATGTATTTGTTCCTAACCAGGTGAATTTTCCAGGTAAGGTCAATTTTCGCATATCTTCTTAAATAACATCAAAACCATTTAACTTAAAATTATAAAAAAATATATATTTAAGATCCTCATAATGAGCCCTTTCATTTGATATGTCACATGCCATAGTCCGCAAAACTTTTTTTATTTTTATTTTCTAATTTATCCCCCAAAAGTAGCCCCATGTTTAAAATTCAATTATTTACGTTACACGTCCATGTTGCGGTCACCGACTTACATACCTATGTATACCAAAGTTCAACTCAACCGGTCCAGCAGTTTCGGAGCAAATTGGCTGTAACAGATGGACAAACAGACAGACACACGAGTGATCCTGTAAGGGTTCCGTTTTTCCTTTTGAGGTACAGATTCCTAAAAAGTACGGTTTTTATAGTAAGAGGGGGGCAAACGAGCAGGCGGGTTACCTGATGGTAAGCAATCAACCGCCGCCCATTGACACCCGCCTAAAACGATTTCGAATCTACGCTTACCGAAATTCGTTCTGATACGATTATTACTTTCCGAATGGTCGGCCCTTGAGTTTACGAGTGATTGCACATACTGAAAAGGTATACCTGGTTCGTTATAAAACTGTTTATTGGCTGTTTTACTATTCGATTTGCAATGAACTTCCAGAGATTGCTGCCTTACTAACCTAGTGACCTCACGCATTTTACGACTGCTATTTAGAAAAAGATTTACTACAACGCTCGTTGGGTTGTCAGTAGGTAACATTTTGATCGTAATAACTGTTTTGGGAGCTAGTTTTAAAAAGATTGGCAGTCTTGTTATACAAGTAGCCAATTATTTTGAAAGTGCAATTACTAGGAACTAAACAAGCTGCATGTAACAATATATATATGGAAATTTAATTAATTCCGGTTTACTGAACTAAGTTCATTCACATAACGAGGCCTCCTTTTTGTTTCGCTACTTATTAAATCGAGAAGCTTGCGTTTATATCATTTGTCATTTGAATATGCGTTAAAAAATTTCATTCTATAGTAATGTTGCACCGTGTTTTATTACTATAATTTTCTTCGAAAGCTTATTACCTATATACATAAACATTTCCATGCTTCATAGTCCTCTTGAAACCCCTGTCCTATCTTAATTATTATCATCAGTTTGTTCATCAATTTCCTCATTTTCCTAAGCAGCGGCTACGTTTGCGCGGGCGCAGGTTTCGGCGCGTCCGGTTGCCGCAACGCTCTCTTCACGCCCCAGTTCCGCTCGTTTAATTGCGATTTGTTGTGCCCGCCGCTTTCCGACGACATTATGCTTTTGTTTTGTTTCTTTTCTAGAATTGACTAATTTCTGGTTAACTGAGCTATGATTGAAAGTGATAGCATAGTTTGCTGTGAACTATTTTGTGTGCCAGGAAAAGTTTTTTTTTTAATACAATAAGAATTCAGTATACGTTTTGCGTTGGATTGACGATACTATCTCTTTAGCAAAGAAAACCAGGAGAGACGATTCAATGACGGTGAGGTGATCTCAAGTAGGTATACTTTTGCCTTTTGTGTTTTCCAACAGAAACACTGGCTGTTCTAAATTATCCTAAATTCCTAACTCACAATTATAGTACATACAATGCACGTTAATGAAAACAACGGTCACATTCGAGCATATTCAAATTTTGCTTAGAATTCGTAGACAATCGATGTAAATTTCATGTCCTTGGTTTTAGACCGGGAATTTAGTTGGCACCTACCGTTTCCGGTGTTACGCGATTTCGTTGCTTTGTCGAGCCTTATTATTTGCTGGGTCTACACCAACGTCACCAACTGAATAGTGCGCGTCGCGTTATGTTGTGTACACTTCGTTCAAGATTTTGATTACACAGTATGGCTGTGGGATTGGTATGAACCCGGATGTTAATGAGCCACAAAAAGACTACACTACTAAACTTGTATTTACTGGAGCAGTTTCTTGCACGTTTCAATTTAGACTAACATGCCTACAACCTAATAGTTAATTATTAACCTTTTTTATTGGAAATTCCTGGCCGATATACGTCCAGATTTACTGAGAAAATTATAATTTTATTAAAACAGTGGCTTTTCGGCAGTGAAAGTACCTTCAGTGGTGTACCCAATTGAAATCATAATCGTATTCAGAATTTAATGCACTGTAATCAAGTTATAACAGCTGTACGTACAAGTCGACAAAATTCTGATGTATCATTCAACATCTTGTTCGTTGCGAAATATCTAAATCTGTTTTAGTTTGAAGATGCTCCACGAACGTTTGTTATTGAACTTGATGGAACATCATCTATCAAACCACACAACAATAGCAGCCGAAATCGTAGTGTAATCCAACCACCGTTACTCGTTGCAGTCCGTTGCCATCCGGACCAGGTCACTTTTTGTTCGCCGCACTATCTGTGTTGGCAAATTTAACTGTGAAAAACCGTGGCGGGGTTGTTCAAGTAGATGCTCATTTGTATATTTTTGACTTATGTGAAAGAGATAACGACAAAAACAAACTTAAGCTTAAAGGGATGAGTCTTGTGAATAATCTTTCGGATATATGGTTCAAAAAGGCGACAGCTGTAAATAGCTGCAATGATTGTGCGTCTCTTGCCCAGATATGTTGATTTGTTTAGATAATACTAACTTCTGTAAACAAAATTAATTATAAACAAACGAAAGAATTTAAATTCTTGGTGTAATAAACATTAATAACCAGGATGTGACATTCGTTGTTGCTGATCGTTTTCGTGTTTCGCACCAGCCCTGTACGGCTTCACGAATTATAGCAATTATCGAAAGTTGATTTGAAAGTTGACACTGACCCGCGCGGTTGTAAATTTGTTAACAATAAACTCTATTCTGTAACTTGATCTGTTATACCTACGCTTTAATGTTAAAAACCATTGTGCTTGATTTTATTTACTTCTACTGCTGGCTGTGTTTATGTTTATAAAGCGACGATAAATTATACTTTTATTACATAGAAAGAGTCGAACTAAGTTGGTTTAGATTTCCAAGTAAAATAGATTATGTTAGATAAATTTAACGTTACTAACTTTCTACGTTATCTGAATATGCTTTGCGAAATATTGCCTGCAATTATTGGCTTTTCTGTTCAACTCAAAAGCAATGAATGAATGTTCTTAATATTGCATTATTAAGATCCACAATTGGTGCGAATTGTCTGGCTTTGTGGCAATACTAGTTCGGACTGTCACAGTGCCTACGTTTCATCGTGAAATTTGTCCCTATTTGTCACTGCAGGTTTTACTAAGTATACTTTTGAAGTTTATAAAGTATTTTGTCGTTCATGTCCTCTTATATATACCTGCTGCAGACACATCCTCGTAAGATAAAAATGCATTCATGGGTAGAATTTATGCCGGCATTATTTTTTCGAACCAATGTTTACTCCTAAAAGAATGTTTGCGCCCTACTATCGTCAGTATCAGCGAACAAACAGCCCCCTCGCCATGTGTTTCATTTAAGTCGTGTGACGCTTAAATCATTCAAGTTGCCGTATTGGGAAGGTGCATTTCCATTTTAAAAATAATCGATCGATTTTTAAGCACTGCGTAAGTAACGGCTTTACTTTCCTTTTCTTTATATATTATTTAACTTGATGATTAACTTTCGGATTTATTGCTGTCATTCATCATTAGATTTAAAGTACCTTTAAAGTTACATTATTTAGTTTGAGCGAAAAAGCCATCTGACGCAAGTTAGCTAAACATTACGTAAGTCATACATTATTTAATTTTCAGGCCTATATACCTAATAGTCCGATCGATCGACCAAATAGTTTTCATAAGTTAATTTGGATACCACTTACAAATATAACCTCGTAGGCAATTTTTATTCCCACTAACGTTCCATCACTACACAAACTACACTTATCGATCATTTTAAACCCTTCAGAATTAGACATTGTTCTTCAATGCGATCAAGATTACCGCAAATAATGGGTTAAGATCACAGTGCGTTTATTTTTACCTTGACGTTTGCGTGTGCGCAGTAATTAAGGCTTTCGGCACACGCCTTGCTAGAACGTACCTATTCGGTGAATTTGAAAAGAGTTTCATGGTCCTCAGGGGGGCTAGCACGACATGCCCGCGAGTCGTTTGTCGCTCAGTGCGTCTCTGTCAAACTAGTCAAGTATGTAAGGGATGCACTGAGTGACAAACGACTCGCGGGCAGGTCGTGCTAGACGTGCTGCATTTATGCAATTTTTTTCGCATTAAGTTAGTTCAAGGTCTTGTGCGTTTGGGGTTACCGTTAGCGCGGCGATTATTTACTATTAAATGTAGCACAAAATATGGGATGATACAATTTGCGGATCGAGCAGGTACGACCTAAAATTGACCCTCAATATTTAACAATAGGTTTATAAAAAGACATACCAACAACTAGAACCAACGACACCAGAGTATCGTGTTACCACAAGATTTAGGTAGGTATTCCACTTCTGCATTGTATTGCGATCGGTTGGTTAGGGGTCATCCATACAGTACGTCACACGTTAAGGGGGGGGGGGGGGTCCACGAAGTGTGACAAGGGGTGGGAGGGGTCCTAAACTCCGTGACGTCACATTTCAAAATCTAACACATCTAAGTCTTAAAATGCGAAATTTGAACTATTATCGAAAAATGTTTTAATTTAATAATTTCTAGGTGTCAAATGGCAAAATATGTGATGTCACACTAGGGAGGGGGGGATCTCCCAAATGTGACCAACTGTGACAAGGACGGGGGAGGGGTAAAAAAATCAAGAAATTAGTGTTACTTACTTTATGGATGACCCCTTATATGTGTTCACTAAATCCAAAACCGATCGCTTGTAGTGTTTTTGGCCCACCCCTGGACTTACAACGCTTAATGCTAACACCCTTAAACCGCAAACCGACCGACATCCAATACAATATTTACCAACCTACTTGCACCAGTTTGTCCACGCTCAAGTGAAATGCTGAAGCCATAATGGGCAAACATTTCGCCTCACGAGAACATCTCGTTATGAATAAAAATTACTCGCACGAAAGGGCTTTCTAATTACCTTGCCTTGGTGATTTGACGTGTGACAACACCGCTGTAACATCAGCTTTGAGATGCTTAAGGTCTTGTACTGTTGGGAGATCTTCTGGCTTTGGTTGATGCTGTTCTATTTCTATTGTCGGAAGGAGGTCGAATGCAGATTAATCTGACGTACAATGGTTGTCAAGATGATAGGGCTCACACGCTTAATAGTTGGTAATATACTGCAACCAATTGGAGATGAGTACCCCATTGAATTTGTTATGTGAGGAGAATTGATCGTTTATTGGTGAAAGAGTAAAATAGCTGTATTTGCGCTGTGTGTTGAGTGAGAGTTTTGTACAAAGCCAGCGTATGCCTAACAGTAGATTTTTCCTTATTATTTTTTATAACTATCCCTACAGTTACATGTAGCAACAATAATTCCTTTAATAAACCATTCGATTTTACCGACAGTTGCACGCTTTCGTTTTGCTATTAAAAAATAATTACCTATATTAAGACAAAGTAAATGCTTACTTTTAATGTCGATTTTTAACTGTGAATTAAAGAAACTAATTATCAATGATTCTACTCCGAATTTGAATCCGTTAAGATCACTAAAATCAATTCTCCAACCTCTTTTTCATTACTTTTAGCTTCAACATTTTTTACCCGAAATAAATGTCAAACGCGATCTATTTTTATCCCAAACCGACGCGCGCGCCGATAAATCCATCTTGTCGATGCTTCGGCTAATAGTAGCAACGACAACTTAATAATTTCCTCCTGCTTTAATAGTGTGGTCTATTGGAGCTTCCTGTGGGAACTAATTGTGGTTGTTGAACCGTATGCATTGTTCTCGTAAAAGTTAAACTTTATAAAAAGTATTGTTACCGCAAAGAAGTAAGTAACCAGTTTCTGATAACCTGAGTTTCATTTCTGGTTTTTTATTTTATTTTAAATACACATATTGATCTACATTCCGCCAAAAGTGATTACTGTATTTTTTTTAGACACTTATCTCATTCCCAACCTATTTATGCCAATGAACCACCAGAAACAAATATAAAATCATCTTAAAACCCAAAATGTGTTTGTTATCTAGTTGGGAGTGACAACGCGGTTAGCCTAGTTGGGAGTGACCCTGCCTCCGAAGCTAGCGTCCCGGGTTCGTTCCCCGGTAAGGGCAAATATTTGTGTGATGAGCACGAATGTTTGTTCCTAAGTCTTGGATGTTTCCTATGTATTTAAGTATTTATTTCTCTATATAAGTATTTATATCGTCGTCTAGTACCCATAACACAAGCCTTTAGAGCTTACTTTGGGACTAGATCGATTAGTGTAAAGATTGTCCCCCTGATTTTATTATTATTTTTATTATATCTATTGAAAAACTCTACGCAAATTGGATAATTCACAAGCCGTCTACGACGTTCTATCACCGTGTATCTGCGATCTTGCCATCTCCCTCGATTACGGGTCATTTCCAGTTGCCGCGGGCTACTCACAATAATATGAGTCTAGATTTAATAAAAGCTGGCCATAATGCTGGAGAGAGCTGCGATAAAGTGTGAGGGTTGAGTTGCTCACTCATTATTTTGTTAGCGATTTGAGTGAAAACACTTGGAAATTCTCGATGAAATTGCCGGTTACAGAGTTATGGGTATGACTAGGCGACTGTCCGCTACGATCGCGCGTTATTTAGTTGCATACCGATTTGTAATTTAGTTTAATTTCATAATAGTACTGCATTAGAACATTCCAACTTTATTTTACCTGCTCGTTTGAATTTCCGCTTGTATTATAAATAAATGGAAAACCCCATTGAGGTTTCCAATATTTGTCATCGTAAACTGTTTTATGTTCATTGGCAACAATGGGTAGTTTACTGGTGGAATGCGAAATATTTTATAGACGACTTGCCATCAATAATGCGTTTGGCCTGAATGCTTTTCTATGGGCTGCATACAATGGGGCACAGGCAGCCTCTGGCCTAGTGTGTTTAATAGATTATCGCAACCAGGAATCTAGGCTGCTCGGCTGCCAACGGACCTGTCAATGCTCCATGAAATGAATGTTCTTAATCCATTTTATGGCTTATAAAAGCCTCCCTAAGCCCCCTATCGACGCCGACCATACAATTTGCTTCAAAGACAAATAGTATCGGCCATTCATCTGACACTATGAACACGCAATTTCTCCAGATCCGTTCAAATGATAGCCGTAGTGTATGCCTTGAGTATACACTATAAAACTTAGTCTTTTCCTTTTGATTGACTGTTAAAGGTTGTAACAGGAACTTAGACTTATATCCTGAGGCATAAAAGAGGTAAGGTACTAAACTTGAAAGTCTAGTGTAATAAAACTACCTCGAATTACGTTTATAGATACTACCGTTGGCAAATCTTCCGGATTGATATAAACAACAAGTAATAAAAAGAAACAATTTAGAGTAAACACGAAAACTTTTATAAAAAGCTCAGTTGGATGTAATGCAGTATACTTCAAAGGGAAAGTGGAATATTTTTGCAATATTTTTTCAGCACCTATCAAACGAATTTATAATTACTAGAGTTCCATAAAATAGCTGACTTTGATATGTTTGTAAATAAAGAATACCAATGTGTTATCCCCTGATTTGAATTCATTATCACTTCAGCCGCTGAATCTGAAAGCTTTATCTTTATATATGTTAATGTACTACCATGAGAGTTAGCAAGTATTAAATATCTCGTTCAATCTTTATAATCTACTAAACCGTTTTCCACACAATGTACTGAGATTGTCTCACATTTATTTATACTCTTCAATTATCTTTATCGGATTGGGTTTGAATGGCTGAGGCTCTCATACACTCGAGATACTAATTAGAAGCATCTTCATTCAATGGATCATTACGTCGAGCGTGGGCTTCAACAAACGGGGTAGGATCTAAGCTCGAGAAATTACAAAGTCCTTTTAATTGACCGTGGGTTATTGTGCAGCGAATACTAGTTTAGAGGACTGTGAACCGACGGCAAAAATCATCCTTTTCAACGAAAGGCGATAACGATTTCCACCGCTTAAAGGCCGGGGCAAACCAAACGCGGTTGCGGCGCGTTTGCGGCGCGAACGCGGGTCCGCGCCGTTGTCGAACGGCGCGGGCGAATATACCATGCCACACGCCCCGCAACCGCGTTTGGTGTGCCCGGGTCTTGCATGTTAACCGATTTTGAGCAATTTTTGATAGGTTGTGTTTCAGAGCAAAATCTAGGTCTTTACGTTTTTTGAATATTGATTAAAGATCAACAAGTCAAATAATCGCTGAAATTAGTTTTGAGCCGAAATGAGATTACTGAAACAGCAATAAAACTGAACAGGTTTTGTTACGACTGACAACCTATCAAACATTGGTCAAAATCGGTTAACATTTAAAGGGTGGAAATAGTTATAGCCTTTTGTATGAAAAGCCGTAGGTTCACACTCCTCTTAATGTTTTAAAGAACCATCTCTAAAGCAAGATGACTTAAATGATTCGATTTCAAAACGGTAAAAGAAACTAATATATTGGGTTAGGTTAGATAAATATCCGGTGAATAATTAGTGTTGTTTCTAAAATACATTAACACAAGCAACTTATTTATCATTTGCATCGCCACTTCTGAAAAATACTGACAGTATCAGGAGATAAAATAATGAGTCGACACGTTAGTATATACAGAAACAAATGATAATGTTTGATTCGTCGTCGCTGTAGGTAAATGTTGCCTTATCGTTGAAAAAACAGATGTATGTTATTTCTATTCAACTTTCTATTAGCCAGTCAGTTTCTTATCTCTATTCCTCTCGCTTCAGTACTGTTCCTAAGTGATTGATCAATCATTAATCGTATAAATGCACAAATGAGGAGAGAAGCGCCCGTGGGACGAAATGCATACAAAATGAGCCCAACTAAGGTTATTTATTAAGACATTTACGGTGCGTAGGCGCAAGCACTAGATTTGTTCAGAAATTGTTTCTTTCAACTGCCATTATTGCTTATTCTACTTCGTTTAATTTAAATATCTTTTAAAGACTATTTTCTTCTTTTGTTTTCTAAACAGTCGTTTAGTTCCTTTTTTTGTTTTTTTTGAGCTTTGTTATGTATGAATTTAGGACATTACTGTTGCTGTAGAATTGTATAATCTATTACGAAATACTGTTTATTGTGTTGCAAATAATATGAGTTGGTTTGAAATGGACGTGACCATTGTCGGACGTTAATAAGTTGTTGGATTTGATGAAGATTGCGAAAATTCGCACTTTGTTTTATTAACTAGTAAGTATGTTACGCACATAACAAGACTATATAGTCCAAATTTGTGTATTTATCGAATTGTTAAAGTGCTTATAATATAGGTATACTGATTGATCTTACAAATTTGAAAAAGTAATATAATGTCTTAGGGCTTATTCAATATTACGAGCTTTACAGGATTGTCATGAAATTCTTTCCCTTTTTATTTTTATGAAGCAATCTCGTTTTATAATTTCTCGACTAAATTGTCCCATTATGTATTAATTTCGTTAGAAATGGGGCATCAAGTGATATCCTCCTCCATTTTGACTCTGAATAACCATACTAATTGGACACTACTTTTATATGACTCATATATAGCAGCAGGGAATTATGCATCTATTCCACAGTTTGAATAATTCTAAACAGGAAACATTCGCTCATTTGTTCGCAGTCAGGCAGTGTTGTCCTAGACAAAGACTAAGTTTTATTAACTACGGACGGAACACATTGGAAAGCGAGAAACTTTCAAATTGTGCACTATTGCTGATACGGGTGGAACTAAGGCTTAATACGTTTTCTTTGCTTCATGTAGTTTTTCATTTATTTATCAGTAGCTTCAGGGGTTTTAAATTTGAAAATTTGAGAGTCCTTGCCTTTAGTGCACTGTTTGTGGACGTGGACAATCAAAAATGATGGGTAGGTTTGATATTTCTTACTATTGCTTTGGTATCATGATCAACATTTAAAGTACTATTTAACAGAAGCTGGTCGTTGGGGTCATTCTAACATATAATGCTGGACTGATTGAACTGTACTGTAGTTATGGGTTGTGCAGCTACAATCGGCGAAGTAATTAAAAAAAATGTGTGAAGTGGTTGGGACTACTGCCCTGGCCATCTTACTATAAGAGGAGGCCTGTGCCCAGCAGTGGGAATTACATAGGCTAATGATGATGATGGTACAACTATTAAACTTTGCTACGAAGTCGTAACAAGAAAGTTTCAAACGATCTTCTAAACGGTCGTCCGGAATTGGTAGTAAAACAATTAACCACTTAATGAAGCCTGCACTATAAGGCCCCAAGTAGGTATTAACCAATTCATGACATTTGGCCGTCGTTAAAGATAAATGTCAAGTACGTAGCGTACAAGTGATGAGCGCAAGCACTCTTTCAGATCTATAGAACGTATGCGCGCTTACAACTTTCGTCTGTCATCTTAAATAGTTAAATTAAATAAACACCATCATTAAAATTTACAGAACAATATCTTGTTCCGTAATAAGCATTACTACGGGAAACAAACGAGCATGATTCTATACGTGTCTGCCTAAAACTGTATGTTCATTAGGACACGAATTTGAGTGTATTTCATCAGAATTTCTGCATTCATCATTGATACCTTACTGCCGCTTTCATCAGTAACTTGCGGCACGTCGTAACCGTAGAAGCAGTTAATTTAACCGTCAGTCAGCCTTTTGTAACTGGACCCTTGCCACGGACTAACGAACCCCCTGTCCAGCAGCACTGTTTACGTTTATAATGAGACTGTTCCATCTCATTAGTTGATCAGGTCGGTTATGTAAACAGTTTCAAAATACTGTTAGATTTGATAATAGATTTCTAGTGGGAATTTTGGGACGCTTGCGTTTAATTGAGCTTTTGTTTCTTTTGAACTTTAGTTACGAATGTCCTGTAGAATCATTTGATGTTCTTGCGTGATGTCTGCTACCATATTATTGTGCATTAAAATCCATGCGGGCAAATCATTTTTACGTAAGCCTGTGGTACATTTTCAGATTTTGACTCCGTTTATTATTTGCAAAAGAGACTTAAATGCTGCTCTTAGATTAACTTTTGCTTCTGAAAGACATTCATGGTTGCCGACAGTCTTGTCGGGAAAACATGGTCCCGGACAATGATGACATTTTTCTATTCTCGTTTCGCCTTAAATATTACCATTGCTCAATTCTAAACAAAAGTTAAAATCAATATGTATTAGGTAGTCAACGACTAAATCCTCGTCGTTATGCTTGGAAACATCTTGATATACAATCTTATCAACATGCACAAGATTATTTATACCTTATTGCATTCCACTGATAATAATAAGTAATTGTTTTTGTTACAGGTAAGCGTCTTGATGCACATTTTGAACGATCGCCACTGCTTTTCTCCTAAGGTAGGTAATTGATTTAACCCTTAGGTACGCCAGTAAGTGCTATGATAGGATTATCACGTAAAATGTACCACGAAAGCCAAAGTCATTTATGCAACACCATAATCCAAATCTTAATGAATAAAAACATTTTAAATTCCTGGCGTGTCGGAACACCTTTTGTGTGTCAATTCACACTGGAAAAAGTCTTGTGGCAAGAAAAAGTAAGGAACGAATGATAAGCGAATTAAAGAAATGAAACAAAAATAGAAATAAGTGTTGTTACTAAGGGTGCTTGGAAGCGAGCAATACCTTCACGGCAATTTATCAAAATTAAATTAATTAAGTAAAATTACTTGCATTACTTCAAAATCCTTGTAGGATGCCACTTTATATGCATACAAGGTTAAAGAGGTGTTCCAGACAACGTTGTCGCTTCAACAAAGTGAGCTGGTGAGAAATATTTAATTTCTCATCTATTTGCATCTTTATAGGTTTAATGCGCAGTAAAGATAGTCGGCGCGCGCGCAGGCGTCGACGCCAAGCGGTAGTTCTTGTTTACTGATGCCGGCTAGTGTGGTTGAGGTAGGGCGCAAATGGTAAGAGCAAGTCATGGTTTTATAACTCGCTTTTATAGGCATTTCCTTGGAAACTGCATTTTCCGAGTAAAAAAAGGCCTATGTCACTCCGGCTCTCGAACTAACAATGTGCAAAATTCACATCAATCTTCATTTTAATGAGTCGGAGGAGCAAACAACCATACTTTCTTATTTATTATATTCTAGTATTATACTAGCTTCTACCCGCAACTTCGCGTGGAATTCGGTTGTAGTTATTTCCTCATAAACTTTTTTTTTTCGGATATCATGTAGCCTATGTGTTAATCCATAGTACAAGCTATCTCCATTTCAAATTTCATCCATATCCATCCAGCCGTTGAAGCATGAAGGCGTTACTCACACACACACAAATTCGCATTTGTAATATTATTGTGATATTAAAAGTGTGATGTGATTTGTGATTTCTGGGAATATTCTCAGAGCGCGATCCAGCGATATAACCAAGTTTTTCAGTGTCTCAAGTAAACTAGTGGCTCCGTGAGATGTTGACCTCGCCACAAACTTAACTTTGCTGTTGGAAAACTGTAATCCCCGTACATCAACATAGGTCGCGGTCTTTTTACCAACCGCAAATTAGATTGTAAGCGCATAAACCCCCAAATCTCTGCCATTTTGAAAAATTTCGAAAAACTGAATCGATAAAAAAATATTATTATTGAACCTGCTCACAAAATTTCACGAGAATCGGTTGAGGAATGCGACCTGTAGAGGAGAACAGCGGGACATCCAGACATACGAAAGCATTTGTGCCCAAGCTGAAACGGAGACGCTTCGCTCGCTCAGTCAATAATTAAAGCAAAGACTGGTTGCCGAGGGGTCTCATGCACGGCCTCTCGTGCAGTGCTTCGCTGTTTCAAACCCCTGCTCATACCTTTGAGATTTTCATATATCATCTGCGGAATTGAAATTTATATTTCACACGAGGATTTCGGTGAAGGAAAACGTAAGGAAACCTGCATACATCTATGAAGTAATTCACAGATGTGTCTGAGGTACTTAATCCGCACGAGGCTCGCGTGGAGACTACTGCCCAGTCCCTCTCACTATGCGAGGCCTGTGCCCAACAGTGGGACGTATATAGCCTGACATTTATGAACATCATCAAGTACGACTGTCATGGAGTCATTTAATTTTCTCTGCCATTACGATACTAACTATGTCGTGTATAAGGTAGGGAAAAACTGAGCCCACTTACGCCACGTATGCAACGTATTATGACGTACGTTGCGTATGATAAATGAATGTGTTTCTACGCATGCAAATTCAAGAGTCTAGACGAGGGGTCACCAAATGGCGGACCGCGGGTCGCATCTCCGCCGGCCCATTTTGTGCGGACCGCGAAAACACAGCAACTTGCACTACAGAATGCAAGGATTTAATGTCAATAGCTTGCACCAGTTTTACTCCAAAGTACAGAAAGATAGTCCGCAACACAAAATGACATTTTTCTCATTGACATGTAAAAAATACCTTTGTTATTTCCTTAATTACATTTGTTTACTAAATTTTTTTTTCTATAAAATGTTGTGCGGACGGCGATGGTCATTTCATTTCTTAAAACGGACCCCGAGCGAAACTAATTGATGACCACTGGTCTAGACGTCATAATGCGTTGCATACGTGGCGTACGTCGGCCCAGATTGTCCCTACCTGAGTGCACACATTACATTATCATTCTTATCTAATCGACATATATATATTATATCATATTGCATTGATATTTATGTTAGTCTTTAAAGTATGTGGGTCAGGCTCCACCAATATTTTTTTTTCTCATAACCCTGATTACGGCTGTAGACCTCAATCTTTAGCGAATACTATAACAAAATGCTCCATCTCCCGAACGAGGTCCGTTACACGTGCTCCCGCATTCGTCCAGTTCCCACGCCCCGTGGGACCGATGCAATGTAACTAGATACATATGTTTACTTGTGTCTATATGACACTGTTGTTTACTTGAAAATGGTAGCTTCATTACGTTTGGAAATGCTCTGGCTATAAATTAAAACTTGAAAGTTACTCGAAGGCGGATTTTAGATGCACTTTTGTAACGAGATATTTTGTCTATTGCTGCTGATTGGGCTTACATACATACATACATATTATCACGCCCAAAATCCCTAATGGGGTGGGCAGAGCCACAAGACTACTTGTGGCCACGTTCGATTAATTAGTCCTAAGATGGTATGATGAACCGTATGGTGACAGGTGATCAGCCCATCGCCCATACAGATAGTCCACCATGTTGGAGAGGACCCGTCCCTTAGTCGACTTTTACGACATGCCAGGATGATAAGCATCTGCACGCATTCTATGCTATTTCTTCACTCCCAGTGCAGCAGAGGAGGCCTTACATATTGGGCTTACATATTTGTATCAAATGACCGCCTATTTCGATCAAGGAAAATAGGTAGTTCACATTTTACTTCCAAGAATTTGACCGGATAGACACATACGAACGAAGCAATTTAGATAGATAGATGATTGATTTGTAATAATCATTACACTGTCAACGGAGATACATTATCAATGACATCCATCATTTAATCAATAAAATAAACGCTTTGAAAAATATGATTAATTAACTTTTGTTGCTAATAATTTTAAGTTATTTAAGATTAAGTGAGCTTCATTATTCGGTGGTATTCAGCGTAGTCCATTCAAAATGTACTGACAGTCTTTAAATTAAGCGTAATTATATATAGTTACTGAACCAATTATTCACTTTGAGAGTAAAACTGACTTCCTAAATAACTTAAAATTTCTAATGCTGCAATTCAAATATCCTTTACACGTGTAATTCGAATGACAGTTTGAAATAATAAATAGACCGTGTCAACCTTCATATTTCACACATGCAATGACGGGAAATGATAATTTACTCATTTCCCGACATTGCATGTGTGAAATATGAAGGTTAAGTTTAAGTTTAAGTGTAAGTATTAAGGCTTAAGTTATTAACTTGAAAAACTTAAATGGAAGTTAATATATATCTAAATATTCTGTGAATATTTCAAGCGTCTACGTGTTGCCGTTATCAATACCGAACAAAACGAGCAAAAAAATCACGTTTGTTGTATGGGTGCCCCATTAAATATTTATTTTAGTATTTGTTGTTATGGCGGCAACAAAAATACATCATCTGTGAAAATTTCAACTGTCTAACTATCACGGCTCATGAGATACAGCCTGGAGACAGACGGACAGACGGACAGCGGAGCCTTAGTAATAGGGTCCCGTTTTTACCCTATAAATACGGTACGGAACCCTAAAAATGGGAATAAGTTCTGAGAATACTCCAGAAATCATACATACAGAACGCATTATGGATGAGACAAAACTTGAATGGATTAGAATAATATGCTTCCTTTATTGATCAATACATATAAAACAGTACCGTGACTCACTGAAAATACCGCGGGCGAAGCTGTGGCGGGTCCACTAGTATTTAGTAAAGTAAAATTGTTTATTTATTAATTTGGTAACAAAGCCACTGAACCAATTCCTACATATATTTCTTTTACTCGAAGACTATCAAAGCTTACCTCCATTTAATTTCATCGACTTTGTAACCCTCTGTTATATTAAATTTATAGGTTACTATTTTGCTTCCATGCCAACGTGCGCTGCCCTGCCCATGCGCAGTAGTTGCATCTATGAACTGTTTTATTACTCTCATAATATTCACTTGAACAACAACAAAGTCAATCTTCTTCAACTAACAGCATCAAACGTTAACCCGGACAGGAAGCGGCGGGACACGTGTTCGTTCCCGGACCGGCCCTCTTCCTCCCGCTAACGAGCAAACTAAATGTGGAACGGCGCCATTGTTGAATCTAATGGTGGTTGGAATAACTGAAAAGCTCACACAATAACACAGATTGTTCTATGTATAGGTAAAATTGAAGGCAATAAAACGAAATAAATAACAACAGAAGAACTGAATTCCAAAAAGAACGCAACTGGCATTAAATTATTTTATCATAACAAAACAAATACTTTTAAAGGTTTGAATACTCTCTCATTGGGGCTATTGTTATTTACTGCTAGCTCTGATTTATGAGTGATGATGACGAACTTAAATACATAAAGTGATTTCAATATTAGCAAATAGCTTTGCTAACCGAGCTTCGAGCATGCTAAGCAGATCAATTTAAAAATATCGGTCGAAGAGCTTACGATAAAATTTTGGGCAATTCGTTTAAGCGGATATGATAAATCGATGCATCCGCTTCCTACATGTAGCCACCATCGTCATTGTCTCACTCGTTGAAGTTGATGACCATTATGCAAAGTTTACTTCCTTTTGTCCGCAAAAGGTCGTATGTACCTACCAATCGCAACCGATCTAGCGTTTTAGCATTCAATTTATAATATTTTCTATCCTGTGCTGGACAATATAATGCAAACTATGATGATCCGGTACTAGACAACGATACGAATACTTTTATAGATAAATACTTACATAATAAATACTAAACATCTGTGGCTGGGGTGCATTCATCGATTATTACGAATAATATGAAACACAAGGCACTGATCAAGCAACAACCCTTTTATACTTGTCCAAAATAAATAAGAGCTCAGATTACAAAACTTATATTGCTACTTGATACCAGAACTTCAATTTTATTCTTAAGAGAAGAGATGTTATATAACTTAACTCTATGCCATGTTACGGAATGATACTTAAATGAGACAAGAGTTAACATTAGCTTCAATCATGCATTGATATTTTGACTATAGGTTGGACCGTTATCTGTAATTTGTTACTCGTTAAAACCAAACTCGATATAGCCGTCTGTAACTGGAAATCGATTTGAAGGTCGCACGTGGAAAAGCTACAAGGACCTGGGTTATGGCAACTGCTTTTGGCGTAAAAAAACCCGCATCATGATTATGTGTTGTTTCATTAGTTCGGGGAAAACACGTGCGAATTCAAGTTTCTGTCTTTGAAAATTTGCGAAATTAATGGTCCCCGTTTCATTAATAAAACTGAATGCCAATAATCTTATGGTGTTTTTTTGCGATGACTAGTTATTGTTTCGTGCAATTTTACCGTAAATAATGTAAACTGCAGTCGATAAAGTAACCTTATGCGTGGACACGCTCACAATAAACCAGATTATAGGATCGTTGCAATTGCCCGCAATGTGCTGCCAACCCCGCTTCGAATAATAACGTTACTCCTGACAACTTGACAACCGTGGACAAATTGTGGGACCTCGGACAGATTCAAAATGTTGCTGAGCGAAACTGCATTATGAATCTTGATTATATTTACGTTCAGAACCTTTATAATTTATAATAAAATAACATTGAATTTCTATCCAATTACAATTACTATTCTACTCTTCTTATTGGATTTATTTCCGCATATGTTGTCTGAATAGTTTGCCTTATGTGGCATTACATTTCGTTTATGTGGTCACTAAATACATTAAGGCCATTCAAAATGATCTTTAATTAAAGTGACGTTTATGTATAGGTTGACAGCTAGTTAAAGAAATTTAACTATTTAATCTCTAATCAAATACTTAAGAGGCGATTGAGAATTCGGCCATTAGACTCTTAAATTATGTTATGATGGATTACTCTCTTATCAGTCTTTCTCATATCATCACATTAATCTTATCAAGTGATCAATCTTAACTTATTGCAGGTTATTTATTTGTTTATAAACGCAATTTTAGGAAATTTAATAGGTCTGATAGTAATCCTATTAAAAGCAAACAATTAAATATATTATCTTGTAGTGATTCTTAACAAATTTAATAATATAAAAATAAAAATACATTTCTACTTCTGTTTTTTGTAATACACATTTCTTGCAAAATTCAATGAACTAGACATCAGAACCAATTGAAAGCTGTCGTAGAATTTCTTGTTTATTTACACCTAGTCCCACTTAAGAAAAAATATTTCGTGAATGTAAACACTCCGAAGTGAGTAAATGGACTACACGCAACGATATGAAATACTTGTCCATTGAGAGGAAGTTTAAAAAAAAGGAGCATTGTTTACTTTTCACTTTTGATAAACTTCAATTTTATTCATAAGATCTCTTGCTTGTCATGCGATATGGGTTCAGTATCCATTTGTGGTTATAAATATTTAGGGGTTTCTTTCATATGGCCCATTTGCCTGCGTATGTTTAGGGTGAGTAAAAACATTTCAAAATCGATCGACTTTTGCCGGAATACGCAGTTCTCTTGATTTAGTTTTAATTCACGTTTGATATAGTGCATGATACTTGCTTCCCTTTTCTATCGAAAACATCGAAATACCAGGATTTGTAATGACGGTATTGTTGTTCGTTTTATAAGCATAACATCCACTACTAAAACCAATTCATCAACCGCATAAATTAAGGCAATAGTAGTTTATGCAACGGTTGCATAATGATAGGCCTTAAAACACTAGTGCGGTTTTCATGAAACGAGCCGATAGGCGAGTTTCATAATAAGATCGCACGTGTGTTTTAAGGCCAAATTATGCAGAGTTGCATACATAACTTTATCTACACACATATTATAAATCCTCCATGATGGGTTCAGAAACAATATTTTCTGGCAACAAGTTATTTGTTGCAATCGTGGCTGCATATTTCCGATATCCGGCGCATTTTCACATCACACACACTCCGAGAAGACTACTTACTATTCATATTTTCAACTAAAATGTAAATTACAAATAACTTTTTCTATTCAGTTCAATCACAATTCTACTTTTGTTCAGCAAAACACCAACATGGCGGCATTCGATCCTCCGGCTCCGTCAAGACCATTTTTTTTTTAATCATAGACAAACGGACGAAGTCTCTATTCACACGTCACTCGAGATCAAATATTGTGCAGTTTATATTAAAAAAACATACTGAATTGACGTTTCGTATCAATAACTGTTTTAATATCTATGGATACTAGAATAGAGACCCACTTGAGTTTTGACAGCTGTTCCAAATTTAATCTCATTTCTTTACTAAAAACGATAAAGAATTCATGTTATTTCTTTATCGCAGCACTGGTTTTTCCTAATTGGTTGTCAAAATGGTGGTCATTTCCTACGGTTTTTGAATAACCATTGGAGGTTTCATGATATGGGTGTAGATAAATAGTATTTTCTTTCCAAGAAAAATATGCGAAGTTGTAATAGAAGGATAATTAGAGCACGTAATAGTTTATTTTGTTGAGTTCATTGACCGCTCCACCCTGCTCTTGGGGGTTTGTTCACCCTGGGTGTTAATTGTTCTCAGGTGTGATTATGGAGTGCGGATTGAAAGAACACGTTATAAGGGGAGCTATAACTATAGGTTTATGTCTAGTAGAAGGGGTTATTTGAAGAACATAATTTCAATCTTTGAGGTATTGATTGATAAAAAATAAATAAATGGTCTTGATGGCAATGAACAGTTATCAATCCGTTAACAATGTGAACGATAAAATAAAAACATCTATTGACGTTGATGTATCACCTCATTGAAGTCAAACAATGATAGCGGTGACGTTGCATCGTGGGAAATTATACATCTACAACATTTGGTATTTCAGATAATCCCAAAATTTTACCCAGACTTATCCGATTTCAATGTTAAAGTTTATGAGGATATCAGGTTTTTCAGTCATCATAGGCATAACGGGTTTGTCTATAGAGGCGATTTGATGAGTGACAACTGGGTCACTCCTGGTATCCATTTACGACTGAGCCTTATCTAGGAATATGGCGTGTTCACATTTGTAGCTGCCAGTGTCGCGGGCGTGCCCTTCATTGACACGCGACGGGACGCAACGCGCTATGGGCAGGTGGGACGTGAGGCGTAAGGCATGAGAACTGGCGAGATAATTTACATTTATAATAATAACAATAATAAGCAGAAGAAGAAGATATAGAACCCGCAGTGGCCGAAATTGTTAAATACAGTGATACAAAGGCAAATACTGATAAGTGTTTGCATGACGACGAGTAGATTTTCACATTAAATTGTGGTCTAACTTTTATTCCTTTTATTTCCTTTTGTTTTGTTAACATTTTTGAATTTATTGACACTGTTACTGTTTATCGCGACTACTGTTAAAAACAATATACAAATTTACTGCACCACTGCAGTATTTATAATGATTGTGGAACAATCGTTTTTCCATTTGGCAAATGTAAGCATTGTACATATTATCTTATCTATCTAACATTTTAATTTAAATGATAACGGGTCATGTAAAGCAGATGTGCCGTATGGCAAGCACGATGCTAATTGAAACAATAACAGGCCAACACCCATTGCATTGTTTTGAAACAATGGAGTCAATGGACAAAATACAAGTCACTGTGGTTAGGAGCTTGTACCATTATAACTGGGATAACATAGTTCATCTTTATCCTACTTCACTAGTCAAAAAAGGACGAACTAGTCGAATTGAGGAACTAACACTGACGCCCATACAATTCCTCTAGACGTGTTAGTTTGTTTTTGCCCTACAAAGTTTGTTGAGTACACCCCTTAGTAATAAATCGTGTCCTAAGGACATCTTATTAATAAGGCTCTATTTTGAAATTGATTATATGGGAGGACTTGTAGATGTGGAAATACTTGGTCATCGTTTTTTCTAATCTTAAAAAGAATGCTGATAGTTATTCCTTATTTGTTTTTTCATGACAGCGGAATAGTGTACCATTTATAACGTTTTTTGATAAGTTTCTTACTTTTCTATTTTGTTATTAAAATATTCGGTAGAACGTTTTTAATTTAGGCACTGCGGTTGGTGTTTATTGGGTTAACATTCAATGAGTCGACAGTTCGTTCGTCATATTGTCAAAATTAGTCTATAGTCACTTGTACCAAAAATAACGCGACTTTGTAACGTTATTACCTGCAAATTATCACTGTCCGTAATAGTCTATACTGAAATGGGCAGGATCAGTCTATTTCGAACTTAATTGTATGAAACAGAACGTGTATTTTCGTTTTATATATTGCCTATTCAAATACAAGAGATGTTATCAAACGCGTTATTCATTTGAATCGCTTTATAATTGCTATGGCGGAAATTATCAATGGCTATAATGGATGTAAATGGAACTAGGTCTGTAAATTACCTTAAATAGGAAAATAATGGTTTACATTTGATTCTATTCTTTATTCGAATCCTGATCAGAATCAATATCTAACTGAATTTAAAAAAATCTGTCACTTCTTTGAATATTTCCTGACTCTCAACTCAATAGTATTTTCGAAAGCTCTTGGGGTTCTGTTTTCGTTCTCTGCACTTCTTACGATCTCATGTGTGTATAAATATGGAATATCAGAATGTATACGCGTTTGGGTACGTCTTGTGTTTGGTTTGCGTTTTGTAACTGCATACGCATATGTAATTTTTAGTCATTACATAAAGATCCTGATACAGTATTGATAAAAATAATAACAACTCCAACGAGGGTATAATTTGTTGTTCATTGACTGCTATTTTTCCAATTAGCTGATGAAAGCCTAGCTATAAACGTTACATTAGCATTCGCGTGCCACTTCACACTAAAAAAACCGTCTGGTCATTGACCCTGACCTTTTCAACCTTGTCACTTGAACTGTTAAGGAACATTTTCAATAAACCATATTAATGACTCAATAGAAGCTGTTAATGCTCTTATACTAAAGGTGTAAGAGTTATTTTGGTGTGCGTAGGGATTAAAAAAGTCCATAAATCTAAACATTCAGGCTCGTTTGAAGCAATTAGAAAGTCAGTGGTCTTTGTTCTAAGGGTGAATAAGTAACAAGCCGCCATTCAACAAGAGGATTGAGAGCAGAGTCCTTTACAAAAGAGGTAACGTTATCTTTATTTGGTGTTGTTGCTTTAAGTTTGACCTGTGACTACGTTTCGTGATCCGAACTTCTATCTTTAGCTTTAACATGCCTTCTTTCTTTAGCGTTGAAATGCGGATACAAAACAACCTTTTATACTCCGTTTAGAAATATTTCTCATAAATAAAATAAGTTTATCGAAGACAGAAAGCCTTTATACCATAACATTATATAACACGATGTTAATAAGACTTCTTCCTCTATGGAGGTAAATCTATACCAAAAATTGCCAACTGCTTCTATTCAGCTCAAGTTTTTCAATTTCTTCTTAGAAGTTTTCTTAATAACTAGTGAATTAGAAACTACCGTTACTATAAACGGCAGTTTAGCTATCCATTTATACATGTTCTCAAGACGAATTGCAATGACTCGGCAATGTCTTATTCACATTTATAAGTGTTGGTCCACCAACATTTGCTGAGTCGTTCACGGAACTGTATAAAATAACATTTACCCGTGTTCATATTATTATTTAATCTTACCTTGTAATGCTAAGGTCATCGTGTTCCTAGCTATCTAAAATTATGCTCACTGTTTTATGCAAATCTTTTGCCTCATCACTACATTACTCTTATCTAATACTTTCTGTAAGGTAAAGTTGCTCGTTTCATTTGCATTTACATTGTGTTAATTTACATTCCAAATATACGATAGGCGTAAATTATTTAGATGAGTTCGATTCAAGTGTTTGCAATAGTGACATACCTATTCTCAAGAGTCTTCTAAGTGGCTCTAAGAAAGTTAATTTTAAATACGATAGATCATAATTTTAATTCCGCTGAAATTTTATAACATTGCCGAAATTCAATTTTAATGTAACCTCAACGTTGCATGATAAACAAATGTTATTATTTTTGAGATGGCGATAGTTTAGTTTTGGGACTAATTTTGCTCCTGTGTTATTTTACCTCTTTTTCGCGTAGTCATTGCTAAAAATGTAATAAAACGCAATGAACTTTCGATATCATGCAATGGACTTCAGATTACAACTGCAAGTTTCCTAGATTTAGTTAGATCACAACTCTCTTGAATTGCAGTTATTATTAAATCTGCCCCGATTCTAGCAAACAGGATGAAGTGTGCAAACTGCAACGGCTATTTCAAGATTATATCTGTTACTTAGTCATTGTTTAGTCATAATTTCGCCTGTTTGTGATGTACAATTGAACTATACATTCAGCAAATTGACTTGTCGTCGAACTATTCCAATTTTGTATAGTACATATTTTTTGTATTTACACTATAATCTTTATAACCATACATAGTCGCTTTGCAGTTTTAATTTACATGTTAGGTTTGTATTTTGACACGGCTTACGTGACTCTCCTCATGCGTTCAAAGTCGCACTTCAAGGCTTATATCTGACGTCATTTCATCAATATTTGCTAAAAGATTATCAGTTGCGATTGACTAACACACGCTTAGGATTTGAACATAATTAATTAACGATAGTTTTGTACGAACCTAATAAGACACAAACGACGCTAGACAAAAGAGCTGGGTATAAAATCGTGCACACTCGGACCTAAGACAATAAATGAAGACGAGATGTTGTCCTAAACTGGAGGTCCTAGTTTGTTTGCAATTTTTTGCTTCAATTTGGACTATTCCCAAAAAAATACATATTACATCACTACTAGAAACAAAAGTTTAAAGTGTAAACTTTTGGGGATAGCCCGAATTGCAGCAATAAATTGCCAAAAAACTAACCCGTTTACAAGCCCCAGTCTGTCAATTGTGACAGTTAACCTTTCTATTGCTTTATTTTGATAATCATATCATAGATTTTTTCACTAAATTGAACTGTAATATTTACAAAGATAATGTAACAGCTTCGTGAATGCCAGAAATTAACCTCAAATCATGCATCAAGTTTATTACACACTCAACCTATGACACGACAAATTCTGTGAATATGAGCGTTATAAACATCTTACTTATAATTACCCATCCTTTTCTGCATGACTTTTTAGTTTTTTTACAAATCAACTATGCGTGCTTTCATAAATTTAGTGACATTCTAATTTGATTTTAATGTACCTAGCTGAAATAAATTAAACTATTTATCTATATTTGGCACAAACATTTTGATTGTGGGATTTGATACATTGGTATGGTTCCTTGTTCAATTTACCTACATAATGTTACAAATTCTTTAAGCAAACCAGTACGCCGTCTTTAAATTTGGTTTAACCGTACCAGACCAAGGCGAATTTCACAATGCCTCTGGCGAATCGTTAAGTCGATATAAACGTCTAACCGCGGCCTCAGTCGGATAACATTTAATTATATCTCACTCTCAACTAATCATATTACCGATGTTTTTTGAATAATAACAATAATAAGAGCGGTAGTTAACTTGACGCATGGGAGTCCAATCAACCACAACTAAGTGTAAGTCGGGCCGATAAAGGTATCATCGTAACGAGATTGCCCACCCATAATTAGACTGCTTTCGTTTTTAGAGCCACTATCGTTATTGATGCTGCTATAGTACACAACACACTGAACAGGTCAACTCAATATGGCTTGATTGGAGTCATATGTTGTATTCATCCTAAATTTAATTTCGTATAAGTTTGCTTTATTATTGATAGAGTTATGCAAAAATTTGGCTGCTTGTTTCTTATTGCTATTTGTTCTTTCGTCGTAATATTTTGCAATATCATAAATTTCTCCAGATTCAGCTGCACTGTACAAACCGTTGCCCTTATCAGCGTTTATCGCGCTCCTATCAGCACTCCAACTAGTCTAGATAATGTCAGGCATCGTTCTGTTTTTCGCATTTCTTTTTGTTAAACTAGAAACTCTTTGCCATCCAACTGCATGATTTAAACTACTTTTCTTTTCCACTCTAAACCACGACACATACACATCATAATTCCCTATTTGGTTATGAATTATAAATTGATCACCATATGTCGTTCCTCCCACAATCTTTATGATTATGAATCTCCATAAAGTAGCAAATGGTTTGCTATGCTTTTTGACGTAGCCAATCTAAGAAGGCTACGTCAAAAAGCACATTGCATTTTGAAAATTTCTAATTAATTTTCGGTCTTGCTCTTACTTGCTGAACAGCAAACCTTATTTTGCCACGTCTTAAAACTGATTTTAAACCTGTAATAAAAACTGAGAATAGCTCACACTTTTTAGTTAGCATTTGCTACTTTATGGAGAGTCATATAACCATAAAGATTGTGGGAGGGACGACATCTGGTGATCAATTTATAATTCACATCCAAATAGGGAATAATGATGTGTAACGGTCGCACTAATTTCAGGGGGGATTCTTTTTATAGACTATTTTCGACGGTTGCTATGTCATGTGGTACGCTGAAGGATAGAACGAAGTTTGTTTTGTGAGTGCAAGATGGTTCTGTGAAATTTATAGCATTTCGTTCGTTTTTTTATTGACAATTGACAATTTAAATCAACTATGAATAGACTGACAGACATAAAGACCCACACACACACGAGATTCGAGACATGCCAGATAACCAATGCACCGCTCTCTCTCTCTCTCTCTCCCTGTTTTTGTCCTAAAAACCAGCGTCCTGCGTCAGCGGCGTGCGTCTGCGAAGCCCGACAATGCTGGGTGGCAACCATTTTGGTGCCTACGTAATAAAATATTCGTTGGTAACCAATCCACTTATGAATTATTTCTATTCTTAAATAATTTTCTAATACATATTTTAATTTCTTTGTTCACAGGTAAGCTATCATCATTTTTACAATGGCCCTAAAAAACTGTAAGTTCTGGTCAATTTGTACAAAACAATCGCATAAAAAATACTGAATTCTACCACAAATTCGTATAATTTTGTACAATTACTCAATCTGAGGTGTGGAGACAAATTCGTGTGCATTCATTTTCACTTCTCTAGATCCAAAGCAATTTTAACCGAGTTGCCTTGTGATTTAAGTTGATTATTGGATAGTTTAACCATGAAATAAACCAGAAGCTAAGCTATTTATTCGTGTCTCGTGTCCAATTACAATAATAATGAATCGCTACCGACGGCAGAGTTTGAATAAACACCGCCTGTCACACCGGAACCTGACGAGTTTGATGAAGAAGAAGCTAAATTACAACTCTCATATTTTCTAATAAAGCTAAGGTATACGTTTTTCGTCTCCTGTAATTATTAGCGTTATTTATTTGTTAATTCGCTCTCAGTTGATGTTTAGCTGTCAATTTAAAAAATCATTTTAAAGCATAACTGATTACGAATAAGTCATCATTTTTAAATATACCTATTAAATGACGTTATCTGGGATGAATCTTATAAACACTGATCCAAATATTTTCTTTTGAGTCAAAAGTCCTAAAATTCGGTTAGGCTTTCAGATCATGAAGGCAACGCGGACACAGTTTATCCAAGTCTTTAAGGACGATCTTTATCTCAGTCAAACCTTTAACTTCGTCACGAAACCAAAAACACAATTATTCAGTTTAATTAGTTATCTTCAAATTACACGTCGGTGTAACACGAAGCTTTATTTATAAAGTAAATTGTCGCTTCAGTTAGCGGGGCGGTCGTTTCTCACTCGCCATCTGATAGCCCCCGAGCGACTGCCACAGAGTAAAAGTCCACATTGAATTCATCATTCTCAATTTTGTTGTCAATGCAGTATACAACATTAATCTTCTGCATTCAAATCTCAACTGTGGCGATTAAAGTAATAGCTGTATTCAATTTCAAAAATTATTAAAGTGAAAGTTTATCATTGGTATTGGAAAGCATAATTATATCCTATTTTTATTAATGAGAACGAGTTATCATTTGAATGGAAATATCCTTGTGTACATTTGTATTCATCACATGATTATACTTTTGCAAAAGTGGAAAAGCTTTGCTTACGAGGCAGTATTAAACGCGGAAAAACTGCATGACGTTTTCCCAAAGATCTCAAAAGAAGGATGCCTATCAGTACAATTTCGTGTAACAAGTCTCATAGAAGGTTGTCAAACGCCAGCGCCATGGCTTAGTCACACCCTACTGCTGATGTCTTAGTTCTTACGACATACATACAAAAGCCTAATATTGCTTCTCACACACTATCATATAATTCTGGACGGGGGGTTAGGTGGTGCGGTCTTACAGGTTGTGGAATTGTACTAGATACTTAATTATAATAATGTCAATTAAACGGGTGTCATCGATGGTGGTTGCCATGCGACTGAACCTCAGATGCGATGCGATGGTGTCAGATTCGCGTTCTGACACCTCAAAAGTAAGCATCGTGAGAATTGCTTTGAGCAGTTCCTTACCACATATATTTCAATGCGTTTTCCTATTTTTCCTTCAGGGACTCATAGTCCTCATCGTCTCTCTTTAGGACAGTAATAATTTCTTTTCAAGGCTCTGAAGTCCCTAATATGGCTAGGCATACCTCTTCTAATTTTTTTACATTTTGTCTCTGTTGGCATTCAATGCTTTTTAAAGATTTGTATTTACTAAAGACCAATAAGTAGGTAGGTATTCTTCATATAATTGTGATGCTAGCAGCAATCCAATGTCTTGAATATGTGTGAAATGCTGTCCATCATGTTATTGTACCTTAAATAAATAATTTAATACCTCAACGCATATACTTTTGGGTTTTAGTGTTTTCAATATAAAAGGGGTTTCAATATAATAATATCAATATAAAACCATTTTTGCGTTGGTCGTGTCCTCATGATGCTACTAAAGGGTTCAATGACATGAAGTGAGTTGGAAGTGCGACATCATTTGTGACTCAGTCATTTGCGTCTACGATAACCCCCGAATGACTTTACGGCCCTGATCTTGCTTATGAGGAAATACGATGCTGTAAACATTTTAATTCTTATATAATTACTATGTAATAGATTCTATTATTTTTAATTCTATATACCTTACAATTGGAACAATTCAATTATTTTTCGTATCTTATCAATTTTACACATCATTAAAGCGTCTGTTGCAGTTATCTGTCAGTTTAAAGTTCTGGTAGATTCATGACTGAATTCATAAAGGCCACTCAAATTCAGCTTTAATTAAAGTGACGTTTCAGTGACATTTCTGTTGAGGGACATTTAACTACTTAATGTCTAGTCAAATGCTTAAGTGGCGTTTCTGCATTAGGCCATCAGACATGTGAAAGATTCCATGTAGCCTACTGGCACAATAAATATTTTCGTTTCCATTTTGTTATTGTAAAGAGGTTTGGTAAATTGGGAGCCTTAATAAATTAGAATTGTAATTAAATATACTATATTCGTATAAGTGATAAAATAATTACCTAACCACCTATTTTAAATGTCTTACAATAAATCTTCTAAGCTCTAGGTGTGCTTTGTCGATGGAGCAGCAACAGTAGATATTACAACCTTTTCATTATTTAATTTCGGTTAAATTCAATTAAATTCAATTCATTTTTATTTCGAATAACGAAGATTCATAATTATTACAATAATACTATCATTAAAAATTAAAGATTAAATTAAAAATTAAAATATGGCATTAAGACACAGAATAAAATAAAATCACAAATCACAATATTTACAGATCCCCATACTAATAATTATAATTATAATAAGCACAACAACTATAATAATTTAAATAAGTTCAATAAAAATGACTAGGAATGACACAATAATAAATTTAAAAATAACACATTACAATAACAAAATTTGATAGAACAGCCATGTCACAAATAGTTAAAGTGTAAAGTTAGATCTAATAATTTATAATGAAGTCATATGCAAGTTGATATAGGGTTTGCGAAATATTTGTAACCACTAAAAAAGGAGTCGATAAAATAAAATGATTTCATAGCTCCATCGCATATACCAGTTATTTTGGTGCCCCAAGTACATCCCAACGGATTCTCACACGGCGGTGGTATTTGACCCAATTTTTGCAATTTCATAACATGTGTCGAACTAGCGAGCAGGCCATGAAATTGATTTTAAATTAGCTTTGAAACATGCGGTTATCGTTTGTAAATAAACACTCCATGTCGGTTGTAAAAAAAGCTAATGAAGAAACAGCTAGTTAGTACGTCTTGAAAAATTATGAAGTATTTGACTCATTGCTAATGCCATGCTTTTCACGACATTTATTTACAATGTATAAGTGCAAGGTATAATATCATTATAATCGGGAAGTTGCATGAAAATCAAAATGAGCTTTAAATGATATATTATGAAAGTAAATGTAAACAAAAGCATATTACAGAAAAAAGCAGATCATTTTGACTATTAGTCAAATTAAAACTTTCGTGAGACATTATAAATACTTGAAAAACACACGGCTTTACGGATTTATTGTCAGAAATAGTCTGACAATAAATCGTGAGTAAAGCCGTGTGTTTTTCAAGTATTCATTTTGACTATTCATTTTTAATTGATGGGTCAAAATTACTGAAAAAAATTGTTTGTTTCTTAAGTTCTCATTTTAGTTTTTTGGACATCATCAAAAAATTTGTCATGTTTTATTTCTACGATATTAGTCTAAAAACGGTATTTTCGGGAATAATTGCAGATTTCATTTAAACGCCATACATTCTGTAGTCTAAAGACAGCTGTGACGTCATAGCTGTTGTCCATGATTGACAATGACTTTTCAAAGCTTCATAACTCGTAAAATGAACAACATAATAATAAGTTGCGTGCATAGATCGGTTTCTATTACTCGGCACTTTCCAATTCAAGATGGAAAAAAAATGCATCTTCCCTATTATGTCTTGTAAAAAATAACAGACTCAAGTATGCTAGTAACCCAGGATACGAACTACATATGTTGCATTGTAGTTTCTCAGTAATTCATAAAATCGTTAAAGCATATAAATCAATTTACGTTAAGTAACCAGTACTTAATATTGCGTCAGTACATTTAAACTTCAAATCGGACCAATCGTTAGTCTTTTATTAACAAAAGTAGGGCGATCTACGATTTATAGCGATGCTGCGCGTGAGTATTCTTTATTTTTAAGAGGCCCAAGGTCGCTGGAACTGTTCCAGATATTCTTTTTCACGTTGTTGTGTTTTCATTTTATTACGCTTAGTTTTATAAGCTAGCCCTCAGCGACATGATTAGCCCCATTGTCACCTACGTAGAAATAAGAGAGATTTTTTCACGATTTTTTTTTCTGTGATCAGATCATATGACTGCGTACGTTGCATTGGGAATTAAACAGGCTTTTAACTGTGTAATAAAACTCCGTGATGGAAAATTTAGAACCTAAGACAAAAGAGCTGAAATGAGTTTGAAGCACTTTGTCAGTCATTTGAGGGGAACAAAGTCATAGGGGCGAATTTAATGCTGGTTTTATGCGGGTGTCCTGTCCTGTATCTTAACTCACCCTCTGTGTCGGGTCTTCTCTTAATATCCTTGCATTCGTTTCTCGAAGATAAGAGTCAAGATTACCAATGATGACGCGATGTAAGGGTATGGGTGCCGGTTTATATCATTTTAGTAAAATTAAACCATCATGTCATGTAATTCGTTTACGAATCCTGTTTACCTATTTAATGTATTCCCGTGGACGTAATACCGTGTAGTTAGTGATTTTAACCCCGTTATCTGCAGCTGTATCTATAGTTTGCGCAACGCATCGACGCCGGCGCATGCGATAACGAAATCTGAGTGATGTCAGTGATCTATCACAGCCAGAGTGATTGGAAAGCTCTTTGTGTTTACAAGTTGGGTTCAGACGGAGAGAAAATTGTTTAAAACACGTGCTTTTTACATACAATTTAAAGAGGAACTTCGTTTGTTGCTTCATTTGTTATCACTAGTATAAGAATCATATTGATTTAAATTGAATCGTTAAGAACGGATCTCGCATCGTGTTTCTTTTTTTTAAATTAATATCGTATTAAAATGTGTAGCATTTGTAATTTTACGGGGTGTATTACTCTTTACATATAATTTTCATTATGCTTTTCGGATATACAGAAGACATATTACGTATTTTATTATGACTGCTATCATGACTACACAAATACCTGTTACTATGATTTATCTTGGATATAACTTATTATGTGTTACTTAGCATTATTCCAAATCAATATAAAACCCTTCCGGCATCTGCTAATAAATACAAAGATGTCGCTTGTATTAATGTTTTGTTAGTTACTTTTTATTACTTACCAGTAGGAGCAAAAGACGCGGACCTCCAAAACACTTCTCTCCGCAACTGTACGAATGGAACAAATGCCGCACTTGACCCCCGATCTTCGCATATTAAAACGTCAAAAGCCGTCTTATTAACAAATGTGTAAGTGAAAAATTACGTGTTCTCGTATCGTGTTAATACTCCATCACACGTCGGTCACTTTCTCTACACAAATACATGATTAGCAGTTGAATGCTGAGTAATTGATTGATTAGTGTTTAATTTTAATAATGGATAATACAGCTTTTCGCGATTGACGAATTTAAGAGGCTACTGCCAAAATTGAAGAAATTTCATTGATAGAGGTTCTTCAGATATAATTACCAAAATAATGTATCTTATACTTCGATCTGTCCTTAACTTTCGTAAGAAGCCGAATTTTGGTATCACATTTTGTTTTATTACACTGCCTAACAAAACTTATAAAATTAATAAATTTTTCGAATCCACTTCTTTATTTACATATAAGTAACAATTCTAAGTAGAAGACCAATAAGGCTACTAACGAAAGAGCTGGTTTTTTTAATAGATTTATCGCGTCAAGGTATTCAATACAAAATATTGATATTTCCGTACAAATTACTGCAACGGAAATACGCTTTTCACACACGATTCCGGGAATACAGACGCAGAGCTTTCCACTCCGTCTGTACGAAATTCTTAAGTTATTCTTAAGTAAATGGTTTTTTTTAAAGTTTTTTGTTTGTTTTTAGATGTCCATGCGGCACTTTAATAACTACCTGATGCGGATCAAAGTCAAAGTCATTCGGAACTGCTTGCCCGTCGAGCGTATTGCTCGACCGATCGACCAAGAGTATGTCGCAGGAATGATGGCAAAAGAAAATGTCGGGGAACTTGCAATGGCGCAATCGCCCTTCAAAACAATACTTTTGGCTATAAGAATGCCAGTTCATCGATCAATGTTGTGTTAGTACACTTGTAATTCACTAACCACTCAACATATTTTATACCTAATATTTCACGTTTTCCTTCCTTCAGATCAAACATTACGCCAATGAAGTTATTTTCCTTGAATTGCTCATAATTGAAATCATTTTAATAACCTTCTACGCTCATAAGAACATTCATTATAACTTTTTGTTTAATAATCTTCACTGAAAGGTGAATTATTAAATGTGTGTTCGTTTATCTAGTCCTAGCTTTGATTAGTATTTCACTATTTTCGTCAAGTCTTAAAGAACGTGTAGTACTTCTTATATAATATTCTTAAATCACGAGTTGAGTGAAGCACTTAACCAAAATTGCATCACAGTAGACTGACAATAATTCCCTTAAATTTGACAGCAAGATCATAATTATCTTAATTCTCATAAATTCAATATTACGCAAGACAATATGAAAGCGAACGCCGCTGGATTGTAACCTTTATCAGAAATGTTGAACGTTACTTATTCAAGAGGAACTCACTTTCATTTGAATGACTAAATGACTTGAGTAAATTAAAATTAATCCCATGAGAATCATAATAATGTTTAAGTGATACTAAGGCCCTTTTTATATAAGTATATCATCATTGTTGCGCTTAAAGTTACTCTTATTTCAGACCTTAAGTAACTTGGTTCACGGCTATGTGCAGTATTGTGCAATTAAATTTTAATTCTTACGATAATCCCTTCTTAATTCAGAAAGTTCTTGTTTTGGTACGTATTTGAGTCCACATAATGTAACTTGAGATGTAGTTTTTCATTAGAAGTTCTTTCAAGTCTTTTGTTGACATAGTTATAACTGCCATCGGTCATAATTGCACTGTTTTTCCTACAGTTGTCTCTTTCGAATGTACCTAACACAAAACAAAATTATTGTACTTTTCCCTAGTGAAAGTGAAAATATTAAAAACGTGTCTTCGGATTAACAGAAAATCTTGACCCTATATGTGCTAATTGATTGTTTGGATAAACTGTTCTTTGGAATGTAAGATCAAATAGAAACTTATTGACCTATCAGATATCTCATATATCTACAGTTATTGATACCCTAAACCTAATAAACATAAGAAAACTTAATAACTCAAACTCTTAATAATAGGAAACAGATTTAACCTCTTAAACTTCCCGTCCCTATCTATCCTAATACGTGTTACGATCTGTTAGGGATCAAACGAGCAAACTCAACAGCTGATGCAGGTCGAGATAAAACTAGGGAAGGTGTTCGAGCCCCTTTTTTTCTTTATAATAAAATACTCAATGCTAATAGCTTTAGTGATCCATAATATTCACATAAAGCAAGTAATGCCACCATAGATTTCCGTTGAGGCCCGGAAAACGCCACATCACGGTGGCCCGGTACGCCTCCTGACGGGACTTTCACACGTCGACGAGAAAATGCATCGTATTATTATACTGATTGAATATTATTTACACACAGTCAAATATTTTCGCAAAGGATTTCATAGACTTACAGATTTTCAGTAATGGAGAGCCATCTGGAAAAAAACGAATCGCATGTATTGAAATGCTTAAAAAAAACCCCACTTCCTGAATGATATTTTTTTCACCAAAAAGAGAAGTTAAACCTCTTCGAAATGGATGCCGAAAGAATCCGCGGTTTATTGGGAATGGATAGTCTCCAATCAATTAGTTTTCAAAAAGTGAATTTTTGTTGATACATTTCGTGTAATTTAATCGTTAGTAATTGAAATACATTTCCATCTTATCCAATATTTCTTTAAACATTATGAGATTTAATATTTTAGTCTCTCTTCTAGTCCATTATTACCGGCTAGATCGAGTGGGCCCTTTTAATTTTCGAAACCATATTTTATAATGTAAGAGAGTAAATCATTCGAAGTAGTTTCGTCACTTCGAAGTGGGTAAAGCGTGGGATCCTCTGACAGACATTAAATCATTTACAGTTGACAAATATAATGTTAAACTGAGAGTAAAAATATCATCTTGGTATCGCATTGTTCTGGAGTCGAGATCGATATCGGTGGCAGTCAAACGTTTGAAAGGGACTTTCTAAAATCTTAACGTTTTGAGGATCTTTCAATGGATTTATGTTCTTTTGTTTTTGCCTGTAGTTTAGAGGTGAGGAGTTTGTAACTCGCTAAATGAGGATGTTGGTATTTTGAAGATGAAAATTATCAGTCTGAAGTTACGAAACTTTACTTTTATGCAAATCGATCTTCGATAATGGCTAAGATCTTCATCATGAAGCACAGACTGGCTTAACATGCCAGTCTGTGCTTCATGCTTGTACCTACCTAACAGGAAAAGTAGAACCCGTGTAAGCAACTTACCTATTCGATGTGCAATGCATTTTAAAATGGGTGAATTCCATGACATTCAGGATAATTTCATTTGTTAAATATTATTTCCACATTGTCTGTTGAAGTGGGCCTTACTTATATTATTTCAGAGTATAAAGTACCTACCACGAAGCGATACAAAGTTGCAAGACTTAAATAATCTAATGGCTCCGTTTATTAAATAAGTACTAAAAGAAACAGTAGCGATTGTTTAATCACATTGTTACATTTGTCAAGGTTTTGCTCGATACAAAACGGCGTGCGCGTGCGCTTTGAAAGCCCTATTGTATCTGCAGAGGTCACTACGAAATGCCATATATGTAGTTTATTATTATTATCGCATTTGATAAATATCCATTCAGTCAATTCATTTATTTCACTACAATTGTTATGTAACTTTGTCTATCTTGGTTGTTGCACTTACACATTCGTTATCTTCATATGAAAAGATATCGTTTTTATCGTCGAAAGTTGAACCAATTTCCAAAAAAAATACAATATCTCTTTTAGGTCACGAAAATGCCTTAGATCATAACACGACAATTAAACCACTTTACAGTAACTGGCTGGCAGCATGGATTGAAAAATGAAAGAAAACTGTAAATCTCTTTATCTCTGATCTCTGACGTTACACTTCTGAATTCAATATTCAAACTTTTAATTCAAGCTGGCCAGCTGCCCTCGACACGAAATGTGACTTTTTTCGAGGTTTTTTTACCACAGCCAACTCTGGTTGCGCAAGGTGGGATACCACCTGCATAAATCTCCGGATACGCTCACGCTCCTTTTTATCTGCAGTTGTAAACTCCTTTATGCTGCTACTTTTACCATCGATTTTTGCTTGTTTTCTTATTCAAAATTCTTAGTTGAATTCAGGAATCCTGGTGCAGATTGTATTGATCTTGTTGTTTTTATTTTAAGATAGATTTTCGTTTGTTCAGTGTGTGTGTGTTCATTAGTAGTGAATGGTTGAACAAGGGTTATATTCGTGTAAATATTGTAATAATGAATTAAACGTGATTTTTGATGAATAAGTGAATTCGTAACGGCAATGACAATAAAGGTCTTTGAAGGCGGCGACATGTTCACGCGTTGGTCCTAATGGCTTACCTAAATCATTCAGTGGTACTATGAACCGCTCACCGATGACATAATGAGGATTTTGATACTGAAGTTGTTACTTGGCTGATGAGAATCATGACCATCATCAATTAATAGTAATTTTTTATTTTGCATGTTGTAAGCACTCGTCGCGGATGCGTGTACTTGGTTGTTCCTTTTCTATCTGACACATAAGGTGTCAAATATCGAAGCTTGATCTTGTGCCACTATACTTTATCATAGTTAATGCACTACGATTACATTCGATAAAAAAACGTCCTACCGCATTAAGTGTTCAACCTTATGCAACGCACTCATGCGCAAATTACACCCACACTAATAAAATTAAATTACATCAAAACACGCGCCCTGACGGGCGTAAGGCTAATTTTGACGGCTTAGAGAAAGTTATACAAAAGTGTCGGTAAGGAGATAATTACACTCTTTGTGCCTAATTAACTGGTGCCTTTGTGATGTAAGACGGATTAATTTAACATGACATGTGGGCTTACTAACGTTTATCTATATCTTTCTATATACATAAACGGGAAATACCACTGACTCATGTATCAAGGAGTCTCCGAAACTTTATCACTTAGAAACTTGAAATTTTCCTACACTAAGAAGGTTTTTCGAAATTCGAACCCTGAAGGGGTAAAAAGGGGGAAAGCTGTGGCGGGATGGCTAGTATTTAGCGCCTGAGACTTTATTCTTATATAATGTTTGTAACGTACCATGTCAAACTTTGCTAACTTTCATATGCTCGCTTTTGACCGAACTTCTATCGTAACAAAACTTGGCAAGTTTTTCGCCGTTATTTGAGTTGCTTTTAAATTGTCAATAGCCATCATAAAAATAGCTACAAAAGTAAGTTAAGTATACAACTGATATCGACTTTGATAAGCCTATACTTGAGCATCTTTTTTATTCGCCTAATTCTTTCGAAACATGTCAAAATTATTTTAATATCTTTACTACAACAAAAACTGTAGGTACTATTAAATCGTTGTATATGATAGTTGATGCTCTGTTTATCTACGTGTATATTTTTAATCTATGCTCAAAGTAGTAGCGGTTGCGGGTGTGAAATTGACGTTAAGACCACCTCGGATCGTCTGGTCCGCTTACGAGCTAAACGGACCGACACAACCATTTCGACAAGATATCCATAAGATCTTATATATCATTTTGTGGTCAAATAAATCCGATCTTAAAGAAAGCTTAATAAAGTTGTTTTTAGCCTACGCGGAGAACGATATATCGGACCTGATGTATAGAGTAGCATGTAATGAATATCGTTCCGAATTATACTTGATGGATTAGTGCTCTGACGGATTGCGTCGACGCTTAGGCTACCTTTTTGTGGGAATTATTTATGTAATTATAAGTATCCATTCTAAGGTTTATAAACATTTATGAGACGGCTTTATTACAATATTTGCGATAAAATTGTGTGTCTTATTTTATACTAATGTCGTTGTTTGGAAATTTTATATCGCGGATGCTAAGATGTAGTTTCATTACTTGCTACACTATATTTTTTGCAGTAGTGAGGCTAAGTGGAAATTGCTAGATTCTATTTTAATTAGTACCCGTTTTGTTAGAAATTCCCAAGGCTGTTTTTGCTGGCACATTAGCATTTGTTAAAACTCAAGTGGTTAAAACCATACTACAGTAATAGTGTGAATCTCATTATCATGCTTCATTACAAGTTAAAGAATTTTGAATTTCTTTTAACGACTCATTATTCGTAGACGTCGTTAATCTTTGTGAAAAATTCCGAAATACCTTTAGCCGCATATCTTTGTTAATTGCAACCATATTATGATGGAAGTAACTTTTTCTGCGGAAGAAATGTTCTTCAGGAAAGAGACATTGTTCATGTAACATGCAATTAAGTTGGAATTTAATGTCATTATTGACGAGAAAGTTGACGTTGTAACCACAAAGTCGATGATATTTTGGTGTTTTCAATAACATACAACAAATAGAGAAATAGCAAGCTAAGAGATAATTTATGTTCGTTCTAGCTTTTGCCTGCGACTTCGTCCGCGTTGAGTTCGTTTATCAATATTCCCTCAGGATACGTTTTTCCGGGATAAAAAGTTACCTCTAAGTAAGTCCGTGCCCGACCGTCCAGCTATGTAGCCATGCAAAAGATCAAGCCAGTCTATTGCTCCGTTTTGACGTGAAAGACGAACAAAGAAACAAACGCACTTTCGAAAGTATACTATTAGTAAAGATATTCGTTAAACTGAGCAAAAATACTACTTCCTTCCTCTAGCTTCTGCGCATCGCCATACATCGATTTTATTTTTATTTTTTATGTCAATTGACTGACAAACGAGCTGACAGCCCACCTGATGGAAAGTGGTCACCACCGCCAATGGACATCTGCAACACCAGAGGTGCTGCCAATGCGTTGCCAGCAAGGGCGTATTTACCCTAGGGCCAACCGGGCCTTGGCCCGGGGCGGCAGGCTGCGAGGGGCGGCGAAGGTCTTATAGTGTCAAGCTTACCTACAATATTTTTCATTAGGTACTAAACTTAATGGGGCGGCAAAGCTAACTGGCCCGGGGCGCCAAATCTTTAAACACGCCTCTGGCTGCCAGTCTAGGGAGGATGGGGAATGGGGATGGGATGGGGATGAGGGAATAGGCCTCCGGATCTTGTCACTCACCTCACGAAACGCAATAGCAAGCTATTACTTTACGCCGATATTCTGTAAGAGTGTGGTACTACCCCGGTCGAGCCGGCCCATTCGAACAGTAATCATCTAGTGAGGATTACTGTTGAGGATTATGGGACAATCTTTACACAAATCGATCTAGTCCCAAAGTAAGCTCTTAAGGCTTGTGTTATGGGTACTAGACGACGATAGCCATACTTATGTAGATAAATAAATACTTAAATACATAGGAAACATCCAAGACTCAGGAACGAGCGTTCGTGCTCATCACACAAATATTTTCCCTTACCGCGGGGATCGAACCGGGGACCGCTAGTTTCGGAGGCAGGGTCACTATCAACTAGTCTAACCGCGGCGTCAATAGACACCGCATAGCCGAGCGACCCCCGCTGCCAGGCATTAGAGCCAAATGGCCTCAAGTGGCAGGGCTACGGGGGTCGCGCGGGGCGCATAACCTCGAACGCACCAATCACAGCGCTCTAAAAACCCCGCGCGCCCCGCAACTTTGGCAGCTTTATTTGCTAAGCGGTGTCTTTAGGATATTTGGTATGTGCATACAAATTAGCCACGTCTTTAATTCTCTAACGAGCGAACCGCTTCGTTTCCCGTTAATAGACACACAAAAGAAAATACAATCATTTGGTTATAAAAAGTTCGGTAGATTCATGAACCAACTATTAAAGTTACTAACTAACGTCATATAACCATACCAGATAACTTAAAATATGGTTTCCTGGGCTATACTTTAACTGCTGTTCAAATAGTTTGGATCGTAGTGGGCTTACTGTTGCACATAAGAAAATCGCACTATAATGCAGACAGGCGTTATCTTAATAGATGCTAGATAAAATATCTCAAAGGGCAGGCTAAGTCAATACTCGTTATGTAATTGCAGACACTATCAGATATGACATGATAAGTGCGTGTTTTAGGTTTTAGTACAATCTGCCATTAAATGGATTAAATTAGTCGGATAAGGCAAAGCGAAAGATCTCGCAAGACCTAGTTAAAGTTACCCGTGCAGCTTATCATTTAGCATGAATATTACATACCTTCGCTATAAATATTTTTGGAGTTTACTCCTTAAGAATCGATTTTCATATATAAGCCCGGGGTATGAAACATTATGGGGAGTAAAATCAAACTACGATGTCACATTGTCACACGGTACGGAGTCACACGAAGTTACACGATGTTAGCCGAAGATGTGTCGGTCGCTTCGCATTGCATACAGATATAGTGAATAATATGTTTCCATCGGTAAAACTCGGTTCTCAATCGGAAGACGACGGGACCCGAAGTGTCAATTAGTTATTGTATTCAATGAGTGACATGTTTATATTTTTAAGGGCCTCTCTTGTACATTAATAAATAAATCAATTGCAATGAAAGAAAAGCATATTTTTATTACTCGATGACAGAGGAATGACAAAAGCATCCCACTACGCAAGCGCTGCGCGAAACCCGGCGCGGCTGCTACATGGCTCCCCCTCAAGCGTAGCGTACTGGTACTCTAGTCATCCGACCAAACCGAGTTCTCTTCCCAGTAGGCTCGTCGTGGGGGGTGTTGATTTCTAATGAATAGGCGGGCTTCAGGCGGTCTATAGAGACGACGATAACCCGCCCTGGTAGTTGAAGTGTATAAACTTTATCATTACGTTTTAGTACAGGATACGGCCCTTTATATGGAGCTTGCAGCGACTTTCGCACAGCGTCTTCACGCAAGAAAACACTACTGCAAGTGCGTAGATCTGGGTGCACAAAGATATTACGATTGCTGGTATTCGCCTTCTGTGCGGGGCTGTACACATGAATAGTCTGTCGCAACTGTTCAACAAAATCAAAATTTAAACTGGGTTCGGTAGTTTTAGTAGACGGCGTCAAAAAATCACCAGGCAAACGGAGCGAGCAACCGTAGACCAGTTGTGCCGCGCTGACGCCGCTGTTGCTGCGGAGTGCCGAGCGCAGCCCCAGCAGCACGGTGGGCAACTCGGCCATCCACTGGTGGCGCTCGTGCAGGCGCGCGGTGAGGGCTGCCTTCAGCGATCTGTGCCACCGTTCGATCATGCCGTTACTCTGCGGATGATACGGCGTCGTACGTATTCTCTCCACGCCGAGTAGTTTCGTCAATGCCGAAAAAAGTTGACTCTCAAATTGACGACCCTGGTCGCTGGTTATTGTAACCGGGCATCCGAAACGGACAATCCATGATTCATACAAAGCTGTGGCTATAGTCTCTGCTGTTATGTCTTTGATAGGTACTGCCTCAGGCCAGTGTGTCATCCTGTCGATCATGGTAAATAAATAACGATGGCCGCTCGACGAGACGGGCAGCGGTCCAACAATGTCAATATGGACGTGTTCAAAACGACCGCTAGGTGTAAACGTTCCTATACTACTAGACGTGTGACGTTGTACTTTCGATAGCTGACATTGCGTACATGTTCTTGCCCACTCTCCAACATTCTTGTTCATACATGGCCAGAAATATTTCTCTTTCATGAGTTTTCTCGTGGTTCTTACGCCCGGATGACTTAAGTTATGAACAGCATCGAATGCTGTGCGACGGAATTCTTCCGGTAAATATGGCCTAATGTTTGGAGTAGAAATTTCATAGTAAATCTGACATTTTGAATTTGGAAAGGAAATTTTCTTAAGCAGTATATTTTTCTTCATGAGTAGTTTAACGATTTGCGGGTCGATTTCTTGTGCATGCGCGATTTTGTCATAGTCCAGCGGAGAAGGCATGGCGATGGTTTCTATGCGCGAAAGTGCATCTGCGACGACGTTGTGCTGGCCACTCACATGACGGATATCGTTAGTGAACTCGCTAATAAACAAGAGCTGTCGAGTGCGGCGCGGAGTTTCGTTCTCAGATGCAGTTTTCATAAGTGCGTATGTCAGCGGCTTATGATCTGTGAAAATAATTAACTCACGCCCCTCAAAAATCTTTCTAAAATGTTTGACGGCCATATAAATGGATAATAGTTCTCTATCAAAAGTGCTGTATTTCTGTTGTGCGTTAGAAAATCTTTTCGAAAAATAACCCAATGGTTGCCATTTGCCATCTACATGCTGCTGTAGGACTCCTCCCGCACTTTTATCGCTAGCATCGCAGAAGAGCGCAATTGGCGCGTGGTGAGAGGGATGAGCGAGGAGTACGGCTTTATTCATGCTCTCTTTGCAGGCTTCGAAAGCTTCGTTTGCTTCAGGGTTCCATTCTATAGTACTTTTGTCACGTTTTTTACAATTATGAAGATATGCATTAAGCGGTGCTTGTATTTGCGCGGCATTAGGGATACTATCGTGGTAAAAATTGACCATCCCGAGGAATCTCCTTAACTGTTCGATATTTTCCGGTTTCGGGAACTCATTGATGACTTGTATTTTGTCTTCGGGAGGTTGAATTCCATGAGGCGTTACTGAGTAACCGAGGAACTTTACTTTCTCTTGCCCCAGCACACTCTTAGAGGGATTAATTGTGACACCGTATTCGTTCAGCCGTTGGAGGACGGTCCGGAGGTGCCTCTCGTGTGTTTCTTCATCTTCTGATGCGATGATAATGTCATCAATGAATGGGAAGACGTAATCTAACCCAGCAAGTACTTGATGAATGAACCTTTGAAATGTTTGACCTGCATTTTTCAAACCTTCTTTCATCCTTGGAAATTCAAACAAACCAAACGGCGTTATGATAGCTGTCTTCTCTATGTGTTTATCATACATTGGTATTTGCTGATAAGCTCGATTTAAGTCGATAGTACTAAACACTTTCATACCGTATAGTTGGTAAGTAAAATCTCTTAAACGAGGCACTGGGTAGCGGTCGGGTTTAGTTACTGCGTTGAGTCTTCGGTAATCTCCACAAATTCGTATATCCCCATTTTTCTTGGGCACAACGTGGAGTGGACTCGCCCAGGGGCTTTTGCTGGGACGACAGATCTCTTGCTCGATCATATTGTCAAACTCTTTCTTAACCGCGAGGTACCGATGTGGCGGCAGGGGTCGCGGCCGTGCGTGGACAGGTGGGCCATTTGTTTCAATATAATGTTCGACGCTATGTTTTGGAGCAGTTGTCATGAAAGATAATCGTGTTATATCGGGATATTCACTAAGAATACGATGATATTTTTGTTCCAGGTCAATGGTGCAGACAGTGGGTTCGGTGGACTTACAAACTGGTGCCCTAATTGCCAAGTTTGTCTTTTTGTCAATAAGGCAGCGACCGGAAAGATCGACAAGAAGTTGGTGATGTTTCAGAAAATCAGCGCCGATGATTGGCTTACTGACTGCTGCCATTATGAATTTCCACCGAAAAGGTCGCTTAAGATTAAAATCGAGGTTCAATGTCTTTTCACCGTATGTGGGAATAACTGTGTTATTTGCCGCAAAAAGATTGAAATTGGTTGGCAGTAGTCGGATACCTTTCGGTTTAGGGATTACTGATATGTTAGCGCCAGTGTCGATGAGGAAAGTAGATCGTGTATACTTGTCGGTAACAAATAAGCGGTGAGATATGTCCCATGCGTTAGTTCCCGCTTCAGCCAACGCAGGTATTAGTTTTCCCTTTCCTCGCTCTTCTTAAAACTGCATGGGATGGTACATTTAAATGCTGAAGCTCCAAAACGACGATGATAATAGCATATTGTGTCTGGGCTAAACGACACGGGGAATGACTTGGTGTTGGAGAAAGGCATGCGTGTGCGGAAGCGAGACGGCGGCGCACGCACAAACTGGCCGGCGTTGAACTGCACCGCCGAGCGCTGTGAGCGGCGATATTGCGATTGCTGCAGCTTCATCTCAGCGACTTCACGGACGAGATAATCTAACTTTTCTTCTATTGGCGATACATGAAGTTCTGTGCTTAATGAGGAAGAAGTAGATGGCTGGGGTGTCGGTTGAGTTGGCAGTGATGAGTGAAGCGGAGAGATAACCGACACTTCTTGTCGAGTTTGGTCCATAATCTTGTCTGCCATAAGCGCTATTTTATCAAGAGACACATCTTTCATGATGGTGTCACTAGCGGCCACAACAGCTCGGACGCTTGGCGGTAAGTGGTTCGACCATAAGATCCGTAGCGCTGGTTCCGAAACGTTGTCGGCGGCGAGGATTTTCATGCGACGCAGTAACTGAGACGGTTTTAAATCTCCAAGCTCTATTTCAGATAAAAGTCGGTGTAGGTTACGGTCATCGGATTCTTCATACACTGCGAGTAAACGTTTTTTTATCGTTTCGTATTTCTTGGTCTCGGGTGGTTTGAGCAAAATATCGCTGATTTCGTCGACATCCTGACGTTCCAGTTGCGCAACGACGAGATCGTACATTGCTTGATCGCCTTTTTTTAACGGTGATACGATGGCTTCGAATTGAGCAAACCAAAGACGGAGTCGGTCTCGCCATAACGGTGGAATTTTAGTGTTTGTCGAAAGTCCGGACATCTCTTGTTTCTCTTGTTTTGCGTTGACTTCTGTCGACTTGAACGATTCGTCGTCTGAGGGCATGATTAGACTACACTAAAGGTTTAGGTGCTGCTCTGAATGCGGGGTCACCACTTTAAGGGCCTCTCTTGTACATTAATAAATAAATCAATTGCAATGAAAGAAAAGCATATTTTTATTACTCGATGACAGAGGAATGTCAAAAGCATCCCACTACGCAAGCGCTGCGCGAAACCCGGCGCGGCTGCTACATATTCATTAATATGACCCTTTATTATTTACTGTCAAATGTCAAAATGAAAAATGACAGCATGGTATGATGAGTACTGGTTTATTTTATAATCGTTCGTAAGGAGTAAACTTCTGTCGTGCGTCGGCGCTGATACTTTTTTTTCTAAAAACTGTTTGCGTGGACCATGATAATTTACCATTGTGCCCAACAGTTAAATATAACCGTTATTTTTTAAAGCTCAATAAACGAGACTCGTTAAACTCGTAAAGGGCTACGAACTTTTCTGCAGCCTATCAAAATTCTTATCCAAGACACACAATAATACTTTATTCCAAAGCCTTAAACATTTAATAGTCCACAAAAAAGTCGCCAGACATTATAAAGATCGATTGTTAGCACGTACTCTTTTGAATTACACTTACTTAGTTCGATTTCTAAGCACCCTGATTGTTCACACATGAGCCAGTTATTGCGTAACACACACATTTTGGCGTTTCTATGAACAGCCACGGTACCATTCTACAATATTGATATATTGATAGTAATTTACATGATTAAAAAAGGCATATTTATGATCACCATAAAAGCTTAGACCTTAACTTATTATTGGTTATGCTTTAACTTGTAGGCGTGCCGTGACAGGTGTCCATCATATTAATTGGCGATCGAAATCTGTATGTCAGGAACGTCACGGCCTAAATGGGGGTTTGAAGGGAGTTTTGTTTCGCGATCAACGTCAAATAACGAGACGATGAGAGGAAAGTGACGTATTGGTCTACCAGCTTTTCTGTGGTATCTAATAGGCTGGAAAGTCTTTACTGCATTGGAATAAAGTATTGTTTTGCTTGAATAAGAAGTTTGATAGTTCACAGAAATGTTGATAGACCTATAGAATATAGGCTGTGTGAATAATATCTTACATAAGTCATTCTATAAAGATGTTCTTAGAAGCCTTGACAGTTTAGATTTGTTGAAGTTCATAGAATCCCTGCATGTTGTGTTTAATCAGTCACTTAAATTCTCCGCCGATTTAAGAGTGAAGGTTTCATCATTAATTATGTTATTAAATCAAAAAATAAAATGAAATGTCGTAAATGACGCAAAGAAAACAGGAAGCAAAATCATTACGTTGTACATATTAAATATCTATCTGTATTTTAATGGAGCCCTACTACAGAAATGATTGATGAACCTTCATGCTCAACATCATTTCGATCGGAGATAGATAAGCTGTCATATTAACGAAATCCGGCAGACAGACTTAACCTTTTTGACCCTGCAAAAATGTAAATGCGCTTTCATTCGAGTAAAACACGCTCATACATATTGAATAGTGCGTTTACATTAACCATATTGTGGTAATTAATGCACATGGCTACTTTTTTTTCCCGGCCAAAAAGTCATTCATAAACTTCCGTTGTAGGTAATACACGAGAGGATTTATGTTAAATTTAAATTTGGAATAGTTTTCTTCGAACACTTTCAGGCTTGCCAGTTTGATCAAGGCAATTATTTAAATTCAGAACACACGTTCGATACAAGTTTTCATATCGGTTGTCGTATCGATTTGAAATGCGTTTACGGAGAAAGTGATAGGAAATCATGTGTTAAGGTGTCGCTTTGTATGTGAGTACTGGATATGAACAAGTTTCGCGTGCGTTCACGAAGCTTGCTTAAACTTGCATGAAAATGAAACGCAGTGGGACAAGCTTGACACTGCCATTGATATGAATGGATAGAACAGGATTTAGGAAAGTATAAGAATAGATTAGTTAACGTACGTACGTCTCCCTCTTTGTTGTATGTTATTTATATAGTTCATTAATACATTGTTTTAAAAATCCGAACTCCCTATAATTTAAAGCAGTAAAATTATAATAAATTTAATGTTTAAAGGGCAATCGTGAAAGCGCACTGGCCGGTTTTTGCGAAAACGCATCTCTTGGTTTATTGAGTAATTTGACACTGGTCCTGTGAACCGATGTGCACTGAGTTCTGAAACTTGATACCTATGTACTTTTTTAAGTTGCTAGGTAGCCAAGTTTACAGTTTTTTTTAAATTGAGAATTACCTACTTGTATTGCTTCTTGTAAGAATGCTGTTTGCATTTAGTGTGGCGTATTTTAAGACCAGGCTTGTTCGGAATAACATGTTTTTCTCCTCTTATTTAATATCTACAGGTACTGCTTAAAATTAAAACATTGAATGCATAATCATACGGTTCATTTTCAATTAACAATAATATTATCTCTCGTAAAAAATAAAATTGCATTGTATCGTTCACGTGAACGTGGAAACATTTTTTACCCATTACAAATAAATTGATTATTTTCATTCCTTATTTCTATAGAAACACTTAAGAGTTCCTGCGTACTAGTTCTTTGAAGTTATTCTATCAACGGCAAAAAATCACTCAAAGAGATTTAGCACGTACAAGGTTGGTCGATAGCAAGAAGTTCGAATGGACCATAAAAAAATATCATTCCATTCCATCTCCACTACAAATGACCATGACGTAATCTGTATTGCCAGCTTACGCTTTTTTCACTATGGCAACATTGGCAAGGTAACGTCAATGACCGGTGTAGCCAGCGACAAAAACTATTATTAATAAGGCATTATTCGTCACAGGTGTGCTGTTCTTACTTTGAATTCGCTGGTAATCGATCGAGTTCTAGTAATGAAGAAGTTTTTTGTTATGTAAAAATTGGCAGTCATATATCGTAATGACCTTGAGCTGGGTTTCCTCGGGCAATATGTACTGATAGCTATTGGGTCGTGCTATAGCTATAGCTCTGATTGGATTATCACTTTGCCATTCCTTCTGCCATTGTTTTAAGCAACAAATTATAATTTCATAAAGTAACATCCAATATTTTAAATTCAAATTTATCAATCGATAGCGGTTTCACGAAAGTAAGTGGTCTGCTTACTTGTTCATCAAAACTCGCCTTTATTTTTTCTTCCCAGAACAATCTCGTACCGATAATCCGAATTCGTTTCATCTTGTTGCCGAATCTATGATTAAATCGTTTTTGTTTCGCTTTTTATTGCCTACATCGGAACCTGATAATTTATATGTATAGGAAATATCTTGTTTACTGTTAGATGTAGTTCTTTGTTATTACTTTATGGTTACACCTATGTTAATGTTAATAGGTGTTCTTTCAAATGATTATTCGGACTACGCTTTGCATTTTATCGCCAAAGTGACTTTTATCAAAGGATTGAATAGTATAAACTTGTATAATATACACCCGTAGTGTATTACTTCTTTACACTGAAAAAAAAAAACAAGTTTGATGTTGTCCGGAGACGGATTTGCTGGAGGGGGTATTCTTTTTATAATAATATACATTTATGTAAATATATTCCTTTTTTTTAATTAGTAATAAGTTGTACATATTTTTTAATTTACCTTTTATATATGTAGATTAGTTTTAGTTTTCATTTATAATGTTATTGTTAATATTTTTCACTAATTTTGACCCTTAATAAACGATGATAATCAACCAAAAAAAAAAAGTTTGTTATATGAAACCGAAATTTCGTCTATCCGTACCATAAAAAATAACTAAAGCAATAACCTCACCAAAATAATATTAACAGTTTTGTTCTCTATAGATAAAGCATTTGGTTACATCATATTAACTTTAATAACGCCAAATTATGGTTAAAACTGAAATAACCGAAGTAGTTTGGGTGTAATTTTTTCTCATTGTACGGTCTATACTTCCTGCCCCATCTTTAACATATTTCCGTTTGGGCTAACGGTTGACTGGTACAGAATACCTTAAGTAATTAAGTCTGCCATTTGTATACTCGATTATTTTGCAATAAAGTTTATATAAAAAAATACATATTATAACTAGTTTTGGTCCCCATAGCAGCTTTTACACTATTTCCTTCTGTATATCAATTAGCCAACTTATATGTAGCAAGAACATCAAGACACGATATTACGTATGGCAAATTTCATCGTTTAACTTTGTTTATGGGACCTAATCGAAAGTGTCTACGCTAAATTTGAGTCACTAAAGAATGATGGGCAAATTGACCCATATAACCAATACATATCTCATGTATACCACGTGAAAGCTAGTTACATAAGCTTCATTTTCTAATACGGGGACAAACTTCAAAACCCAGGAGAAGATAGTTATCAGCCTTCCAATATTCACACACACACAACGTTTATTACTATACTAGCTGTGCCCCGTATGCGTTGCAATGCTATTTCTCCCAGCCTTCACAGTCTAGTCGTTATAATAACAATTACAGAAAATAGTGGGATCAATAAGCCTACATACGTTATAATTCTATTGGTGATTGGGCTGGGTTCCAGTGGCGGAGTCTGCCTACAAGCCGATTCCTGACGGCTTTACCAAGCTATAAATCTACGGCTACCTGTCCGTGAAGTCCATGTTTCTCTAACTAAATTTCAGACTCGCACGTAAGGTTCTAATTCTTCCGGCTTCCCTTAGGAAATATTTGACGCTGCCCATTATTCTTTAAAATAAGAAACCTCGAACTTGATTTTGACAGCGTTGTGCTATACAAAATCGAGTTTGTAGTTTCTTATTTTAAGTTTAAGAAATTTTTAATAAAGAACATACCGTCTAGAATTGATAAGAAAACAAAGAAGTTACTTACGAAGACTAAAGACTTATTCTAAAGAAGACACCTAGACTTAGATCAAAGAATACAGGTCCAGGTCACTTCATCTGACCTTCAATTTGGAGATATAGTGATCTAATCTAAATTGAATAAGCCTTACGACGAAAGAGCTAAAATCCATCAGACCCTTTCGTAAATGTGTTGTGAATAATAATTAGAGCATTTGAAACACCAACATAATTGCCCCGTCGAAAAAACTTTTTAAAAAACAACATAGTCGTTGATTAATTTCTGCCTTCACGAGTCTGTTATTACTTAGACTCTAATAATAGTATGCTTATATTATACTTTTTTGTTACAGGTAAACGAGCAGATAGTTTAAAAACAATGCTGAACAGTAAGTTAAAGAATAGACAAATAGTAGTTTATGCAACGGTTGCATAATGATAGGCCTTAAAACACTAGTGCGGTTTTCATGAAACGAGCCGACAGGCGAGTTTCATAATAAGATCGCACGTGTGTTTTAAGGCCAAATTATGCAGAGTTGCATACATAACTTTATCTACACACATATTATAAATCCTCCATGATGGGTTCAGAAACAATATTTTCTGGCAACAAGTTATTTGTTGCAATCGTGGCTGCATATTTCCGATATCCGGCGCATTTTCACATCACACACACTCCGAGAAGACTACTTACTATTCATATTTTCAACTAAAATGTAAATTACAAACAACTTTTTCTATTCAATTCAACAACAATTCTACTTTCGTTCAGCAAAACGTCAACATGGCGGCAATTCAATCCTCCGTCAAGACCATTTTTTTTTTAAATCATAGACAAACGGATGGATTCTCTATTCTCACGTCACTCGAGATCAAATATTGTGCAGTTTATATTAAAAAAACCTACTGAATTGACGTTTCGTATCAATAACTGTTTTAATATCTATGGATACTAGAATAGAGACCCACTTGAGTTTTGACAGCTGTTCCAAATTTAATCTCATTTATTTACTAAAAACGATAAAGAAGTCATGTTATTTCTTTATCGCAGCACTGGTTTTTCCTAATTGGTTGTCAAAATGGTGGTCATTTCCTAAGGTTTTTGATTAACCAATGGAGGTTTTATGATATGGGTGTAGATAAAGTAAGTTAAAGAATAGACAAAAATACATTTTGTAAAAGGTCGACGATTTTATTAAACGACGCAACCAATTTGTTAAATTATTGCAAATCATTAGTCGCTAATAATACAGTCAGAGGGTGCGAATGATTAATGTTGTGCCGACATTGATCTCTGCAACGAGGGTTCTTTTCAATATTTATTGATCCAATGCGTTAAAATATGTTTTATATATTGGTAGTGGTTCGACTAATCGATTTTGTCCCTTAGTATCTCCGTTGTGTCAGAACGTGCCTTTATAAATCAAAGCAGGAATTATATAGGTTTCGTTTTGTTCCTGTGCAAGAACATTTTTAAAAGGGTACATAGATTCGAACGTGGCCACAAGTAGTCTTGTGGCTCTGCCCACCCCATTAGGGATTTCGGGCGTGATACTATGTATGTATGTATGTGTACATAGAATCTGGTTCATACCCTTCCCCTACCCTACCCCACCCTATACTTACAGCAGGGCAAAGTTCCTGGTGCTTACACTCATATATGAAATCTTTCGTTTCTGAGTCGCTGATTCTTTGTTCACACAAAACATTATTAGCTTTATTATTTAAAGGAATAAAACTTCTAAAGGTTAAGAAATGTTATGAAACCACTTCTTAGTCATCCTTAGTCTACTCACAGGTACTCTCAGTAAACCTTCATTTGAAGCTCACGACGCTGACGTCGTCATAACTAAATAGAACTTGCGTTTACACTGGAAACTAGATAGCAGGTACAATAAAGATACTCGAATCGAATATCGATCTGTACGGACCTCGCTCGATATCTCCCGTATAACATACGTGGGAGATATTACTTATTAATCTATAATATCGGTCAAGTCATTGCGATAGACGCTACACGTATTTTTATGATGTAAGATTTACTGTGCGCCATGTTTTGAAATGTGATCGATTCTTGAAAGGGGTCTTAATAGGGTAATGTAGGAAACTTTCCAGGTGGGGAGGATGTAGCATTAAATTCTTATCGGATCTTTGGTTCCCATATTTTACCTCAAAATACCCTAAGCTGCGGAGCGGAAAGATGTTTAAAATCATTCATGTTTTATCGTCATCATGAAATTAACATAATTGAGAGCAGAATGAAGAATATCCTAGTCTAGGTAGCGTAGTTGGTTTCGTACATAACTGTCGATATTAGAAATATAGAATACTACACAAGTTTTTCACCACATCAGTGCAACCAGATCGCCTGTGATGTCGTCTCCGAGTATAAATCCAAATAATTGAATCCTTGTTTGAAAAGGTATGTAAATAAAACGCGCCGTGATATAAGCCTCACGTGAATAGCAATCGATAAAGAGATTATTGGAAACGTACTAGCACCAAACGGAACGTTTGCCTTGGTGTGCATTTACACAGCTGTCAGCTAATGCCACCAACTGCATACGGCACTGCTACACTCAAACTAAAGTACTTTAGTCTTTATAACAATGAGCATACAACTCCAACTCTGCTATCGGGAGTTACTGTTTGAGTTAGAAAAGACGCATTTTGTTTAAGTTCAAAATAAACGGAATAATATTTTTAGTTGGCCTTTGTTAGAGGTCATTTTCATGGTCAAACACATTTTCAGCGCTCATATTTAACTTCCATTCAGGTAGCTCTTTGAGGAAGTAATTGTTGAAGATTTTTTAGTGTTTACTAAAGCAGAAGTAAAAGTAATGTCGTTTCAAGGTGGAGTTCAAAATTCGAAATTCGTCAGAAAATTGGAGGCCGGCATTATGCTCCGTTTCACCGGCCTGAGCTAGATTACCTAGTCATTCTCGATTACTCCCTGATCGATTAACTCGATGCTGATTAATCGAGACAATCGATTCATCGTCTCTGCTTTCACTGTCGGCTGTAGTTTTCTCAAGTGGCTCTGATTAACATGTCAGTTTTACAACAGGTTTCATAAACGAGCCCATTTTCAATTACGAATTTATGAGTCATCTGCTCGTTCTTATAAATACCGAATACTTAATTGATTTAAAAATTTCACTTTCCCTTGACCTCACTTGAGGTCACCAATGTTTACTCTGAGCGAAACAGCTTTGAAAACTAAACGTTTGTACATCTGTTCAGGGCCATTACTGGGATCCTGTCGTTCCACAGATGGCCCTTCAATTACCCTATCCAACGTATAATAAAGCAACCAGTAATTTGTACCCACGATCTCTATCCGATTGCATGCCGTTTGGCTTTTCATTAGACGTCGTCTCGATTACAAGGCTAACGTCAGTATCATTTGGTAAAATTGCATGTTGCTAATGCGCTTTTAGAAAAATTGCTTCATTTATATCGGATCTGATATCTCTATTAACTTTTTTTACAGTCTTTCCTCATCAACGTAAGCTTTATCACCATCATCATATTTATCGCTGCTACAGTAAATACACCTCTCAATTACCTTTACTGCGGAATCATTCCATTTCTCTATTACATTACATCTTAGTTTTTAATATCATAACTGATGATTTAATGTTCCAACCTTCATTACGTCATCGCGTCATCACACTTTACCTACGATTTCCGTAATTCTTAATTCGCAGTGTGAAACGAATCCGGCCGATATAATACAACCGGTTCCATTTCACAACCTTAAATTATTTGTTTACGAATTTAATTACTTAATCTTAATAGCTTTTATTATAATGCTCTTAAACTTTCTGATAGTTATGTCACTGTAATATTTTTAAGTCGATCCTTTTAAGATACGCCTATCTTTATGGGAAAATTTGTAACGACTGGCTATTAATATTAAACAATCGGATACTTTGATGATCGATAAAATAATCTTGGCTGCAAACTACGCAATAATGAATGCTCTTTTTAAAAAAATAGAAGTGTACTTTGTAGTGAAGCTTCGATCTTCATTAGGCACGGTGGCTGAGAGGGGCGAACGTTTCTAGAGGGAGCTATCTGGTGATTGAATGTACACAGAGTAGTTGAGTTTAATGGCTGGTTCATTATCCTCAACAAAACACGAGCACTTCCAATGGTATGGTTGGTATAGTCATCAGTTTTATGGACAAATTTTACTTTTTACTGCTTCAAACTGCTGTTATAACAACCATAAAATTGATTTTGCTTATTTTATGTTTATTTACTTAAATGAGGTGTTTCGTTAAGAAGACCAGCGACCATATCATAGGTTGTATACAAGTTGCTTAATTTGAACTAGATTCTCATAGTATGAAATTATATAAATACGCAAGCTTTCTCATAATTTTAGTTGTTGCCCAGAAGGCACACTGTTACAGTACTTTACGCATCAGCTATTGACTGCATATGCCACAAATTTGTTTATTTGTGTACACTACAATAGACCCGTTCCCTCTAACCACGTACTCTGTCACGGATAATATTTCCTTCACCGGGGTGTATTGTATAAACAATCGTTCCAGGGTGGTCGCACCCACCAGTTTTATACGTCCATAAAAATCTCTTGTAATGAATACGGCTCAGCAGTTACGGTCCATAGGGATAAAGATATTTAATTGATTCTGTATGTTTTTACTCGATTGTGAAATGGTTTTCGTGCGTATGTATTTATGTGATTATGTAGAGCTAAAACTACTTACTCCTGTTGTTTTTAGAGGTTATGCAGTGTTTTTTTTAAATAATTTATAAGTATTAATAAGTTCTCGAATGAATCCATGCAACGCGTTTAAAACTTTGTTTTCGCGGCGTTAGATATGTGTGTGTATTAATTAACAAACTGGCCGTCTCCAGTAAATTATCCTTATAATTAAATGATAACTAAATATAAATATGAACCGACACCAAGCAAATGAATACAGTATGAGGAATATATACCTAATTTACTTAACACTGATTTCGATATATTTAATTTGTCACCTAATTACCGATATTTACATTATTTTGCCACAAACATGACCTTTCAAGAGAAAGAAGACGAGGCGTTCTTTTCTTACTTTAATACTGATGAAATACGTACAAAAAAATTAGACCGTTAACCTCTCTTTATTTTTCCCAGCCCTACAAAGTATTCTAACACAAGAGATTTTCATTATACACAACGAATTGCAAGTGTTCTACCGGGAAATGGTTATGACTAACGAGACTATTTCCTACAAAATATTTAAAACACGCTTTACTCCGGTGATTCAGTCACGGTCTCAAGACGCTGACAAAGGTTTTGGAATAGAAAATAAATTCGCACTGGTGAGTTTCTAGTCTTAAACCCAGATCCTACTATTCAGTTATCTATAATCATTTAACTTTATAGGTATCAGATGGATCATAAAGAAAGGTATGCCTAGTGAATAGCAAACGCTCTAGTTTTTGTATAGTCTATCGGTCTATTGGTTTGGTCTAGTTTGGGGGTATTTTCACCGGATTAAGTATGTAGATCGATCTGACGGTCTTCTTCTAATGCATTAATTAAAGTGATCGTTGTTTTTAATTGACCGATGTACAGAGGAGTTTTTATAAGCTGCTTGTAGTAAACTCGCTTCATGTTATACGCTTTTATGGCAGTGTTGCTCTCCCTCTACTAAGTCTAGTTCTTTCTAGGTTGTACATTATTGAAAGGTCATGTATGTTGCTATTTTACTCCTATGGTAATGTTCTTACTTCATCATCATTTTTACTATTCATTGTTAAACTGCAGCCAATCATTTTCTGTATTTTCTGTAACTTAAAACAGATAAAAGAAAACCTTTGAAATAAAGTTCATCATTCAAGTCAAGATGGAAATTTCTAATTACAGTCATTCATTAACGAATACTTAATAAGAAAAAAACAAATTTAGATGTTAATCAAGTGAAGTTCATAAGACAAATGTAAACTTAAGCTTAAACGAACTCCTAAGTAAGCCAATCAAGGTCGTTGCAGACAGGTGTATGGCTCCAATACACTTATGTATGTAACCGCAATTCACTGTCTTGACATTAATTGACAGCTTGTGTTGACATTTGCTAATAAAGCTATTAATTTCAAAAACCTTGGATTGATTAGCCATTTTAGTAGTTAAGTTTTGCCATTTAAATGTTATCTCATTAGCAATTGTCAAAACATACGTCATTAGCGGCCTAACTTAAAACCAACAGTTGGGCCTTGTCTAGATTAAACATATAACATATGTTTCGCATTTGTTGTTGACATCTTATTGTCTTCTAACTTTACGAACGTGTTAACTTTACAAACACAGTGGTTAATCATTAAAATATATTTATTGAAGATTTCCGAAGTCATTTTATTTTTATTAATCATACGTTTAAATTGGATTGGATTGAATATAATACTAAATAATAATAATAACATAAAACAACTCATGAATAGTACCTACACGAAAAGGGACTTTAGTTATTTGACTTAACAAACAAAGTTAATTAACTTTATAATTCTACCCCTAATATTAGAACTTACTCATAATACATATATCACTTTTAAGCAGTAAAACGGTTTCTACATGCTATAATTCCACTGAACTATTGAGTGAGTATGATGAGGTTCTTACTTATTTCACATTAAATAAGCCTGCAAACAAAGCATTCTCGACTGAAGCCTGACTCCAAAATCTGAAGCTCGAAGTAACAGCATGTCTCTTTTTCTCGACTCTATTACCACTGCTGAGCGAAAAGGAGGGAGATGGAACGTAGTACCACATTTGTAGCAATATCAGTTCCAATTGGTATAACGAAGGCTCCGTGACTGGACCGACGCTTATTACGGGGCCCAGTGCGCACGCGCAGCGTCGTGAGAATTCGAAAATATGGCGACGGAAAGTTGATGTAAATTACGTATGGAAAAATATAAAGTTAGGCAGCGTGCTTCTGAATTGCGCTATTTAACTTAACGCTACATACTACTTAAGAGAATATATGCCCATGTTATTTTTCACGAAAAGGATATAACCCTAGTCATATGAAATAGCTGTCCAAATTAAAATGAATTCCATACTTACATTTACGAACTAATAACAACATTAAGATTAAGAACACGACGAAGATATCTTCTTTTTGCCAACTAAATCTACAAAAATTTGTGGATTTTGAATTTATTTCAATAATCCTATCTGTCCTGCCAATAATCAATTTCGACACCGATGATATAATTATCATTACCATCATCATTTCAGCTTATAGACGTCCACTGCTGGCAAAGGCCTCTCCCAATGATCGCACAACGACCTATCCTGTGCTGCTCGCATCCAGCGGAGTCCCGCTATCTTCACTAGGTTGTCAGTCCACCGTGTGGGTGGTCTGGTCGGCATAACACACGATGACGTAATAGAATGCATCAATCTTTCCTTGACTGCCTATCTAAATTTAAGTTCAGATAACTTATTCTTACAATCTTTTAACAACAAATGACGAGATAGAATCATAATTAAATTTGAGTCACTTACAAATTATAATGGCAGATGTAGATAAAGAATAAACTCCGAGAGCTCCTTTACGTTGACACGATTGAGACGTATTTATTATGTAAGCGAACATTTCTCATTTTGTAATGGTTTTTTGCAATATTCATAAAAAAGTGAGGTTAACACCTCCATGTGTAGACCGAAACATATTTTGCAAGCTGTTTATGTTATTACTGCATGCAGTAACTAACCAAATGAAGTGTTGCTAAACATGTCTCTTATCATCAGTAAAATGTGTGTCAGGCTAAATATTGCATTAATCCTACCGTGCTCTTTGGATTTTTATTTTGTTCCTTACCGCTATTGAACTGCCAGACATACTTCTTAACTCAACAAATGTACCATTTCACGATTGCAGCCCAAATTTAACCGTTGCGAAGTGTTGATTGAAGCTAATATCTCGTAATTCAAGGTGCACTTTGAGGTGATAATTCTTACCGTTGTTGCAACGTAAATTAGATCAAAAAACGGTAAACGCCTGAATTAACTTGTTTTTCAATAGCGAACTGATTCAAATAAGAAGAATTAAGTAAGATTATGATTTTCCCATTAAGCGACACCAAGAATTTCTGAATGTTATGCAAATAGTTAATTGAGTTCTCATTGGAGATTTAGTGAGACGCGTGAGCGAGTCTGACCCTCTGCTTCCTATTCTTCGCGGAAGGGAACCGGTCACGGTCCCATTAAGCAACGCACTGCAATTTAGAAATAGTCTCGATAATTTCTCTGTCACAGCTGAAGACCACATTACTAGCGGGTAATTGTTTCCGGAAACGTGATACATAAATCGAATCGAGCGTGAATTCGAAACTTAATTCTAATATCACCTACGAGAATTTATCGACGGAACAATAGTAATCGATTGTTACAATGTCGCTTCGAGCTTTAAATTGACGGGACTCGCTTGCCTTTAAATCTTTATCATCATCAATATTAGCTTTATCTATTTCATTACTATTTGGTTACGATTTTCCATATATTTTTTACAACAAGATTTGTTATCGACGTGGAAATTTGCTTTACCGTTGTTAGATTTATTTCGTTTCTCCAAAGAAATATAGCTGCCCGTTTAACAAAATGACCATTCCGTGTCTTAAGACCTGCAATCCTTTTCCGCTTCGGACTTGTTGTTAATTTTGCTTTGCTCTCGTAAGTTAAACTTTCTCCCTTTGCTGTTAACATTATGGACCTGTGAAGATTCATGGATAAGCTGTTACCTATTTGTCAGTCAACGATTGACGAATCTATTGTTCCGCGAATTTCGCTCTAGGGTAATTTTAACGAGTCGACGCAGTAATTATGGGTCTGAGGAAATGTTATGGGCATATTAAAGGTGCTTGACCCCGTGTTAGTTGTTTGTGTGTGAAGAAGGGGCTTTACGTTAAAGCCTTTGGTAGAATTGGTTCTGTACGCTCTTACACACTTAGGTTTGAAGTATAGTAAATTTGCGGGAATATATTTGAATAAAAATAAACCTATAACCCTTTTGTCATTTTTCACATGCAAGGATTTCGTTTGATATGTTTTAATACTTATTTTATGATTTTGATTGAATGTTCTCATTTTCAAAATCCAATACCTATCTATATGTAAAAAAAAATACAGCTGATTTAAGTTCTTAATATATCTTATATCGTTCCTCGCCTCGACCTTGCGGCCTTGGCATCCTGTTGTATGATTAATATCTTCTGCCGTTGATTGACTATACAAATACTTCGTTCCAGCCTAATCTTCGATCAGATTTAGTTATTCATTACTGGCCATATATGCTAATGAATCTATGTTAATATTTACTATTCTATCAATAGTATCGGTACATTGACTAATGACTGACTATATGTTTGGTGGTGCACAATGACGAGAAAGTGATGAGGGTAATGACAATCACAAAAGAGATGACGTTGATGATGGATTAAGAGGAAATCTTAAAAGGAAGCGGTAAAAGTTTTGTATTGTAAACTTTTAAATCCAATAATTCAAAGTCAAGTTTCTTGTGTTTTCTTTCTAGTCTTCCGTTTATTATATTTACTAGCGCTCTCAGAACTAAACGTGAGCGTTACCGTTTCCAACTTTCATTCCACTTTTCTTTTCAAATACTAGATCTTGCTTATGAGCCGCTGGTATATCAGATATCTAGAGCAAACAATTCTCATTTTAATTATGTTTCAAGATTATTATAACCTGTTTGTTTAATTCAATTTGTGAGCTAAAAATTAAATAATCTCGTGGCGGACTTATGCATTCAAACAAATGAAACTGTTGGACGGATAGTGTTGTATTTTATAGGAAATGGCAAAATAATAAAAAAGCAGATTTCCGATTAGTTGAAAACGTTTGTTTTTTGCGTATTTAATACTCCTGCAATCAAATTGTGATAGAAGGATGTGTTGGTTTGAATATTTTTTTCTAACGCTTACCTAAATTCATTGGTACTAATGCAAACATAACAAAACATGTAAATGTCTGTGAATACTTTTTTTTAACGACTCCATTGCATGAAGATGTGTAAGGCTAAACTGCAGGTAACTGTACTACTTCTTCAGTGTTGCTACCTACCTTTTGTTACTCGTAAAAATATTTTACCCACAATGGTGAAGGTTGAAACATCACACAGTTGAATATTATTTCGTCGATTAGCAGTACCTGGCCTTAACAACACATTAACGCTTGGTAGGTCTCGCTTCACGAAGGTTTATTGACCGACGATCGATGCATTATCAGAGCATGTCAGCTTATCAAGCCCTTTCAACGGGAATCGCTCGAAGACTCACAATAAACCCGACCGCTGTGAGCTCGATAGGAAGTACTATTCTAGCAATTGTATTTATAATTGAAATGTTAAAGAAATTTGGTAACATATACATATGGATACCGCTGTGTATTCCATTTAAGTCGTAATGAACTCTCGGTGAAGTCAATCAGTCTTATAGCGTAGAAAAGTAGGATAATGAAAATCGTTTTCGCAAATCTAATGCTAGTACGTTTGCAGACATTTGAGTTAGGCATTATTAACATAGCTTCGAAGCAAGTTATACTAAAAATGCATCTACATCATATAATACATATATAGATGGGACGAAATCTTGAAGTGAATGCTTGATGCATGATATCATGCGAAATGATCTTCATCAGACAAATTGATTTTGATAAGCCCCACTGCCCTACAAATTAGTCATGATACAATTCAGTAGGTAGCAATTTATAAGAAGTGCGTTACAAATTGCGCCTGTTAGATCTTGATTAGATGTAGTAGTAGATTTTGATTGACGTCTAAGAAATTTAAGAGGACTTGCTGCGTCCTCTTAAACTGCTACATGTTCTGTGTAGTGCCGGAAATAGGAGCGAGTTTTGAAAAGAACAAATTTTCTTAAAATCTGCGTAGTTAAAAATAATGTAAGTTAAAAACATCTAAAGCAAATCCGGAAGCATTTCTATCGAATGTTGATACATTTTCTGCAAGCGTTAATTGCCAAAAGCACCTTACGGTGCTGTATCATGCTTTTAACTTGCCGTAATATCTGGAACCACTATCTTTGCAAAGTAATTGGATTTATTGATGTCAATATAAATAAAACCACTGCGAACCGTTATGTCTTCTGCTCTTTCATATGCTACGAGCTATGTGGGTTAATTCGTCTGAGGCTGTGGTCCCCATTAGCTTCCAAACACTTTCGGCACTTTGTTTTTAAGATGAATACGTGATCATATGCTCTGAGGTTTTGTGTGCCAATTTCTTCCATTAATCTTTAGAATTAAAAAAGTGATAGCAAATGACATACTCAGATTTGTGAAATTTTCTTTAAAATTGCAGCAAGAATAATACCTAATTATGACTCTAAGGGTAGGTATATATTTAACATTTTGGCACATAAATAACATCAAAACATTATAGTTTTGCGAGCATAACTGATTAGGGTAGCTAGGTTAGGTTAGGGTGTTATTACTATTTTATTAAATGAAGCCTTACATCATTTCCTCTTATAAATATTTCCATCCTTCAGGCCATTTAGAATCAATTAATTAATCTCGCTGACTCCAACCTGTTTATCTTTATGTACTTCAATAATTTACTCGCCTCGTGTTACCCACACCTTACGTCGTGTTTGGAAAATTATCCTCCAGCACTTAAACCGTGTTGTACAAACTGGCTATTTGTCGATAAATTATCCGCACAGCGATTGAATTACGGTCAGCTTATCTACGATTATTGATAAAGCCTTGCCCGGTTTATGTAAGTTCCGTAAATATAATCTAGATTCAGCATCGCCCTAATTCTCTCGCACTAAATCTGTAATAGTATCTGCTATCACTGGTTCTGTATTTGCATCTGTTACTCAATTTGTTGCATATCTAATCGTGTCGGCAGAATGCTAAGTGCTTCTTTTGATGCGTAACTTTTGTCGTTAAAAGTCAACATAGCGTGTATAGGAATTACGATGTTAAAAAGACTTTACAATTTAAAAGATTACCTATGCACAAGGCATAATAGTTTTGGTAGTACATTCGTTACGAGCAATATTTAGCAATTTAAGCACCTCATAAATAGGTCAGTGGCACTTGATTGAACAACCAGAGACAAACTAGTGTTGCCAGAAAATTAATAGTACATGACTCACTTGGTGATCTCACTCCTTAATAATAATGGTTTATTATTAATGATTGTGTAACGTTGGGAGCGTTATGTTATCCAAACAAATATTATAAGTGCGAAAATGAGTTTGCCCGTTTTTTATGCCTTCCTTGTCCTGAAATTGAACATGGACGTAGCTTAGGACATGAAAACTGACATAGGATACTTTTACAGATAAATGCGTCCTTGCATGAAATGCATTTTTGTTACCAAATGTGTGTTTAATTTACTGAAAAATTGTGACTATACAAATATTCAGAAACATGTTTTTAAAATATTAGAGCCGTGTTTAGAATGATATAGACTTGAAATATGTGATATTGTATGTATTTTTTGTTCCATGTCCAGAAACTCTACTAAAGAGGAGATCAATGTCAGCAATCTGTTCCGTGCAATCCTTTGATTAGTGCCTTGACCGATATTGATGACTTCCTAATCACCCGTATCATTTACAAAATAAAATATAACACTTCCCCAATTAACAACTTCAACAAGTTCTTTTGAATGTTTTATAGGTTTACACAGAGCAAGGCTGTAACCGATCGTAATCCGACCTAGCTGACGTTACAAGGTTGTTTTTTGTTGTTCTTAAATGAACAAGAACAAATTATATGGCACGAAATAGTTACAATTGTTCTGACGCTTGGGAAGCAAAATTTGTTGATTCGTTTTTATGCTTCTTCAAATTAAATACAGCTAGTTTTGTACTTTAAATTTATTATTATTCAAGCTGATTCTTTTATATTTCAGGGAAGGAAATCCTCGACCTAACAGCTTACTCTAATAATTTATTATTTACTAGATGTGCCCGGCATTCGTCGCAATGCTATGTTTTTTTTGGTCATAAGCTTTCCCGGACGCGCGCATTACATGATACCAAACTATCCTCATCGTAATCAGATAAAAGGTATAAGAACGCATTGGAAACTAACTTACACAACACACAAACATGTATATAGTAGATAAAGAGTTTAACGCATAATTTTAGGAGATTTTGTTCCTATTTTCCGATTCTAACTTAAACCCTCTATTTTACCCCCTTCCAGTTTTTATTTCCAAAAGTTTTTATAGCTTATATCCTGTTTGAAGTTGCTATGATAACCATAACCGTATTGAAATCTATCCAACAGTTTAAAATTAAACCGACACATAGACATTCAGACATGAAATTCCAAAAGTAATGGGATATGTTGTGTTGCTCATTCTGAAGCGCTACATAGCGTTAATTCATTGTTATGTACAGACTTATTCCACTTAACGATTTTATTATATGTATAGATATCAATTAATTTGGAACAAAGTATAAGCAGTTTATTATTAAACACTTAATAACACCACTAGCACCCGCTTTAAGTTCAAATATTTCTCAGCCATCAGTTCAAATATGTGCACATATTTCCAAATCTCCATCAACCGTAATAGATAAAGCAATAACTGCTTTTTGCATCGGCTGAACCAACCCTCGGGTTTAAGAAAGCTAGTAGTTTTATATCCCCCATTTAATCTTGATCTCTCATGATGTTTAATGCTGTAGTTGAAGCGATTTCGCTGGGAGCGCTAGCTGAACTGGCTAGGGTGTTAGATAGACGTTGGCCTAGACAAAATGGCTCAATTTGTCTTCTGCACCGTAAGTGGCTCCATGATTTAAAGCCGCGACTGCCCACTCGTGGCACGGTAGGAAACGACTAAATCTCGGGAATGGGCTTGAATAGCTAGATCAGGTGAATTAGTGTCAGGCTCTTGAGTTGCGGACGAAATAGTGGAATTCCGTTTCTGCACTTACATGCTATGCGTAATGACTATTACGTCACTAAGAAATTGACACGATGAATTAGTCATCCTTCTTAGTTTCCTTGACTATGTTGGCCTTATCAAATCTCTGTAGCCTTACAATTTTATCAAGTTTCAATATTGCATGTTAAGTATTGTGTATTCAGAGTGGCGTGTGCCATAATCATAATACTGTATTGTTTATCGGGTGACCTCAATAAAACACGCGCAGACCATTTTCAGCCTATACTTCTCTTATTTCATCTGTTCTAGATTCTAGATTTCAATTCTAATTAACATCATGGCTGAAATCACTTTAATATGTATTAATCTTATTACCATTACCGATATAAAGCCTTGTACTTTATTAACGAAGAAATTTACATCAAAAACGACGAAAGACTTCTTACCAGAATTAGAGTTTATCTTAAGACAAGAGGGGATTGAATTTTAATGTCAATGCCTCCCTAAACGAGTTTGGTATTGGGAGTGCTCATGTGTAATGCTATAATAAGATGTGACACATCAATATCGCTTTCGATACTACGTTTACTACATATCTGTATAATGACGATGATATTGTAATATGAGCCGTTAGAGGATGTAAAAAGGTAAACGAGCTTATAACAAAAGAATCCACGTCAACCGAAGAAGATACAATTTCTTGCCGCTGTGGAAGACGGAACACTGGAGTAGAGTTTTGTCCCTTAGAATTTTAATCTTGGCATACCACATGCATGCAACCAAACCACAAAATAAAATAAATGTCATTTCAATAAATTATATATTGTGGAATTCGAACAGCGTATGATTTATTTTTATTCAAAAGAAAATAAAAAATACCAATAATTACAATGGGAGTAATAAAAAACTCGTTAACCATAACCGAAGCATTAATAGCTCGACCTTGATGTAGTTATATATCGATCCTTTATTTAATAATTGATATTTCATTCATGCTACACATCAGCAAGTCAAGGTCTTTATTGATTGATCATTATACTTTTACCATGATATAATAGTTACGGATTCGAAAATATAAATAAAAATAATAACCTGATAATGGATTCTCGTGGGATCATTTGAGAACAAAGTAGCGGACACAGCTAGCATGATATAAGTTTATTGTAGGTAGATAGATAATTTTGTTTACGGTCAGCACTTCCTCCAGACAATTTGCCTACACAACTCTCCATCCTTTCCTTGCCCCAAATTGGCGAACTTTTAGCAGAACACTTCAAAGAGCGCGAATCCTTATAACATGCCACGTTATCAGACTAATTGTTACTGAATGGCTAGGCGTGGGTGTTACTACGCTAGTAAATTCTGGTAACGTGGGTGACTTGAAAACAATTTTATTATTATACGATTAGACGAGTTGAACAGCCTGTGAATTGCTGATGAGTTGGACTTTGCGATTCATATCGTCATCTTGATCGTCATTATCTATTACTTTTATTACCCTGCAACATTATTGAACGCCTCTGCTCTCTCCCTCTGCTTCTGAGCTGTTTGACCTACTTCACACTTTATTATGAGGTTTGCGACACTTATTTGAAAAGTAAAATTCAGAGTTCATTTTAAATTCCTTTCTCTGACTCAGAATTTTAGTCACACTCAAAAAGGCAGGATTTTAATTCATTCTTATCAACACGTCTCGGACAGTACAAGTATTTTCAGACGTTATTTCAACTCTTAGTGATTTTCTTTCCGTTTCATATTAACTTTAATTTCTATCAATTAATTTCAACACATCGGAATCATTAACAACCCAACACTGACTTAATTATAGTAGGAAGTTAATATGTTTAAATGTATCTTATTGCATACTGAGCTAAGCCAAGGCCTCACTGGTATTACGTACTCAGCAATTACAATGATTAACTTCATTGTTAGGCCTGTCAGTCAAATTTTGCGCTCAGATTATTTCCTCTCGAAGCAAACCTTAACGATTACGCAGTTACGCAATTTTTCACGTAGCTGGTAATCGTTTTTCATTATTTTTATTGTGTCATTGTAAGGTGGTTCAATTGCATTTAAGTACCATTATTGTAAGAGACATCTTATTTAAGTAAAAACGGTGTCACCAAAACTTTGCTTACTACAATATCTTTAATTTATACATTGTATATTGTCTATTTCCTTTTTCCAGATAACCAAACTAATTTGGTGTCACTAAATCTTTGCTTACAAAATATATTTCATTTATACCGTGTATATTGTCTATTTCCTTTTTCCAGATGACCAAGCTAATTTCTATACTCATAGGCTACCGCATAATTTCTATTTCCCTATGTTGTCCACCACAGAACTTATAATTACACGTCGTTATCCAATTTGTATACTTACATAACATAAGTACCCATACTGGCGTTAGATCACTATATATTTGCGATCTGTCATTTGTTTTAACCACTATCATCTATCCATCACGCCTCTCAGTGATCTATCAACACGCGATCATTCGATAGGTACATCGAATATTGACGATGATCGTTGCGGTATTTCTAGAATTTATTATGATGTAATTGTTATTAAACGAAACATTGTATTGCTTTGCAAGCCCTATACATTCGCAACATTCAGATCTACCGTCGCTTATTTTTTTCAAGCACTATAGTGCCAACATTTTATAGTTATTCAATGGCAATGTGTCGAAACTCAAGAGCTTACTTCGGGTAACTTGAGAATCAATAGGAACATATTTTTCGTTTCTCAGTACAAAGCACTTATTCAGTACTTTGTATGCACATTCTTGTTTTGACTTATTGTTTGAACTAACAAATTCCGACGCAACTGGGCTTTATTGCTGCACAACGAGCCCTTTACATTTCAAGGTATAATTTCGACATCCATTACCGCTCTACTGTGAGGCGGAATAGAATTTTCTTTACAGGAAAGGTAATCGATATGTTCCAATTCTGTACGTTTAATACATTTATTCTTTGTAAAGGCTCTTGAACTTTTAGGTAGCCGGTAGAGGTCAAAACAAATATTGTTTCTACGTACTTCACAATTCTTTGTTTGTGTAGTACATTGACGTTTTAATCAATTTGTATTTATTTGTTTTAGGTAATTGTTACGTCACGAACTAAAGTGGACAAAGTGGACGACGAAGGTTTGCTTTGGATAAATATATTTGTAAACTAACTTTTTTAGATGTATGAATGTTAGGAGCTTTATTAATATATGTATACATATATAATATTCACTGTTAGAAATTGAGTTCAAATTCGACTACTGTTAGCCGATTATTAATATCTCGAGTAAATATTTCTTTATTGTTGCACTATTATCGACCATGTTAGATTTATTACCTCTCGTAATGTAAGGAATTATTCAAAGCGAAGCCCGCGGTGCTATAATCCTTATCAGATCTACGGCTCCGGGTGTGATTTATCGTGCATGCGTAACGTTTTTCTATTTCTGCAAATTTATTTATTGAGTTATGATCGTTCTTGATTTTATAAACTGTCTGATTAGACAAAAATACATCGATCAAATGTTTCTCATAATCTTCTACCGCACTCTAGTTATGTTATTTACCCTCTATTTTCTGGGAGGTCGTAACTACTATTTTGACAAATCATTTACATTAATTTCTATTCCTATCCATTTCTGTTTTAATTATATTGTAATGTGCAATAAAATAAATTATAATGTATTAACAAAAGAGGAACTCTTCCGCAGAAAGCAATGTCATGTTTAATTAAATTTAATTCATCCTAAAATTTGTTATGCGACCTAGTTAAGGCTTAGCGACAACAACTTCTTCACCGTCTTAATGCGGTTTTTTGGTTTATACTTCAACGCTGTTACTTAATTTATGTCCGTCGATATCGTCCTTTGTATATTTTGCAAGTGCATGACTCATTCTGTCTCAAATCCTTTAGCTTATAAACGCAACGCTCCTTTTATGGAGGTATCATTTGAATGATTTGCGTCTGTCTCGAGGCTATTGACTTGTTTTGCTCGTATGTATTAATTATGTTTTAATGTTAGACAAAATGTTGTTTGTTATTACTAAACGCTCGCGTTCTTTCGGCGATAAAATATATAGATTAGACACACACTCGGGACCGGTATACAAATTACTGATGCAATCCCTTAAAATGCCGTATATAATCCCGTAAAGGTAAAGGTAGCTTCATTAACTTTGGTGATTTAAGTAATGTCTTCAATATTTTAAGTCGTAATGCTTATTAAAACATCCTACGTTTCAAATCTTGAAGCGGCTCTAAGCTATTTCAATTCCCATGTTTACAAAACTGTCTTTTCGTCTGGAAACTAATTTCTTTTATTAACTTTTGTCGCGCACTTCAAAACGTCACCCATTAAGGCAATTTCATAACTGCACCCCTCGTAGCGCCACAGCTGCGTGTGCGCACGTCCCATAACACGTGTCACAATACCCGACCCCACTGCAGTCATGAATGGATGCATGTTACTGAAATAAACTGAATTTGGAGTTTTGCATGGTCTAGTGCTGGTTTTTAACCGCTTTAATGTAGTTCCGTGTATATTAAAACAAAACCTCAACGTTTTTATAAATGCGTGTATCCGATAATCGACCAATTGATTAGATACTACATTGTCAGTTTTATTTTTAGATGGAAAGTGAACCTACGAAATATACGTAGTCTTAGAAAATGCCCTGAACATTGTTAAGTTAACCTTCGCGAGTCCTTTTAGAAGACTTATTTGAATTGTAATACTATAGGTAATGCTATACTTGCCTATAGGTCGACTGAAGAATGCCTAAAGGCATTAAGCCCACCGTTTGTACTGTAAGTTTGTGTTCTTAGCATGCGGTACTGTTTAAATAAATATATCTTCCTCAAACTCTATAACTCTTTTCACTCACAGTTTAGTATGTTACAATAAGTATCAATTGCGTTTTTTCATCGTGAGAGTGACATTTGGACAAGTTAAATAGCTGTTAGCTATCTAACTATGACGCGACGACTAGCGTTCAAACAAATTTTAATTGTCCACTTATCAGACTAGCTACTATTTAGGGTAAAAGTGGCAGAGCAGTTGATTTCGCTGCAGAAACCGAAAGTGGTGCTATAGTCCGGCCTCGGGTGCATATATTACAGATCACGCGTACGAAACGATATGATATGCCCGGTCATTACTATGATTTGCGGCTGGATTGCACTCTTGAGACGCAGTACTCGTGATATGAGTATCCCACCAAAACATAAATGTGAAAAAGACGGCCTAGTTCGGTACAAATGATGAAATATTTACAAGTTAATATTCAACTTTGCCGTTCTCATACTGTATAATATAATACTAACAGGTAACATCTGTGTGAAAACTTGCCGAGTTAAGGCTCGGGCAAACGAAGGTAAGAAACGCGACGCGCCGCACACGCGCTTGGTTTGCCCGAACCTTTAAGGAACAAGAAATATTAAAAGTAGGTATTATTTTAAAGCAATTGAAGAACATTGTTAATTCTTGTAGCTATGATTAAAGGAATTTCTGTGGAACTTGGTACTCTTTCATATCTCGATTTTTTACGACGAAGCCTATGATCCTGCAGGTTCTTTGACTGATATTTCTTTATTTAACACTTATTCTAACTCGTCCATAATTTTGTTATGATTCAGTACACAATAATAAGCAGTTTTTATGTACTAAACACTTGAAAGAAACACGGCTTAACTTACGATCGTCTGGTATGGAGTTCTTCTTCAGGGGTTGAGTGCGGTCGCAGGCAAAGCAACGCGCGCACTACCCGCCGCGCGGCCCGCTGCGCCCTGGCTGAGGGCGCGGGGCCGCGGGGGGCGACACCGGCGTTGCTTATGTGCTTGGCTGCGGCTGTTCGAATACTCGAACATTACAAATACGGCTTTTCGTCCGGTCAAAAAGGCTCATCTAAATCTTGAATAGTTTTGAAAGTCTACGATGAGTTACGTGTTCATTTGGACCCATTGTTTAATCCAATAAATTTTATTCAATCTCTTTCTATTTCCGTTGCCATACTGTTTTATGTATGGGCTGCAGCGGCATTGTGGCTGATTGCATATTTCTCGAAGTTACAGTTTCCCAGAGCGAGAGTATCGAGAAAGTCCTAGCCGTCATTGTTGCATCGTATTCAGTCTGCGGTTTTCAATTTCAAATTGATTGATGGCATGCATTGATTGATTGATGATTGTGCATTATTTGTTTATATGTATACATACTTTTCAACCGACTCAAAAATGAGGAGGTTCTCTATGCGGTTGTTTTTATTATTATTTTTATATTATATATGTTATTTCTGTGTTCAAACTTGAATTTAACAATCCTCGTGGTTCGAGGGCCGAACCAAGTCAAATTCAATGATCACCGTGGTTCGAGGATCGAACCAAGTCGAATTTTAAAAATCCTCTTGGTCCGATGGTCGAACTAAGTGGAATATAAAATTCCTGGTAGTCTGACATATCGGACAGCAAAGAATTAAAATTCCTCGTCGTCCGACATGTCGGACAACGTTGTCGAATCACGCGGCCGGAGGGATAAAAAGTAGTCTATGTCACTCTCCGGCCCATAAACTATCCCTATGCAAACAATGACGTCGATGCTCCTTTGCTGCGTGACAAAGGACAAACCAACATACCATTAAGCCGACGACGAAGTAGTGAGAGGTATTGGTACTTCATCATCGAAACACAATTTAGTAATTATAAAATTACTAGAGAGGTAGGGATGATAATGATAGCAGAGTTCGTTAGTAAAAACGGCGTGATATCTAAGACTACATTTGATTTATTCTAGTCAATTAATTGTCTGATTACTTATCACATAGTCATTTGCTTTTGCATTATTCAGAATAACTATTCTCAATTTTTAAACGTTCTAAATCGTACAACCAAAATCAGACGCATAGCAGTAGCTATTGTTTACGCATTGTATTACTTTTGCAATTAAAATTATCTAAAGGCATTTTACAGATCTATAACAGTGCTGCCAGTGGCCTTCGCATGCTATATGCCAGTACATCAATTACTCCAGTGTTGCAACACTGCCATAATTCTGATGAGTCACTGTAATCTTGCAATTTAAGCACTTGCGGCTTTGTAATTTCGTGTTGTTTTGGTGTTGCCACACTGCCTTAATTACGGTAGGAATGGCAGGATCTGTCAGAAAAAATTAAAGTATATATTTATGATTATTTTACATGCGTCCTTTCACCGTTCCTAAACAAGCACATACGATAAATGGTAAAATGGCCTTTCAGTTCTGCCGAAGAAACAACACTTAAGAAAAAAGTTGCGCGATGGTTCTTTAGATGGCGCTTGTAGTACTCAAAATTGTCGAAGTATTACCAAATTAGACAATGTGTTTTGATCTCACTCAACTAACGAATAACTTTATTGTAACTTTGTAAATCAAATGAGCCTGACCTCGGTTTCCTTTCCATTTTAATGCACTGGCAACGCGTCAAATGCGTCTCAATTCATTGTTCAAACCGAGTCATAAACAATAGATTTAGCTTCTGAAAACGCATTGTTCGATTTTTGATTTCACGGCATCATTCTCTATGATTCTGTTTACCTAACCTGTTATGACATACACGTTAGGAGTTACATCGGTGACCTTATGATATTAGCTTACTTCACGGATTCGCTATGGTGTAATTTTGCAATCATTTGGCTATGCCTGTCAGTTGTCAGTACGGTTCTACGCATGTCTGTCATTCGTTTGTCGTTTGTTTATATTTACGGCCAAAGTACTTTTACTTTGATGACACGCACTTACGGGTGAGGATACTCGCATACGCGGCTGTAGAAACACAAAAGTTTGGCTTCACACTCTTAGCCGCCAAAGCGAACATTATACCATCAGAATTAGCATTATTTCATGCGTTTAATTCATTATTCACGTTCCAAATATTCAATTTATTTCTTGCAGATAATGGATGTCAAATTTTAGTCCCACTTCTATGTCACTTATTCGTCTTACTTTTTATCATGTCTTTATAATTATTATAGAACGGGGTACCTTATAAGTGTGCAAGCTTTGATTTCATGCCTTTTTGTTTAAAACAAGTTTGCGTGCATTCAACACATCCCATTATAAGGATTCCAGTTCCAAGCCATCAAAGTTAGTAGACGCGGCACTGGCAAGAAATCTCACATTAGTGCTCAGTTTGCGCTTATTGTAGCAGTGATTATTTTATTACAGTATAACGCAGTAATGTGCGTGCAATAAATAAAATGTATATCTAGAAAACACATCTTTCTAGAAAAACGCATACGTTTCTACATAAAAGCCAAACTCATTCCACCATTACCGCGTGCTCGTAAAATTCAAATTCACATCATATTGAGATCAACTAGGCTGTTAGTTCCCATCGTTTAGAAATAATTGCTTTTAAACTCTTGTGTAGGTACTGCGTTCTTGCGTGTAACTACACAGATTTTGTTACTGATTTCAATTATATGTTTTTACGACGTGCAGCTCAGATTAAACAGATATTTTAATTGTGCTTGCGTCTTTGTACGCGTTCCGTCGAAAGCTCACGAACTACTTACGCGTGTGATATAGTCGTAACAGTCATCGATAGATGGCGCTGGCGTCGAGTTAGATGGCGCTATCGTTTGTCCGACGTAGTTTCATGGCGTGGCTCGCGTTCGGCCGTAATGCTAACTTTGCGCAGAGGCAATATCGTAACCAATGAGGTTTATCCGAGGTGCGATTATTGCTAGTTGAAAACTTTACCAATACCCCGCCGTGTGGACGTGAAATACCGTCCGCTATGGCAATTTTTGGATGGCTGTTAAAGCCTCAAAATTCTAATGTAAACATACTCGAAAAAAAATCAAGTCGGGTTTCAAAGCAAATACCCGAAAATTATATTGGCCACTTTTCATGTAGTCGTGCTGTTGTTGATGACTCTTCGGACTTAAATTTAAACTATCAAAGAAGTACTAACGAACGGCTGACAACTGATAACTACTTATCTCATGAAAAATGCTGAGTTAAAGTCCGCGACGACGTACGCGCAGTCTATAAAAATATACCGTCTTGTATATATGTATGTATTACATTATGCAATTATAACTATAACAAGGAATGTACAAAGCGACCTTATCCCTAATAGGATCTCTTCCATCTAACCTTGGAGTTGATAATAGAAGACAATTAGTGATGCAACGAATACGAATATTCGTATTCGGCGAATACGAATACGAATATTTAAAAACTGATATTTTTGTACGCAACTCTATTTACTGCAGATTTGAAAAACGCGCGTAAAAATATGACGTGTGCAGAGGCCCTTAACCGCAATGACGACGCAATATTTTTCACTGAAGCCATGTACAGTCGCCTCCGAAAGACTTTTTTCAATGGCTGGGAACATCCAGACTGAAAAAAGAAATCGCCTAAAACCAGAAAATCTACAAATTTAATGTTTTTAAAATACAAATTTGCCTGTTGTAAATTTTAATTATTAGAAGAGTAAACATTCATCAAATAAATAAGTCTTTTATTACCATGGCGAGATATTCGTATTCGTATTCGTATTCGCCGAATAGTAGGTTTGATATTCGTATTCGTAAAAGTAGTATTCGTTGCATCACTGAAGACAATGCGTGAATAAAAAAAATTACAAATAACTGAAACCAAAAATAATCTTAATGCTATACATATACATAAATAAGTTTAAATAACCTATAAAATTAATGATGAAAAAAGTACAACAAGAACAGCTATAATAATTAACTAATCAGGACTCCTCATTTAGCCATAACTTATTCAGGCCCTTTTTGACTCTTTCTAGTTACCTACTTTAAATTTAAAATTACTTTATTTTTTTAGTTAGTAAATACCCTAAGACTTCTTTACATCCACTTTAAATCGCTTCAATTATTTCCCGTGATACCTGTTAACAAAGACACAAAAATTCTAAAACATAGATACTATTTTCTCTTTGGGATTCCTTAACGTTTATTTCTACCCTATCACATCATTTCTACAGATTTATTACATGTTAGGATTTAAATTGTGTTTCGAACCACGTTCCTTGCGAGCGCACATAATAAAACGATCAAAATACAAGAAAACTGCATCTCCCATAAACTGCGCTCATATAACGCAGTTTGATATTCATTTGCCACACGGTAATTGCGAACCTGTGGTGTAATTCTTTTAAGTGCGGCGGCTGATCAGCGGTTAAACAAAACTGTTAATTTAGACTGTAAGGCCGAAAACATTAGGTCTAAATTTGAATGGGTACCTTATTGCTGTTCAGCCGCTGCGTACGTTGGAGAATCACAAGGCTGATACGTAGCTGAGGCTAGCATTATAATTTAATTGCGCTAATTTACCGAGACTGTGGGAATTAGAAATTGGGGTTATTCAAGTGATTTATTGACTAAGTTACTTAGAATTCTTTATTAAACCGGGTAATCGAACAGCTTTAGTAGTTATACTTACCCGACGGCAGCGAAGCAATGACACTTGACATTTTCCCATTCCTAGCATTGATCACCTCATTCTCCAGGTTGTTTAGGCTTTCTATTGATATTCCAGGATTACTCTAACTCAATTCTACTATTTCTACTACTGCTATTATAATTCAAAAAAGCATGAATGTAACAAAATTATCAGTATAGTACTGACGTTTGAGACCATTCATTTTGGTTTACAGTATCGCTATACGAGATTGCCCCGGTTAATGAATAGATAATAATTATAGATATTCGAATCTCACGTGCAGCACTGAATACTACGGTCGATTCGGTGAAATAAAATATGAGTTTGAAGTCCCCAATCCGCACCGAACCAGCGTGGGGAATACTGCCCAGTCCCTCGCATTATGAGAGGAAGCTTGTGCTCAACAGTGAAACGTATAGATGCCGGTGATGAGCACGTGTGTCGCGTCGGTTACAGTTGGGCGCCATTTATCCCCCTTAGTGGGATAGTTTAAAATCAGTCGCGATCACGACCAATTGAACTCTATAAAGAATCTCGCAAGCTTCCATGTCAAGTGTAGTGGATCAGTCCAGCTATAACGGATTAACAGTAAATTGACTATTTCCGAAGCCACTATAGACGTACCGAGAAAATTGCGCATACGCGTACAGACTCGGCAGTAGCGCCGGTCGCGCGTCCGTTCTACCTTTTGCGGTGACATAACCTATATTATAACGGTTCTTGTGATAGATTTCTCTGCGGTGTTTCAAAGAATCCTTTGCAATATCGTGCCCATTGACAGCGTAATTATTCCAACTAGTCGGCGAATAGGATGAAAGGTCCGAAGGTGTTAAGAGCGTTTTTGCATTCACATCAAGTGTGTTATTTGATGCGTGCGTTGGTGTTACTTCCTTAATTTGCGTACAATTAAATTAGTCTTCCGCATTAGTCATAACACGAACTCTTGTAGACCTTGAAATCAATTTCTCACGTTCACACTCATTTGAAACGGACAAAGAGGATTCTTACATGCTCGCCAATGTGCAGTCCATTAAACTGGTTTCTTAGATTTGCATCCGATTTGTGAGCGTGTTTTTTTAATATTGGTCTAATTTTAGCACTGTTTCGTTGATGAATTAAAATTGTGTGTAGTGTATTTTTTGATGAGACTACTCAAAACTTGTATATCACACATCTAGAAACGCTAGATGTGCGATATATCTGTGGGGTTTTCTAAAATTGGACCCACGTTTTTTCTCTTGTAGTAAACTATTGTAGTATTTAATGACATTTTCGTAACTGCCAGCGCTCCCGTCGAGTTCACAGATAACTTAGTAGAACTATATTACCCAATACTCACGAAAAATGGATTCGGTAACCAATTTCTTGGCAATAAATGCGTTAATAAGTAAGAACGTGTTATATACTGGATTAAATCTAGAGTATAATCATTAGCAAGTATTGAGATAAGTAGGTAGCATGTTCCGGTGTGTAATCAGAAGTCGACAACTTAGCAGAGATGGATGTTTAATGTCACTAAAGTCTTACTAATAAATCTCGTTCACATAGAACTTACTTGGAATTGACAAGAAAGCTTAGATTTCAACTTAGATTTCGAGCAACGAGACAGACTACCTACGTTTGAATTTTAAGTTACCTTGCCAAATATTAAAGACCCCAAAAATGTCTATTAGGCTCTCTGTTTTAGCCGTGTTTCCCGAAAAAAAGAAAATGTAAAAACGAAGTCGATTTAGCAACAACAGTTGAATATGCAAGCTCGTTTAATCCTTCGACATGCCTGCAATCTCCATACAGACGTTGTTCTCGAGCCGTTATCCGGCTATGATTTACTCCGCCATTGACCGCACCGAGAAACATTTGCTGAAACGCGGACAAGCGCATGGTCTCTGGACATTCGGTTATTTCCGTTCAACGTCGGCTAAATCCGTCGGCGGCGGCCGATGACTCCGCCGGCATGCGCGCTGGCGCCGGACCTTGACGTAAACTTGACGTGAGCAGCGACACTGCAATTTCAACTGTTTTGCAATGCACTAAGGTTTGATAAATTGATTGATGGTACCGTATGATAAGCACGGGGATGCCTAGGAACGCTCTAGTTATCGAATGCAGAGTCGATTAAGATAATTTCAGACGGCGAATTCATAGTTGACGGATAATAAGACAGTAATTCGGAAAGTCAATTTGTAGTGGGAATAAATTAAGAAAAGTCACTGGGAAAACTCCTGCAGCTAACATCCGGCTACTTAATATCTTAGCGCGCATACGCTACTGGATTAGTAAACACAAATGTTTGCCATTTCCATTCCCATTTCACATATGGCGGCCACCCAAGCTTATGTTTACAATACACACAGATCTGATCATAAAAGCCTGTAAAGTAGGATAGAGGCACAGAATTTATTGGTAACGCTGTAACCCAGCTCGTTAGCTTAACTTAATTACGAACCGTCAAGAATCGCAATTAGCCCGTCTACTGATAATTATGACGTCGATACTATGTATTGCCTTTTGTATCCATTGGACCTTATTCCGGTAGTCTTACGATAAGACACGTCTCGTTTTCGACTGAACAATGAGAAGGGATTACGAAATATATAACTTTGTGTAGCGATTGTCGGAGCACAATTACTGGCTGTCAGACCGGACAGCGGTGATTCGTTCGCGAACACTGGTAATAACCCCAATTATAATAAAATAGTGCAGTGTACATGACTTGAGCACTAAAGGCGGAACGGTTTTTTCTCCGCTGACTTCGGTAAGGTCGTCTTTTGTTATTCGAGGATGTGGTTCTTTATCTATTTGTTTACTAAATGCTTCTACAACGTCTTTATTGTCAGTGTCAGCAACTTGTTCTTGTGTATTCCATTGTTATGTTTATTGGTAATACCAAATTAAAATGTTTTATTGTTTCATAATTGCTCTTCCGTAACCTACTTTCGGGATACAAATGATTTTGAACTCGAGTCAATAACAGAACACGATATTATTCCGCAAGAAATAATCTCCGTGTTGATTTCAAATTGTACCATTACAATCCAAGAGCATAATGAATGGTTTGCGCACTCGGTGAAGGGTGTGCTTCGTACACCTGAGATGCAGGCAAATTATCCTACAATCACCATTATACCATACAAACTTACCGGTCTAGATGTTCAAAAAATTTGATATGCTCTAATGCTTCTATACAATTGTACTGACACATAACTCACTCACTCAATTATGGTTTTAGATGGTGGTTAGTACTTATGATAAAATGCCTATTTGATTGCGATCTAAATACCAGAGACGAAATTGAAAAATTCAATACCTTATAACTGGCAGCCGTGAAATATCAATTCCAATTTCAAAAACGTTATCGGTCGTCAAAATGTGTTCGTCAACTGCTATGACATACAATTTTCTAACCCGTTCTTAAATCTGGTTTAACTTGCATACCGTCGAATTCTGATCTACCATCACCAGTAATAAGGTCGGTATAAATTTCTGAAGCTTCAACTGAAGTTACATTGTTAGTTTGGTCGGATGCGATGTAAAAAACTTAATCGTGTCTGTCGAAAGGTTGTTGATTCGACACACTGTCTGAAGGTCTACCTACTTAGTGTAATGAAACGAAAAATTGAAAGATATCCGTTAAATTCGGTCAGCTTACTAATAATATTAAATCGAGATTGGAAAGATTCTCATGACAAATTCGATGTTTTATGAATAATGTATCATCGCTTCGACAAATGTATACCCGAGCTTGATCAGAAACTGTCACAAGCCGCATATGTACAGATATTTAGCTTGTGAATTAAGCCTTATATGACCAGCTAACCCCATACTCTGTCACGTTTCGGCATATCACGATGCGATTGCAAAATGCGACATCCTCGCCGTGATTCGCCTTGACTTTACACCTCTTGGTATTTCATGATATCTCGATGACTGCATAATATCGTGTTAAGATCTACGATACATAAATAACAAGGTACGAAACCGCTGTAACTGTAAAACTGCCTTAACCAAAATCTTCCTCACTTTAATCCTATATGATTCACTGTAACTGTATTACACCCTTATTTAAATTGATTACGCAATGTATTCGTTCTAGCTTGTTTATTTATAAATTAAATGCTAATCTAGACATTTTATGATATGGTTATTTATTTATTTCCTGCGGTGTAGGCTGTACATAAAACCGAAATTATGTGTGAATGTAAACATTTAGGGTTTTTATGGACGTTTACTTAAAGAAGCGATCAGTTGAATGCGCTGCTTCAACTCCAACGCAATCTCTATTAAAATGACCATCAAAAACGAATAAATGTGACACTAAATTCATGTTTAAGTATCTCTTCTTCTTTTTCAATGGGGTGACTGAACTCTCTTGTAAAGTAACTGTAACTGTGTTCATTTATCTGGACAAGATGTGCATATACTTTCGCCCCAGTCTTTTTGATATTGCCCTTGACTTGATAATATATTTGTTCATATCATTTATCTTCGACATACTTGCTACTAATAGTGGTAACTCCAATACTTTCAAAATTCAATCTACAGAGTTACAAACTAAGATCCAAATTGGAACAAAATTTGAATACAGCACGAACCAATATTCAAATAATGTAGCAGTATCCCTTTAGTCATTACACGAGCACACATCTGAAAACTTTCCCATTCCCTAACAAGATCATGTTTTCCAGTTGGAAATCAAAATAAACGGCCCAAGATCTCGATAAATCGTAATTCGCCGTAATCTACCATCTGTATTAGATGGTAATTCGTAAACGCATCTTACGAAACCTCGTTATGGGCACTGGTTTCCCTGAACTAGGCTGGAATAGGCCCAATTAGATTGAATTGGGATATTTATTACTGATTTCCCTTACATGTCGGCTGGTTGATTAGTTCGTGCTATGAAATCGGTTGCTTCAACAAACCGAGTTTATCTGCGTAGCTTTCAACTATGCAAATTTATAGATTCTTCGTTGTATGTTTCTATTTTATATTTGTGGTTATTTCTTTTTTGTTTTGTTTCGTTTGAAGTACACCATATCACCCCGTTGTTTCTATTTTCAATGAAAACAAACATTTGATTGATCCAAAATGTATATTTTACATCTTTCCATTTTCATCTACTTGCGGGACGAAATATTTGGGAGAATAGCCGTTCGCGTTCTGTATATAATATTGCTTATCCTAATATAGGGTGTTTCGTATACACATGTTCTTCGTCACGTCAAAATATTTCATAAAATAAGCCTACCCAAAGCTATAAATGTATTTAACGTAAAATATTCAATCGAATTCATCGTAACTAGATCAATGCACTGCCGGCGCAGACGCATTCACCAGTCATCGCGTTTGTTTATGATGAGCCGAGATTCAATCAAGAATGCAGGTGCACTGTTCGTAATGCAACGGACCGACATATCTGTGCTTGATCGGATACTAAATTAAAACAAAAAAAAAACGATTGTTCTTTTGTAAAATAACTATCTCATTATTAGAGTGCAGTGAAATCGCTTGGAAATGATTCGCTTTTTAAACTCGTTTCGCTAACCGGCGCTTTCATAGGCAACGCTGGCACGTTCCGCCCTTTGTTCGCTTTTTCGAGTTTGACTTTTTTTTTCTAATTCTATCCCAACCAAACAGCTTCCTGTGTCACCGGCCATTGTTAGTTTGATTGGTTCTGTCACCACTTTCTCGCTTGTATTGTGCGCGGCTAGATTATATTTTTTTATGACATGGAATGCTAGGGCCGGATTCTTTATTGTTTTCGGCAGCCACGTCATTTCGTAACTCGAATTCCGTATCGGTTTTATTCATCGCGATGCGTACTTGTTTACAGATAGCAGTTTCATTGTCGACATACTTGCGTTTTATCGCTCTTTAAGTATTCTTCACAATGTTTAACCGCTTTGGAATCAACATGGTTCCACCAGGAAAGTAGTTAAATTTATAGCACATGGGCTGACAGCACAATTTATGGGAACTAGAATGATGAATGGCTTATTCTTGAAGACCTGTCTAGCATCTGTGTACGTTACTATACATTATAACCTCGTCAGTGCATGTTCTCAAATACGTGGGTAGTGCGGTATAGATAGGTCCCTTTCATAGATAACTTTGTGTATGATTTTATGGGAGGTTAACGCTACGTAAATCATGTAGGTCACGATGTTATAGGTTCTCAATGATGTGGTAAAACTTTATGCATTACCTATGCTGAGTTTCTTGCGGCGTTTCTTCTCAGCAGATGTCACCTTTCGAAGCGCTGGTAGCTTCAGACATGTAAAAGAGCCCATGTGGCCTACTTGCAAAATAAATATTTTCATTTTTATTTTCATTTTCATTTTCATTTTTCATTTTATACTGTTAAAAGTTTATATTAATTACGCTATGTTTTATTTCACAAAATTGTATGTTGTGAAATGTGTTGTTTTGTGAAAAGTAAAAAAAAAGTGTGTGTGTGTGTGTCAGCTCCGACGCACGACAGCGGCGCTAACATGCATGGCACAAAGATAAATTAGAACCGTTTATCTCTAATTCTGACATTTGACAGTAAATAATATTTAAAGTTTCATATTAATGAATATAAACATGTCACTCATTGAATACAATAATTAATTGACACTTCGGGTCCCGTCGTCTTCCGATTGAGATCCGAGTTTTACCGATGGAAACATTTTATTCACTATATCTGTATGCAATGCGAAGCGACCCACGCATCTTCGGCTAACATCGTGTGACTTCGTACCGTGTATGTGACAGTGTGACATCGTAGTTTGATTTTACTCCCCATAATTTTTCATAGGTACCCCGGGCTTATATATGAAAATCGATTCTTAAGGAGTAAACTCAAAAAAATACGTCTTAATATTTGACCGAATTTTGATTGCTGCTCTTAGTAAATGAACAAGACTTGGAATTATTTAACTTATTGCGGTTCTGACCTCGGATATATTAAAAATGGCGTCATTGTTTGAGGTCGGTAATTTAAGTGCCTAATGGCGCTACTCAAGAGTCCGCTAGTGGCCTTTAACATGTTCCTTAATGAAGATTATGTATGCAAAATTCAGTTTCAATGGAAAATGTCCATAAATGAAATTATGGAGCGTCGGTGGCCTAATGGCTAAGGATGTCGACTCGTGATCGTGAGGTCCGGGTTCGAATCCAAGCGGTTGCCATGTACCAATGAGTTTTTCTAACTTATGTACATTATCTGCGTGTGAATTGCGGTAACCGATGCTCTTGCGGTATGGGTCTGAGCACACGGTGGAAAGGGACGCTAGCGGACCACCGCTGCCGAGGCCAGCACTAGCCAAACCGTAGGGCTGCCACAATAGATCAGCAATGGTCGAAGCGGCACATATATGGCCCAATTAACCTCCAATAATAATAGTAATTATGAAATTATACCAAGCATTAGTAAGCTTGCTGAGCAAAATGTACCACACCATACCTAATCCCTATATCCTTCCAGGTATTGCAACGCGACGTCGAATGCCACGGGCGGATCGTGAGCTCGGTGGTGCGGCTGTGCGCGGGCGCAGACGCGGCGCGCGCGCTCGAGCGCCGCTGGCACCTCCTGTACCTGCGCGCCATCGAGTGGCAGTGCCATCTGGAGGCGTGTCTCGCTAGGATCGACAACCAGGTCAATATTAGCTGTGTAACTTGGACTTGAGTAGAAGGGCAACATTTTTAGGGTTCCGTACCCAAAGGGTAGAAACGGGACCCTATTACTAAGGCTCCGTCCGTCCGTCTGTCACCAGGCTGTATCTCATGTGATAGACAGTTGAAATTTAAAAGAATGGTAAAGTGTTTTTTTTTATTACACTTATGCGAAACGACTAATATTACCATACTATTCAATTTCAGCGAAAAATATACAAATCGAAATATTGGGTATACACATCCTTGAATATTTTCTATTATGTAGCAATACCTACTTTTTAGTGAGCAACATACCTTGACATTATGTATTCATAAAAAGTTTTCCATAAATTAGATATGTTATCTGTCCAAATTATTTTACGAGCGTCTTAATGGTTTAACATGGTCCCAAGCAAATGTCCACTAATAAAAATGTCAAAGGTGTCGAATACAAATAACAAATGGTATAATTAACATAATCAAATTTCACTTTCTTATAAGCAGCCGGCGAGAAAAGAATTTAATATTTAATTTTATTGGTCAATCAATTCATCTAAAGACGCCCTTTACCTTGAAAATTAGCATGATAAACAAATTCAATAAAAATTAATTTAATGATTAAGTCAGAGTAGTCAAACGAAAAGCGTCTCTTAAAATAACATTACTATATTTCATAGAAACGTTAGCATGTACCAAACCAACAAGTGGTACTTTTCTATCAACTTTTCTGTGGACTGGACTGTCAAAGACATTATCCAAGCAAATACTGTTTTGATTATTTACTAGAATTACATAACTTTTTTTTTTAATTGTTACTATCCGTAGGTTCCCGCCGAAACATATTCTTTTTTTTCACACGGCTGACAAAAGCGCAATCAGCCAGCCACCGACAGCGCCCTGTTTGCAAACACGACCCCAAGTGGCGTTGGAAATTGGCTATAAAGCCAAACCCTTTTATTGCATAAAACTTTAACGACTGTTCGGGACGCTTGTTATTCATACAATTTGGCACCCTTGCAAGTTAACCACTTATTGGCAGAGATGCTCAAACATAAACAAATAATAGTACATTGTGCATCTAGGGCCGTAAGAAGGGGATAACTAACGAGAGTCTGTTAGAAGCCCGACGCCGACAGGCGAGGGCTTTTATGACTCGAGTTTGTTATCCCCTTACTGCCCGTAATACACACAATGTTTTTCATCACATTTGCGAGGAAATGAAATAAAAATTAGCCAAAAAAAAGTATATATATTAATTTTATTTCCATCTTACATCGTGAATTACCATCAGGTGGGTGTTCATAAACTGAGCGTACGTTGCGATCAGCGCGGGGCAGCTCCGCCGGCTTGCGGTCGCGCGGCCCCGCCGGCTGCGGCTGCCGAGCAGCTCCGCCGACCTGGCGCACTTAACTGCCCGCGGGAGTTCGAAACCATACAAAATCCATAACTCCCTAGGGAGTTATGGATTTTGTATGGTTTATAACTCCCGCTGATGGCGGGGCCCCTAGAGGAGTTAAATCGGCTATAATTGCTCTATACGCTTGCGTATAATAACACCCTTTCCGAGCAAGTGTGATGAAAAGTATTTCCCAAAGAGGGCTTCCCTTGCACTATAAAAGGACTAGTATTATATGACAATTATTTTGACTTTTTTCTTTGTTCTTCAGTACAATAAAGAGTCATTACATTACATTACATTTTTTCTTGCAAATTTTGTCTACTTAGCTTAGATAATATTTCAAGCTTGGAACATTTTAACAACCATTAGCTACTTCCAATCATAACGATCCAACTTACCACCCGACCCTCATATTAGTTGAATGTCAAGTGAATTCGGATTGTCCCGGCCACGTGCCTGTCTATAAATCACATTATTGAACTCGTGTGGTTTTGTTTTGACCGGCCGGTGCTAGGCAACGCGCGACCCACATTTGCTTGCTTAAAAAGGATGGTTATTATTCTATTTTTAACATTTTATATAGGACACTGGCTGACCATAAATTTCATTATCTCTTTTTAAATGACTTTTAGTGCGTTTAAATTAATTTATGAATGGACTCCATTGAATTAAATAGGATTTAGTTTGCCCTATTCTGAATGAATTACGATTATTTGTTCCATGTTCATATATCATAGATTTTTATAGATTAATTTTATAATAAGAGACTTATGCTGTTCCTTTCTTTAATCGTGTTGGAAATGTATTTATTTTAGAGAAATTATCGTCACATTTTAATCCGATCTACCCTCTTTAGCATTACAATATCCAACTGCCAGTAAAGTGTAAAAATAATTATTGTTTTTTAGTCCTAACCCAAAACAACAGTTATTTATGTGAATGGGTTTTCAAATACATTTGTCGTTTTCCAGGGTTGTTTGTCAGTGGAAGCTGCAAGTGACAGCGACGAGGAACCAGCGCTGAAGCAGCCGCGACTGAGTCGACGGGGCTCGCCGCGGCGCCGCGTGCCTGTGCGCAGGGACAGCTCGGGAGACAGTCGTCAGTCCGCCTCAGAGGTGAGTTACCGTGGCAACAGTCAGCGAGTGCATGCACAGAGCAGAGATCGGGTATAAATCTTTTCTTATCTGTGTGTTCTCGTGCAAACAGCTCGAAAACAGTCCGCGGTACGGAATCGATAATAGTACTAACGGAAATAAGAATCACTGCCTAATCATGCCTTCTCTCTCCGTGGCATAAAATGTGCTCTTTGATCTGTGGTTGTCAATTTTTTATCCGCGTCTCTAAACAACACCAAACATCTAGGTTATTTGATGACGCGCAAATCGGACAGCGAGCAAGCGAGCGGCAATCTACTGCGATTTACAGCTCCGAGCTGTCCGACGGCCGAGCGTACCTAAAGTGCGGAGTGAGACCCGTGCGGCCCTAACATGAATGACACAAAGATAAGATAGACCGTCTTATCTCTAAGTGCGTCCCTCTCACACTAGTGCCGACGAAGGAGATAGTCATAGAGATAAACGGGTTTATTTTTCTTTGTGTCATTCATGTTAGGGCCGCTGGTAAGGCGACTGCGACGCGACCGGGATTTTATATGGTGGTCGCCGCATAAGCAGCGTGGACACCACTAATATATTACAATACGTTTGTTTTTGTCGCGTCGCAAGTCTCCTTACTACTGCGGCCGCAGCCTAATGGCATTCGTCCTCACTGCAGCAAATGAGGCAGTGGCTTGTCATCGCTGGGATAAAAACGAAGGCATTAGCTCTAACTTTATTCTCTTACATTCCAGGAGGAGCAGGACTATGTGGTGAGGTACCAGTGGCGTGGCTTCGGATCCGACTGCGGGTCGGCACGCGACATGGAGGACGACCAGACCGTGCCCACCACCATGGACGAGTTGGACTGTGAGTATGCCACCCATCCATCCAGAAAAAGGGGCTCGTTCACACAGTATAGTTTACGGCGCGCGATACCCCGATTTTTTATCGCATATGTTAAATAAAGAAATTGAAAAGAAATGATTAGATTTGAAATTTTAATTATTTAAATAAAATAAGGACCAGAACAAAAACTGCAGCGTAGTCGGACGCGACGTAAACTACGTATCCAGTGTGCATGAGCTCTAGGAATGATTAGGATTACAGCTTTAGGTCATTCTGAACCAACACGAACAAACAAATCTCTAGAGCCTAGCACCCACCAGCTTAAAGATGATCTATGTACATAAAAGATAAAAAATTAATATCCCTCACCTTTGTACGTGAGAGGTTAATGCTTTGGATTCATGACGTTTTTCTACCCGACTGTGCGAAGCCATAAGGAGTGTATTGAATTTAACAGTCTATTTATGTATGTATCAAAAATTGTATGTTCCACTATAGCTCCTGAACTCCTCTTCCTCCTCCTGAGCTACTTTTAATCCTCTCTACATGATTACTGTTCGAATGGGCCAGCTCGACCGGGGTAGTACCACACTCTCACAGAATATCGGCGTAAACTAATAGCTTGCTATTGCGTTTCGTACGGTGAGTGACGAGATCCGGAGGCCTATTCCCTCGTCCCCATCCCATCCCCATTCCCCATCCTCCCTAGACTGGCAACGCATTGGCAGCACCTCTGGTGTTGCAGATGTCCATGGGCGGTGGTGACCACTTTCCATCAGGAAGGCAGACGGCCCGCCTGTTTGTCAGTCAATTGACATAAAAAAATGTACTGGACCGATTTTAATAAATGGGGTATCATATGATGCTTGGAGAACGTACGAGTGTCAACGGCTTTATAAGAATCATAAGGGTGCGTCATACTAGTAGCAATAAATGTTTTTACGTCGCCAGTCGGGTTTTAGTTTTTAACTTATTCTTTATATTTTTACACCTTTTCCAAGAAAGTATGTTTGCTGCCGAATCTGAATCATTTTCCCTGTCCTACCTTGATCGTAGTAGATCTTTTTTTTCACTATCTGCCTCATCCTCCTATCCTGATAACGAGCAGTTGTCTCTAATTTAAAATTTCGGGAAAATTCCACAAATGCAATTTTTTTAATCTATGACTACTCCAGACATTCATTTTACCGGATGAGGCTCGCACGAGATCATTTCTCTTTACTTTCATACATGAATATTTAAATCTCAGCTTTCCATTTCGCGTGAAGCAAAACATTCATTCATTCGTTTGAATGCGAAAACAATAACACGCTGATTCCGACACTAGAAGTTGTTGTGTGAACCACCCTCTCGTTCAATTGATGTAGATAGGAATGTGATTTTTAAATATCATAATATAACCAGGACCTTAATTTCCATTGTTACTTATGTACAAAAAGAGAGGAATAGAAGAAGAAGAAGAACGAAAAGAAAAAAAAAGAAGAATCTCATGTTTTTGTTATTCCAGGCCCAGAGCTCGAGTCCATCGCTGAAAAACAAATGACGCCGCCAACGGTCATCAAAAGAAAGAAGCCCGTCGACCCTTCCAAATTCAACCAGACCAATCGGAAGTCCAAACACTGTGCCATATTCTACTTTAAACACCTCGATACCGACTCCGACCGGCAAATGATAGAAGACGAGAAATCCCAAGAAGAATCTTCAGAAGAAGAATGGTTGTATTCGAAACCCAATGAAGATACGGACATAATGACGTCATCGGTTGAGATACAGTGCGAACTGCCGTTAGATGAAAAGAAGGAAGCGAAACCTCTACCCACGCCAGATCTATTGAGAGTAGAAAATACAAGAAGCAAGGATATAGAAAGACTAGTGATACAGGCGGAAGAGTTGGTGCAGAAACAGGCGCAGCAGCAGATGGCGAAGAAAAAGGGGGCGAGGAACTTTAAGCCGTTGCCTTTTGACGAAGAAGGAAAGAACGTTACCAGGACGAAGATGTCGAGGATTAAGGAGTGGCTGAACCAGAGCTCGGAAGGGAATAATGAAAACAATCAGGTACTTATAATTTATAATCAAGAGCTTTTCGGTTATTTGACCTTAACATCATTTGCAACCAACGTCGTGATTTTTTTTAATTGTGAAGATTTCGTAATGATGGAATGAAATGTGACCACTAAAATGGCTGTTACTGAATATTAATAGAATACTGGAGATTGCTAATTAACGAAATACAGAGTTTACCTTGTCCCGAGCATTAATTGAATTAACAATGCAAAACAATAACCCGGAAACTAAACTAGTTAGTTTTAGCGCAGTAAGCATTTTAATTTTCCGTTTTTTTCTTTTATTGATCTTGAAACGAAGAGTATTTGTCTACTTATAATGTTTCAAAAGATCATTATTATTATAAATATTATTAATTGGGTGAGTATTCATGCAACAGATTTCTGGAAAAAGTCACAAAAATATTACCAATATCCCCAAAATTAACACACAAGGCTTTTGTTCTTCAAAACGAAAGAAAGCTGAAACGTTGCTATTGATCGATAGAGGGCGCTATAGCCTCCATAATAGGGACATTGATTTTCCAAACCCCAACAGATGGCGTAAGCAGTCTCTTAAATTAGGCACTTTGATTCCTGACTACACAATTGCTATGAATACAAAATTGATTAGTTTTGTTGTTATTATTGCTAACCACAAATTGTTCAAAATCAGACACTTATATCAAAATCAGTTTGCTAAATTCGCAATAGATGGCGTGACCTGTACTTACATAGAGTCCAATTTAGACTTTTAAATTATAATGGAATTATTAGCAGTGATGAGAATAGATTGTGCATGGGAATAACTTTTATATTATTACGACAAATCCCGCGATGCCGGGATTCAATAAATAAAAACATATTTTTGGTGGTTTTAACCTCTCGTTAAGTCCTGTCGCATACTTAAATTAGCACTAATTATTCAGATCACTAAATAAGAGGTAGTCAAAACTTAATACTTATTACGATGAATTCAATCTTGACAATTCATCACCTTAAAAGACAACTGTAACTCAGTAGCTTGCCTTGGTAGGAATAAGTCTTAAAACAAGTATCAATCCACAATTTGTTCATTTAAAAATGCGATACGTAGCATGTTCTTGAAAAAATGTTATTTTGATATTCTCCAGGGCACAGAAAGCTGCGATGCGTCTGGCGAGTATACAACAGAGAGCGAAGTGGACACCTCCTTGACGTCGGAAGAAAGAAACATACATTCATCCATGGACATGAGTACCTCTACTTGCACGGTCACACCTACACACCATGCTAAGGTAAATTCAACATTAAGATAAAAAAATATAATATATTGTCTGCTTTTCGTGTCATGTCTGTGTTAACCATTACAAGTCTCATAATTTTCAAATAAATAACAAGGATATGATATTTAATAGGTAATGATTTCTTATTTATACTCATTAGCAATTGCTGATATTATTTGTAAATACTATATGTTAGTAAATATAATGTACATATAATTTCATATCTTCAGCTTAAGTTACTTTATTGGAACAGATGGTGCTGATATTCTGAATAATTAAAAATTTACTAAATCTTTTAAATCAATTTAACCCATTCTGTCATTAATTCACCTTTTGAACGCATTTTTTCCCTATGATACTCCAATTTTAATCTTACGCGATGGACGTAAATTAGCTTCCTTAATTCGGCAAACTTAATTGACAGCTCAAAATGCATAAATGTTGGCACAGTAAGGTGCTGTTCGTGTCGATATTAACCTTTCGAAGGCCACGGCTCAATGCGACAAAGCGCGTCCCAGACGCCTAGTGACGGCTGTAGCCGACAAAATGTATGGTAAACAGCATGTTGTGCCGCCAGGGGCACGAAAATCTGCTGTCGGGTACAGCCGACAGTGGCGTTCAATTTATTAATTATGGGTAAGAACAGGCAAAATATATAATTAATTTCATATTTTAATTCAAAAGTAGGAAGCCAACAATGTAGATCGATTCGATACTAAAACAGCGACATTAGTGTCGATTATATATTTTGCCTGTTCTAACCCATAATTAGTGATGTGGCTAACCACATCACTAAATTTCTTCCATACCTGGCAACACTTTCATGCGTCAATTTGGTTCGCCGAATTATGGATTCTATTTCAGGTTGCTATGACTTTGAAATAACAAACAGCGACGTTCAAAAGGATATCTTTAACCATCTCATTGTAATTAACCCATCGGCTAAGGTCTAACCTTCTTCCCAAGGTGCAACTCCGCAAGAAGCGAGCTGGTAACAGCGCCCGCCCTTGGTCCGTCTCCTGCATATCGCAGTTGAGCGGAGCAGTTGTCGCCGCCCCGACGACAGATGTCGCTATGTCGCACAATATGTCGATATCGGAGTCCGCTTTGAACACGCTCGCGTCCCCACAGAGGGTTACAACAGCCGATTCTAATTCGAAGCTTCGCGGCAGTGCTACTACTGTTCAGGTATGGTGAAAGTGGAATGGCTGATTTGTTTACGTTCATCATCATACTATATACGGTCCCACGCGGACCCGGTGCGGGTTTGAGACGCACGGACATCTTTGAATTACTTCGCAGATGTATGCAGGTTTCCTCGCGATGTTTGTGGTTAATATCAAATTCAATTCCGCACATCAGATCCGAAACTCTCAGAGGTGCGTGCCGGGATTTGAACTTTTGACCATTTGCACGAAGCCGCATGGCCACTTTGCACTTGTGTACGTTAATGGCAGTCAATACGTAAATTTGCGAACACGTAATATAGGAATAGTATTGGTTAAAGGCCGCATATAAACTGAATTCATCCTTACTTTTCTTATTTGGTAAACAAGTTTATAACTTCAAAATGTACTGTTTTTGGGTGAAATAGCAATTTTGTTCTAAGTAAAGCATCCTAGGTGTAAAATTGGCAAAGTGATGTCTAAAATATTATCTCCGGTTGTTTAATTTACGAAGAAATAGCTATTTTAGCCAAAAAAAGGTGTATTTTGAGGTTAAAAACTTGTTTACCAGGATATATGAATGTACTTTATCATAGTACGAATCCACAATTAGCTAAAAATGATGTCTAAATAAACGATGAAACGGTTACGAGTAGTACGTTTGTACCTTTACGTACGTAATACCTTTGTTAACGGTACCTAGTGCCATCTAGTAGCGGCAGAACTAAACGTAAACAAACCAGCTTACACAAGGTTGAAACTAATATTTAAAAAAACTGATTATTCATAACAATATTAAATCTTCTGGTGGTGGAGACTCAATATACAATACCAAAACACAAAAACACAGGTGAACCCATATTGTTAAAAACGTTTTTCTAAAATCTTTGAAGTTTCCAAAGCATTTTGCTCCATGCAAAATAAATATATCCTCTAACAAAATCAATAAGGTAAACGCGTTTTCGGAATGAGTTTATCAAACTACAAATCGCGTCACGTAACGCCATCTACCGTCACTAACCGGAACCTCCTCCAGGGTCACGTGTCTAGCACCAACACGATGACGGAAGCCTGCACATCCTGCGTGGAGGGCGACAAACAGAACTGGCTCCGGCGGAAGAAGTTCAAGCTGAGGAGAAACGTGGTGCGAGAGAGGATGGTGAAGAGCCTGTCCTTCTGTGGACGGATCAGTCCTGAGGATTATAAGCATGAGCGGAATACGGCCAGTGATCCTGCGACTAGCAAGAAGAATAGGTGAGTGTTAAGTTTTTTTGTCGCTAGCTTTTGCCCTTCTGCGCGAGAATCGTTTATCGCGCGCAGCGCCATCTACCGAGGACAAGCACCTCATACTCGTATTTCCTGTATTTATATAGAGTACATGGGAGACTGAGGTTTGCTAGGGAAGCCAATGGAAGGCTTAATAATAGCTACAAATCTATGGGCTCGTCTAATATTATAGAGTACACCTTCTGTAACAGAAGGATTCCTATTTAGAGTATTATCACAGACAAGTCTTCCTTAGTCTATTTCATTCCAAAAAAGTAAAATTATAAGAAATATTACGACTGAAATTTTTTAAATAAAAAATTGTTTACTGCTTTTGTTAATTAATACATTGATGTAAAATTATTATTGTTTTTAATAGAATGATTTGTCCTGCTTTAATTTACGCACACAACGCCATCTGTAGCTGAAAATTACTAAATTTGGTAGAGACATGAATTGTTAACTCTTGAAGGTCATCTATCGGTGAATAGAAAAAAAGCCTTCAGCGCATTCTAAGCTATCGAAAATGAGAAGTTTTGGTACAAAAATGTTAAGTCATGTTATGCCTCTGTTAGGAAAATAACAAAAGTAGCTAATTCATTACGTTATTTACGGTTTAGGACTTGTCACAATTGATAACTTTGACTAAACTTGTTTGGGATTAATTAGTGTTAATGTTCATGTAAGCGCCATCTGTTATCGAGTTATTAAGTATAAAAAAAAATATTAAGTTCGTACGCGTGACGCTAGATGGCGTTAGTTGTACCTATTATAAAACGCGCAATCAGTATTATAAACTCTCCCAATGTAAAAAGACTGTTGACGGCCATATAAAATGTATGGACGTCAGCGCTCTTTTTACATTGGTTGCGTATACTTTTGTAACCGTTCCATAAATTTACCTTAAACAAATTTTCCCGAAGATAAGACTTGGACAGAGAAAATTTGTACTCAACATTTTACGAAATTCACCGTAAAATCTTTCTCTATCTTTAAAATTGGATTAAATAAGTTTTTTTATAACGTTTAATTTTAAGTGACCACCTACAAAATACTCATGAAAACTAATAAATAAAACATTTTCTTGTGTTTATTCCTTATCATGCCAACGGTATAAACATATTATAAAAACCAACAGGTTCGACACAACATCAACGTCAGGTAACGACAGCGACGAAGAACTCATAAAGCAGCAACTGGCCACCATCGCTAACCTGCGCAGGAGCATAGAGAAAACCCACATCTCAACCCAAGACGGCTCCATACCAGAACAGAACGAGCAAGAACCTGTCGCGCCGAGCTTCAAAATAGGCCCAGCTGGTGGCTACGTGAGACCGAGGATAGCCAGAAGTATGGAGCGGGAGAAGACCTTCCTGGCCCTCAGTTTAGGGGACCCTAGTCAGCTATGGGACCTTAGTATGGATAAGGATTCGGATATAGACAAAAGTGTGACCGCAGGAACAGAGGAGCATAGTTCGTTTTCGGAGCAGGCTTGGGATTTCTATCAGGTATGTGGAAGCTGTTTAGTTATAGGTAAGAAATAGAAATAAATAGAAATAGAAATAAATTTATTTGTTTAAACATAGGTAGATATAAAGATGGAAATTACAGGATGGGTCACTATGTTTTACCCGTAGGTGTACAAATTTGTTGTTTTACTTAACCTAAAGCTAAATATAAATTTATTTGTTATTATGGCATTAAACAGTTTTTTATGGCATTAAACAGTTTTAATAGAAATTTTAATGAATGCCTAATGATTTATTCAGAATATATCGTTTAAAAAATCTTTTACGGAATAATAGCATTTTTTAAATAGTAATTCCGTGAGCTTTCTTTTAAAAACATGTGTTTGATGCACTTTTAAGCTGTTTGGTATTTTGTTAAATATTGCTGGCGCCATACCAAACAGACTTTTCCGCAAAAGAGCGGTCTTGCTCTTTTTGTTTTTTAATTTGAATTGGTACTGAGTCCGTACATGCCTTGTTCGATTCTGGAAGGTTAACGTAAACAGGTGGGGGTTTGTTTTAACAAATATTGCTACCTCCAAGATGTATAACGACGCAAGAGGCAAAATATTAAGATTTCGAAATTCAGGAACACAACTATCCCTTGCTTTTAGACCACACATGGCACGAATACATTTCTTTTGGGCTTTAAATATTGTTTTTTTGTCCACAGAATTTCCCTAAAATATTATACCATATCTTAGATTTGATGCTACGGTTAGTTAAGGTTTAGTTTAAAATGTTATAACACTAAATGTTAACTACATGAAACACTATTCTGTATATTAGAACCTTAGATTTTGTGTGGTTGTCACGACTCTATCTTTGTATTTAAAATTATAAAACCTCTCATTTTGAACTTTTCATGTTTTAAGTTTGGCAATGCTAAATAAAGAAAATACATACTTATGAAAATGTGCAAACACAAAGTAATAAGTGGTTTTAATATACATAGGATATATATACAGTGGATTTCCACTCTTTTCTGGCCTGATAGTTGGAGGAAATTGGCCATCTTTTTAGGACTTATGTTTTTAGGGTCTCGTACCCAAAGGATAAAAACGGGACACTATTATTCCGTCTATTCGTCTATCCGTCTGTCCGTTAGTCACCAGGCTGTATCTCATGAACCGTGATAGTTAGACAGTTGAAATTTTCATAGATGATGTATTTCTGTTGCCGCTATAACAACAAATACTAAAAAACAGAATAAAATAAATATTTAAGGGGGTTTCATACAACAAACGTGTTTTTTTTTGCTTGGTTATAGATAATGGTACGGAACCCTTCGTGCGAGAGTCCGACTCGCACTTGGCCGGTTTTTAGTGAGACCGTTTTGGCATCTTTCAGTTCTGAGAATGTACCCATGAATCTTCACCTCGTTACACCTAGTCATTCCAAATATTTCTTCGCCAGGAAAAGTACAACTCGGAGCCATATTCCGAAGCGCCCGACTCGGACGCGGCGCGCCGCCTGCTCGAGTTCGGCGACGACTACCGCGCCTTCCTGGACTCGCAGTCGGACTGCTGCTCCAGCCTGTCGGCGCCGCCCGCGCGCGCGCCCAGCCCCGGCCGCCGGCGCCGCGCGCCCGAGCGCCACAAGCGCGCCGGCCGCGAGCCCGTCGACGCGCCCCAGCGGAAGCCCAAGAAGTCCATGTCCAGCGCCGAGCGCAAGAAGTCCCTCCTCGACAGTCTGGAGCGATCCCGAAACAACACCAGCATAGAGAGCAACGACGGGCTCCGCCGCCGGAAACCGTCCGAGAGCGAGCGCAAAGCCAACAAACGCTCCCCCGAATTCGATCTGCTGAACGTCCAGGCTCTGAGCCGCCGTCGGCACAGCTCGAACATGACCAGCGACGAAGTCAACAGCTCCTTAGAATACACGGAGGTGAACAACCGGCCGGACATTCTCGACTCCCTCGGCAGAAGGAGAAGGAACGTCGAGAAGAACGCGGAGTCCGAGTTGCAGAAGGTCGCGTTGTCGGAGCTGCGTCGTCGCTCGACGGAGAACGTGGATTCGGAGGACAACTCCTCCAGCCCGAAGAAGCACAGCAGGAGGAACTGGAGCGGGGATTCTGATTCTGAGTCTGAGGAGGTCCGCTCGCTGGTGCGACGCTCGAGCGCTCAGCTGGACGCGGCGGAGGCTGTGCTGGCGCGGCACGAGGCCTCGCCCGACGTGCTCCGCGGCTTCGACTACGTAAGGACCCCATTCGATTCCGATCTAGATGCCGATGAGTTGCTCGCGCGCCGCCCGGCCCGCCTGCGCGCGCGCCTCTGCCTCGCCGTCGCCACCTTCAGCATCCTAGTAATAGTTTACATACACCTACAATGACATTCGGCTTGGGCATGTGTTTTTATTCTTATTTATGTAAGTACACTTATTAGGTTCGCGGCGATTGTCAGGTTTAAATCCGTTTCAAGGGACTATGTTGCTGAGTTTGACTTGGCTATTAATTATTTTATTTAAAAAAAAAGTTAATTGACATGTTCCTGGGTTGCCAATTTCAGTTTAATTTTACTTAAACTCTAATACTGGAAAGGGTCAGTATCGCAGTGTGATTTGAGCCGTAATAAATTGACACCGGCCGATTTAGGTAAAACTGCTGGTCGCGTATAAACATTCCATGGTTGTTGATAATTTAATTTGTACAAATTGCAAGCATTTATAATATGTTTATGCAAACGAAGTCTGACAATCGTTGCTAAATGCAAACACTAACATATCAATTATTAATCTATCATTTCATAATCGACAGTATCATTTTGATTTAAGCCGTAAGTACTTATTTCTTAAGTACATTGCTATTAAAATTCAAAATATCAATCATTACTCCAAAGTGACACTGTCATTAATCATGCATTTCGTTTTGTTTTCCCCTTTTGTCTGTTATTGCCGTACTAACAATTTGTTTTGCTACGTGACTGTGTGATGTGCATTTTTACTAACTGCCTTTTTGATTTTCCTCTATCATCCTCATTTTCTTGGTGGTGATAACTTGGTGCTAGGTCAGGTCCTTATACTTACGTATTTTAAAACCTTATAAATCATTGATAATCTTTTATTTATTGCGCAATGGTACAGAAAGCTTCGGAAAGAATCATTCGGGGTTACCAGTGGCAATAAAACGATTGAATATATCGAAATGTCAAATTGACAGATGTCACATTTGATGTTTTCGAATTCGTTCAGAAATGAGAGGGAATTCGCGCTTGAATATCGCTGAAGTGTGTTACTGAAGTGATGAGCAATTAATTTATTTTAATTTAAAGTTACCTCATTTAGGAAGCGTATTCTTGTCATTGAGTGATTTAATTTTACGCTTAGTTAGTTTAACTAACAGCCTACTTTTGGTTGTTATCTGTTGTATAATGGTTGAACTACTTTGCATATAAGTTATAATTTTGTGAATATAATATTTGACTGAACTCCGCAATGTATCTCAGTATACCTATGTAAGGTAAGGTGTAATAACGTGTTGATTAGGGCTAGGTTGTTAATTGATCCTTATTGTTCAGTGTTACAAGATGTTAAAAACTTAAAAGTGATTATTTTTGTGTAAACTTTTAGAGGAATAAACGTGTCGGTTTGAAAATACATGGAGTTTCAGTCAATTAACACCCTTCTCTATCAACATTCAGAGTACAATTTTATTTGCATTGTCGGACCAAAGGGTTTTTTAATATCAATTTCCTAAATTCTAAATTTGTATTTGATCATTTGGGCTGTCCTGCTTTCTTTATTTTGTTTGGCATTTCCTTTTTTAATAATAATAGGCCTTGTATTTTTTTTTGTGATTGTGAATTGCAGTTTTGTTGAAATAATAACGATGCTATTAAGATTAAACCTATAATGATTATCTAAATTGGCATGTGACCTGTAAAGAACTGTGAAAGATGCATGTTTTGATTTGAAAACTGGGTATTATTAAAGTGAGTGCTGCTTTGCTAAAGAAGATAAGGATTTTGAAAAGTGAGTTAGTTATAAAGTATTTGTGATTTAATATGCTGTTTATTGTAAAATTATAGGACAGCTAATAGGCATATCAAATCTAAACTCTGTTTTGTACATCCAATAAAATATTACTTACGTATATTATTTTTGTTACTTTTGATCTATTAATCACTTAAGCAATGCACTTAATACTTACTTATTATACAAGATATGATAATTTCTTATCGTTGGATGTACAGGGCAGCTTTAAGTCGCATCGAAGGATGAGCATGATTTCATTATGATTTTTGCGCAATGCATGCAACATATTCTTTATATTTCCAACCTTCTGTGTTGCCAGACATCATATCAAAATTTCCAAATTATAGGTAATTAAATTCGGAATTTAAAATTTTCATTTGACATCTTCCGATGCGACGTTGTTTTTAACGGACTCTCGCGAATAAGGCTTTCCCGTGCACAGGCGGAGCTAGAGACTCGATGCCGTGACAACATCAACCTGTTGGACGCCGCGCTGGCGGGCGGGTCGCTGTCGCCGGTGTTGCAGAGAGATATCAGAGGTTAGTACTGTAAAACTATTATAACATCAGCGGTAACCTAAAGATTGTGGTCGTGAAGAGAGTTCTGAAACACGAAATTAGGAGCTGCATTTTGACAATTTACTTTATTTGAGGTGCTAAAAGAGGTGCTAAGTAAAATCTCCCACTGTGGATCTCAACATTCTGCCATCTCTTTCATAAATATGACTAGTACTTAGGTCTACATCACATAATCTAAACACCTACACACTCATTTTGTAACAAATAATAACCTTTTACCGAAAGCGGGGCCAATTCGGAAGTGTATTCGCTAAATTTAAGTCAGTAAACTTAAATACGACGACGCGGTTAGCCTAGTTGGGAGTGACCCTGCCTCCGAAGCTAGCGTCCCGGGCTCAATCCCCGGTAAGGGAAAATATTTATGTGATAAGCACGAATGTTTGTTCCTGAGTCTTTGATGTTTTTTATGTATTTAAATATTTATTTCTCTATATAAGTACGTATATCGTCGTCTGGTACCCACAACACAACCCTTTAGAGCTTACTTTGGGGTTAGATCGATTTGTGTAAAGATTGTCCCCTGATTTATTATTTATTATTATTATAATAAGAAACGTCAAACTTGATTTTTAATTTAGGAAATTTTAAATTAAGAAGACACCGTTTTGAATTGGACCCAGCATCTTAATAATCTAGTTAGTGTAATAAAGTTATTTATATGTAGCACTTTGCTAATTAATATTAAAAGGTTACAAAACAGGACAAATTTTTGAAAGCCAGTATGTTACCACGTATGTAAGTGCATCGAAGTAATCCGATAAATAAGCGACCGCTGTCACTCCAATTTGAAAAGGAAACAATGAATGCGTTAAAAAGTATCGTATTTCTTGCAAAAATGCGATCGGTTGGTGGTCTGCTCGCGGTTACTGTGGTCGGATTGCGTTGCGACCGGTTTCTGAACGAACCTTCTGAACAATCTCGGTCGTGATCAAGGTTTTCCGTTTTTGGCGCTGGTTTGCCTCGCGTTCCAAATTTAATTTGTTGTGTTGCCAGACTAAAAATACCGTATTTTTTATTCGGTATCGTATTCATAATTCAAATTGAAGCGTAAAAGTATTACCAAAAAATAGGTCAATCAAACAAGTAATCTTATGATTTGAATTGCGAGTTCTTTTTTTGTTGTATATGTCGAAGTATACATATAAACGCATGTTGGTATACAAGGTTTTATGACTGTGTTTAAGCACATTTAGCAATTTATCTTTAAATTAATAAACAAAACGTACGAAACGTCATCGAAACATAAACACAGTCATAGCTATTAGGGTTCCGTAGTCAAACTGGTACCCGTAGTTGGTGCTCAAGATTGGTTCTTATTCAAGTAAGGTTTTATGTATGAAAATAAAATGACATCTTAAGTACGATATCAGTCTTGAGCACAGACTATAAATATGACTAATGTTCATGTTACTTACTGATTTTTTCGCTTGAGATTTTTTCCCTCAAATAACGGGATCATCGGGCACACACTAACTTGTCATTCAATTATTTTCGGCCCCTATTTCACACTTTTAGGCATTGGTTGTCTTAAAAAAAAGTAGCCTATGTCCTTCCCCAGGGCTCAAACTATCTCCATACAAAATTTCATCAAAATCGGCTCAGTAGCCCTTAAACTGATAATAGTATGGATCGTACGTGATGTTGACAGTAAAGTGCATGCCCGGTGCCAAAATTAATAAAGCCTAACTTTGATGCATGCGACTACTGTTAAAAAGTCGTGTCCTTTACAAGGGTTGTCAATTCCTGATAATAATAATAAATAACCGAATAAAATAATACATGAGCCGCTATTGTACAAATATCTTTATCGACCGAGCGAGCTAACCGTCTCCGTTTCAGCTTGGGCAAAAATGCTTTCGTATGTCCAGTGGATGTCAGTCGGCTGTCCATTGGTTCTCGTCTATATAGGTCACAGTTCTCAACCGATTCTCGTGAAATTTTGTGAGCAGGTTCGATAATTATATAGATTTTTTTGTCGATTCAGTTCTTCGAAATTTTTCAAAATGGCGGAGAAATGGGTGTTTTTGCAATTACAAACTTATTTGCGGTATTGGTAAACTGATCCGACCTATGTCGATGTATGGGGATATCAGTTTTCCAACGTTAAGTTTGTCGCGAGGTCTACAGCTCACGGAGCCACTAGTGATTATTACCAATGGTCTCTGTAGAAAACCCTTAAATGAATGTAGGTGCAAAAAGTTAAATCATTTTATTGCTTTCTGCGGTTAAGGCCTTGTGTAACTCAATAATACTAAGGAGATCTTGTTTCCCTTCACTAATTAAAAAGTTATAGCTACTTTCATAAAATAATTACCGCTTAACATTTTCTCTATTTAAGTAAGATAATAAAATAAATTAGACCGCTGGCAGAAAATCATGACGCAATATTCAGTGAGGAAAAGGCTTGGTTTGAAGTCTATCCTAAACGCGTTTGACGATTGGTCAAATCAAAGAAAATTCCAAATTCGTGTAGATAACGCCATCTGTGAAACATGCAACTAAACCGACCATTGAAACTGTTAATTAACTCTGTCAACCCTAGCATCCCGGAAACGGCGACACGCGGGCGACCACACGGCCGCGGCCCGGCTATTTCTGCCAGCGAAAGCGGAACGGTCCCGCTACATACGACAGCATGGACCCTCTTGCATATTGCATTTTCTCTTGAGGTTTTATTAAGTTTTATAACGCATTTTTTTGTTATTGGCCCGGTTTTTCTCTTTCTTTATACATAAAAGTGAATTATTATATACAATCCTTTACAAAAGTAGATTTTTCCGTATTTGCGAGCCCATAACAAATCTAGGGTAGAGTTTAAGTATGTATTTTTAATTCATAATATCAATAATCAATAAACCTAAGAATTAACCTTTACATTGAAGTATAACTTGAATGTATATTTTCTTAACCCTCAAAATAGTTCAAGTCGAACGCATATAGGCACCTCCATTAATATTATCTGTCCATATCTCACGTTGGTATCTCGTTCCTCAGAAGTTAATAGCTTAAAGGTTCCTTAAATAGTGTTTAAAATTAAAATGCCGAACGAGGTGGTCGTCCTGTTATCCGTGTATTGTCTCTAGCAATATTACTTTCTTAAATAAATTAGGTATAGGTAGGTTTCAGTGGCGTAGCGTGAGGGTAAGCCGGTGCATACTTTCTTAACTTAAACATTATAATATTACTAATTACTTCTTGTATTAACATAAACATTGCATATCATATTTTCTTATGTAAATACAAAAATGTATGAGTAATAATATAATGCTTAAAGATAGAAATGATACACCGGCATAGGTACCCTCTCGCTACACCACTGGTAGGTTTAAATAGACCAAGAACATTCCTATATCAGGATTCCGTTTTAGGAATTATAGGATCTTGACAAAAAGTAGTATGCCATCAATGTACCTATCGGAGATAAAAAATTTGTGTAAATTCAGTTGGTTGAAGACACCCCTAGAAAATATTTCGCATGAACGATAAAAATATGATAATGTAGAAAACATTTTTGCACAATGGCCATGGGCATTTTAAAAATCAATCAACTTCCGAACAATATGTAGATAACGCCTGACGCTAATGCAAATCACCTCACTGAACATCCACTTTGTCTCCTAGCTAACCTTCTTGTATGTGCATAATTAACACTAATAACCTGCACAATGCCCGTCTGTGCATTCACAAGTGTAACCTAAAAATCTATTTGCCGAGTCTCAACCAACAAAAATGCAGACAGAACAAACTTTGCCGGCACTAAATGCATTTTCAGAGCGCGCGGAAAACTTCACCTAACCGTTTGGTGTTCCATTGTTCTGCATTCAAATTAAAAAGTAAGACATCTTGTCTTATATTTATGACCTAGATAAAGCTAGAAATTTAGGGATAGGATCATGGGGTCTAATTAGCAACTCGTATATATCGCAACTCGTCTATTTTGTCTAAATATCTGCTGGTCTAAAAAGCAACTGCGGCCCTAACATGCATGCCACAAAGATAACATTAAACCCGTTTATCCCTATGACTATCTCTTTCGTCGGCACTAGTGTGAAAGAGACGCACTTAGATATAAGACGGTCTATCTTATCCTTGTGTCATGCATGTTGCTTTTTAGACCAGCATATATTTAGACCAAATGCGACATAGACGAGTTGCGATATATACGAGTTGCTAATTAGACCCCATGATCCTATCCCGAAATATAGGTGCATAAGTGTCAAGAAGGCAATGAAAACATGACATATTGTCAATACATTTTTTATTCACTTAGGTATATGTACATAACATCACGTTGACCAATGACATCACCTAGACACGTTAAAAAGTAATACAAATATTCCATTGCACAGTACCTACTTGTGCAGTAATATTTGGTCCTCAGTGTTAATTTGATCCTGGTACCATAAACTTGATATTTGAATTAAAACATAATGGTTAGTAAAGTTTTAGTTATTATTGGAGAAGTAAGAGTTCCACGAGTTCGAAAATGTAAGTAATTATGCATTCATTAGAGATTAGAATGTCCCTATTTATGATTATATCAGCATTCAAATTTTAAACTGGACAATCGTGATAACTATCTCCCAACATTTTCCAATCAAAACGAGAATTTCCGGATTTCTTGCGGTGTTACGTAACGCTTGAATAGATTTGAGTTCGTCAGTGGATAGACAAAGTTTTTTCATTAAAATGCTCAATGTTAATAAGCGAATTACGCAACATGGCGGCGGTTTGTGCAGTGCATTATTTGGCAGTGCCGCCAAAATAATAGTTTTAGTAAGTAGATCTGATATTTGCAGATGGTGAACGACACAAGGTCGAAGAAATAGGTATCTAAAAACACCCATAGCTACTCAACGATAATACTTTTGTTATCGTTATCACTAAATTATTCAAGACTAACGAGTTTCCTTAATCGAAAAGAATTTGTACATTTAAAACATAAAAACCATAAACTTGCATCATTACTTTTTTATTTAATTTAGGCATTCACAAGAAAATCATTCTGCCGTTTGCTTAATTTAAAAATATGAAGACGGTTTTAAAGTTATTGCGTATTGTAGAGTAATTAAATTCAGGATAATTGTATGGAATGCAGGCCATACACGCATCCTTAAAGACGTTTTAAAAGGCAACGTACCTTATTGCTATGACAGACACGTTTGAGACACCGCTAAGCTACCTGCGTATACTAAAAGCTATACAATCTACACGTCTGTCTATGTTTTGTAATTCGACTGCATTTATTTGAATAGATTGTTGTGAAACATTGAGGTGCTTTTTTTTTCTTACTTTTATCTTTCTCTCTTTTGTGTTGTTGACTAGGTTTTCTTTCTATTATAATTATGTTTATTTATATGTATGTATGTATTTATGTATCTGTGTATAGTATGTGCTTATGTAAGTGTTTTGTATGTTAGCGGTTTTGTGTACTTCAAATGTTTACTATAGTATTCACCACCTGCCTTTGCAAGTCTGTTATGCCATCTCTTCTTTCAAAAGGTTGTCTGGAAGAGATCGCTATTAAGCGATTAGACCGCCTATTGTATACCGTGTTACCTATTTCTTTGTCTTTTTCCAATATGTTTTATGTGGTGTTCAATAAAGAGTATTTGTATTGTATTGTGCTACATTACTATTCGAAGTTTCCCTTATTACAATGTATTCTGCTTGGCTGCTTATGAAAGCACTGAAGTCTTTGTTATCCATTGATTTATTCTTGGCAAGCGATGGCCTTGTTTTAATAAGTCTGAAACTGGTTAATTTATACTTACCTGGGGAATATTTTATACGTGATGTTTTGAACAAAGAAGAGTCGTGACCTCTCAACACTATTGTATTTGCTTAATGAAGTGTCAAGTACGATGGTTAAATGGTTATATTCAAACAATTTATATAGACTTCTACGAAGATGTCTCCTGCGCATCAAAAGGTGATTTTATACTTCGTTTAATGCAATGTTATTGGTATCAGGATCTTGCAGCGCTTTCGTGGCTTTATCGACCGTCTGGTTATCGGAGTTAGTGTCGCTTTAAGCGATGTGTATTGCAGTGGGTGGAACAGTAGATCAACTTCATGCCCCGCGAGCGGTCGTGTCGTTCCAACAACTCAAAGTCGCGAGTGTTTATATTACGAACAGACGTTTTACCGCGCATCCGTGTAAAGTTATTTTAAAATCTCCGACGTTGAATTATGGCTACGATATTGACGAAAATTAATTTGCTATTATTAACGGAATAAATAATGTTTTTCGCGTCAATGCAAGAGAAACTGGATGCGCACGAGTGGTTTATACTTTCGCTTAACAATGTGTTGAGTTTTTCAATAGCTGCAATTGATACTTTATTTTTTAAGCAACAAAGAGGGCAGTTGTTAAACGTTCTGGATGGTGCGCATTTTCCCTTAAAAGTACTCCACCCATATTTGCTTATATCTTTTCTTTACGGTGAATTGATCGTTTAATATAACCTTGAATTCATTCCAACTGATACATCACAGCTGTGGGTATATATCGTTGCATTGGACATGTTATTACGTTTTCGTGTTTATTCTGTTATCTTGCAAGGGATCGCTTTAAACAAACTGTCTCTTTATTTATGTAGTATTCAAGATATCCTTTGACTTTGCTTTTGCAGATTCTGGTTCGTTTGCATTTATATCATCACGTATATGCAATACTTGGATAAATTCTTGTATGTTTATCAGGAAAATTCCATTCTTAAGAGCCCTACCAATTTGCGGTCGAAATTATGTTTTTCGTAACAGTGTCCCTACTATTACGCAGTGCCGTAAATCACTACAGTTTACTTCGTCATTTCAATCAAGAGCCCCCTTTTAATCCTTGTGGGAAACATTTAATAAAAGACATGTGCTAGACTAGGACTAGACATTTTTACGTACTAGCACTGCTAGTACGTGAAAACATCAGTTTAGTTATCGTGTGTGTACTTATTTTAGATTATCAATTAAAAAAAAACTGCAAACCCTGTGTACATAAGTACTAGTTTCTTCTCATTGACGGTCCTACTTTGCTTGAAGACAGGGACTAGACCATTATCTCCACAATCGCAGCCAGAGTGCGGATGAAAGATAACATATTAAATTAAACTATATCTTATTCGGGCGAATCGTCAAATACTTAAGAAGTGAAACAAATTCCGTGACAAAAATGACGGACCTAAACATTGCCGATAACTTGTTCGTTATTGCATTATCTAATTGATTAGATAATTTAATGATTTCACGTAATGTCATTACGTCATCAATCATTGCTCATTATTAATAACCAGATACTAGATTTTAATTTTATTCCATTAACATCTCATAATTCGTACTCAGTTCATATATGAAGCTATTATGTATATACAAGTTATATAACTTCACCATGTAATGTTGACGCAAATTGATAGTATGTACTTGCCTAATTGACGCATATCAAATGTACATTAGCGTTACTTATAAAGAAATTCATCTGCATACTGTCTGTATCTTGCAGTTATGAATACGCTTCGACCGTTACTAATGATAATTCTTCTAGTTTCTACGTGAAAGTTAGTTTGCGGTTGCATCATTAACTTTATTTTCACGGTTATAAACCGCTTTAGCGTCACCTTTTATGCAAAGTGCATTATTAAAATGCAATTTGCTTAGAGAAATTTTGCCTAACATTTAGATTTCTCGAAACTGAATGGTCGATGGCCATTTCCATTGAAGAATTGTTTATAACCCGTTGATAAATGTAAGGAAAAAAAGTTCAATAATAACGTCAAACGTGAAGCTTTAGGTTTGGATTTATCAGTTGCGTCATTAATGATGTTACTAAACTCATTATCGATCGTTATTGAAGGGATAGTAGGGTTCCCAAAAATAAAACCATCGTTAAAGTCTTTGTCCTCCGGACTTTCATTTTTATATATGATTAAAGTATCACGAATACGCTCGTTAATCCTAACTGCTCCAATTCAACACTAGCCATAAGGACTTGCCCATAAAAAAACATGCAAAGAACTCGAGTTGAACGCAAGTTCATTGTTCGCAAACCTCGAACGCATGAGATCACAGGCACTCCTTTAAATACCGTATAAATCTACACACCTTTCAACTTGTCATACGTATATTAAATAATGTAAAAATTATTGTTGCCTAGTACCCCTTTGATGTGTTATATATAAACTCACTAATCATCAATAAAGTGTTTGCTTCAATTTCGCTTTAAAAGGCCTCAAAACTAAGTTATTTGAGTGTTTTATGATCAATTCTTGACGTAGAGTTTGATGATCTAATTATTTTCAGGCTTGTTAACTTGACTAGATCTTCAAACGAAATTAGACGTCACGTCGGTTAGTTTTCCGCATGTTTGACTTTATCTTTAGATTTCTTGTTACACCACAATTGTGTATTGTTTTTTGACTGGTGGCAAAATCGGTGTAATGATCCGACACCTTAAGCAGGAATCAGTTCTAGTGCTTATCGAAAGTAGTTAGTCCAGCCATGCCCTTCGGTGAGTTTCACTTATGCCACACATGAGTTTGTGTAATTACTTGTATCTACTAGACACATATACCTACACAGCAGTGCTTAACTATGAGTTAGGAAAGGAAAGAGTCCTCGACGCAGAACACATCATCGGCAAAGACGAAGCAAAAAGGATTACCAGCGATGATCATGCAGTTGAACAATATATTTTATGTAATTTCGATACCTCTTAAAAAAATCTGGACCGATTTGAGAGTTTCTCGCACCATTCCAATGAATAACTTAATCATGTCAACGCTTCAATTGAAGGTAAAACGTAGCACGAGATTGAAGTTTTTGTTGGATGAGCAAATTCATTGTTGACACCTACAATAACTCGTCTTGAGGTGAAAGACCTACTGACTAATACATACCGGTGCAAGTTTTGAGCAAACGCAAAGTAATAAATAATATCTGATCAGCACGTTTACCGATATCTACAACTTATTTTTTTATGACACTTCTAATTGTACTTTGTAAAAGTAGGATTCGTTCAATTATAATAATGAGTTTTAATAATTGTTATTGTTGTTCCATTTTTCTTATAAAAAATAAAATGTTTCTGATAATTAATACCTGTAATTACTCATCGCGTCATTAATTCTATTGTCCACTTCCTTATCTATTATATGCCATATGGCTACGTTTTAAAGACCATAATTAATTTGGTTTATGAGCTTCTAACGGTGCATCAGACCGGCTAATCTAGTTCATCTGTACTGTACCGTTACATCTAGACATTCTTGCTTCCCTTTTTTGTGTAGATTTCTTTTAATTTCTATAACAGCTGTCACTAGAGATTGTTTATTAAGTGATTTATGTTAACCAGCGATCTACCTACCTACCTGGTAATGTTTATCTTTATATGCTAGGAATTCTTTATTTTTTAGGTGTAAGTCGAAAGTGAGTCATCGTTGAGAACTCCATTTAAAGTTTGATTTGAATTCTATAAAGGTTAAATAGGTTGGCAACTTTCTAAAAAAACACGGAATGCAAAACGAAGTGTTGTGAATGAGAACATAGTTATGGCCCTTATTCAACATGTACTTATAGATAATGATCAATTTGACGAAGCATAAAATGGAAAACACGAATACAATAACGTAGATGAACAAAGAAAAAGAACATTGCTCGGCGCTTCTTTCGCTATTGAAGATTCCCCGTCGCGCGTTGCAACTTGGAGGAGTTTGATCTATAAAGAAATGTAATTTGAACCGTTTAGAAAAAGGTTTATACGGAAGAAAGTTATTTGCGTGACAACACTATCGACAATTATTCGCAATTAGCTTCATGTCAATAAACCGGCTTTTAAACAATTGATATAAAACACATGCGAAAAAAGCGAAAGGTAATCCTCATGACGCAACAGTTCAGAATATCTCACTCGTCCAAGTCTTAGATAACGATCATTAATTCAATTACGGAGAGATCTTTGCCACAATTTTGAGCGAAGCGGGTTTTTCACAGATTGCATCATTCGTTAATCATACGGTGATGGGCAAACTTATTTTAGTGATGGTCAAATCTGGAACTGACGATGCTACTTATTAAACCATCGGATCTTAAAATAAGTTTGCGATACAGGATTGATTTAACGGTAGGCGTGAGAGCACTCGGATGACTTAATTCGAACATTATTGGGTTGATCCGTATTTAAAACGTCATTTCCTAGCCATACATTCTCGTAACGGTTGAATGATGTGTATAGGCGGGTGGATGACTTGTGCATCCGCCAGTACAGCCTTGTGATTTTCTAAAGTGCGCAGCGGCTGATCAGCGATGAGGGACACATTCAAAATTAGACCGAATTCTTTGTTCTTACAGTCTAAATTAATAGTTTCGTTTATCCGCTGATCAGTCAGCAAACGCTATAGAATCGCACCACAGCTGTCTAGCTCTATTAGTCAGCGAAATCACACGTAAATCTTTGACAGTGTTGTGTAAAGCTGAAAATTCTACGTTTTCTGGATTGTGTTGTGTGACCTTTAAGAATTTGTAAATAATTTCCCAATCACTCTAGATAGCTGTGAAAGTGTCTCAATGTAAACTTATTTGAACTATAGTGATGGAGTAACATTCAGTGATCTAGCGATAGTATAGTGCTGTGATATCAATATGAGTCTATCTGTAGCCTCGACGGCTAGCAACACTGACGAAATCGGTAAGTTAAATTTCGTTAAGTGTTAACTAGACTTGTCTATTGTTATACTAACTGGTTTTACTTATGTATGTGGTTATCTGCTAACTGCTAAAAAGATATTCATGTTATATTGTTGTTTAAAGGAAACCACTTTGACTGAAGGACATTCTCGTTAAAAACCGGACAAGTGCGAGTTAAGCTCGCGTGCAGAGGGTTCCGTTCCGCACATGATTATCTGAAATTTCCTATGTTACTTTAAATACCATAGACTTCTTATAGGTTTTCCTGACGGAACCCTAAAAAGAGGAGATACGTGGTGTTAGATGTTTACTACTTACGGTTTAACGTCTACCTATGTCTGTGATGCTATGTAGGTCTACCTATGCTTGTTATAAGTAGGTATAATATCTGACTTAAGTATCAACATCTTTAAACTGTCCGCCCCACGTTCATATGATGTCATGCAAACGGGTGTGTAAACTAAGTTAAGAGTTCTACTTATAAAGCAAGAAATACTTATGCAGACCACATAATGTTAATCTCTAGATGACTAATGCCATAAAACATACATACATACAAAGCATCACGCCCGAAATCCCTAATGGGGTGGGCAGAGCCACAAGGCTACTTGTGGCCACGTTCGATTAATTAGTCCTAAGATGGTATGAGCCCATCGCTCATACAGATAGTCCACCATGTTGGAGAGGACCCGTCCCTTAGTCGACTTTTACGACATGCCAGGATGATAAGCATCTGCACGCATTCTATGCTATTTCTTCACTCCCAGTGCAGCAGAGGAATGCCATAAAATGATTGGTAAAAACTGTAATGATATCTATAGTCATAGAGCAATCAACAAATGGATAATCTGCAAGAATAATAGGTGTACAGTGTACAGCCAAGTGTACATACACACAATTGAATGTGTGTGATGCGGTCATCTGAAAAGACGTATATTATATCCTTTACAACGCAGTTCGACATACATAACACCGCAGAAATATCAATTTACCTATGAAAATTGCTACTACCAGTAGCAAATCAGCTACCGCCTACATAAACTAGTTGAAATGCCAATTTTCGTTTAAACCTATGTTGTACTTGACCCAGCCCGGTCCGCCCACGTGACCCACGCCCAGCCTGACGCTGTTTTCCCCGGCAAGTTCTAATTGTATCATTTGCATCTTCTATGCATTTATTAGTAAGTGTGGGTGATGCAGATCGTGTTTTGTTCCATTTCGTATAAATATGGCATGTAAAGTAACTATGTTATACTAGCAAATGATACCGAGTATTTCCTATGCAAATCTCTTGCGTGTAACGGAAAACCTAAGTTGCTAGATTGCGTACTTCTAAATAATTATAGATAAATCAGATTCGTTCGACGTTCGTTGTGTTCCATATTTGAAACACAGAAATAGCCACGCATACACGTTTACTTTTTTCATATTACTTACACATTTAAAATCGACTCCCCCCATCTGATTTGCCTTTTACGTACATATACAGCAACAGAAAAAAATACACGGACGGTATGCTAGACAAAACTCTGGCGCAACAATAAATTGAACATTTATCCGATGAGATCCTTCCAATGCCAAACGTCATTCCTTATACGCAGATCATATCATAATTAGACGCAGCCCACGCACTAAAGCATTCTTATACAACATAGTACACGTATTAGGCAATATTCTAAATGGAATTTACAAAAAGACATCACAATACATTTTATCTGGAAATCAAAATCATTATAAACACGTACCTATATCATGCGAGAAACGACAGATCTCATTCCATCACATCAACATTAGATCCAAAATTAGCGATGCAGTAAGCCAGTAGGTCAGTCCGACGCAGTTTTTAACACTGGCAGCTCTGCTACCGTTCGATCATTATCTCGCGCAGACGGTGTTGCAACAGTTTGCTTACACAACAACGGACAAAAAGTTCCGTCATAGATAGAGATTTACTGCAGATTTAATTGATTGCAGACAGACAGACGTCTGTAAAGATACGATTCGATGAATAAATTAGAATGGTTTATGGCTGAGAGAATACTTTTTCTTGCAGATTCCTTATAAAATACCTGTATATAGAAAACTATTGATATTGTATCGTAAATTATTTCTTCTTAAATTATTTAAGCACATATTACTCTATCATCAATATGATCATCCGTTAGAGCTGGTTCCTACTTGTCGGGTGTTGGATCCGACAAATAATCGGGTTCGGGAATCTGTTCACATTTATCAATGTCGTGTAAATGTGAACAGCGTCATATATATTGTATTGCCACCAGGACACCCGATTTTTTGTCGGATCTGACACCCGACAAGTGGGAAATACCTCTTAGGGCCTGGCCACAATACCACGGCACAACGACATCGGGAACGTGAAACGGCGCGGCGTCGTGGCACGGCACGTTGCCGCACCGTGAAAATGCACGACGCGGCGCCGCGTCTTTCCACGGCGCCTCTACATAACCACAGTACGGCATCGTGTATTTTCACGGTGCGGCAACGTGCCGTGCCACGACGCCGCGCCTTTTCACGTTCGCGACGTCGTGCCGTGGTTTTGTGGTCAGGCCGTAAACATAAGACCAAAATATGTCATTCGCTGGTCGCTTTATTTATACCATACGTGGTTGATCAGCGGATAAACGAAATTACTTAGCGACAGCGACTGTAACGACAAAGTCATTCGGTTTAAATATGAATGTGTGCACGTAAGAGAATCACAAGGTTGAAGTAACGCATGCAATTGGTCATCAATTACAATTTACTGTGACTAAACGCATGACTAGAAAACGATCATTATGAAGACTTGAAAGCGTTTTTTAAATTTCACTATAACAATCATAATTTTTTTGTGATGACAGTTTTAATGAGAACTTTGTTTGTATGCATTGTTTATATAAGCTACGTTTCTCTTTTGTTTCTTTTGATACTACTGGTTTATTTTGCATTGTTGGATTACTTTCGTACACCTACACAAATTACCTCTGACCATAAAATTAAGTCCTATTTAATATACTTCATATATACTTAAGTGGCTTTCTTTTACTGATTATTGTTTCAAAAGCAGTTACGTGATTTTCTGTTACGCAATTAATTATTTCACTCGCGTTCATAGTTCCGGCCCCATTGTTTAAAGAATGACAATGCAAAATACTGTTAACGTACCGATTAAGGATTAAATGCATAATGCATTATAGCATAGTTTTGTTGCATTTTGATTCAAAGACATTTGAGAGAAAAGACTCCCATGTTTCATGACCCAAAGTTGCATTGGCACCTACAATAACATGATCAATAAGATTGAATTTTGCATATGTCTTGATGAGACGACTCCAATCAATTTCATCTGTTTCCTTGCCTGTAAACCTTCTGTGTTTCTAGTTGTTTTCTAGTGTTTTATCTTTTATATTTCACTTTATATCGTAACAAGGCTGACTAGTTGCTACTGAAGCCAATTCGTATAATCAACTTATTCGCCATTCTAGGTCAATATCTTGACCTGCATTTGATAACCTTAAACGCCAAATAGAGAATGCAGACCTACTCGTAATGTCCAGTAATAATAAAATTAATAAATCAGAGGAAAATCTTTACACAAATCGATCTAGTCCCAAAGTAAGCTCTAAAGGCTTGTGTTATGGGTACTAGACGACGAAGTATGTATATACTTATATACATACATACATATTATCACGCCCGAAATCCCTAATGGGGTGGGCAGAGCCACAAGACTACTTGTGGCCACGTTCGATTAATTAGTCCTAAGATGGTATGATGAACCGTACGGTGACAGGTGATCAGCCCATCGCCCATACAGATAGTCCACCATGTTGGAGAGGACCCGTCCCTTAGTCGACTTTTACGTACGACATGCCAGGATGATAAGCATCTGCACGCATTCTATGCTATTTCTTCACTCCCAGTGCAGCAGAGGAGTGGTATATACTTATATAGAGAAATAAATACTTAAATACATAGGAAACATCCAAGACTCAGGAAGAAATATTCGTGCTCATCACACAAATATTTGTCCTTACCGGAGTTCGAACCCGGGACGCTTGCTTCGTAGGCAGAGTCACTCCCAACTAGGCTAACCGCGTCGTCACTAGTAGAAAGAGACTTGAGAAAATAAACAGGTAATAAAGCAAATTGTACTAATGTATTGAACAAATCGACCTTTGACAATGACAAACCCACATTATCTGCGGTGATAATCATGTATGGATGCGTGACGTGCGCGGCACGAGAAGGCTAACATATTTTTAGAACTTGACGTAGTTTACATAATTAACATTATTGACGATATGATAATGCATGTACTTGTGATTTAATATTATTTGCTGCATGCTAATCTGAAAGTCCCACCACCAAGTTACTTTACCCCGTCTTACCTCTCTGACTATCCCTTTCGTCAGCATTAGTGTGAAAGAGATGCGACTGTGAGACTTAGAGATAAGTCTGTGTTACCTTATCCTCGTGTTAAGCTTGTTAGTAGTGAGTGTTGGTGAAAACTGTTAGCTAGTCATGACATTTGTTTTAAATAAATAAGTACTTAAATAAGAACACGTAGACACGTTTGTGAACTAGCAATACATCGTCCATATAAAATGTAGCAGTACCTCATATCATTCAATATCCCCAATGCCACCGGTGGTATTCATGAATGTGCCTCATACCGTCTAGTATGAAGTACGCGTCTATTATTTTATCGAGGTCACCTTGGATTTGTCCCGCTGCACAGTGCAGACGGTGCAGCCGTCCGAACTCTTAAATCTATCAGCTGTAAAACACATTTTCATTCGACCCACTTGCAATTACCATTATTTCAATAAGTATTAATCTAGATTTACGACGAATGCTGCTGCGAATAAATACACTGGGAAATAAAATATGCTTCTAAATGGGACCTTCTGTCGTGGTCGTTAAGGTGTTCTAGATAGTTCTGCACCTTTAAAGGGTACGCGGTGGTTAGTGGTGCAAATAGTGCAGTTTCGACCTTGCCGCCTCGTCGGCTCCCGCGCTGGTTGACAGTTCCGTAATGGATTGCAACCAGTAGTATCCTGTCAGGTATTGTGACAAATTGTCGGGAGATAAACCGGGCATAAAGAAACATTTGGACATGATTTACGTCGGTAAGTGATCCAACTGGAATTCACTATTGTGCTAAGCGGGCACAAATTTCACATAATTTCGAAAAGTCTTTTCGTTTCTAGTTCTTATACACTCTTTATTCATGAATGGTTTTCTTGTGGATAGGTACTGTAATTATTCACTTATGTAGACGATCTGCTTGTTTCCTTCGTGTGCTGTTTAACATGATGATTTTAAAAGGAGTCAGAGCCATAAGACGACACAAAATAGCGGATATACCTAGTTATTATTATATACGTATGTATGACCAATCCCAGCGAGTTACAATCGGGACCTGGCGCCTCATTCGGGAACGCTAAGTGATTCTGTAGCGACTCGTAAGCCAGATTTCTCATCTCGCTCTTACGCAATTACGCGTCATGCGGCAGAGTGGGATGAGAAATCTGGCTTACGAGTCGCTACAGAATCACTTAGCGTTCCCGAATAGAGGCGCTGGGCATGCTTAAACTAAAATTTGCTGTGATAGAAGTTATTTTATGCAGTGTTTGTATCGTATCTCACGACTAGACCTGTTTATTAGGGTTCCGTACCTAAAAGGTAGAAAAAGGCTCCGTTATGGTGAGACTTCATTGTCTGTGTGTCTGTCTGTATGTCTCAGCCGTTTATCTCTGCAACTACTAATGCTATGAACTTGAAATATTGAATAGTTGTAGAACTTGTGTGCCTCTATATATTGTAGAAATAAAATGTGTAGTAAATCTCAAATTATTCATGCTGAGAGGAACTTATATTTTACTGGAAAAATATAACGAAGTTCCAAATATTTATGGTTTTCTAGAAAACCATTAAACGGATTACATAGAGCGTGCGAAAGTTGTTCCTTGTTTTATTTTATAGGTATGTTTTAAACGGTTTTCTGGTAAAAGCAATTTTTTCATTTTTAGGGATTGAAAAGGGGTAAATACGGGACCCTCTGCCCGCGAGTCACACTCGCACTTGACCCGTTTTTTTCCGTTCAAAACACCTTATTTCCAACATCCAATAACAAATCTATAAAACACACTCAAACATGTACCTAATGGGTGTGTTTTACGATTTGTTTACTTTCACTCTACGGAGGATGTGAGGTTGTCGCGTGGCGCAACGACCAGTTTCTCCACATATGGACACGAATATTATATTTTCGAAAGCCGTGACAAGGATTTACTTTAATACCCATACATAATCGTTTATTAGTTCCTGCAACAGCGCATGATATTAAAATAACGGTGCCTGACATCACAGTTATTTTACAGCCACTTTTAGCGGAATGTTTTTGAGGCATAACACCAATAAATTTAGAACTGGCCGTTTTTCAATTATCAAAAAATTCGCCATAGTTCCTGTTACGTTTTGAATTTCGAGTGCGAGGCTGAGTTCCAATTGGCAAATGGGCTGCGAGGGGAAGCAGTAATTCGACTCTGAATTTGACGGACGGTTACAGTGCGACGCAAATTGGTTGCGTTTCCGGAACGTAAAAGTGTTCGATACAAACTTCGAACAGTTTTGCGTTCCAGAATAATAAACATGCCATAAACAATTCGTTAAGGCCGGGCTCATATTTCATGCGCCAGTTAATAAAGTACTTTCAGTCAAGTCTAGATGTTTAGAAATAATTTGGACTAGTCCTTAACTACGTCGACACGCGTCGTAAATTAAGACTATTACTTACAGCGAGCACCAGACAAGTTCATGGACCCAATGACATTTAGGGCGCTATTTTGGACCGTGCACACTCCGCCGAACGCGTTACGCCCTATCTATTCCGCTGATTTACGGATGTCCCAGACCGCGCTTTTACGCAGGAATAATACAATGCCCTGGCAACACCAAACGCAGATTGCAGTACTAGTCCTTAATTTCATTACCTAAGCTCGAAGTATTCCTGAACAAGATCGTTATCGACGCATGTTCGTGAGGTGACCGTTAGTTCACCATCAGCGTAAAGGGAAATTATTACGATCAAATTTAGACATAACGGACGTCTGGTTCGTTCGGAAACAGGTCTTAATGATATCGCTATCTGTGCTGGAAATAACTTCAAAGTACTGTCTGGTCATATAAGTACAGCTTGTTTTTGTTTAATATGTGAAGGTAACTTCTCTTGCCCTTGGATTTGTAGGTTTAAGGGGTTCGTAAAAGGGTTAGTTTTTCGGCAATTTATGCCCCTTTACGTACCCGAGTGGCCGTAAATGAAACAACGATATTTTTATAGTATAGTACTTTTTGTCATTTTTGTTGTTGCCAGCGCCGGCTCGACTCGGGTCCGCAGTAAGGTAAACCTATAAAGGAAAATGTTATCGTTCACATCACATGTCATGTTCGGCCTATTGTTGCCGGAACAATATTATATCTCAAGTAAAGTAGTAAAATATCGTATCTCTCTAAAATATCAAGATATGCAAGCGTTATGGCAATTCTTTTCATGTTATCTATGAGTGTTTTTCCTTGATGATTCCAACAACGCTTATGGAAGCAAACTACTCAGCCCATGTCAAGGGACTTTCACATGTCCATAACTTGAGTTAATGGCGTCTCGTTTTGACACCGCATCTAAGGAAAAGCAAAATGTCACCTGACAGGTGTCTAAAGGAAAAATTAAATTAACAAAAAAATAAAATACATCTGTATGTCATCATCGGTGACTTCCGTGTGCCTTTTATTTTGAACGCTCTAATTTTACTGCGTCGAAAATAGAATGCGCCTCGTGTTTGTTGTGTTTTTTCGAATAAGCACACGATTAATGTCTTATTGTTGGTTGTTTATCTTAGCATAAGCTCTCATTAGGAGCGTATTATTAATTAAGAAGCTTTTCTAAACATTCTTAAGAGGCGTGATACAGAGCTGAACTGGCAATGTTGCATTTTAAGCGTTTTTCTCGATTACTTAACTGACATTGAGTGGAGTAATTCAATGTTCTCAAAATCAGAAATAAATTTCGAGATCTCAAGCATAAGTATTGATGATCTCATAGCGGCGGTTAACCGGAACATATTCAAATCTGGAATGCACTTTTGATTTTTGAATCATTCGAATGTTACCGTTTTTCGTTTGAATGTCGTTACAATGCGTAGGTATTACATCTGACATTTGCATGCGTTGTGACCTGATGCAGCGTGCCACTTAGGCAGTAGGCTAATGAGTCGTACCCAATATTGGTTTGATGCCAGTGGTGACAAGTTTAGAATTGTTGTAAGTGGTTGGGAAGTTAAGCGTTTAAAGGTTGATTAGGATGAAAACGTTTGGCTTTGCAATAAAAATCGTGCATAAATGTGTTACCGCCCTGACAAAGCTGCAGTGTGATTGTGTCGTTACATGTCATTATAATCTAGGGTCTTCGCGAATTGTTCTCGTTGAATAAGACTATAAAACAAGCAACAATGTAAGCATAACAATAAATTCCATTGTTTGTGGCGTTTTTTAGGAGTAACATATACGCAACATGCTTGTACAATTTAGAGAACTGAACTGTAGTTCCCACGCGGCCTTAGTTTATGATGGACAGTAGGTACCACACCACAACGAACATTTAATCCCTCTTGTGTTGTACGAAGTATATTAACGTTCCGCAAAAAAAATATTCAAATATTTGAAAACTAACGTAATACTTTGTCCACACTAGCGGTGTCGGCGCGATGGTCGGCACTGCGAGCGGCGGCGAATCGGCGCGGCGGCGCGCGACGTTTGCGCCGCGAGGTGGCGGCACTGCGCGAGAACTTGCTGGACGTCTGCGAGCCTGACGACACCGCGACTCAGCCACATACTAAAGTGCAGTTGAACAGGAGGATTGAGGAGTTAAAGGTATGATTGCTATTTTCTATAAATATTTTTATATCTCTGAGGAAAGGTAATTAGAAAATCTTTCAAGATTGGAATTATTGATAAGGAAAAATATAACGTGACGTGTTTATAAATGGCACTTTGTTTTTACAGGACCGTCTTTCACGTCTCCTAGAATGCAAAGTGTCGATGCTGAAGATCAGAGTGTCAGTGCGACGGGCGCTGGGCGAGAACGAGACGGACGATTGCGGGCTCGCCACCGATCTGGCCTCGCTGCTAGCGCTGTGGGATGACGCCCACCAACGGTTCGTTCATGGTTTTATTTCTGATAAATAGTGAAGGCAAATGCATATTAGGCGCCATCGCGTTCATCTGGTGTCTTTGAAAATGATAAGGTGAAAACGAGGCGGTAACGGCCTTTGTGTAGCTATGTATAGTCTGCTTTAGTCTTATATGAAATTATCATCTTGCTGACGATTCATATATCTTTAAGCGGATAAATAGCTACCTCTGTTCGTGACATCGTCGTCGTATCAATTCATCGTAATTTCATAATTCTATCCTTGCAGTACATCAAACGAGCTTCTTTCTCTGGAAAAAGCGGTGAGTGCGTGGGCAGAATGGGAGAGCGCTTTGCGCGAGCTCCAGGGTGCGTTGCGCGGAGACCTGGCCACCTTGGAGGCATTACGCGACCGCCCGCTGGAGGGCGACCAGACGGAGGTCACTGCGCAGCTCAGGCAGCTGGCTGCTTCTCTCGTGGATAAAAAGAAGGTACAACTACAATCCAATCTGATTTGTAAAGAAATCCTTACTAACTTGCTCTTTATGTGATCTCCTAATGACTTTCAGAAGGTAGTTTGATTGCCCCTTAGGGCGGGCTTAATACAAAGTAGCCTACGTAAAAGTTAATTTCAATCAATTCTGAAGCTTGTGAATTGAAAAGTCATTGAATTGCCGTTATTGGAATCTGCAACGCAGGTTTTGTCAAGTACATATAAAAATGCATCGGCAACAGGCAGCAAGAACAGGCCGGCAGGCAGGGCTGGATTAGCCATTAGCTAGAAGCCCCGCGCACAGAGTAGAAAAAAAATGTTTTATCGAGTGGAAATTTAATTTGAAGATTTGTATCCGCAAATGCCCTGCTGGCAGGCATTTAATTCTGTCAAGATTGACTAGGCTTAGCTTAGCAAGTCTTGTTTTTAGTGTTACTGGATGTCTTGGTTATGTGTCGAGCGAGTGTGTGTGAGTGTTTATAACGTTAAAATTATCTTATTTTCGTTTTAACTGTGAATTTATTAAAACTTATAGCTTATTATGTAATCTGTTTTTTCTGTCTGTTTGTCATTTGAGTTTTTTTTTTTAATTTCAGGGTGGTTCGACTTGCGACTCTCTGTCAGACTCGGGCATTTCGGACGGCGACAGCGAAGGCGCCGGCGGACGCGCGCGGCGCCTCAACACTCTGAGGGAGCTGGCTCGCCGTTTACAAGCTGCCTTAGCACCCAATTCACCCGCTCACAGGGCTATTACTAAGGTATATTGTCGAAAAAACCTTCAAAATGTATGTAACATTTGAACATTCTTGAATATATCAATGTGTGTTTTTATTTCAGCGTATGGAGCAAACAGAAAATGAGGTACGCACATTACAAGAATCTTGCCGTGCTTTGGTGGAACAAAGCATTCCTGATTTGAAGATCGATGAGAAAACGTAAGTAGAATAGGTATAATAGAGAAAACCATTTGAGTAGCGTTTTAAATAAGGGTTTTTTTTATTTAATTTAACCTCTTAATATGTTACATGTTATATCAATCATCTGCCAAACTGCATTGCAGTTTGTTGGCAGAAACATACTAGCTCTCCACTACGTCATTAACCATTGCGCGGTCGAGGCAGCGGCGAGGCGCGCGTTCGGGGGCATCATGTTTTTTTAATAAATTTTAAATAATACTGTTTCTTTTGCAGAGAGCGCAGCGCGAGTATTGTTATTGGCAAGAAAACTGGTTCAGGTGATCCTGACTATACGCCGCGTAGCGGATGGGTGTGGCGCGTACTTCGCTCGTCTCTGCCCATACAGCTTTGCCTCGTGGCGCTGCTGCTCGCCGCTTGGCTCGTCGAGCGGCCCCGTTGTTGCGACGCTCTCAACTCACTCGCGCAAACGCTGACGCCGCAGCTGCGTTACGTTCGTGGTCCGCCGCCCGTGTGAATGCGCCTTTACAACAATATTGTTGTATCCATGCAAAGTTTTAGCACTGGCTATACCTTTATGGCGCGTAAAGCGCGTGGCGATTTGAAATGGAAATCAGTACGGCCGACCCCTGTATGATCTTTTGCCTTATTGGCAGTACCCGGACAGACTTATTAATCGATGCTTCAGTAGGAAGGGTTTAGAAGTGGGTATCATATCTCGGTCTTCGACGACATTGCGTGAAGCAGTACTTTTATTGTATTAACTTACACTTGGAATTACTAAAAAGTTTTGATGGTATGACTTTATAAGTATGAATAATGACGGTTTTACTAACGAAAAGAAAAGATGGGTGTTACGCATTCAGATAAGTAGTTAGTTGATTAAATGAATTTGCTAGTTAAGATGATTTATTTTAATAACAGAGTTAAACAATGAAAAATGGTTCAATTATAATTAACTGAAATCTGATTAGTCCAATTTCCTAAATGGAATTCTTAATATGCTCACAGAGAAAGTTCAAATGATTAGTGTTCCAAAAAAGTATCATCTGTATCAGATGCAGTTCAAACTAGTTATACGGATACTTTAGAATTTAATATACTAACAAATAAAAAAAACTAGCTTTGTGTTAGATTAGTCGCATGCCTATTTTAGTACAAGTTTATTTGTTAGGTTACTTAAATAGGTCAGAGTGCGCTAAGTATGACCAGGTAATGTCTAAGTGAATAATTCTTCTGCTGCCACAAGACAATAAAAAAAAATAACTAAAGTATCAGTCACTTTTGGCATTTATAATTTGATTACAACAACAATAAATAGGTCCTGTTTAGCATAATTGTAGTCTTTATCCGCTTTTAAATTTAGTAATTTTGACATAGTTGTGGCCTTAAAGTGTAGTAAAGACTGAACAGAAAACATTGACATTAACGATTTTCCAATAGTATTTAGGTATACAATGATATAATCTGCTGTCATTTAAATGATAAACCTACCTATCATATCTTTTAAATTAAAGGACCATATCTTGACTTAATTGAAATTTGGAATAAAGTATAGATTTAAATAGGGTCAAACAAGTTATCATGGCATTTAACATATTGTAATCAAATAAAATTTTGGATTTTTTATGTTAGAATGAATATGTCTAATGATGGCTTACATGAGACCCTACCCTAAAAGAAACTTGAAACAGGTTCTTCCCTTTTGTTCAATTTCAAATATATGTACCTATCTGTAGTGCCTGACATAATTTATGATGTGATTGTTATATTTCATATAATAATATATATGTATTAATTGTTGTTAAAATCATGGATGTGAGTAAAATATAACTTTTTAAAACTACTCGCATTCCCAATTACGCTTCATTTAAATTTTTAATCAAAGCGCAAGGGTAATAAAATAGTTGTTAATCTTAGGCCGGACTTAAACTGTATATCCTGCGGCTCTTTGATAAAAAATTTGAATTTTCGTAACAGACGTGTCTGTTGTAAAATAAAGAATATAATCAATAATTTGATTCATAATAAATAAATAAAAATCAAATTATAATTTATGAAAATATGAAAGAGTGATATGATAATTGGATTTCAAGCATATATTACTATATTTTATTTTTTTATTTTTAATGTCATGTCGACTTCAACATTTTGCCAGGGTAATGTTTCTTAATTATCAAAAACCCATTATTTTACAGTGCTTACAGAAAGGCACCAATGTTGATACAATATTTTGTCGTAAATATGCGTTTCTCATAGGAAAACGAACATGTTTCATTCTTCATAATTATAGTTGAAGACGTTGGTTCTAGTTGTAGGAGTGCTAGTGCATTTTAAGGAATATGTGAAGAAAAAATTGTCAAAGAGAAATTTTGTTACAGCGAATACCCATATGATCGATGAAAAGTTCCAAAAATGTTAACTAACTATAAGGACACTGTAATTAATTTTTTTTAGGTCTTTCGGCATGCGAGGTATTGCCAGATGAATTCATTATTATTCAACACCACTAATTAACACCGACTACTTTAGCCATTAGGCAAGGTGGTCAGAAATTATACCAATATCATCCATATACGTCCCTAAGTACTTTCTAATTAGCTGCAAACACTCTTGGCATTTTAAAATGTCCAGTCTAAATATTGGTACAGTTTTCTTATAGCTCGTTACATTATTATTCATCTATTCTATGGTATTTTAATATCTGAGATGGCACAAGTTGTCACCAGCAAACCTCAACCCATGGGGTAATGTAGTCCAGCATACCAGTGGGTCCAATTCGAAACAGAGTCGATTCAATTTAAAATTCCTTAAATTTAAAATAAGAAACGCCATGCTCGATTTTGTATAGCACCAAGCTGTCAAAATTGAGTTTGACATTTCTTATTTCAAGTTTCGCAGAACACACTTTCGAATTGGTTCCAATGTCTCCGTAACGTATTGCAAAATAGTGGTCATGCTTTTATGCTAGCTACACACTTGGGAACACTGAGAACGCGGCCAATATGTGGATGTTCGCATTCGTCGACGCTCGTCGGAGTTCGCTTGGACTTTGGCCCTACGTGTGTCCCCGGCATTAAACTATATTATGAAGAATAATTAATTACACTCGCAATTCTGCCGTGATTCTCTAAAAGGTAGCCTTCTAACATCACCAGTAATGTCAGAAGGCTGCCTTTTAAAGAATCACGGCAGAATTAACGCCTATCCGGTATCAATGTATTAGTATTTGTAAGCTCGAGTAGGTTATAGTTTGCTACATTAGTTATAGTGTAGTTAAAAATCTTTAACATAATTTAATTTGTTAAAGTGAATATACTTACACTAGTTGTAATGTTAAGGTATTAAACCGCCTCGAGTGACTAAATGTAATTAATACAAATTGGACTTAAAAACTGCCTTATGTTTGACTAGAAATATGTGACATTCTTTGAATGGAAAATGTTTAAATTTATTCACAAAAGTAACTTTCTTTGTGGTTTGATGTAATTGTTTGCTTGGCTGAAGGATTCAAACGCCTATAGTTGAGTTTTTGAGAAAACATGTTTTATTTTTAACTTTTTAATTTCCATAGACAAAAGTTAAACCACATGGAAGGTCTTTGGGTTATCAAAGCTTTTTACAATACCATGTAAGGCAGTAGGTAAGACTTTGTAGTGTGTCATATTTCTTTTTATTAATTATTTACCTAGTAGGAATTTCATTTAAAATTAATTGAAAGAAAATAGACATGCTATGAAAGTGCATTTAAATTTTCATTCTTCACAAAGAAGTGTCAAACATAATAAAGTTGCATAATGAGTGGCATGTTGGCTTTTGGGAATGAAAATAAAATAATTTGATTTTTAATATGGCTTTTTCACTTCATATCTTCCTTTCGTATCTGATATTGATATTATCTTTTTTATCTGATATTGTTATGGTGGAGTGTGCTACAATCGAGTCAAAATGCACGAGTTTCCAGCCGACTAAAACGTTAGTTGATGGCTCCACCAGTAGGATGAAGTCAATCAAATGTTCTCTTAAGAGATCCTAAATAAATAAACTAGTTAAGGGCCATTTAACTATTGAATCTCTAATCATATGTGTGTGGTGGGTAAGCGTTTCAGTTTCTCATAATAAGAACGCCTTTGGCAATTTAATGCAAAATTCGTAAGAGCCTTTTTTTCTTAGACGGCCTGTCAGCCCAAATATCAAGTTCCACACACGGGCCATAGAATATTTTCTGTACATAATTACTATAGCGAGATCATAGCCACAGGCAGCAGGTTCACAAGTCGTTCGGCATATGAGTTATGAGCGAACTCCTGCCGGCTATACATGTTAGGCAAACGTCGGCCAACGCGCAGAACGTACGCAATCCACATATATCTCAGTCTCTTTCTGACGTATGAATGCGTCCCTATATGATGGACGTTGGCCGAACATTGAAGCCCACATTCTTGGCAGTGAAGAAACTGTTCTAATGATGAATTTAAATTTCGCGCACGCTGCAAAGCACTTCTTTTAGCCATATCTTCACTTTTTTATCATTGTGGTATACTTCCGGTGAGATAAAACAGTATTATATTTATTGTATTGTATTTATTCAGCTAATGGGTACACCTTCTACACACACACATGGATACACCTTCCTAAAAGTTACGAGAGGGACGCTGCAATACGTGAGATACGTATCTCAATCACATTCCTACGTATTGCGGCGTCCCTCTCGTAAGTGACTAAATTTAGTAAGGTGTAATAAGCCCTTTAGGCCCGTCACATACATTCGTTTTCGTGATTCGATTTCCGAATTCGTTTTCCGTATGCGGACACCCCAAACGCAAGCATTTCATATAAATAGTTCCAACATGGCACACACATTCGAACAAATTCCGTTCGGAATTCCGTACGGAAAAATTACGAACGTGTGTGTTATGTAGAACTATTTATATGAAATGCTTGCGTTCGGGGTGTCCGCATACGGAAAACGAATTCCGAAATCGAATCAGGAAAACGAATGTGTGTGACGGGCCTTAATTACTAAAGTATTAAGTTGGTATAGGATTTGACATCGGTGTTGCCAGGTTTTACCTATAAAATTGTAACGTGCACGCAGAAAAGCTGGAGCATGTAGCGGGGTCTAAGACCCCGGCTATTTTAAACGCTCAGGCGAGTACGAGCGTGTTGCCGGAGTTCCGGAGCATAAGTGCCTGCCACACGTTCATTTTTTCCTGCACAGTTCATGCACAGTCAAAACAACAAAAAGACGGAACACAAAACAATAGCTACACGGTAGAAGTAAGCGCGTGCAAACCATATCTCCGCGAACCTCATTGTGTTTTGAGAGCTGTATGTGCTGTGTAACTTGAATGACCGTCTATACACTGAAATGAAACCGTACAAATCGAGAACTGTACCCTGTGTTAATTGGTATGTACCGGTTTATTATGATATCTGTGACCGGTTTGCACGAATGCTAGAGGAGCATATGGACGGAGCTTATACTAGTAACAGACGCTCCGACCCGGCTGACGCCCACTGCATCCAAATCGAAATGTGTGTAAGGCTGTCGGACTGACATTAATATTAATCCGACCAGTCTTAGTTATAATGTTGGCGTCAGGCGGGTCGGAGCATCTGTTAGAGCGTTTTCACATTACCCGATACGATATCGGGGCAAGTAAAGTGTATGAAATAAGAACCGGCCTTAAACATTGTCCGATCCGAAATCGGATATCGGACCCGATACCGATATGTCAGTGGCCATGTCGGGCCCCCGTCGATATCAGACGGTAATGCTTTTATGTGTGCTATGTATATGTATACATTTTCCTTGATGTGTGTATGCCGGCGGCCGGCGGAAGCCAAATCGGACCGATAATAATATCAGACATATGAGAAGACACAACACGATATCGGATATCGGCAATTGGTTATCGGCGTCCGACACTGATATCGTATCGGGTAATGTGAAAACGCTCTTACTAGTACCATAAGTAAAAAAAAGTCTATGGCGTGTTTGATGCGACTGCTTGCGATGTCATGACGTCATGCCCGGCGCCCGCCATTTTCATTCACTTCCTGTTTCGACACCACGAGCTACACGTGTTAGCTGTCGTAGTGTGCATTCCGTTTAAAAACGGTCATAATATATTTGTTTTTAATAATAAGCAGTCTTAAATCATTTAATTTGGAAGAGATTCAAGTGTAAATTCAGTTTATGTAGTAGTGTATTAGTTCATCTGTAGGTGAGTCGATTATTTCAACATTCAATTTCGGGGTGAAGCCTCTCGCCGTCGCCATATTGTATGATTATTAAGTAGACTGTCGTGGTCTTTTATTTTGCGCTATCGATCCTATGCTTTATGTTACTTAATAAACGTTGGTATTATCCATCCATGGATATTAATAATTCTATTGTGCAGGGTTATTACTACATTTGATTTGATTTGATAGCTGTGACATAATTTGATAACCGATTGGTTTGGTGCGCTTGGTTAGGCACATCAAGCAAGAAAAAGAATTATAAGTAGTTAGGTAGGTATGTGAAATGAATGATAACGAACGAGATACAAATATTGCTTTTAGGCCTATGTAATATAGACCACGGAGTTTTAATCGAATTGACAACTTTCATATAAGTTATTGACTAAGCAGGTGGAACGCGTTTGGTGTGTAGGTAACTGGGTCGCTATCGCTACGCTAGTAAAAACGACTCGTCATGCTCGCAGATTGGTAATCTATATCACCTGCAGCTATCAGCAAACTTTAAGTACAGAGCCGCCACTGAACTAAACAGTTATTATTAACTGCACTCGTTTTCACATTGTTTGTTTTTTCTCAGTAATGGTGGGATCACGTGTATACGTCGGCGGTCTGCCGTTCGGGGTAAGGGACAGAGATCTGGAGAAGTTTTTCAAAGGCTTTGGCAGAATCAGAGACATCCTTATTAAAAATGGATATGGTTTTGTGGTAAGTGTGATTATTTAGCAATCTTAAAAAAATTACATTAGTTTATAGCTTTTAACCTTTTCAACGTCGACGACGGATATATCCGTCAGGATATACAGTGTAAAAAAGCCCTTCATTTGTTTGACGTAAGGTTGAAATTCATGTTACTTCTCAGACATGCTTAGGGTTGCCAGCCGTACTATAATATATAGTATTGTACTATATTTTGGCTCTGTGTACTATATACTGTTAAAGAAATATATAGTATGCAAAAATACTATATTTCGGTCAGTCGTTACAAATGGGCTTCGAGTTGGCCAGTTCAATAGGCATAAGTAGGAACAATGGCCAATCTAAATCAAAATAAAGACAACTTATTACAGTGACAAAGAGTACTGTTACCTTCTTTAAACATCCTAATACTGCTACTAATAATGCACTATTATGTGACATTTATCAGTTTTCACATACAATCCAGCAGGACACTTAAATTTTCAGTTTGCTATGAACTCTGACCAAAATAAGACTGCTAAACAGAATTTACTGTGAATGAAATTGAAGTAAATAGCTTATTTGTTTTTACAATTTACAGGAATTTGAAGACTACAGAGATGCTGATGATGCAGTGTATGAGCTAAATGGGAAGGAGTTGCTTGGTGAAAGGTATTGATTTATTCTTTATTCTAGCTCGTATTGTAATCATTATAGTGAGTTATATTCTTTGTTCTTTATACACTACACAACTGCTGAACCGATTATGTTGCTTCTGGCAGAGACCTACTTAGGGGTTTGGAGAAGGATGTAGGATATTTTTATCCCAGAAAAGTTCTCTGTTACTTAATACCTGGGTACTAACTGACAACATCTGAGCTAGGCGGCTCTACGGTTGCCAAACATACCTTATAATAGAGTATTATACTTCATTTTAAGTCTTTATACTTTATCATAAACATAAAGATTGCATAAATACTTTTTTTCATGAATTCCAAATCTTTAAGATGCATGGAACTAAACGGAAAGTTTTAGAATGCTGTTAAGTGCCTAGTGTTTAATTTTGTTCCCTTTCAAACGTCAAGGGTCAAAAATAAGTTATTTCTTCAAAAAAGTTGGCAACCCTAGGTGGCTCATTCACCCAGCTATTGTTTTGTTTGTAATGAAATGTTATAGGCATACAAAATGGAGTTTCGATCATCAGAAATATATTCATATAATCATTTGCTATTTAATTACTAATTTTCTTTATCAGCCGGCTCCACACCAAGATTTGTATGGAGAACGGGAGTTGTTGTTACTTTCTGTGTGGAAGACCTTGTATGCTTTGAATGGTGCCTTACATGGTCATGTATTAGTTTGTTATTTCTAATTCCATGAAAATAATACACTTATTTCTCATTGAGTAGATCTAGACTTTAGAGCAGAGGTACTCAACCTTTTTTTTTTCTTGGTCACAACATGTTCGACTGGTACATCAGGCTGGCTGCAAAAACCTTTGTTACAAGGAAACTACATATGTATTTATTTATCTAAAAATTAGTGTGGCTAGGCTTTGGGGCCACAAAGAAAAGGTTGAGAATCCCTGGTTTAGAGTAAGGACATGATTGAATAAATGATGTGATATGCCAGTGACCATACTCCATTACATAAGTAATAATAATATAAGAATTTAAAAAATAATTTACGAAGTTGTTCTCTTTTTTGCAGCAAAGCAATAAATATTGGTTCCAATTCGAAACGGTGTCCGCTAAATTTAAGATTGCCTAAATTTAAAATAAGACACGTCAAACTCGATTTTGTATAGCTCCAAGGTTCAAAATCGAGTCGAACGTTTCTTATTTCAAATTTAGCGACTCCTAAATTTAGCGAAAACACTTTCGAATTGGCCTCATTGTTTACCCTATTTACCATTTTGTCCATTATTGAAGGCATTTAAATGTGTTTTCTATTTTATAATGCTGTAGGTACTTGCAGTACTTATTTTAGCAGTCAAGTCAAAGGGAACTTCTGACAGCTTTCAATTACAAAGTTCCTTTTTTTGTTTAAAAATTTCAAATAAATCATGTAAGATACTGTAACTAGGAGATTCCCTTTTATTTGAGCTGCCACATTAGGATTTGTTATCAGAATGTATATTACTGGATTTGTGTACAGAATATCATAATTGATATGCTTTAATTTTCATTCAATCGGTGGCTCATAAAATATATATTTTTCAAAGCCCCTCCCTGATCCCTTATGATTTTGGATAAACTATTTGAAGTGTCAGAACAACTGATGGTATAGGTATCGCCACGAGAGTTGACGTGAATGATTACATACACAAGTACACAATGCCTGCCATACAAAACAAAACACAAAAATGTAAATTCGTACGAAATTGTCTCGTCCACACATGATATGCCGTGGTGTGCGTGACTTCAACTATCGTGGCGATACCTATACCAAACGATAGCAAACTATAAAAAAATAGTTGCCCAGTTTGAGTCGTCACATAATTTGGAGTGGTGTGCGTGGGAGTGTATGGTGGTGTGAGACGGGGGCAGTGCTAACGTGGACCGGATGCCCCCAGGGTGGTGGTGGAGCCGGCGCGAGGCATCGACCGCAGCGCGGACCGCTCGCGGCGCGACCGGCACAGCGAGCGCGACCGCGGGCGCGGCTCGCGGTACGAGTGAGTGTCCTCCTGTTGTAGGGTGACGGTGGAGCGCGCGCGCGGCATGCCGCGCGGCTCGGACCGCTGGCGCAGCCGCGAGCCGCCCGCGCCGCGCCGCGCGCCGCCCCGCCACGACGCCCCCGTTATACACGCACGGAAAAACGAGTATTAGATGACTTTGTTTGTGTTTGCACGTTGCCGGCCCGGCTGTATGTTAGCGGCTTGCCTTGTTGAGAGCACTTTACGATCATGTAGACTACCATACGTCGCCGTAACCAGGACTCGCTTGTCAGTTTCTACTAAAAATGTAAGCCCAATACTGGTTCTGTTTCTCTTACAGTTATGAGCAATCAATTTCTCATGTAATGTAAGACTTTTGAATAGAATTTCTTGTTAAACCCCTTAAATATCTTTTGAATTTTACCAACACATGCAGTGAAGACATTTAAAAAAAAATAGCGATTGAATGATTACTGCAACAAGCTTTACAAATTAATCTAACACGCTCAATATTGCGCATTCGCATAATCTAGGCATTTGCTATCAACATAAATAATTAAATAAGCATTTATTGCCAAATAATCTACTTACAAATTTCCGTTAAGACTAACATCTGTATATCATCCGGTCTATCTTGACCATCGACAGAGATCTCCAACTATGTCTATTGGATTCTATCTGGTCCTGACTGCTCCCACAAGTTCACCGATGTCATCTCTCCATCACTTTTGTGGTCGGACCCTACGTCTCTCCCCGTACCACTCTGTGACTGTTCTTGCCCAATTACTCTTGCATCTCATCATTATGTCCAACCCAGGTCGACTTTAATGATATCGTAGTCCTTGTTATATATTTGAATTTCTTTTGTAAAATGCTTATTCTAATTTTGTTTTTCAGTTTGATTCCCAAAACACTTCTGGCTGTATTAATTTGGCAAACTCTTAGTTTCTTTAAGTTCAACATCAGCTGATAATGTACAAGTCAGGTTGCTGTAACGTGCAATTATAAATAGATTTATCGCTCACCTAGCGGCCATGCGTTCTAGCAATAATCATAAGCTTGTAGAGGCATAATTTTGAAGGTAAAAACTTGCCTGTATATTCTTACTTAATCGATACAAATAAATAAAATTGAAGTTTCTTGTCTGTGAAATTGCGATTTACAATTATTTCCAAGTACATCATTTTAAGATATATTTGATTGCTTTTGGTGATGGTGGCGGTACTAGGGAGCATAACACGTTTACATGAGACCTAAGTCTAAATTACGGTTTTTAGAATTTTTATCTGTCCGTCCGAATGCTTTTCCGAATAGGCTCCAAAAAGGATTTAAAAGAAACTAAGAATAGTTATTTTAACTTAGATAATGGCATTTTTTTCATATATCTAAAGGGTTTCGTAGATGTGACATTGCTGTTTTTATGAAAAATCATCGCAATAACACGCGAACAAAGTCACAAACACATCTAGTTTAATTTTAAATATGTTCAGTAAAAGCAAGTTATTAGGTATTCAGGGCTTGCCAAAACCTGACATCTTTCCTTAAATATAATAATATAATTGATTTCTCCAATATTAATATAGGCATTTTCTCTTATTACAAAACCTTACTTGAGTACAATATCAGTCTTGAGCACAGACTATTAATAAAGGCTTTCGTTCCTGTAACGCCCTTCTCTATTAGATAAATTACTTTTTCATAAGTTGTGCCACAATTTGGAGTGCAATTAGATCGTACACTGTTTGCCAAAATCTTGAATGCATACATTCTGTATTTAAACGGCATATTTAAAATAATCGTTGTTTACATAATCGTATATGATAGAACTAATTTTAGCTTATTAACATTATTTTCAACAGTTAATTTTTTTTGGTTTAGAAGCTTCTTCCCATGTGCTGGAATTATTCCCTGCAATATTTGTATAGTTTATCTTCTTGTTCGCAATAATAGATGGGCTAAAATGATAACAGTAGAAGTAATGTAAATACCTAATAACATTTAAGGGGTCATCCATAAAGTACGTCACACGTTAAGGGGGGGGGAGGGGGTCTACGAAGTGTGACATTGTGTGACAATTGGCGGGAGGGGTCCTAAGTTTTGTGACGTCCGATAAGGAATTAATTGTTTTGTTGGCGAAACATTAAATTAAAAAATAATTTAATTATATAAAAAAAACTAGTTGTAAAATTGCAAAATATGTGACGTCACACTAGGGAGGGGGGGTCTTACAAATGTGACCAACTGTGACAAGGACGGGGTAGGGGTCAAAAAATCACGAAATTAGTGTGACGTACTTTATGGATGACCTCTAATGAGGAATATACAAGTAATAAATCACTAGTGTTAATATTATGTAGGTTCAGTTAATATTTGATTTTTATTTATTTACCATCTTGCAGCATTAAGTAAGTAAACAAACTCGGTTCTAGAATATGACGAAGATTGTGCGCGATACTTTCACCAGTTCTGGTCTGTTTTTTACTTTTGTATCATCTGACTTACTGCAGCAATTAATGCCGCGTTCATATATTCAGAAAAAAAACCGTTTTTGGTCAGGAATATTTGATTTTTTCCGCATATAAAATACGCCAAATTATGACCATTTATCATCAAAACTATTCTTTTTCAAATATAGAAACCCGGCATTAAGCTTCTGCAGAAAAAGAGAAAAACGTTGAAGTACTTTAGTATTTACAATTCATTTGCAATTGGTAAACAGGCAGTCGCAACCCGTTACTATAAATGTCAAAATTTGTTCGCGATTTATTTGTAGCTGTTGCTTGCTTTTTCCTCAAATGGTACCCCCCTTTCCTAGTGATTTAGTGTACCCATCCAAAAAGATATGCAGCATGCCTTATGAATATGAAACATTGTGTATAGTTAATCCTTACGCGGGCACCATACATACAGATAGATATGCTACGTAAAATTCAAATACAATGTAATGTTTGTCACTTACCGGGTAATCTTTTAACAGCAAATTATTTTTGACGTAAATACAATCAAATTTAGATGCTCAAGTTGAAATTATAAATACATGTATATTGTCGATAAAGCGCCTCTGCCCGGATAAGGGTTAATTATCAGTATATTTTTTTATTTAAGTAATTATATCCAGTATCTGCTTAATAGTAAACAAATTTAAAAATCTCATTTGATTTTTTTATTTTTGCTTACAGCAGTGACGTGAATTACAGATATGGGCCGCCGACAAGGACGGAGTACCGCCTAGTCGTCGAAAATCTGTCTAGCCGCATTAGCTGGCAGGTAAGAATCCCACGCGGCGAGGATATTGGGCTATCATCACCCCATCACCTCTCACCCAGGGTCTGGACTCATGGCGCTTGACGGTCACGGACACGAGGGCAGGGCGTCTTACCCACACAGTTGTACTATTGGCACCCACTGGACCACGGCTTGGACAAACGAGGCTCATATTCGAGGACAAATGGTCGCGCTCCAGGACAATTGCTGACCGAGGGATATCACTGAAGGGCTGGCAGAGTATGGAATACTTTGGACGTACGAAAGATGACAAGATTTGGCGGCGTGATGAAGCAATCACTGAATGTGATACTGATCGTACCAGAGCCACCGCAATAGAAGTCACAAAACCGACCAAAGATGACCATTGTTTCTTGGGCGAAAGATGACCACGGAAACGGGACCTAGTCAATGTAATGGACCACAATCTTCATATTCCAAAACTCACCTTTCTCTTGCTTAACCAAATACAAAGCAATAAGCAAATGAATTGTAAAGTAACGATCTATATTTTTTTTAAACTTGCTTTAACTAGTCAGAGTTAGTTTGCATTATCATAAAAGTAATTAAATTGTTTGATATTTAAATTTATTTACAAACTTACGAGCTTATAGATGACTTTTAAAAACAACAGAAGATGGCGTTTCGTGCCGTGAGCCCTCGATGTAGCGCTGTGTGTGATGTGGTCTGAGGCGATGTTAGGAGGGTATCGGTCCGGAGCTGCCGCCGCGCGCCGCCCCGCCGCGCCCCCGGCCCCCGCCCCCGCGCCCACCCCCCGGCCGTCGCGCCAAGGTAAAGTCGACCAGAGGGGGGCACACAAGGAGCCGCGAGCTATGTGCATATTCCCATTTTAAATCATTTTTTACCTTCATTATTATAATTTAAGTTCATATTAGGGCATAGAATCAGAAATTGCGCTAATGATCATCCGATCATTTAAATATCATGTTTATTTCCAAAAATCCTTGCTTGCGAATGATTGGACAGGTTTTCGTATTTGGGATATCTTTTGAGGTGTGAGTGTTTATGGTTTGGAGATACTTGGATACCGTGGAGGAGACGAGGACTGAGGCGTGCAAGGACATCCTGAATTTTCATACGCAAACGGGACGTGTCGCAACAAGCCGGTGAATGGAGGAATGCAATACCCCCTGATCACGGAGAGACTGACACGGAGTTTTATGAAAACGGATGACCGATGACAAACCTTTCAACGCAAAGAAACCCTCTGAAGATATACGAAAGAGAAGTGATGAGACGAGGCACCTGATGTGACACACGGAGTGACAACAATGCTCTGAAACTGAGGATAAATTCATAAACATTCTACTTATTGGTAGCCAAATACGAAAACATTGTTCCAGACGCGGTTTTTTTTGTTCATCTTTGTTTTTTAATGCATTTAGGCAAGTTAGGGCGTTCAGGTTTCTTTTGTAAGCTACTTCTACTTTTCCCAAAGTCTGCTAAACTAAATACATGAAAAATTTATCTTTTATGATGATATCGTTTTTTAATACCATCTTTCGGGGCTGAAAACCTTGATGCCAATACAAATCTGAAGACTTTTGGAAAAGTTTGATTAAATCTTTTAGAGGTCTTTTATTAACATGCTCTCTTGGTTTTCAGGACTTGAAGGATTATATGCGTCAAGCTGGGGAAGTGACCTATGCTGACGCACACAAACAACACAGAAATGAAGGGTGAGTAGTAACTATTAACAGTATTTTGGTAGATCACTGTTTGTTAGATGTAAGGTGATGTGAAAATTGCCTCCCCGATACTTCTTACTTTTTGGGGTTCATGGAGAGGATACTTCCATCTTTGCTTAAGTTGCTGAGCGCCCCTCAGGTGCTGGTATTGTATCCAGAGTTTAGATGAAGCTGGAAAATGATGACACATCAGTTCTTTATACGGGCGCACTCTCGTCCATTTTTCTCAGGTTTTGTGTACCAGCAACCCTGTGACAGTTGTCAGGTCTAATTTTCACATTTAAGGGACCCCTGTGATAAGGAAATGTTTGCTTTTTTCATGATGTAACTTGTCACCTAAACTGGCTACATCATAGATTTGATTTTTACCCGACTGTGTGAAGCCAAGAAGACCAAAAATCGGACGTTCCGCTTTAGCTCCTGGACTACTGAACTGATTTGACACGTGCGAGTGCTATATTATTCTAAGGGTGCGTCACCAATGAAAATGTTTTTTGATCGGTTTTAGTTTTTAATGATGATACTATACATTTTACCATCTTTCGGGGCTGAAAACCTTGATGCCAAATTGAATCTGAGGCCTTCACCCTTCAATCTCGTTCACCGATCAACTTCCACATTCTGACGAGTGTCTATTGCAGCGTGGTGGAGTTCGCGACGCACTCGGACATGCGCGCCGCCATTGAGAAACTGGACGGGACGGAGCTGAACGGGCGCCGCATCCGGCTCGTGGAGGACCGACGCTCCTCGCGTCGCCGCACGCGCTCGTCGTCGAGTCGCTCTCGGAGTCGCTCGCGCGGCCGCCGCAGCCGCTCGCGCTCAGGGTAAGGATCCCCTCGATCATAAGCACAGTATTGTAAGGAAGTAAGAAGGGAAATACATTTGCTTAAGGGAAGGACATATTCCGCAAAGACATACCCTGCGGCATTCGCACATTTGCGGGCTGTGTCCGCTTTGACCGGATCACCTGAAGCAAAACGCGTTCTGTGTGACATCCGTAACACATTCAGTGCCGAAAACCCGATATCGGATTTTCTATTACTTTGTCGCCACGCCAAACGACTCGCTGGTCGGGTTCTTGCTATAGCAATTTTGTATGGAGGCAATTTGCGGCGCCTGGGATGGGACTTGATTTTTGGGCTGGCACTGAAAGTGTTAATAGGAGGAAAAAAATTACTTAGCTCATTATATAAACATCATACAAAAAGCATATTTTTCAAGCTATATAGGGTAAAGCATCATACCGCGGCGAGCAAACTTTCAGTGGGGTCCTATTGTAAGACGAACGCTAGAGGCGGGATAAAAGTACCTTTTATAAACAACACTCATTACGGGTTGAATTTTGCAACTAGGCGTAACAAATTTTAGCCACTAAGAGTCCCGTCTAGTTTTTTTTTAGCGTTTTTCGTATCGGTAAGTCAAAATAAATAAGGTCGTGAATGCCAAGGGCATGTTTCTAAGACGACGATTAATGTCAGAATAGACAAAAGACATTTTATGATCATTACTGGTTTAATTTTGAAACTAGGCATATCTGATTTCTTTGACTAAATTCTGTTAATATCTCTTAAAAAAGACTTACTTACTGCTAAGTTTCTTGCGGCGTTTCTTCTCAGATGTTACCCTTCGAAGCGCTAGTAGATTCTGACATGTGAAAGAGCCCATGTGGCCTACTTGCAAAATAAATATTTTCATTTTCTTATAGCGTTATTCGTATTAGCTATTGACAATAAATAACGATCATGACACTATAAAGATTCGCTTTATGATGATACTATACATTTTACCATCTTTCGGGGCAGAAAACCCTTGTTGATAATTTAACCTCTGATGTAAAACTCTCCTCAAGAATTTGTTCGTCTTGTTGCACTGTCCTAATGACTAATAATTCTAGGGTCGCCCGAAGCCGCTCGCGCTCCAAGTCTCGCCCGAAGAGCAAGAGTCCTGCCGCCAAGTCTCGATCCAGATCTCGTTCCAAGTGAGTATTAGTTTGTTCAGCTAAATTTAGCATCTAGAATATTAGCAAGAGCATTTGTGGATTAGGAAGCTGCTGTTAAAATCACCCATTAACAATTATGAAAGTAATCTTTTCCTGTTCAATGAAGTCATTCCCTTTGCAAACACGTAGGTACTTTAATGTAATGTAAATTAATGCATGATACTTCAGTTAATATAGAATTCATTTTGGCTAGGTGTGTTATAACTTGCGCTGAGCAAAATTTTCAAACGTAAGTAATTAGCGTAATCTATTTATAGGACCTTTCCTGTAGTAAGTATTTAGTTGAGAATGTAATGCAGTCTGTTTCAATATCTCAAGTGAAGCACAATTGCAGATTAACCTTTTGACCGCCAAGCATGTCTGAGAAGTAACACGAATTTCAATATTAAGTCAAGGTAATGAAGGACTTTTTTATCCTGTATCCGCAGACGGCTGCAGCCGACTGGGGCGGTCAAAAGGTTAATATTATGATTGCAATACGCTTTTGAATTACATGGGTGTCTCTAATCACTTATCATAATGCGTCAGTTTGCTAATTTAGCTCTGTTTAGGAAGCGACAATAATCTTAATGAATATGAAGCTGCTGTGACGTTCTTTTTTATCATAAAATGACGGGTAAAACGGCTGCAGTAGGAAACTCGTCGCCCTGAGACTAGAGTTCACACAGATGTTGAATTTTGGCGCATTATTTATAATCAGTAGCAGTAGATTTGAACTAAACAAGTGTATCCCATGTGCTTAGGGATCGCAGCCGCTCCAAGTCGCGCTCTCGCTCGGCCGTGCGCCGCGAGCGTCGCTCCGAGAGGAAGTCCGAGGACCGCAACGGAAAACGCTCCAAGACCAGATCGCCCGCCAAGTCCAAGTGAGTACCCGTTTGCTTTCCAATCAAGCTGACGATTATGATCATTAAAAAAAAGTATTTTCGACAGTATTTGCCTAAATGGTGAGAGGTTCTGTCATTCACTGCCAAGTACTCGCCTCACGAATGGATGACCAGAGGCCACGCCAATGGACTCCCCTAGCGAGTTCTGTTTGTTTGATGCGAAGGGCAGGGTTGACGCTAATGAAAGGGAAAAAAACATCAAAAATAGTTTTTTTTATTACATTTGCTTTTGGCACAGCCCTGCACTCGCCAGGCGAGTCTGGGGCGCGTTTGGAATTGCGAGAGCCTTTTTTCTTAATGCTGGCCTTCAGTCAGTCACTTGTTTTTGGCTTGGCAACTGGTGTTAATATTCCGTATCTGTAAAAATAAATATGGCATTTCATTTTAAATGAAAAACTCATCCAAATAATCTTGGCAAGGCATTTACCATTTTCATTGGCATGAGTGATACAAAATTTAACATCAAACTATTAATTGCACAATATGATAATGACTCTTAACTCGTTTCGTATTTTCTCGCTCCATGAAGAAAACCGGAGGCGAAGCCAGCAAGGTGAGCCGCCCCGTTGTTCCTTATGCTCGGCTTTATTTCTGTACCATTTATTTAGCATTACCTTATTTTATGCACATTTATTTAATTTTATATTTTCACCTTTTATTTTAGTGTGCTGTAAGTAGTTTGTGTTTGATTTCGTTTTTAGTTTGGAACGTTGACTAGTTCAATTAATTTGTAGTATTGTAAACTTTGATATTTACTTAACTTTTGCTTTAAACATGGTACAATGGAGATAGCATGCAATTTTTGTTTGATATAATAGTTCAAATGTGTTATCAGATTATGACATTCAAAAACACATTTACTTTAAATTATCAGTGTTTTCATGTTTCAACATTTAATGCCTAAAAATCTACTGACTGACTTTTTCCTTTTTATACAAATAGTAAACGATTTTTTAAAAAGTCAAAATTTAATATAGGGATAAAAAGTAATACAGGCAATAAAATTTGTATACAATTAAATAAAAAAATAAGTTATAGTAAAATAAAATAAAATTTTATTAACAATGAATTATAAAATAGTTAGAAATACAAAATTACATGCGTCATTACAAAATATTTTATAACACACAAGTACGCTATATGGACAATTTTAAAAGACTACATTTTTAGATTTCACTTAAATAGATAAACGCGAATGTCACTCTACGAATAACGAGCTTTGTTAAGTTTTGAGAGTTCTCGTGTGTTAAATGATCGCCGCGCCACTGTGGCGGTGTTTGGAGGCATGTCGCGAAGAAAGAAACACGCCTTCATGCCACATCGCCCTTGTTTCTTTTTATCTGTGCTAAGAGCCATATTACGATTTTTTCAATAATTGGGCAACTTTGGCGTTCTTATTACGAGAACTGAAAGACTCAGACGACTGTGACTTGCTGAATGGGTGGAGTATAGTTATTACTATTGATCCTAGCGGCCTCACTATTTTCAATTTATTCTTATCTATTCATATAAAGCCGAGATTCCGCAGCACGTTTTTAAAAAAATGCGCGACGACACTTTTTTAAGCTTGTTTGTGGATTGAACTACTGTACTAAGCAAACGAAATGAAAAATATATAATAATATCTCTTAAATAATCGTGTAGGTTATAGCGGCCTCGGAATTTTGAAATACGTAGAAAAAAAATCCACGGCAAAACCATAAAACTACTAAAAACGCTAAGAATTAACCGCAAATTTCTCTTTACTACATTAATATTATTACGCAAAATTTATATCAGAATAATCGTTAGTTTATAAATAATTTAAAATTAATAAATTTTTAAGAAAAATAATTTATTATACAACTTAAAATAAACCTAATTACAACTCTCAAATTACTACATAATGTGATGTGTCGGCCGCCTGGCTTCAGTGCCGCGCGGGCGTTTGATTGGGATGGTTCTGTGTCCGTTCAACCGATGGTTCCCAGTGAAAAAAGAGCGCTGACGGCCATACATCTTATATGGCCGTTAGCGTTCTTTGTACATTGGACGAGGGCGACGTGAAGCGTGCGTCTAATATACCTAATCTTTCAGAACGCGATTTGGTGCTAGGGCTCTTAAGGATAAGGGCTTGGGAGTAAGGGTCCCTAACCTTTAACTTTCTTATTAAAGCAATAGCTACAAGATTATATATATATTAATTACTTGTAAAGGCACAAAGAAGATTCCGGTTTAAATTGATTTGATGAAGCCTTTGCCACTTGATTGTAAGTCATTTTGCCATTTGTCCTTAATTTAGGATTAACGAGATTAATAGCCGAATTTACAAAAGCCACTTAAGATAAAAGCGAGATTAGTTTTTCTTTCACCCAGCTGTCAACCTATATATCTGGGGTCCTAGTGAAAAGTCGAAAAAATGTGTTTTTTATTTGTTATAGCTTGTTGAAATCAGAACAAGCTATATATAACTAAACATCATACTTTTTCGAATTAACCCCCTTTTCACTAGGACCCCAGATATAAACGTCACTTATCAAAGATCAATTTGACTGGTATTTGTGAATTCTCACCAAAGTCACACGCGCCATGTATTAAGCACGCGTATTTTCTGCGAGACCTGTGCCCTTACCGTAAAGTTGAATCATAAAACACGTATCGAACGCGTTAATAATTAATGAAATATGTAGATTGTGATAGATAATTAATGATATAATGAATTAGTTTCGGATAATGTAATATTTGTACGCCTGCATGCAGGCTGAATACAGTGTACATTATTATTGACATGACATCTTTTATAAAACTGTATTCATGCAAATAAATTGATTTGATTTGCTTAACGTTCAATCCATAAGGAAATAGACTTATACGCAAACGCGTTTGAGACGTTTGCTTGACCCAAAGTTACAGGAAGGGCCTGTACCTTCCGTATGTGTTCCCCTTTTTGTGTGCGGGCATTCTGCATCAAAAAGTCTGCGTCGTTGCAGTTTTCAGTAAAAAATACAAATTATTAACATAATGAAAGAGCCCATGTGGCCTACTTGCAAAACTAATGGAATGATAAATGTTGTTATTTAGTTATTTCTTAAAAATGACACTGACTACCCTCTCGAACCACCTAAAAATATATATGAAGAAGCATACGGACAGAAAAGTAGTTCAACTCCGGGCCTTTAGAAGTTTTGTTATTCTTATCGCCCGGGGACGCAACCGCGACCGGCATATTTAGGCATTCACCGACATTTGATGTACCTTTGTTCAAGATGAACTACTGTTCTGTTTATACTATGATATGTTTAACCTCTTCAGCGCCACGTCAAATAAAAAAGTTATCACTCACACGGCAAGATTAGAAATAACACGAATGTCAAATTAGTGAAGGACTCTTTTGCCCTGTATGCCCAGACGGATATATCCGTCGTTGGCGCTGAACCAGTGGTACGGATATATCCGTTATTGGCGTTTTAACCTTTTTGCCGCCGTTGTCGACTATGCGTGACAACGTATACAGGGTAAATAAAGTCCTTCACTACCTTGACTTAAAGTTGAAATTCGTGTTACTTCTCGGACATGCTTGGCGGCCAAAAGGTTGAAGGTTAAACGACGGAACATTACAAATACATTGCTCGTCCGCAGGGAAAGATCCCGTTCTCGAAGCAAGGAGGCTTCTCCGAAACGCGAAGAGGAGCGCCGCGTGAGCAAGTCCCGCTCGCGCTCACGATCTCGCTCGGCGTCGCGCGGCCGCTCTCGCTCGCGCGACCACTCCGCCTCGCGCTCGCGCTCCCCGTCGCCGCGGCAAAACGGCGACGGGCCCGCGGACCGCTCCCCGCGCTCCGGCGATTAGAATACATAGTTGTAAGGCTCTTTACTACTTTACTGGAGTCACTGTCGCGATCATACTGTAAGTTTGATAAACTAGGGCCAGTGGCTGATTTCACGAGGTCTAATAATTATTAAATTGTATAATTTTTCTAAATGCGGGATCCTGATTCTGATAGGTGTTGTGCAATGGATATAAATATAACAGACATGATTTGAAGTCTTACTTTGGTTTAATTTCGGTCTAACGCTAACTGATCCAGTAAAGTATTATAGATTGGTAGTTTTAAGTCACTCTTATAGGCGTAATTTCATTCACTCTGTTTTGTTCACTGTAGGATTTCAAAAGAAGATAGGTTTTTTTTTTTGTAAAAAATTGTTCTAATATACTAGAAGTCCTTTTTGATGTTGAAACTTAAAACTGTTGTTTTATTTACTGAAAACTAGTTTGATTGCAAAATCTGTCCGTGCACGTAGTTTTTCGATATTCGGGCTAGTGAACAATTTAGGTTTTTACTTTTTAATAGGGAGGGAGGGAGGGGAACATGACTGCGACATGAATTTGTGTTTTTTATGGAAATTAGAAGTGATCATTCGCAAACTCCTAATTTACGTTCATTGTAAAACTACTAAGTGTGTACACCTAAGTATGTATTATTTTATGAAAATGTATGTAAAATGCATTTTATTTTGTATCAGGTTTTGACGCATCCGAATGTTTCAAGTACTTGCTACCTGACTGAGGTTCATCGGAGACAATCCTATTCGATAGGCATAAATAGTATTTTGTAAATACTGAATTTTATTATTAGTAACCAAATAATTTTAAATAAATATAGATTACAACATTTCAGGTTGTGTTCTCTAAATAACCCCCCCCCCCCCCCCCCCCCGTTTCCCGGTCTTAAAGCCCAGTGTTTTGCAAACTGGGTGATAGGGGGTCACATACTCTTGCCCAAGGGGTCGCGGTCGCTAACTAGGTTTTTAAATACAGTGACCACTGCTTCCATCACTTAGGCTAAGTTCATCTGAACTTAGCCTTAATCAGAGTTCTGTCGGGTTCACTTCAGTGCCCGTGCTCAGTGGATTTGACCCTTTGAGCGCCACGGCCGAATGCGATTGAATGATGATTGCTACGGGCGCCAACGACGGCATTAGGCTACGCAAATGTATGGCATACGGCATAGCGTGACGTCAGTGGCATGAAATGTTTAGGCATAAGGAGCACCGCACTGGTGTCCTTGTTACAGGTAACGTCACAGCTTCTAGTATTTACTTAGAAATAGTGTTCAACAAGAACTAGAGCGATGCTTTACTAATTCGAGAGCACAAGAAAAGCAACCTTTGTAGGCCAAGATCTATTATGGAATGATCTAAATCTGAATCGATCCATAACGATCTAAATTCGAAACAAAAGAAATTGAAAAGGAAAAAACCGGACAAATGCGAGTTTAACTTGCGTGGAGAGGGTTCCGTTCCGTACATGATTATCTGTAATTTACTACGTTACTTTAAATACCATAGACTTCTTATAGGTTTTCCTGTAATCTATAGGTAAAGAACTATTTTCTGTATTTTTTTTTTTAATTTTCCCTAAATAACTTCTAAACTATTTTACTTGAAATTCAAAAGAAAATATATTTAAGATCCTTACAATAAGCCCTTTCATTTGATATGTCACACGATATAGGTTGCATCACCTTTTTTTTAATTTTCTAATTTACCCCCCAAAATGGGGCCACATGTTTAAAATTCATATATTTACTTCACGCGTCCGTGTTGCGGTCACCGACTTACATATCAATACTAAATTTCAACTCAATCGGTCCAATAGTTTCGGAGCAAATTGGTTGTGACAGACGGACAGACAGACAGACACACGAGTGATCCTATATGGGTTTCGTTTTTTCCTTTTGAGGTACGGAACCCTAAAAAGAATCTGTCTTGTCTGGATCGTAAGAGTACGAGTCAGTGATAGATAGCGCCTCGTAAAAAGCTTTATTACAATAAAACTGTACACTTATGTATTATCATTTATATATCTGAAAACCGACCTAAAACCTAGCCACAGTATTGGCTAGGTTTTAGGTCGTAGAGGTTAGCGGGCTGCAGGTTAAGTATCCCTGCTCTAGATTAACATTCAATTACAAAACGACTGAAAAAATAGACAAGGACACGTCATCGATCCGTACAATGGACGTGTTACTCCGACGTCTACTGTGGCCCTTGTTCGCTAGCACTAGATACGTGGCTTTGATGCTCAAGACAAGCAGTGTATCTCCTGACTCTTTCGCACGCACTAATTAGTTAAAAAGTGACAGATGCTTTATGTGCGCGATAAAATCTAGTGTGCTAGGCACTCTGCTTCACAGCCTACTCCACAAGCTACTCCAAAGCGGGTACGCTTTGATAAGATTGGATAATAGTAGATTGTTGCACCAAGCAGAAAGTGATTCATTATTGCGCCGAGTGTTGATTTGGAGCCCGAACGCTAGTGAGGGCTCTAAAAACACGAGCGCAATAACAAATCACTTGATGCGAGGTGCATAATCTGCTTTTCTTTCTACTACTGCTAAAAGTTGGTAAAAAACGTAAAGGTACAGTTAAACCCAACTAGCGAAGTAAAAAGGATATTGGCACCTGTTATGACGCACCCTTAGAATTTTTATATAGCCTATGACACTCGCACGTTCTCCCCGAATCTTAAGATACCCTATTTATTAAAATCTGTCTATTGGTTCTGAAGCTGTAGTCGAAAATCCGAAAATTTTCACAGAAATCTTGTATCTAGTCTATTAATTGTCAGTCAGGTAGACTATTTTTTATCGCGTGTTTGTCCCATCGCACTCGCTTATTAGTTGTAAAGTTGTCAAATGCTTTATGTGCGCGATAAAAGCTATAATGTTTGTGCTAGGCCCTCAGGGCAATGTTAGGCCCAATTTCCACTGAGCGTCTAGCCGCGTGCGATTGTCATTTCCATCGGAGTCGCGGGCGCCATACTCATTGACGAGGCCGCGACTCCATAGAAAATGCCAGTCGCGTGCGGCTAGACGCTCAGTGGAAATTGGGCCTTATTGTACCTTGTTGTTGTCTTGACCTTATCTATCATAATTGCACATACCAAGGTCACACTGAAAGTTTTGCACTTCTGGCCATTGAGAGGTATTTGAATTTCGAATGTTGTTGTTTCAAGAAATACACGATTTTATTTATGGTACGTAAAAGATTTTGGCGGGAATCCGACCGTCAATTTTTTTTTTATGACTTCAACGTGAACCTTGCAAAGTGAAAATGGAATTGACGCGAAAAGATTTTAGAGCGATGATTGTTTACGATTTTAAAAGTTCTCTTTCTCCTCAAGAATGTAGTGCTCGCCTACAAAATGCTTTTGGGACCGAAGCACCACATTTGAGCACCGTAAGACGTTGGTACGCTGAATTTAATCGCGGCCGAGTTCTCTACATGACTATGTTCGTGAAGGCCGACCGTCAACCGCGGTCACTGATGAAAATGTGGCCACTGTCAAACGACTGATTGAAGAAAACCGACGAATCACTTACGATGAGATTCGAGGACAATAAATTGGGAATAGGTATGAGCCAGATACAAAGAATTTTACATGAATATTTAAATGTTCAGAAACTTTGTTGTCGTTGGATTCCTCATGAGCTGACTTCAAGCCAGAAACAGGCTCGTGTTGATTGGTGTCAAGAAATGCTGATGAAATTTGACCAAGGTCGTTCAAATATATTACTTATGTAACGAATTTACTTAGCTCTCTTACAATGACACTGTATTTCCTAACATTGTAGGCGCTTTGGCGCACGCTGTAAGCCTTTAATTGTATCTTATAAATAAATAAATAAATGCTGTTTACGATATAGTGACAGGAGATGAAACATGGATTAAAGGCCCGGGCACACCAATAGCGGTTGCGGCGCGAACGCGGGCCCGCGCCATTGTCGAACGGCGCGAGCGGATGTACCATGCCACACTGCGGCGGCGCGGGATCGCCGCGGTCCTGCGGCTACTTTGGTGTGGCATGGTAAATCCGCCCGCGGCGTTCGACAACGGCGCGGGCGTATTTACGCCTAATTTAACCCATCGGATGCTTAAGACAGGGATCCGTGCTTTTTCTTACATACACCTTTTGCATTATTTTGACCATAATTTTTTTGGTACTCTATGAATCCAATGAGACGCGACTGCCGGTTTTTTAGCTCCCGCATAATTAAGACTAATTTAAATCAAATCAAATTCACTAAACTAAATTAAATCCACGTAATTTACTGTCACCGCATAAATAATACCCATTCTAGATATTGTGTATCGATTTGTTCATTAGAGTAATTATGGTGTGTTATGGCGTCTATTTGTTGGCATATCAATTTTCGTTGTGACTTCATCGTTTATTTTGCACCCTAAAGGAGAACCAAATAAAATCCAGTTTTAATCTTTTGTAAACAATTGTTTATTAACATTTTATTTCTCATTGTATCACTGCACATACACACATTCATCGCAAACACTCGCTGGCAATTTATCACCGTAGTAGCAATATAATGACTTTTACTTGGATAGGATCTATTTATAGAATTATTTGTTAACAGCTGCCTTCCAAGGACTGCTTTCATTTTTCTTTCGGAACTGGGCCATGTGAATATACTCAAAGGTAAGACAGAAAAGAAGAAGATTGTACTTTGCCCCACAGGGACGAAACATAGAATCATATCGCCAAGTTCACATGCAAAATAAACAGCCTAAGAAAATAGCGAAATTAAAACAAGATTTCAAAAAGATAAAGCTACTTAAATAAGAAATGGAATGATTCAACATTTTTATCTTTCAGTATACTCACACACTTCTATTTTATAAATACATTCCCGATTACGTTAAAAACTGGGTCCAAAATACAAATCAAGAAGTAAATTTATCTTCAGTCAATTGTTAACGAGTTCAAAAATAATAATTATACAAATTGTTAAATAAAATTTAAGCAAATTCACAATAATCATAAATTGAAATAAATAAAATTAAAAATACTGTCATTTTATTGGTCGGAACATTATTCTTAAAAAGATATTATCAAAAAGAAAAATGAAAGTGGCGTGTCACCGTGATCAATTTTAAGCGCTGATTTTAAGTACAAAATTATGATTCTATTTTATTACAATTGTTCGGGTAATATGTTCTATTTTCACATAATTTAAACTTACATTTTGTCATCTTACAAAATTAAATACAAGAACATTATTATTGATCATCAGTCTATTCATAGTTTGATATAAATTTTACAATTTTGTCGATTTAACCTTTTAAATCTACATTCGAGTGGAAAGGCAACATAAGAGAAGAGGTAACGCCTCCCCTTACCAAATAATATCTACATCTGCTCGAGAAATGGTACTTAATTAAACACACTAAGATTTCATAAAATATGTAGTAGGATGTGCGGTCGGCGGTCGGCGGGCGCAAGAGAGCCCGCCGCGGGCCGAGCGCACGCGGGAATAAATAAGTCGAAACAACGACGCGTCCTATGTTGCCTGACCACCACTATATTGTCACAGTACTCTTACAAAAGTAATGGAGAATATACTTAAATCACTAAAACTTAATAGTTTTTTTTATACACAATGACTTAGGCTTCGACATTTTGTTTCTTATAAGTACTCGAGTTAACCTACAGACTAACTACGTGCGTGATGTTTTTTGTCGGCATTGGTCGAGGGCCGCGCGTCGCGCGGCTCACACTCGAACTATTCCAGCAAGAAATTTAACGGGGGAAAAAATCTATGTCGATTTTCAAGAAAACCTGAACAAGATTTTTAATCAGAAATAACTATCAATCATCATAATTATAGGAACAAATGACAATAATTAGTCAATCACAAATAATATATGTATAAAAACTGATTAACGCGTGATTAGCGCTTTATAAATTAGTCTAAAATCTTACTTAACGCACGTTTTGGCTTGTATACTGGTGCGAGTCGAGAAAGGTCAGTTAGAGATGGTGTGAAGCTCTAAGAAGCGATACGGAGTGTCGTTACACCAGGACAGGTCACACTTGAAACTTCCGTTAAGATTTAACGAGAAGTTTAGTTGTCAGTATCGTTTCTGGAGCAGCGAGGTCGCGCAGTGGACCGTCACTGCGCGACGCGCTTCGCACCGGTTACCTACAGAGATCGCAGACGTGGACCTGGGTCCACCAGCCCCTCGACGAGCGCGGTCCTCGCCCGACCCCATACGGCTAGTCCCAGTACCAATAATACCATTAATTAAGTACTAGCGGTACTATGAACACGACTTTTAACTCGGTAAAACTCCAACGTCAAAAAGCAACACATAAACCGCTGTCTCGGATGGAGTATTGTCACCTGGAGTCACGTTGGCCAAAAAGTCTGTTTCTTCCTCTGTCTTCTGACTTAGTTGGCCTTCGTTGTCCATGGTTGAAGTCCAGCCGCAGGGGACGGGCAACGTCCGTCGAACAGAGGCGGAAAAGCGATCCGCTCGGCCATAATATTTACAGAGGCTCACGGATCGCACGAATAAATACATCGGGACTTAATCTAGCCGTTTATACAGATGTCACTTTACAGTTTACGCTATATTTACAAGCGGCGCACAGCCTGTTCGCACTAGCGTCCGAATAAATAAGTTAATGTCTGCACTACACTTGCGTGGCGAACGTTGGCGGTAGGCAGTGGTCGTCTAATACATAGACCCCCCCGCCTTCTAGCGCCCGCTTCACTAGCGAAGTATCACTGTAACAAGAGAGATGGGGTTAGATGGGTTGTTTATTTTTATATAGATGTGAAAATAACAATGGTATTTACATGAATTTTGGGAAGTATTCCGCAAAAATATATATCAGAAGTGGAAGTGTTTAAAAACATTTCGACTGGTTACGTGTCGGCTTAGATATGAATGAAGGTAAAGTCGTCCCAATGAATATAAAGCTGTCGTTGGTATAAAGCCATGTAATGTCTAAAATTTGGCTGCTATAGAACTGATTAGACGTGCCTTTCTTTGAGTACTAATAATAATTGTTGTAGGAACTAGCTTTTGGCGCGACTTCGTCCGCAACGAATTCTTACTACTTACTAATATTCCCTCAGAAACTTTTGAATTTTCGGGAGATAGATAGATAGATAGAAGGAGCCGAGTCGTAACAGACGTACACACAAACTTTTGCACTTATAATATGAGTAGAAGTAGGTAGATAGATTAGAATACTGACCTGTTGGCGCAATACGCGGAGTCTTGCGAGAGCTGCGAGAGCCGCGAGAGGCGCGGGTCGAGCTGCGCCAGCAGGCGCGCCGCGCTCTCGGTGTTGAGCGTCTTGCGCTTGCACTCCTCGGCCGCGTTGTGCGCGTTCTGGCACTCGGGCGCGGGCGCGTCGCACTTGCCCCACGTGTTGCGGATGACGCGGCCCGAGCCCGCGTTGGCGGCGTTCTGCGCGCGCGCCTCCGCGTCCGCGGCCCGCGCCGCGCGCTTGCGCCGCCGCCGCACCAGCGCCGCGCCCAGCGCCGCCGCCGCCGCCGCCAGCGCCGCGCCCAGCGCCGCCAGCAGCGCCACGTGCCGCGCCGGCAGCGCGCCCGGCGCCGCGCCCGCGCCCACGATGCGCATGTTCACGCCCGCCGCGCGCTCGCCCGGCGCCGCCGCGCACGTGCGCCCGCCCCAGCCCGGCGCGCACGCGCAGCGGAACCCGTCCACGCGGTCGCGGCACGTGCCGCCGTTGCGGCACGGCGCCGACGCGCACTCGTCGATGTCCACGCTGCAGTCCTTGCCCGTGAACCCGGCCCGGCAGCGGCACTCGTAGTCGTTGTCCAGCACGTGGCACTCGCCGCCGTTCGCGCACGGCTTCGTGAGGCACAGGTCGACGCGCGTCTCGCAGCGCGGCCCGAGGAACCCGGGCGCGCACTGGCAGCGCTGGCCGTCGACGAGGTCCACGCAGGTGCCGCCGTGCTCGCAGGCGACGCCGGCGCAGTCGTCGATGTCGATCTCGCAGCGGTTGCCGCGGAAGCCGGGCCGGCACGCGCAGCGGAAGCCGTCGCCGGCGCGCGCGCACGTGCCGTGCCGGCAGGGCGCGGCGGCGCACGGGTCGGCCTCCAGCTCGCAGTCGGCGCCCGCGAACCCGGGCGCGCACGCGCACGCGTAGCCGGCGCCGCGCGGCGAGCACGTGCCGCCGTGCGCGCAGGGCCGGTCGGCGCACGTGGTGCGGCGCGTCTCGCAGCGCGCGCCCTCGTACCCGCTCGGGCAGGCGCACGCCAGCTCGCCCGCGTCGTCGGGCACGCAGGCGCCGCCGTGCAGGCAGGGCCGCGCGGCGCACGAGTGCAGCGACTTCTCGCAGTCGGGCCCGGTGTACTCCGGCGGGCACACGCACGTGTAGCTGCCCTGGCCGGTGTTGTGGCAGGTGCCGCCGTTGCGGCACGGGCGGTGGTTGGTGCAGTAGTTGAGGTCCTGGTTGCAGAAGAGCCCGCCCCAGCCCTCCTCGCAGATGCAGTCCCAGGGGCGCGCGCAGGTGCCGTGCACGCAGCCCGGGTGCCGCTCGCACTGGTCGCACAGCTCGCCCACCCAGCCCGAGTGGCATCTGTGGGACGAACGCGTTCATTAGCTCACATGCGACGTGATAACGAGCGACTCAAAACTTTGTCTTTCATCGCGTACGACGACGAAGGATGAATGATTGAGCGCGGGGAGGTTGTCGCTTAGCGCGAAGGTGCGAAGTGGATACTCACATGCACTCGTCGGGCTTGCGGCAGTGGCCGTGCTCCGTGTAGCAGCCGGGCAGGCAGCGCGCTGCAACAAAAGAACCAGTTCGTTAGCGCCTCACAAAGACAAAACGCCGTACAAAGGGATGCTGCCTAATGGATTTCTTTAAAGACGTCAGTGCAATAACGGATGTGATATGGCCGCGAAGGGAAGCGAGCGATTACTGTTTTCAACGAATATCGGTTTGATTGCGCCGTCGCGGCAGGAGCCATGAGGACGCTCGGGCAGAGAGAGGTTCGTTAGCGTCCTGCGGGCGAGGTCGCCGCGCGAACCATTTATCTTCTCGCACCGACGACCCGCTACGAGAACTTTATGACCTTTTAAATTAATACTTTCCTACACCGTATGTTTGCAGCGCAATGAGTTTTCTAGTAATAAATCGAATATATTGCGATTCAACGATTTAAAGATTCTTATAAAGACGGATATTTAGCTGCGACGTGATGTATTACAGGCGTAATGTGTGCGCATCGTTAGCCATGTGATTTACGTTCTATGCAGCGAACGAACCTTACCCTGCCGGCGCGCTACCAAGCGAGCAAGCGAAGAGGCGCGCCACAGTTGGGCGAGGTGCATTACCGTGCAAAAACGCGCACTCACCCGAGCGCAAAAGCTACGCGGCAGTGTATGTGGCAAGAGAAAAAAATTGTGTTTTGAAATAAGAAGTGCGGCGCGGAGTCGTACCGGTCGGGTGCGCATGGGCAAGTTATCGGAGCGAATACAAAGGGGGCAGATAGCGCGGGGAGACTTACTAACCGTCGCTCGACCGTTACTATTCCCCTCACTAGAAAAATACTAGACGCCATTTTGCTCATAACCATTCCGAATGCAAATGCGGGGCTTATTCACTTTCTAAATTAAACAAGGAAGCGCTTTCAGAGAATCCGGTATCAAAACTTTGGGAGGATTTGGAGCTCAGACGAGTCGGGAGCTAAATAAAGGAGATTAGCCTTCCCGGCGCTTCCCTAGACCGTAAATAGGTTCGGCGCGGCGCTAAGCCGGCAAGCCGCTTACGATACGACTCACTCCGCGAAATTGGGGACTCGGGGAGAGTGTGCGTATCCATTACCATTGTTATTACCCGCCGTAAACTCAAAACAATTCGCTTTCAAACCGTTTCACACTTTCGCGGGTAGAATTAAAGCGGCAGTAACAAAATTTCTCATGACCTTTCGTTTAAATTGAAATTAATAATAAAATTTTACGAGTCGGACGCGGCGGCGGGACTAACAGAGAGATCAAAGCGGCTCAAGAGCGACCTCATTGCCCACCGGGCCACTCCAGAGCACTCCCACTTATCTTGACCCTTGAGGTAAAACGGGAGTCGTAAAAATTACACTCCTAAACTAATATTTGGTCATGAGTGGGCGTCGGAGCCGCAGGGTGCTTACGGCAGAGCTATTAATAATTATCAATGGGCACGAGTATCGATTCGTAATGAAAGGCTTTCATGCACCGCAGTGCGGCCGGCCAAGGTCTCACCGAGGCCTTCGCGGCGGCCAGGTAGGCCACAGCAATCCTCGCCCCCACGAGTCCCGCAAATATTAGACACACAGCTCAACAGCTGCGTGTATCCGACGAAAATAAGGACCGCGTGGGATTCGCGATCGAACAGAAGGTAATATTCGTGAGAACCTTACTCTCGCCGACAATTAGGCGAAATGAAGCGGCCGTAAAGGCTCCTCGCGGAGCCCTATCATTAGCGCGGGAGCTCCGGGATAATGCGCCCGGAACATGCAAATAAGTTTTCGGGATCGTTAAGCTTTCCCAGAAGGCAGATACCGTTCGGCAGATGTGAGCAAGTTTCGTGACACGGTCAAGAACAGAGCTTACTTCGCTCGTTCAGTTCTCGTTTAAAAGTGTTTTTGACCCGGTTCGGCATCTGTGCGCGCGAGTGTGCGTGCGCATACAGCGTTGTTTTCATTTCATTATGGCCGCTTCTCTCGCTTTTACATTTTCGTAATCGCCGATACAAACCGAACTGATAGGGTTGCCGAGACTTTTATTGCTGTATATTGAACGTATGATCGTTTAATGTTCGCAAACGGCCGTCGCTTTCACACGTTGAACTTTACAAGTCGGCGATCGGGCTGAATTAAATATTTTCGATTTGTTTGCTTTTACCCAGAAAATGATTGGGTGGTGAAGGTGGCGCGGTCGTACGGCGCGCAGCCCTGGTGTGCGAGCGAGAGGGCGTGCGCCGGCGTCGTCTCGCTCGCGTTTTTTGCGGCGCCGGAGTGTGGGAACGCGGCGGCAGGTGGGGCTGCTGAGATTGCGACGCGACATCCGCCCGGCACAATGCATCTCGACGTACCGCTTTGTTTCACCGTGTTTAACATACGACAGGAGCTTGCGTTTGAAACGTCTAGATTCGCGATCAATATTTCAGCTTATTATTGATAAAGTTTGACATTGATGGATGGCGTGTTGTCTCTTGTTTAGGAACGCCGGCGATGATTGACAAACAGAGCGCACTAGAGGACGCCGGTCGCACGCCTCGAGTTCCATCGCTGTGTGAATGACGAGTTGGAACTGACGAGACATTTTTGTCGTTTCTGCGTTCCGAGGGAAACAATAGCAAAGTTTACTCAGGTTTAACGCTCCAAACGGCAACATTTTATAGCATTCCAAAAATATTTGAATTTAAAAATTCCAAATTAGATTCTAAAAAAATTTAATTGCCCTAAACAATTACTAATAAAAATTTATGAAGCGAATACGTGTACGAAAACTTTAAATAACTGAGGCATGTATAAAATATAAAAGTTGTTAATTTATTACAAGTCATTTACTTGGAGGTCGAGCATTGGCCACAGGAAGTGGATGTAACCTTATAAATTATATTCATAGACTAATATTATAAGCTCTGGAATAATTAAAGGCCACGATTTACGACGGAGATGCCACTAGATAATTAGAGCCATTACCATTCGCACATGGCATGTATCATAAACAAAAAAAAAATGCCCTGTGCCGTAGAAAATAACGTGTACCAAGCATAGCAGTAAAAAGTTTTTTATGAAAATTTTACTTTATTCTTAAGAGTGTGAAACCGGCTTAACGACACTTATAAAGCCGGCTCAAACGACGTCATATTTTTTAAGCACTGTAGTTGTCAATAAACCGGGCAGGTCGGCTGCGGCAATTATTGCATTATCTGTATTGCCATAAAGGCTATCAACGCCAATTAGTCAGAGGATGTTCTAAACCGTCACGTAACCGCTAATGAGGAAGAGCGAATTGGACGTACCATATTTGAAATTTAAACGAATTTGGAACAGCGTACTAGTTTGAATTTGGAAGCGCAGGGCGCGTTTGATTCGCGCCTACAACGCCTATTTGGAGCAAATTTGTATTCTAATGGACAGTTTTGTATACAAATTGTCAACTGTATATTGTTTGTAGGGCAGTAATGTCTGCGTCCGTTGTTTTAAGTGCCTTGGACATGTATGTCTCAAGCGTTTTGAAGGGAAGTTAGACCATCTTCACTAAATTAAATATTTCAAAGACTTACGTTTAGTGCAATAAGCCCCAGTCCAGCCTGTCCGGCAAACGATTTCTCCAGCAGGTGAGCAGGTGTAATGCCCGAAGCTATCGTTTCTGGGCTTGCAGAGGACCTCGCATCCAGCCCCGTAGTAGTTATCCGCGCACGTCACCCGGTAGGACAGCCGCACGTGAGGTCCGGAGGGCCATCGCTGGTCTTCTTCCACCCAGGGCCCGCCCGCGTCGGCTATGCTCTGCTTCGTCATGCGGGCTATTAGTGTGTCTGGAAAAAAGGGACGGAACGTTAGGAACGACATATTCCCGTGAATAAATTTAGAACACCCTGGAATCAAAGATGGGTTTTCAGAATGAAAAGATGGTGCTATAACCACTTTAAAGGAGTCCCTTCATGATCATGAAAACCAATAAATCCACTCGCATTTCCGCGCATCGCAACATAAAATGTTTAAGCATTTTATCTCCGAAAGCATTATCCTGCTCCGATAAAGGTCAAAGAATTTTTAAATAATAATGACGGCATTAATTGAATTAAGCGGAGTTTGTTTATCAGCGTGGGAAAGGGTAGCATTTAAATTGACCTGTTACAGTCGCCTTCACGCCCGCATTCCCCCGTGAGACTCATTGTCCGCTCTGTCTCGAATCGGACCGTGATTGATTATAACTTTTAACTACATTCCTCGGCCACTCACCGATGTAACATGTTGCATTACACGCAGCAAAAACTGAACGGATAAGCTCACATTACGCCGCGCAAAAACTCATCGAGAAAACTACCCGCACCGATTTGAAAAACTGCCAGTCCATTCATCAGGCGAGGCTCGACCAGTTCCTTTATTTATTTCTCTGTGTGCCCACTTTTTAGTCGTGTTGCCGCTGGATGGCGCATTCCTAAGCCGGTAATCCCGACAGCGGATAAAATTAAACCAGACGCGAAACAAAATTAAAAGGTACATAAAAACGATCGATACCAACTAATTTCGTGGCGTATGGTATTCGAGATGGTTTTTTGTTTGGGGTGTCAGCGATAAAGGGTTTCGAGTAATGAGATGAGCCGGGTTATCTCCGATCGGTCTCCGATGTTTTGTTTACAAACGCAACGATGACCGGTAATGCTGAGTCGATAATCGCAACTCGCTCGGTGCCGGAATAGCGCACAGAGCATACGATTTACCGGTCCGGCATAGGCCCTGATCGTATCTGTCCCAATAAATCTAAAAGATAAAACGCGTAGCATACGCGCCGCAGCGCCTACCGACCGAAATACAATCAGCCGACAATAAATATCAATTTATGCCTAGCGATCGACTCCATCGACGGTGAAAAATGTTAGTTATTTATTGAGTAGTATAAAACAAGGGTCGCGTTAGCCGCTCGTTTGTGGAACAAAATCATATTATCAGAGTAATAAACATGCTCTATGATAGATGTTTCTTAGAAGTGTTATTAAAGCGGGGTGCAGAGTTCGGAGAGAATTAGAAAAATGATCTGTGGGAACTGCGCGGGCGCTTGCAATTTAGCTCGATGTGAGCAGAGAATTATGGCAACCGCGCAGTGCGGGCAAGCCAGGGCCGCCACCACCACATATGAACAAACTAGTTTTAATAATTAAGTTACATAATAATTGTTTCCCATAAAATATTTAAGGCCTTTCTTGAAACGTATATTTTATTGAGGGATGAATTGTGCATTTTTACATTATATATAACTAGTATTTTTTTCCTTTTCAGTGCTAACCCTCGCCATCCGAATGGCTAAGCAATTTGTAGGAAAATTGCGAATGCGTTAAGACATTTCTGTTCTGCATAGAGCCGATTACTCGACGTCAAAACGTTACCAACGGTCCGTTCCGTACGAAACAACCGCACAAATTACATCCATTATCCCAATTCGGAGCCGTAACGATATTAAATGAAGGTGTACCGGCTATCGCATCTATTAATGTAATTCCAATTCACAAATAAATAACATATTTACGGACGGAGCTTCGTACGTGGCCGGCGCGGCAGATAACGTGTAATTACGGTAGAGGTCAATACAAATAAAACACGAGCGAGCAAACGGCTATAAACAAGAACAAAAGAAAGCGAAATAACCGATAATTCGAGCCGGTATCGGTGGCGGGATGCGATTTCGGAAACGGCGAGATCACGCGACGCTTCCGCCGCGCGATCCATCGATCAATAGCGGCCGGATGCGGCCGCTCGCTCATTATGCGTCCGTAGATTGACAGCGTCTATCGATCGCCTAAACTGGATCGCTAGACGACGGTCTAATTAGTGAGCGCCGGCGAAACGAAACCGAAACGTTGGGTCCACGACACCTGCCGGCACCTGCCTCTAGGGCTCGTTGTGGGAAAAGGCATCTCATGAATGGATTATGTACACACGACGCAATCCTTTTTTGTTTATAAAACTGCCCACTCGTACGCATTGGGCGGCGAGAGGTGCGCTCGCGTCGCGCTTTGCGCTGGTTAAATAAAACGCTTTAAACTATTAAGCAGTCAAACTGGAGATAAGTGAATGATATTTCTCATTGTTTAAGAGATTTCGCGCACCGCGACACAGGGGACGCTTTAAATTCCCCATTGTTTAGTGAGAAAATGGGCATTTTCGTTCCGCGCGGGGAATCTCATGAATGCGGGATTGCGCAATGTAGACGTTACATTACCAGAGGAGCTTAACCTTTGAGAAAGCCAATTAAACGAGTCATCATAAAGATGAGAGAGAGCTCTGGGAAGCTAGTGTAATGAATCGACTAATAATGCACACGGGATAACGAGATTAGCGTCCGTCACAACATAACTGTATCGATAATCGCATCTCGCTCGTGTAATGTCAGACGGTAGCTAACCAGCCCGCCGGCCCAGACAAGTAATTGCCACTACGAATCTCTTATCGATACTTTTCACACGCTCTTTTTTTCCGGTTTCACCTATACAAATCGGAGCAGTGCAATAATCGTAAACGCCGGCCGTGAACAAAGCCGGGGAGTGTGCTCCTCGCATGTGCTTAGCATCTGTCGTCGACGCTTCCTGAGGGCCTGTTAAACCATAAATCGAACCTTCCGGCGCGTCTTCCGTGATTTTTTACCCCCCTCAAGCCCTGCGACGAAAGATGAAGTGTAAACTAAAAAATGAATTTCCCTCCGAGGTATCCTCGCGAGTAAACAATGGCCGGCCCGTTAGCCAGGTGCGCGCCGCGGGCCAGGCGGGCCAACAAAAGATTTCGGTGAAGGAGCGAGCGACATCAGATTCGCCAGAGAAACGACGAGCCATTGTGGCTGTTTGTTTAGCGCAAGAATCGCTTTATGCGGCCGTGAGCCAGCGTTCTCTATACAATTGGGTGTTTATCTATGATATATTGAATTCTTTTAAGTCGTCGTCGACTATTCTTCGACACGAATTATGCTGCATAAAAATTAAAACGTTCAGGGGCGATGAGCGATAGTTGAAATGGCGAGCGCAGTTGCAGCTGTTCGTTGCATTAGATAAAAAACCGAATGTGATTTAATTAAGCATTAGCCGGTGAGTCGATAGTAAGTGAGCACAAACGGCGTGCGTGTAACCTGTTATTACGGTTGATTAGATTTCTGTTGGTAACATTTCTCGGTAGTGGCGAGCGCCGCCCCTCGCTCCCGAGCGCATTAAAATATGCCCGACCTCCGCTATCCACTTCGGAGGCTAATGATTTTCGGTAAACCGGCTCGTAGATACACCTCCTCATATCTTTAAATCTCTTCTAAGTAAATCACCCGGGTTTTTTGTTAGTCGGTCAGGAGTAGTAATTATGTCGGTCAGAGTGCAGCAGGATGAAAATCTAATTAAGAAGTGGGCGGGCTGGTCAGTTTTCGCGTCTGCCATTATGATGTTTTGAAAATCGAAGCGCGCCTAAAAAAAGTTATGCAGATGCGAGATACGGCCGACTTTGAAATGTCTTTCGGATTATAATTTGTAAAGTGCAATATAGTTGTCATATATTTCGAGTGTGGTTTGTTCGGGCGCATCAGCAATGTGGGAGCTAGAAGAATTAGCTCGGTGATGTATTTACGTCGGCGGCACAATTTATTCGGCATCGCTTCCTCGGTCACGCCATGTCGCATGCTCGGTAACCGCTGTCGAATCTTTATTGGGCATTTAGACCCGAGTAATATCCGTGCCGAACCTATTGATCGAATCGCTCTTCGAATGTAAATCAAATGATAATAATCGAAAATATTTACTTGTGCACATGGCATCTGTAATTTGTGGCGTGTAAGAGGCGCTCATAAAACGGTGGGGCGACTCCGCCATAGCTATGCCGCGAGAGCGATTCGATTTGTTTTCCTGTGCTAAGTGGCGAGGTGTACAGCTCAACGGCCACTGGAATACATTAGAACATTTCTACTAAATTTTCGTCCTACAGAAGGCTGAGTTTATTAGAATAGTGCGCATTGCGAAGCGCCTCACGCGCGCCGCCGCGTGCTCAGCACGCCAATCGCCCGCGCCATGGGAACATTTTTGTCTTCCACGATATGATAATATGAGCATTCAAATATACATGCTGTCCGTTAAATGCACGATAAACACCCAGAATTACAGTGAAACTTGAATGTGAGCGACTCGTGACTGACGTGCTTTGAATTCCACCAGTACCTCATCGATTTTCGTGATCATGACCCCTCATCATTAACTTATTAGCGAAGCCACTCACCGTCTGATCTCGACGTTTCGTTGGTGTCGTGCCACGCCTCGACTATGAGCGAGAAAGTGCCCTGAAAAACAGAAAACGAACGATTACACTCTGCTTCACACACATAAAATAAATGAGATTTTCATGTCAATGCAATTAATCAAGATAATGCATCTTTTAAAACGAGACCTTTAAAAATGGGCGCGCCGGGCGGGCAGTACAAATATTTCCTTTAGTTTACGAGGCGGTCGCGGCCGGTGCGCCGGCGCGGCCGAGTGTAAATTACCAACATCATAGACAGGTGAACGCGGGAGCAGATGGCAGCGAAATTGTTTTTAATAAACACTAAAAATAATACAACAAATGCAATGAGCTCGTGGCGACTCTGTTACAATTTAATGTGCCCAATATGGGACCCTGTAATGATGTCGTGCCTTAAAAAATAGTTACGCGTATCAGATAGGGAGCTATTGACATTTTGACGATGTTTACACAAGGAGGCGAAACGGCAGTCGAAAATCGATTATAGACGATAACGCGAGGAGTCAACACCTTCGAGGCGCCTGCGACGACACTTATCAATGGGTTTTATGGACGACATCGCTCTAGTTCCGCTCTCGCAAAAATTCAAATTGTTACGACATTGTTCCGACGCCATAATCGCCGGCGTCGTAATGTAACATCAAAACATGCAAATTGCGATACGTAAGCAGTTTTTAAGTACAGCGTTTTCAGTACATCGGAATGCTAGGCTAGGTTATGAAAATTTCTCCCACCCGAGGAACCGGTTGTTTGAGGCATAACCACGGATCGAGGCTGCATCGCGACCCGCGCTCACGACCAAACAAGAGCTTCGATGTTCCGATGTTCCCGTCCGACCTTTAACAGTTCACTAATCGAACTTTAATTACGAGACGAATCGAATCCGTACTCGTTAAGAAACAATTTACAAGATCAAGCGCTGTAGGTGAAAGGATTATCAGCCGTGGTCAATTAAGTTTTGGCGGGAGACGTTAGTAAGGGAATTAATGGCGTATGTAATCTTAGAGGGGAACTGTGCTGAATAATTACAAAGAGCACGTCACGGACGGGTATCCAGGCAGCTGCCGGATACGTAGGGTCACCGCTTGACTCACTTGATCCTGCGAGGAGTGATTCAGTTTCTCCGACAGATGTCGCTCTCTCAATTAGCTTAATGAATGAAAACATCATTTGCATGACCACCGCTATCCCGAACAATGACATATTTGCATAGGAACCGATGTGTCTCTAATGAACAATGATTATTGTCATTGGAAATCAATACGAGAAATCATTTTCTCAAAGCACACACGCGGGAGGCGAACGCTCTTTTGCTTTTCGAAACGCGTTTACTTATTCATAAGTTGTTTTAATCGCTTATCGACCGGCTCTTAATTATGAGATGGTGTCTGTGCTCGGTTTTGACGAAATTATAACGAGGGTTCCGTTAAATACTGGGACAATACCAGCGGACGTCTTATCGCCGCCTCTGCATACTAAGCAGGCTGCTGGAGGGAGACTGAACAACTTTGAGCCTTAAACCCTTCGGAGCCCTCTTTTATCACCCAACGTCACTTTAGCGCCGTAATACCTGTATGAATAAGGAGCGAACACGATAAAATACATTATGATTGGTACTGCGCGTAACAGATCGAATATGGTAAGCCGTAGTATTGATTTGTTAATCGAGTATGGAGAGCGCATTTCGGTCAGCTGTGGCGGCCGTAAGAATATGCCGGTTCCCACGACAGTGACTCTCGACGCGGCTATAAAAAGTGGCCTACGTAAGCGTACGTGTTCAGGTAGCCTTTAAAACGCGTCGAGCTGGCAATACCGTACAAAGAATTGCATAGACTTGTCGCTAGAACCGCAATTAAAGAAACGTGCCCGTGTGCATACGCTTTATTTATGATTTTATTCACGATTGATACTTGCAGGGCCTGTTTCTTAAAGCATACTGGTCTATTAATATTAGTGTTTTGTTTAATTTTCTTTTATAAATTACGAGTACACTAGTATTTTTAGAATGTATGCTTTGAGAAACGGGTCCCAGTTGGCCCGTTCCGATTTTAACAAAACTCATAGTCATCATTGACGCGTCGATTACCGTGCCAAATTAGAATGAACCTATTCCTTTTTCAAAAAATCGAATGTTCTTTTTATGAGTAAAACAATAAACACAGACGAGCTCCGGCCTTATCACGACGCATTAATCCTATGCCTGAATGCGATGCGTTAAATTGTATAACTGACTTAAACGGAGCAATAGACTGATATGATGCGGTCTGAATGCTGGGGAATTATTTGATAATCGTTTTATGAGGGTGCCCAAAGAGGCTACTTCCATATCGGAGCCCGTTCCAACTTTATTTTGTTATTAATTAAAATGCCCAATGCAAGGATACGTGGGAACAAGCCGTCGGGCCTCGTTAGTCAGTCATGTGTTTGGGATCTTTACGGCTCGGACAAAAGGGTCAGGTGTCCGTTTTGGCGCAGCTTTGGGACACGTGTTCCGTTTACCATTGTCTTGTTTGTTAAACGAAATGAATGCGGGTAAGAACTGCAGCAGATGTTGCTTACATTGTTTCAGCGGCCGGTGACTCAACACCGACTAGCCTCCGCTAGACTGACAGAAGTTTCGGTTCAGGCAGGTGAGATTAAAATGGAACAAGGTCGCGGCCCGATTATTCGTTCCACTCTTCACCGTACAATATCGAAAGTATTCATAAAACCTCAGGAAAAGCGTATTAGGCCCCGCTTTCGAGTTTCGACACGAGAAAATATTTGGAACGCAAACACCGACTAGTGGAAGAGTCGTGATTTCATATTTCACACTTTGTTACTCCGAAGCCGACGATGCCGACAGGTTTTCGATGCACCCACTAAGAGCACCAACAGACCGAATGCAATATTACTTATTATAAAGAGCACAAGGTCTGCATTCCCGCCGATAATTGCAGAGACACTCGCAAATTTGAATTGGGCTTTTTGTTGATACGACGCCGCACCATACGTCAAATTAAAAGATATGCAAATTTCGACGTCTGCCCGATAATGCCTCTACAGGACGCGTAATGTGTTTCATTATTTAAGCGTTTCGAGAGCGTTTAATTCTGATTATTAATGCTTTTAATTAAATTTATCTTCCTTCTATTTCGGCATGGCGGCCGGCCGTGCGTTGACCCGCGCGCACGACTCGCAGGACCTTTTTGTTGCAATGAAATAGTATGAGGTATTAGTGCGAATGGGAGTCTTCCTGTTGAAATATTCTCCCACAAAAAATATCCAGGTCGACAGTTTATTGGCGACAGTACACGTGCATTCGGCCAGAATGCTAAGCAGTTTCGTGTTAAGCGCGAGTGCGCGAGCCTCTCTACTCGCCTACCCGTCTACTTCGCTTCTCCACTGAGCCCTAGCTCCATGTTCATATTCGACTGCACTTTGCCACGGCCGGGTTATCCTTGTCGCTACAAGCACGTCTCGGCCGCATATATAGACAAAAGTAAGACGTTCTCGAAGCGGCGACCTCGCGGGCTATGTGAACCTACGGCGTTCCAAATTCAAATTCTTAAACGAGAGAAATCCTTTGTTTGCATTCGAAAATGGAATGCTTAATGCAAACGGATTTGAAGCACTTAAACATTGAAAAAGGAACGTCAAAATAAATCACTTCGATATAAGTTGAACGGTTGGACGTGGTCCAATTGTTAAGATTAAAACGTTATTTAATATCCCATGTTAGATTTCAATTTAGTAATAACATATCATATTTTATGTCACTTGCGGGCTAAAGCATATATTCTCCACATTGTAAATTAAAAAGCTTTCAGAACTCACTTTATTCGCGTGTAATAATAATAAAAGATAAACTGCGCAATAAATAAGTAGCTGTAATTTGAGAGAGGACTGCAACGAAACCGTTGTAAACTGAAAGCATTATTTACTAAAGTAATAATTTAGCCTGTAAAGCATTTTCACACGCCAATCATAAAAATTAACCATTAAACCGGAGCCATAATAAAGCTGCAGTGTTGCCGCAATCAGTTAGCAAGAAAACAAACATCGAGAGAAAAATTAAACGAGTGTTTAGACCGTTATTAAGGGTATTAATTACCACATAAATGAATACGGCCGCGCAGTAACATTTAACCTGTGATTTCGAGGCTATGAGACATAAAAACGTTACCACTTTTTTCACCGACGACCGGGCAAAAGATACGAAATAAGTCAGACATTAACAATTTATCGCCCTCAATTACAATCATCGCGAAAAAAGCGACTTCACGGCTGGAATTCGGCCCCCGAATACCTACTGGCCAAAGTGAAAAACGAAACGGCTACCTTTAATTTCACGACCATCCGCCGACGGGCCGTCCGCAAGAATCCCAAAACTCCCAAACATTAAAATGTCGGCAATAAACAACGGAATGATTTGAATGAAGCCTAATAAGAATTAAAAATAAATTCTAAGTTAACAAATTTTGGGAGTCGGATAACTCCGTAGATCGGTCGATAAGACCCTGAGAAGGGTACGAGAAACCGCATTAAAAATAAACATCTCATTATCAGTTCATCCGGATTCGAAGATGATGCGTGGACAGCCTCTTCGTACAAGTTTCGACATGATTCTCGGACGATATTATAATTAGGGGCCCGTACCGATTAAAACAAGTGACACCGAAATTAAGATGGAACACGAAGCTAAAGATTGAGCTTCCAAATTGACCTAACATGGTTAACCTAACAGTGTTTACTTAAGTTTAAGAGTTGATTCAATTAGTTTAAATTTTTCTACCATGAGAACTGCGGAACTCACACCGCGTACGGCGAATCCCAACTGGTTTTGTTAATCTACTTTGCATAGCATGAGAACAGTAAACTAGACAGACTTACCTACGTGATGAGTAATACATAGAAAAGGCGCGTTTGTACTCCGGTCACGGTCGTAGCGAATGGAAATAAACTTAAAAGTGTTTTACAATCACAAGAAGAGCGATAACCGGCTAATCTAGGGGATCAACAATGAAGGCGCGTTCCACGAATGCTCCCGGAATGGAATCTTCAATAGGACATCGAGATGTAATCGCTCCCCATCCCATGTGATACGCGTCGTATGTAAAACGGGCACAATCTATGCTGTAAAGAGTTCTCAGACTTTAAGCGGCCTTTGACACGTTCGTTGTAAGTACGTCTCCCAGACAAAATTATGAGGAGTTTATTCCGCAGATACCGGCGGAGCATGCGAGTCCGTAATGCGACTCAGGATTCCTAGAAGCTAAGCGTAACCGTGTGATGAATAAACCCGGGAATGCGTGGAATTTCATCAGTGCAGATTTGAGGGCTCGTCGCGCCCTCGGGGACGTGAGAACGCACTCGTACGACCGCCGCCGTGAACTAATAAAAATGGAACGCAGCCTAAAACGTAGACTTCAATTTCGGAACGTGACGAAGTCTCGGTTCTTCATTTGAATTATGATTGACGCTGCATAGAGTTCTATAATCCCGCTTTTTGTGTTGGCAACAAAAATACTGCGAAATACTTTTCGACTATTAGGTATAAATCGGGCTCTTTGAACAATTTTACTAGCGGCCGTAAATGTTTGGAGAGACGCAATTAAAACGTCAGAATCTGACCGTAAACGAGCGTCCATTTGAAAAAGGAGTGTTTTCTTTAGCGTTCGACTCGAGACGGCCGTAATAACAAGACCGGTAAACTTTATTGTCTATTCACTCTGTTGATGAGCTTATTTCTTTATCTCGTCTATGCCCAATCATGTTGGTCAAGTGTGGACGTGGGATTGTTGTTTTAGCACCCGGAAGGGCGGTATGGAGCTAGCTATTGTGCGGCGGTTTATTTAGGCGGATTCAGTAGAAAACCCGCGTTAATTGATAAGGTTGCTGAATACCTGTGCAGTGGTTCCGAACAATGCAACCAGTGCGCGGTAATTATACACGCTCCGATTGTTTAAATTTGAAACTTATGAAATTGTGATTCAAGTTGATTTGCAATGGCATATGAGGAGTGTTCGTCAATCTACTTTTACGGGGAATTTCATTTGGTTTTTTGTTCAGGATTTAATTGCCGCTCGTTGCCGGGCAGATAAAGACGGTGTCGACGAGAACAAGCCGCGTGAGACATTCCATAGCTTCGGTAGACTTTATTAAAAGAAGCGGATGTAGGGGTAAGTATTTTAAGAGGTTCCCGGCGCGAGCGGATTGAGATAAAGGAAATTATTAAGAGCAGTAAAAAAAACTTGGTAGACGGAAGTGCTCGTAAGGTATAGTTTTATAAAGCGTCCGATCGCTCGATGCAGTGAAGTAACGAGTCGATGATCCGTGCGAAGGCAACGTTTTCCGTTTTTCGTGTATGCAAAGGCTTATGTAACTGCCGCGGAATAACAATGCGGGCGTGTAACTGATTACAATTCGATCGTAATTATGGACGATTCGAACTGGTTTCGTGTTCAAATTCGTAGGTGTGAAGCGTTTTTGTGCGACGTGAAATGTATTGTTAATTACTTTCCAATCGAGAAGCCGCTAGGGGCGCAAGA